>OX402009.1:25000-2494578 GCA_947859395.1 Eupithecia insigniata | reverse complement strand
GGACGATGAGGATATTGAACGACAGCGCAGAGCGTTGTGCGTTGTCGGCAATATGATCTTAAGAAAGTTTCGAAATCCTCTGTAGACAAGCTAAAAGAAGAAGAAGAATCCTCTGTAGACATTAGTTCGCTCATTCTGTCAGACTTTTTATACCTGTCAGCTCTGGACAAATTACACTAAGAAAACACAAAATGGCATACGAGTTCCGTATAATAATATCTTTAGACAACTTTTGGGACTTGAGCGATACTGCAGTGCCTCAGGCATGTTTTTTCGAAGCGCACATAGATTCCTTTCGCCAAACGCCATTCAAAGACATGGTTACCAAATTTATGGGTGTAAAAACTCAGTTATAGCAAGTCTGGCAGAATTAATATTTTTGACAAATACATATGTTTAAACGATGGGTGCTAATCGCATCTTAATAAATTAGTAAGTAGTACATTAAATTATGTATTATGTGTATGTAGGTACATAACTTTTGTTTTATTATTTCTATGTGTAGTAGCTTTTTGTCATAAGTAATTTGATGATATTTTCATTTAAATTTTTTATGGATCTCAATAAAGAAATATTTATTATTTATTACTGATTTTTTACAGTGAGTAGGTACACATAGTAAGTATGTCGTGTATCATCTGTCACTGAGGCTACATTTATTCATGATAATCTCACCCGTAGCCTCGGGCCAAAGCTAGTATCAAATCATTGTTCGTTAATCTGTTCTTAACCCTACAAAACCTTATCTACCCGTCCCTATGAAAACAAGCAAATCCACAAAGAGTACGAAATCAGTCATGTCAGCTCATACACCTCCACTCCTAGACAAAGGCCTCCCCCATTTTAATTTTATTGCCTTTTCAGTATTACTATTTAATCTCGTTTACTTATTATTTTATAACATACAATTACATACCACATTGTAACAAAACGGTCAAGTGTGTGTTTGGTGGGACCACGAAAAAAATATCCCACCAGTGGGACATCGCAGTGGGACCACGGTTCCGGAGTGCCCATACGACGCCACAAATAGCGGTCCTGAGCCGCCTCCATCCATCGAGTCCCTGCGACCGCTACGATGTCGTCGGTCCATCGAGTGGATGTTATCCCATGGGGGGGATCATAATCACCACGCTTGGCAGGCGGATTGGTGATCACAGTGTTGGTGTTGAAAAATACTCAGAAGGAAGCTGCTGCCCTTCCTCTGGTAGGTTCCCTTAGTCGGCTCTTACGACATCCACGGGTTGAGTTGGAGGGGTCGATTTTCGTACGCCGCGGCCCCACGGCCACGAAATCAGTATTTGCATAAAATTTAAGGTAAATACGCAACTGTAATCATTTATCAGTTATTAGTCAATGCTAAAATCATTGGTTCAGCATACCAATGACACGCAACGGTTTTACTTAACTACTTGTTTTTTGCTGGATGTTCGTAATAAAACCTGCTGCAGTTTGACAGCGCCTTCCACCAGCATAGGAACAACGCTAAGTTATGCATAAATGCCTGTGGCTTCGCATGGAATAGATCTATGGTTATCTTTATAACCATAGGTTCATTAAACGTCCTCAAACCCGAACTCGGGGTTAAAATGAAAATTATGGTGACGAAAATCATTTTTTTTTCTTGTAACAAATACGACCACATCTCCTTTTATAATGATCTCATCTCCCTCCGTATTCCGCTTCCTATTAATATTCCTGAGGCCTCTCCTTTCCTCGTTAGACCCCTCTGTATAGCATTGCTTAGCATCCTTTATTTGTACAAATAATATAAATATACATATATAGTGTAAAGTATGTTTGATTATTAATTCCTCTAGTATAATTTTCCTATCCTAACTCTCCTGATACTTGTCTTGTATCGTCTCGTAGTAGGTTTTTATAGTTCGAAAAGTTTGTCACTTCTTCCACTAGTGGACAAAAAATTTAAGTGAAGAGAATATCGATAACACCTTATTTCTTATTTGATAATAATAACTATGTTTATAGTATAAAATTTGACTTGTCTAAGTGCTTATTTTGTAAGCCTAAAGAAATAAAGTTATTGATTCTGATTCTAAATGTTTCCTAAAAAGCAAAATGAAAATGGAAAAAGCTAAAACTAGAGAGAACAAAATAAAAAATAATTATATGTTTGGATCATCATCATCATCATCATGGTGGCCTTTTCTTGATCCAATCTTGGATATAGGGTCTCTTCCCTTCGTCTCCACTCCCGTCGATCTTGGGCCCGCCTCATCCAGTCATGTCCTCCGTGCCGTCTGATGTCGTCCACCCAGCGATTCGGTGGTCGGCCTCGTCCTCGGGCGTCGGCTCTGGGTCTTCATTCCAGGACTCTTCTGGTCCAGCGTTATGCATCCATTCGGGCAATGTGTCCTGCCCAATTCCACTTCTTGGCTGCTATGATGTTTACCACATCTCTTACTTTAGAGACAGAGGACACTTATACAAATAAAAAATATCGTATAGCATATGTAATGTCCTAAAGTGTCAGGTTTCTAAGACATATTATGATAAATAATATGGCGTGTTTTAAAAAACTACATAAACCGACTTCAAATTCACTTACTTTTACACTTATTTTAAGTTTTGCAGGATAAATACAAATTCCCTGGGCATACAAAAAATATGGGGCCCCTTCGGAATCAATAGTGAATGAATTTTCAAAATCTGATACCGCCTAACAAACATAAAAAAATAACGTTCAGATGAATTGAGAACCTCCTCCTGAAGTAGGTTAAAAATAAAGCAATTTTCATCTGTGAATATCTCAGGAACGAATATTATGTTATATGACAGTTTATATGTTAAGTATGACGTATGCAAAGTTTTCGTGCGTCATATTAGGTATAAAGCATCATAGATTCAGGTTAAACCACAGACATGGTAGAGCTGGTTAAACGCTATGACTGCATTAGGTCCATATATGACTGTTAAAAGCATTATGAAAACCACCGCAGCTAGTATCATGTCTGTGATGAAAGCGTAGTTTAGTGAATGTGTGTTAAAACCATGATAAATATAAAAACTAAGCAGTATTTTCGGATTTCAGACATTATGGGAAAAGTACGTTTAAAGAATTTATCTTTCTGGAATATATACATTTCAACATTCAGTCGTACTAGACCGGACGCATAAATAAATAATGATGGACAATCCACACAGCATCATCTAGCCCCGTGCCAAGCAAAGCTTGTGTGATGGGTACTAGATGAGTTATATACATAATACTATTTCCTTAATTTTTATTTGCTGATCATACACACATCTGTCCCAAGGGAATCGAACCTGCAATCTCCTGCATCGTAGGCGGACCTTCACCCACCGCGCCACATCGGTAGTCGTCACCAGTCTTCACTATATGACAAGTGGCTTAACTGGTTTGGTTGAACTCTTGTTAAAAATACATGTCCAAACTACAACTCACGTGTAAATTAATCACTAATTGTACGCTCAATTGATCCTCATAAAATACATTAATATGTATGCTATGTAAAGGAAGTTAGAACAGATGCAGAAATAATGTCCAAGCAACGTGGCTTCATGCTTTTTCTGCAATTGATTTTTCTACCAGCTACGCTAAGCGCTAAGTCAGTGTGGAAATTCACCAAGGTGTGTTGGCTTTTCTTATGTTTGAAATATTTGCGGTGCACGCAGGGAAGCGGAACGCGCGCTACTAGAACTGCACGCACCCTGAAGGGATGAAACGTTGTTCTTCCAACACAACCTAGGTTCGTAGTTAACCCACTTACATTCATAATGTGTCCATTTCCCTTAGAGAAGCGCAGAGGGCAGGGGATGTGCGCACCGGCGCGGCGTCCGACACGGCCCGGTGCCGCGCGCACCGCACCGATTACTTTACCGCCTAATCATATTCAAATGGAACGGCTTCTATCGGTCATCTATTAGCATTGTTAATATACATCGATTATACATTTTTGGTGCAGTATAAAAGTGCGTGCAATTTCGTGCATGGCATCATTACCAGTCCATCAGCCAACAGCAAAATACACGAGCCATGTCCCGAGTCACGGTAAGTCGGTCAAACACCAGCCATCTCAAGGAAATTTGGATCTCGAGAACTAATCTGAACATTCACTTTGCAGATCTTTTTCCTGGTCGCAATCGCGTACGGAGTACACGGAAATGGTAATGTCAAAAATTTATATGTTAAAAGTAAAGTAGCGTAAATGTGTAAAGTAATAATAATGTATAAAGCTCGAGCTCTAGAAGATAAAAGTTAATTTTCGAATTGCAGAAGCCACCAAAGACTCAAAAGGCTCTGCCTCGGGTTACGGCATCGGGCCGGCCCTAATTGGTGGATATGGACACGGTGGCTTAGGACTCGGTGGCTACGGGTTCGGCACAGGCCTCGGTGGACTCGGTCTGGTAGCCGGACCCGCCATTGGGAGCGGCGCTGCTCTCAACAACGCCGGCGCCGTGGGAGCCTCACAGCTGAGTGCGATCCAGAACGCGCAGGCGCAGCAGGCTGCCGCCATCGCCAACTCGGCTGCCGCCGCCATCGCGGGAGCGCGCAACGCTGAGGCAGCAGCACGCGCTGGCCAATACAACGCCATCAACAACGCGCAGGCGCTCGACGCGGCGCGCATCGCCAACGTGCAACGTGCGCAGGCCGCCGCCTATGAGAACGCGCGATCCGCTGAGAACGCGCGCCGTGCTGCGCTCGGTAGCGCCGCCGAGGTGCAGCGCGCAGCGGAGGCCGAACGGCAGGTTTACGCGGCCCGCGTCCAAGCCGTGGCCATCGCCAACACGCGCGCCGTGGAGGCCTCGCGCATAGCAAACGCGGCCCGTGCGCAGGCACAAGCAGTGGCGGTGTCGGCGGCGCAGGCGCAGGCGGTGGCTGACTCGGTGGCACGCACGGCGCACGACGGTGCCCTGCTGTTGGGCGGCGGTGGCGCCGGGCTGGTTGGTGGCGTGGTAGCCGGAGCGCCCATCGGCGTTGGCAGCTGGGGACTCAGCGGCGGCTGGGGAAACGGCGGCGGCTGGGGATACGGCGGCGGCCTAGGCTACGGCGGCGGCCTAGGCTACGGCAGCGGCAAAGGCCTTATCCACTAGGCGTAACTCCTATAGTAACATTATCCACGTTGAGATATCTACATCCATTTCGCTTCTTCTCGTGGAAATGGTTACCGGCAGATCTTTATATTCCAATTGGATATAGACGTGTAAATAGTATGTACACTATAATATGCAGAAATCACAAATAAGTCTTGTAATAAAACGTTAGCAATCATTGAATGAAAGTATTTTATTTGTGTTGTGATTCCTCGTAGCCGCTAGTAACATAGGTAGGTGATTACTGTTACTCTTTCAACTTAGTAGACTTCGTTCCCCTGACCAGCTTTTGTGCTTCTTTATCTTTTCGTTAGAGCAAAGTATAGTAAAGTAATAAGTATAGTAGTTATCAGAACACTACAACTGTTATCACCTCCTGATGTATCCTGGGCTATCGACACGGCGGCACGGCTCCTGTGTCGGCTACATTCCTTTCTGCTTTTCGATTTTGACATGTCATTCCTATTATAAGCGATTGTATGTTATGTAGGTATGAAACTTTGGTAGGTAGATATACATATTCTAAGTTGACAATTCCTAGAAATGATCTATGTTGTTTGAGATGGTAATCCTACAATATATTTTCATTATATAATATTATATGTAAATGACAAAGTTTGTATGGATGGATGTATGGATATTTGTTACTCTTTTACGCAAAAACTACTGAACCGATTAGGCTGAAATTTGGTATGGGTATAGTTTGGGACCTGAAATAACATATAAGCTATTTTTTATCCCGATAAAAAACGGGCGAAGGCACAGGCAGAAGCTAGTTATTATCATAAATAAGGACCATTTAAGGACGCGCCTACTTCATTTTGCCATACGGACATTTCTCAGGATCACATTTAGTTGTTTCAGAATCTAGTATAATCTTTTTAGTTTGTCTTACTTGTAAAATAAGATTATGGCAACACCAATATACCGCAAATACCCAACAAAATAAGCCTACAACTAAAGCAGAAAAGGCTAAAATCATGTACGTTTTCTTTTCAGGTGTAAAATATTCTACTTTCCATTTTTTCAGCTTCTCTTTCAGAAAAATTTCTAATTCGGCGATACTGAAATCCGTTATAGTGGACCAAACGCTCCTCAGTATTTTTTCTTCCATCGTCGAATTTATAACCAGCTGAGGGTCTTTCGTTGTGATATTGTTGTTAGGCGTTGTCCACATTAGAGCATCATCATAAAGAGCCATAGGCGTCGTCCACGTTGAAAATACAAATTTTGTAGCAGCGTGTGTACTTCCGAAAAAAGCCTTGGTCATCGCTATTTGGTGATCATCATAATCGAATACTTGCTTTACATCTGATTTGGGTAGTGGTATAGACCGCCTTGCTACGCTTCTGTTCATATTATTTATTCTATTATTACCAATATCTACACCATTCTTGTACGTGTTTCTGTTATTGCTTAATTCTTTATTGGTATTTTGAGATAACACTGTTGCGTTAGAAGAGGGAATTGTGGTTTCTGTTTCCCTTTTCTCTAATGATCCAATTTCAGCAACGTTTTTAGGTGCAGCTGTAAAACACAGAATGTCGTTAGACGACCAGTAACTATAATACTTGATTACACAACACAGAACACATTTGCCGTTGGGGCTTTCATGTTTTTGCCTAGCTCAAATAATTAAGAAACAGCCAGGTAACAGATAGCATGGTAAAAGATTTCTAATAACCAAAGAGAATACTGACGGCAAACTGACGGTACCCAAAGACTTATAGGGTACCTAAGATGGATTTATTTACCACAAGACTCTTCTGTATACGTGTATAAAATCGTTATAAGAATTGACAAATTATGAAGTAACCGCATTTTTTTCGCTGAAACTTGTTATAGTAAGTTGGTAAATAAAATAAACATAGGTATAATCATGGGTATAATCAAAGAGAATACAATACTGGGTATAATAATATAAAATCACGCGATTCGTATAGTATTGTACTCTATTGTATTCTCTTTGGTACTCTCCAAAGAGAATACAATACTTTGATACTCTCTTTGTTTTTTTTTTGTTTCATTCATCATTGTTCATTTTATAAATGAACAGGCGATAGCGTTATTTATTAGCCATATTGCCTTGTCTTACGTTAGTTTTATTTTCTTTAGTTTTGTGTAAAATACACGTCTCTGGTCAGCCATTTTCTTTTTTTCTTCGTACTCTCTTTGATTCGTATCGTGTAATCCAAAGGTGTAATCAATCATAGATAAGCACAATGAGTATACAATAAGCATAGCAAGCAACAAAGACGATGTAAGACATAGCCACAGACATCATAGAGCTGCACCCCGACATAGCAAAGCCAAAGCTATACTACGTAAGAAGCAAAGCAAAGACTAATTTGTAAGATTAAGCAGCCTACATTAATAATACCATGGCTGCGCCTATTATAACTTCTTAAGATTTCCTTTTAAATTAATTTACTCTTTGGTAGTAATTTTATCGCGTAGACGGAGGATTTATGCTTTTTGTTATGCTCTCAGCTAGTATCATGTCTGTGTGTTGTGTGCTCTTACTATACTCTATTCCTCAGTCTACGACATATAGAAACTTTTTTAAATAGTCCTAGTACGGAGTGGTTTTATCCTCATTGGTCTGGTCCTAGTACTGTATTCTCGTATTGTATTTTCTTTGTTTGAGTCTACCAAAGAGAATACAATACTTCTCTTTGAATATATCATACAAGGAATTTTTATACTAACGTATATAAATTCCTTGGTACAAGACTTACGAGTCCATACGATGCTATCATAAGACAGACACTGGCAGAATTGTGTCAATCCAAGTTGAACTTGAAGTTGAGTCTACGATAGTCACAAATGACATTAAAAATATTTTTCTATCAAATGATTTTATTATCATGGCAGTTACCTGATTTAATTTGTCCCAGCGTGATTTAGCGTTTGCTTGCTCGTTGCCGCAGATAATGTTTTATAGATATGGGCATTGGTCAAAGTGCGATGTTGGGGCTCCACGCCGACAACAGGCCTGCCCTGGCGGCCCCTGTAACACCAACCCCAGAAAAACACTTTCACGCACATTTGAAGTCTGCTTCGCAGGAAGCGCTTTCGAGACTTCACTCCAAAAAGCTTCAAAGTAACAAATACATTGTAAGTTTTGCGATTCCTACATAAGAGTGTATCTAAAAGACAATCAATCTCATGAATATGAAGGTGCTAAACTGATAGCCGACGAGTAGTCTACGATAAATATTATACTTATTGAATTAGTTCAGTTAATTGGTTCAGTTCGAAGCGACGACGTGTGACCCGAGAGCTGGTGAGTATCTGGCGCAGCGCATTAAGTGGGGCAATGCAGCCAGCGTTTTGGGGATGCTTCCGACTGATATTAATATGGACCAGTTGACCTACCTGTAAATTTTTTGCAACAGTCTGCAGTTAGCTCAATTATTATAATTGTAAATACTAGTTTAATTTGTTTATATTATTTGATTGTTATTTTCTTTATCAATAAAATTTCAAATTAGTTCACCGCTGCTGGAAATAGATCTGTCGTCAGACAGGGCGCTGAATACTGGTGCTATTTTGAGAAATTAGAGATATTTTATTTGTTTTTTTATTTTTCAGATGATAATTACAATCCTTTGCATGCAGGCGGCAAACAGTTGTGGTAATTCTTTGCTAGATCCTAATTAATATTATAAATTTGAAAGAAACTTGTCTATATGTATGTATGTTACCTTTTCACGCCTAAACGGCTGAACGGATCTTAATGAAATTTGGCAGGGCAGATGGTATCCCGGGGACGGACATAGGATACATGAAAAGCGCGTGTGAAGCCGCGGGCAGCATCTAGTAACCAATAAATGGTAATACAATTGTGTTCTATGATATTGATAATACTTACAAGTATAAACACATATTTGGTTTCAGCTACGAATTTAGAGAAACGATTATCGTTTGACATAAGAGAAGATAGAGAAGAATCTCAAATAATAAGTCGAGCAGGTGCAAGAGCAGTCGACGACTTTTATATCGAAGATATGTTTTACAAAATATATGAAAATAATACAGATCCACACAACACAATAAATAAGAATACAAATCAAAATCTAATAGAACAGCTTCGCGATACAAATATGGATGCGTTTTCATTGCAAAGGAAAAAGAAAAATGAACCTGAAACTCCAACTGAAATCAGAAATGATACACCATCAGATCGAACTGTTTTAAAACAAAGTTTTGCTGCCAATGCTACTAGTGGAGTAATGACTGCGATATCAGGCTTATTGCCAAATATGACCAACCTGCAAACAGCTGCCCAAAACAAAGCAAGAGAAATGTCCAAAAGATTAATCGCAGAATTGTTACCGGAGAATTTCAACACGTACTGCTATATTGCAATTGCATTAACAGCTGTCTTCATAGTTTGTAGTATAACATGGAGTTCTTTTTGTTACTGCAAACTACTCAAAGAAGTCAAAATATTGAAAGAACTAACTGAACTTAACGATTTACCATGCGACGATGAACTGTGCACCAAACGAGAATGTTGTTAGAGAGGAACACGTTCTCTACTATCATGCTTCCAAATCTTCCTATACTGCTAACAGGCCCGTTTTCATTCTCTATTAGCAGAAAAACAATATTTCTGCGAACTGAATAAGATAAGGTAGTGACTACAACTTTCAATTGCTATCTATATATAATGTAGGTGGTGCCTTGTCGGAGTAAGTAACTGTTACTGCAGTAGAAGACCGCCATCCACCTAGCAAGCGGCCATCTATAACTATTAGCACACATATATCAAAGTGCTTCATATCCTTTACACCTTATAGGATTCTTGGACACGTCACTAAATTCAATATCTGAATAGTCCCCATAGTGATTCATCAACAGACATATTTACGTTATAGGTACGTCCATTGCTGAACAACAAGCAATCCCCAAATATGCGGGGGTTTTGTTATAATCACCACTAGGTAGTACTGCGGTCGCAATCATTATCATCATTATACACTGCAGGAGATAGGCCTCCCTTAGAAATCTCCACATTGACAGATTTTGCGGTGCCCGCATTCAGTGATTTCTTGCGACCTCGGTCGCAATGTAGATGCTCAAATACACAGAAGGAATCTGCTGCTCTGGCAGGTTCACTACGTCGTCTTTTGCGATATCCACAGGGTAAGTTGGAGGGGTGGATTTAACGTCCGGACCGCCGCGCCATGGGCTGGCTCTTTAGAATAAAATGGTACTGAATTGTATGCATCAACCAAATTTACACATTTGTTAAATTTAAATATCGTTCATGTCTGTTTGTCAAGTGAATGAGGTTTCATCTATGAAGATAAATATATAATTTTTATCTAGTTACTTATGTTTTAGAACAGCTTTCAGTTTAGATGTATTTATAAGTACTTACCTACTTTTATTATAGATTAATATACCGTTTACGTATTTTTGTGTTTCTTTGGTAGGCATTCCAAACCATCGTAAGTTTTCCCTGGGGGGTTTACCCTCGAGTCTAAATATGCAGGTAGCATAGGAGAAATCTTCAAGTCCCGCCGGAGTCGTAATTATTTGGGATATTATTAAATTCTTTAGGAGAAATCTTGTATGAATTTTTTGATTCAATATAATATAAATCCACGAAGATTTGAAAATACAAGCAAACTAATTAAAAGTTATATAAACAAGCTTCATAGAAGTTATTAGGTATATTTAGAAGTACATACATGTACATAAAGAACAATGGTGGGTATCATCACAGGTCACTGCGAACTGAGCCATCATCTTCTCAAGACTGTCGTGGCTGCTTCTAGGAAGAAGAGACTGTGGAACACTGTGTGGTACACTGCACGGCCACAGAGGAGGCCAGACAAAAGACGGTACTGAAGAGTCTCATTGAGGCATCAAACCCGTCCGAACCTACAGAAAAGCGGGAACGAGTCTTTCAATCCCCAAAACTCCTGCTCCGGAACTTGTTGGGCTGGTTAGGGCCTGGATAAGGAGGGGACAATGTACAATCCTTACACTCCCATGCGAGATTTCAGTGCAGATCCCAGTTACCCTACTTCGAATTTATAATTAGAAGTAGATATATACATATAATGTTGTAGTATATAATTTGTCTAAGTGCTTATTTTGTAAGCCTAAAGAAATAAAGTTATTGATACTGATTCTGTTGTTTATAGTATAGGTATTGTGTCCCTCTTAAACCATTCCATCTATCTTCAATCATTGTGTCATTGAGGAAAAATGGGAATTTCGTAATTTATACCAGTTTTAAATATAAATAATGCCGATGGGATCATCATTGCATCAAAAAAATAATTTTATCCTGTTATACACATACTTGAAGTCATTATATGGCGACCATTTGACGCGACCACCAATAAATCGTGCATAAATTATAATAATTTTAAATTAGCGTTGTATTTCACGGCAAACATAATGCATGTAAGTTTTCAATATTTGTCATGTGAGGTTTCCTGATAAAAAACATTAGTAGGTATTAAATAACATAATTGTTTTGAAGAAAAAAAAAACTAGATAAATAGACTTCTAATTAATCCCTTAGACTATTTTTGAAGTTTTGTGGGATAATAGCGATCTCAAGGTAGTAAAATTTTATGGAACCCGGAATTATCTATACTAATATTAAAAAGGGGTAAAGTTTGTGAGTTTGTGGGGTTGTAGGAGGTAATCTCTGGATCTACTGATCCGATTTAGAAAATACTTTTACCAATAGAAAGCCACGTTATATGTGAGTGTCATAGGCACAAGTAAATACATATTAACAAGTAATCATTTGGCGTGTTTTAAAAAAAGAATAAACTGACTTAAAATTCCCTTACTTTTACACTGTTCTAAGTTTAGTTTAGACCAACCAGCGCTGCAGTTGCTCTCCGAGCTCCTGCAGCATACGCTGAGTGGCAGCTTTTTGGTCACACTGTTTTTTCTCTCTTTAATCCTTTTTTATTATTGTATCTTCTTGTGTTTTGTGAACCAATATAAATTATCTTATGCGGGATAAATACTAATCCCCTGGGGATAAAATTTCGGGTATTTAAAGTTTTTTTAAAGGTAAGACTACCCGACCCGTCCCACTTCGTTGGGCGGGAAACATATTTAACCGGCTTCAAAATAGGAGGAGGTTCTCAATACGACAGTATGTTTTTTTTTGTATGTATGTTACGCGATATTTCCGCCAATTATGAACCGATTTTGAAAATTCATTCACTATTGTACCTATAAAAAATGATCCCGAGGTGGTCCTATAATTTTTTTATCCTCATGGTTATTAGTATTTATCCCGCAAACTTAAAAACAGTGTAAAAGTAAGCTTCTCGAATTCGGTTTATCGCTTTTTAAAACACGCCAAAATAATTCCTTGTTAATAATGTTTTTACGTGTGCTTAAGACACTTAAATAACGTGGATTTCAATTTAAAATGACAAAGAGCAACCTATGTGGCCCACCGGACGAAGGTCCACCACACCGCACACATAGGTTGCGGGTTCGATTCCCGCCTTGGGACAAATTTTTGTATGACCTGCAAATATTTGTTCCGGGTGTTCTATGTAATGTATTTTATTATGTATATCAGTCGTCTAGTACCCATAACACATGCTTGGGGCTAGACGATGCTGTGTGGATTATCCAGCATTATTTATTTATTATTTATATAAAACCTGACTTCACCCATAGCTGGGTATAAAATAGGCTTCCAAAATCCTTATTGCAACTACATACGTTTTTGTATTTTCTAGTTAACCGTCATATTTATCCTTTGCATGATGTCAGCTGGATCAATGTGTAAGTAAAACTACTGTCAGTAAATTTTTAAAAGCTGGCGCCGCCGTCCGCTTTTGTTTTACAAATACAATACAATATTATCCTACTAATATTACAAATGTAAAAGTTTGTATGGATGGATGTATGGATATTTGTTACTCTTTCACGCAAAAACTACTGAACCGATTAGGCTGAAATTTGATATGGGTATAGTTTGGGACCTGGAATAACATATAGGCTATTTTTTAACCCGATAAAACGCGGACGTAGGCGCGGAAAGGTGCTAGTAACTTTATAAGCAGACAACAACAGGTCCATAGACAAAATTAAAGACAAAAATATAGTACAACATTAAAGATGGTATAAAATCAAAGTAGTAAATCTAAATTACAACTAGTTTCACCCCGTGGTGAAGAATGGGACAATCGTACTTCTCTGATACCTTTTAAGTTAAGAACGCTGTTGCTACTATTTCTCATTCTGCTCATGATTGATTGCACTCGCTTTCAACTAATAATCCGTATAAAACACCGCAAATATAGGCCTCGGATTTTTGACGTCAGCGTAGATAATTATATGAAAAAAAGACAATAGCGCCAGGTTTCTAAAATTTATCAAATCCCAGGGGCCAATTCTACTTATCACGTGATACTTTATCGAGTGATACTTATTATCACGGATAAAAATATCATGTGATAAATATCGAGTAACGCTAAAAACTGCATTATAATGCGACTTATCGAGCAACTCATCAAAGCAAACCCCTCGATAAATATGGAACTGCAGATTTTGAGAATATGCTTGTTTATTGCCATATTTATCGAGTAGATACATACATATGTATATATTGCTAGAATTTCCCTACAGTACAGGCCTCAAGTTTACGAAATACAAAAAAGAATCGCGCCAGCTTTAAAAAAATTACCTATACTCCTACAAAGTTAACAATGGTTAAAAAATATTTGTACAAAAATGTGGTGTTTTTAATTTCTGGCCATAATAGCTAATATTTTTTTTTGACGTGCACCACGTGAATAGACAAGTGATCGAAAATTCTTTGTTGCACACTTAACTGAGAAACAATTATCAAACACAATAAATAATTATAAAATATTTTACAATTGGCGGTCTTATCACTTGAGAGATCTCTACCAGACAACCTTGGATGTGAACTTGATGTGTGCAACAATAATATAATAAAGTAATCATTTATTTTTCTCTCACAAAGGTTATACAAAATGTTATGTTTACATAACGTGTTAATAGAATCAGCGTAATTTTTGATCTTCTGTACTCTGTTGTTATATTATTTTATTGTGTACTTAACTCGTGATGGAGGCGGATCAGGACCGCTATTCGTGGCGTCGTTTGGGGGAGGCCTATGCTCAGCAGTGGACGTGTACGGGCTGATGATGATGATGATGATGATAACTCGTGAATCTATCGACCCATTTGTTGTCTGAAATAAAGCGAAGATAGATAAGAATTTTTGTTTTATTTATAGTATATAAAGTAATGTTTACCTTCCAGGCTCTCCAGGTTATAGCAGAGGAGACGTGAGGGGCAGAGTAAAACGTTACTCGAATGTATTTGACGATGTAATAGGCAATATAAAGGACAGAGCACAGTCTTTCCGAGGGCAAGCAAGAGATGTGGCGGCCAGGGCTGATTTAACCCGAGGATCAGATGGAGAACTCCTCGGTGAACTCCTTACCCCAATTCTCCAACCTTTATTTAATATTAAGGACGCAGCTATTAAGCAGTTAAAATCGTTTCTCAGAAGGTTGTTATCAGACTCTATCAAAGACGTCCTCAACGATTTTATACCAGAAAATTTATTTCTGTACGTAGGCTTCGGTATAGGAATAATAGCTCTCTCGTTAGTTTGTTGCCTAGGATGTTGTTGTGCTGGTTATTTTACTATGCTTAAAGAACTAAAGAAAATTTCGGGAAATATGACGGATCAAGCTGGAAGTTTACCCAGTAAGGATAATATGTATGTTAACGGCTTGAATTGTTAGATATTAACACTTTCAAAGCCGTAGGTAGTACATTTCTTTGCAAATATCGATTCTTACTGAATCCATTGGTTTTTTAAGAATCATTCGGGTTGACTTAAACGTATGTTTATTTTTACAGCTGCATTATTATTGACGTTTCCTGACATGTATTTGAATATTCAATTTAATTTGTTTTTATTCCTGACATTATTATTCATTCTAATTTTGAATTTTTTTGTGCATAATAGGAACCACTGTTTTTCTTTCACATTTCTGCTGCGTAGATGTCCCTTATGGTGCTTCCTTGCTTTTCAAAAACAAGCATTTTTAATTAACTTTATAATTAAATAATAATGTTTTAGAATATGTTTTAAAATTTTGGCCGTGGGGCCGCGGCGTACGAATATCGACCCCTCCAACTTAACCCGTGGATGTCGTAAGAGCCGACTAAGGGAACCTACCAGAGGAAGGGCAGCAGCTTCCTTCTGAGTATTTTTAAACACCAACACTGCGATCACCAATCCGCCTGCCGAGCGTGGTGATTATAGCAAATCCCCCCCTACATGGGAGACCATCCACTCGATGGACCGACGACATCGTAGCGGTCGCAGCGAGTCGATGGATGGAGGCGGCTCTTGAATATTCAATTTAATTTGTTTTTATTCCTGACATTATTATTCATTCTAATTTTGAATTTTTTTGTGCATAATAGGAACCACTGTTTTTCTTTCACATTTCTGCTGCGTAGATGTCCCTTATGGTGCTTCCTTGCTTTTCAAAAACAAGCATTTTTAATTAACTTTATAATTAAATAATAATGTTTTAGAATATGTTTTAAAATTTTGGCCGTGGGGCCGCGGCGTACGAATATCGACCCCTCCAACTTAACCCGTGGATGTCGTAAGAGCCGACTAAGGGAACCTACCAGAGGAAGGGCAGCAGCTTCCTTCTGAGTATTTTTAAACACCAACACTGCGATCACCAATCCGCCTGCCGAGCGTGGTGATTATAGCAAATCCCCCCCTACATGGGAGACCATCCACTCGATGGACCGACGACATCGTAGCGGTCGCAGCGAGTCGATGGATGGAGGCGGCTCAGGACCGCTATTTGTGGCGTCGTACGGGGGAGGCTTATGTCCAGCAGTGGACGTGTATGGGCTGATGATGATGTTTTAGAATATAACGACATCAAGTGTATTAATATCTACCTACGGTGGAATAAATAAATGAAATGACTTGCGCCCCTACTTCCCCTACTTCCTTTACTTCAAAAGGAAGTAAAGGAAAGAAGTAGGGGATTATTGTGGCGTCCTGAATATGTATCGTGGAGAGACGAAACTAGTTGACAACTTACTTTGATGAATACTATCAGTTATACCTACGAGGAATTGTTACTAAATATATTTTCATTCTAATATTGTGCTATGGATTTCCGCAAAGTAACGCCTGAATCTATTATTTATCAAAAGGAAGTTATTGTTTTCTTATTAATCGAGGGCATGACTCCTTTCACGAATTTTCTCAAACTATATCGTGGTATCGGATTTGGCCAAAACAGATGGCAGTGTATGGCCGAATCCAAAACGATTGAAAAAAAAAGAAGTTCGACGATTATTGTACCAATAGAAAAGGGATAAAAATTTACGGGAAAATACTTTTCTGCTATTTTTATTTCTCGTAACCCACCAGTAGAAGACCCGCGGAGCTACTACGCGGAGAGCGCTACGCCATGGGCTACGCGGAGTTACTATCTCGCCTCTGAGGGACACAGGTTGGCGAAATCCGATAGGCTAACTCACGTGTTGGGACCTGCACGGCTATTCTAATTCAATCGAAAAGTTTCAGTGACTCGAAGTCTCACACAAATCCGCGCTAAATTCAAATAATCCGCGCGAAATTCAAATATTTTAGCGGTTTTTAATATTTTCTGCGTTCTACAAGGAATAAAACGACCTAAAAAGTAGTTTTTCATAAATCGCTGACCATTTTCTATGAATCTATGTTCCAATGAAGTACGATTAATGAGGCTTTCGGTAATGATGTTCACTTTTAGTAATCATCTCATATATTATTAATTTCTCCAAAAGTCGAGTCGAATCGAAATTAGTTAAAACATTGGTTCATAGAAAATGTTTTACGATTTACGGTAAACTACTTTTCTGCTATTGATATTGCTTGTAGAACGCAGAAAATATTAAAAACCGCTAAAATATTTGAATATCGCGCGGATTATTTGAATTTCGCGCGGATTTGTGTCAGATTTCGAGTTACGGTAACTTTTCGATCGAGTTAGAATAGCTGTGCTGCTGTCTACAACTGATTGCCGCAGCGTGTTCTCAATACACCCAACCTAGGTTACTTTAAAAAAAAAATTAAACTGTGCCTCATCGAGAAGGCGAACTATATAGTCGAGGATTTCCTGGACTTTCTGAAGTTTGATTTAAATTTAAATTATTATTTCTATTATCACTACATATTATAAAACAAAGTCCGCCGCGTCTGTGTGTCTGTTCGCGATAAACTCAAAAACTACTGAACGGATTTTGTTGCAGTTTCCCCAACTGATAGAGTGATTCATGAGGAAGGTTTAAGTAGGTATATAATTTGTTAAGCTTTTGTGTAAATTGGTTGAAATATAACGATACGATAATAATAATTGCTGGAAGTATTGGAAAAAGTCAAGCTGTGTGATACAACAAAACAATTCAAAGTGGGATATTTCTCTTTTATAGAGATATCTATCTTTTCAGGATAGTTTACTATACCCATTCTATCTTCAAAATAAATGGTCACGTACAATGCGGTAATTGGAAAGCTATTTATTACATTTAAGTTTTGCGCGAGGCATCAAGCTGAAGCGATCCTACACGGACAAAACATGCAGCTATTATACTCGGTCTACTCGGCTCTACTACTCGTGCGAAGCCGGGGCGGGTTGCTAGTATTTAATAAAATTATTATTATGAATAAAAAGTTAACGATTATTATTGTTTAATATAATTTTATCTATTCATTTTATGAATTGTCAATATTTGCTTTTACAAAAAACCGTCGATCTTTGATGTCCCGTTCGTCCCATTGCCTACATTGGTGGGACGAACGGGAAATAATTTTAATTCAGACTATTAGTATCTCATTCGTCCCACTGGTGCGACGAAGCTGGTGGGACGAACGGGACATCACGAGTATTTCAACCATTTCGATGCATGCCAACGTGGTAACATAGTCACAGAGGTGATGTTACACATAGTCACTCACGTGGTATCTATCACGTACGTGGCTTTCCGCAAATACAATTACAATTACAAAACTCTTTATTGTACACCACAAAGATAAATAAAATACATAGATATTAACATAAACAAGTACAATGGGCGGCCTTATCGCTCAGAAGAGATTTCTTCCAGGCAACCATTGAATGGATAGAAAATTAACAATTTAAGAAAGGCAAGGGTGTATACAACATTAATACATAAAATAAAATTATACTATAATATACATAAAGTAGAAAATACATAGATTATGCAAAATATATTATGCAAATATTTTTTTTTACGTGTATAATCGCCTTCATTCACCACCTAAATAAAGTACAAAACCACAATGGACGTCTATCACTGCGTAAAAGGAAAATACGAGTAGATATGCTTGTGTAGGTAGGGTATGCAGCTAATATAAATATTTTTTTTTAATATATAAAAAATCTTTTGAATACAAGCTTATATATCTTCTAAGACCAAAATGCTTGGGAAGACAAATCTAACGCACCCAAACTCGACGTGGTTAAGTCGTTTCGTTTAGGAGTTCCTATGGCCAACTTTTCATCATCAGACCAGCTCGATGGTACCATGACATTGCAGTGTCACCGAACTTACATAAGTATGTCTAGAACAATTTGTAGATGTTTTTTCCGGCTCCGGGCCCGTACTCGTAAAAACGAAATCGAAGTTTCTGATAATTTTTCGTGCAAACGCTAATCTTATGTAAGCGACATAAGAGTTGGTTTTGCATGAAAACGAAAAAGAAACTTCGATTTTCCTTTTCCGAGTAGGCCATTCTATGTGGAATAAAAAATATCTATCTATTGGGTATCAAATAATATATTCAGGCGCTACGCTCGCGGAGGTCCATTGCAAAATATTAGAGTGAAAACATTAAATAAACATAAACATAAAAATATATTTATTGACAGCAAAGATTTTTTTAATAGTTTATTTTTTTTTAACTTAAAGGTACATACATTGCAGTAAATCTTTCCTGCCAAAGTGTGCAACAGTTTGTCGGCAGGAGCTCTCGTGGACAACATTGAATTAACTTGTAAATCCTACTAATGTTATAAATGTTTGTATGGATGGATGTATGAATATTTGTTACTCTTTCACGCAAATAAATACTGAACCGATAAGGCTGAAATTTGGTATCGGTATAGTTTGGGACCTGGGATAACATTATAGGCTATTTTATATCCCGATAAAACGTGGGCGAAGGCGCGGGCAGCAGCTACTAGGTCTTTATTGACTAAGAAAATAACAATCAAATACTAAAAACGAATGAAACAAGTATTTACAATTGAAACAATTGAGCTAACTGCATACTGTTGCAATGTATGAATCAGGGTTGTTGCGAATATCAGCATCCGCTGATCATCAGCATCATTTTGAAGATCAGTATCAGCATCAGCATCCGCATTGATCGATGCTGATTTTTGATGCTGATGTTCGAGTCGCGACATGACCCGAGGAAGTGTTGTCATGTTTTCCTTACACTTATAATATAACACATTGCGTGTTAGGTGAAATACCTACAGGTTTCATTACTCGTTTGTATTCGTATTTATTATTGTAGGAACGTATCTTGTGTTAGTAGTGGGGTGCGAAGTATTTTAGATTCAGCAATGTTTATAAAAGATAATTTATCGGGTATTTATCGCTACGATGATCCAAGATAACAAGGTCTGATCCTCCGGGAGTGTCTTTTGCTTACGTCACTGTCCAGTTGCCACTTTGTTTCAACAAAACGTAGAAGTTGGGAAACAAATGTGATAAGGGTCAATTCAAACATCAATAAAAAATTATAATCTTTATCTATATTTCAAAGTCAAAGTTTTTTTATTTCCGTAAATACAATAAATGTACACTTAGAACAGGTCAAATTCTTAAAATTAAACACTGATTTGGAAATAAAGTGATATTTTGATTTCAGTCGCTTCGGAATGTAGACTAAAGTAAAGAAGCGACGAAGAAACCTTTAGCCTGTTAGGTGTTATTTTTAGAGTTATTTTTCGAGTTGGAGCAAAATCCGTCCCAAGCTTTTTTATCTTCTAGATAGTCTGAAATTTTGTAATAAGCCTTTTTACAAAGGATATGTTTGACAATTTGTTTGAATTTATTTATAGAAAGTTTTTGCAACTCGCTAGGGGTTTTGTTGTAGAAGCGTATACATTGCCCTCTAAAAGATACATTAACCTTGTGTTACCTAGTTTTGGGCACAGCGAGTTTATTCTTATTTCTAGTATTTACATTATGTATGTCGCAATTTTTAGGGAACCGATCGATATTTTTATGAGTGTACAATAAGTTTTCATAAATATATAAAATATAATGACATGGTACTGTCATTATATTTATTTCTTTGAATTTATCACGTAGGGATTCTCTAGGACCCATGTTATAGATTGCACGAACAGCCCTCTTCTGCAGCACAAATACGGTGTTAATATCTGCAGCGTTCCCCCACAGCAATATACCATACGACATAATACTATGGAAGTAGCTGAAATAGACCAGTCTGGAAGTATCAACGTCTGTAAGATGACGGATTTTTTTTACTGCATACGCTGCAGAACTAAGTCTCTTCGATAGCTTATCTATGTGTGAGCCCCATTGAAGTTTACTATCTAAGGTTATTCCTAAGAATACGGTAGTGTCTACAATTTCTAACGTTTCTCCTTTTACGTTTACATCAGCCTTAGCTTGTTTTACATTTGGTAGAATAAATCTAAGACATTTAGTTTTAGTTTCGTTAAGCAAAAGATTATTAACACCAAACCAGTGGACTACTTTTGATATTGCATTGTTTACCTCGTCAAAATTTGTGTTTTGTCTAATCATCTTAAAAATTAAAGAAGTATCATCAGCAAACAATACAATCTCGTGATTATTTTTAACGAGATGAGGCAGGTCGTTAATATAAACCAAAAATACGAAAGGACCGAGGATTGATCCCTGCGGTACACCCATTGTAACTACAGATCCCGCAGACCGTTTCCCATTTACGTCAACTCTTTGTATCCTGTCACTCAAGTAAGAAGTAAGAAGATTCAAAGAGTTGTCCTTTATTCCATAGTGATGTAATTTCCTGATTAATGTTCCATGGTGTACACAATCAAATGCTTTTGACAAGTCACAAAAAACGCCTAAAGCATCTTGCGACTTCTCCCAAGCATCGAAAATATGCGATACCAACTCTACACCGGCATCAGTAGTTGACCTGCCGCGAGTAAACCCGAATTGCTTACAATGTAGCAGGTCATTGCCATTGAAATGCCTAAGCAATTGATGTAATATAAGTTTTTCAAAAACTTTGCTGAATGTAGGCAGTACTGATATCGGTCTAAAGTTAGTGGGGTCAGACCTACTACCCGATTTAAACAGTGTTATTATTTTACTATGTTTCATCAGATCAGGAAAAACACCACAATCAATAGATTCATTAAATATAAAAGCTAGATCTGGTGCAATAGTATCAATCAATGGTTTAACGATTCTAACGGAAATGCCCCAGAGATCTGCAGTTTTCTTTATATTTAAAAGTTTAAAGGCTTTTTTAATATCGTTTTCATCGACATGTTGGAAATTAAATTTATTTTCGCATGCAGGTACATTTTCTTTCAGTAATGACTCAGCGATTATGAGAAGAGTTCAGACACTTTGTAGTAGAGATTTGTTAGATCAGGCTAAACAGTGTTAGTTAAACACGAGTCAATGTGATAAATTATTGGTAAATACAAAACCACATAGTTTTATCAGATTTATGCAGGTAATATAAGGAGTTCGGGGAGTTACGATTTTATGCTGCTGGTATCACCAAGAAACAGATTCGTCTTTTCATTCGCCGATGGCAATGATGACGTAAGCAAGAGACACCCACGTGACCATCGTGTCTCGGAAGAGCATACCTTCTTTTCTTATACCATGATCGCTACCTTTTGTTATATTTTTTCCCTACGCCAAAAATGTATATTTTAATATTAGCTGTTGCCCGCGGTATGAGAAAATGTGTTTAATTGTTTGTTTGTCCTTCCTTCACGCTCTAACTAAGCAACCAATCGACTTGATTTTTGGCATTGAGTTAGTTAAATAATAAATAATAGAGAGTAACATAGGCTCTTTGTCTCGGTAAAACATCAAATTCCCATGTGAGATTTACGGGAATTTTCGAATACAGGAATATTTTGGAATTGCTTCAAATTTAGCACACTGGTAAAAATTTCCTGGAATAGGTTATAATACTTTAATCCCACTTCAAAAAAAAAGGAGGGTCTCAATTCTCGAAAAACTACTGAACGGGGAAAAGACCTTTTAATTCCTCTAGAAATGTGAAATTCGGCATTAACGCGGGTGAAACCGCGACCTGGTAAGATATATATTTATTTATAATTTCAAGTTGATGACGTCGAAAGTTGCCAAGACCATTAGGTTTTCGTATTCAGTAGAGGGAGATCTTGAGGGCTTTATTTGTAAGCAATACTGAGATTTAAATTAAATTACATTCTAAAGTCTATTAGATAACTTGATTCAGGGAAGGCGATTAGGGCTGCAGCCTGGTATTCCATAAAAAGAGAGGTTTCCTCAATAAAATAAAATAAAACATAAGGTCTCAGACGTCTACTACCTACAATTTTTTAATAATCCTTAGATCGCTCCGCTCGCTGCATTATTTTTGTTGGTTCTTTGTTCTTTTGTTGAATACAAATGTCTCTAAAAATTTAGGGTTCGCTCCGCTTTGCCTTACCTTCTTTGTTATTTCGGGCAACTGCCGTTATAAAACCTGAAATTTCTTGCTCATCCTTTATTTTTAAGTTCTGCGTGAACGCAATAACAAATACTAAAAATAATATGAAAAATAAGTATACTTTTTGTATCTATTTTGCAAGCCGAATTAATCAGTAAATTATGTGGAACGAACTATAAGCCTAAACCCTGTATTATAACATTTTTCATGCAATAAAGTGGTCAGTGTTAGGTTAGTAGTCAATTTATGATCGTTTATGGAAACCTGAAAAAGGAAAACAAAACCTAATGTTTTCCCATTTACTACAAATTATGAAGTTTGACAAGAACAAAGTCTCGCAGCATAAAAAGGAAACCATCCGAAAATTTTGATAATTTGTTATTCAATGTAATGAAATAAAACCGGCCAAGTATGAGTAGACTCGGATCGAAAGGGTTACGTACATCGTACAGAATTTAAAAATTATACTACGTTTACCACTTTCACTACATAAAAAAAGAGAAACCAAGGAAATATTATGTTCTTAATTTATTTTATACACCGAAGAAAGCGGCTGCCTTTCCTCAAATAGGTTTCTTTAGTCGCCTTTTACGAAATCCACAGTCTGTTCTTTAAAAATAAATTGTGATGCATCAAAAAAGCAAAAAGCCTTAACGCGTCAGTACTTGGATGGGTACTGACTCCGCCTGACGTTGCTTAAGTTTCGTGATCAAAATTCAACTTAGTGTGGACATTTTCCGCTTTTTTTATCTAATTTTTATTTTGGCTATTCATATTCTGTGCAAATTTCAACTGTCTACCGTAAAACGGTTCAACAGATACAGCAAATGTTAACGTCGAGCAAAAAATGGCTAAAAACATGTCTTTTATTGAGCCCTTAAATTTTATTATTTATTTTAATAAATCTTGTTATAGCGGCACTGAAAATTGCAATTGTACCTTTTACGAATCATGAGATAGGTACAATAAAGCCTAAAGATAGATGGACAAATAGACAGACAGCGGAGGCTTTGTACTAGGGTCCCGTTAGCACCCTTTGGATACTTTACCTTAAAATAATATAGCTAAAAACTAAAACCCGACTACGTAAAAAGACTTAAGTGATTGGCCTTATTTTTTTATATTTAGGTAGTCGGCCTTTGTTCCTACTGTGGCCCTGGTATCTAATGGCCTCCGACTACCTAAGTATCAAAAGAAATAATAAGGACAAACGGTGAACGCATGTTTAAGACTTTTTACATTTAATAACACGGGCTTTAATTTTTAACTATATTTTTTTCGAACTTTTGCTGATTGCTTGAGAATAGTAAAACCTTATTTAGCTTTGAAAAAGAGTTTTGGAAAGAAAAAACAAAGGCCTTTGCAATGATGAACCGCAGGAGCATTTGAATTCACATTAGAATTTTTGCCCGATCCCGCCAACTCATTAGACCCCCAATAATGTCTGACGTCATATAGCCTATAACCATAGGGGTATTGAGACAAATCAATTGATACCTCATTTGTTGAAATCGGACAAGTCGTTTCAGCGCTAGGTGGAAACATACAAATCAGCTACATACAAACATAAATACATAGGGTGCCAAACACATAACCCTCCTCCGTTGATAGTCGGGTAAACAGTGAATAGCTTTTCAAGACTCGATTTCGATTGGTAGAATCTTCCATATTCAATAAGTGCAGAATACTCGGTTTGGGAGTCCGACACGCACTTGGCCAAAATCAGCATCAGCATCAGCATTCGCTGATGTCAAGACCAAAAATCTGCATCAGCATCCGCTGATGTGTCAAAAAACGGCATCAGCAACAACCCTGGTATGAATCTAACATTAAATGTGTGAATTATCCAACATATATATAATTGTTGGGCCTAAAATATCGTATATCAGAAAAAAAAATAAGCCCGCACTAGTACGTATTGGGGTTTTACCAGTTCACTTAATCTGAAGTGGTACGAGTAGCTGTAAATAAAAAAACTTATAAATAAAGGAAACTCAGAGTAGTACAACTGATAAAAGCAATATCTATTTTATGTGCCTACCTATAATTCCGTTAAATAACTTGTTGTTTTGGGTTAAATTTGTAAATTCCAACTTATCAATAAAATATTAATTCAACTTGTTCAATTAAAGTGGAAAACTTTTACTAAAAACAAATTACAATCAAAGAATAATTACAAATTCAAACTAGCATTTACATTTGTAACAATTCAGCTAAATGCAGACTGTTGCAAACAATCTAGAGGTTGCACGACTGATCCATAATTAATATCAATTAGAAGAGTCCCCGAAACACACGTTCAGTTAAATGCTATCGGAATAAATACATTATTTCGGAGATGATCCATTGTACGCGTCTACGCATTCGTAGCTATGTATATCCTTGTCCATTCGTAGTCCTGTCGTGGCTACATCGTAGTGCATTCGGATCCCTGTCGCGGCTACGTCGTAGCGCATTCGTAGCGATAGCGTAGTGCATTCGTAGCTACACTGTTGTGCATTCGTAGTCCTGTCGCGGCTACGTCGTAACTCATTCGTAGCTGCACTGTTGTGCATTCGTAGTCCTGTCGCGGCTACGGCGTAGCTCATTCGTAGCTACACTGTTGTGCATTCGTAGTTCTATCGCGGCTACGTCGTAGCTCATTCGTAGCTACACTGTTGTGCATTCGTAGTCCTGTCGCGGCTACGTTATAGCGCAATCGTATCTCCATCGTAGCATTGCCGTAGCATATTTGTAGCATTTTTTGTCCATATTTATTATCCTGATGAAAATGCCACAGGCAGACGAGGGCAAGATTATGTGGAACTCTAATCCTCTACACATTTCGTGGTGTTTCTCCCTCCGCAGAGACGTCTTCACTCTTGTCTACAAGCCCCGATAACCGTCCCTCTCATTCACCATATAGCAGTCGTAGCAACATCTAAGAGAACTCTAGCCCTACTGAAACTCTATGAATTGGTCCCAACACTTGAGACCAAATTCGCAGCCCTGTTAAAGCTGTAAGCCCCTGTCCCAACGTTGCGCACGGAGAGGCTACGCACGTGTGTCTATATTTACTTTGAATGAAAATGTATCTAATAACAACATCCACTGCAACCCACGAACATGCTACTGGCGAAAATGAGATTAATGATGTCATTGCTACACGTTTCGTCACGGTTTAATAGCGCTCAGCGAAGGTGGAGGGGGGTTCTGCGCAGGTGTAAAACGGTACAAAAATCTAAAAATAGACTACTGCGTATCGAGGTCAACGCTATTAAACCATGTCGCGACCTACCTATACACGTGTGGATTGCTCGAATATGGCGCCCACTCAGCTCAGTCCAGTCAAACAAACGAACTCGGGTAAAATACGCCGCGTGACCGTGCATGTACAGCGTGTGCGTATAGTGTGTCCTGCTGTGAAAATGCGTGGGTTTACGTTGTCAAAGAAATGAACCCACGCAGCTATAACGCGCCACGTGGCCGTGCACAGCGATGGGACAGCGGCTTTATCAAATCAGATTCTTTATTTGTAAACTGGGTCACAGAGATGGAAGAATAGTAAACAGTAAGCACCATATAGTAAGCAGCTTCCTTCTGAGTATTTTTCAACACCAACACTGCGATCACCAATCCGCCTGCCGAGCTTGGTGATTATGGCGAAACCCCCCCTACATGGGAGACCATCCACTCGATGGACCGATGACATCGTAGCGGTCGCAGCGAGTCGATGGATGGAGGCGGCTCAGGACCGCTATTTGTGGCGTCGTATGGGGGAGGCCTATGTCCAGCAGTGGACGTGTATGGGCTGATATGATGATGATGTTTTGCCTAAATCTAGGGCATGCAAATAAAGGTAAATGTAGGTACATATAAGTCAGTAGAAGAGTCTAGTTACAGAAACAAATTAAGGCTTTATCCTGGCAGCATCATATCAAACCAGAGAGCTATTCTCTAGAATCTTTTCAAACAGTCGGACTGCAACTGTTTCACTTGTAATTTGTACATTTTAAATACTATTAACCTATCTATTCGTTGTAATTTTCTAATGTAACTTTTTTGCACTTGGACAATAATTTTTGTGAGCCTTAAATTTATTATTATAATTATTTTCGATTAAATGTTTTCTTTGTTATTACATTTCATCCAAGTTTTTGTTTTAATCAACGAAGTATTATCAATTTTAAGAACACATAAACAATATTAAGGTATTTTTCTTCTTAGAAATAAGCATAAAGTACATATGTACAAATAATCACAGGACAGAACTAATAAAAATAAGCGAAACAAACATGTTATTATGTAAACAAATCAGGGGTCAGGCGTCAGACTAAGATAACAGTTAATATATAAAGATTTGTCTCATCTCATTTCAACATAAACCATGTTCAAAGTAAGTGATCTGATTGTATTTTTGTACCAATTTATAATACCTTTTTTTTAGCTTGTCCATTTATTGTTATTATTAAGTTCAACATATGTAACCTTTTTCAATGTAATAGGTACACTGCTACTTTGATTGTTACTCGCTTGCGTAGTTTTGCTACTTTAAATACTTTTCTATGATAATAATATTTGATGCATTGTTTTCAGACCTCTTGCATTGTGCTGCTGATGGCTGTAGCGTGCTACAGTAAGTATTCCTTCTTTATTCGTCATCATCAACAGCCGAAATAACTACATGTTCCATCAGGTGAGATTGTGGTCAAAAGAAGGTCTACGGACTATAGAAAAGGCGCGAAAAAAAGATCGCTACAACATGACCGTTCTTGCATGACCCGCTACCCTTCTCTATTACTTGACGTTGAAATCTTCTCAAAAACGGATTTACCTT
This sequence comes from Eupithecia insigniata, assembly GCA_947859395.1. Taxonomy (NCBI): domain Eukaryota; kingdom Metazoa; phylum Arthropoda; class Insecta; order Lepidoptera; family Geometridae; genus Eupithecia; species Eupithecia insigniata. The sequence goes on along the minus strand of OX402009.1, from coordinate 2,466,907 downwards.
CAATCGCCTTATTTTCTCATGTACCATACACTCACGCTTTCATGGGATAAAATTTATGCGATAAATATAAAAAAATAAGTGCAAAAGCAACGATTTCTGACATTGTTTTTGATGGACAACTTTAGAACTTCAATGATGTGTTTTTACAGGCTATCCACACGCTTATGGCGGTGGATATGGCGGCAGTGGTTATGGCGGTGGTAGCCACGGCGGATTTGGAAGCGGTCAGTCCGGTTTTGGACCAGGTCAAGGTGGATTTGGACAAGGTCAAGGTGGGTTTGGCCAGGGCCAAAGTGGATTCGGCCAGGGCCAAAGTGGATTCGGCCAGGGCCAAACTGGATTCGGCCAGGGCCAAAGTGGATTCGGCCACGGTCAAGGTGGATATGGACATAGCCAAAGTGGACTTGGGCAAAATGGACAACTACCCGGATTAGGTTCATCAAATCAAATCGACCCAGGTTTCGGTGGACAAGGTGGTTTCGGTGGACAAGGTGGATTCGGCTCCAGCCATGGCGGTCACGGCGGTCACCAAGGCGGGTACCAACAGCACGGATACTAGAAATGACGTGCAAATCCTCGACTCTAGCTAATTTTAAGAAAATAAATGTAATTTAATGACACAGACCTTTTTCTTATCAAACAGCTTGCCCCGTTAGGTAGGTATTAAGGATAGGAGTTATTGGATATTTTGGCTACCGTTTATTAGTTGGGTATTTTGTTTCAATACCGCTAGTACCAACTGGTACCCAATAACGTTACAATACTCTATACCTGTTCTGATTTCTACCCAATATATTTCTAACCGATTTGGTTAGAAATACCATCTAACCGATTTGGTTAGAAATACCAAATACTTGTTGCAGCTACATAACTTTACGGGTGAACGGTCCGCTAGTACCTATGCGTAGATGATAGTTAGGTAAGTATAGGTATAGAAGCGTTGGGTAGTTATGACTCACGGTCGGTTAGGCGCGATGCTCGCTTTGCACAGTTATTCCCTAGCGGTATGCGGATTTTACAATAGCGTTAGATATTTTAGGACCATGCTAACAGGTACTCAGTTAGTTATTGAATACCGGACTCATCTCTAGTAGGTATGTAATCTGACCTATATCAGTGGCGGCGTAGCATGGGTTGGTATGGTACCCGGGGCGGTTTTCTACCTAGCACCCCTAACGCGTCATTCTGATGGAAAGATAAGAAAGCTAAGAGACCCCAATATTTTTAAAATTTGTACAATTTCTTTTTAATACATTGAAAAAGAAATTACATCAGATTGTATGCTATGTTTATTTAACAGATTTGATTCTTATTATTGACTCTACTGATCGGTGATAAAAATACAGGTGTAATTTTTTTAGATTTTGGTGTCTTCGATTAGTTATCAGATAAGTGGTTTTTCAATATTTTTTTCTTATTTTTAAAAATAAAAGAATGTTTCCTTACTTTCAAAATTGCCTCTCTTCTATCTTGAATATTTCTTGTAGCTGCCTACCAGGTAACGTTCCTTTGCAACACCCTATATACTCGTAACTTAGCGAATTTCGAAGAGCGAATTTTTTTATGATCTATGCTCACACGTACAGGCGTGTGAGCTGTTTCTGACACCCCCTATGGTCTCGCTCTGTTTGTTCTTTTTTCCTCTTGAATATCTCAGCAACTAGCACTACCTGATAATTTGAAATTTAAAATATTTATCATTGGCTTGGGGCTGGGGCTAAATGATGCTTTGTGCATTATTTATTTATTATTTAGTTATTACGTGCGCCGTCGCGCAGATATAGAGAAAAAATTATAATGTGATAATTTTTTTACAGTGTTATGAAGACATTTTAAAAGAGACCTACAACTTCAACAGGGGCACCAAATAAAAGAATGAAAGATCTGTTTGTATATTTCAAACCAGTTTTGAAGGTTTTGTAGGTTTCATACTTATTGAAATATTTTTTTCAAAGTCGCACAATTTACTGTTCTCCCCTACGAGTATCTCTGAAGTTTGCAGATCGAACTAAAAATATTTCAATAAGTATAAGTATGAAACCTACAAAAACTTCAAAAAATTGTTGCACCATAAACATTTAATGTAGTATCGTTTGTAGATATGGACTTTATTTTACAGGAAAAATATATAGAGATCTGTAAGTTATTGTATACCTACTTATTGAAAAATAGTCAAAAAGGGACCTCACCGGTTGGGGTATCAAAAGAAAGGTATCGGTTTTTACATCTAAAACACCTTACAAAACATTTTTTTTTATTGTGTGAACCTACAATATTTTTATACTTACGTGCGGTCTGTGGGTACGCAGACTGTACCATACGCAGAACTGCTGGAATGCCCGAGAGTCCAGTACAACAACGGATTCAGAGTGCTACTGTGACTGACCCACTTCTGGAACACATCGTCACGTGTTTGCAGAATCACGCGTTGATGATCAATGATTGGTTGATGACGCAATCATCCGAAAAACAGCGACCCTGATGCATCGGGTGAGGGGGGGTACCAGTAGCTATCTGAAACTTATAGCAGGAAGGCTGGACACGGATTGTGCTTTCATGAAGCATTGGACACGGACACATAGTGTCATGCTTCTGTTCAGGCAGATTGTGTCCTTTAAAATTTTAATGTTTTTAGTTAATTAATTTTAAACATGACTTAATATGTTTCTCTTATCTTAGAAATTGTGATTGTTAGGAAAATAAATATTAGGACATTTTTGTAGATTTTATAGTCCCTCTCCAATTTTGGTCATGGCTATACTTTTTATAAAACTTACGTTTTTGAGAAAAATCCTAAAAACAGAAAATTTTGACCTTTGACGATCAATGCCTTTTGGCAATTTATTTCTACTGGTGTACCCAAGGTCTGTACCAAGATTCAGCTTTTTCGGAATTTTTGTCTATTTTGACCGGACTTGTCTATAATTAGTTCCAACATGTCGGACATGTAGTAGGGGATTAAAAGAACAACCGAAATTTATTTTTTATTTATTTATTTTAGAAGACTTTGGTAACTATTGTAGCAATATAATATTTAAATACGTATCATGGTTTTTGATCTGACGGTACTTTAGCTGATTAGCTTGTTTTCTTCTGGGTTGGTAGGGGGTTGTGTCTAAGCTGCTTACGCGGTAAATTGCAGTCTTATTTGCTAAAAAGTTCTGGACAGTCATCATCATTGTTGATAAACTTAAGAATATAAAGATAATCCGCTCTGTCCCGTCTATTTGTGAGTGGCAAGAATAGGAACTTCTTGCAGACTTCTTTTGAATAAATACAAAAATATATGTACTGCGTACATGGCTAGTGTCGATTGAGACATTACGTTGAAGATGTCACTGAATAGACTTATAATATGAAAACAACGTGTTTTGGAATTGTTTCTCATAAAAGCTCTAAAACACTTCTAGATTCAAGATTTTTATTTGCATCATGCTGTAGATTAAAGTACTTACAATTAGGTTCAAGTTTCTAAATGAGCCTGGACTGGACACAGCAGTTTGAGATACAGTTTCCAGATAACAAAATAACATTTTGTCATGTAATCAAATAATATTATAACAAATAATATGGAGCATATTCGAAGTAGATGTTTTTTAAATTTTTTATATCTATACATAGTTACATATAGGTCCATACATTCAAACATTTAAAATATGTATTAACTTCTAAGGTTAATATACATATGTAGAAGCACGTAACTTTAGCGCTGTCCGTTATTGCGCAGAAATAAAAAATAAGGTACCTGGGCGGGGCTAGCGGTACATTACCCATGCGCAGCTATCCCCTCCGCGTATCGCTCAGCACTAGACTTACGTGCCGCTACTTGTACATATTTTAAATGCTATTTAGCTAAGTACCTTAGTAGTATCTTATTTCTATGTTTAAAAAAAATAGGCATATAAACTTTTTTTAATCAGGTAAGACTTTTTTTTATTCATCTATACTTATAATAAAACTGTAACAGGTCCAATTCTGTACATAGAGATAAATGAATTTTTTTTTGAGGGCACGCTGTTATCGATACTGATGCCAAAAATGTAATTTTTTTCCATCATGTCTGTCTGTCTGTATCTTGGCCGCGCATAGCTCCGAAACTACTGAACGTATTGAAATGAAACTTAGTAGGATTTGAGTTCATACTACGAGGAAGGACAAAGGATACTTTTTATCCCGAATTTCAATAGGGTTCCCTTGGGCGAGGGGATGAAAGTAAAATTTGTTGGCTGCGCATAACGCCGGAACTACAGAATGTATTCAAATGAAACTTGGCAGAATTTGAGGTCATACTATGATCTAGGACATAGAATACTTTTTAGCCCGGATTTCAATAGGGTTCCCTTGGGAGAGAGGATGAAAGTAATTTTTTTTGGCTGCGCGTAGCGCCGAAACTACTGAACGTATTGAAATGAAACTTAGCAGAATTTGAATTCATACTACGAGGAAGGACAGAGAATAATTTTTATCCCGGATTTCAATAGGGTTCCCTTGCAAGAGGCGATGAAAGTAAAATTTCTTGGCTTCGCATAGCGCCAGAACTACTGAATGTATTCAAATGAAACTTGGCAGGATTTGAGACCATACTATGATGTAGGACATAGGATACTTTTTATCCTTGATTTCAATAGGGTTCCCTTGGGAGAGGCGACGAAAGTAAAATTTTTTGGCTACGCGTAGCGCCGAAACTAAAGATGCGCGACTATGAATGATTTCATTCCCCAGAAGTGAGGACCCCAGCAGTAGGGCCCCTCACGCAACTGGGCCTTCCCAGTAGCCCCCCACAGTGGGGGGCACCGGCAGTGAGGCCCCAGAAGGGGGGCCGCCGGCAGATGGCCCCCCGAAGTGGGCCCCCCACATTTCCCCGCAGTGGTAACCCTTCATTAGCCCCCCACAGTGGGGGCACCGGCAGTGGGGCGCCGGCAGTGGAGCTCTCGGCAGTGGGCCCCCACATTTCCTCGCAGTGGGACCCTCAGTAGCCCCCCGCAGTGGGACCCACTCAGTAGGACCCCACAGTGGAGGGCACCGGCAGTGGGGGCCCCCGGCAGTTTGCCCCCGCAGTGGGCCCCCAGTAGCCCCCCGTAGTGGCCCCCTCGCAGTAGGGTAAAATTTCTTGGCTGCGCATAGCGCTGAAACTACTGAATATATTCAAATGAAACTTGGCATGATTTAAGTTCATACTACGAGGAAGGTCATGTAATACTTTTTTTCCTGGAATTCGTTAAGGTTCCCTTGGGAGTGGGGAAGGAAGTGACATTTCTCGGTCTAAATTGGCCTTAAATAGCGCAAAAACTGCTGAATTTATTCGAATGATACTTAGCATGATTTGAGTTCATACTACGAGGAAGGACATAAAATATGAGTCCATACCCCAAAAGCCAACAAAATGATTACAAAATTTTTATTAGTGCCGATAAACGACCTACTGGACAGCATCCGGTTGGTAGAAAGCTCTCGCTACCAATGATGTTGCCGTCGTCCTGGTAGATCAGCACTGTGACTGGCGGGACATTGTGCTGCGTACCCGGGATGACCGCTTGCAATGCATTGGCGAAACGCACCAGGCATCAGTCTCTACTCGCTTATATACCTACTGTCGTGGCGAAGACGGATACAACTTTGATCTTCGACATGTGAATCCGAATACTGACGAGACTGGACACTAAAAAGTTTCCGCAATGCAATTCTACGCCTAGATACATTTTACCAATAAGAGAAGGTTGCATTGCTCACCTGCAAAGGTTTCGAGGTTTGTTTACCCGTTTTCTGATGGACAATTACGCCAAAATTAAAATGAAGCGTTTGGTATACATCAGAACAGAACTAATGAGAGAAGACTGCGCGCTGAGAATTATGTAGATCTGCGAGACGCCATGAATCACGATAGAAATTGTGAAGATTTAGGACGACTGGTGATTCTTCCTTCCAGTTTTAGAACTGGACAATAGATGTGTAGTGCCCTATTCTCCAGTAGGTACTATCAAAAGCTTTTGAAGCGCATAATATACCTAGGTAAAGGTGGAGCTGTGTGACGTCCAGTCAATAAAATCTAGGTATATTTAAATCTTTACTATAAGTAAGGTTTGTGTGGTTGTAGGGTAATCTCTGAACCTACTGAGCCAATTTTGAAAATTTTTTTACCTATTGAATTTGTTAAACACGCATCGTTTAAACCACGTTATTTGCTAGTTTTATAGACTACAAAAAATGTTTACCGCCCAACGAAGTGGGCACGGGTCAGCTAGTATATTATAAAGTTTGATTCAGCTTATCTTGGGGAATGTTATTGCAAATTTTGTTTGACATAGCATGTGTTCCCTTGTGTGTTGAAGTTTTGAAACGGGGGCGACAAATTTTTATAAGGACGAAGAATTTGAGTACGAGAGTATTCTTGAAAAAAGCTTAAATATTTCCTGACAAATATGCATATTTCTAATATATAAATACCAGTGAGTGTTAGGATATTTTCTTGGATAAAATAGGGTTTACAGCTTTCCTACAAACTCCACTTTCATGGCCCACGCACGCCGCACTTACCTACCTACCTTCAGTTCCGTATAGCAACGCGCCGCCACCCCGCGCCGCCGCTGTGCCGACGTCCTGACGAGGCTGGGCAGTGAATGCATTAAACAGCTTTACTACTCATGCGAAGCCGGGACGGGTTGTAGTCAGTATTATCAGCGCACGTTTAACCCTAGCTTTTTTGACCTTAACTTATTTTAAAATAGATAACTGACACGATAACAAACGCGCAAAAATTATTGTGTACTTGTGTAGGCTTAGATTTGAAGGTCATTGGCAAAATTATTTAGATTTAGTTTAGGATCCCGTGCGTTTCAGTGAAATAACGGAACACTTATTTATTGGTTCGAATACTTTTGTGAGATTGAAGTTTCATGATAAGCGGATCCAAAGGTACCCCCCTTTGGACCCGCTTATCATGAAACTTCAATCTCACAAAAGTATTCGAACCAATAAATAAGTGTCCGTGTTCCGGCCTATTTGGCCTCACTAATTTACCAGCATATTTCACAAGCCCAATCTGCACACTTATCAAATTCCATGCTGATTAACGGCTGGACAGTTATGCCTGAAGTGACATATTGCACCATACAGCTGAATCGCCCAAACTGCGACTAAGAAATTAAATTTATCAGAATAAATAAATTATAGGGATATAGTGTCCCCCTTGGAAATTATCTACCGTAGCGACATCGTAGCGCTACGAATGCGCATTTTCCGTAGCGTGGCGCATTCGTAGCCAGCCATGTCGTGGCTACGTCGTAGCGTATTCCTAGCATTGCCGTAGCGCATTCCTAGCCCTATCTTAGCGCATCATTTATTAGTATTGTCAAGCTAATTTATCAAATTATCATTTTTTTTGCGCTAATGACTACTACTATAGCTTGTTGTAAAATTATGAGAAAAATATGTAATCTGGATCTAATTAGAAACTAGTTTATTGCGTTGGTTTTATTCAAAAATAGTTTACAGTTTTGTAGAAAAATAATTTTGAAGTTAGGGGTCGCAACCCTTATTTTGCAAAAACGAATGATTAACTTCATTCGTTCGGGGTTTATAATTGGCCCAAAATTATTTTCAACAACTAGCAATATAATAAAGGCACCATTGTCAAAAAAGACACCGACACTGGGTTCTTATCTAACAAAGCAAAGCTAATTTAATTATTTTATTTTTAGTCTTAAAAATATGTATGCTTATCTACAAAATTATTAGAGAAACACAAAGATTAGTTATAAATGTAAAAAATGTGAGGTCAGAATTTTAGATAATTGTTAGTATATAAAGATATGTACACTACTTTTGCGGCACATATACGCTTTCAACATGGTGTTTAAAGTAAGTGGCTTTGGTTTTTTGTATCGCTTAAAACTAAAAAAATTTGGGGATTTCAAAATAATGTGCCTTTCCTAAATGACCTTTACGGCCTTATAAAGAGAAAGTTTATTCTGATTCTGACACCTAGTCCCTTTTGGCGACTTAGGTCTATCAGGAATAATGACTATCTTCTAGAAAGAATAGTTATTCAGGCGGCGAAATAATTTTTTGAACACACTGTTTTTTAGTAGTCTCCATACCAATTTTTGACTCCAGTCTCTTCCTCCTTGCCCCTTGCTTATAATTAAACAGGTAGTAAGTATCTCCTAACTTTATGGTATGGTTAAGTTTAGTTAAGTTTAAGGGTAAGTTAAGATTGTGATGAATACCAAGTATAATAAAAATTTCAAGGGCGAGTTGGACGCGCGCACCGATGGTTCCGTAAAAAGACCTCGTTTCTTACTAAATTTCGAGATTCTAGGTCAACGGGATGTAGGTCAAGCCTATACCCTATAGATTTGTTTGGTCGCTTGCAAAAATCATACATTTTTGTCTTTACTTGTGCTATCAGGCCTTGCTTCTAGCCAAATTTTATGATTTTAGGTCAACGGGAACTACCCTATAGGTTTTCGGTCCATGGTGAGAATCAAATTTTTTTTTTGTGAATATACCACAAATTTAAGGTTTTCGAATTTTTCCCTTTAATTGTACTAAGGCCTGCCTTATTGCAAAATTTCATGATTCTAGGTCAAGGGGAAGTAGTCTACAGATTTTGTGTTCACGTGATTCGAATGGAAATTTCAAAAAGATTAAGACAGCTGTAACTTTTGATCGCCTTGACTTAAAAGTTTCATTTATATCACGGCTCCAAGAGGTACTTGATTTGAGTAGCTATTTGATGTTAATTTCAACTCGATAGCTCCACACGTTTCTAAGAACAGAGGGTTGACAGACGGACGGACAGACGGAAAACAAAATAATCCTATAAGGGTTTAGTTTTCCTTTGGAGGTACCTAACCCTAAAAACAAAAGTTTAAATCCCAGTGGGGAAAATTAGGTGGAGGACAGCGAATGAGATGTTTTTAGGGATTTGGGACATCCCGGCCGTGGGGAGTTATTCGTTGTTTATGCATTTCTGTTTTGTACCTATGTGTCGTTTAATAGTTTTCTCTAAGATAATATTTGATGCATTGTTTTCAGATCTCTTGCATTGTGCTGCTGATGGCTGTAGCGTGCTACAGTAAGTATTCCTTCCTCATTCATCATCATGATTTCAGCAGAAATGCTGACCCTTTTATCAATTAGCAATATAAGAATATGAATCTTTATTTATATGTATTTGTTCATAATTTAAATTAAGTGACTTATTTTATATACATATATATAATTAACTAACAAACACCTTAAAAAAACTAAGTTAAATTAAAAGAAATTCTTAAATGCTACAAAATCTATCATATCTATGCTATCATAATATCATAAATATGTTGTGATTGGCGGCGGTGGGCATTGTTATCACAACGCTGATCTTCCCTCGAAACCAACAGACGCGTCACGTACATTAACACAATTTAATTAATACGAGCAGTAAGGCAATAAGTCCAGTAGAGTCCTGCAAATTAGAAATTCCTGATAACTACATTTTGAATTGAATACAAACATACAAAATTACAATTAATGAAAACAAAAATTGAAAATATAAGGGAAAAGAGAATGGGCAAGGACATAAAACAAAACTAAACCATGGCTGCTAGCGGAAAGGTATGTAAGAGAGAGGTCATAGATGCAGAGTTGAACGTGAAAAATCTGGCCCTTCCTGTACCCTAACACAGGGCTGCTAACATTAGGTATACGCAATAGAGGTTAAATGACCTAAAATACAAACACGTGTTTTTGCAGGCTACCCGCACGGGTATGGGTATGGCGGCGGTGAAGTTGGTGCTGGCCTTGGTGGTGGCATCGGCAGTGGTGTCGGCGGTGGTGTCGGCGGTGGTGTTGGCGGTCGTGTCGGCGGTGGTGTCGGCGGTGGTGTCGGCGGTGGTCTCGGCGGTGGTCTCGGCGGTGGTCTCGGCGGTGGTGTCGGCGCAGTCGGACGTAGCCAAGGTGGGATCGGAGGACAGAGTGGCCTCGGCCAACTTCAACCACAACGCGGATTTGATGGCAGGTTTGGTGATTCGCATCAAATTGAAAACGAAATCCATTCCAGAACCTAAGAATTTTAAGAAAATAAACGTACTAAAATTATGATACAAAACCTTTTTCTTATTCTTATCAAGCAGACCCCGAGAGGTAGATATGTATTTGACTCCTAACCTATGTATTATTATAATGTCGAAAATAGAGATCTGCTACGAATAAATTATTCGTAGGAGATCTGTTTTAGTTCGTTGTTATTCAGGACAATCATTTTTAGTTAAACTGACTTATTCATGGCCAAATAAATAGGCCATTTTATGTAGGGGCAAGAAGCTGTTTTAATTTCTTTAAGTAAATAATGTTTTCATAAAAAATCCGTGTCCAGAGGGATATCTAGGTGCACCTAGATATCCCTCTGGACACGGGGGAATATCATGGGGAATATCATTCCCGATATTCCCCATGGGGAATATCGGGAATCCTGTTCGTCTCAGTACCTATATGAATGTTGCGAAAGGAATTTAGGAAAATCCCACCCAATCACCCAAGGGGTTCAAAACTAAATGCAAAGTTACGGTAAACTATGCAGGAAAAGAGCTAGGTACATTATTTTAGCAACCAAATGCTGTAGACTAGCAAGCTACATTACGAAAGAGTAGGTTTAGGACAAAAATTAGATTTACTTATTACACAGGCTGTCCCATAATGAGTGGATGACCATAAAGGTTGCGTGGGAGGGCAAGACCAAACTGAAACCAAGTAAGTATAATAATATAAAACAGCTTGACTCCTTTGGGAGTTATTGAACTTTTTTAAACTTGGAGAAAATCCTACCTTTGTTTAAATATTTGGGCCACAATTTAAACAATTTCATAGGTTTTATTTTTGGAATGTACCTGTTATGGAAAAGTAGTCTTTATAAAGTACCTATTTTAAATATCAATATTTTGGTATGTATGATCAACAGTTATATGGATGGAGGCGGCTCAGGACTGATATTTGTGGCGTCGTATGGGGGAGGCCTTTGTCCAGCAGTGGACGTGTATGGGGTGATATCATGATGATGACCAGCAGTTGACCGCAGAGCGCAAGACGAACCGACGATATTGTAGCGGTCGCAGGAAGTCGTTGGATGGAGGCGGCTCAGGACCGCTATTCATGGTGTCGTTTGGGGTGGACTGCTACCCCAAACGACACCATGCCTCGGTGCCTCAAGGAACGGAACTTGAACCTTTCCTTGAGGTATAGTATTTGGGATGAAGAGGATGGAATACAGGAGGGAGAGGAAGTATGCGTCCCGGCGTTCTTTTACTTGTGCTATAAGGTTGGCTTATTCCACTAATCCCCTACCAGGGGAATTAGTGGAGTTTTTGTCCACAAATGCCCTGCCAGCTCTCCCTTCGTGCAAAATTTCACGATTCTAAATCAACGGGAAGTACCCTACCCTGTTTTCGAACCATAGCGAGAATCAAAAATACTATACCTTTAAACGAGCAATTCTTGTATATATACATATATATATACATATATTTATATGTATATATAAATAAAATTATTTTAGTTATACAATAGCTTACCCGATAACATTAAGAACTGTTTATCGATGTACATATGAATTTAAGAAGAGATTGAAACAATACATTTATGATAAGATTTATTAAGTAAGCGTAACGGTAACAACCTTTTATTGTAAAACCTACTACTACAATATAGGAAACCAGTCGCATTTAGTATTAATTAATTAAGATAGTAAGTAGGACTATTGTATGTACTCATTTAAGTGAACATTGTTCATTTGAGTAAAAATAAATTCGTTAAACTGATTATGCAAACACATCAATTAAAATATTTTTTCACCACTCTCGACCGAGAACGGTGTCTTTGATACTCAAAAACAGTGAGCAAAATCCATTTTTGGTCATTCAATCTTCTTCACATCTACGAAAATATGAAAATGAGAGCCGACTAAGGGAACCTACCAGATGAAGGGCAGCAGTTCCTTCTGAGTATTTTTAACCACCAACACTGCGATCACCAATCCGCCTGCCAAGCGTGGTGATTATGGCAAATCCCCCCTACATGGGAGACCATCCACTCGATGGAGCGACGACATCGTAGCGGTCGCAGGGAGTCGATGGATGAAGGCGGCTCAGGACCGCTATTTGTGGCGTCGTACGGGGGGAGGCCTATGTCCAGCAGTGGACGTGTATGGGCTGATGATGATGATGATGAAAAGGGACACTTGCGATTTTTAGCGCCGCTATAACAACATTTATAAAGATAACTATTAAAATTTAAGGGGGCTCAACAAAAAATATGTTTTTTGGTCATTTTTGGCTCGACGTTAACAATTGCTGTATCTGTTGAACCGTAAAAGGTAGACAGTTGAAATTTGTACACAATGTGTACAGCCAAAAATAAAAAGTAACCCTTTGGGTGCGAGTCGACTCATACTTGATTATGAAATTATAAAAAATTTCGTATGGTTTCCTTTTCGTGCGACGACACTTTGTTCTTGTCGTACCTTAGATTTTATTTTCCTTTTTCAGGTTTTCATGAACGATCATAAATGGACTTATTTATTACTTTATTGCATGAAAATTTTTATAATTCAGAGCCTATACTCATAAAAACGAAATCGAAGTTTCTGATATTTTTCGTGCAAACGCTAGAATCAGAATCAGAATCAATAACTTTATTTCTTTAGGCTTACAAAATAAGCACTTAGACAAGTCAAATTTTATACTATAAACATAGTTATTATTATCAAATAAGAAATAAGGTGTTATTGATATTCTCTTCACTTCAATTTTGTGTCCTAATCTTATGCAAGCGACTTAAGGCGCATAGTAATGCGACACTAGCGCCACTCTTTAGTTTTTCTTGTATTATCGTAATGGAAAAGAGTTATCAAAAATTCTCACCGCCAATTGATAATACCCAGTATAAACTATTTTTTGATACCTCTGTCATAGTTTTGTTTCATTTAGTATTAGCAAAAAATCGTTTATTGCGTTTGGTGGCCACCAAAGGCCATAAACCATTTTCTGTTTGATCGAAATAAAACAAAACTATTACAGAAGTATCAAAAAATAGTTTATAATGGGTATTATCAATTGGCGGTGAGAACTTTTGATAATTCTTTTCCATAACGATAATACAAGAAAAACTAAAGAGTGGCGCTAGTGTCGCATTACTATGCGCCTTAAGAGTTGGTTTTGCACGAAAACGAAAACGAAACTTCTGTTTTCCTTTTCCGAGTAGGCCCCCAGGTCCTAGGCTTATAGTTCGTTCCACATAATTCACTGATTATTTCGGCTTGCAAAATATGTAGATACAAAAACTATAATTATTCTTCATATAATTTTTCGTATTTTGGTTGCGTTCACGCAGCGCTTAGGAGTTAACGATGAGGAAAAATTTTCAGGTTTTATAACGACAGTTGCCCAAAATAACAAAGAAGCTAAACCAACGGAAAGTGGAGCGAACCCAAAATTTTTAGAGAATTTTATATATATTCAGCAAAAGAGCACAGGCAGCTTTTTTGAGGTAGTTGACGTCTGGGACCTTATGTTTTGTTTAGTTTTTAATGTGGATGCCTCTCTTTTATGGAATACGGGGCTGCAGCCTACCACCAATCGCCTTCCCTGAATCAAGTTCTCCAATAAATAGACGTTAGAATGTAATTTTAAATTATATCTCAGTATTGCTTAAAAATATAAACCTAATGATCTCGAATCCGAAACATCGGAATACGAAAACCTAGTTGCCTCGGCAACTTGCAACGTCATCAAATTGAAATTATAAATATTATACATATATTCCCAAGGGAGAGTGACAGGAATATTCGAATATAGGAAAATCAAAAAGGAATATTTTGGAATTGCTTCAAATTTAACACACAGGTAGAAAATGTCCTGTAATAGGTTATAGTATACTTTTATCAGAGTTCAAAAGAAGAGGAGGTTCTCAATTCACGAAAAACTACTGAACGAAAAAAAAAAAAAAAATACAAATTTAACGCGGGTGAAACCGCGAGGAAAAGCTAGTATTAAAATAAACATTATTCACGTAGAACAATGTTTAAATATAGCAAAAGGTAGCGATCATGGTATAAGAAAAGAAGGTAATTATGCTCTTCCAAGACACGATGGACACGTGAGGCTCTTGCTTACGTCATCATCACCATCGGCAAATGAGAAGACAAATCTGTTTCCTGGTGATAACAGTAGCGCAAAACCGTAACTCCCTAAACTCCTTTTATTACTTGTATAAATCTGATAAAACTATGTGATTTTGTTATAACCAATTACTTATCATATAGACTCTGAGGACGCTGGTTTGACTGATCTGACAAACATAATTTACGATTGTCATTTCTTATTTACTATTGACCCTTATCACATTTTTTTCCCAAATTCTACGTTTTGTTGAAATAAAGTGGCAACTGGACGGTGACGTAAGCAAGAGACACTTCCGGAGGAGCAGACCTTGTTTTCTTGGAACATTGTTGAATCTAAAATACTTCGCACCCCACTAATACAAGATACGTACTTACAACATTAAATACGAATACAAACGAGCAATGAAACCTCAAGGTATTTCACCTACCACGCTATCTGTTATATTATAAGTGTGATGAAAACAGATTTGTGTTTGTTTAGGTTCAAATTTGTACAAAAATGCGCTTTAAGCCTCACAACCTCGGGTCATGTCTCGACTCAAACATCAGCATCAAAAATCAGCATCGATCAATGCGGACGCTGATGCTGATCTTCAAAATGATGCTGATGATCAGCGGATGCTGATGCTAATGCTGATATTCGCAACAACCCTGCTTTTAACATATACAATCTAAGCCGCTACTTGTCGAAGGCTTTTGGTCAGTTATCAAAATAATTCTTGAATGTTCGGCATACTTAGATTCACTGTTCACGATGGATGTGTGGACGGTGTGATTAAATTATGAAATTTTTTAACTTGAAAAAATAGGATTTATATCGGCACGTTCAACATATGTACAATCGTTTTGCTCTATAATCGAATAAATAACAATTTGTCCACATTACTGCCAAAGTCTGTTCTGCCCAATGATTTTATGTAGCAACGTCACCGTTTTCGAGCGAGATTGATGATTTGTACCTATGTTTTTCTCAGAAACGAATCGTATATAAGTCCGTATATTGGGTTCTTATGTAACAAAGCAGACGAAACCAAATTATTGAATTTTTCTTTTTAAAAATAGGTATGCATATTTACAAAATGATAACAGGAACACAAAGATTAAGTATAATGTAAAAAATTTGGGGTCAATCTTCTAGATAACTATTCTAACAGTATATAAAGATTTGGCAACTACAATTGTGACATATTCGCTTTCAAAATGGTGTTCAAAGTAAGTCATCTTTGATTATTTTTATCGCTTAAAAATTATATTTTTTTGGCACTTTCAAAATAATTTGCCTTTCCTAAATATCCTTTACGGTCTTATAAAATTATAGTTTTTTCTTATTCCAACACCGTCTAGACAGATTAATTATTATTCAAGTAGAGAAAAAAAACTAAACACACAGATTTTCAGTGACGGCTTTTGTAACATTTTTTGACTCCAGTCTCCCAAAGCATAGCGTAGGTAACCTAACCATACAAAAAATATTCTTCATTGTTCATAATAAGTAACTTAACACTTTTTCTTTTTTTTATGATAAAGTGTTTCACATTGTTACGAATGTGAACAAGTGCTTTAAAATAATTTAGGCATTTTAATATTTTTTAGATTTGTATTAATAACCCTAAACAGAAGCGCCGAAAAATTATGAAACAAATACAAATGTTAAGATAGCAAATAGGTACTAAATATTTACTTTAACAACGTAGTTCATACAATGCTCAAACCATGAGAACGTGGAGGCGGTCCAGCCAACCTGACGTCAGAATGTCTGACCACTTTATTTTGTTGATATTATTATATTTCTTAATGCAAATAAAAATTAAAGGTAGTAAGAAGTAGCAAATAGGTAGTCATAATGCACATGGTTTCATGTACATATCTCGTTTGGTCCAGCCATCCTGACGATCACAAAATGGAGCATGCTTTCTCAGGAGGAACTTATTAAGTTGAATAAAATGAACAAAAAAATCAAAGTGATCGCTTTATTTCCTAGTTTTACTTATATAATTTGAATTTTGTGACTTTCCAAGAGTCTTGTGAGGTCTAAAGGAAATAAACTAGTATCGTGAACACTACACACACTTGATAATTACTTTATTTTTTAGCAGTACTAACTCTTATGACAAGTTGCCAGTTTGGCGGTCGGAACTCCGTTAGGATATTATTGTTCTATGGTCGGAATACGGCTGGTTTTATGTTGATTTTCTTGGTGATAAAACGCAAAGAACGAACTTTTTACAGCATTTATATTTTTTCTGTGGTTTCGTTCCCGTTGCTATAGAAAGCGCTTCTCTACGAAGAAACAGTTTTCTAGGGTTTGTTTCTCGAAACGGCATATTCTAGCAAGATAAAGATTATGAAGACAAGAAACTGTCTTCTCTAGTCTAGGTAGAGTAGAAATGAAAAGCCCGTGCTAGCGGGGCTGGATTAGAACACAAAAACATTTAGGAACTCACGGGCAAAGATGTAAATCGTTAGATAGGCCCTTACCATAGTGAGACCGCGCCGTTTTGAGTACCACGCGAAATGAGCCCTCTGCAATGTGTTGTGGTGTATTCTCCTTATAAAATTTTTAATATAACACGTTTTATAAATTGATTTTTTTAAAAGACCCCTTAAAACTAGTCCAGGGCCTCATGTCTGGACTTCTCGTAGGCCATCTAATCGTCCCGTTTGTACCTATCCAGACATTGAAATTTTCGTTTAGGTAAGCCCTGGAAATTTTGCTAACGTGGGCAGGTGCACCGTCTTGTTGAAAAATTATATTATTTCATACTTTCTCCGGTAGAAGGTTTAATTGATTTTGTAAAAGGTCTAATATTTTAATGTATTTTGTCGTATTTAGATGTCCTTCATAAATAAACGTGCATCAAAACTACCATATTGCTTCTGATTCCGCACTACTAGGTACACACTACTAACAATAAGGAAAATCTGACCTGATTGTTGGTTTCGCGTAGACGGAATGGATTCTGACGGGACCAATAATTATTATTATATCTGTTATACAGTCAATCAATGTCAGCAATAATGGATTTTAATTGTTCTTCTTCTTCACATAATAAAATAGCGAGTCTTTATTTATTTTTAGTTGGTTCGATTTCCAGGTAAGAATACATCTTTAAAAGATCTTTGAATGCGATTTTGTTTCTTTTTAAATATAAAGGAATGTATCCTTTCTGTAAAATGAGCTTACTAAAGGATTTAAAGTACTTCCCCTCCAGGGCCCATAGATTTTTTCCACCCTGTATATAAAAATTAACCCCTATTTCTATTGGTCCGGCTATAACTTTAGAACCGCTTTACCGATTTCATTTATCTTTTTTAAATGTTTTCTAATATTTCGTAGAAGGAAGGAATCTTACATTAAAAAAAATTTAGATAATTGCTCGAAACTCTGAAAATTTCAGAAAACTGAACGACAACCTTTATTATAAACTTTTTTATTGTAATCTTAGCCCCAGCGTTACTCTTTGCTAAGCACGTTTGAAATAACTGTCAGTTGTTTGACTTGAATGACAGGACAACGTCTGTCGGGTCAGCTAATACCAAATAAAAAAACATAAGAAAAAATCCCAGTGGAGGAAAGCAGGAATGAGACGTTTTTAGGGCTTGGGGACAACCCGGCCATTTATAAACTGACCTGCGGAGATTTATTCCTTGTTTATGCAATTTTAGGCTTTTACTGATGTGTTCGTTATAATAGTTTTCTCTAAGATAATATTTGATGCATTGTTTTCAGATCTCTTGCATTGTGCTGCTGATGGCTGTAGCGTGCTACAGTAAGTATTCCTTCCTCATTCATCATCACGATTTCAGAAGAAATGCTGGACGTAGGCCCTTTTATATCTATCAGATCTCTTCTTCCATTAGCTCAAGGTAATAACAATAAATAATAATAGAATGTTTTATTCAGTAATAAAGATACACAGTCTTAATTATAATAGAAGACACCTTTTAAGTATTGTGGAAATACTTGTATTAGCGAGGGAGGAGCTTATATAGGAGCTTATATTATAAATCAAGGCTATCCAAAGCGCGGCCCGCGAGCAATATTTGTGCGGCCCGGGATATTTTTCTAATCCACTACTTACTTTTATGAAAATTTTATATTTGATATATGTAGTTTGATAGTTTTTCGAGACTTTTGTTTTTCTATGGTATTCCAATTTTCAGTAGTATATTAGGTATACTTCACTTTTATTTACGTTGAAAATTAAAAACTGTTTTTTTGCATTTCTTGTATTCTACTAGTTATCATACTTACGGTCTGTACCTACCTTAAAGTCGGGGAATTCCCGAATTATTGTCGTTTATTGTCGACAGTGATTGGTTTTGGCCCGTTTCTGGACTGGGCAGCCCTGTTATAAAGACCTAAAATTTTTGCAGGCTACCCGCACGCATATGGGTATGGCGGCGGTGAGGCTGGTGCTGGTCTTGGTGTTGGCCTCGGTCTTGGCGGTGGTATTGGCGGTGGTACCGGTGGTGGCCTTGGTGGTAGAGCCAGCGGTGGCTTCGGCGTACTCGGAAATAGCCAAGGTGGAATCGGAGGACAGGGCAGCCTCGATGGAGCATACAGCCACGATGGATATGGACACAGCCACGATGGATATGGACACGGCAACGCTGGGATCGGAATCGGAGGACAGGGCAGCCTCGAAGGAGTACACAGCCACGATGGATATGGACACGGCAACGCTGGGATCGGAATCGGAGGACAGGGCAGCCTCGAAGGAGTACACAGCCACGATGGATATGGACACGGCCACGCTGGGATCGGAATCGGAGGACAGGGCAGCCTCGGAGGAGTACACAGACACGACGGGCTTGGACACGGATACGGTGGGGTTGGAATCGGAGGACAGGGTAGTTTGGGGGGCCAACTTCAACGACAACCCGGATATTAAGAAAATAAACGCACTAATATTATGATACAAAAACGTTTTCTTATCAAGCAGACCCCGAGAGGTAGTTATGTAATCTGCCTCCTGACCTATTAAGCATTCTGTCGAAAATAGAGATCTGTTTTAGCGCGTTGTTGTTCAAGAAAATCATTTTTGGTATTTATGTACTCGTACATACCTAACTTAACCGCGGCTAAGTAAAGACGCACTTTTATGTAAGCGCAAGAAGCTATTTTGATTCATTTACACATAAAAAACCCAGTGTCCATTGGGGATGTCTAGGTGGGGAACAACAGGAATCCTGTTCGTCTCAGTACCTATGACCTATATAAATGAATGTTGCGAAAAGAATTTAGGAAAATCCCACCCAATCAACGTAGGCTAAGGGTTCAAAGGTAAACTATGCAGGAAAATAGCCACTGACAGTATTTTAGCATCTATTCCATGCGAGCGTAGCCGCGGGCACAGGTGGTTTAGAGTAGATTTACTTATTAAACAGAGTGTCCCACAATGAGTAGATTACTTTAAAAGGTGCTTGCGCGGGAGAACAGGACCAAACTGTACAAAACTGTGTACAAAAAATATAGAAAAAGGTTGAAACGAGTTATCTTTTTGACCGCATTCCCTGCCCAGCCCGCCTGAAGCAGCTGCAGTTGGATATGTGCGTCTTGGATCTTCAAAGTGTTAAAGGAGGAGGAGGTACCAGAAATTCGTACCGTTGCTCACAATCATTAAGGGTATCATGCCCACCCCTTAAATAATATCATAGGTTTTATTTTTGGAATGTATTTCGCAAATATAGTTAATGCCGAATAAATAACAGTAATAAAGGGAATACCAAATAGCGATATGAAGTGCCACCAGGTGCTACCATAAAGGCGGGTACTGGCCAGCAGCGTTTCGGGGCGTAGGTAATGTATGTACGTGGGAGCGGGGCGCGGCGCGGCGTGGCGCGCATCGGGTGCTTCACTGGCGCGCGCCAGTTGTATCTTTGGTACTCAAGTGTTTGATTTTAATCTCTATTATTTTTATTTCAGGATAAAAAGTTGCCTATATGTTATTCTAGATTTAGGTACATCATTCAAAATTTTCCATATTACGTTAAAACTGACATTATTATGCTGGGTAGCTTTTTGAGGTGGGAGTAGATTAGACAGCCAAATCCGAAACTATGAGATTTAGAGAAAGTCGCTATAGGAGTCATGACCTCGAGTTATGAAAAAATAAAATGGAAGAAAGGACAACCTGATTTACCTTCAACCAGTGTCAAAAATTATTAACTAGATAAATTAAGTAGGTAGATATATTAAAACATAATATGTAATTAGATAACTTTTAAAGCCGGAGAAAAAAGGCTTTTTTATTTTATGTTTTATTTATTTATTAGGAAGAAAATATTATTTAAACGTGGTGGCATAGAAATAAAGTAAAATAAAGTATTTTCCATTTATTAGTTTGAACCACAAAATATAAAAATACCACTACCGCTATACAATTAGAAAATATACATCGATTGATATAGCCATACTTGAATAAAAAACCATATATTATTGCACAAGTACCAAAGTACCTACTGTGTTACTTTGCACTATATTCGAACCTTAATCAGTTAATTCGCCCGAGTTAGAACTACACGTGCCTTTCCCACAAACGATGTTAATAATTTTCACATCCTATTGCTTAGCCTATTAGTTATTAGCTAATTAAAGCCATTTCATTGTCAAGCTAACTAGTTCAATTATTATTGTCCTGAAACATGTGACAGCTAACAAGGAATATAAAAAACATGTGACAGCAGCAATTAACAGACAATATAAAATGAAGGTTGAACGGCAGGATGCAACACAGTGAAGTTCCACGATGTCTCGGTTGGTGGTGAGTATTTTACTAATTTTAGATTATGGATCTCAAAATTTATACAGTATGGATTTTTTGGACGGGGCAGTAAGGAGCGTAGCTACTCCCTCGTTTAAGTTTCCTCCCCTTAGTGTCCTGTCCAAAAAAGTACACTCTGTATAACCACTAGTTCGGGATCGTTAATTGCGTTCAGACTTTTGGTCTAACCTTTCAGCACCCATTCAGGTTAGAAAACTATGTATACTTCACGGGAATATCAGTTTTAATTTTAAACTTGTTAAGTTAGAATGTATTCAGATTAAGTTACACAGGTACGGCCGATGTCTTCACTCAGGAAGGACTGCTATCGTAGTACATATATATACATATATGTATACCGAAATTTGGCATACTTATGTATGTAAGTTCGGTGACAATGCAATATGATGGTACCATCGTGCTGGTCTGATGATGGAAACCTAAGGTGGCCATAGGAACTCCTAAACGAAACACGTTAACCACATCGAGTTTGGGTTCGTTTGATTTGTCTTCCCAAGCACTTTGGTCCCAGATGATATTAAAGTTTTTTAAAATGTTAAAAATGTATTTTGGTGGGTTCCTATAATCGACTCTTACGACAACTACACGAGATGAGTTGAAGGAAATGATTTTATCTGTTTAAGTCCTTACAATGGGTTGTTTATTTCTCTCAGATCTTGGTATGCATGCTGGTGCTCGTGTCTGCGGTGGCCCCCCTGGATCTACCCGGGGGTCTAAGTCCCCCAGACTTGCCTAAAGCGGATGTGCCCAAGGTACCTGATCTCCCGAAAGCCCCCGACGCGAAAAGCCTTCAAGACATTGGAGGAAAGAGTTGAATAAACAAACGACTGGACAGACCTGGCGATGAGTAGATATAGTTTTTTGTATTGTATGTAATGGAAGCATAATAAATTCAGTTGCAACTGTATTGTGCTTTTAATTTTACATATGTAGAATAGCTCTGTATTTTTATGTGGCTGATTAATGGGACGAATGCGGAATGAAATGACCACTAAATAAATAAATAATGCTGGACAATTCCTAGCCCCAAGCTTAGCAGAGCTTGTGTTATGGGTACTAGATAACTGATATACATAATACAATATATTGCATATATAGATATTTTTTTATTATACATAGAAAACGACCAGAACACCCTGAACAAATATCTGCAGATCGTACATATATTTGTCCCAAGGCGGGAATCGAACACGCAAACTTCTGCGACGCAAGCGGACCTTCGCCCACCGCGCCACATCGGTCGTAAAAACCACTGAATTAGATTTTCCGTGTTTGGACTACCTACTTTAGGCCGAAGCCAGTTGTTGGAACATGGAAAAATTGTTTTGAAAACAGAGCCCCGAGTTTGAATACATATTAAACGGCTAAACAAGTTGATTATCGGATTTTTCTGAGGTTATGGCAAAATCCTGACGTGACGGGATCAATCTGGCCTTGGATTCTAATTCAGTGACCCCAAAAACATACAGTAAAAGTAGTCGGAACCCTGGGCCATAATATTTTTTTTGTTTGTTTTTTTTGTTTGCCTTTGTTATCGATAGAACGAGAACGAGACGTCGCTCGTCGTCGTTATCGAGTTGGTTCCACCTCCTTACACTACTTTTGTATCACCTACCTCCATGCTATAGGTAATGTTTTTGTATTGTTTATTTTATACTTTTTCTGTACCTGTGTCCATGTAAATGTTTTTTTTATTCTATTCTACTAGGCATGTTATAGGACAGCCAGCGCCTGCTTCCGTGCGGAGATGGAACTAGGTAGGTACGCGAATTCCATACAAAAATTGAACGCTTCGATAACGTCTCGAAAGAGAAACCAAACTCAGGGCTCTGTTTACTTTCAATCCGTTATTATATATCATAGGATTAAATTCTCTAACCCCTGCTGCATTTGCTTTTCGACGGTTCGAGGTTGCGAGTATTCTATTCCCGCCTTGGGACAAATGTTTGTACGATCTGCTAATATTTGTCGCGGCTGCTCTGGGTATATTCTATGTACTCGTATAATAAAAATATCTAGGTATGTCTTACTACAAAATATCAGTCATCTAGTACCTATAACACAGCTCTGCTTAGCTTGGGGCTAGATGATGCTGTGTGGATTGTCCAGCATTATTATATATTTCTGTTCACACAGGAGAAGTGGTTAGTGCTACGCTAGCGCATAATTGGGATTGGATTTAGATGGAATTTATGAAACTATACCTATCCACGCATTTGTTTTCTTTGACTGCATAAAAGAAGGCATGAATGATTTGTTGCGCCAATTGTTTTCAATTGTACGAGTAGCTAGACCTTAAAAAAAAAAACGCACCACAGTCGAATTGAGAAACTCCTCTTTGAAGCCGGTTGAAAAAGACATATCATTCACGAATTAATGATATATCGTTGGGCAGGCAATGAAGGCGGCTCAGGACCGCTATTTGTGGCGTCGTATGGGGGAGGCCTATGTCCAGCTGTGGACGTGTATGGGCAGATATGATGATGATGGGCAGGCAATCAATGCAGTGCATTGATGTGCTTCTGTCTATTGTTTATAAGTTATAATCACTAAAGCTCATTTTCATCATCAGCATATTTGTATATGTACGTCCACTGCTGAACATAGGCCTCCCTCAAACGACGCCAAAGTTCTTTTCCACCGAAAAATTAAAACTATTTGAGATTTGAGCTTTTTTTGAGCGTTGGTTAGCTTCACTTGCACAAGGATAGGTATTTAAATCCTATATGATGGATATTTGTTACTCTTTCACACAAAAACTACTGAACCGATTAGTCTGAAGTTTGGCTATTTTTTATCCCGATAAAACTCGGGCGAAGGCGCGATCAGCAGCTAGTTAGTAATAATTGCTAATCAAATTTTTTAAGACCTATTGGTGTGGTTTAACAATTCAATAATCACATTTAAGCCAGTTAAATATCCTTAGGCAGGATGACTTTATTGATAGTTTAAAAAGTTTATCAATTGTAAGTATTACAAGGAATTATCTTTGTAATATTATTATATCTTATTTTAATGGAAAAGAATTTAAAGGAATAGGAAAATAATAACAACTAAGTTAGAAAGAACAGTTTTTATGTCAGCAATTAGGTACAGGTAAGAACCTCTCAGTAGTAAACTATGCCCACCACATAATATGAGATATATGTACATATGTACATATATGAGTGATAAACTACATATGAGATGATGATATATAATATATCAGATGATAATATGGGATATCACATCGGAGTGGGAAACTATGCCTAGCACACCACCATTTTAAAATCCATTTAGGTAATTATATAAATATCTACAACATGCTGTAAATAATAATAAAAACTGGTGGGTACTGGTGTTTGATAGTTTTTTTTTTACTTTCCACCGCGAAGTCTGGGGTCGTCGACTGAAACAAACAAATAAAATCAATGAAGAGCTATTCCGTTAATCCTTAATACTATTATAAATGCGAAAGTAACTCTGTCTGTCTGTCTGTCACGTTTTCACGCCAAAACTACCCCACCGATTTAAATAAGGTATGGGTATAGTTTGGGACTTGGAATAACGTATAGCTAACCTAACCTAAATACCTACTAACATATAAAAAGTATAAATATAAACATCAAACAAGAGACAAAAAAAGCAAAAAGAATATTTATGAAGAAAGAAAAGAAACAAGAACTATCGGTTTAACATCTCAAGAAAAAGCTTGCGCACTATTTCCTATAGAATAATTTTCTTTCTTTCTAATAAATAAATCTGGAAATACGGACTTACATTGCTTGCCTCGGTAACCATTACTGCCTACATTGCCGCCATTGTCGTTCTGCACCCAAGCGGGGCTGATGTCTGAAATCAAATGCAAAAGCCATGTCAAAAAACTACTAAAGGACTTGAAAACTAGACGAGAGAGGACTATAGATGAGATGGTAAGTTTACACATCGGAACGAAGACGAGAAAAAACTAGCGATTCGTAGCTGGCTACGAAACATGGCTACGAAAACGGCAAGAACATTCCGTTCTCGTAACTCGATATCAAGCAAGTAAAAAATTTCATGTTCTTAGCTGGTTATTAAAAGTCAGCTACGAACGTGGACAAAATGGATTATTTTCAGCCCGCTAAAGCCATAGTACACGATCTAGGAGCTTTAAAGAAATACATAGGTACATAATGTATTCATTTTTACACGTACAAACTATCGTCACCGTTGACATGACCGTGAAAATTCTGTTAAGTAATTAACGTGATGTAAATAAACATAAATTAAACTT
The DNA here is from genome assembly GCA_947859395.1 of Eupithecia insigniata. Lineage (NCBI taxonomy): Eukaryota > Metazoa > Arthropoda > Insecta > Lepidoptera > Geometridae > Eupithecia > Eupithecia insigniata. The sequence continues at coordinate 2,441,709 of OX402009.1, read as the reverse complement.
ACCAGGTCTTTGCGGTTGTCCAACACCGGGAACTGAAAAATAAAAACGTTAGATAAGTCACATCATCGAGCTTTTGAATTAATATGAAATTTTAGCTTGATCCATTTAGTACTTCTGTTGCGAAGAAGTGACAAACATCCATCCATCCAGACTACATGTCAATGTAATGAGGAGTAAAAGATTAGCGTGGTATGGGCATGTTATGTGGAGGGAAGCATGTCACATGATGAGAAGAGACATTTAGATGTGGACAGAAATAAGGGAAGAGGAAGACCGAAGAAAAGATGGATGGATTGTGTGAAAGAGGACATGGTTAAGAAAGGTGTAAGTACAGAGATGTCGGCGGGTAGACGAGATGGAAGAAAAATACATGTTGTGCCAACCCCACCTAGGTGTGGGATAAGGGCAGGAAGCAGAAGATATAGTTCTAGACCTGGAATAATGTGTAAGCTAATTTTTATCGCCAAAAAAAAATTGCGAACATAGCTACGGAAAAGCATATTGCAAAATATATTGGGTAGAAATCAGGACAGGTATAGAGTATTTTAAGGTTATTGGGTACCAATTGGTACTAGCGGTATTGAAACATAATACCCAACTAATAACCGGTAGCCAAAATATCCTTAATAAATACTAGTATCTAATAAACGTGTGTTGCACAACACACGTTAGTACCTAATAAACGCTAGTAAACGCTAGCTAGTACCTAATAAACGTGTGTTGCACAACGCACGTTAGTACCTAATAAACGCTAGTAAACGCTAGCTAGTACCTAATAAACGTGTGTTGCACAACACACGTTAGTACCTAATAAACGCTAGCTAGTACCTAATAAACGCAAGCTAGTAGGTACCAAATAAACGCTACCTAGTACCTAATAAACGTGTGTTGCACAACACACGTTAGTACCTAATAAACGCTATTAAACGCTAGCTAGTACCTAATAAACGCTAGCTATTACCTAAAACGCTACCTACGCCACGTTTATCATGTACTAATTTGTATTAGCTTTTGTCTGCGGTTTATTTCGTACTTTTCGGGGATAAATATATATCTGTATGTATATACATATACAGCCTTACCTGAGGGGCGGTAGAAACCTGGGTCAACAACTGAAAAAAAAAACGTTTCGTTATTATTTAGGGTTACAAGGTGTAGTTAGTAGTTAGGTACCCACTCACAGGATGTAGGCTATTATTATTTGATTTTTATACAAATACAAAAGGCATTTTTATACCCAAAGAGAACATAAATTAAAATAAATAAATAATGCTGAACAATTCACACAGCATTATCTAGCCCCAAGCTAAGCAGAGCTTGTGTTATGGGTACTAGATAACTGATATACATAATACAATATATTATATAGATAGACATTTTTTATTATACATAGAAAAACGACCAGAACAACCTGAACAAATATTTGCAGATCGTACAAATATTTGTCCCGACGGGAATCGAACCCGCAACCTGCTGCGTCGCAGGCGGACCTTCGCCCACCGCGCCCCATCGGTCGTCCGAAATACAGGGTACTTGTGTCTCTAGGTTCAGAGCCCGTTAATTATTGAAATTTAAATTTAAAATTGTTTTTGCATCAAAAGTACATGACACTTATTTAGGGCTCTCAATACCAAAATATGTAAGCTATTCTGAAAATAGCTTGTGGTTTGGCAGTCAATGCCTTCCCCTTACGATAATTACTAATAGTTATTGTGTTCTTATTTCAGTATTCAGTATTTTATTTATTATTTAGTGCATTCATAAATTCATGGTCTTAGTGATTAGGTGAGTTTATATAATTCACAGTATGTACTGTACCCATTTACTGCCCCCTGAGATACAGTACCAACTATTTCAGGGCATGGTGAACAACCACTGCCGTCCAATTTACAGACAGTGGCCTAGCCCAGCTACAACTAGCTAGCTCATAGGTAGCCTTAAATAATAAGGTGCCTTGAATTATGGTTTTCTGGTAGAAATCTCTGCAAGGGATAAGACCGCCAATTGCAGGATACGGTAGGTATTTAGATTTTAAGAACCTCCTGTACCTACTATACCATACTGTAATTTTTCTTGCAATAAAGCTTTTTATTATGTTTTTTTTTTATTTAGGGTGTTGCAATGGAAGACTGGCCAGGTATCATGTCTTCTACTTAAGATGCACTTTCCTATTATTTATCTACTGTACCTACACTAAATATTACGAATCGCTAAAGTATGTTTGAATAATAATTAAAATATTGCTCAACACTCGTTCTATATGTGTCATTGCTGCTTTCAAACGCCATAAACATATGTATGTCTGTATCATGCATAAAAAATTACTCGATTTGGTGGTCAAAATTAGTTTCGCTCTCATTTAAATATCATTATGTTTTTTGTAAAACTAAAAACCTACAAAAAAAACTCATTAACAACAAGTGAGTAAAAATATTTTTTATTGAACGTGCCGTTAGTAAATCCCGAGCTAGCGAAGCAGTCTAGAGTAGAATCACGAGCGTAGCGAGTGGCTCTAAAGTAGGCTGCTAAGCTAGCGAGGGATTTAAAAGGCACGAAGGAGGATCGAGGACGAGGGTTGAATCCTTCAGGGTTGGTCCTTTATTGCAAATGTGAGCAAAGGCTAATTTTACTCACTGTTTTTGAGCAGCAAAGTCATCGTTTCGAGCGGGAGTGGGGAAAAATAATTCAAAGCAAGTATTTTAGTTAACTGAATTAATTTTCCAAATCGGTCCAGTAGAGACCCAATAGGGGCTCAGAAGTCCCGAGATCCAAACATACAAACAAATCGAATCAATCAAACTGAACTGTAACGCGCAAAACATGACGCTAACAGAACTACATACTTGCACAGTCAATGCGTGCTCAAAAGGGGGTTGGGTGGTAAAGATGAAAGCAGAAAATTTGACTAAAAAAGCAAAATCAAAAACCTGGACCTTCTTTGTGCCCCCACTCCAGGATCACCTCACAGGCACATATTAAGTAACTTTTAAAGATACTTTTTAGTATGTTGGTCGTCTCCGAACTAGTCCAATCAAAGTTCCAAAGTCAAACATTCTGCTTTCGACCGTTCCATTGACAATCCTTCCTTGACTGGACTATACTGGGAAATGGCGGTGTTTAGCGAATCTTAAAAAGCCAGTTAAAAAACAAGTAGATATTAATCTAAGTATGTAGTAGGTACTTACTTTGCCCTTGGCCATTGTTTGGTCTAGCATTCTCCACCACGTTTACTGAAAGAAAATAATAATTTAAGCAAAGCAATGTGTTTTTTATGGTTTACTAGCTGACCCGGCGAACGTTGTTTGCCTTCGACCACTGAGGGTTGAAGTAAAGATGCGCGACTGTGAATGATTTCATTCGAATTATTCTATTTGACAAGTTATTCGAACGATTCGAATGACTTGAGCAAATTAGTAACTAATTTGGTTAGTAATCGCGAGTCATTCGTTCGACTGCCTGAGTCGGTTTCGATTCGATCCCCGCAGGAGCGACGAATAATTCATTCATCACTCAAAATCCATTCGTAGAGACATTAGTAATTATTAATTAGTAGTTTCATTCGACTTTGAAGATTAGTATATTACTAATATTCAAGTCGAATAAGGATATTAGTAGTTGTTCATCATTCGACTAGACAGATAATTCGCAGTCGCGCATCTTTAGGTTGAAGTAGAATACTAACTAATCATTATTATATCAGCCCATACACGTCCACTGGACATAGGCCTCCCCCATACGACGACGCCACAAATAGTGGTCCTGACCCGCCTCCATCGATCGACTCCCTGCGACCGCTACGATGACGTCGGTCCATCGCCACGCTTGGCCGGCGGATTGGTGATCACAGTGTTGGTGTTGAAAAATACTCAGAAGGAAGCTACTGCCCTTCCTCTGGTAGGATCCCTTAGTCGGCTCTTACGACATTTACTATTACGTTGAGTTGGAGGGGTCGATATTCGTACGCCGTGCCGCGCGGCCCCGCGCCCGGAACTAAATAATATCGTTATTAAAAAGGGGTGATGAAAAAGTGAAAATTGATGCGTATCTTCTTACAAGTATTTTTTGGTCCCGAATTAAATAAAAGTTGTCGAAAAAAAAATGTGGTGTGGGTCACCCACAGAATTGGGAATAATAGTAACATAATATTCCCAATTCTGTGGGACCACCCTTATCACTTAGGAGTATAAAAAATTGTTTACGACCTAACGAATATACACAAAAAAAATCATATAAATCGATTAAGTTGTTTCGGAGGAGTTTACAAACACTGTGACAAGATATTTTTATATGTATAAAGATTTTCTGTTTGTTGTTTAAACGCATAAAAACTCGACTCACTTGTTTTCAGTGGTTAACTTACTGGTGTGTACGTTATTAGGATATCATCATCATCATCATCAGCCCATACACGTCCACTGCTGGACATAGGCCTCCCCCGTACGACGCCACAAATAGCGGTCCTGAGCCGCCTCCATCCATCGACTCCCTGCGACCGCTACGATGTCGTCGGTCCATCGAGTGGATGGTCTCCCATGTAGGGGGGGATTTGCCATAATCACCACGCTTGGCAGGCGGATTGGTGATCGCAGTGTTGGTGTTTAAAAATACTCAGAAGGAGGCTGCTGCCCTTCCTCTGGTAGGTTCCCTTAGTCGGCTCTCACGACATCCACGGGTTGAGTTGGAGGGGTCGATATTCGTACGCCGCGGCCCCACGGCCAACTTATGATATAAGCCTATTAGGATATAAGCAAAACAAATAATCTTGAATTGCTTATTATAGGCAATTTCATTATGTGTTATATATAAGCCTAGTCTGAAATCAGTTCCCTCCGTTCAGTTTATTTAGGTACATTGATACAATATTGTACTTACCATTACCGTAACGATCAGAAGCTGATGCCATGGCACAAACAGCCAGCAGAATTAACTGAAAAGTGATGAAACACCTCATTATTTCACTAAAATTTCTTCCAAAAATCACAATATATGTATATTGCCAAGGCGTAGTTGAATTTCTGATTACATTTATCTAACCTACCAGAAGTCAATGCTTTGATAAGATAACCCCAGAATGATAGTGTCTGAATCGCATTATAAGTTATTATTTCTAGGTAGGTACGTTTCATACTGTAAATAAACAATTTCATCAGTTTTTTTGTAGCATCTAAGTTTTTGTGTCAGAAATTCGTGAGACGTTGGCCATAGGTGCGTTTTCGTGAGACGTTGAGAATACTTTTCGTGAGACGTTGCGACCAGTTGCGACTGAGCACATCTCACGCGAGACGTTGGGAATAACTCGAATTTATGCATTGCCCCGTAGCTGTATGGTAATAATAATTTACAAGAAAATAAGTATTAAGACCTTGCGTGTTCAAGAACGAGTTCGTGACGATGGAGTTCACGTAGTGTTATTGAATAATCAATAACCCGTGAGGTAATTTACCAAAGAGCTACGACTCTTCCTACATAGTCAAACGCTTCTAAGCGATAAGGCCGCCCATTGTACTTGTTTATTTATCTTTGTGGTGTACAATAGATAAAGAGTTTTGTATTGTATTGTATTGTACATAGCAAAAACTATTAAAGCATAAATGAATTTATACACTAACATTGTTACTGATTTATTATTGATTTGAAAATAATTGTTAAACACATTTATCTACCTAGCTATTAAGAGACCAATGTAAAAAATAAATAACATTAATAAAGAAAATAAGAGTTAACTATGTGTGTGAGGAACTATGGGAAAAATTACATAACTGGGCCATTATTTTATTTAGGGACCAATTTGGACTACGTTCGCAGTTATTTTTTTTGAAAAAATTATGTAAGTATTTTGTATCGTTTAATGTCTAGTCATGTTCACTATTATCAATAGTAAACATTATATACATTTGCAGTGATGTTTTCTTGCTAAATCTTATATTTATTGACGTTTGTTCAAGAAATGGTGAGGAAACATAACAACTGCGTTACTTTCTTACAAAATTAATTTTATTGTTTGGAACATTTAGTTCAGTTTGGAAACATATCACATATAAACTAACATCAGTTAAGTTAAATCACAAATAGATTCAGTTTAGATTTCTTTTTTAACTAAGTTTGACACTGTGTTACCAAACATCAAACTAAAATGAAAGACATTTCGAAAATAGGAATAAATAGTAATTATTTTATGTTGATGGCATAAGGAATAGCTACAAACAAGTTAAATAATGGATTTATCTTTAAATTTAAAGTTCTTATTCAATATTAATTACTTTTATGGTACAAAAAGCGACCAGAAAAAGAGGGACAATAGTAACACAGTGGTAAAACTAGTAACACAGTGATATCTTAATCACAGCGTTTTGTACTTTCTTCAAGTTTAAACTAATAAAAATATGAGAAATCAATCATAGTCTCTCTATCATCTAACTTTCACTATGACGTAAACGCCAAAGGATATTTTCGATGGATTTATATTTTCCTTCTGAATCAGATCCTTTTCATGTTGATTAGAAACCGAGGCTTTTTGCTCTTTTTCGGGACTTAGTTTTGAAAGAAGCTCATCATCATCTGTGCTTGAAGGAGAATAAACCATTTCGAAGTAAATCTCCTTGGGGTTACCCACGATGTTGGATATATTGGTCAATACTTCCTCCTCGTTCAAAGATTGATTGATGGTGTCCTCTAAATCATGCCCTTCTGGAGGTTGGTGGAATGTGCCCTGTAAATCATTCCTTTCCAAAGATTGGCTGATGGTACTGATGGAAATAGCGCCCATAATGCCGTTGTTTTTCAGCCGATTTAAGAGACATTTTGTTCAATATTATTATTCTTTAACAAAACAATACTTAAATATAATATTTCTGCCATAACATGTATGATTAATGTGTGAAAAGCATACGGAAAACCAATGTGTTACCAAAGTTACAACTGTGTTACTTCTGGTAGTAACGCAGTGTCGTGGTAACGCAGTTGTAAAACATAAACGTATTCAAACTTGTTATTTAATTAAATTAATATTCTAAATCAATTATGATGCAACCACAATATTCACTAATTATTACATATTTTGCATTGAATAAAATTAATATTATCTAGGAAACTCACCGTCCGTCGCCGGTAACTCAGTGGTCTCATCATAATAAACACACGCACCCCGAACGGTGACTCTAGAGGGTCTAGCTTGGTTAGTTGCACCGCCCCGCCACCCTCCCGCGCGCCAATATCAAATTCATGTCCAATCAGAGGATATTAGGACTAAAATGTCTAAAAAGCTTTATATAAGGTTCACTTTCCTATGGTAACACTGGGTATGCGTCATTTTGCTTTGCAACGGGGACACGGCGAGGAATATTTTATTATTATTAAACTGTTGTGGAAAAATCATAACTATTGGCGCTCTAGTATAGTTCAAACAATAACGTATTACTTAAAATTTTCAAAAAGATTGACGTCTTGAACATTTTTAAAGCAATTTAAGTTTATGTCAAGTGACTCGCTCAGAGGGACAGCCAATTTTTAGAGGAAAAACAACAGCGTTGCTTAAAAAAACCAAGTGAGTTACCGTAATTTGCAAAGAAATATATTATTTTACATTAATTCGTATGTTTTTCTGGTACAGGTATTTTAATCGGTAACTACCAATAGCTGTTTTATTTTTGAATTTACCAATTCTTTTGACAAAATCGGTTTTGTTCGATGAGGACACAACACAGAATTTTAGAAAATCAATTAGGTAGGTACTTCATTATTTTTGAAACTGCTTCAGATGATAATTATGTAGGCATGATAATGCAAAAAGAAAAACGCGTGACGGCTGCGACAACGACGAAGACGACGGCACGATTGTTTTGTTTGGTCTGGCAACCTCGCACTCGAGCTTGCAACGTCGCGTCTTCGCCTAGCGCGCGCCCTCGCTCGGTCACTACTAACATTGCCTAATCAAATTTTGCGAGCAATCGCTCGTGGGAGAGAGACGTTTTAGTAGGGGCAAATAATTTTTTCGTTAAAACTTCTTATTTTGAGTTTATTTCAAAACAAATGGACCGGCAATTGAAGCATACGAGCTACATAAATAACTATACTGAGTTTGGTAGTAAACGAATAAGACACACCGCCAAAAAGTGTGCTCATTCACCTGAAGATATTGTTTCTCTAAACTTTTTCTGAGTGCTTACTATAACTACCGGCAAGCATTTGAAACCGGCACATAATACTTTAAGATATGTGTTACCGGATATATAAATTTCAAAGGTCCACGATCTATATTTTCGTCAAATACATGTTCGAAAAAGACGTCGTTTTCGTCTTTTCCCCTTATAATTCGCCTTAAATAAAATAATGTCCCAACTGTGACAAAATAATAAATTGCTGTGCCTAACAGGACGTATGTACTAACTTTAGCTATAATTAAACCTAAGCTACCCATCTATGTACATATTTGCAATTAATAAATGCATAATATAATAGGTATGAATATGGTATTCTCCTTAGATATGAGTACCTGCCAAGATAATCTATCTATAGGTATCTTTCTTTCTTAAATTCGTATAATTATTTCCATCTAAAGGTTGCCTGGAAGAGATCGCTTCCAAGCGATAAGGCCGCCCATTGTACATGTTTTTTTTAATGTTTTCGTGGTGTATAATAAAGAAAATTTTAATTGTATGATTGTTTATGCAGGTTTAGGTATTAACCTATTCTATGACCGTGGGAAAACTAGATTGTTACCGTACATAACACAGAATAACTAGGCATATACATACCTACAGAATGGGGTACACATACCTATTAGTACATACGATGTTGACCTATTTATATATAGGTATGTACCTAACCTGCATATTTACCTTGGTACCTAGAGCCATCTATACTATATACCTCGGAACCTAAAGTTTGTGTTAACTGAAGAAGAATAATCTAATTAATCACCTAGGCTGGTGAGTTTATATAATTTTATGTTATCATCAACTTAAATATTTTTAATTTTGCATAGAGACCTTAAATGAATAGGGTATTTATCCCATAAAACAATACCATGATTATTAGATCTTTGTTAACTTGGTATATAACGTAACTTTACGGTACCTTGGTACTTTTGATACCGGAAACAAGTGCGAAGTTGCTGGCAGAAAATAAATAAATAATGTTGGATAATACACTTAAATAGTTTAACATAATATCTATAAATACCATTTTGCACCTGTAGCAGTGGAGACCTTGGGCAGTTGGAGTTTAATTCGCCTGATTCGGAAGAATTAGGTCGTAAACTAAACGAAGGGACAGGAGACTCCGGCTCCGGGTCGTTCTTGGTGCAAAGGATTTCCATCGCATTATGGGTACCTTTGCACCGGGAACGATCAGGGATGGGTTATTGAATGTCAATTTTTTTTATATTCAATACATAATTTGTATGTGCTGTGTTAATTATTCCTGTGACGAAAATAAATAAATGTATATAAATAGGTACCTATTATTATTTAAATATACGTAGGTACTTACCAGTGTCCTCATTTTGAATGAATAGTATTTCACAGACGTGCACTTAATTCCAATCTTATGATGTGATTGCCGAATATTTTTTGTTTGTAATGTTTTTATAGTCGCGTCCGACAGCGATAGCCCGAAACCTGGGTAAATAGATTCTCGGTAATTTAGGTAAATAAAAGACTGTAAACACTTGACTTAGTGTTTTCCTTATAGATTTCTTAAGAATGTTTGCTTACCCACGGTAAGTCTCACAATCAGACAAAATATTATTTTGTCTGAGCGGTAAGTAGGTACCTTTAATTGATTGGAGTGAACCATGATCCAAGATTAAGGTCGGCTCCTCCGGGAGTGGCTCTTGTGACGTCACTGACCAGTTGCTTTTCTTATAATACCATGGAGTGAACGAAGATATCAGCATGGATTATAATTTTCTTATATAACGTAACACATAACGTAACAAGTTATCAACATTATTCGCGCTAATTTTAACGTAAATAACGCGCCACGTTATTTAGAACGCGAAACTAGAAAGAAAAATGCACAGTGGAAACCGGAAGGTTGACGGTGTCAAATCAATTAAATCAAAGAGCTTTATTTCCTTTGGAAGTTAATTAGACCATGCAGAACTCTTGGACATGTTACAAAATTCAAATCCGTCTATAGATAGAAGTAAAGTATAATAGGACCCCCGTGCCACGGAAAGGCTAAACCGTTGGTCCTACGCCTGACCTCTCCCCATAGCATTAGAGTGAGGAAATAAAGAGTGGACTTGTGATTCTGCATAGGTACACTTGTGCACTATGATAATGTCCTGCGCTCATGGCTAGTCTCCGTTGAGACTCTGCAAAAGTAAAACAGGTAATAAAAAAATTATGTCAAAGGGGGCCTGGGGATAACTATAAAAATACCACGATGAATTAGACGAATTAGAAAGTTGACGCGAGATTCAAATTCATTTGTCGTTTTTAAATGGTGGAAAAGTAATTTAAAGAATTTAATGATATCCCAAAAATTTACGATTTAATTTTTGGGATATCATTAAATTCTTTAAGATTACCCAAAGTGCGGGCATAAGCACTATAAAACCTTAGAGAAAAGTAATTTGTCGCAAATCGTACGCCAGTTTCTATATGAATACAATATCATATCAATATCATGCCGTGGGGCCGCGGCGTACGAATATCGACCCCTCCAACTCAACCCGTGGATTTCTTATTTGATAATAATAACTATGTTTATAGTACCTATACAATTTGACTTGTCTAAGTGCTTATTTTGTAAGCCTAAATAAATAAAGTTATTGATTCTGATTAAAAAAGCCGACTAAGGGAACCTACCAGAGGAACGGTATTTTTTTAAACACCAACACTGCGATCACCAATCCGCCTGCCAAGCGTGGTGATTATGGCAAATCCCCCCCCCCTTGAATTTCCCGCTAAAATAAAATTTGCAGTAAGCCTGTACACCATAGCTGTACACTGTGTCAACATCCGAGGTGTCTATGGCTATTTCAGCCGGCATCCAACGTAAGAATGGCTATTTGTTGTACCAATGAAAATATCAGTTTATGACCTTGGTCGCAATGCAGGATGGGATGAGAAAACAAACATAAATCAATATGAAAATGTATGGGACCGTACCGACCTCACTCCAAGCATTATCCTTAGCTTACTACAACAAATTAACTTGCCTGAATATAGCGAGGTGATGATGTCTAGTTTCGAATGTTGAACTCTAACCAAGACCACCAGCTACTATCGAAGCTATCCGCTAGGCTATCATCGAAGCAACCAGCCAAGCTACTTGCATACTCTGCTAACCTTCAATGTGGCTGTGGTCTCACTGTTGGTAAAAATGAAAATAAACCCATTCAGGTGCGTTTTTATGCTGCGATATTCCTTTATAGCATGCCATATTATCAACCGATAAATACAAGCCTGTGGGGGAGAGGCTTTATCGTCATCGTTATGCGTCGTTAACATAGGTTGCTGATATATAGCTCTCTGTTTGTCTACTTGATCGTCTGTAGAGTACATATTCTGCAATCTTGGTGTGTCTATGGTTTTCTCGAATAAAATGGCGCTAAATTCAAATTTCTTGTCAAAATTAGTCAAAACCAAAACAAAATTGTTTTTTGTTGCCATGGCGCCAAGCCAATTCGATTCAACTTGGAAACTTAGTTTTAGTAGAAGTCGTTCTAGTTAATTGAAGAATGTGCAGGAAATCGGCTTGATTGATCAATCTAATTATAGTAACGCAAGGGACGCTATGCTAAATATTTCGTAGTGAGTGAAGTGAGACTGTACAAAAATGGAGGCATCCAGGGCTTCGTTGGTGAGAAATCAAATATTTTTATTCTCAAACCTTAACTTCATAGAGTAAATACTCCCTGTTGTTTACCTTTCTGTTTGCCACATAACATGTTCATTGTCTGACACGCACATGTTGTCTGGTAGTGCATAAAACGAACGAGGCCCTTCGTTATTACCTGACATAGGTAGCTACTGTTTCAGGAGACCGAATTACCAGACCATCCGCCAATCATCGCAAGTGCAATTTCCTTTGTTGCTGAAGATAAGTCATCAGTCTTGAATTTGAACCTCCGTAAGGATCCCAGAGCCATCTGGTTCAAAGAGAGGATCCTAGCATCCATCAACATGGAGGATGATGATCTATTCTACGGTATGATGGACAGTGAGGCGAGGCAGAACTTTTCAAAGTTTGTGACAGCTCGGCTATTGCCCAACGAACTGTCACTGGACAAGAGGACCTTTTATGTCTCTAAGATTATTGTGGATAAACTGATTTATGAAGACAAGGAGTTTACTGAGTGGAGTAAGTACTTACATAGATCTAGATTAAAAATTCAATATAAAAATATTTATTTTATTATTAAAATGTTATAGTAAGTATTGATCCTTACTTGACTGTATTTCATAGAAACATACTGTGGTCATAAGAACTTAAACTTACATATCTACTCCTATAGCTCTACTTAATTTTATTTTATTTCAGGGTTAGTACCTCCACCACCCCCGCCACCACCACCACCACCCAAAACCAAGAAAGGAAAAAAGGTAAATTGTGTTGTTTCTTATTCCAAAGAATACCTTCCTTGTTTGGGTACAGTAGAAGGAAAGCTGTTATAGATCACAGGTGGCTATGGTTTTGATTTTGTGCTAAGAATAAGTAGAAAGTATAATTAAGTCAGATGGATGGGTCATGCATGGGTGAGATAGCTTTTTGTCAGAGTACAAGCTAGTTATTTCGAGGATAGATTGCGTGTCAGTCCTACATACATAGTCTATTTAATAACACTTACAATTTTAAACCTTATAACAGTCAAATAAAGCCTTATTTCATTTCAGGGCAAGAAACCCGAACCTGAGCTAGATCTTAAAATAGAAGAGCCCAAGGAACTACCTAAAGGAAAAAGCGCAAAAAGCTTAAAAAGCATGAAATCCATGAAAAGTATAAGATCGTTCAAAAGCTTTAAGAGCATGAAAGGTATTATAATTTTCAAAATGATTTACCTACTAACTATGTATTTTCTGTTAATGCCTGCGTGGAGAAGGGAGTGAGTAGTTTTTGTTCATAGTTGATTTAGTAAATTATAACTTGCAGCTTTACTCATATAGTGCCTGAATACAACACAGCCTACATCACTCTAGGTAGGTATTATGTAGGTAGTTATTAGTGCAATATTTTGTAGAAATGTAAGAACCCATTATATAATACTAGCTGTTCCCCACAGTTTCACCCGCGTTAAATTCGAATTTTACATTTCTAGGGGGATAAAAAGGTCTTTTTTCCTGTAAATATTCCCAAATTTCATTCTTTTTTTTGATAAAAAGTACATATACTTTCATTGATAAAAAGTACATATGTAGTATGTTACTCTCCATCCGTTCAACTAACTCTATGCCACATATAAAGTCTATTGGTTGCCTAGTTAGGACGTGAAGGAAGAACAAACAAACAAACACACTTTTACATTTATAATATTAGTTAGAATTACCAGCTGCACTCGCATGATAAACATATTTTTATTTGAATTATTTTGATCTTCGCATGGAAACACAGCACTTTTCTGGATATAAGATAATGTGGTACCAAACATCCACTTCCTGTCTATTCAGTTGTATTAAAATTCTATGTATAATTTTATTCTAATTTCAGATGTTGAAATTGAAGATGCATCTGTTGAAGGTATGTACAAGTAATTTTTATATCCTTGTATCTCGCTATATCATTGTTCCATATTTCTAGATGTGAAGCCAACATAAACTAGAAAGTTAGTCTTGACCTCCAACTCCAAGTCGCCATTTAAGTCTGAACTGTGTGGATGCCATTTTGGCCTATCCTGTGCAGTTTTCCGTCAGTCCTCCGGTTGTAACTCGTAGGCAGGGCTTAGTACCGGTACCAAAAGTTCCGATACCATAGCGGTAAGTATCGGTATTTGAGCTCTTGCGACGTTGCCAGCTCGCATGATACTTTACGTAGATAGTATCGATATTTTAGAGTTAAGGAACCGGTAAAAGTACCGGTACTCATGAAAAATAACGATACTTTGGTACCGGTACTGATGTTATTATCGATATAAATTATATCGATACTAAAAAAGTAACGATACTGCGTCGCGGTCAGTACCCCGAACCGGTACTTGAAAATACCGGTATTCAAAACCCTGCTCGCAGGTCCATTTCCATCAATTTATCCTTCTTGAAAGCTGATAGATGATTTACCTATTGTAAAAATAATCACTGGTTGACTTAGTGGCTTAGTTGGCAACGCTTTCATGTACAGAGAGAAAGGCAGGCTGCGAACACAACAATAACAAATAACCTTTACATCGGCAGTCTATCCTTGGCCACTAGTGAACATAGGCCTCATATGATAAGCGCTTTAACACATTCAGGGTCCAAGACGAAGATGTCCGTCTGCACCAGCGCGTGGCGAGGCGGCGCGCGCCACGAGTGAATGCGATAGACTAACACTTTCACGGCTCAAGAAGTAGATCGCTGTATTCACCAGCACGTGGCGAGGCTGGGCAGTGAATGCATTAACGGATTTTATCATTAAGTGTGCTGATGCGGGTTGGGGATCGAAGTTCTGTGGTGGAAGGATCTATTCTGAAGGAGGCACTGCTACCCGCCCCCGGTGGGATATCCCTTAGTCCCTCAGGCCTGGTTCACACGGCAATGCACCGGATGTTTTTAGATATATTAGATTTTAACCGTATAAACTACGGGCCGTGCACACGATACATTTATATTCGTATATAAACGAATAGCCGCAGTTTTCATACAGCAATATTCAATAGGTAGGTACTATGCGACATTGCAGACCGAATACGCTATAGGCATAGATGAAAGACCTATTTCGTCCATGCTTTCGGTAAGTTTATTCGGTACCTACGCTTGACATGTCTGGTGAGTATTCGATAAACGTACTTAGCTGTGTACGTCTCTTTGCAGTAGGGTATACTGGGAAAATTAGTAGTGCGACTTCATTCTCTAGCCCTATTTGTTTATTGTTTCTAACCGTCTTCGAGTTATGTAGCTCGTTTTGATTGACCCCTGATTCCATTGACCCCAGTCTCCCCTACAAGCGACGTATGAACGGTTCTATACTTAATGTATGCGCCACTTTCGGTGGGATTCATCCTGCATAGAAACGTACAGTGAACGCCCTGTGAGCCTTACGGCACCGACACGGGAAGACCTGAGTTGGTGCAAATTCTTAAACGACAACATACGAAATAGCCTTTATTGAGCATAATTCAATTGAATGATATCTTCCAGTGTATGAGCCCGAGGCCGCCGTGGCCGACGTGTCGAGCGTTTTTAGCGATGACGAGTCCGCGATGTCACAGTACAACTTGGAGGAGGAGGAACCGCAAATCATTGCTAAGGATGACTATTACTTCCCACCTCGTAAGATTTTATACTTTATTCTAGATTATCGAATAAAGAATGAATTATGAATGATAAATAAAAGTTTTATTTTCCAAAAAAAAGCCTTATAGAACAATTATTCTTAGGAGTAGTTAGTATTATTCTTAAATATTAGGTACATTGAATCAAAACCCTTTAGGGGTTGAATAGACGCCTTGATCGAAGTTTTCAAATGAAAACCTTGTTTGTGTTGGAAGAAAACCCTGCGTGTACAGTGCACCCAGGGAAGCGGTACGCGCGCGACTAATACCACACTCACCCAGAAGAATTCCATCGATAAGAGATGAACCGTTAACTACGAACCGTTTGTGTTTCCAACACAAACTAGGTTCATAGTTAACCCGCCTACATTTTATTCATATTTTTATGACTTATTATTAGATACTTGCTTATTAAGGCTGTTCCTTGCAACACAACACGGTTTAAAATTTATAATGTTTTTCAGCTCCGGAAGACTTGGATCCTGAAGTGGATGGGATTTTGGAGTACTACACTATTACAGTAAGAATACTAGTCATATTTGTTTAATGATAATTAAGGTTTAGGATAATTTATTCCCAAAAGAATTACCAAAATTGGCTGAAAACTTAAAATTTAACTTAGTCTTTATATTGAGCCCTAATGCGTAGTGTGCTTAAACTAAAAAATATAACATTAGATGTAAATTGACAACAAAAGTTTTTTTTAAATCATTTATTTTGTCATGAGGGTTTCGCCGAACATGACACAACAAAAGATATCTATGACTATTTTTCGTCATAATTAAAATGAAAGGTGGTGGAATAGCCCGTGGTTAAATAGAGGTCTATTTTCCATTTACATCGCATTCACTGTCCAGTATCTGCGGTGCGACCCGAAGGGGAACGCAATAAAAGTGTAAAACACAAGAAAACAAAAAAAAAAAATAAGACTGTTCCCTGACCCAACAAGCGCCGCCACCTATTTTATCGTATTATTACGTTAAACAAAAGAATTTCCAAAAATCCCTTGGCCTGTTTGTAATACATATCATAAGCTTATTTTTAATGCCTCTGTAATAGTTTTATATTGTATAGTTTATGAAGAGATGCGAAGTTGCAGTTTGTGGCCACCAAGTTTGGTTTTCGCATCTCCTCCTAACTAATCTATACAATATAAAACTATTACAGAGGCATTAAAAATAAGCATATGCTAGGTATCACAAACAGTCCAAAAGATTTTTGAAAATTCCTTTGTTTAACGTAATAATATCGTACGATAAAAATAGGTGGCGGCGCGAGTTGGGTCAGGGAACCACCTTAATATTATCCTTCCTTTCAGCGCTCGGTACCCCGCGTCATTCAATACCCAAAGCTGATTCCTGTATTCGGCGCGTTCACCCCGCAAGTGACCCGCCGCGACCGTCGCTACATATACTTCGTGCGTCAAACGCAAGACGGGTTGCCGTTAGCCGAAACAGACGAAATCACAAAACTGAAGATGCCAGAGTATATACTGACTGGGATCACTAGTGGGAAAGTGCTCACTAGTCTTGGGCTGCAATTGAAAGATGTAGGTTATATTATTAGTATCTTGACATTAATAAATGAATTTGTACGAGCCCAGAGCTTTAGTATGATAGTTTGAGTTAAGGGCGGCCAACCCGTCTTACTTTTCATACAAACGCTCGTACGTGATTATGGCGCTATAACAGATCTTTCTTTGAAACTTTTAACTAATAGGTAATCTTGTGCACTATATCTAGGTTTCTATCGTAACAAAAAATCGAAATTTGGAGAAACAAATTCAGTATAAGCCACCAAAATCTGCGTTTTAGCACAAATTTTACGTGAACTTTGAGCGTCTATAATGTACTCATAAATTGTAAAAGTAAAGAAAATATTAAGATAGAAACCTTGCAAATATAATGGAGATTCTAAACGACAAAGTTTTATTTGACAAACTTGTAAGGTTTACTGAAAAACACGTATTTCCTGGAACAAGTTTCATGAAATTTTCGCACACTATTCGGTTACTTTCGCACTATTCGCGAAAGTAACCGAATGCCAACCGAGCGCTCAGGCGCTTTCTCTCTCTTTTCGCTTTGCCTCTTTTTCTAACATTGCGCTGGATGAAACAACAAGCTTTTCAATCACGCTCGCGTTGACGATGGTAGGACCGGGAAGGGCCCCCTTAAAACACTGAGTTAATCAATCGAAGTTATATTGTGAAAGGTGTACAAAGTTCATGAAAGATACTAATCCGCTTTAGTCCGCGGCTAAGGCTTAACTGGCTGAAATGTAGGTCGCAGCTGAACGCGGTGTCAGCCGAAATAATTATAGGTATTTTAATGCTGTACGTGAACCGTACAAAATTGTTATTGTTATATTACATATGCACTCATGGTCTTAGCGGAACGCAAAAAATGGAGGCAAATATCTCCAGTTTATGGCTCTCTTCCAACAATGTTACACTGAACGTATTTTTCTCCGGATCGTCTCCATACTTTGTTCCTTCCATCAACTGCCTTCTGAGAGAATCTGGAGTCATTAGTAAAAAGTAATTCCCCCCAATCATCATCATCCCAATTAAGATGCGAATGAGCAAAGCTGGACCGAACTACTCGATGACCTGTGTTGTGCAATGGACCTCTGGCCGGCAAGTATGCCCATAGACCAGCTGCCTTAACTCGTCATTTTCGTGCTGTTACACTTGTCGAAAGCCATTAATTACCTTATTTTGACCTTTGCATTGATAAATTTCGCAAAACATTAACTTTCCACATCAGTAGATTTCGTCGGAATGGTAGAAAACATCGAATAACTTTAGTTACGAAAAAGATATCATAACATACTAAATATCGATAGAAAGCTCACACTTTATAGATGTTTTTAACAAATCAGAAATCATCCATCACTTTTTTTTTTATGCAACGCGAAGTTGAGCTCCAAATTTATTTTAACTCTTTTTTAATATTTTATATAAAAATATAAGTTGCACATTGCTAGAAATAAAGTTATGGACCCTAACTTTATTTCTAGCAATGTGCAACTTATATTTTTAAAAGAACCTACCGATCACTTTAAGTGTTATAAAGAAAAAAATATAGATCTGGCCTTGAAATAAAAAAAAAACAGGTTTAAAGGTACAAAAGTGAAAAATAACAGAAATAAAAATAAAAATTAATTAAATACTTCTTCGGCAAAAATCAAGGGCTATGTAGTTAACAGACCACCCCACCTGCCCCCCATTTTCGTATGTTAAACGTTCTTCCGAACAACCTGTAGTTTGGGACCTAGAATAACATAATAGGCTATTTTTTATCCCGATAAAACGCGGGCGAAGGCGCGAGCAACAGCTACCTATATATTCTACCTCTCACTCGATGGACCGACGACATTGTATGACGGTCGCAGGGAGTCGATGGATGGAGGCGGCTCAGGACCGCTATTTGTGGCGTCGCGTCGTCGCGACGCCGGATTATGATATAATCTGGCTTTATAGTAGTAACCGGTCCTCATAAGTCACGGTATTTATTCACGACTTTGTTTTGAATTTGTTTCGCAGGCATTCATACCTCTGTTCAAGAAACAATTTCGCGAAGTCACTGTAGGGCCGGGTGCTGGCGGCGGTGACACTAGCGAGGATATGCTCGGACGGCAAGTGTCGTTTGCGGGCCAGCATCACAAGATAGAAGAAACATCCTCGCAGGTACAGGTTTTTTTTTGCCGCCTTCATGGACAGTGTATGAAGGAGAATCAGTGTTAATTCTTAAATAATATAATTTGATTATTTCGAAAAAACTAAAAATCGACTTTGAATCCCTTAGTTTTAAACTATTTTTGAGTTTTGCTGGAGAAATAGGTACTAATTAAATAATACTCCGGCGGGACTTGAAGCTGCGACCTTCCCCTGTATACGGGGCTGCTCTAACCAACTGCTTCGCGTATTCAGAGTCGTAAAAAATAGGTACTAAGACAAGAGTGAACAGGTGTCTTCTAGACCTTCGTGATACAACGTCGGCCACATCATCACTTTCCATCAGGTGAGATTGTGCTCAAACGAAGGTCTATATACTATAAAAAAAACTAATCCCTCGCGAATAAAAATTTTATGAGACAATCTCGAGATCATCCTCTATGCAACTGCAAAAGAATCATCCAAATCGTTAAATTTTCGTCGATTTCTCCGTCATTTATGGACAATGACAAAGAAATCGACGAACATACATACATAAAAATAAATAAATAATGCTGGACAATTCACACAGTATTATCTAGCCCCAAGCTAAGCAGAGCTTGTGTTATGGGTACTAGATAACTGATATACATAATATAATATGATACATAGATAGATATTTTTATTATGCATAGAAAACATCTTAAACACCCGAATAAAGATTTACAGATCGTACAAACATTTGTCCCGAAGCGGGAATCGAACCCGCAACCTCCTGCGTCGCAGGCGTACCTTTGCCCGCCGCGCCACAGAGGTTGTTAAACATAAAAAACATGCATACAGCCGAACATAATTATGTAAAACCTCCTCCATTTTTCGAGATCGGTTAAATCCAGCTCGATGGCTGTCTAATGTCAGCACTGACTATCGACAGCTAGATAATGCATTACTTACATACATACATTGAGTAACTTCCTACTAATATTAAAAAGGGTAAAGTTTGTGAAGTTGTGAGATGGAATTATGTCCGAACTCAACGCCAATATAATAATAATAATAGCCTTTATTTAACAATCTTACTAAACATATAGAAATTTTAACTATATGTAAATACATTAGCATCTTCATCTATTCATTTATTTGACACCGGTATTTAGATTGTCTTGCGTTCCCGCATAGGCCTCCCCTAAAGCTTGCCATTCTTTCCTGTTATGGGTTATCCTTCTCCAACTCCGGCTAGTTTGTGTAGTTAGCTGCAACTCAACGCCAATACAACTGAACGAATCGTATAAAATTTTACAGAGATGTAGTTCTAGATATGGAATAATACTGCTACTGTTTATCCTGGTAAAACGAAGGCGAAGAACGGCCAGAAATTAGTTAAAAAAACTGATATTTTCTTGTTATTTTGCAGGTGAATTATCTAAGACCTTCAGATTATCGCAAAATGTCTAACATTGCTAGGGGAGAAAATGCTGAAAGGAGGTAAGTTCCTACACAAAGTTATTCGAAAAGTCATCGTCAAAAGAAATGCAAAAAATTTTATAAAATAAATTTTGAAAACCTTTAGGGTACTTCCCCTTGACTCCAATTCGTACTTGACGTTTTTATTTTACTTTATTTTCGAGATTACAACATCTAATAACATTCCAATAAATTTTATTTTTTACCCTATTTTGAGACGTCATATCGTCTAATAAAATTACATTTTTTTTTTGTTTTTTTACTTTTTCTTACAGAATGAAAAATACCAGAACGATGTCTGAAACTAGTATGGAAAATGGCAGAGAACCAAGATACTCAATGGTCATGGTAAGTATTACCATCTTTTCTTAACACTCGCTGAATGACTGTTTGGATCGATCTAACTACACTTTACAGGTGTTGATTGAGAATCTTTAGAAAATATTTCTAAGAGTAAAATTATGTAACTTGTGGAGCATTGAGACTAATACTTGAAGACCTATATGACGAGTAAAGTAAGAAAGAAAGAAAATAAATTTATTTCTAATCAGTAATTTTTTACTGACAAAGAAAATAACAATCAAATAATATAAACAAATTAAACTAGCAGGTATTTACAATTGAAACAATTGAGCTAACTGCAGACTGTTGCAAACAATCTACAAGTAAATCAACTGGTCCATCAATACCAGTTGGAAGCGTTGCCAAGACGCTTGCTGCATTGCCCCGCTGTATGGCAATGTTAATGCGCTGCGCCAGATACTCACCAGTTCTCAGGTCACGCGTCGCTTCGACCAGGCGCTCAGATAATATTTTGAAAACCCGGAGCCCCACGGACCTAGGGTCTCGACTCCAAGGGGAGCAAATGAGTAGGCTATGTCGAGACCTGCATATTTGCGCCTCTTGAGATCCTCTGTTAAAGACACTGTTGTCACACAGTTAAACAAGAACTTAAAACGAATACATTAGGTATGTATATTGTGGGTTGTAGCTATAAATTTGTAACTAGCTCAGCATGAATAATACGTGTACTGGTAGAAAAAATACACGCAGCGCTGATCTTTCACCGGTTCCTACAATCAGTAGCAGGCAGCGCACAATAAATAAATAAATAATGCTGAACAATTCACACAGCATTATCTAGCCCCAAGCTAAGCAGAGCTTGTGTTTTGGGTACTTGATAACTGATATACATAATACAATATATTACATATATAGATATTTTTTATTCTACATAGAAAACGACCAGAACAATTACATAATAGTAAGGTATACAACGAGTTAACTTAGAATTCATAGGAAAATAACTGGTATACACAAATGCGTTTACAATGTAATTGAAATAACAAATTAAAGGACTATAGAACTTGACAGTATTAGAACAAGGTATGTATAATGTAAATAGTGGAATGGCCAAAGACAAATTATGACAATGTAGAGCTAATATTGATGTTTAGCATATAAATATTGCTAGGTACCTACAACCACCAAGTACGAGCATAACCACTCGAGGAAAGCAAAATTTTAAAAGACTGGCGTAATTATAACCTCATTCAGGCCTAGCAAACCATTGCAGAATACTAAGCAAAGCCATTGCTGCAGTTCTAGAGGCGGTGAATGGCACTGACAGAGTAGCGTCTACATACCTAACCGTAAGACCTACGAAATAACGCATGAAGAGAACGGAGAAGCGATCACCTCATATCACATATCACATCTACAAAGATGGGGCCAGGAACAAAACAGGCGCTGGCTGCGGCTACTCATGTTTCGAAATCGGACCTTCAACAGCCCAACCACTAAACTCAGCTACCACAGCCTTTCAGGCGAAAACACTGGGACTACAACTAGCGGCAAAACATGCTTCTGGAAACAACCGGTCTTCAGAACAGACAGCGCTGCACTGATAAACGCAGTCAAAATAAATAAATAATAAAATAAATAAATAATGTTGGACAATTCACACAGCATAATGGGCAAGGACAGACACAAGATCAAAATCAATTGTAGAATGCCACAACGCTCTACAATATCTTTCTCCACAGGGCAAAGTCTGCATAGAATGGACAGGGAGTCGATCCTGCCCAGGAAACATAAATGCAGACAGACTAGCAAAGGAAGGAGCGAGACAGACTCCAACACAATATGATATTAGTCTCTCAGACCCACCCACAGCTGAAATAACGCTTAGAATAAAACGGACGGACTGTAAACATACTAAATCAATATTCCGTTCCAAAGATAGGAAAATCACAAACTCGATGCTCAAGATGAGCCGCGAGGACTTAAGAACGATAGTGGGCATCATCACAGGTCACTGCGAACTGAACCATCATCTTTTCAAGACGAGAGCCACAGGCAGGAGCCTGTGTCGTGGCTGCTTCCAAGAAGAAGAAACTGTTGACCACGTTGTGGTACACTGCATGGTCACAGAGGAGGCCAGACACAAGACGGGACTGAAGAGTCTCATTGAGACACCAACCACATCCACACCCATAGAAAAGCTGAAAAGAAGCTGTCAATAACCAAAAGTCCTGCTCCTGCACTTCAAGGAGTTGGGCTGGTTAGGGCCTGTTTAGGCAGGGGGATAATGCACAATACACTCCGATGCGAGTTGTCACTTCAGATCTCAGTTCCTAGACTTAAAATTTAAATTAGAACTTCATTCGCATAAGGCCCGCGCAGGCACGTTTTTGTATGAAATTGATGAGTCATACTGCCACTTTTCCAAACATATTCGTTGATTATTTTCTATCTAGCTTCACCTATTTTGGGTGTATAGCAGGCTACTTTTCCCCCGGTAATAGCGCGTGCGAATCCGCGGACAGAAGCTAGTCTGTAGAAATGTTTAAGTTCGGGAAGAAGCTTTTAGTCCCATTGTAACGTACTAGTAGCGACATTGTACCCCTGACAGGAGGCAGACTCTTTTAACTCTATTTTCTTTTAAAGTCTATCTATCTAGTTTATACCAAAAACATTATTTTCCTATTTTCAGGATGAAATAGAAGGGCTAGCGCAGAAAATTGAGCAGAAGTCGACGGCTGATGATGTTACGACGGACATCAAAGAACTTGTCAACATTGTTAATTGGTAAAACTTTCCCTCGTTTCATTATACATATATCGCATGAAATTTATACAGTGTGTTTGGTGTTTTGACGACCTCTGTGGCGCGGTGGGCGAAGGTCTGCCTGCGACGCAGGAGCTTTCGGGTTCGATTCCCGCCTCCGCACAAATGTTTGTTCAGGGTGTTCTGGTTGTTTTCTAAGTACCTACTAGTCTAGTACTAAAATGTCTATTTATGTAGTCTATTCTATTATGTATATCAGTTATCTAGTACCCAACACAATCTCGGCTTGGATTAGGGTTAGATAATGCTGTGTGAATTGTCCAGTGTTATTTATTTATTTATTTATTTCGGCCGACATAATTATTTTGGGAAGTTGCGGGTCATGGGCTACATTTCTCCGGTAGATAGTAGAACTTGTTCATATCATCAGGCAATACGCATTTATAATAAGTTACCCAATGAATATAAAACTTTAATATAATTCATCTAAAATTAAACTGAAAATGTGGTATATGGATAGATGATTTTATGACATGAAGGAATATTGTTATTACTAAACGTTATAATACACTATAATACATAAGTAACCGACGACATCGTAGCGGTCGCAGGGAGTCGTTGCATGGAGGCGGCTCAGGACCGCTATTCGTGGCGTCGTTTGGGGGAGGCCTATGTTCAGCAGTGGACGTGTACGGGCTGATGATGATGATGATGTCATAAGTAACTAGTAGTTTTATTTTGTTTATCTGTCTGTTATTTTATTACCTAAATCTCTGATATATTTTATAAAGCCTAACATTATATTAATTTTGCACGCCCGGACGAGGCAGGTGTTATGAAGCTATAATTTAATTATTAAGACCTATTATACCGGCATTCCTGAAAATAAATTTATAATCAATGTCCTAAGTCTCACGAATGCTGAGATATGATCTTTTAAGTTTTTTAAATAATTACCCGAAATCCCGTCTTTAAATATGTATCTTTGTACTTTGGACATAGATTCTATCCAAGAAATGTAACCCATGACCCCCAAATCCTAAAAATGTACGAGCCAGACGGGACTTGTATACGCAACCATCCACTCTGTATGAAAGTCTGTGATTCTGTTTTGTGTTGCTAAAACTATTGTTGGCGTGGTGTTGGAGAAATAATTTTCAGCATTATGCTTTGCAGAAAAGAGCTCAAATCGACGAGGTAGTGCAAATACTGTTACAATATAAACAAGAAAGTGATTTCTACAGTTACCTTAACACAAGCTCTGCTTAGCTTGGGGCTAGATCATGCTGTGTTAATTGTCAAGCATTATGTGAGAATCGTTGACGATCCCTTTCTCACAGGCTGTATTGAACCACTGAGTCTTGGAGGGACTTTTCTTTTTTGTGTGTTCTACCGTCTGTACAATGGGTGGTGTTCTGACGAACTTTTTGACTTGGAGCCCGCGGCTCCCTTCTATCATCGCACCGCTCGCCATCGGCAGAGATTTCACGCCCATACCCTGGAGCCGTTATGCTCGCGGACCGTAAGGTTCAAGAGGATCTTCCACCCGTGCATACTCAGGTTGTGGAATGATCTCCCGGCTGAGGTTTTCCCAATGGACTATAGTATGAGGTCTTTCAAACAGGGCATTCTAAAGCATTTACGGGGTCGGCATCGTGCGTGTAACGTCCCTGACGTTGCAGGTGTTCATAGGCTGCGGTAACCACTTCCTATCAGGTGGACCGCACGCTTGACTGCTACCATTGTGGTAGAAAAAAAATATATTTTACTATCATTATTATTTCAGGACAATCGAGCACATCGAAGGTGACATCCAACTCCCAATGCCAGACATACCAGCGTTGATGGAGGAACACCACGGTCGAGTGGACATCACTGATCCGCATCTTATAAGGCAACTAGAAGAGGCAGTTATGATGTGGCAGTCGCATATTGATACCACCATCGCTGCTTGCTTGGGGAAAGTGAGTCTTAACAACAAGCCTGTAGAATATATTCTGGATTTTAAAGGCGTTTAGCACAGGTCGAGTAGACATCTCCGATCCACATCTAATAAGTTAGAAGAGACGGTTATGATGGGGCAGTCGCATATTGATACAACCAGCCCGTAGAATAATTTGCAAAATACCAACGTCACCAACTTTGCAGTCAAGTAACCTTCCCACTAAAGCGTAAGTTGCTAGGCGACATACAATTAAAATACCAATAGGATGGCTAGATTTGCAGACGTACTATCTAAAACATTTTGCAAAATAAAACATGAATTTAATTTATTGCCATTTATTATTTTCCAGACTAGAGAAGGCGATGGTCCGGTCGCTGAATACAAGTACTGGCGAGAAAGGGATGCAGAGATATCACTCCTTGTAGAGCAACTGAAACAGCCGATGGTCGTCAAGATTCTGGCAATGTTGCAGAGATCTGGCTCAACTTATCTTGAAGTAAGTTACACGTGGGGTGCCCAGCCACAAGTAGGAAATCGGCCTGACACAGGACTTTTGTGTGACGTGTCGCGTTCGTTCCACACCTGTCGCTTCTCCTCACTTGTTAGTTTCAGTCAGATATATAATTTTAGTATAGGTAGAAATATAAAAGCAGTACTTAGATAAATACTATTATTTGTGATCTTCCTCCAATGAAAATAATTTAGAGGGTTTGTAATATAATTAAAATTTAGGTTTACGCATCGTAACCGACATACCTACAAAGCAAAAGGCACCATAAGAAATAAAACTTGTGGTTGGTTTACGAAATTAATTGCTTATATCTCACAAAGTAACCGACATAGCTCACAGAGACTCGTAAGGCTCGAGTGGCGACCACGTACTGGAAGGTGCAATGTGGTAAACACCCCCAAGGTGGACTGATGTCCTAACTAGTAAGGGCGCGGAAAAACGCTGAAGAGACAGATAACTCTTTATTTTACCACACCAATGCAGATGAAAATACGGAATCAAGGGAGTTGTTTTTTGTGGTTTGTGTATCGCTCTGAGCGATCTCTTCCAGGCAACCTTGAGCTGGATGCGGGTAGCGCTCTTAAAGGGATGAATTTTGTATCCAGCAGTGGACGTTCATCGGCTGAGATGACCTCAAGGTCAAAAGTAAACTGAACAATTACTTTACTATAGTTTGTAAAATATATTGCAGGGCTTCACAAACTATAAGGAAAAACTCGTAGAGCAGTACAATTTGGCTGGAGACAATTTGAAGTTCCTGTCAACTTTGATGCGCTTCTTTACGGCAAGTTTTGTCTATATAATATCTACTCTGATGAAACACAGTTAAAGTTGCATTTTGTTGGTGAAATATAAACATGGTCTAATAAAAATAACTCGAAATTGTGGGCCCATACAGAAACAGACACAACACAACATAGTCTTATGCATAGCAATGGGCAAACAAGGGCTGCTGATGTTGATGATCGGACCGTTTAGCATTTCCCACACTATTTCTTTCCCATTGAAGTTGTGACTACTGTTTAGAACTCCTCTGCAACAGAAGCATGAACAGCGTAGACATTTTGTCTAAACTAGAATAGAGACTAATGTTATAAAAACAGAGATTTTAAACACAGTCATGGCCGAAGGCACAGGTCCGTCAGCGCCAGCTGGGTTGGGGGCTGAGGCTGGGCAGCGAATGCGTTAATAGGACGCAGTTTGACAGTTTGAAGATTCATCGCAAATCTACTGTACTCCCTGAGCTCTGAGTTTGGTTACTCGATATTATTGCGTCGTCATGGAAACGTTTCTTTTTCGTATCGGATTTTTTTAAAATTTTGTAATTTTTGTTGATGGTTGGCGTAATTCCATTGTGTTTTAGGCAATGCAATTTCTAGACGCCGGTACCGTAAATTTTCATAGGTTTATTTTCTTACCTACTATCTAAGCTACCATATTGATAGGCTTGAGGCGTATTTATCGTCACTGATAAAAGTCACAGGTATAGAAAATAGGCGGTATTTCACAGTGACAGAAACTAAATATATCTGTGACTGTCTCACAGGCAGTCACGAGTGCACGATATTATATCGTTGTTATTTTATTAGGTACCTACGCAACAAATCGCTTCAGCTAGATAATATTGCTTCTATATTCTCTCTTTGATAGTATCACTAAGTCAGAATGAGACACACCTAGTATTTTATACTTTAAATTTTAAAAGTATACCGCAATGTAACACAGTTGTTACATTGCGTTATACACATATAATTGAAGAGGAATTTTTGTTACGTAGCGGTAGTATTGGTGCAATAAATATATCAGTTTATCAGTAAAACAATGAATTTGTACGTGATTGGTAGACATACTAGCTAGTATTTTGTCACTGGTATTTGTCATAGATATTTTGAAGTTGCAGTAACGTAAGTCACAGGTATTGGATTTTGCCTAGTATAACCCAAGACTATGTATTGTATATTGAGTGCCTTGGGTGCCGGGCCCATAGATATCAAAGTTCTTATTCCAGGTGATAGAAGACAACTCGCCGCTGCAGCAAGTGATCGACATCCTCCCTGAGATGGTGGAGAGTATCTACATGATGTGGGTTCTGTCGAAAGGGTTCCGCACTGACGAGACCATGGTCCCTCTGCTGTTGAGGATCAGCTGGGCGCTTTCTGACAAGGCTGAGCGCTTTCTGAATGTTCATAAGCTTTTTGAGTAAGTTTTTACTGTTGATAAGGTCGTTAATGGGTGGTAAAAGGACTCATAAGGCTGTCGCTACGTCTAACCCCACTGCCGCACAACACAAAAAAAAGCATTAAAATATTGGCTTAAACTCGTAATATTTTACAGTGTCATACTTGCTTATCCAACCTTCAAACGAGTTCTTTGAGCTTCCAACTTCGAGCGCCAACCTATGCTGTAGGATTTTTAATGCAAAAAAGACATTAGGGCTCGTCCCTTGTGATACGTGGTGAGGTTTAAGACTAACCTTCCCCTACCCAAAATCACGTGTTTTTTTAGTGCAAAGTATTTTTAAAATTTCAGAATATTATCATTAAATACAGGTAAGTATAATTTTTCGGCTGTTTAGATTAATGGACGACCCCTTAATACAATAAATTGTTTTTTCCAGGAAATCAAACGACGAGATCTACAGCCTCGCTCGCTCTGGCCAGAAGATTCTAGAAATGTGGCATCAGTTGTACCGAGACACCCGGCACTGCATAGAAGTTAGCGGGAAAGGAGCGCGCTGGGAGTTCGACCAGCCGCTGTTATTTACCACGACCGACTATATCGGCACCGTGGCCCGCGATCTGGCTGACGTTATTACGGTAAATATGTCTCAGAGAACCATTTGGCTCTATCTATCTATCTACAGTCTATAAAATAAATAAATAATGCTGGGCAAATCACACAACGGTATCTAAACCGAAGCTAAGCAGAGTTTGTGTTAGGGGTACTAGATAACTGATATACACTAACCCCTTATTCATAATAATCTGATAATTAAAGTGATACAGTCAAGTTGGGTAACTTTGAACACTTTTCACGGTTTTTTTACGATTATCGAAAAATAATGTATCGGTCTAATTATGTTTTATTGATTAATCAGTGTACTTCTATACTCAAATTTAAAATAATTTTACTGAAAAGATGTAAACTACAAAATGAGGTTGAGTTAATGCCTCTAAAATCACCGTTCAAAGTTATCTCGACTTTTGGGTAACTTTGAACTTCGTTATTTTGTACAACGAAAATTCTTGTTTTACGGCAATATATTCGTCTAGGGTACGATTAAGCTCTTATTCTGAATGAAAAATACATAGATCTGTCAAATTCAATCAACTTGATAGTAAATAACCTACCATTCCGTCAGAGATACCACCTACAACTAATAGGTACCATATTGGTAGGAAAAAATTAAGAAAAGAAACACACTTTTGTAAAATTTTCTACAAATGTATTCAAAATTATACTTAAGCATAAAATTCTGCAACCATTTAGCTGTGGAATACCATCAACTTATACCATGAGATCAAAAGTTACACAAGATAAAATACAAAACGAAAAAATTATTCTCCCCACTCCATAAACAAAATGTCGTCTTCTATGAAAATGTTCCCATCTTTTCTTGATATCTGATGCTCCTTTAGGATAGCAACAACGTTTTCTTTTTTTATTTCAAATCGTTCGTTCCTGGTTGGCCATGGCCACCCGCATAAATATTTTTTTTTTAACGACAGATACGTTTATTTTTTCAGGACCTTACTTTGTTAATGCATCCAGGGAATAAACTTCCTTCTTGTGCTTACTTGTGCCCTCTTTCTTGGAATGTTGTGAGCTACTTTTATTTTTAGATCTGGATGTCGCTCTAGGAATAGAAAGCCCCATTCGTATCCTGGCATATTGTTTTTAAATTGTTTAATCTATCTATTATTTTTGTCTAAATATTTTTTTTACAATTACCCTGAAGTCTAGCATGCTGATTGGTATTCCGACATCACTTAATATCAACAAATGGGACTTAAAACTGTCTTCTTCAACTTTTGATAGTGATACATTACAGGTCTCCCAACACTTTTTGAGTGCTTTTCCTTCAGTTTGTAAAACAACGTGACTGGTGGTATTTTGTACTCTTTAGCTGTTTCCATCCTAAATAAAGCACCCAATTTGATTTTATCTAGGGCTTTCTCTAAAGTTTCGGTGGTATAATTTGATTTTACGCCATATTTTCCATACTGACTAAGCTAGGGAGCTTAGTCAGTATGGATTTTCGTGGCATTTTTATGTACCTGTAATTAAATGAATTAAAAAATTGCGTAAATTAAATTAATTATTAAATTAATTTTAATTAGTTAAATTGTGTAAATCGTAGAAGCGAACGTATTAAGGTAGTGGGAACCCCATATGTCAATGTTACCCGAATTCTATAAAAATGAAATAGGGTAACATTGAACGATTCAAAGTTACCCAAAATCAGAAAAGTTTACAATGAACAAGTGTTTTTGCACTTTTGAACATGAAATTTAATGGATTCTAAGATAATTATAAGAAAAAAAGACAGTACATAATATATTATATCCTTAAAAACCAGAACTCACTTGTTTTACATAGCTTTTCGATGTTTATATCCGATATGCAGCACACACACTTTACGGCCGTTAAAAACCGCGAAGAGAAATGGCCGAAAACATAAACAACTTCTTTGACAGTTGTATATTTTGCTGTCACATTTCACAACTAGAATATTTGGCGATTCTGTATCACGCAGTTTCTATTGTCTGTGACTATCAAGTACAGTATGAGAAAAAATAGAATCTTCAAACCGGTTTTATTCAATGTTACAAAGAAATTCAAAGTTACCCAACTTGACTGTAGATATTTTTATTAAACATTAGAAAAAACATCCAGAACACCTACAGATTGTACAAACATTTGTCCCGAGGCGGGAATTAAACTCACAACCCCCTGCGTCGCAGGCGGATCTTCGCTCGCCGCGCCACATCGGTCGTCAATAGATATTACAAACTATGTCTACGAGATCCATATGTTTTGTTGAAATAAGTGGTAGCTGGACAGTGGCAAGAGCAAGAGACTCCCGGAGGAGCAGACCTTGTTTTCTTGGATCATGAATATAAGCACTTGCGCAGCCGTGGGTGGAAAGATAGTTTATATAATTCTATTAATAAATAATTCAATATTTTCATAATATTTTTATTTACCAGGTGATAATAGACTTCGAGCGCATATTCGGCAACGAGCTAAAGTCCATAATATCGGACCCGACGCAAATCGATGACGTCCGCAAACGGGTCAAAAACCTCGTCTATCCGATCCGGACTATTGACTTCAGCGTGTTCCAGTTCGATAATAAAGAGAATTGGGACGTCATCATGGGGGATTTCTGGAAGGAAGTGCGGTATTTGGAGGATGAAGCGAAGAATTACATCAATCAGAGCTTTATGAATTTGAGGTACGTATGATTTCGTAGTAGTGGCCGTGGGGCCGCGGCGTACGATAGATCCCTCCAACTCAACCCGTGGATGTCTTAAGAGCCGACTAAGGGAACCTATCAGAGGAAGGGCAGCAGCATCCTTCTGAGTATTTTTCAACACCAACTGCGATAACTAATCCGCCTGCCAAGCGTGGTGATTATGGCAAAACCCCCCTACATGAGAGACCACTCGATGGACCGACGACATCGTAGCGGTCGCAGTGAGTCGATGGATGGAGGCGGCTCAGGACCGCTATTTGTGGCGTCGTATAGGGGAGGCCTATGCCCAGCAGTGGACGTGTAAGGACTGATATGATTGTGATGGTTTAGTATGGGGTTTGCGTAGTTCCATGTCCGCACACTAGAAGCGCTGTACCAAATCCCAATAGAAAAGAGCGTCTCGATGAGTTACCGAACTCCCCTGAGTTATGCTGACCAATCGCTTTACAATGACAATGTATCGTCGCAGAATCGTCAAGTATTGTACTTGACAATTCTGATCCTTAGATGAGAGAAACTCACAAGATACATAGAGATATTCTTTATTGTATATGTACACCAACAATAATACATTAAAAATATTACACATGTACAATGTGGGCGGCCTTATCGCTTGAAGCGATCACTTCCAGGTGCTTCCAGGCAAAAGATGAATGGCAGAACTTTGGATGGCAATAATTATACGAATTTAAGAAAGGCAGGGGTATACCTTTTATTGTCAGCAATAAATAACATAACAACAGAGGATAATAGGATATTGTAATCTATACCAACCTAACTAAATATATAAATGTAGGTGGAATATCAGACTACATAGATACATAAATAGAACCTACCAAAATGCGTGTTATTTACACAGAGCGATACATAGAACGGTTTCAAACTTAACACTTTGGACGCGCGACCCGCCATCTGTGGGTGGTTTCTTACACCTAAGTTAGAATAACAAAATGTGTCCAAACGATAAAATTGTATTAGTGTAGCGATTTACCCCCTTATTCATAATGCTAACCTAAAACAGCTGCTCATCAGTGTTATCTCTCACTCTGACTTACGTCAATAGAAGAAGACAGTGAGAATTAGCAATGCGTTAAGTTAGCAGACTATTATGAATAAGGGGGTTAGAGTTTAAAAATTCGCTAGTGAGACTAGCGCAGGACCGTGGTGTTTGGTGTGACTGATGATGATGAAAAGGTGTATGATACAATCAGAGCTTGTGTTATCGGTACTATACAGAATGTTCGGCAGACCATGTGCCATATAGTAATTGGGAGTATATATATATATATAGACAAGCGCAATAGCTTGGTGGCTTTTTTAACCCAGAAAAGCAAAAAATTATTTAAAAAACATTGATAAGATTTTTTATTATTCTATTTTTCGATATTTTTCCTTAATTTTACTATTTTGTGCAGTAAATGCTGTACAGCACTTAATACCACCCTGTATAACTGATATCCTTAACACATACCATTTTATTCTAGGTCATCAGGAGAAGCGTTGACGGTGCTGCTAAAGTTCCTCGAGTTTGACACGCGCGAGGCTATCCAGAAGGAGCTCTCCACGAAATTCGAGCAGATAATGAGGCAATTTATAAAGGAACTGACGTCGCTTGAGGATAAGTTCAATGTGAGTTGCTCCTTGGTCTTTATTTAACGAGCTTTTATTTAACTTGCAGTGTATGTTTGTTCGGGTCTCTTGAATGCGGGTCGCGGGAATCTTGCAATTCTAATTTAGACCAGTTATCCTTACCCGATTGAGCTGAAATTTGGCATACTTATGTAAGCTCGGTGACACTGCAATGTCATGGTGCCATCGAGGTGGTCTGATGATGGAAACCGAAGGTGGCCATAGGAACTCCTAAACAAAACGACTTAACAACATCAAGTTTGGGTTCTTTGAATTTGGCTTCCCAAGCACTTTTGTCCTAGATGATATAAAACCTTGTTTTTTTTTAATTATAACAATTTATTTAACTCTCAATATAGAAAGGGAGGTGTTATAAGTTTACGTCTGAATCTCGGTCTATGACATCGTAGCTCCCTAACGGATGAACCGTTTTGGATTTAGTTTTTTTTGTATGAAAGTTGAATCGAGAAAGATCTTTGATGTTTAAAGAACATCGGTGTATCCCCTCTAATGTCGCGATGGTTCAAAGTCAAATTATCGACGGGGATTCTAAAACTTCTAAAAAGATTTGCTTGTATTACGTTCTTCAGTACGGTAGACAACGACTTAAGGCGGTTCCCTGACCCAAACAAGCGCCGCCACCTATTTTGTCGTATTATTACGTTAAACAAAAGAATTTCCTAGAATACCTTGGCCAGTTTGTAATAAATATCATAAGCTTATTTTAATGCCTCTGTAATAGTTTTATATTGTATAGTTTATGAAGAGATGCGTAGATGCAGTTTTTGGCCACCAAACTCGGTTTTCGCATTTCCTCCTAATCTATACAATATAAAACTATTACAGAGGCATTAAATATAAGCTTATGCTAGGTATCACAAACAGGCCAAGGGATTTTTAAAAATTTCTTCGTATAAAGTAATAATACGATAAAATAGGTGGCGGCGCTCATATGGGTCGGGAAAGTATTATTTTTGAAAAGAAAAAAATTCTCCACGTAGGATAATGAGCCAAATGTCATTTATCATGGTATGCAAATACCCAGAAGTCAACGGGTAAAGGCAATTGATGTGACGTTATTCTAACATTGCGGTGTTCCCAGCGCGCCCGCAAAAATCCGCCTATCCTGAGGAACCACCCGCCGGTCGCCGGCGCCATCTACTGGGCGAGAGCGCTCTTCAACAAGATGAAGCAGCCTATCATGGCCTTTCAGAAGGTACCTTACATTTGCCACTACAAACAACCAGTTCCTCGTATGCACGCGGGGGAGGGATATCGCCTAATTAGGATATTCCATTCTTAGATGAAAGTGACTTATTAATTATAGTTAATACACTAATGATAAAACAACAAAACGTAAAAACCGGTGTAAATATTAATAAAATGGAGTAGAAACTCTCTGAACACCAAGATAGAATAACAAGACAGAAAAACACACAGACATAGTTGCACAATGGGCGGCCTTATCGCTACTAGCGATTTCTTCCAGGCAACCTTTTAATTAATTAATTTGAAGTTGGTTTTTAGTTTTTTCATAACAAAATATATGAATGGAAAAATATTTAGTAACAATTCCGCGTATATACTCTGATAGTATTTATCAAAGTAAGTTGTCAACTAGTTTCCTCTCTCCACGAGACATCTTCAGGACACCACAATACTCGACCTTGACATTGAGATTGCCAAGCAACACCGAAGAGTCCAGCCAGCGACTAGGTATCAAATTATAGAAGAAAGTGACTACTTACCTAATATTACCAATTTGGTGTTTAGTTTTTCTCTAATAACCTTCCCCAGCGGACGTGTATGGGCTGATGATGATGAACCTTCCCCAGGTGCCGGAACTGAACGAGTGCGAGCAAAAACAAGAGGCTTTCCTCCAGTACAAGGCGTTCTCCAAGGTGGTGAAAGAGTACGAAGAAGAAAAATACAGTGTATGGGTCAAACATGCTTCGAAATTCGTCGATAACATGATGAAGAAGAATATCCTAAAGGTTCAGTTCAAGAAAAAAGCCGGTGAGTAGATTATTTTTATTAATAACTAGCTGTTATCTATCCTTTCAAGTAACTCTATGCCAAAAATCAAGTCGATTGGTTGCGTAGTTGGGGCGCGAAGGAAGGAAAAACAAACAAACACACTTTCGCGTTTATAATATTAGTTGGATGTAAAAGGGGTAATGTTAGTTTGTATAGCACTGTATCATGTCGCACTTCACTACATATTATAAAACAAAGTCCTCCGCCGCGTCTGTCTGTCTGTGTGTTCGCGATAAACTCCTGCACGGATTTTCATGCGATATTCACCAATCGATAGAATGATTTATGAGGAACGTTTAGGTATATATGTAATTTGTCAAGGTTTTGTGTAAATTGGTTGAAATATAACGATGATTGTTGAAATTATCGGAAAAAACCCTAGCCGCCTGGGACCTTTCTGGTATCTTCTAGTTTTTTATTTTCCTTGTTTGTTATAAATAAGCTTAGGTTATGTTATGATAGGACTGAAATACTTTACAAAGTAAAATAAAAAAGTTAGACAAGCTAATAAAGACCTGCCCTGCGTCAGGTGTTATTCCTTTAATTTGGGTTTGTGTTAAGGTGGTTCCGTGACCCAAACTAGCGCCGCCACCTATTTTATCGTATAATTATGTTAAACAAAGGAATTTTCACAAATCCCTGGGATCGTTTGCGATACCTATCATAAGCTTTTTTTGAATCCCTCTGTTATAGTTTTATTGTGAATAGCTTAGGAAAAGATGGGAAGTTGCACTTTTTGGCCACCAAACTCTGTTTTCGAATCTCTTACTAAACTATACAAAATAAAACAATTACAGAGGCAATAAAAAAAAATGGTCATGACAGGTATCTCAAACGGGCCAAGGGATTTTTGAAAATTTCTTCGTTTATCGTAATAATACGATAAAATAGGACGTGGCGCTAGTTTGGGTCAGGGAAGCCCCTTGTTTTAACATAATGTTATCTAGTTCAAAACTAAAAAAAACATGCACTTTCTTACAAGCTGACTCCGTGGATGAAGATCGTAAGTTTGTGAGTTCAGTATAAAATAACAGACTAAGTATGGCAAATATATTTTTGCCATACTTATTTCTGTGCATTAGTTTTGCCTTAATTAGGGCTCATACACACAGCTACCGTAATACAGGATCCGTTTATTTTCCGTGATGGCATATGTTGTTGTAGTAGACAGTATTCCGGATCCAGTAAGTTTTCTACGGATTTTTAGCTACTGTAAAAAATCGTTTACTAGTTCCGTAATACTGTCAGGTGTGTGAACGCACCTACAACTACATACGTCATCACGGGAAAATAAACGGATCCAGTA
This sequence comes from Eupithecia insigniata, assembly GCA_947859395.1. Taxonomy (NCBI): domain Eukaryota; kingdom Metazoa; phylum Arthropoda; class Insecta; order Lepidoptera; family Geometridae; genus Eupithecia; species Eupithecia insigniata. The sequence continues at coordinate 2,405,199 of OX402009.1, read as the reverse complement.
AAACGGATCATGTGTGTATAAGCCCTTACCTTACAAGCGAAAATATATATTCTTTTGATACAGACAATCATTCTACGTAAAAGAATAGTCGCTTTGCTTAGTTTAAATCGTTAGTAGGGCATCGGGCGTAGATACGCCTGCGCCGCTGGGTATTGCGGGTTCGATTTCCGCCGTGGGAAAAACGTTTACATCGGCGTGGTGTTAACGTTAAAATAGTTTAAAATGCATAAGCTTTAGAATTATTGATTACGTTTTTGAATTAATTTGTTATAGAAAAATTATATTATAAATATTTGGTGTTTAGGTACTAAGTATAATAAAACATATTCATCCATGTAATGTTTATTTATTTGTTTATTTATACACTTTGTTTGTTTACTTTTTGTTTATGTTTTAAGTATATCAGTTATCTAGCACCCATAACACGAGTTCTGTCTACTTTATGACTTAATGATGCTGTGTAGATAGTCCAGCATATTTTAATCTATAATTTGGTGTAATTATGACGACCGCTGTAGCGCGGCGGGCGAAGGACCGCCTCCAACGCAGGAGGTTGCGGGTTCGATTCCCGCCTTGGGTTAAATGTTTGTACGATCTACAAATATTCGTTCCTGGCGTTCTGGGTATTTTTTATGCATAGTAAAAAAATATCTATGATAATATTGTACTTATTAAGTATATCAGTTCTCTAGCACCCATAACACAAGCTCTGCTTAGCTTGGGGCTAGATGATGCTGTGTGAATTGTCCAGCATTATTTATTTGTTTATTATCAGAGCCGTCACAGTCCGGCGGTCACGGCGGCATGCAGATTACGGCGGCGGGACGCGCGCACATCGCCAAGAAGAAAGTATCCGCCGTCGTTGAATTGCAACCACAAGACATTGTCAACAAAGAGATCGCTGAGAAACGAAGGAGAGATAAGGCTTGTAAGTAGATTCCGATTCATGTCAACATTATGCCAAGTCTCCTCTCGCAAAAAGCGCTCTCGCGTCTTGCGGAAGACGAACGCTATGGTATGCCACGCTTGACAGGCGGATTGGTGATCGCAGTGTTGATGTTGAAAAATACTCGGAAGGAAGCTGCTGCTTCCTTCTGAGTATTTGTACTTGACTGTTCGAACATGTCAAATATTATTTATTTTACTTCCTGTTACAGTAATGTTGATGAGAATACCCGGCCAGCACTACGAAAATGTCCGGTCGCCGAGCTCTATCTCCCTGCTGGCTAAAGAGGGATTGGTATGTTTGTTAATAATCTATCATTGATATATTATAATATTTCTATGACTGGACGATGCCCCTTTACAGCAGCTTATTTTTTTTTATCTTATAGTACCTAGCTTTATTTTAGTTTAGTTTTACTTTGACAATGCCTCTATACAGCAGCTTTCATGATATTTTTTGACATGTAATATATTTAATTTGTTAAATTTCTAACATAATTTTAGTAATTATTGGAATTTTATAAATAGGTACAGCCCTTTTACAGCTAACTCTTATTTTTAATTTTAGTATACTTAATATTTGACTGTCTGTCTGTTTTTTTTCTACATACAAACCCTTATGGTGCTTCCTTTTTTGATTATAAATTGTGTAATAATAGTGTAATAGGATAAGAGTCATATATTAGAAACTAACGACATCAAGTGTATACTAAGAAATACCTACGGTGGAAATAAATGAATTGAATTGTATCTGCCTACATCGCATAAGTACATATATTTCAGTGTCTATTTGTCTGTTTATCTGCTAACTCCTCATAAGCTCATAAGAATGGATACGTCTTTCAACAATACTCATTCACGAGAAATGTTTATATGTATGTATGTATATAGTGTTTGTGGTCGCAAAAACGAGGTTGGTAAGCAAAATATTTAAAATTGACACGAATCTCTCCCTAGCAGTAAATATTCTTGTTTTTGTCTATATTGAAGTTGCTGTTTTTTTCTTTCAGACTGATGTTTCCTGGCGCGATTTGACCGTGCACAAGCTAATGCAAGAGCATGACCTAGAATTCCAACCTTTCTTTGAAAAGGAGATATTTCTTGTTATTCATGAAGCTGAACTTATGGAGCAATTAGGTAAAAATAACGTTGTGCTTTTTGGGATGTAATCAAAAACTGCACCCGTACAAACCTTCAATCTCAGTAGATCCATTGTCCAGATCCATAATGGATCTAGTGAGATATTTTATTTTCTCTGTAGATCGGTTTCCCATTAATTTTCACGTATTATTAACGCGAACACATCGCCTCGCTGTCAAGTAGTATGTAAATTAAAAAGTCAAGTGCGAGTTGGACTTGCGCACCGAGGGTACCGTAAATAAGACCTTGCTTCTTACCGAATTTCATGGTTCTAGGTAAACGGGAAGTATATAAGATAACTTATATCGTGATGAGAGATGCCGTTACGATGCACAGATAATATTACCGTGACGATGCTGATGTATGCGTTGTTATTAGGCTTCATATGAAGAATACATAAATTTATAACGAATGTAAGCGGGTTAAGTACAAACCTTGATTCGAAGGAAGAGCACCAGACTACGGTTGTTTTTATAGTAAAATACAGTTGCCTCGCCTGGACATGTGTTTGACATTTAACTATGTTCGACACCCTGTATATGTATAAGATGCACAGCGCCAACCATTTCGCTCAAGCTAGTCGAATCCTCGGGAGGGTAAGTTCTTGAGCTGAAATGAACATTGAGCTGCGGCTAGAATGTCTTTTTTGCCAGGCTGTAGTAGATCGAAAAAAATTTTAGGTTTTCATCATCATCATCAGCCCATACACGTCCACTGCTGGACGAAGGACACTCGTACAACGCCATAAATAGAGGTCCTGAGCCGCCTCCATCCATCGACTCCCTGCGACCGCTACGATGTCGTCGGTCCATCGAGTGGATGGTCTCCCATTTAGAGGGGGATTTGCCATAATCACCACGCTTGGCAGGCGGATTGGTGATCGCAGTGTTGGTGTTTAAAAATACTCAGAAGGAAGCTGCTGCCCTTCCTCTGGTAGGTTCCCTTAGACGGCTCTGACGACATCCACGGGTTGAGTTGGAGGGGTCGATATTCGTACGCCTCGGCCCCACGGCCCATGTAGGGGGGGATTTGCCATAATCACCACGCTTGGCAGGCGGATTGGTGATCGCAGTGTTGGTGTTTAAAAATACTCAGAAGAAAGCTGCTGCCCTTCCTCTGGTAGGTTCCCTTAGTCGGCTCTTACGACATCCACGTGTTGAGTTGGAGGGGTCGATATTCGTACGCCGCGGCCCCACGGCCTGTTATAAGTACATTTTAGGTTTTATTCATCTTTTATGAAACATGATTCTACAATACCCACAGGCTTCGACCTACCAGAAAACATCCGCAACGTGTCAATGCAGCGCGCACGCCTCTACTACGAGCTAGAAGCACTTTCCATCGTCATCGCTCGATACAACCACAGCACTGAGTCGCTGAGCGCATCCGAGACTAATCTCATGAAGCAACATCTGCTGGATATGGAGCGACACATTCTGCCTGGACTTACCCGCCTACCTTGGACTGCTCTGGGCATCAAGGACTATATCAAGGATATTACTAAAGGTATTGTATCAAGGATTTTGTACCTATTAATTAGATAAGTTCATTAGAAGGCAACATCTGCTTATATGGAGCGCCACATTCTGCCCGGACTTACCTGCCTGCCTTGGACTGCTCTGGGCATTAAGGACTATATCAAGGATATTACTATAGGTATTGTTTTGTACCTATTCATTATATATAGATACAGTACGGTAAAATTTGTTTTTCTCTTGCAGGCGAGAACTCCCTTCAATCCGTGTACCAGCAGCTGAAAATGGTGGAAAAAGAGATACAAAGCCTGGTGGATCAGCTGGAACAGTTCAACTTGTTCCCTCTGATGCGGCCCAAGAACTATGTCGACCCTGAAACCAATGAACCTGATGATACTTGGTATTATCCTTGTAAGGTTAGTCACATCGTCACTTTCCACCAGGTGAGATTGTGGTCAAACGAAGGTCTATTGTGAAAAAAGGCCTGTTACCACCTAGGCGCAGAGGAGTTAAATAAAAAAATAATGTTGGAAAAATCACAGTTTTTCTTTTGTTTTTTATCGTGAATAGTGCCGAGAGAGTCGATATCTGTAGGGTGAGTCTGGCCTGACTTAATTAACGAGACGTGATCTAGACGTCTCCTTTTTCCATACAATTTGGTAAAGCGCCTCTATCGTGCGTACGTGGAACTACGCTTTCGATCGCTTCACGTTACTAACGTGAGGAGACGTCCAAATCTCTAGGAAAATAACAGAATGAGTCCAAATGATGCTGATGTTACTAACGTAAAGATTTACTTATTTATATTTACTTAAAACGCCTCGATGACGTGTCGATGCTATCGAGTAAGTGATCTCTCTGTATCCTTTTGAAAGTAAAACCTGGGCTCCTAACACCGTGACGATCAATGTGGCGCGGTGGGCGAAGGCCCGCCTGCGACGCAGATATGTGCTCTGGGTATTTTCTGTACCCAGAACACGGTTTGGGTATTATGTACATATATCAATCATCTAATAGACATAACACAAGCTCTGCTTAGCTTGGGGCTAGATGATGCTGTGTGAATTGTCCAACATTATTATTATTACCTTCATGGCCCATGACGCACGTGGACATGTCCTCGCTTCTATAGCTGCGACGCGCGCCTTTGGGTTGCACTGTAGAGGAATGGGTAGTGAATGCGTTTCTTTTGCCATGTAATTTCAGACATACTTCGTGGAAGTAGAAAACGAGCGTCTCGAGCGCGTGGCGGTATTATCACGAATCTACGAACGCGTCGGACCAATCCTTATGAAGTTGGAGTATCTTATACTCGGGACGAGCACCGGCAAGTCTGACGTCATGATAGCGTACTACAACTACTGGGAGAAGAGGATATTCAAGAGTTTGGTCATGTGAGTTGACATTTAGAACCTTAGAGTGTAGAAAATATGGTCTATAGTCGATTGTCCCGCATCAACAAAAGAGCATCGTGAGTTTTTTTTATTGTCCGTAGACCTTCGTTTGACCAAAATCTCACCTGATGGAAAGTGACGATGTGGCCGACGACTGTATATCACTAAGGTCTAGAAGACACATATTCACTCTTTTAAGGGACCCAGATTGTAATTGGTCGGAAAAACAGAAGCAGGCAAGGAGTTCCATTCCTTAGCAGTACGAATGATGAAGGTAGGCCGCTTAGTACGAGTGGATGGTGAACGATGTGGGAAGACCTCCCACTCGATGGACCGACGACATTGTAGCGGTCGCAGGGAGTCTTTGGATGGAGGCGGCTCAGGATCGCTATTCGTGACGTCGTTCGGAAGAGGCCTAAGTTCAGCAGTGGACGTATACAGGCTGATGATGATGAAAAACTATGTTATTATTACAGATTCACGTTAGAAAACCTGGAGATGTTTCAAGAGATGCTGAGCGGCAAAACGCCCATGTTCCAGGTGGATGTCATGCTCGTCCCGCCAGATATATCCTTGCGGCCCACCGGGCCTGAAATCTGCAACATTCTCGGATATAATATCAAGCATTTTCTCAACAGGTATTATACTGTTGTGACGTACAAAAATATATTACGATTAAAATTTATAAAAAAAAACTGTCTATTTATAAACGATAAAGAAGTCCTTATTTATACAAAAAAGTTAAACGGTTTATGCCATTGCGAATTTTCAAAGAAATCTAAATAGTGATTTAAAAAAAATCGCGTACCTATTCATACAATATTTGTGGTTAATATTCGGTTTAAAGATTATTTATTTTCTCAAAGAACACATACAATAAGTTCACTTAAATGAGGAAAACTAAATTAATAGGTACCTACTTATAAGTATTTAATTTAATGTATATTTGAGCACGAGTGTGCTTACATAACTAAACACATAGCGTACTTATTAAAAACAAAAGAAGAAATAAAAACATTAACAAAAAACAAGACAACTCAATCTAACAGATGTAGGAACAAAACTAGTTCGGTATTTATATATTCCCTTCCTCTTTCAAAAAGAGCAAAAACGAAACAACCTTTCAGAACCTTCGAGGGCTATAGAAACTTGTTCTAATCTTTCTCATAGACGGAAATGAAAGATATTGTATTTCAGCTCTCGTCCAATTTCACATAATCTTTGATTTGATACAGTGCGGCTGTATGAAATCAATACTCAAGCTCTCAACCTCAATAACCAATAAATACTCGTAAATAGCTAGTTTCTGCTCGCGGCTTCGCACGTTTTGTTTTTATGGTAACATAAGGTTATATCTCATGGAAACTGATTTATGGGATATATAGAAGTACCCTATGTTTCCAGGCATAGAAATACCTGTTTGTACCTGTACCATCAGGTGGGATAGCGGCCAAATACGATAAACGTAAAAAAGTAAAAAAAACTTGAAGCTTAATTTTTGCCCGATCCATTCTGTAGATTTGGCGTGAAGAGGTAACAAACTTTCGTATTTTAATATTAGTGTAATTCTGGAAAATCCACATAGCATCATCTAGCCCCAAAATAAGCACAGCTGATGTCATGGGTACAAGATTAAAACATCTCCCTATCATCTTTCTACCAGGTTGACAGCATTCCCTCGCTGGATGAGAAACACTTGCCTGCCTTGCCCCCCGCAGCGTGTGGAAGACGCGACCGGCAATGAATTCTACGTGTTCTCATTCTTCGAAGATATTCTACGAGTTGTCTCCATCAACGACGTAACCCGGTTGACCCAGGATACGATATACCGAGTGACGCAGGATATTAATACCTATGCGCAGAAGTGAGTACTAAGTACATTATGTTGCCTGTAGGCGAATTCGCTGAAAATTATCGAAAATTATATTAAAAACACTGATCTTTTTGTAATAACCGTTTAGTATTAAGCGAGCCACAATACGAGTATATCAAAGCATTGTTAAAATAGTCTCCCGCCTTATCCGTCTGTATGATAAAATTAAAACTAGATGCCGAACAGAATTTTCATTCAGTTTTCACCAAAAGGCGGAGTGAATTATATCATAAGAAACGTTTAGGCGTATAATTATTAGAATTTTATATCAATTGGCTTAAATATGGCGATTGTTGAATATGTCGGGGTGTTTTGTTCGGTAGGTCCCATTTGTTCTATGGAACATGACGTTATATAACAATTTGAGAAAATATTGTCCCTATTTGTACTATAGAACAGTTTATACTTTTTGTCTCAAATTGTACCATAGAACAAACTAAGTACATATATAAACTTCTTGAAGTTGATATGTAAACTGGCCACTCGAGAATGATTTGCTACCACTTGTCTTAGATGGTTACCAAGAAATTTATATACTAACGTTACTGGAAAGTTTACTCGACATTCAATGCAAAAAGGATTTTGAACCTTATCACAACTAGAAAAGATTATTTTTTAATTCAATTTAGATTTAAGGAAAAACGGTCTCGAGAGTCACTCACTTTTCAGTCGCTGTGTCCCCCTTTGCTAGCATTATACACTGATTAAACTAAAAAGGGAAGATTGGGCACTAAGAAGGGAAGATTGGGCACAAAACTAGGTTACACTAGGTTCACCCACCTCAATCACGATCGGATCAGCGTTTGTGTTGCGCGTGCTTGGTACGACGTACTTTTGTGTGATTTATAAGACAGCAGTGCCTTCGTGTGCGTTCACTTTGTGTCCAAAACAAAATAAGTAGTTTCCGGGGACTATTTAATATAAGAATGTTTTAGTTAAAGGAAGGAATGGTTTTAGTTTGTTTTTATCGCGGACTGTTTAATATAAGAATTAGCGTCAAGAAAAATTGTTTTAAGTTTGTAGTTAAAGAAACACTGTTTTGCTTTTATTTTGCAAAATAAAAATTTTATGTAGCGAGTAGTTTCATTTTTTTGATAGTGAACTGAACCTGGTATTAACGTCAGTGATTAATGTCATTCACGTCTTATATATCTCATCATGGAAGAATTTGGGAAAAGTGATTCCCATTTAGTTCTGTGCATTCACAGACAAATAAAAACAGGAGCAAAAGCTAGTATGTAGTTCTATAGTACAAATAGGGACAATATTTTCTCAAATTGTTATATTACGTCATGTTCCATAGAACAAATGGGACCTACCGGTTTTGTTGTCGTGCGCTGCGTAAACGTAGGCATGAACAAAAAAATTCAGTGAAGAGAAAATCAATAACACCCTGTTTCTTATTTGATAATAATAACTATATTAACCTGCAGGGCAGCTTGTGGCGAGCTGTTGGTGAGTAGCGACACCACGGGTATACCGAGTGCTCCCGGGGAAGTTCCTGGTTCTCGTCTCCGCTTGCGGAGTGGTACCCCAAGAGAACCAGATCCCCACCTCTTGCTTGCCTTCATTGGCCGGTCTGAGTGGAGTCGCGAGAGATGCATCTTAGGATGTAGACTCGGGGGTGGAAGTGTCTAATGGCGTAATAACGAGGAAGCCCGCTCACGTGTCTTCGTGATGGTGAAATCGGGGCCGCACCTCTCGACACCCCTTAGTCGTTTGCACCGATGTTGTTCCTTTACCGGCATATAAGCCAACATTTTGAGGAACCCGTCCAGCATTCGGCAAGCCACCGTCTGCCGCTTGTAACAGTATTGAGAGTATGTTTATGGCAGGCGTCCATAGTTTCCCCCATAGCCCAATTACCCAGTCCATCCATTCACCACAATAACATGGCTTTTTTGTTATTTTCATTTTCCTTTGCAATAGTCTCTACACCTGGCGGATATCATCTTCGGGTGTATCATATTGTGCAACCAAGGATGATATCCGCTATGTGTAGCTCTCGCCTTTACATTAATTCTCATAAAGGGCCTCTGTGCTGTTGGCTTCGGCTCCACGCATGCCTCCCAAAGGACCGGGTCACTATATGGCCCGTGATCATGGAAATGAGAAACTATATTTATAGCTGTTTAAAGTATAAAATTTGACCTGTCTTAAGTGTTTATTTTGTAAGCCTAAAGAAATAAAGTTATTGAAATCTGAAAAATCTTAACAAATACAGTTATATGAAATCTATATATTGCGGTATTATTCTTATTAGATACACTTTGAACTGTTGTAGGTAGTACCATTGCGAACCCACCACGCATGTTACTAGTATTGTATAAATAAAGGAAGAAAACCTTTCCAGATGGCATAAGTACCAGCATCTCTGGGCATTCGACAAGAATCTATCTTGCGAGAAGTACATACAGAAGTACGATCAGATACAGAAATACGACGAGAAATTCTTCTTCTTTGAGGATATCATCGCGGATCTCGATCAACATTCGAAGTTCGTAGACCTTGGCGCTATCAGGTATGTATCACTTTCTACTCATGATCCGAGAAAACAGGTCTGCTCTTCCGGGAGTGTCGCCATGTGACGTCACTGTCCAGTTGCCACTTCAACAAAATGTAAAAGTGGCGAAACTAAGGTGATTGAAAAATCAATAATAAATTACAATCGTCAATTATATTTGGTAGATCAGTCAAAACAGCGTTAGTTAAATACAAGTCAACGTGACTTGTGATAAATAATGGGTAAATACAAAACCGTAAATACGAAACATAGTTTTATCAGATTTATACAGGTAATATAAGGAGTTCGGGGCGTTACTATTTTACGCTACTGGTAACACCAGGAAACATATTCGTCTTCTCATTCGCCGATGACGTAGCCTCGAGTCACCCACGTGACCATCGTGTCTCGGAAGACCATACCATGTTTTCTTATACCATGTGTCTACTTATCATGAGCATTAACAGCACATGTTCGTCCAATGCTAAACTATCCTAATGAACCATATATTGCCCGGTCTTCAGCTTGCCGCATTCAACTTTCTTTCGCAAATCGTCTTAACATGGGTCCTGGCCTCGTACACAACATTTCTCCAAGCATTTCCATTAATTCCGGGCCGTGTCTCGCCATCTAGTAGCGTCAAGTTATGCCATTTGCATAGGAAATCCCAATTTCAAAAATAAAACAAACAAACCTTTTTTTAAGTCTTGGATACCAAATGGTCAGTGTTTTAGACCTAGTTAACCAATTTCAACTCCTAGTCTATGCTAAATAAACATTACTATGAAAAAAATCTGCTTAATTTATTCTATAGCTAAAAATAACATTGAAACCATAGATACTGTACTATCATTGTGATATATATGTATATTGTGTGTTAATTGAGGCTTTGATTCAGGGTCAACCTGCGGGTTATCATCAAACAAATCCAGGATCATGCCCAAGAGTGGAAAACTATACTGGGAAACTGCATCGCGACAAAGACGAGGATGAATATGTATGATTTGAAAAATCAGATTGATGTAAGACTTTATACTACACTTAGCTATAAAAATTTAAAAACTTATGGGTTTGAAAGGAGTAAAAACTGATGGTAAAATAATTGATTGTCATAATAGGTACATATAACGGTTTACGGTTTTAGAATTTTATATTCAAAAGAATATACATTCGCTTATAGAGAAATACAGGATTATCTTAAAGTAACATTCAGAACGGACTTAATCATATACACAATACACAACTTTTTGACCTCTTAAAGATTTGTTATTTAGTAAATTTCAAGCATGAAGTGGCATGTTTGTCTGTTTTTCTTTGTACAATCCTTTATTGAATGTTATAAGATAGAATTAACGACATCAAGTGTAACATGTGTACCTACGGTGGAAATAAATAAATACAAATACAACTGTATTCTATACTACTTGTATTATAAACAACATAACCAAAACTGTATTCGAGGTTGTTATAGTCCTTTTCCTTTTGGTGAAAACCGGCCGTAACGTATGCTTTCAAGCTTGACATTCTTTGCACTTTCCTTATAACGTTGACAGCAAAATGGGAAATGATTATATTTAATGTACTGTATCTATACAAACTCTGCTTTCTTTGGGGCAAGAATGATGTGTGATGATTTCTAGTATTATTTATGTTCCAGTCGATGCGTATTACAATAAACATGAACATCAAAGGGCTGGAGGACTTCAAGTTGGTGATGGCGACTATCGGCTTGATCCAATCTATGACGATCACTGCCGAGGTCAGGTACCGAGCCATGCAGGAGATATTCGCTATGCTGAGGCAGCATCAGATTGATGTAAGTAATCTTCATCAAGGTCCAAAGAAAGAAAGAAAATAGATTTATTTGGCCATACATAACACATACCATAACACGACACATTACAGATATAGGAAAGTATAGGAAACTTATACATCATCATATCAGCCCGTAGGTATACATCCACTGCTGGACATAGGCCTCCCCCATACGACGCCACAAATAGCGGTCCTGAGCCGCCTTCATCCATCGACTCCCTCCGAGCGCTACAATGTCGTCAGTCTCCCATGTATTCTTCAACACCACTGCGATCACGAATCCGCCTGCCCAGCGTGGTGATTATGGCAAAACCCCAAGGGAGACCATCCAATTTATACATACATAAAGAAAATAGATAGGAACAGTGTTAGGGGTCAAAAAGGTCCCTGTCTCAGCATTATGCCGCTATAAGCTGAAGCTAGTAATGGCTCTAGTTTTCAGACAGGTCCTAGAGTGGTGGTACAAAGCTGAATTCATTTTCTTAAGGTACAAGATATTTAAATACAAGACATGAAACAAGAAAGAAAAAGCAGAATTTATAGGTATTACGAAATTAAATGTAGTACTTACATATAAACAAAAACATAAAAAAACAAAACTATTTTAAACACAAAAATAACAATATAGAACTTGGGCGGATGAGGAGCGCGAATCGCGACTCATCAGTCTGTAGCCGACCGAGTCAAAGCGACCGTCCAACTCGTCCGTGGATGTCGTCGAGCCGACTATTATAACAGAATCTACCAGAGGAAGGGCAGCAGCTTCCTTCAGTGTATTTGTAACACCTACAACTGCGATCACCAGTTCTTCTGCAGAGTGTGGTGATTACGGCAAACTCCCCATGTTTTGGGCAGGTATGTTCAGCATTGGACGAATTTGCGCTGATGAGAACAAATCTTTCAGCTCATTCACACAACCTTGCCTTACCCCAAAAAGTCGAAAAGTCAGTGCTTTGTTTTCATAGGATCGCATACGACACTTGTACATGCCAAAAGCCTGCAATGCACTGTTAAGGAAATTTCCCATTTTCCCTTTCCCAGATGAGCTTCCTATTACTCCAAATACATATCCTACTACTCTGTCAATAAAGCATCTTTTCCAGATATCAGATGACGATATAGAGTTCGCAAAGAACCTCCAATCGTCATGGGGCACCCTGTTCCAAAGCTCTTTATTCCGAGGCGCTGCGCTAGAACAAACCAAAGATAAGTTCTCAAAACTCAACGTGATCGAGATATCCAACTTTCTTCGTGAGTTGGACGAGTTTGTGGAGAAATTTGATACAGAGGGACCCGGCACTGTGGGAGATGACTTGGACAAAGGACTGTTGCTGATGGAGGTAACACCGTGTTTGTTTTACTTTAAGGTTCTAATTTAGGATAACAGATTCTTTCACGAGTTAGATATGTCTGTGCAGAAGTTCGATAGAGAGTGGCAGACACTGTAGGAGATGACTTAAAAGAGGACTCTAACAAAACTGGACCTATTAATATTAGATACAGTTTTGGTGACATAAACTTCGTACCGCACCTTGAATACAACCACCACATATTAGATTAGAGAGATTGAAACTACAGATCCCATCTTGTGATCGGAACTGTTGTTTAAATCTCTCTAAACTTCACAGGAATACTTTAAATACTTCGACGAGCTAGAAGGCCGCAAGAAGATGCTACAAGCAGCAGAACAGCTCTTCGACAATCCTCTGGCAGACTTCTCAAACTTCAACCGGGCGAAGACAGACTTCATGGCCATGGAGCAGATCTACAAGATCTATAAAGGGCAGAAGAACGCGAGGGAGCTATGGGCTAAGACGTTGTGGGTGAACTTAAACCCGCAGGCGTTGGTGGACGGTATTGAGCAGTACTTTAAGGAATACAGGTGAGAGTAAGAAAAAGATAAACTATTTTACTATAAAACTATCGTAGTATGGCGAATTCATTGTGAATGTACGCGGGTTAGCCGCGAACCTTGTCTGTGTTAGAGGAATAAAACGTTGGGGGTTAACTACGAACCTTGTCATTGTCAGAGGAATTCTGACACGTACTTCCTAGCGAGAATCTCTTGAGATGTTGATCGAGGCTCGTCGCTATTACGCCGTTAACCGAAACGACTATCGGGACGTTGCGCGTTGGTCGCTGAATCAACATCCCACATGCTGAAAACCTCGTTAGCAAAGTCAATATATTTACTAAGTGTAGTGTAGTATCATGTGGTATGGTGACATCAGCGAGCACTACCCTCCGTTATATTATTATATAACCGATATTAGGCTTATTCGCAAGAATATTCTAGATAATAGAGCGTGGCACGGCCGTTTTCGAGAACTGGCGCCGAATTATTATTATTATAAACCTCAGAGCATTGGAATTTTTTTCAAAACTTATTTACTGCGTTCATTTAATAAAAAAATTATGTTCTAATCTGCCAGAAAACTACCAAAAGTAGTGCGTCTAAGTCCTACGGGTCTAAAGCTGGACCTCAATTTGCGGCAGTTCAAAGGAGTGGTGCCGTTGATGGTTTCTCTCAAGAACGAAGCTATGCGCGAGCGACATTGGAAGGAACTGATGCGTAAAACAAGTCAGTATTAGATAATGCTGTGTGAATTGTCTAACATTATTTATTTATTTATTTATTACTACTTCAAGTAAAGACATCAAGAACAAATTAATAAAACACGATGCCGACCCAAACGTTTCCGCTCTCCTTTCATTATGAGTACCGGTAAAGAGTGGAACGAACTTCCTGCATCTGTTTTTCCGGTAGAGTACAATCTAGGAGTCTTCAAATCTCGACTGAATAAGTTCCTTCTAGGAAAGCGTGCTCCATCTTAGGCTACATCTTCGCTTTCTCTAGTGTGATGGTGGTCAAACGCTTTACAGATACTTATAGACTAACTAACTTCTGTCTGCGGCTTTGCATGGATAAAAAGTGCCGATGTCCTTCCCAGGATACAATCTAACTCCTTGACAAATTTCATTAAGATCTGGGCCCTAATTCCACTAAATTAGTCGCTTTACCATAACAATGGTACCGTCTCAAAATTACACATTTTGGCATTTTGCCTTTGATGAAAGAAACTATGTATATCGATGGAGAGACGCGTGTCAAAAGTTACGAGTTTGAAACCATTCTATCAATATCTCCGCGCAAATAGCCTCGGAAGCAATATCCAATATTGTCTACAAAAAAAACTAGTTTTTCTTTCATCTATGGAAAATACTTCGACGACACCACTATCATAGCAAAGGTATTGGTTAGCAGAATTCGGCAGAGTTCTGTTAATCCGTTCAGGTGTGAAACCAACTTAAAACTAACCTATGCCTGTAAAAAATAAATATATCACTCATCATCCACCATCAATCACTAAGGAACAAAGTGAAAGTGCATTCAAAATCAGAACCACAGTTCCGGAGATACCACAAACAAACAAATCCTACTATATACTTATTATAAATGTCAAAGTTTGTAAGGATGGATGTCTGGATATTTGTTACTCTTTCACGCAAAACCTACTGAACCGATTAGACTGAAATTTGGTATGGGTATAGTTTGGGACCTGGAATGTCATATAGGCTATTTTTTATCCCGATAAAACGCTGGCGAAGGCGCGGGCAGCAGCTAGTATCGTTATAATTCTCGTAGTCTAATAGTCCAAGACTTTGATAAGTTTTATAACTTTACAGATCAGGACTTCGACATGTCTCCGGACAGGTTTACGTTAGAAAACATGTTCGCTATGGAACTACATAAGTACCAGGAAGTCGCAGAGCAGATTGTCAACCACGCTATCAAAGTAAGCCTTCGGCCCAGACTCCAACAAAGCGGGGATGTGCCGGTGTCTTCATGTGATGCGTACTAGCTAGATCACAGCGGAGATGTTTGTTGGCTGGAGCGGAACTAGAGGGCAATTCTGGCAATATATCTACTCGATAAATATGGCAAGACCTGTCAAAATATCGAGTGATAAACAAGCGTATTCTCAAAATCTGTGATTCGATATTTATGGAGGGTTTTTCTTTGGTGAGTTGCTCGATAAGTGGCACGAGAATGCAGTTTTTGGCGGTGCTCGATATTTATCACATGGTCTTTTTTATCCCATGATAATGTGTATCACTCGATAAAGTATCACGGGATACGCAGAATTGACGCCCTAGCGAAATTAATGCACTAGCGGCGTCATTCACTGCACGCCGCTCACATCTCTTCTCGTCTCTGCTGTGTGATGTCGTCAGCTTGCGAGACACAGCTCACATCTCCGCTTCGATCATTTTTGTTTTCTTCGCATAAAAATATGCTCGTTGGTATCCACTGAAGCTGAGCGGAGAGGAGATTTGTGAATAACGACATTCTATTAGCCTTTTCTCCGCTCGCCTACGCTTTGTTGGAGTTCGGCCCTTAATGGTGAGGAGAGTATCCACGACGTCCAGTCTCAACGGAGGCTTACAAAACAAGCACGACAAGTCAAATTTTATACTATAAACAGTTGTAAAAATAGTTATTATTATCAAACAAGAAACAAGGTGTTCTTGATTTTCTTTTCACTTAATTTTTTTATCCTACTAATATTATAAATGTCACAGTCTGTATGGATGGTTGTATAGATATTTGTTACTCTTTCACGCAAAACCTACTGAACCGCTGAAATTTGGTATGGGTATAGTTTGGGACCGGGAATAACATAGTAGACGCTATTTTTTATCCCGATAAAACGCGGACGAAGGCGCGGGCAGCAGCTAGTAGTGCATAAGTGTCTGCCCAAACATCAGATTATGAGAGGGCACCTTACTCTCTATTCTATTACTATCATAATCTAATGGAATGGCAAAACGACACGATAGCGGAGAGGCTCCTAAGGGCAGCAGCTTAACGTGCTTCCCGAGGCACGGGGGTGTCAAATTCCTAAATCCGGGCTACGAAGGTGATTTTTTCTTTAAAAATCCTAATAGACTTATAATTATTGATTGAATGTTATTTTATTAGCTAAAATGAGAAAAGGAGGCCTTTGGCTTGAGCTTTGCATTAAGCTATAGTACCTACTTGGTTTTAAAATTTAAGATATTTTTTGTATACAAGGACAGATTAAGCAACAAAATTAATAAAGCATTTAGGGTCAAGGCAGAAAGAAACGGAAACGAAGGGAATTTTTAAGATTTTGATAGTATATTGAACTATTAAGACACAAAAAGTCACGCACTTTCGCTAGTATATCGAAGAACGCGTACGACGTTTTTATCTTGAAATAAAAATATGCCTTACGTTGTCGAGATGTGGTCAACATGGTATCAAAATCTTCAAATATTCCCTTGCATTCTGTTTCAGTCTGCCTTGACCTGTATAAACAACAAACTGCATAACTTTATTGTCTTTTTAGGAATTAGCCATTGAACGTGGAGTGAAAGACGTACAAGAATCGTGGGCAGCGGTAATGTTCTCTGTAGCGCGTCACTTCAACCGCGGCGAGGACCGCGGCTACACTCTCAACCCTTGCGACGAGATCTCAGTCAAGTTGGACGACGACTCAATGTCTCTGCAGAGCATGGCGGCATCACAGTAAGGACTTATCTACTGACTATGACTACACGAGTACAAGAATCATGGGCAGCCGGAGTATTCTCCGTAGCGCTTCAATTTTACATTTCTTTATTTACCACATGTTTAAAATTTGAGTCCAGTTGACTATACAGGACCGCTATTTGTGGCGTCGTACGGGGGAGGCCTATGTCCAGCAGAGGACGTGTATGGGCTGATGATGATGATGATGATGACTATACAGTCTAGAAAGCTAATGCTAAAATTAAACGCTATGGTATGATCTGTTCTACCATGGCATAATGCTGAGTGGAGTCCGATTTTGTCAGTTTTTCTGGTTTATTTACTGTATGTGTGTACTCAGATGTTGGAAAATAAAAATCTTTTACTTTAATGCAACTTTACGAGTACGTGGTAGCATTGGACGAACAACGAAGTATGAAAAGGGATTAATAATAATCGAATGACAGAGTAACGAATTCCCTTTGGTAATATTTTGGTTAGATAGGTACGACGAAAATATTAAAATGAATTTTAGTTATGTAGGTTAAAGATCCATCCAAGTTACGAAAATTGTAAGAAAACAACTCTTTTTTCATTTCATTTATTTATTGTATGTAGGCTGGTAGCTTATGATCTAATTATAGCTAACGTTAGTAGGTACATACACCCTGGTGGGCACTGCAATTTAGATTGTTAGTTATTTAGGTTAGGTACATAGGTTTTATTCTCAATAACATAAAGCTTATGATCTAATTATAGCTAACGTTAGTAGGTACATACACCCTGGTGGGCACTGCAATTTAGATTGTTAGTTATTTAGGTTAGGTACATAGGTTTTATTCTCAATAACATAAAGCTTATGATCTAATTATAGCTAACGTTAGTAGGTACATACACCCTGGTGGGCACTGCAATTTAGATTGTTAGTTATTTAGGTTAGGTACATAGGTTTTATTCTGAATAACATAAAGCTTATGATCTAATTATAGCTAACGTTAGTAGGTACATACACCCTGGTGGGCACTGCAATTTAGATTGTTAGTTATTTAGGTTAGGTACATAGGTTTTATTCTCAATAACATAAAGCTTATGATCTAATTATAGCTAACGTTAGTAGGTACATACACCCTGGTGGGCACTGCAATTTAGATTGTTAGTTATTTAGGTTAGGTACATAGGTTTTATCCTCAATAACATGAAGCTTATGATCTAATTATAGCTAACGTTAGTAGGTACATACACCCTGGTGGGCACTGCAATTTAGATTGTTAGTTATTTAGGTTTCTATTCTCTAGTCTAACTCTATCCACAGGTTCATCGGCCCCTTCATGACAGTAGTCCAAAAGTGGGAGCACCAGCTGTCTCTGATCTCGGAAGTGATTGAAGAGTGGTTCGCGACGCAACGCAAGTGGCTCTACCTGGAGGGCATTTTTGTGGGCGGCGATATACGAGTGCAACTACCTGAGGAGGCCAAGAAGTTTGATGATATTGATAAAGTCTTCAGGAAGGTAAGGCTTGAGGCACATTGAAAGCGATTCGGGATTTTTAGAGTTCCGTACCTCAGAAGGAAAAACGGAATCCTTATATGATCACTTTGTTGTCCGTTTGTCAACCCTCTTTTCTCAAGAATGCGCAAAATTCACATTAAAAAGTTCCATAACCTCTTAGAGCAGGTGATATAAATCAAAATTGTAAGTCAACGCGTTGAAAAATTACAGCCGTTGTTGCCCAATGACATTTTGAAGGTAATCAACAAGCACCAAAACCTATATATATTATAGTTTATTAACATAATAAATAATATTTGATTCTCCCTATGAACCGAAAACCTATTGGGTAATAATCAATAATCGGTCACATAATTTGTGTGTGCCAAAAATAAAAATAATACAAACTATTCCTAACCTACTTGAGAGGTTTATAATCAGGGAGGTGGGTGCCAATTCGTCTCGTCACCTGCGCGCTGCAACGTTACGGAATTTATTCTTAATTTTGCACAATAAAATAAACATATAAAACATTTAACGAGAAATTCATGGCAAAGGCGAGCTTAACCCTAAAAAGAGTTCTCTTCCAGCAAACCTGGGAGAGAAACAAAGTTATAAAAGTGTCTACATAGATGTATAGAAAATGCTTTATTGCACATTTTAGTAAACAATTTCAAACAAAAAAATGTGACAATTGGCGATCTCTACCAAACAACCTTGGATGGATAAGATCGTTGGATTGAACTCGGGGATCTGTGTGCATTATTATAATAAACGAATACAGAGTACCAAAATATGTATAATCATTTGAGAAATCTAACATACGTAAATTTCAAAAATACTAAACACATAAACCATGGGCATGAATAGAGGACGATTTAATTTTAACTAACTTAATATACCTACTACTACATAATAGACTACAATATAATATTTACAATACATAAAATACTATACAAAGATATGTACTCATATTGCTTAAATCAAATTCTATAATTACATAATATTGAATAAATACTTAAATACAACATAGTTATGAAGAAAGATAATTGACTTAACGCTTGAAAATGAAGAGAGAGGAGCTAGCACGAATATTTATGAATGTAAATTATTAAAATTCCAGATAATGCTGGACACTGCGAAGCGGTTGAACGTCGTGGACTGTTGCACTATCAGCGGAAGGCTGGAGGAGTTTATAAACTTGGGAATTGGGCTGCAGAAGTGAGTCAAACCGAAATCACATTAGTATAAAACAAAGTCGCTTCGCGCTGTCTGTCCGTCCCTATGTACATATGTTTAGATCTTTAAAACAACACAACGGATTTTGTGGAGGTTTTTTAAATGGATAGAGTGATTCAAGACGAAGGTTAATATGTATAATTTAGTATCGGCATTGCACCCGTGCGAAGCCGGGGCGAGTCACTGAGATGGTGATGATGATGATGAAATGGTATCCCATTTACGAGCAATGGAGCGCATCATACTTGGTGTAAAACGGACCGCATCCATAACACGACACTGCGCTCCGAAACTCAAATTGTAGACGTACGGTGCATTCCGAATTACGCTAAAATCAATATCATCGCGCTCACACGCGTTCCGTATTAGCGTGAGCGCGACAACGTTGTCCCGTGTGACGTCATAGATGACATCATTACATGCGCCATTTTGCGATATCAATGACCATGCTACAAACTGAAATCTCTGTGAGCGTGCTGTCAAATCTGACAATTGGGTTTGTTTACTAACTGTTTTTTCTTTGGGTTTTTTCAACAAAAACGTTCGTTTGCAAATTTTTACAAAGAAATGGAAATAAATATAGAAGACCAAATCAACGCTCGGAGAATAACTTTGATGATCTCTTTTTGTATTGCAATGAGATATTGACATTGACACCACGACACGACACGTGACCGTGAGCGCGCTCATAAGTGTTCCGAATTAATGTTAGCACTCAACTGTCAATATCGTGATATCTAATTTGGAACGCAAAATATTTTTGTGATCGCTATCAGCGCTGTAATCGTAATTCGGAATGCACTGGTAGTATAAAAAGTTGCGAAAAATTCACATTCAATAACTTTATTTCTTTAGGCTTAATAAATAAGCATTTAGAAAAGTCACATTTTACACTATAAACATCTATAAATTTAGTTCATCATATCAGCCTATACACGTCCACTGCTGGACATAGGCCTCCCTCATACGACGCCACAAATAGCGGTCCTGAGCCGCTTCCATCCATCAGTCCGTGCGACCGCTACGATGTCGTCCGTCCATCGAGTGGATGGTGTCAAAATCTCCGTTTCGCGTTGCATCGTGGCCGCCCCTCGAGAACCTTTGCCTATCTAAATCTAAACTTAAATGGAGCTGGGCTGGCCATGTCTGCTGCAAGCCCGAAAACCTGTAGGCTAAGATTACCACTCAGTGCAGTCCCAGCAGCGTAAGTCGTCGCGGTAGACCGAAGAAACGATGACGCGACGACTTATACACCTTCGACAGAACGTGGGTCCAACTCGCTCAGATTCGTGATGCATGGAGGGATCAGGAGGATGCCTTTGCCCAACAGTGGCCGTTACAAGCTAATTGTAATTGTAAATGGGACTACTTGAAAAGTGCGTGGGAAACCGTGGGCAGCAGCTAGTTAGAAATAAATATAAAAACTCCCAATAGTACTTCTACTCCCAATAGTACATCATCGAGTTTCATTTGCTTCACCATTTTATGCGACCTCTGTAACGCGGCGGGCGCTGCGCCACCTCCTGCATCCGCCTGCAACGCAGGAGGTTGCGGGTTCGATTCCCGCCTCGGGACAAATGTATGTACGATCTGCAAATATTTGTTCCGGGTGTATTTTCTATGTATAAATATGAAATGTATTGTATTAAGCATATCGGTTATCTAGTAATTCATACTAGATAACCATTCATATAATAACACAAGGTATGCTTAGCTTGGGACTAGATAATGCTGTGTGGATTGTCCGGCATTATTTATTTACTATTTATAATAATAATTAATCATTTGTTGTGTTCTTCCAACACCTAACTAGATGGTAGTTAACCCGCTTGCTTACATTCATAATTAAATTTCTGGAATCACAAGACAAGTAACTCAGGCCCATATAATAAATACCTTGGAGACATAATTAGTAACTCATATAATTTATCGATCTGTTCAGGTGCCAGAAGTCCCTGAACGACTACCTGGACTCAAAACGGCGCATATTCCCGAGGTTCTTCTTCATTTCTACGGACGAACTGCTCTCTATTCTCGGCAGCAGTGAGTGTAGCTGTGTGCAAGAGCATATGATTAAAGTAAGGTCTATTCTAAGTACACCTATCTCTTTCTAACTTTAAGCTTGTACACTGGCTTAGCGTTGAACCAATTTTAGAGAAGAACAACCTAAGAAATAAGTAAAAACTCGGTCAACAGTAATTTTTATCTTGCAAAATAAATTGGTATGGCTCGTTGGGTTTTTTTTCTCCCATTGAGTCACACTGTTACTCCTTGCAACTTTTTTTTAAAGAAGAGTTCCCAACTTGTAACAGTGTAACTCGATAGGAAAAAGATCCCAACGAGTCAAACTGTGACTGGATCTTGTGTGACTCGTTGAGAACCCACCGTTGTTTTATGTTCATGCAAATATTAGTGGTAGGTGAGAAAAGGCTTGTATGAAAACTGATATATCACAGAAAGCAGTTTTGTAGCTTTGTATTTGCTTACAGATGTACGATAATATAAAGGCTCTGGATTTGTATGTGGATCATACAAATCGACCTGTCGCGGCCAAAATGATTTCTGCTGAGGGAGAGGTGAGTCGACCATCCATCCGTCACCATTAGATAACTCTTTATTGTACATTAGCTGCTGCCCGCGGTTTCGCACGCACTTTTCATGTACTGTATGTCCGTCCCCGGGATACCATCTACCTCCCTGCCAAATTTCATTAAGATTGAGACATCAAGACATCTAGAAAAGGTAACAGACAGACAGATAGACAGTGTTACTTTCAAATTTATATTATAAATAGGATAAACACACAATACAGAAGAAGGGGCGTCCTTATCGCTTTGAGCGATCTCTTTTAGGCAACCTTGGGATGGACTGGACATAAAGAACAATATAGACGGTGGCGTTTGAGTAACTCAAGTAGATAAAACGATAATTGAAACACGTAAAGCAATAAAACATATATAGAAATGAATGTAGACGCACAAAATAGGTACTGTCCCGGTGTGACCCGAATTGACCCAATCAGACCAGTCCCCAATTCCCCACATTCCGTCGCAGGGGAGGGCTAGTTCCCAACAGTTCCGCAGGCCGCAACACTTGTATCCAGGTTGTATTTTTTTTTAAACGGGCTAGATGGTCTTATATCTTCTACGAACTAGGCGCTCGTTTTTGAAAATAATTTTAGGGAAAGACAACTCTATTATCCTTGCGATTTTTCTTTTTAAATGAGCGAACCGGGGACTAGTTATAGAACCCGGGTCTCTGTTATTCAAACTGTTTACTCTCTTATTATTAGAGGATATAAATGTGATTGCACAATCCTTGATGAATTCCGTACACGTGACAGAAGAAAAAGATATTTCACCTACATTAATTGACATGCAAATGTTCACAAATATTTGCTCTCATAATATGAGCAGGCGTCACGCGTATTTAAGTATCAGTTGTGTTCATTCCAGCACTTGTTATAAAACAAATGTTATTATTCCTAAAATATATTTTTCCTCGTTTAGATAATGGAATTCCGGTACGTCGTGTACACGGAAGGCAGAGTGGAGGACTGGATGAATCTAGTGCTTCAGGAGATGCGACGCAGCAATAAATTCATCACAAAGAAGGCTATATTCTACTATGGAAGGAATTGGAGGACTCCAAGGTAAATAAATCACTATGTATAGTATATGTATAACTAGCTGCCGTCCGCTGCTTCACACGCGCTTTTCATGTACCCTATGTCCGTCCCCGAGATACCATCTACCTCCCTGCCAAATTTTATTAAGATCCGTTCAGCCGTTTAGGCGTGAAAAGTTAACACACAGACAGATAGACAGAGTACTCACCTCACCGCGTCTGGTCTGATCACTACCAATGGATGGAGTAATTCATGACAAAGTTTTAGTTGCTACCGTTCTGAACTTCAGACGATCGTTGGACTTGAGGTCTAAAATAATTTTTTTACGACTAATGATTTTTTTATTACACAACCGAAAAAACTAACTATTAAAAATATGACGTATGAAATAAGTTTGCAAGTGCAAAAAGCTAACATCACGCGGTCACCCATCCAAGTACTGACCGCGCCCGACGTTGCCGGACGAGAACCGGTGTATTCAACGCATGGACGTTGGCGATTGCTAAGCTGAATTCAGACTATTTGAACCACGCCAATGATAAGAGTGTGACGTCATAAAATGATGTGATTGCGATAGCATAATGATGATAGATTATTTTTAAACAGCACAGCATCATCTAGCATGAGATCAAGGGCTTGTGTTATTTGTTTGTACAAAACAAAATGAGCAAAAAGCCAACATCACGCGGTGTTCCCAAGCGATCACGCATCCAAGTACTGACCGCGCCCGACGTTGCTTAACTTCGGTGATCGGACGAGAACCGGTGTATTCAACGTGGTATGGACGATGACGATTGCTAAGCTGAATTCAGACTATCTGAACCACGCCAATGATAAGAGTGTGACGTCATAAAATGATGTGATTGCGATAGCATAATGATGATGGATTATTTTTAAACAGCACAGCATCATCTAACATGAAATCAAGGGCTTGTGTTATTTATTTGTACAAAACAAAATGAGCAAAAAGCCAACATCACGCGGTGTTCCCAGGCGGTCACCCATCCAAGTACTGACCGCGCCCGACGTTGCTTAACTTCGGTGATCGGACGAGAACCGGTGTATTCAACGTGGTATGGCCGTTGGCGACTGTGAAGCTGAATTTAAACTATTTGAGCCACGCACAAGAATAGATTGTGACGTCATAAAATTATATGTTTGCAATAACATAGTGACATTTTGTATAGATTTTCTGAAAATATAAAATTAAATGATTTTATATACCTTCAATCTGCTATAGAGCACAATAACTTTAGACATTTATGAAGCCGATTGTTAAAGATGTCAGAAAAAAATCATGTTGACTGGGCTCTTTCCTGGTTTGCGCTGCGCAAACCAATACAGTTTGAGGAAAGCCACACTACTCCGTAGTTATTGCATCCTCTTTGGCTCTTAGTTTTTGTATCCTCTTTGACTGCTCTATTGTGTTCGCAGCACTACATATACTCGCAACGCAGCGCAAGGAAACAGTATGGCTTCGCTCATACATAAAAATAAGACACTTAAAAGAAAAAAAAACTTATTATTTATTTATTTTGATTGTCATCTACCACAACTAATTACAATAGAATTTATAATACACAGAAAGCTAATAAAAGGCATTCTTTACTAGAATCATAAAACACTACCTAAGCGTGAACACAAAATATTTTTTCATCGACAATTGCGTACTTAATAAAGTAATAAAATTATATTTATAGAAATGACAAAAGAAAAATAAATAAATCATCGTCATAGGCCTACCCCATACGACGCCACAAATAGCGGTCCTGAGCCGTCTCCATCCATCGACACCTTGCGACCGCTACGATGTCGTCGGTCCATCGAGTCGTCCCATGTAGGGGGGATTTGCCATAATCACCACGCTTGGCAGGCGGATTGGTGATCGCAGTGTTGGTGTTGAAAAATACTCAGAACGAAGCTGCTGCCCTTCCTCTGATCGGTTACAATAAATAAATATTCAAAGTATAACTACATGATGTGAAAAAGTAGTACTTACGGAATAAATCTTCTTAAACATACATATGTATGTATTACACTGCTCTGCTGCCCGTGCAAAGCAGGCTGGGTTACAAATAACAAAATAAAATTAACTATAACCTCCACATTACAGAACTGACTGGCTCCTCGAGTACCTAGGCATGGTGTGCCTAGCAGCCAATGGCGTGTGGTGGACGGCGGAGACGGAGGAGACTTTCTTTCGTATCAGGAAGGGCAACAAGCGAGCCATGAAGGAACATCTGGCAGAGCAGAATATCCAGCTCGATGACTTGGTTGTCAAAGTGAGGCAAGGTGTGTATTCTATGTAACCAACGCAAACTCTGCAAAATGCAAAGCTTGGGTTCACAGCCCCAATGTGCTGTTACTGTAAAATGAAGCATCGAAGCTAATCCAACAATTCGGCGGAAGCATTCGCCAACGTCCATACCATGCTGAATACACCGGTTCTCGCGGTCAGTACTTGGATGGGTGACCGCCTGGGAACACCGCGTGATGTTGGCTTTTTGCTCATTTCGTTTTGTACAAACAAATAACACAAGCTCTTGATTTCGTGCTAGATGATGCTACGCTGTTTAAAATAATAGATTGTCAATATGTTATTCACAAGAAGGGTGCACGTTGCCGGATTGAGCACTATAGGCCCATATCAATCTTGAATTCCTTCAGTAAAGTCTTTGAGAGACTGATCTATAATGTTATCTGCTCGACAATTATTAAATCTATACCTAATGAGCAACACGGGTTTATGAAGAAAAGGTCTACTACTTCCAACCTCACGCTATTTACCGATTACGTTCTTCGTAGCATGGATAATGGTATGCAGGTCGACACCATCTATACTGATTTCGAAAAGGCTTTTGATCGTGTGGACCATATTATCCTTCTTCACAAGATCTACTCACTAGGTATACGAGGAGACCTTCACAGATGGCTTACTTCGTATATTTCAAACAGGAGACAAGCTGTAGTTATAGGTGATACACGTGGTGACTATATCACCATTACTTCTGGCGTTCCCCAAGGTTCCATATTGGGCACGTTACTTTACAATGCCTACTTGTTTGACATCGGGGCCTGTTTTACTTACGCAAAATATCTAATGTTCGCTGACGACAAAAAGATTTACATAAAAACGAATAGCATACAAACATGTCTTAAAATCCAAGATCTTGACAATCTATCTGCTTACTACGATAGGAATAGAATTACTGTGAATGCATCTAAATGCCAACAACTGACCTTCACCCGTAAACTTAAGCCTTTAAATTTCAATAATAAACTGAGTGGTAATATAATCTCTAAAGTAAATTCAGTCAGAGACTTGGGTGTCACACTAGAGTCGAAGATGACGATGATTGAACACATAGACATAATAGTAAATAAAGCTTATAAACAATCGGGATTTATAAAGAGATTAACTAAGCCATTTAGGAGCATTGAATGTATTAAAGTGCTATATTCTGCCTATGTCAGAAGTGTCGTAGAATACTCATGCAGTATATGGTCTCCACACTATGCAGTACATGTTAATAGACTTGAAAATATCCAAAAACAATTTATAAAATATTTGGGTTTTAAAAGCTACCAAACATTTGACAGCTATCAAGATGGTTGTAGGTATTTTAAATAAACTCTTGATCAACGACGTAGACAATATGATATGGTTCTCTTACATGATATATTCAGTGGCGCAATTGACTGCAGTGAACTTTTGGCTAGAATTTCATTACAGGCTCCTACATATCGCACACGACATACACCATTATTTTACGTGCCCCACGTATCGACCATATATGCCCAAAATAAAACAAAGTAACTTAGAACCACAAAATCATAATGCATAAATATCTCTACTCCATACTCACGAAACACACAAACACACACCGGTGACCGGTTCTGTTGCCCGGACTCTTAGGAGACCGGTGTCCTCAGGGGCTCCGCCCAAACATACATATATTTATATTATAGTTAATAGTTTTTATATTTTTAAGATAATTCAATTCATTATTCAACTTCTCTTGACTAGCTTTACTGTTCTTTTTATTATTCTTTAATAACTGTGTAATCCCTTTTGGCCTTATTGTTATGTATATTTTATGCATTTTAAATGAAATTGTAACGCTGTGGTTTACCTCAATAAATATAAATAAATAAATATAATTTTATGACGTTACAATCTCATCTTTGACGTCGTTAGTCAAAATTCAGCTTGCCTATCGCCAACGTCCATACCACGTTGAATACACCGGTTCTCGTCCGATCACCGAAGTTAAGCAACGTCGGGCGCGGTCAGTACTTGGATGGGTGACCGCCTGGGAACACCGCGTGATGTTGGCTTTTTGCACTTGCAAACTTATTTCATACGTCATATTTTTAATAGTTAGTTCTTTCGGTTGTGTTATAAAAAAAAATCATTAGTAGTTAAATTTTTATTTTAGACCTCAAGTCCAACGATCGTCTGAAGTTCAGAACAGTAGCAACTATAGACGTTCACGCTCGAGATATAATCGAAGGCTTCGTCAGAGATAATGTGACCGAAGCAGCTGAGTTCGAATGGGAGAGCCAGCTGCGCTTCTATTGGCTGAAGAGTGACGACAACTTGTGGGTTAGACAGTGTACCGGTAAGTAACTTCCTAACTAATATTCTAAATGCGAAAGTGTTTTTCCGTCCTTCCTTCACGCCCTAACTAACCAACCAATCGACTTGATTTTCGGCATAGAGTTAGTTGAAAGGATGGAGACTGTTGAGACAAAATTATTTTATCTTAGTATTCTATATCTAAATATTAAGAATAAATGTACATTGGAGAATACAGCACAAGTGAATTTTTAGCATAACAACCACAAACAAAACAGATATGATGATTAAAAGACAAAATATCGGGTGATTTTCAAAAATACTTTAAAATACCATTAAATATTCACATTGATTTAGTAGAGTATTAGAAGTTGCATTGTAAAAAATAACCATTTAAGAACCTTAATTTTCAATCATTTATTTCTTTGCAAAGATTGATCCTTGTCAGCAGCTGGGGCAAAAAACGGTAACGGTGTCATATTTTTTGAAAAATCAATCAATTAGATTTCCAGCAAAAGTATTACATACTTAGATAAAAAAGTCTTAAAATGCAGTTTTGGTTTCGGATTTTACCATCCACTCCCATCTCAAAAATCCACCCTGTGTACATTATACATACATAAGCAATATTTCCAGGTATATTCGAGTACGGGTACGAGTACATGGGTCTGAACGGACGGCTCGTGGTGACTCCGCTTACAGACCGCATCTATCTGACCATCACGCAGGCGCTCACCATGCAGCTGGGCGGCGCGCCTGCTGGTAACTATACAATCTGTTGCTAAATAATATTCATATTACCTTATTAATACCAACTCAATGCTTATTGTGTTAGTAGGTAGGTAGGTACAAGTAGCGGCACGTAAGTTTAGCGCTGAGCGATACGCGGAGGGGATAGCTGCGCATGGGTAATGTACCGCTATCCCCGCCCAGGTAGGTACCTTATTTTTTACTTTAGCGCAATAATGGTCAGCGCTAAAGTTACGTGCCGCTATGATGTATTACTTATTATTCATCTGTGTATTGTCTACGTGTTATCTAATCTAGTAGATTCTAAGTAGTCTTTGTTTGTGTGTGTTGTGTAGTGTCTGATAAATATTTTTCTTTCTGTATTCATATTATCATTTATTGTGATTCTATGCATACAGGTATTGTCCTTAGGTGTAGGTAGTCTTAGTGGGTACCGGGTACACAATGCATAAAAACCCTGTCAGGGCGCAACAATTATTTTGGGTTTGTTCTTGTTCATAGTAAAAAGTGAAATAAATAAAAGTAGGTATGCTTAGTGTATATAAATTGACAATGATATCCATCCATATATTGTCAAATAATTTCTCAGAAAATAAAACAAAAGGCCTATATTATGATAATACTCTGATATCCACCACCCACCAACACAAGTCCGCTGCTTCTTTTTGGGTAAATAAACTATCCCACTCTCGCTGCTGATTACCTATGCCCTAAACTGGCCAAATTGGACAAGTTGACGCACGTAATGAGACCAGCTACCTACAACAAGCTCCCAGATAAGGTTAGAGACACAGCGAGTCTCGAAATTTTTAATAAAAACCTAAAATCTGGATTGTAGAAAAGGCGTTCTATACCAACGATGAATTTTTTGAAATCAGTATTCTGAGTGTGAACTGCCATACTGTTTACTACAAAGTTTGCGTAACTTTATTTTATATGGAATTCTTATTTTTAAAACTTCCCGCTTGGAGCGCTGTTCAGGAAATCCATAGAAAATAAAGTTACGCAAACTTTGTAGTAAACAGTATGGCAGTTAACACTCAGCATACTGAATAATGTGCAATAATTTTACGATGATTATTTTATTTTTTATGTAGACTCATTGTGACGTTTAATTTAACACATCCTACTATGTCAAAGTTTGTGAGTATGGATGTTTGTTCATCTTTCCCGCAAAAACCACTGAACTGATTGGGCTGAAATTTGACATGGGTATAGTTTGGAACCTGGAATAAGATTAAATAGGTAATGTTTTATCCCGATAAAACGCGGGTGAAGGCGCGGGCGGCAGATAGTTACAAAAAAATATGTTTATCTGTTTATCAAACAAACAGCGTTTTGCCATAATCATGACGCTTGGCAGGCGGATTGATGATCGCAGTGGCGGGTGGCGGAAGCTGCTGCCCTTCCTTTGGTAGGTCCACTTAGCTCTTACGACATCTACGGGTTGAGTTGGAGGCGTCGATACCTACTCCGCGACCGCCATTCCCACGATTTAAATGTACGTATGGTCCGTAACGTATGTATATGTGGCACAGGGGTCTGAACGGGCTGGAGAAATAATAATCAGAATAATCAATTTATAGGTAAATAGTATTCATCATCAGTTCGTATACCTACGTCCACTGTTGAACATAGGCCTCCCCCAAACGACACCATGAATAGCGGTCCTGAGCCGCCTCCATCCAACGACTGCCTGCGACCGCTACAATGTCGTCGGTACATCGAGTGGAGGTCTTCCCACACTCCGTTTCGCATTGCATCGCGGTTTCTACTCGAGAACCTTTAATCATAATATCATTCTGTTTCTGCACGAATTCTCCAATATTGTTGAACGCTTCTCGACTGGCCCTAAGCTTAAAGGAGGAGAGGCTAGCTAGGCGCAGTGAGTATTTGGTCCGGTAAGCTGTTGTAGAACGCGGGTCCCAGCTAAGGTTGCCATACGTCTGGAATTTTCCGGACATGTCCGGTAATATGTAGGTCTTTGTCCGGAATGCGGGGGGAATTCCAAACCGTCCGGAATTTTTAATTAAATAAGAGTGAAATAAAAATTTTAGTAAATTACAAATCAATTGTTATATTGATTTGTCAACATTACTTCTGATACTTAATGCTCCCAATATTGTTCAACATTTCCGAATCCTGCATTATTCTTTTCTAGTAAAATTCGCAACTCATTTTTTTTTTTTTTTTAATAAAAATTTGACAATTTGCTTCATTTATTCACACTCGCAATCAAGATGATCTTTATCAAGATTAATATTAGGTATATTTATAAAAAAATATTTAAATATAATATATTTAATATTTATAAAGCCGTGGGGCCGCGGCGTTCGAATATCGACCCCTCCAACTCAACCCGTGGATGTCGTAAAAGCCGACTAAGGGAACCTACCAGAGGAAGGGCAGCAGCTTCCTTCCGAGTATTTTTAAACACCAACACTGCGATCACCAATCCGCCTGCCAAGCGTGGTGATTATGGCAAATCCCCCCCTACATGGGAGACCATCCACTCGATGGACCGACGACATCGTAGCGGTCACAGCGAGTCGATGGATGGAGGCGGCTCAGGACCGCTATTTGTGGCGTCGTACGGGGGAGGCCTATGTCCAGCAGTGGACGTGTATGGGCTGATGATGATGATGATATAAAAATGTCAGGAATTTTCATCAAATGTCCGGAATTTCCTCCGGAATTTAGATTTTTGGATCTGGGAATGCTAGTCCCAGCACGTGCGTGAGTCTGTCCGACTTACCCAGTCTGTGGGATAAATGGGGATACAGGAGAAAGCTCCAACTGGTTTGTAGCACCGCGTCTGCTAATCTCCGCGCGTCTTGAACTACTCCAGATTTATCCTTACGTGCATCATAGCTAACTCTACCTGAAAGTAGCAATGTAGGGAAAATAATGGTCACGCCGGCGCGTCCCACGCTGATTGCCCTCAAAGTACGCTTTTGCTTGCGGAAAACGCGCTCCCAGCAGCGACGCAATCACAAAGTGTTTGACAAAATCTGTTACGTGCACTGTAAGCGAAAGTCCGCCCAATATGCAAAAGGCAGCAGTTTCGATCCCGCTATAGGGCAAATGACTTGTTGATATATATGTTGTTCAAGTAGTTTATCGGTCATCCCGTACACTTAACATGAACTCTACTTACTCAGGGCAGATGCTAGATGATTCCGTTTGAAACGTCCATAATTACTTACATAACAAATCATAATTTTTATTTGTTCACAGGTCCGGCTGGCACTGGCAAAACAGAGACAACCAAAGATCTAGCGAAAGCCCTCGGCCTGCTCTGCGTAGTGACAAACTGTGGAGAAGGCATGGACTTCCGCGCGGTTGGACAAATTTTAGCGGGACTCTGTCAATGCGGCGCTTGGGGATGCTTCGACGAGTTCAATCGGATTGATATATCAGTGCTGTCTGTTATATCCAGCCAGCTGCAGTGTATACGCAGTGCGCTGCTTATGAGATTGAAGCGATTTACGGTACTTAATGCTTCTATACTTAATATTATCATAATTCGAAAGTAATTATCTCTCTCATGTCTATCTGTTAATTTTTAACGTCTAAAATGATTCTGCGCTGTAAAAAAATTATCAATGTCATAATGTTTTTCCTTTGAACTATGTATATTTTTATGACGTCACAATCTCATCTTTGACGTGAGTAAAATAGTCTAAATTCAGCTTAGCAGTCGCCAACGTCCATACCACGTTGAATACACCGGTTCTCGTCCGATCACCGAAGTTAAGCAACGTCGGGCGCGGTCAGTACTTGGATGGGTGACCGCCTGGGAACACCGCGTGATGTTGGCTTTTTGCTCAGTTTGTTTTGTACAAACAAATAACACAAGCCCTTGATCTCTCTCATGCTAGATGATGCTGTGCTGTTTAAGAATAATCCATCATCATTATGTTATCGCAATAACATCATTTTATGACGTCACACTCTTATCATTGGCGTGTTTCAAATAGTCTGAATTCACAATTCAGCTTAGCAATCGCCAACGTCCATACCACGTTGAATACACCGGTTCTCGTCCGATCACCGAAGTTAAGCAACGTCGGGCGCGGTCAGTACTTGGATGGGTGACCGCCTGGGAACACCGCGTGATGTTGGCTTTTTGCATCTTTCACTTGTGTGCGTGATTGACGATTGACAATGTTTTTATTTTTTGTAATGTATATAATGAAATAAATAAATAATTTTTATTTTCGCAGTTCGAAGGCACGGAGATAGCAATGGATAGCAAAGTCGGCATCTTTATAACAATGAACCCCGGCTACGCTGGACGAACCGAACTGCCAGAGTCTGTGAAGGCTCTGTTCCGGCCCGTGGTCTGCATCCTACCGGATCTAGAGATGATCTGCATGATATCGCTGTTTTCTGACGGATTCTTGACCGCTAAGGTACCTACCTAATCTACCGTGTCTTTGGTCGCCTGGGACTTTTATAACCTGAGAGCATAAATGAAAGAAAATTCTCGTCCATGCTCAAAGCAACAAAGCGACTGAAGCGTTTTCAGTAAATGATGTATAAAAACACTAGTACAAGTTCCGAAAGTGTTCTCTCTCAGTTACGTTTTGTAGACTTGAATAACTTTGCAAAAAAAATCTAAGGCACAAAAAATTTTGAAAGCGGCGCTTCGCATTTTTATATTTGAATGTTTTTAATTAATAGTGCCCAAATAAATTCCCATTTTACTGTATAGGCACTGTTTGGCATTTGCAAGCTTCGAACACCATGAATTGGTTATCGAGGCTAAAACTACCATAATAACTAACTATATAATTTATTATAAATAGTACATCTAGAAAGGAAACCTACCATACAAGCTGTTACTATGTAGGTAGTTTATAATATACTTAACAAGTATAATACTTAATAATCTAAGTCATAGATTAAGATTTTGCAATACCCTAATTGACAGGGTGCATAAATTGGTACTTACAAAACTGTATTATTTATGTTTGCAATAAAAATACTGAAATACTGGAAAGTTCAAACAAAAACCAAAGTACTGATATTTTTTCTCCTTGACTCAATAAATACTGAATTAACTGCTAAGTCAACGGTAAGATGGTACTTTTGGGATAAGATCGTATTCGTTAGCTAAGAAAAGATATTTCATACCTGAGATGCCTGTATAGCATAGCGTGAGGTTTGTGTTATACGCCAGTGAGTGATACACTTTGGGTCGCTCCGCTAAGAGCACTGCACGTGACGTAGTAGGTAACCTTTAAAAACATTAGAATTCCTTTCAGGTTCTCGCCAAGAAGATGACAGTCCTGTATAAAGTTGCTCGTGAGCAGCTGTCGAAGCAATCACACTACGACTGGGGCCTGCGCGCGCTCACCGCAGTACTGCGCATGTGCGGCAAGCTGCGCCGAGAGTCAGCGGGGCTTAGCGAGATTATGGTGCTCATGAGGGCTCTCAGGTAGGTTCTATACCCCATTATATCTTAACTAATATTATAAATATGGTAATATTATAAAAGTGTGTTTGTTTGTCCTTCCTTCCTTCACGCCCTAACAAAGCAACCAATAGACTTGATTTTTGGCATTGAGTTAGTTAAAAGGATGGAGAGTAACATAGGCTACTTTTTATCCTGGTAAAACATCAAATCCCCATGGGAGATTTACGGGAAAAACATACTTTATTGACGTACTATTTCTGAGCTAAAATCTTCGTAACTGACACTAATCGGGTCATCGGGAAAATGTGTGGCGACTATCATGTTTTAGTATTGAAAGAGCCCTGTTTTAACGTTGGGGCCAAAAAATTGAATTTACTGCACTATGCATGTTTTGTTTTCACTTGTTCACCATTTAAACTCCGTTTAAGAAAAAAATACGATTTTAGGTTACCATGTCCTTTCATCCTATATCACCCTAAACATTTCATTATAACAGAGACATGAACTACCCTAAATTCGTGTTCGAAGACATGCCTCTCTTCCTCGGCCTGATCAAGGATTTGTTCCCCGGACTGGATTGCCCACGCGTGGGGTATCCGGACTTCAACGGAGCTGTTACTGACGTGTTACTCAGTGATGGGTATATAGTGCTTGATCAACAGGTAATATGTAATTTAGTTCTTTATTTACAAATAAAATAACAATTAATAGATATCTTTTAAAGGTTGCAAATTCCTCCCCATATACCGAGATACCCTCATTTCAGCTCTATATGGAATGGAATGTCTTAACCGTCAGAAAACTCTACATATAACAAGCAATTCTTAGACTACGCGTAAATCTCACTGTAATCCATGACTTTCCTAAAAAAGCAGAATATGAGGTGTTAACATTTACCGGAAAATTAAGTGTAAAACAAGCTTTGCACAAAAACAATCCTCGTTTCTAGGAGCATTTATGTATATATAATAAGATAAACAAAACAGAATTGAAAAAAAATATAGTTAAAAACTAAAACCCGACTACATAAAAGTCTTAAACAAGCGTTCATCTATTGTCCTTATCATTTTCTTTTGATACTTAGGTAGTCGGAGGCCTTTGTTACTAATTGTACCCTAGGTATATGGGGTGGGTGCCTCCGACTACCTGTAGTGTATCAAAAGAAAATGATAAGGACAATAGATGAACGTGTCAGAATCGTGGGCTTTATCTACCTACCTTTTATATTTTTAGATAGAATCATGGAATTGCCTACCCTACTATGCAACCTAACAATTTGGTAATTGGGAATAATGAAATCAGAACTCAGAATTCAATACCTTTATTTCTTAGGCTTATAAGTTAAGCACAGACAGGTCAAACATCGAAATATTAGGTATCAAATAAGAAATAAAGTGTTATTGATATTCTCTTCACTTCAATCTTTTGTCCACTAGCGGAAGAAGTGAAAAAGAAACCACTAGCATGTTTCACAAGACTTATACATATACAGTTATATTTATCACCTGTGTATTATATCTAAAAGAATAGATAACCTTATAATTTAAACTTGACACTCAAAAATATCGATGCTAGAACAAACTAGGACACATCTAGAAAAAGGTTCTATAATGTACAACAGCTTACCATACTGAGAGATGGTTTCAGTTCACAGTTCCAGAAAAGAGTGGCAGGGCCAGCTCACCGTATTTTATCATTGAATATCTTTTGAAATCTTATTGTTTACCACAACATACACTTGTTACACTATATATTTATAGCCAAACAAATTAAAATATATAGGTGTATATATATATTCACAACATACATCTATATATACGTATACATCGTTACATAAATATAGCTTCGGCACAACCTTCCGCTGCGGAGGCTCAACAGCGACTGGCTTGAAGCTTC
The DNA here is from genome assembly GCA_947859395.1 of Eupithecia insigniata. NCBI lineage: Eukaryota > Metazoa > Arthropoda > Insecta > Lepidoptera > Geometridae > Eupithecia > Eupithecia insigniata. The sequence goes on along the minus strand of OX402009.1, from coordinate 2,369,517 downwards.
GTTTCGCCGCCTTTTATAGCGGTGCACAAACAACTTGTTGTGACGTCATTCGGCCAACGGAATATTTTACGAAAATTATTGAAATAAACACTTTACTGTAGGAATTATTTCAAATATAATGAAAACTGTATCTAGTTAACGTGTATTGATATGCAAACTTAGTTTATAACACATTTAATATCTAAATATCTGACAAACGCTTGTTTCAGACTTTTATGTAGTCGGGTTTTAGTTTTTAACAATTTGTTTTTTATACCATTTTGCTAACTGCTTGAGAATCGTTAATCTCACAAAAGTTTGAAAAACGGTTTTGGAAAGTACAAACTTTTCGATGTTTGACCTTTGCAACGATACCACACACGAGCATATTTACTAACATTGAAATTTTCGACCCTTTCTTCGACCTCGTTAGACCCCCATTTTTATCTGAGGTCGCATAGCCTATAACCATCGGGCTATTAAGACGAATCACCACCTCATTCGTTGAAATCGGACCAGTAGTTTCAGCGCTACCAGGGAACATAAAAATCGGCTACATACATACATACATACATAGGGTGTCAAAATCATAACCCTCTCGTAGTCGGGTAAAAAGAATCTTAATCTTTTCTTACATAACCATGACTATTTAGAAATAGAAAATATACTTAGTCACGGGTTGGCGCGAGATAATTATTTTTTTTTGGTCTTTTTAATTTATAATGCTTTCTTCAAGGAATAAATATAACAGAAAGTTGGCGCAAATTGTAAACCTTTTTCTATTTATGATAAAACGAACTTCGGTTCATTGGTAGTTTTGAACCATTTGAGAAAATAAGAGATTTTGGGTTAAAAACCAACATTTTCCCAAATTCTCCCAAAATTAAATTATATCGAAATTGGTTTTATGATGGGTTCATAGAAAATAGTTCGCGATTTGCGCCAAATTACTTATCCGTTAATTTTATTCCTTTTACAAGGAAAAAAATTTAATTCACAAAATAATAAGAATCTCGCGCCAACCCTTGACGATTAAAGTAGATAAATAACATATCGAACAACCCGCTATTGCTCTTTTAATAAATCAGCTTACTTGTATTTTTATAAAGAACATAACGATCAAATAATAGAAAGATATTAGAACATAAAATTTGTTATCTTACCACACGAATATTATTTAAAATACATTAGCCTCACAAACATACTTTTAGCACGGACATTCATTGGATTCTTAAGGGGGCCCTTCCCGGTCCTACCATCGTCAACGCGAGCGTGATTGAAAAGCTTGTTGTTTCATCCAGCGCAATGTTAGAAAAAGAGGCAAAGCGAAAAGAGAGAGAAAGCGCCTGAGCGCTCGTTTGGCATTCGGTTACTTTCGCGAATAGTGCGAAAGTAACCGAATGCCAAACGAGCGCTCAGGCGCTTGCATGTTCCCTGGTAGCGCTGAAACTACTGGTCCGATTTCAACGAATGAGGTGGTGATTCGTCTTAATAGCCCGATGGTTATAGGCTATGCGACCTCAGATAAAAATGGGGGTCTAACGAGGTCGAAGAAAGGGTCGAAAATTTCAATGTTAGTAAATATGCTCGTGTGTGGTATCGTTGCAAAGGTCAAACATCGAAAAGTTTGTACTTTCCAAAACCGTTTTTCAAACTTTTGTGAGATTAACGATTCTCAAGCAGTTAGCAAAATGGTATAAAAAACAAATTGTTAAAAACTAAAACCCGACTACATAAAAGTCTGAAACAAGCGTTTGTCAGATATTTAGATATTAAATGTGTTATAAACTAAGTTTGCATATCAATACACGTTAACTAGATACAGTTTTCATTATATTTGAAATAATTCCTACAGTAAAGTGTTTATTTCAATAATTTTCGTAAAATATTCCGTTGGCCGAATGACGTCACAACAAGTTGTTTGTGCACCGCTATAAAAGGCGGCGAAACGAAGCTTCAAGCCAGTCGCTGTTGAGCCTCCGCAGCGGAAGGTTGTGCCGAAGCTATATTTATGTAACGATGTATACGTATATATAGATGTATGTTGTGAATATATATATACACCTATATATTTTAATTTGTTTGGCTATAAATATATAGTGTAACAAGTGTATGTTGTGGTAAACAATAAGATTTCAAAAGATATTCAATGATAAAATACGGTGAGCTGGCCCTGCCACTCTTTTCTGGAACTGTGAACTGAAACCATCTCTCAGTATGGTAAGCTGTTGTACATTATAGAACCTTTTTCTAGATGTGTCCTAGTTTGTTCTAGCATCGATATTTTTGAGTGTCAAGTTTAAATTATAAGGTTATCTATTCTTTTAGATATAATACACAGGTGATAAATATAACTGTATATGTATAAGTCTTGTGAAACATGCTAGTGGTTTCTTTTTCACTTCTTCCGCTAGTGGACAAAAGATTGAAGTGAAGAGAATATCAATAACACTTTATTTCTTATTTGATACCTAATATTTCGATGTTTGACCTGTCTGTGCTTAACTTATAAGCCTAAGAAATAAAGGTATTGAATTCTGAGTTCTGATTTCATTATTCCCAATTACCAAATTGTTAGGTTGCATAGTAGGGTAGGCAATTCCATGATTCTATCTAAAAATATAAAAGGTAGGTAGATAAAGCCCACGATTCTGACACGTTCATCTATTGTCCTTATCATTTTCTTTTGATACACTACAGGTAGTCGGAGGCACCCACCCCATATACCTAGGGTACAATTAGTAACAAAGGCCTCCGACTACCTAAGTATCAAAAGAAAATGATAAGGACAATAGATGAACGCTTGTTTAAGACTTTTATGTAGTCGGGTTTTAGTTTTTAACTATATTTTTTTTCAATTCTGTTTTGTTTATCTTATTATATATACAAATTACTTATCCGTTAATTTTATTCCTTTTACAAGGAAAAAAATTTAATTCACAAAATAATAAGAATCTCGCGCCAACCCTTGACGATTAAAGTAGATAAATAACATATCGAACAACCCGCTATTGCTCTTTTAATAAATCAGCTTACTTGTATTTTTATAAAGAACATAACGATCAAATAATAGAAAGATATTAGAACATAAAATTTGTTATCTTACCACACGAATATTATTTAAAATACATTAGCCTCACAAACATACTTTTAGCACGGACATTCATTGGATTCTTAAGGGGGCCCTTCCCGGTCCTACCATCGTCAACGCGAGCGTGATTGAAAAGCTTGTTGTTTCATCCAGCGCAATGTTAGAAAAAGAGGCAAAGCGAAAAGAGAGAGAAAGCGCCTGAGCGCTCGTTTGGCATTCGGTTACTTTCGCGAATAGTGCGAAAGTAACCGAATAGTGTGCGAAAATTTAGACATAGACATAGACATAGACATAGACATTCATTTATTTGCTGCTGCAGTACAAAAACAGACATAAAAATACATTTTAAACATAACATAGTAATTTATAGTACAGGAAAAACAATTGCACAAAATATTTTTTTTTTCCTTTCTTAAAAAGGAAGACTGTTACAGCAGCAAAAAGGTCTCGACTCAGCATAAATGCCTTACCACTCAGGAGTAGATAGGCGCTGGTATTCTGCCGAAACCATTATGATCACAAGACCTTGTGAGGCTTACGATTAGAGTAATTAGTGTTATGTGTGTATAAATAGTAAATAATATACTTCAATACAAATAATAATATTATATAACTGGTCCGTGTCTGACTGTGTGAAACGGATATAAACTTGTTGATTAGTAATAAATAATAGATAATTAAACAAAATAAAATAAATGAATTAATAGCCCAGTAAACTAGCAACTCCATGCTGCGAAACCTAACAAGAAAATGGTGCACCATAACGAGTCATGGCTCCAGGCAACCCTATCTTTTGGTGATCTATTAAATAAGACTTAAAACGGTTTTTAAAAGTGAACTTTGATTTTAACAGTCGCAATGGTGGAGGGATATTGTTCCAACATTTGGTTGCCTGATATCGAAAGCTTCCCCTAAACGCTACGGTTTTATATTTGCTATAGTGCAACAAATTTCTAGTAGGCCTTAAACTGTATTTGCTTTTGTAACTACTTAGTTTTGAGAATAAGTATTCTGGAGACTCGAACTTTACGACGCCATGTACCAAAACTGCTAGGTGCAAATGCCTCCGCGAAGCCATGTTGAGCGTCGATGAGTTGTTAATGTATGGGGTGACGTGTGTTCGCGGTGGGATATCATAACAAAACCTACAGCATGCATTTTGCACCCTCTGAACAAGGCGCGCCGTTCTTGACAGTAAACGCGGGCCATAAACCAAGTCACCATAGTTAAGCTTCGATAGAACTATCGACTCGCAGACTTTTACGCAGATTTCTTTTCTTAGAAAGTTCTTTATTTTATACAGTAGCTTAAGTCTATACAGGCAGTTTCTTGCAATGCTCTTTATGTGGTTCTCAAAGCGAAGAGTATCATCAAATAAGATACCGAGATTTCTAGCCTCACGTGCACGTTCAATACTTTGGCCATGAATATTAATATTTGGTGAATGGCTTGAAATGCCTCCTATCAAGCGCGGTGAACCAAGAATCATATATTTAGATTTTAAGGGATTGAGAAGAAGAGCATTATGATGAGACCAGTCAGCTATTCGGCCCAGGTCGTCATTCAGTTTGGCAGTACCGCAGAGAACATTCCCCGGATCCACTGGCAAGTACAGCTGAACGTCATCGGCATATAAATGGTATTTGCAATGTTTGATCTGCCAGCAGATATCAGCACTGTAAATAATGAACAGCAGTGGACCAAGAATTGACCCCTGCGGCACACCACGAACAACTGATTTACAAGATGATGTCAGTTGTGTTCCATCTTGCTTAGTAATCTGCACAAACTGAGACCGATTACTCAGGTAGCTATCAAACCATCCAATCGCCGCAGCATCGACTCCATAATATGAAAGTTTTGATATAAGCAACGGGATACTTATCGAGTCAAACGCGCGAGAGAAATCTAGAAGTACTAAAATTGTCGCTAGTCCCTGATCTTGTTCAGCAAGAATGTTATCAACAACATCAAGTAATGCCGTAGTAGTACCTCTTCCTCCACGGAAACCCGATTGGACGTCTGGCAAGATCTTATTGCGTTCAATGAATTCGCTGAGTTGGTTATAAACCACTTTCTCCAAAACTTTCGAGAGAACTGGAAGAATGCTGATAGGTCTCAAGTCTTTTATGTTAGTTGGGTGGGGGATTTTAGGTATGGGGTTTATTTTAGCAATTTTCCATTGACTGGGAAAAGTAGACGTAGTTATGGATCTGTTGACTATTCCTGTTATCAATGATAGTGTATGGGGTAGTGTCAACAGAATCATATCCATGGATAGATCGTCCACTCCTCGGGCGTTTGTTTTAATATTCAAGAGAATTTTGGCTACTTCCTGGTCGTCTACTTCATGTAACGAGAAGGTTTCATTATGAAACTTATTTGATTCAAAAAATGAGCGGTTGGAGGTCGGGATATCAGTCGAGCCGGGAACATTTAGAAAATGGTTATTTATAGCTTCTGGCTGATCAAAAAAATCAGGTATGAAAATTTTAGACTCGTGTAATACATCTTCTTTTAAATTTTTCCATAGTCTTTTTTCATTGTTAATTTCTGAATTAATGCGAAAGTCGTAGTACGCACGGGTTTCGTTATATATACTTTGGGATACAAATGACTTCAGTTCCTTATAGTGGTTTTTATGGATTTCTAGTTTTGTAGTACGAAACTTGTCATGTGCTTCATTTCGGCATTTGATCATAGTTTTTATGACATCTGTGATCCAAGGTGTGCATTTGTCTTTAATTTTAATTGTTTTTACCGGCGCGTGTATATCTAATAAGGCTGTGACTAGAGAGGTGAAAACGTCTACCATTGTTTCTACAGTACGTGCCTGCGTAACAATGCTCCAATCTAAAGCCAGTATATCCTCATCTAACTTTTTATGATCAATGTTCTTGAGCGATCGACATACTATAGTTCTAGGGGGGATCTTTTCTCTTTTAATATTTAACGAAGCTGTTACAAAAGAATGGCCACATTTACCTTTAATATCGACGACAGATATATCTTGAACATTACAATCCGTGCAAACAACATCGATAAGAGTTTGGCTGTGATCCGTATAGTGAGTCGGTGATGACGTCACCACTTGAGATAGACCTGTGCAATCTAAGAATTGCTCCAACTTTAAGTACTTGGGGTCAGAAGGACTCATGCAGTTAACGTTAAAATCTCCTAGAACTATTACATGGTCATGAGCACCAAAATAAGCAACCGATTCAGTCAGTGCATCAAAAAAGTTATCCACGTTTACCCATTCTGGACGATAGGCAGTACCAATTGCTAATCTTAACTTATTAATAGTAATGGATAACCACATTTGTTCGATCTTCGCATCGGGATGAGCAATTTTTTGAGCATTGATACCGCGCCTTACATAAAAACCAACGCCTCCTCCTCTACTGCATAATTTCATAAAACTTGTTCCAGGAAATACGTGTTTTTCAGTAAACCTTACAAGTTTGTCAAATAAAACTTTGTCGTTTAGAAACTCCATTATATTTGCAAGGTTTCTATCTTAATATTTTCTTTACTTTTACAATTTATGAGTACATTATAGACGCTCAAATTTCACGTCAAATTTGTGCTAAAACGCAGATTTTGGTGGCTTATACTGAATTTGTTTCTCCAAATTTCGATTTTTTGTTACGATAGAAACCTAGATATAGTGCACAAGATTACCTATTAGTTAAAAGTTTCAAAGAAAGATCTGTTATAGCGCCATAATCACGTACGAGCGTTTGTATGAAAAGTAAGACGGATTGGCCGCCCTTAAATAAACTTCACTGAAAATACGCAAAGTTGCTATGGGCTTGATCATTATTTTAACTTATTTTGTATTAGTTTTAGTTTAATTATTTCTATGTACCAACTATACTATAATATACCTAACCCGCACTCTCTGGGTCTGCCGAGGTAGATAGAGTAGCCCTCGCGTCTTATCACAAGCTTTTAACTTAGCTAGAGCGAGGAGACGATACATTGTCTAGGTTTTCGGTCAGACTATTATTGTACTAACTTGTAATCTTATCGACGACAGTATAAAATCTAATTAGCTATTTAAGTAGGTACCTACCTACACCTGTTTACCACGAATCTTTATGTGGTTTTTTTTTTATCCAGGTAGTCGTACAAGTAGGTACACTCAAGGACATAATTTAGAGGACCGCAAAAAACGGTAGAATAACATAAATTATTTTATTGTTCCCAATTCTGTGATTAGTAATGTTAAACAATAAACGATACCGACAGACTGGAGAATACCAGACGTAAAGGACACCGTCGCAAAAGAGTAACAACAGAGAGGGAATTATGCCCATAAAGAATCTCATATCTCATATTCAATGATTATGTAGCTATCTGAATAATTTAAATTTTCCATAATTTAAAATAACAAAAATGAGGACAATGATTATACGAGATCTATTTTCAGCTCACCTCATATAGGCCGAGATTAGGTTCGAGTTTTAATACATTGATGAATTGTCTAAATTTAACTAACCTGTTGCCAACGTCCATACCACGTTGAAAACACCGGTTCTCGTCCGATCACCGAAGTTAAGCAACGTCGGGCGCGGTCAGTACTTGGATGGGTGACCGCCTGGGAACACCGCGTGATGTTGGCTTTTTGCTCAGTTTGTTTTGTACAAACAAATAACACAAGCCCTTGATCTCATGCTAGATGATGCTGTGCTGTTTAAAAATAATCCATCATCATTATGTTATCGCAATCACATCATTTTATGACGTCACACTCTTATCATTGGTGGGGCTGAAATAGTCTAAATTCAGCTTAGCAATCGCCAGCGTCCATACCACGTTGAATACACCGGTTCTCGTCCGATCACCGAAGTTAAGCAACGTCGGGCGCGGTCAGTACTTGGATGGGTGACCGCCTGGGAACACCGCGTGATGTTGGCTTTTTACACCTTTTTTTTCCACTTTCTGCTTTGCACAACATTCTCTACATATCTACGAGTATATCGATAAATCGAGTAGGACAAACATACATAAAAATATACAATCAAATTCAGAACCATATCTTTTAATCTGGTTGAAAATGTTGTTTACCTCTATGATGATTACCTCTTTCAGGTTGATAAAGTGGTACAATTGTACGAGACGATGATGACGCGGCATTGCACGATGCTGGTGGGACCCACTGGCGGTGGCAAAACTGTCATTCTGAATTGCTTGGTCAAAGCGCAAACTAATCTCGGCCTTCCTACCAAACTGCAAGTTGTTAATCCAAAAGTGAGTTTTTAAAAATACTTCAATTGTTTAATATACGTTTAACGTAACGTTAACGTACGTACATACGTCTGACGACTGATGTGATGCGGCGGGCGAAGGTACACCTGCGACGCAGTAAGTTGCCGGTTCGATTCCACAGGGAAAATGTTTACACGATCTACAAATTTGTTCCGTAAACTTACTGTGTAATTCCTATGTACAATGGAATACGTATCTGTGTCATGTATTGTATTATGTATAACGGTTATCTAGTACCCATAACACAAGCTCCAATCCGCCTGCCAAGCGTGGTGATTACGGCAAATCCTACATGAGAGACCATCCACTCGATGGACCGACGACATCGTAGCGGTGGCAGGGAGTCGATGGATGGAGGCGGCTCAGGACCGCTATTTGTGGCGTCGTACGGGGGAGGCCTATGTCCAGCAGTGGACGTGTATGGGCTGATGATGATGATGATGATGATGATGAACACAAGCTCCGCTCCGCTTAGCAGATGATGTGTGGATAGACCAGCATTAAAAAACTGTTTACGCCTGACATAAATGGATAGCACCACGATAGTGTGTTTTCAAAGGCGTTTATTGTCTCAATTTTGAAATAAATTTCGCTTTTGACAATTAAGACTCGCACGGCTAACCACTGTTCCCTGAATTAAATTCATTAAAAAAGAAGTTGAAGTAGCTAAATTTAATTCGTTTATTAATTCCGACAACACAAAGACCAATAGATAGAGTATTAAATGTCACACAGTTTCAGACATTCAAAAATTAATAAATAAATAATGTTGGACAATACTCACAACATCATCTAGTCCCAAGCTAAGCAGAGCTTGTGTTATTACTAGATGACTGATATATGTACATAATAATACAATATATTACATAGATAGATATTTTTTATTATACATAGAAAATACCCAGAACATCCGAAACAAATATTTGCAGATCGTACAAATATTTGTCCCAAGGCTGGAATCCAACCCGCAATCTCCTGCGTCGCAGGCGGACATTCGCCCGCCGCGCCAAATCGGTCTTAAAAAATAATTCTAAAATGCCCATCGATTCCGTTTCAATGTGCCTTGCGAGTGTCGTACTGTACCTAACACTGGAATGTTAGAAGGAGGGAACCGCGAGTTTTCATGCATTAATCATCATCATATCAGCCGATTGACGTCCACAGCTTACATAGACCTCCCCTAAGGATATCCACAATGACCGATTTTCCGCTGCCCGCATCCCACAATGAATCATTCATCACTTTTCTTGCATTTAATAGTATAAATATTAAAAGTATTAACAAATTAATGTATTTGTCTAGGCGTGTTCTGTGATAGAACTGTACGGCATCCTGGATCCTGTGACGAGAGACTGGACAGACGGCCTTTATTCCAAGATATTCAGAGAAATGAACAGGTATATATTATTTTGATGTTTCATTCATTACATAATGAGATTTAACTTGAGCTTTTTTAATGTGCGCATGTGCACAATGGTACATACCAATTTTATCTCATTTCTTTTTAAAATATGTATAAGGAGAATATATTTAGTAATAATTCTGCGCAAAACCTTCTCTGATAAAATCCAACAAAATGTATTCTGCGTGCACCGCCCGCAGTTCATAACAGTTCGTAAATTGTAATTTTTTAGGGTTTTGTACCTCAAAAGTGAAAACGGAACCCTTATAGATGTCTGTCAGCTCTCTTTTCTCAGGAACGCGTAGAGGTATCGACTTGAAATTAACATCAAATACCCAGTTCCGTAACCTGAGAGGAGATAAGAAAACGGTCAATTTTTTTTTTCAGTATTTCAAAACTTATGGTTCTTAGAGAAATTTCAAAAACTGTTCTGAAATTTGCAAAAAAATACCTTCCATTCGATTGTATATAGGCACTTGATGAGGTAGCCCCATTTGAAAATTAATCTCCCGCATTTTGATCATATTTAAAAAAAAGGTTCCTATTTACGGACTTTCCATATTTTTCTTATAAAATATAGATCCATATCCTACTTTTCCGCAAAATTAAATAACCTAAACTTTTTCCAGACCGGCCGAAGAAAACGAACGACGCTACTCCCTATTCGACGGCGACGTGGACGCCCTCTGGATAGAGAACATGAACTCTGTAATGGACGACAACAAGCTCCTAACGTTGGCGAACGGCGAACGGATCCGCCTCGCTTCGCACTGCGCTCTGCTATTCGAAGTCGGGGATCTGAACTATGCGTCGCCCGCGACTGTCAGCCGTGCGGGCATGGTGTTTGTTGACCCGAAAAATCTGGGGTATCAACCTTATTGGGACAGGTTAGAGTTCTAAATAAGCTGACCGGTAAACGAAGTCACCTGCACGCTCTGTAATTAGTGTAACTAGTTGGTAGTTGATGACATTATCAATCAAATAATTATCTTGATTCTGCTTTTTGAGTCGCCAACGCAGGAATAACATTAACGTGAGGGTCAACTTTTAAATATCACACAAAGTCTCTGCTCTTTGTTAGTGGCTAGATGAACCAGAGCTGTTTAAAAATTGACCTTCGCTTTAATGCTATTAGAATAGAATAGAAAAATAATTTATTGCCTTATAAATACTAATACAGTTAGACTTACTTAAAATAAAAAAATAAGGCAAATAGAGTAAATTCAGCTTTTGCTACATGCAATAAATTAATATGCATGTAGCGCTGTTTTTCAATTTACTCCTCTCGGGTAGCTGGTCACCGAGAGATTAAGATGAAAGCGAGACACAGTTAATAAAATTAAAAAGGAAACAATCCGATCAGGTTAACTATGAGCATTTGCGATCCATCAGGTTAACTATAAGCATTTGCATGTACGGTCAAGTACACAGTGTTACATATAAAAAAATTAAGTAGGTACTGTATATAATAAAATAGATACACATTTAGGTACCGTCTATATTGTTCTTTTATGTCCAGTCCATCCCAAGGTTGCCTGGAAGAGATCGCTTAAAGCGATAAGGCCGCCCTTTGTACTTCTTTGTTTGTTAGCATTTCCTTGTTGTATTGTATTTTGTGTTTGTGTGGTACAATAAAGAGTTATCTATCTATCTATCTAGAGTTACATATACATAATTAACAAACCTACATACATACCAATAAACTATATTGATGGCACCTCCATCCCGCCATCAATCTGTTGTTCGTAGGTGTTTTGCGATGTTATGTAGGTATGTTGTGCGTGCGTGTGGTGTGCATGTTAGCAATGATTCTTTCTAAACGATATTATGACGTCAAAATCTCATCTTTTGTGTTATCTCATCTGTTTGTCACTGTAAATGTCTAAATTCAGCTTAGTAATCGCCAACGTCCATACCACGCTGAATACACCGGTTCTCGTCCGATCACCGAAGTTAAGCAACGTCGGGCGCGGTCAGTACTTGGATGGGTGACCGCCTGGGAACACCGCGTGATGTTGGTTTTTTGCTCATTTTGTTCTGTACAAATAACACAAGCCGATTTCGTGCCAGATGATGCTTTGCTGTATAAAATAATAGATTGTCATTATGATATAATACATATAATTTTATGACGTCACAATCACATTTAGACTAACCACGTCAAACGTGGTTAGTCTAAATTCAGCGTGACCGCCTGGGAACACCGCGTGATGTTGGCTTTTGCACTTTTTGTTTTTCATAAACATCAGCGCTCTCGCATAATGTTTTCCTTTTTACCATATTATGTTATGACGTCACAATCTCATCTTTCGCGTGGCTCAAATAGTCTAAATTCAACATACATACTAATCGCCAACGTCAATACCACGTTGAAGACACCGGTTCTCGTCCGATCACCGAAGTTAAGCAACGTCGGGCGCGGTCAGTACTTGGATGGGTGACCGCCTGGGAACACCGCGTGATGTTGGCTTTTGCATTTTGTTTTCTTCAATTTGTTATTTCATTTGCTTGTTAGGTCGGACGCTATCAGGGTGTGTGTTCCCCCTGATCGCGAAAATCAAAGTATTTACCGCCCCCATGAAAATTTACATCGCATCGTAATACTTTAGTTTTACTATAGCGTTATAGTATTGTATTATCTACAACTAACTAAGAACCAAGAACTATAACTAAGAACTTTTATCTTTTTATCGTTACTCAGATGGGTCCGAAGCCGCACCGACGCAGAAGAGGGAGAAATATTAGATGGCCTATTCGATCACTATATCCCGGGTGCTATCAACTACATCGTGTTTGGATTGTTCGGACTTCAGCAGCAGACTCCGCTAAAGACTATCGTGCCACAGACTTCTTTGAACTTGGTACTTACCTCCATCTTTGTCTTGATCATCATCAGCCAATATTGGACCACATTTGGAAAAAGGCTTATTTTACATAGATTAGCCTTGATTTTCTCATCCGCAACGCTATACGATAGCTTTTATTACTCTAAAAGGCACTCCAATGTGATTTATTGTTAGCTCACTCGCCCGTGGTATATTATTTAATCCATGTAGCTACTAGATTTAGATCTCCAATATGGAGTTGCACATAAAGACTGCGTCAGTATGAAACGGGCTCAGATCACTTTAACCCCTTGATCTCTACGATACTCGAGTATCCCAGTGATGACTCTCCCACGAAAGGGGAGTCCGAGGCTATACGGTAAACCGGCGTGACAAAGAACCAGTCCAAATCTCGTCTTTTTAATGCATATCAAACGATATCTTAAGAAATGGATCTTCTCACGAGTCAAAGGTAAGAAAGAACCTTTGTCGACCAAGACGTCATAATCATGGCGACGACGCGTAGACGTGTTAGTGTTATAATATAAACCTTTCTTGCGGCATACAAGCGCCTCCACTTGACTTAACTTGCAGGTTGTACAACTGTGCTACATGATAAGTGGCCTCATGCCTAACAAAGAGGACACCAATGAAGAGAAGGACTGGACCGTCACAGAGAGCGTCTTTATGGTGGTACGTTACACAATCATACTAACTCCTGACACTTACGCAAGTCCATATTGTTGTGTTCCCAGCGCGCTGTGTAGGGATGAGAAACAGGTTGCTGCTGTGGACGCGGCTCGTGCTGCTGCTGGGCGGGAGTGCCGCCCGCCCCGAGCTCGTGTTCCGGGTGCGATCACATAAAAATACAAGCTGATAATAATAGCTTAGCGTGAGAGAGCAACCGAGAAAAATCCGTCCGTCAAGTTCCAGTGAGCCCGCCTTAGTGTAGATATGGTGTAAATATAAATGCACCCTATGAAATATATGAAGTGACAAAAATTTTTTACTAGATGTTCACCAACGTCTTTATCACGTTGAAAAACGGTTCTCTATCTATTTGATAATAATTTCAACTCGATACCTCCACGCGAGAAAAGAGCTTCACTTCCTGAGAAAAGAGGGTAGACAGACGGACAACAAAGTGATCCTACAAGGGTTCCTTTTTTCATTTTGAGGTACGGTACCCTAAAAAGGACCAAAGGAACTGTAAATTCATTGTCTCGACTCGCTCTTTAGGACTACATAGGGATGCTATTATGTCGTCAGTGATATCAATTTTATTTGTGAGTGAAATAAATTGTCAAAATTCAACTATCTTTTCGCCAACGTCCATACCACGTTGAATACACCGGTTCTCGTCCGATCACCGAAGTTAAGCAACGTCGGGCGCGGTCAGTACTTGGATGGGTGACCGCCTGGGAACACCGCGTGATGTTGGCTTTTTGCTATATTTTTCCATTTATTATGAAATCCTTTTTATTCTCTTTTCCAGTCCATGTACAATAGTCTGGGCGCTTGTATAGTGGACGACGGTCGAATGGACTTCGACAACTACGTGAAGAAAGCCTGCCCAATGATGCTTGTCGATGATAGCCCCGAGAAGAAAGCCACTACAAGTAAACTTTAATTCTTATCTCCGTTCCCTCTGATAATGATACTCATTATTTTACGATAATTGTGTTTATTTGGTCATAAGATTTTTAAATTCGTTCGTATGTATGTTAGTCTGTAAGGAATTTGTTTATATGGGCCCTAGAATAAGTTTATTACCATCCTTATCTGTTCTTACGATGCCTGAAATAAATGATTAATTATTATTGGCCTTATGAACACAAGGTACACTTGGTTCCGGCAATTTAAATTACACATAAATTCTAGTTTTTAAACGTTTACGTCACGTATAATAAGATTAAGATAATGTACTCGCAAAATAAGCGGACTATATGTTATTAAATAGTTTCATAGAAAAGAGATCAAACCAAGAATATTTGCAAAGTAAGCAAACATTTTGCCCCGCTTCGAATCGAACCCGCAATCTTCTGCGTCTCAGGCGGACTTTTGGTCACATATCATATGCGCTACAGGCGTCATCGTTATCACACAGTCAGTATAAAATCCACTGACATTCAGAGTCAAACTAATTGATTTCCTTACGAGCTCTGAACCGTACAGGACACTTTTATCAAACGTTCGATTTTTGTATGCGATTTGCATAGTTCCATGAGCGCACGGGAGAAACTCTGTTCCAAATCCTTTACAAAAACAGAACGTTTCGAAAATAATACGGAGAAACTAAACTAACGACTCAGTTATAAAATTCTAGGAAATTAGATCAGTTTGATTTCGTTCCTTATTCCAGAGCACTTCCCAATGGGCTTTCCCAGCCTATACGACTACTGTCTCGAGGTATCTACCAAGACATGGGAGGCGTGGGAGTGGCTGGTCCCAGAGTACGTCCACGACAGAGCTATGAAGTTCCCATCTATCCTCGTGCCCACCGTAGACACGCTGCGGCTCACTTGGCTCATCAAGATCATGGAGAGCGTATGTATCCATTGAACTAATGTTACTAGTAATAATAACTCACATTTCCGCCGAGCAATATTTTTGAACGACCACAGCGCGGCCCGATCATGTAAGTTATGGCAGTTAGTGTGTCGTATTCTGCTGCAAAAACTAAACGACGACAGTACAAAAACTGTCGCTGTTTTATTATATCTGTGGTAAAGGGACGGCGGCGGCGGCGGGATTTTTAGTCATGTTAAATTAGATTTTAGCAACAATCGATTCGACACCATTGTCTAACTATGATGTTGCTGATATAAATTGTACAATTCAAGCATGTCATCAATTTTATTTGTGAGTGTAATAAATTGACATAATTCAACCATCCTTTCGCCAACGTCCATACCACGTTGAAAACACCGGTTCTCGTCCGATCACCGAAGTTAAGCAACGTCGGGCGCGGTCAGTACTTGGATGGGTGACCGCCTGGGAACACCGCGTGATGTTGGCTTTTTGCCACTTTTCTAAAGAGTTGCAAACATAAAGGCATTTTTCTGTTCGTAACTTTAATAAGTTTCTATTTTTTTTTTCATAGGTCGAAAGGCCGGTACTACTCGTTGGGGATACTGGAACATCCAAAACTGCTATCATTTCGAACTATTTGCGTGGATTACCGCCCGAGAGATACGTGAGTAACCTACCTATCTTTCATTATATTTAATTATTCTCAATCAAATGTTATTTACTATCTAAAAATAAATAAATTAAAACACTATTTCACATTTAGAATGTACATATGTGTGCCTAATTTAAGTTTACGAGCATAAATGATCTTCTTTTTTGTCTATTACTAACTCACCATAAAGTACTGTATACATACTGTGTCAGTAATCTATGACCTTCAGTATAACTAAGTCGAGTGATTCGATAGTATGTGTCTTGGTTGGTAGACTAAATGTAAGATAATTTCGCGAAACTCTTTATCGGGGGTGTAGCTCAGATGGTAGAGCGCTCGCTTAGCATGCGAGAGGTACGGGGATCGATACCCCGCACCTCCAAACTCTTTTTGGTTACAAAACCAATAGGTTTAACCTTTAATGAGAGATTTCATCATTTGCTGTGTCTGACGCTGTTTTGTAGCATATAATTTATTTCTTTTGTTAAGGTTTGTTAGTTATATATAAATTAACTTTTATTATTATTATAAGCCTTTATTTCTAAAAATATTTAACAATTAATGCTCAAGTAAGTTATTACTACCATTTCATCATTTGCTGAGTCTGACGCCATTTTGTAGCATATAATTTATTTCTTTTGTTAAGGTGTTTGTTAGTTATATACAAGTTCACTTATTATTATTATTATAAGCCTTTATTTCTAAAAATATTTAACAATTAATGCTTAAGGAAGTTATTACTACCACTTAAACTTTTTAGCGTGTTTTGCGACATAGGCCTCTTCCAGTCCATTTGTTATACATTTGTGATGCGTATAAGTTAACTTACTAAATTTTAATTTTGAACTAATGCTACAAATAAATATTTCTTATTCTATTTAGCAAGCAAATAGCGATACAGCCTTATGGTTGGTGTTCTTTTATAATATAAGGTATTGGGACGATTACATTTTAATCCACTATATCTGCCGATTTTCTTTCAGAGAACACCACTCTTCCTACCCAATGAAATAATTCTGGACTATGGGTCACAGCTTCGTCAAGCCCCAAAGTAGGCTGAACTTGTGACGTTAAATAAATTAATAATAACATATAGTGATTTTCTCCCAGCTCGTCCAACAAATGAACTTCTCCTCCCGAACGTCTTCAATGGACGTGCAACGCAACTTGGAGTCGGTTGTCGAGAAGCGAACTAAGGACGTGTTCGGTCCGCCGGTCGGGAAGAAGATGCTGGTCTTCATTGATGATATGAATATGCCTATTGTGAGTAACTGATACTGGGCTAGATTATAAACTTGGCTTTTTCTCGAGAAAGAAATTTTGCAATCGAATATGCAAATCTTCTGCCCATGCCTTCTTTTCATTACCACAAAAGCCTTCACGCGCTTTTTGTGATAATGAAAAGAAGCCAACATATTATTTCAGGTTTCGAACAACTTTAGAACGACATTTGTAGGCAAAATTTCAGCACAATTCGTGCAGTGTTTTTAGTGTGATGAGGTAACAAATACATATCAACAAATCTCCGATCTATCCATCCAAACTCTCGCATTTAAAATATTAGTGGGATTATGATTATATTTTTTTATTACAATTATATATTAGGGAAAGAATTTTCGAAATAGCTATTCCGGAGATTACGCTAAACAAACAAAACCTCTGTAGTCTTTTTACTACTCTTTTTTAACGTCTGTTTTTACTCAGGTGGATACCTACGGCACGCAGCAGCCTATAGCGATCCTCAAGCTACTATTCGAGAGGAAAGGGTTCTATGATCGTGAGAAGGACCTCAATTGGAAGAATATCAAGGACATCGGCTTCTTAGCGGCTATGGGAAAGGCGGGTGGTGGTAGAAATGATGTAAGTCCGTTGTCGCCTAAAGGAATACTTATAGCAATTTTCGACGAAATTAATCCTAAAACTAAAAGTTTATAAAAGCCGCGCGTACCGTCATTCCTTCACATAGTAAGATAAACATCAATTTGCATTTTATATTTATACGCTGTTAGTATAAATCCCGCTAAAACGCGTGAGAAATGAAATTCCATATTCCCAGGTGGACCCTCGCTTCATATCAATGTTCTCAAGCTACAATCTGCAGTTCCCTTCTGAAAGCACTCTGCGTCACATCTACACGTCCATAATGAGAGGACATTTCGAAGTGTTCCCTGATGACATCAGGGAAATTGTGGACAAGGTCGTCTTTTTGACTTTGGACCTTTATAAGGTGAGGTTAAGATTGGTTTTCAAATATTTGTCTAAAAGGTGAAATTGCCAGACCTAAGCCTATTAGCCTGTTTGCACCACACGATGAATTGGCATTTTTGTTGAAAATCGGAGGAACGCAAAATTAAAAAAGTGGCTTCTATCACTGGAATTTATGTAAGGGTATTACCTCTTTTATTTATATGGGAAGAGTTTTCCTCAAATTGGTGACACCGACGTGATAGGATTCTGACGAGCGAGACGAACGATTTTGTAAGCCTAAAGAAAATAAAGTTATTATTGATTCTGATTCGCCACAAAATTACGCATTTTACGTGAGTCGCAAGTCGCACATTAGATATGGCATCAGCCTTAGAAATGCTATGCCTATATGTATATCAATATGATGCTTATATGAGATGCTAAAGTGAACTAAACTAAATGGCTTTAATGCCGTAAACCAATTGCTTTCCACGTCACAAAGTTACTACCTTGTACCAAATAAATCTAGCAGTTGTTACTTCATTAGTCAATGCTCATTATTCTGTTAATCTCTGGCTCAACTGCCTACTGGATATGGATATTGTCCTAACAAAATTCAATTTATTTGTAGATTCTTATCGTGGAGCTGCCACCGACCCCTGCAAAGTTCCACTACATCTTCAACCTTCGTGACTTGTCGCGCATCGCGGCAGGAATGTGTCTCACGCATCCAAACTATTTTAGCGAGCTAAGAGCCGTACTAAGGTGCTGGCGCAATGAGTTCACAAGGGTTATATGTGACAGGCTTATCAGTGTTGCGGTAAGATATCTGAATGTTACTCAATAATTTGTCACTGCAAATGCCAACGTCCATACCACGTTGAATACACCGGTTCTCGTCCGATCACCGAAGTTAAGCAACGTCGGGCGCGGTCAGTACTTGGATGGGTGACCGCCTGGGAACACCGCGTGATGTTGGCTTTTGCACTTTTTGTTTTTCATAAACATATCACCGCTTTCGCTTTATTTTAGGGATAGATAATTGTGCTGTAAAAATTTACCATTATCATAATGTTTTTCCTATTTACCATATCATATTATGACGTCACTATCTCATCAATAACACCTTTTAATAACAATAACTATGTCGAGAAGAACACGATACTAAGGTTTTTAAAATAAGCAGAACCGACGGCCCAATCATTCGGCCATCGATCCTGCCTTCGCAATCACAAAGAATCAGAATCAATAACTTTATTTCTTTAGGCTTACAAAATAAGCACTTCGACAAGTCCTATTTTATACTATAAACATAGTTATTAATATCAAATAAGAAATAAGGTGTTATTGATATTCTCTTCAATTCAATTTTTTGTCCACTAGTGGAAGAAGTGATAAAGAAACCACTAGCACATTATAATATCACTTACGTGTCTAATACAATTTCACTATGGATTCCACTCACACGTGTTTTCTGCTCCACACCTCAAACCAGGCTGTCCGCCCCAATGTCATTCCTTCCATATTTTCGATCTCTCTCCCGCTATTTCCTCTTTTACTTCAAGCAAACTCGTTGCGAGCGTTTGGCAGGAAAGTCAAGAATACGTCAAGTTCACAATAATCACTTATGATAACACATTGATTTCTACACAAAACTCTTACCTAAATTAATTCATAATTAATTGAACAATTTTGAAGCAATTTGAAACAAAATAAACTCGATCTTAACAAAATCAGACATTCATGACCTCCTCCAATGTTACGCAACGATTCAGAATAAATCCGTAAACAACTCAATTCCCTAAAGATTTAAGAAAACCTTTTGATCTAGATTGCGTAACATTTACGTGACCATTCCTTTAAACAAGGTTCTGACGATATTAAAAGTTTTGTGACTATCTGTCCATAGTCACAAAACTTTTAATATTGTAAAATCGTTCGGAAGAAATCTTAGTTCTAATTCTAAATCCATAACTTATTATTTTATGATTTTCAGGAAGAAATAAAGCTAGCTAAACCTATGTTTTTACAAATTCACCAGCAAACTCATTATTAATTTAAAGTTTGAATCTCAATGCTTATATTCAATCTCAAACCTATTTGTAAATTCCTTATCAAATATTTAAGGAACTTTAATAGCAACGAAATCTAAACAAATGACCGATTTTATAAATTAACAAACTCGATTGAATGAGTATCAAAACATTATTGATTTATAGAAAACTTAACTAATCCAAAATTGATAACTTAACTCTTAGTTTAAATATTATTTTAAGATTTTAGATGGCAGTTTTCAGGTATTTATTTATTTTTTTATTTTTATTTATTTATTTTAGGGGATCTTTCAGCACAATAATACATATTAGAGATGTGTAAAGATAACAGGTGGCTATTAATAAGTTCCCACTTATTACTAAGGTCATCAGTAAAGCGTGGTTATTTTAAAATAGAGGTTCTTCGAACTGGTCAGCTGGAGGTTCGCTGCGGCGACAACTATTTTTATAGTATAAAATTTGACTTGTCTGAGTGCTTATTTTGTAAGCCTAAAGAAATAAAGTTATTGATTCTGATTTATCATTCGTGTGGTTGAAATAGTCTTAATTCAACATATTAATCGCAAACGTCCATACTACGTTGAAAACAACGCGTTATGTTGGCTTTTTGCCCTTTATACAAAACTCGATCTTTCGTTGACGGCTATTTCGCCGACATCTCTTAGCGTGGGATAAGAGCAGGAAGAAATTTATTTAGTGTTTGGATATTGTCTCACCATCGGTATTCTGTTTAGGACGGCGAACTAATGTCCAACCATTTGCATGAGCAACTTATGCTGTACTTCCCCGAGGAGGAGCCAGTTGTTCTGGAGGAGGTCGTGTTACCGGAGGAAGAAGAAAAAGTAGAGGAAGAATTGGATGGTAAACATTGCTTTCAATTCTGTTGACTTTGTTAGATCCTTATCTGTTTTACTGAACGTGATGAACTAAAATAAAATGTCAAATGAGAGTCGAACCTTGGGGGCCGCGATATGAGTGAGAAAGCGCTTCGAACCATCTAATACGAAGCTGTCATGTGGCTGTGTGCGTGTGCTTGGTGTTGGCACCATTTTTTTTCGTACTTTCCGTTTAATTTTGAGTAAAAGATTTATTTCAAAAATATTATTGATTATTTATAATGTTGAATATATTTAGGATGTTTGCAGTGCGACAGATTTTCGAATAAAGGTGTCTATCATACATAAAAAAGCGCTTGATTATGACTCTATTTGGTGGTCAAAATTAGTTTGGCTATCATTGAAATATGCAGTGGTTTAGTTTTTTCAAAAACTAAACCGCTGCAAACATAGCTATTTTTCATCCGATTACGTATGGAAAATTACAATAAGATCGGGGACATAGTTTCCAAATGAAGCGGAAAGTACGTTTGTACGGGGAATAAGGCTATCCGTTCCGTTCTTAAATGAAATAGTTTATTAAACACCACAAAGTAAACCCGGTGAAAATTGCATGAAAATCCATTCAGCAGTTTTTGAGTTTATCGCGAACAGACAGACGCAGCGGAGGACTTTGTTTTATAATATGTAGTGATAATTACAATCGTACATAAAAAAAAAACATAAATATCGTTCAAACCGTTTCAGAGGAGTTTGGTTACAAACACTGTGACACGAGATTTTTATATATATATATATATAAAAATAAAAAAGATAAAGTTATCTCCGGGCTGTGATTATTTGCCCTCAGAATTCGGTGACCCGATTCCAAAAGCGGAGATAGACAAGGAAGTCGGCGCGGAGGAGGTCATGGAGGAGGTGGAGGAAGAGATGGAGGAGGAGGCGGAGAAGGAACTTACGGTAAATTGAACATTTAGACATTTACCTATTAAACCTAGCTATAAACTAACTTCTGAAGTTAAGACGAAGTGGGCTCGTTTTGCGAGACAAGGACGAGCGAACACCGCGTGGGGAAGGCGAGAAAGACGAGAGCCGCGGAGGGGCCGGCCCGCGCGCGAATTCAATATTTTTAAATTTGGTTTTGCCCTCCAATAATACTCTTTTGCAATAAAATAAAACCATAATCCTGTAAGTATTTATTTGGGAACACGTAGACGAAATTTCATTGAAGTATGTTGAATAATCACCAAATGAAACTGGTTTTTCGGTAGGAGTATCTCTGTAAAAATGAAGCTTTAGAGGCAACTTCGCGATTTTTTTGTATCGAGACAAGTATTGACTGAACTTGACCTGATACAAAGAAATCGCGTTTCGGCTCCCATAAGTTACAAACTAGAATCCTAAAATTAAGATGCCCATAAAAAAATTATAAAAAGTTAAATGTTTTCTTGCCTTATTAATTGATTTTTCATACAGTCAAAACGTGGGTTTTGGGACTCGCTTCACCTGAACACTAAAATGCTTACCCTACTATTGATGCTATTACACAAATTCGTATCTATTGTATACTAGTTCTTGTTCTTACTGATGAATTCGTATCTACTTTAGTTTCTCCATAAATGTTTAGTTATTGTACCTAATGTGTCGTGTCCACTAAATTATTAGGGTACCGAGGGGTAGATCGCCTATGAAGTGGACCGACCAGATAAAATCAGCCGTAGGTCCATGCATGAATGCTCCAGAATCAGCACCAACAGGGAGAGATGGCTATATATCGTGAGGCAAGCGATATCAGCCCATGCCGCAAAATAATCTTCATGATGACCACGACCGTTCTGCCAAGAACGCTACGAATGAGAAGAAGAATTAATTTCTTAGAAATTATCCCAGTGTGAGGCTTACGCACTATAATAGCAAAAACCTTGAGAAAAAGAATATATAAAAATGAACCCCTGTTTCTCTTGGTCCGGCTATAACATGAGAACGTCTTTACCGATTTCATTCATATTTTTTTTTAAATGTTTTCTAAAATTTCTTAGAAGGTTCTTAAATAAAAAAGAAAAAGAAATCTTAACGACTATATACCTTAATTATAAACTTTTGTAATGTAACCCCAGCTTAGCCCCAGCGTTTTTGCTAAGCACGTTTAAAATAAATTTGAAGTTTGAATTGAATGACAGGACAACGTCTGTCGGGTAAGCTAATATGTTGATAAAATTAGAGCTCAATGCTTTGGCTCAATGGGTTAAATGTGTGAGCGTGAATTAGGCGTTCTCCTTATAGAACTTTGGTAACTGCATAAACTCCATAAAGAAATTTACTTTGTTTTTACCTGATAGATGGTTTATGTACCTACGGACGGGTCGTTTATCTCATCTCAAACGAAAGAAAGTAAACTGCTATCGCGCTCACAGCAGCTCCGTTTCTTTTTCAGTCTGGTCTGAACTTTTCTGACTTTGCTATTTTTAACCGTAAGGCGTGGCTTAAGTTCTTTGAGTGTTTGTATGTGGTTGGCGAGTCCAAACTAAACAACGGCTAAATAAGTTTTGGTAAATGAGATATCACGAAACGGCTCTGTCGGAAGACCAGCGTTGGTTGTATGCAAATACAACAAACCAATGCTGAGACAGGGACCGTTTTGTGACTCTAGCAAACTGTTTTCTTTACTATGTTCATTACTTTATGTATGTGGCTGAGTTACAAATAAACGTTTCTATTTCAAAATACTCGTCTGGTCGTCTACTAGATACTTAACTTTGTAGGCCTATAATTTGGCGACATGAAAAAGGCCGAGCCGGATTTATTCCTCAGTACACAATTAAAGATTACGAGAATTCAATATATTTGTGTTTTGTTGGTGTTATTATATTTATGAATTTCAAAACATTTGTCGCCAACGTCCATACCACGTTGAATACACCGGTTCTCGTCCGATCACCGAAGTTAAGCAACGTCGGGCGCGGTCAGTACTTGGATGGGTGACCGCCTGGGAACACCGCGTGATGTTGGCTTTTTGCTTTTCTGAGATCAAAGTTATTATTTATAGGTGGAAGAATACGTATTCCGTGATCCGCTGTTATTCGGTGACTACAGGAACGCACTCGATGAAGAGGAAATCAGATACTATGAGGATCTTCTGGATTATGAGGCTGTTTATTTCCTGTTCCAAGAGGTATTATGCAAATATATTATAGAAGCTAGCTGTGCCCCGCGGTTTCACCTGCGTTAAATTCGAATTTCCCATTTCTAGGGGTATAAAAAGTCTTTTTTCCCATTGGAATTTGATGTTTTACCAGGACAAAAAGTAGCCTAGGTATGTTATTCCCCATCCTTTCATCGAACTCTATGCGAAAAATCAAGTGGATTGTTGAGTAAAGGTAGTTGAGTAGGTAAAGGCACTCGAGAAGAGTGGCAACCACGATGCAATGCGAAACGGAGTGTGGGAATACCTCCCATTCATGGACCGACGACATTGTAGCGGTCGCAGGGAGTCGTTGGATGCGATTGAGGCGGCTAAGGACAGCTATTCGTGACGTAGTTTGAGGAGGCATATGATTAGCTGTGGACGTAAACGGGCTGATGATGATGATGGATCAGTTCCCATTGGACGTAAATAACTTTAAAACGTTCCCATAGAAACAGCGCGTGCGGAGCCGCGGACAGAAACTAGTTTATAATAATTAGGTGCGTAACGTCAGGAAGTTCCTCTCTCTGCAGCCCCCTAGTCCACCGTTTTGATATATTTTTTTACCGTAGAAATAGTTATTATTCTCTTTTCTATAGTAAAATAATATTTTAGCGAGATGTTGAATAAATTAAGTGTAATAATAATAATATTTATTATGAATGTCGTACCTATGTCTAGATACTCGACGAGTTCAACGACCGCGGCACATGGGGCAAGCTCTCCATTGTTCTGTTCGAAGACTGCCTGGAGCACCTGACTCGCGCGCACCGCATCCTGCGCATGGACCGCGGGAACGCCATGATCATCGGCGTCGGCGGCTCGGGGAAGCAGTCCATCTGCAAGCTTGCCTCCTTCGCCGCAGGTAAAAAACAAGTGCATTATTTAATTGTTTAAAACTAAAATGTTACACTGTTTTTAAGTTTTGCCTAATACCTCGGGAATAAAACTTTTATTGACTACCCCCCGGTATCATTTCCTATACGATACCGAAAGAGTTTTCAAAATCGATCCATAATTGGCGGAAATATCGCGTAACATACATACATACAAATATAAAAAAAGAAACATACAGTCGAATTGAGAACCTCCCCCTTTTTTGAAGTCAGTTAAAAACCAGACAACATAGTATTCCAATGCTTAAAATATACGATCGACATCAACTTTCTTCCTCTTTACTTATCGCTAAGGCCGCCAATTTACATTTCCTTTCTATAGGATAAGTTTAAATCTGTACTACTGAATAAGGCTGTGAAATAAAGAAGATAATTCGATTTTAACTAGTATATAATTGTAGTGCAGGGTTCATTGGGTTTATGTTCATCAATAACCATTTTGTGACAAGATCTGTAGTAACATTATGTAGGTACTTATGCAATAAATAATTTGAATTATCGATTTGATCCAAGAAAACAGGTCTGCTCTTCCGGGAGTGTCGCCAGGTGACGTCCCGTCACTGTCCAGTTGCCACTTTATTTCAACAAAATGTAGATGTTGGGAAACAAATGTCATAAGGGTCGTTAGTTAAACACGAGTTAATGTGATAAATAATTAGTAAATACAAAACCACATAGTTTTATCAGATTCATACAGGAGTTCGGGGAGTTACGATTTTACGCTACTGGTAACAGATCCGTCTTCTCATTCGCCGATGGCGATGATGACGTAAGCTGGAGACACCCACGTGACCATTGTGTCTCGGAAGAGCATACCTTGTTTTCTTATACCATGGAATTATCTATATATCTACCTTCTTATATAGTAAATAAAAATACTTATCGAATACAAACTAATAAAACTACTACGTACAGATGACATGCCTTAAATTCGAAAAAAGCATAACAACACAGAAAATAATTTGACATTCTACACAACTACATCAGTTGCGTTAGATAATCTTTATTAACAAAGAAAATTACAATCAAATAATAGGAAACTAATAGGATAAGGAACTAATTAGAACTAGTATTTACAATTGAAACAATTGAGCTAACTGCAGTCTGTTGCAAACAATCTACAGGTAGCTCAACTGGTCCATATCAATACCAGTCGGAAGCGTCCCCAATAGGCAGGCTGCATTGCCCCGTTAGATAATTAAAAAAAAGAACGGTAGAAATAGCACAGTAAAAAATAAATACTACAAAAACATTCTCACAAAAACTGAGGCACATTCGTTCTATCGACTTCCATCCATCCGTAAAAACAAACCCTTGAGGGTGCTTGACGAGGAGGATCCAGTGACTATTAGATATTTGCAATTCCAATAACAAAAAAAAACTTTGCCCCTAGGTTGTGAAGTGTTCATGATCACAATAACCCGGAACTACAACGAAAATACGTTCAAAGATGACATGAAGCGAATGTACACTCAGCTCGGCGTCGACGATAAGAAGACTGTTTTCCTCTTCACTGCTGCGCAGGTATTTAACCCATCAGCACATATACCTACCGTATCCGTCCACTTTTGAACATTTCCCCCAAAGAAGTGTTTAAAATTAATTTTTTTGTTATAACATATCAATAAATAGGATCTCTTCTGTTGCCGTCTTCGGTTCGGCGAAAATGGCGAGAGAGGGTCACCCGAGAGGTTTTAGTGGGTATTACGTCCTTGTCAGGGCGTTGAGTCCCACCCCACATAATTCTGGTCCCCCAGACCAGCTTATTCGTAAACGAATTTCCTCACAGAATAAAAAAAGTATCTTTTCTGTAGATCATTTTATTTTTAGTCACCTATTGTGTAACCAGCAGAGTGAAGTTGCTAAAATTGAACCGTAATTGTTCACAGATATTAGAAGAAGGTTTCTTGGAATATATCAACAACATCCTGATGATCGGAATGATCCCGGCACTGTTCGGAGACGATGAGAAAGACGCCATCATCAACTCCTGCAGAGCCGCCAGCGGTGAAGCCGGCTTTGGCGTCGGGAAGTGAGTATGTAAAAAGTGCAAAAAGCCGACATCACGCGGTGTTCCCAGGCGGTCACCCATCCAAGTACTGACCGCGCCCGACGTTGCTTAACTTCGGTGATCGGACGAGAACCGGTGTATTCAACGTGGTATGGACGTTGGCGAGCACTATTTCCAATTATTTTGTTACGTTTTTTTGACATCCGCTTCGTAATCTACCATAGTGTATTTTTTATTTGAATAATTTGTTAAGTACGATACGTTAGGTACCCTATCTCCTAAGACCATACATAAAACAGCTTGGCCTTGTTTGCTACAAAGCTAAACTGCTTTATCAGTACGACTCTTGGTTAAATAAAACAAATAAATCTTTCTGGTTTTGGCATTCAGGGACTCGGTATGGAGCTTTTTCTGCAACCGATGCGCTGACAATCTTCACGTTGTGTTGTCGATGTCTCCGAGTGGTGACATTTTGAGGAACAGGTGAGAAATACAATCCAAAGCAAGATTAAATATCATATCATCATCAGCCTGTACACGTCCACTGCTGAACATAGGCCTCCCCCAAACGACGCCACTAATAGCGGTCCTGAGCCGCCTCCATTTTTTCAACATTCAAGAATAAATATAATTGTCAAAAATGTTACTTACGTTAACAAAACATTAGTACCTACATTGTGGAAGAGATCGCTTTTACCGATAAGGCCGCCCATTGTACAACTTATTGCTTTTTTCCCTGAATTTTTGTATCTAACATCTCTTACGCAATCTTATTTTCAGATGCCGAAGCTTCCCTGGTCTGGTAAACAATACAACAATCGACTGGCAGTTCCCGTGGCCAAAACAAGCTTTGTTAGCAGTAGCTAATGTATTTCTGGCAGATGTAAGTACAGATATAAACGAACTTAATTTAACTGCAATAATAATGTTTCACCTGAAAAAAGCAAAAAGCCAACATCACGCGGTGTTCCCAGGCGGTCACCCATCCAAGTACTGACCGCGCCCGACGTTGCTTAACTTCGGTGATCGGACGAGAACCGGTGTATTCAACGTGGTATGGACGTTGGCAAATGTGATGCTGAATTTGGAGTTTTCATTTACATTGCTAACATTTTAAATGTTTGTATAAATTAAAAGGCCTCCTTCCAGTGAATTGCCCATACCAAAATTATTTGTAAATTGAGCATACTTCCACCATATTCTCTTTTTTGTATTTGAATCGTATTTATTTAGGTGCCTCGAATTAAATTGCGGGAGCTGTCACCGGAGCCATAATAAAAAACATTTCTCTTTTTGCAGGTTCAAAAAATACCTGAAGAATTCCGCCCAATTATTGTTGAACACGTGGTGCACGTCCACTTGTCAGTAGCTATGTAAGTAATAAATAAATATCATGACTAGGTACTTTTTGGCCTTTTTATTTTTACGTAACTAAGGCTAAAAAGTACTTAGGTATAATAGGGCATCGTTAAAAGGTGAAAGGAACGTTCAGACTAGACTGGGAATTTGTAACATAAATAATGTTGCCCAATCCGCACAGCATCATCTAGCTAGCCCCAAGCTTGTGTTATGGGCACTAAATAACTGATATATTATTATGTACATACATAATAGATACATACCTACATAGAATAATATACCTAGATATATATTTTTTATTATACCTGCGTAGAAAATACCCAGAACACCTGGAACCAATATTTGCAGATCGTACAAATACTTGTCTCAAGGCGGGATCGGACCCGCAACCTCCTGCGCCGCAGGCGGACCTTCACCCGCTGCGCCACATTTTGTCATCACGTCGTCATCATGCAAAGTCTGTCGTTACGTTGCATTATTGTGTTCGATGTATTTTTTTTTCATGCTCCAAAAACCAACATCGTTAGAAAACGTAAATTAGGAGACGTGTATGTTGGAGTTTGTGGAAAACATCCCCCGCATTCGTCTGCGGGAGGGGGAATTGTTGATTTTATGTTCGATTTTGACGCCTGAGGACGAAAATTTGTTAGTAAACTTTATTCACCGAACATTGATAGAATAGAAAGTCGCATCGGGCGGGACATGTTCAACCTAACATTTATATTCAAGAGCCATGTTTTTTTTTTACTATTTTGTCCGTGCCCAGTATGTACCTTACGATATTTGGTTTACCTTCACACCAGAACATATTTAATGAACAGAAATTTTGACTAGACGTTTTACTACAAAAATACTCTGGTTGTGGAATGCAAAATAGTTTATGTCAACAAAGACACATAAATGAGACTTTACAATAGCTGCTTACAATAACAGTAAACAAGAAGATAAAACAAGCGCAGTGGTTCTAATTAGAGTTCAATTTCAATTCGAAATCAAAAACAATTGTTTCGAACTGCGATTTGCTCCGATGATACCAGTCTTATAAAATATTTTCCATCAATATTTCTATGATTTTACAATCCCTTTGTTTACAAAAAATATTTTTAAGATTCTAGAACCGAGAATGGAATATCAACTATTTTTAATGTTGGAAAACGCGTTAAAAGTCGCATGCGTCTCCTATTGCCCAGACTCATACGAGACTGCTGACTTCAGGAGACCCATCACCTATTGTATTTTTGCACATTATTGTTTTTACTGAATTAAAATGTAACGTTAGTTTGATATACTCGTATGTTATGTTAAGAATCTAAGGAAGGTGGTCCCCAAGATACAGGTTTATCCTACTTTGGGGATCAATGATGTAATGATTTTAAGTCTTTAATCTTAATCAATAAACTTAAATTATTTATTTAATTTTCCCTTTTATTCCAGGTATTCCCATGAGTTCCTAATGCGTCTCCGTCGAAATAACTACGTGACTCCCAAACACTACATGGACTACCTCACTAACTACTTGTCGCTTCTCAACGAGAAGGATGCCTTTATCGTAGCTCAGGTAACTCTCCAATTATTTTATACTTGATAGCTTCTGCCCGCGGCTTCTATTGGGATCAAAAGTATCATAATGTGTTACAGGCCTAGAACTAACTCTATGCAATATCTTAGTTCGATCCAAGGAGCCTGTCAACGATCAGGAATCATTAAGGTAGAAACAAACTGAGTTAACGCCACGCAACGTACGTGACGCAATGAGATATGGAGTCCTGAATTTTTATGGAAACAAATGGCCTAGAGATACCATAGAGCAAGCTTATCACATGCCATGCTATTCGACTTTTCGTACATTTAGTCGAGTAGGTACGTTGCGTGGGCTCACAATCAGTCTGTTTCCACCTTTAGAGTTCAAAATTTTCTCGATAGCTCTAGTCGTGATTTTTTGACATTCCAAAATCATAGTTGGATTGGAGATGTCTTTTTATAACTCACGCTCGTATCATATTTTATTTACATACCAAAGTTCGAGATAATTATGTTTGCATGTCGCTTGGCGATAATAAATGTTAAAATTTTAATAATAAAGCCACTAACAAATTAGAAATAATCAATCTTAAGTACTCTAATTATACTAAGTAAACTGTTAATTTTTGAATCAGAATAAATTCTTTGAACATAAATAAAAAAAACGACTTGATACATACGTGCTTAAAATATCTGAGTTGCATTTGAATATTCGGTTGAGAATAAGGGAACCTAGGGGCAGCGCTTCCTTTTGAGTATTTTTCAACACCAACACTGCGATCACCAATCCGCCTGCCAAGCGTGGTGATTGTGGCAAAACCCCCCTACATGGGAGACCATCCACTCGATGGTCTGACGACATCGTAGCGGTCAGAGGGAGTCGATGGATGGAGGCGGCTCAGGACCGCTATTTGTGGCGTTGTATGAGGGAGGCGTATGTCCAGCAATGGACGTGTGTGGGCTGATACGATGAAATATATTATTTATTTATTCCAGTGTGAGCGTCTAATCGGCGGGCTGGCTAAGATCGAGGAGGCTAACATGCAACTCGACGACTTGAACGAGAAACTCAAAGTACAGAAGGTTATCGTCGCGGAGCAGACCAAGGAGTGCGAGGTCTTGCTCAAAGAGATCTCTGTTGGTCAGTCTGTAGCTGGCAAAAGACGGCCGTTACACTTTCCTTTAGGGCCTAAGGTTTTCATTTAAACCCGGATTAATCGATCGACACCTCATTAAAATTGGAAGACTACGTTAGTTAGGCGCTACGTGGATTATACGTAAATAAAATAAACAGGGTTGGTATACATACATAGGCTATCAACAAATGAATACTAATGCTGGAGAATCCACACAGCATCATCTAATCCCAAGCTAAGCAGAGCTTGTGTTATTAGTACTGATATACTTAATAGAATAAAAGCTATATATTTTTTAATAATAAATAGAAAATACCCAGAACACCTCCGGTACAAATATTTACAGATCGTACAATCATTTGTCCCAAGGCGGGGGTCGAACCCGCAACTTTTTGATTGTTTTATATGTTTAGATAAATAGCGTCGCGCTGCAAAATAACTGAAAAAACAGCTCAAGCTCTTTGCTGGTGGCCGCGACAGCTACGTCTTCAACTTGCGCTACGTATTGTTCATTAGCATAATGATACCAGTTGTGAAAAAACTCTCTATTTACCATAGAGTTGAGTCAATATTTTTTTTCTACGCTTTACGGCGTTGTCTATCTCGACATATAAATAATCAAAGTCTGTTAGTTGTGCGTGTATAGATAGTGTAGTGGTATACGGTAAATATTTTTATCCAATTCGTTTATTTCTCAGCTACGGAAGCAGCGTCTGGCAAGCAATCTGTCGCCGCCATCAAATCCGTAGAGATCACAGAACAGAGCAAGGTGATCGCTGTCGAGAAGGAAGATGCTGAGGAAGCGCTTTCTGAAGCCATGCCAGCGCTTGAAGCCGCTAGGTTGGCCTTGGCGGACTTGGAGAAAGCGGACATCACTGAAATCAGATCGTTTGCTACGCCGCCTGAAGCTGTGCAGGTAATTTATTTAACTTTATCGTCTGTTTCAGTTCATAACTAGACTTTTTTCGCAAATAAAAAGAAGCCCAAGAATTTCTACAAAATAAGAAAGAAAAAAATAACTATTTAATTATAATTATCTATATGAGTTGATTTAGCAGAAGCAAAAAGCCAACATCACGCGGTGTTCCCAGGCGGTCACCCATCCAAGTACTGACCGCGCCCGACGTTGCTTAACTTCGGTGATCGGACGAGAACCGGTGTATTCAACGTGGTATGGACGTTGGCGATTGCTAATTTGAATTAAGATTATTTAAGCCACGCCAAAGAATAGATTGTGACGTCATAAAATTATATTATTATTGTTTGCAATAACATAATGACGATCTATTATTTTAAACAGCAAAGCATCATCTAGCACTAAATCATGGGCTTGATAAAAAAAAAATACATATATAGAAAATCACATGCAGCCCCAAAAAAATATTGAATTCTAAGCAGAAAAGAGCATTCTGCTTTACAACCCAAGGACCGAGGTGTCGTTACCCCTCGAGTTGAAGCCGGGGCAAAGAGGCATAAGCCTCGAGGCCTCCCTCCGTGCCCCCAACCAGGGCCGGAAAGAAGACTGCTGCTAGGGCTTGTGTTATTTGTTTGTACAAAACAAAATGAGCAAAAAGCCAACATCACGCGGTGTTCCCAGGCGGTCACCCATCCAAGTACTGACCGCGCCCGACGTTGCTTAACTTCGGTGATCGGACGAGAACCGGTGTATTCAACGTGGTATGGACGTTGGTGATGATGTATTCAAAATTAAATGTTTATTTTCAGGTGGTGTGCGAGTGCGTAGTGATAATCCGCGGCATCAAGGACGTCAGCTGGAAAGGAGCTAAAGGGATGATGGCTGATCCTAACTTCCTCAGGACGTTGCAAGAGATGAACTGTGACCTCATCACGCAACAACAGGTACCTACTCAATTCATCATCATCACCACCCTATACTAGTCCACTGCTGGAGATAAATAAATAATTTTGGACAATCCACCCAGCATCATCTAGCCCCAACCTAAGCTGTGCTTGTGTTATGGGTACTAGATGACTGATATACGTAATATAATAATACATGAAACAAATTTACAAATGAGACAATTACAACATAAGTGACAATTATCACTCAAGAGCGTAAGTATAAGCTATTTTTAATACCACTGTAATAGTTAACTTTTATTTCGGTTAAACAGAAAATGTGTTTTAACTTTGGTGGCCACCAAACGCAATAAACCATTTTCTGCTAATACTAAATGAAACTTGTTTAAAAAAATAGTTTATACTGGGTATTATCCATTGGCGTCGAGAACTTTTGGTAATTATTTTCCTTAACGATAATACAAGCAAAAATAAAGAGTGGCGCTAGTGTCACATCACTATGCGCCTTAAAATATATAAAAAAATTAATTAATTAATTACTGAAAGTTATTATGAATTAGGAAACGTGACCGTGAATGCTGCGTGTGCTGGTTGGTAAACCGAACGCACATAGCGCTGACCTTCCGCCGTTTCCTACAGTCAGTAGTACACCATACCCACTGCCAAGATAGACATTGAATTACTATGTAACATTATCTAAGATAAATATTGACCCCGCGCTACAACAAGCGCGCGTCGCCAAAGCGCTCCTCCGTCCTGTCCTGGACTCTCGACTGCCTCTGAGGACCAAAGTGCGGGTCCACAAAGGTTACGTCCGGTCCCGCCTCACATATGCAACGCCGGCCTGGTATGCGCTACTATCGCAAACCAACAAAGACCGGGTCCAGGCGCTGCAGAACATGTCTCTAAGGATCTGCACGGGCGCGGGCCGCTACGTCAGGAACGACGTCATCGCCCGCGACCTGCAGGTCCAACCCATAGAAGATTTTATCGTTCAGTCGGCGCGTCGAATGTACGACCGCGCCGACAACAGAAGATAATCACACCTCCGCCACCTCGCGCCTCACCTGCCCCGGCCTCCGGACAACGATCGTCCGTAGCGACCCCTGCCGCGGGACCTAGTCCCCGCAGAACCTCCGTGAGTCCTTGGGTTGTATTATAAATTAAAAAAAAAATATATACAAACCAAAAATATGTATATAAATCACAATGAAGCTATAAAAAAAAAATGAAAATCAGCGCAAAAGAGCATAACGCTCAACCCAAGGACCGAGGGGTCGTCACCTCTCGAGTTGAAACCGGGGTAAAGAGGCAAAGCCTCGAGGCCTCCCTCCGTGCCCCCAACAAGGGCCGGAAAGAAGTTCAGTACTAAGAAAAATAATAGATTCAGGCGTTACTTTGCGGAAATCCATCGCACAATATTAGAATGAAAAAATATTGTAACATTACCTAATCCGTGTCGTTGTTAACAAATAACATTTTAATTCCATTATTGTTCCCAGGTGAAAGCTGTAAAGGCGCATATGAAAAAGAGCAAGAAACTCGACACTATGCAGTCTATCAGTAAAGCTGGGTTAGTTAAGGCGCTACTTGAATAAAAAGTAGCCTATATGTTTCATCATCATCATATCAGCCGATACACGTTCACTGTTGAACATAGGCCTCCCCCATACAACGCCACAAATAGCGGTCCATCCATCGACTCCCTGCGACCGCTACGATGCCGTCGATCCATCGAGTGGATGGTCGCCCATGTAAACATCTCCTATATGTTTATCCCAGGTCCAAAATCTTTATCTGTGCAAAATTTCATCCCAATCTATTCAGTACTTTAGGCGTTGTCTTCGGACAAACATTTTCATATCGACAAAACTGCACAAACTTTGGCCTTTGTATTTTTTTTATTAATTAATTAATTTATTAGTAA
This sequence comes from Eupithecia insigniata, assembly GCA_947859395.1. Taxonomy (NCBI): domain Eukaryota; kingdom Metazoa; phylum Arthropoda; class Insecta; order Lepidoptera; family Geometridae; genus Eupithecia; species Eupithecia insigniata. The sequence continues at coordinate 2,334,830 of OX402009.1, read as the reverse complement.
GTATGATATTTGTTTCATTTCAGTTACGGTCTCCTCAAATTCGTAATCGCCGTCCTCGCTTACTGCGCCGTCTTCAAAGAAGTAAAGCCCAAGATCGATAAAGTGATTAGTCTCGAGTTAGAATACACAACCGCTGTGAACTACCTCGCGTCTCTGAACCGCGAGATCACGCGTCTGCAGAAGACTCTCGACGCGCTCAATAGTAGATACGATACCGCTATGCTGAGAAGACAGGAGTTGCAAGTATGTATAGCCAGAGACACACAAACTCTTCCCGCAGCTGTCGACAGTGGTGACTAAGGAATATCCTAGGGGGGTGGGCAGCACCGCCCCTTGCAGAACAGTTCTAGCAACGAAATACGACCCCGCATGACCAGCGTGGGGATTATTGGTTCTACGAGCGATACTATGACCTGTCCATCGACACTTCTTATGTCTCATGTTCAAAAAAATAATTAGTAATGTCTATATTATTCTACGAGCTTTATGGGCAGGCCATATAGCACGTAGAACCGACAACCGTTGGGAAGTAAATGTTTTTCGAGTGGCGACCGTGTATGCAATGCGAAACGGAGGATGGGAAGACTTCCCCCTCGATGCCCAACGACATTGTAGCGGTAGCAGAGAGTCGTTGGATGGAGGCGGCTCAGAACCGCTATTTGTGGTGTCATTTGGGGGAGGGATTATGATAATGATGATGTCTATAGTAAGGTGACATAGTATAAATAGCAGGAAAAGAGTTAATGACATAGGATCAGACAGAGTGGAGCAATAGAGTGAAAGCCTAGCCTATACCCAACAATAGATACTCACCGTCTGTAGATATGTAGATAGGGCTTTTGCTGAAACAAAGACGAACTTTCACAGGAAGAAACGGAGATAATGATGCGGCGCCTGGTAGCTGCTGATAAGCTGATGTCCGGTCTGGCGAGCGAACAAATCCGCTGGACCGCCGACCTTGCTGCCCTCTACGTGGAACAATCTAGACTGATAGGGAACTGCCTTCTAGCGGCCTCCTTCCTCAGCTATACGGGGCCTTTCTCATTCTCATTCAGGTTTGTATTTATTTATGTCAAGAAGAATATATCTGTTTAAAGAATGGCGCTGTGGCGCTTAGGTATAAAAGATAAAAATATATAAGGGAGGCATATGGTCAGCAGTGGCCAAAGATACGCTAATGTGAGACTGCTAGACCAACTTTCTCATCCAATCTTTTTTTGATGTATTTTTTAGGGTCTCGTACCCAAAGAATGAAAACGGGACTGTCCATCTATCCGTACGTCTGCCCGTCAACGGGCTGTATCTTATGAACCGTAAATGGTAGACAGTTGACATTTTCACAGAATGTGTATTTCTCTTGCAGGCAAACAATGTTGTATGAAGATTGGTACGGAGATGTGTTGGAGAGGGGTATTCCTTTAACCCTGCCCTATACAATTGAGAAAAATCTTACGAATGAGGTTGAAATAAGCACGTGAGTACGAAATTATATGCTAATTTCATCGCCATCATCGCCAACGTCCATACCACGTTGAAAACACCGGTTCTCGTCCGATCACCGAAGTTAAGCAACGTCGGGCGCGGTCAGTACTTGGATGGGTGACCGCCTGGGAACACCGCGTGATGTTGGCTTTTTGCTAATTTTATTTTGCACAAATAAATAACACGCCCTTGCTTGCGAGCTAGTTTAAAAATAATCAATCATCATTATGATATCGCCATCACATCATTTTATGAAGTCACAATCTTATCTTTGGCGCGGCTGAAATAGTCTGAATTCAGATTAGCAATCGCCAACGTCCATACCACGTTGAATACACCGGTTCTCGTCCGATCACCGAAGTTAAGCAACGTCGGGCGCGGTCAGTACTTGGATGGGTGACCGCCTGGGAACACCGCGTGATGTTGGCTTTTGCATTTTGTTTTCTTCAATTTGTTATTTCATTTGCTTGTTAGGTACAATTTGATTGAGTTATCTGCACTTCAATGGTATCCCTTTTGTTGTTTTCAGCTGGAACTCTGAAGGTTTGCCTCCCGACGAATTGTCGGTCCAAAACGGTATACTGACAGTGCGCGCGTCACGATTTCCCCTCTGCATTGATCCGCAAACCCAAGCACTTAGTTGGATCAAAAAGAAGGAAGCTAAGAATAATCTCAAAGTAAGGATTTATATACATACTAGCTGCTGCCCGCGTTTTATCGGGACAAAAAATAGAGGGTTTTACCTACCAATAAAACTTACCTATTATTTTTCCAACGATATCCGGAATCCATATTGAGTCAAGCACCTGTCTTTCAGCGTTAGTTCGTAACGATTGCCTCCCTTCTGCTTCCGGCGCCACTGTCGTTTCCGTTTTGGCGGGCAACATGGCGACGACCGAAATGGCGGTACCACCTTTCTTCATTATACTCACGATATACCAGGTAGATATTACCTGGATTCCGGATATCGTTGGAAAAATAATAGGTAAGTTTTATTGGTAGGTAAAACCCTCTATTATTTGTTCCGTGCCGATATCCGGAATCCATATTGAGTGATGTGTTTGTTATCTCCTGGTAGCCAAAATGTAGGTAATGATGATGCTATAATGTGTTAATTAAATAAAAACATAATGATTGAAAAGATTATATAATACTATATTATTGTTAGGCAATGAGATATAATCAGATAATGTACAGACATTAATTTGAATGTTCACCGCACTGAATTAAAATATTTTGACATAATGGAACTGAATCAGATTGATTGATTATCGATTTCCTTCTCGTAATACTTCCTAAAAGTATGTTCTTGTCTATTATTTGTTTCAGGAATTTGATCAATTGGGAATTTATCTAGCCAGTTTAGAGACGCTATTGCTGAACGTACCGAGCCCGGCGACACCTTTTCTTAACTGACTTGATCCAGCCTTCTATGTTCGTTCTAGATGCTGGCTTCGGATCGCCTCTGGCGGTTATATATAATTCTATAAGAGTACCCGATTTTCGACGATCCTGTGAAGTCTTAATCTCCAAAACCAGGCCAGAAAACAAGCGCATTACCCTCATCGAAGTAGTTTTCAGCATCTATCTTAGCAGCATCAGGTCATGAACTCTTGCGTCCCGATGCCAGCAATAGAAGTATCGCCGACCGTCTTTGCTGTTGTGTAGGCACGTGGGCTAAATATCGGGCTACCTGCTCCGGGCTCGGATTTTCATACAAAATGTTTGTTGAGGTACATCATGCTTTCCATTTGTTCCAAGCTGGTCTGTAAGTTTTGAGAGTAGATTTCTGCCAACTAGATGACAAGTGCTTTGATGAAGCCTGCCCAACCAAAATCAGCCATGCTTCCAAACATATGTCTTAGATCTCCGGTGTATGGGTCCCGGTTCTTGTGTCGATCAGTACTTGTAGAAGGTCCGGAATGAGGAGGAATGAATGAGGAGCTCCTGGGAGGACCGAGCTTGTAGATCTGCTCTCTAAAATACTCTGTGCCACTTTGGTGTATCAGAATGTACAGACTTTGGGCTGCGTTCAGTTCAGTGTGTAACCTGAGGCTTGAGGTTTGGTGGTGAAAATAACCATGCCAGCTCGTAGTCGCATTGGTGAAGGAATGCGTTGTGCGAGAGTGCCTCCGGGCCTTGCGTGTTCAGTCAAACATAATTTTCTACCACATGAGCTGTTCTCGATGCAAATAGGTGGATCTGAGGAGTGCCTCACATCGCGATGATGCTCCTCGTTGCTGCAGATATCAGGTGCCACTCCGTGCATGTCTTGCCTGGCGACAGAGCGTCCACTACGCAGTTCAACCGGCCCGGTATGTACCGAGTCAAATAAACATTTACCTTTTCTGAAATCGCTAAAAGTTTATGCGTTAGATTGAGCAGTTCCTTTGATTTGGTTCCACCTTCCTTGTTGATGTAGGCTACCACTGTGCGGTTGTCTGTATGCCACGACAGTTTTTGTTCGTTCAGTGCCTCAACATATGTACCTCTCCCAGCTGGGCGCCACAGCCGATGTCCTATGCATCTGTGGTAAGAAGGAGAGAGAACGGGCCTGTATGTATTGGTAGTGGGCCCGGCGCTGCTTTCAACCACCACTTTATTTCTCAAATAACCGGATCTGGCAACTTCATACGCTTGTAAGGGTGCTCTTTGGGAAGGAATCCACTGTGGTATTATAGAGTGCGACAATGTAACCTTCCTCTACGTATCACGAACGAGGCAAAGTTGAGTCTCCCCAAAAGGACTGGGCCTGTATGAGGGACTAACAGCCTTTGGTCATCAGATGTGCAAGTGCTCTGCGTAGCGTATGGCACTAAATTGCAACAATGTGACCTTCCCCTGCATATCACGAACGAGGCAAAGTTGAGTCTCCCCAGAAGAACAAGGCCTGTATGAGGGACCGACAGCCTTTGGACATCTGATGTGCAAGTGCTCTGCGTAGCGTATGGCACTTTGGTTCCGACAGAGACTTCGTGTTGAGTTGTGTGTCCCACGTCACGCCTAGGAATTCGAACCAGCACAGATTTGCCCATGTTGAAAGCCAGGTGAGTTGACGCATTAGTATTACTGCGAACGTTATGTGATCGTGCAGAACTTGTCGGGGCTGGTTTGTTAGTAAGAAATCTAGCTAGATAAACCACGCACCTTATATTTCGGAATTTCAGGTATTCTGTTACCCAATTCGTCACTGATGTAAAAGTTCACGGAGCTGACGACAGACCAAAAAGTCTCCAAGGAAAGACAGGTCATAAGCAGGAGCTGGCCTTTGTTTCAGAGTCGTAGAAGCCTTCGATGCTTGGCTATGGGTAGGTGGAGTCCAGTCTAGGCTCTGTAAGAAACTCGGCATCCGAACATAACTGAAGAGTTGAAAACCTTTTAGCCTCACAAAATTGTTCAAACATTTCAAATTGAAGATTTGGGCGGAACGTTCCATATGTTTGCTTAGCAAGAAAAAACGACGAAATATAGCTAGGGTTCGTCTCTGCTTTTTCTATTACATGAGAGTAGCAGTATGTCCTCTATTTGTTCGGTCATGTGGTGACTCTGCTTTATCGCATAATTTTTAAATTATGAATTGATTTGGATATACATAGGTTTTAATAGTTTGCAAATATGGTCGAGGGCACCAAGCTTTTCGCATAGGTACATGCAAATATTGCTTTAGACAGCCCCCCAAAATAGTTTCGCGCCATAAGCGATTGTTTTATATAAATTCTGCGAATTAGATTGAGGTCGCTTACCTTTGGAATTTACCTTGTTCTTCCCATCGCTGACACAGCCAGGCTTTTTGTAGTTATTGTTTGAGACTCTGCGTTACCCCTGATTTTGTGCTTGTTATAGTTGCCTCGAAAATTATCGTTCGCCTGCATACTCGTAGACGGCTTGACTTTGGGATCGTAGGCTCGCCTTGCTCCAGACAGTATTATAAAATCTGTGCCCAGAGGTCGAAGCTGCGATTGAGTGGTGTGCGGGCTGAAAGCAAGGTGTTACTTTGTCTGCCCCCTCCCAATTTTCTGAAGATAAGAGGCAAGCTCTCTATTCAGTTTCAAAATTTTCTTTATTAACATGATAATATTTAATATTACAAAAACTAGTGTATATTGTATCCTAGTATCTGTAGACATTTTTTTAAGCCGCTTTTCTAAGCCATACTTAGCTTATTTAAAAACTTATGAAGATTACGATATTTGCATAGCATGTCTCTATTAAAGAAACTCTTAGCATTAAGTGGGGTTTTCTGCAAGGATCCGTAATGATATTCCTTGGCGACCTTCTTTTGAATGACCTGTCTTCGAGAGTTAATGCAATCGACGCGCCTACCGCAAGATGTTTGCACAATATCATCAGTTACCTTGGTGTACATAGTTCGAATCTTATGAAAATGTCTGCTCTCTGTATCAAAGAGTTTAGGTGAAGGAATTTGACCAATCTACCGAACTCTGCAATGCAGTGCGTAATTCGTCTCGTCATTGGAACCGGACGTGTTAAAACGCAACTACTAATCATTTATACAAAACTCTACAATGCCAGGGCAGGTTACATATTTATTTTGTGCTTCCGAAAAATGAGTATCGCACCAATCGTTAAAGTTAAATCTTTGCAAGTTTGCAATTTACTCCAAGTACTTATCCAAAAATATTACGAGCCTCAACCAACTCCAAGATATAACAATTATGGAAGATATAACGATCCTGGAATTCGGGGATGTTTCAATGAAGTCGACAATCCGACAATTTAAGCTGTTGCTCATCAGCCTCGCTAGCAGTAGGCGGCGAGCGCAGACCTAGATCATCTGGATGACTTTTTAGGGGGCTCGACAACACGTGAAACGTTTATTGGTTGAGGCTCCCAGTTAATAAGATTGGTCAAAAAAAAGCCACTTGTTGCGACAAGAATTCAAATTTCAAATCCTCACCCGTTAATTCATGGATTTGCATCCATCCTTGCATCCAAATCCTCGTCCGATGAATCACTTCGCGAAATTGGAGAACGATTCCTTTTCCGTGACACGTGGTCTTTTCACTATCACTTTTTTGCACTTCCACATCATCACGGTTTATTTCGTCCTCCATTATGAAGGGAGGAATTAACTTTTAAATATAATACCGTTAATTCTATTTTTAACGTTAAAACTTTTGAAATATTGTAATTTATCGCGGACACGTGTTAACGCTACGAAAGACGACGCTATAATGAAGAAAGGTGGTACCGCCATTTCGGTCGTCGCCATGTTGCCCGCCAAAACGGAAACGACAGTGGCGCCGGAAGCAGAAGGGAGGCAATCGTTACGAACTAACGCTGAAAGACAGGTGCTTGACTCAATATGGATTCCGGATATCGGCACGGAACAAATAATAGCCTTTATGTTATTCCAGGTCCCAAACTATACCCTTAAATCCTTAAACCATACCCATACCATAGATGTGTATTTTTGATACCCAACCCGCCAGCCAATCATAAATCAATAATGTATTTATTTATTTATTTGAAGGAATATATAATTATTTTACATGTGAGATCTTTTTAGTCATCGTGTTCAGCTTGCACCCAGGCGTGGCAGATATTGTATGCCAAGTGTGGTTATTTTGACAAAACTACCGGAATAGAACAGAACCCGCTGCCTGCTTCCATTTTTCGAGTCAATTACTATCTGGGTCTCTTTAAGACATAAGTGGATAGGTTTCTTCTAGACCTTCGTGATACACCGTCGGCCACATCGTCACTTTCCATCAGTTGAGATTGTGGTCAAACGAAGGTCTATAGACTAAACTAGAAAAAAAAATATAGTTAAAAACTAAAACCCGACTACATAAAAGTCTTAAACAAGCGTTCACCTATTGTCCTTATCATTTTCTTTTGATACTTAGGTAGTCGGAGGCCTTTGTTACTAATTGTACCGTAGGTATATGGGGTGGGTACCTTGCTTGTTTAAGACTTTTATGTAGTCGGGTTTTAGTTTTTAACTATATTTTTTTATACCTTTTTGCTAATAGTTTGAGAACCGTTAATCTCACAAAAATTTGCCAAATCATATGACACCTCATTTGTTGAAATGGCCAGTAGTTTCAGCGCTACGAGGGAACATAAAAATCGGCTACATACAAATCGGCTACATACATACATACATACGGTGTCAAAATCATAACCCTCTCGTAGTCGGGTAAAAACTCTTCTTAACTGGGCACGTTCAGGAGAGGACGTATGAGTGCTGATAAGCATCCGTGGCTCATTTTTTATTTTATTACAGGTTCTCTCATTCAACGACCCGCAGTTCCTCAGACATTTAGAAATGGCTATCAAATACGGAATGCCGGTTCTGTTCCAAGATGTTAACGAATATATCGACCCTGTCGTGGATAATGTTTTGGAGAAAAATATAAAAGGTTATATAAATTTGGTACATACAGCAAATAATAAAACATTTGTGCAAAAAGCCAACATCACGCGGTGTTCCCAGGCGGTCACCCATCCAAGTACTGACCGCGCCCGACGTTGCTTAACTTCGGTGATCGGACGAGAACCGGTGTATTCAACGTGGTATGGACGTTGGCGATTACCAAGCTGAATTTATACAATTTATTACAACTCAATCATAAATGATTATTTTTATGACGTGACGTCGACGTATTTGAACTGATAAGATATTCTTATCCGCCCACATACTTCCATTGCTAAAAATAGGCCTACCAGAAACGATACCACAAATAGTGACATTAGCCGCCTCTATTTATAGACTTACAATATATTTTGATCAATTCCAAATTGACATCCATGTATCTTAAACAAAGCCGCGAACGGAAGCTAGTTTTGTAATTATAATGCTGTTATAATGAAAGATCGTCTATTCCAGTGGAGAGCGGCCGTACATTCGTGATGCTCGGCAGTACAGAAGTGGACTACGACCCTAATTACCGCATGTACTTGACGACCAAGCTATCGAACCCGCAGTTCAACCCGGCCGCCTATGCCAAGGCGGTTGTTATCAACTACACGGTCACTGTTCAGGTATGTACAATTCGACCAAGCAAAGTTTGCACCTCGCTGGAATGCGGCGCAATCGACGCGAGGTGCAAACTTAGCTTGGTCGAGGTATACCTACCACTGTCGCTGCCTAATAAATAATACGTGTATATAGGTACTTAGATTAGAACATAGATTAAATTCAGTAGAAATAAGCTTTGTCGACCGATGTGGCGCGGCAGGCGATTCAGGAGGTTGCGGGATCGATTCCCGGCTACGACAAATGTTTGTACGACCTGCTAATATTTGCATCGGGTGTTCTAGGTATTTTCTATGTATAAAAAATATATCTGTATATATTGTGCTAAGTATATTAGTCATCTAGTTAGTACCCATAACACAAGCTCTGCTTAATTTGGGGCTAGATGATGCTTTGTGGATTGTCCGGCATTATTTATTTATTTGACTATTTAGAACGAAATTACAAAATTTGGTTGAATTATCGAGTTATTCCCACCTGATTGATCATTATGTGGTTGCATCTGATCACACTAAAAGTTCACAACGGATCATTGGTCCGTTGCAACTGCTTTATTAAATTAAATTTGTGCCAACGGTCCATGATAAATAATTTTGCGTGTAATATGAATAAGCAATAACAACCTATTTCTATACGACTTCTTTGTACCTACTCTATAGTTCCTGTCAACAGGGTTGAGAAAAATAAAAACATACTTATTTTCATTAAAAAAAAAACAGTTACGATTACGATGAAAACTAATTTGTGTAGGTAATTCTATACTTATTTCTTAGTGTTTTACATCAAGATTATAAAGACTAGCTCGTGATGGTGGAATCAAATATATTGGAAAGGACATTCTCAGTTTTACCACAAAAAAATAAATAAAACGGTGTTTAAACACATGTTTAGTTAGACACTGTCTATTAGACAGTGTCTAACAACTGCATAAACAAGTGTTTAAAATTTCTTACCACAAAAACATGTTTAACGTTTAGTTAGCAAAACACTACTGGTTTTAACTTGGCAACCCCTTACAAACGTTTCGTTCTAAGCAAATTTCATTTGTAGTGCCTATGTTTTTCTTACCGTTTCTTTTTGGTTTTGGTTGATAGTACGGAATAACCAAAACGGAAAATCCAAAATAAGTATGTACTATTTAATTAAATTATTACCTATGTACGGTTCGTACAATAAGTACATAGAAATGCAATTCGGCATTACCCGACCGTGGGACCGATCGAGGCGCGACATGCGGTCACCCGCGCCGCCAGTCCTCATTAACATCGCGGCTCATTATCACGTCTTTCCCATCAATTAACTTTAAAGTATTTTTAGTGCAATAAATCGTGTGCAGTTAAACCAAACTCTTTTCTTGATGTCCCCAACATCAATGGTCCTTCGAGCCTCCGAAGGCAGGGCCTATCGCGAAATTGTGATTTTTGTGATTTGTGCCTAAACTGGATTGCCCAAGGTCATAGCCTACAACTGTGACCGTAGGTGAGATAGCAGTCTTCGGTGAGTCAGAACATTCTCTATCCATAAAACGCTATCATGTCGACCAACATGGAAGATCTTTTGGCTACTCAAAGCATCATCATTCAAGCGATGGATCAACTCCTGACTAACTTCAAAAAAGACAGCGCCGAACGGAAAACTCAGCAATATATCAAGAAAAAGCTGAGCTCTCTCGAGGCATACTGGCAGGAGTTTCAATCCAATCATATAAAATTGTGCGAATTTAACGATAAGACGCATGAATATTTTGTAGGTGACGCTTACCAACGTACATCAGGTTTTTACATTGACACACGTGCATATATACAAAAGTACTTAACCCCTGACACCAAGTCAGAGGAAAAATTGCTTCTGCGTACCCCTACACCCCTAGCAACAGGGGGGCAAGCATTGTCACGTCCCGGGACGCCAGAAGCAAGGCAGCAGGCACCGTCGTCCGGTTTCCAAGCTCCTCGCAGCAGCAGCGGTCAGGGAACCAGCAGCAAGCTGGATGAGATGCTGAGAAAGCAGCTAAGTAATTTCAAGGCATTCTCCAGGACGATAAAAGCAATCAGCGTCGACGACATCACCAGCAGGTGGGAACTCGAAGATGCTCTACGGTCAGTGCAGTCCCGCTGGTCCGTAGTTGATTCCCTACATTGGGAAATCGATAGTGAGCTCTACGAAGAAAACTTCGAGTACGAGCAAAGCTACGGTAATTATGAACAGCAGTTCAACCAAATAAAAAAATCTCTCAACGAGAAAATGTGGTCTCAATGTAATCGGGAAAGATCGACGCCGCAGATGGATATACCCACCTTCAACGGGAACTACCAGCAGTGGGTCTCCTTCAAGGATTTATTCGTTGAGGCGATACATAAAAATCAGTCTCTATCGAATGCCCAAAAAATGCAGTTCCTTAAAAGCAAACTGAAGGGTGAGAGTGAAAAATTGGTACAGCATTTACCAATCAGCGCCGAAAATTACGAGGTAAGCTGGGAAATTCTCACACATCGGTATAACAACCAAAAGCTGATATTCAACAGCTACCTAAATACCTTAACAGGCCTGCCTATATTGCAGCAGCAATCGGCAGCAGCCATAAAAAAGGTTTATGATACCGCCAATGAGTGTCTAAACGCGATTAAGGCCCTAGGAGTTGACACAAGTACCTGGGACCCCATCATCGTTTACCTAATCACCAACAAGCTGGATGCCGAAACGCATACCGACTACATCGAGTCATTGAAAAATCCTAGAGATTTACCTACTCTTAAAGATCTACTTGAATTTTTGGAACTCAAATTTACGTCCCTAGAAGCATCTAAGCGTAAAGGCGATTCTAAACCACAACAGCAAGAGCCATCGACCGGCAAGAAAACGCCATTTTTCAAATCATTTACTAGTAACAAAAAAAATGATCAAAATTTTAACAACAAAACTTCTGGTAACGATGAAGTACCTAAATGCGCAGTATGTAAATCCACTAAGTTACATGGAATATATAGTTGCGAAATGTTCCTCGAAATGGATCCCCACATGAGACAGAAAACCGTCGAAAAGCTTTCCTTATGTAAAAGATGCCTTAAGTCACATCGCAATAAGAAGTGTCTTTCTAGCAAGAAGTGCCGCGAGTGCGAGGGAGAACACAATACCTTACTGCACAACAACGCTACAAGCGGTCAAGTAACATCTCAAATGGCGCAAATGAGTGAAGCGAAGAGTTCTCAGCAGAGTCAGCAGACAGGTAGTGCACATGTTTTACAGGGGGAGGCGGGGGAAATCCTATTGGCAACAGCGTTGGTCAACGTTACCAAGGCCGATGGAACTTACCAAACTTTTCGAGCGTTGATCGATCAAGGTTCACAAACATCCTTGATTTCAGAAAAAGCAGCTCAAATTTTGGGAATAAAGCGTCAAAGATGCAAAGGTATTATTTTTGGAGTAGGCGCTAAAGAAATGATTTGTAAAGGGACGATTGGTATCTCGATCTCTTCACGTCATTCTGACTATGAACTCGACATTGATGTTTTCATCATGAAGCATGTAGTAAACAACTTACCAAATCAAACGTTCACGGAACCATCGTGGCCGCATTTGGAAAACATTCAGCTGGCAGATCCGGAGTTTTTCAGGAGCCGTTCCGTAGACCTGTTACTAGGCGCAGACGTCTACTCCGAGGTGATAATGAGTGGTATCATCAGAGAAAATCCATCCATGCCAATAGCTCAGCAGACGCGTTTTGGCTGGATATTATGTGGCAGCGCAAATGTCACAAAATCATTCCACTGCAACGTGGTTCAGACCGACGATAGTGACCTTAGTCGATTTTGGTCAATTGAAGATGTCGTCGATCAAGATAACATGTCTACAGAAGACCTACAGTGCCTTCAGCTGTTCAAAGAAACGACCGAACGTCAAGCAGATGGTCGATACGTCGTTCGTTTACCGCTACATTCCGACGCGGATGAAAAGCTAGGAAGATCAAAAATTAAGGCATTGGCCCAGTTCTATCAAGTTGAACAAAAAATAAATAAAGATCCAAACGTCGCAAATGCATATAAAACATTCATGAACGAGTACCTAGAATTAGGTCACATGTATGTGGCGGCAAGTACCGGTGACAAGATACCTACCTACTATTTGCCTCATCACTGTGTACGCCGTAGTGATTCCACAACAACTGCATTAAGGGTCGTTTTTAATGCATCGGGTGTTACGTCATCGGGCCATAGTTTAAACGACGTTATGTATCGTGGCCCAAATTTACAAAAGGACCTCTTATCTCTTGTTCTAAAATGGAGGCAATATAAATATGCATATACCGCGGACATAGAAAAAATGTTTTGGCAAATTTGGGTTCACGAGGATCAGCATCGTTATCAAACGGTGGTATATCGAAATTCGACAAGCGAATTAATTAAAGATTATTCTTTAGCCACTGTTTCCTACGGAACAAAAGCCGCACCTTTCCTCGCGATGATGACACTCAAACAGCTCGCAAGTGATGAAAGGCGCCAGTATCCTGCAGCAGCAAAGGTTCTTGAAGACCAGTTCTACATGGACGACCTACTGAGTGGATCCCACAGCATAGAGTCAGCACAGAAACTAAAAATAGACCTGATTACACTTTTGAAGGCGGGGGGTTTTCATCTACGCAAGTGGGCGTCTAACGAAGAGTCGTTACAAGTAAAAGATAACGAAGACACAGTGTCTCAAGAAACCTTCGACTTTCGTCATCAGGAGTCGACCAAAGCTTTGGGACTTACCTGGAAAGCGGCGGAAGATATTTTCACCTTCACGTGTAAAATGTCACCAAAATCATCTTCGGCACCTTCCAAAAGAAATCTCCTTTCCGAAATATCGAAAGTCTTCGATCCGCTTGGCTGGTTATCTCCAGTTGTGATCCAGTTGAAACTTCTATTTCAAGACGTTTGGACTTCAGAACTACAATGGGACGACAAAGTACCCGAAGATGTCTACAAACAATGGATCAAGATCAGAGAAGATATCGATAACATCAAGCAATTCAGAGTACCAAGATGGATAGGAAGTGGAGAGTGCGATACGATTGAGCTTCATGGATTCTGCGACGCCTCCTCAAAAGCAATTGCAGCAGTGGTCTACGCACGAATTCAAAGGCAGGATGGTACAACAATCACGCTTCTTGCAGGGAAGACGAAGGTCAATCCAATTAAAAGTAAATTAAGTTTACCCAGATCGGAACTCAGCGGGGCACAGCTATTGGCCAATCTTATGACCAAAGTAACAGAGAGCCTATCCGGTCACAAAATAAAACTATACGGTTGGTGTGACTCAACTGCAGTACTTGGTTGGCTAGGCGGAGAACCAAGCAAATGGAAACCCTTTGTCGCCAACAGGGTCATAAAGATAAGGGAGGTCATGCCCCCAAAATGCTGGCGTTATGTAAAATCTAACGAAAACCCAGCTGATTGTGCTAGCCGTGGTCTATCAGCCACTCAACTTCAAAATCACAAGCTCTGGTGGAATGGGCCTACCTGGCTATCGTCCTTCAAAAATGATGATGAAAGAATCATATACAAAACTGATTTAGAAAAAAAGAAGGTCAAACAATCAGTCAACATAACACAAGTAGATAGTGCAAGTACAAACATTGTACAACAATTAATTTGCAAGCATAGCAGTTTCACGCGCGTAGCGCGCGTCCTTGCTTGGATAATGCGCTTGATAACAAAACAAACGTGCCGTAGTAAACAACTGTACTTATCTACAGATGAGATTCATGCTGCCCAATATAAAATCATAAAATGCGTTCAGAGCACTGAAGTCGCGGAGGACATCATGAGTCTTAAAAATAAAAAATCTGTTAATCAAAAAAGCAGACTTATTAACATGAATCCATTCTTAGATAAAGATGGCATGTTGAGAGTGGGAGGTCGCCTGAGGCACTCCAATATTAGTGATGAGATGAAACATCCACTAATTATACCACATTGCAGCCACTTCACTGACATGCTCATCGACCACGCTCACAAACACACGTTTCACGGAGGAGCTCGTTTGACATTATCCTGGTTAAGACAGGAATATTGGATCGTGGGGGGCAACCGCGCAGTCAAAAAACGGCTACAGCAATGCGTCATTTGCAAACGGCACAACCCAGTCCTAAAACATCAAATAATGGGGGACTTACCTTCGTCAAGGACAGAAAATCCTTCAAGGCCATTTTATCGCACTGGCTGTGATTTTACGGGATTTATCGACGTGAAATCTAGCAAAGGACGTGGAATTAAATCAAGTAAGGGATATGTGTCAGTTTTTGTGTGTATGGTGACAAAAGCCATTCACCTTGAACTTGTATCGGACTTATCATCGTCAGCGTTTTTGGCAGCCTTGAGAAGGTTTTCAGCAAGAAGAGGTACCCCGCGCCACATATATTGCGACAACGGTACAAACTTCGTTGGAGCGAATAAAGTTCTTAGCAAAGAATTTGTGGAATTAAAATCAATGTTTACAGATGCGTTCCAAAATGAAGTAAATGAGATGAAAATCGAGTTCCATTTTCTGGCACCTTCATGGCCTTCAGCAGGTGGTCTGTGGGAGTCAGGAGTGAAGAGCTTAAAACACCACTTACGCCGAGTAGTCGGAGAACAAAAACTTACGTTTGAAGAATTTACGACTCTTCTCACGCAGTTAGAAGCTTGTTTAAACTCCCGACCTTTGTGCGCCCTGAGTGAAGATATTGACGACATCAACTATCTTACTCCATCTCATTTTCTCGCGAGTGGTCCAGTTTTAACAATTTATGAAACAGAGCAAGATCAGAGAACTAGGTGGCATCTAACACAAAAAATCTTCCACGACATATGGAAGAGATGGCGTGCCGAATACCTCACGCAGCTACTGGCCAGAAGCAAGTGGAGAGAAGCACGGCCTAACATAAAACTAGATGATATCGTTATCATACATGACGCGAATCTGCCCGCAGGCAGATGGGTTTTAGGTCGCGTGATCGAGCTCCATCCTGGTAAGGATAATCATGTCCGTGTGGTCAGCATTAAGACAAAAAGCGGGATCCTCAAGAGGCCTGTCGTAAAAGTTTCCATCCTGCCGGTAAACAATGGAGGCGCACTAGAAGCACCTTCTGTTTCGGAGGAGAAGGATGAGGTTGGCCCAGCAGAACCAACCCGAAAAAGAAAGAAGAAAACAAACATCATGACGTCATGCATCAACATAATGACAATGATATTCTTCCTTACTATGTTGTGTTTAACGACTACAGTCCACGGCGCTTACAACGTCACATCAGTTCAAAGTAACAACAGCATTTACTTTGACAAAGTTTCAGACATGCGTGTAGTACAAGACAAGTGGAAGCTCATTGTTTATTACAACATGGAGCCGTACTGGAAAGGTTTACAACTACTATCGGCCTACAATAAACATCTCGACGAAATATGCTCACAGTTCAAGGAACGAAAATCCCATTGTGACATCATAATAATCCAGCTACGTCACGGATTCGCAGAATTGGAATATAACAATAACATACTGCAGTATGGTGATAAACGCTCTCGATCGAAACGAGGCCTTATAGACGGAGTGGGCAACATCGCAAATAGCTTGTTCGGTGTTTTAGACAGCCGTTTCGCACAACATTACGAAGCCGATATTTCCAAATTTAGAGAAAACCAAAAGCATTTGGCTATTTTATGGAAAAATCAAACCTCGGTGATAGAAGCAGAGAACAGTTTGCTTAAAAGGATTGAAACCTCAATGGAAAAACAGCATGAGAGGTTTATTCATCATATAAATGAGTTAGAAGAAGCAGAAATCAAATTAAATAACGCGATTGTCAAAATAGAAACCGTTGAAGAGTTCATAATGTCAAGCATAATTGCCAATAACATCTACATAAATCTCAAGAACATTCAAGATGCTTTGCTCGATACTATCACAAACTCACATGAATTCAACGTCCATCTACTTACACCAAAGCAGCTTCGTGAAGAACTCAGTATCATCTCAGGGCAGCTGTCCAAGGATTTATCTTTGCCTAGCAACAACCTACAAAATGATCTAACAAAGGTTTACAAGATTCTTCGAGTTAGAGCTTGCATGACTTCGCAGTACTTCATCTTCGAAATACAAATTCCTTTGGTGAACAGAGAGAACTATGAACTATTTAAGACACACTCAGTTCCGCGGCAAGTGGGGGACGCAATGGTAAGCATTACAGCAAAAGCGGCTTATCTTGCAATAAACCTGCAAAAGGATACCTACTTACTAATTTCAGAGAATGAATTGTACAAAAAATGCACACATTTTGAAGAAAATCTACGCCTATGTGACCTTCAGAAGCCGGTGTACCAGAAAGCGAATGGGGACAATCTTTGTGTCAAAGATCATAAAAAAGATCAATGTAAAACCACTATAAGTACGTGTCAATCTACTTACACGGAGCTTATAAACGTAAACACATTCATGCTCACCTGTTGCGGTCAATGCACCGTAAGATTTATCTGTGGCTATCAAGTTACACAGGAACAATTAACGGGTGTGAGTATTATCGCACTAGGTAACGACTGCGTCATCAAGGGCGAGACCTTCACAATTACGTCACACAAACAACACTCCAGCAAAATTAACATTGAGCCAGACATATATCCAATAGAGATCGCACCAGTCAATGCCATTATAAATCTGACGATACCGATCAGCCATATAGAAGAGAGCAGCAGCGACTACAAAGGAACGATCGAGCGCATAGATCAGCGCATCGCAAGGCGATGAGATCTCATCTCACGACATACACCACTACGTAGCTATCTACGCGGTTGCAGCAGCAGCGGCGGTTGCGGGTGTGGTCGCCTGGTGTCGATCGCGCCGCGCCGCCGCCGCCGCCTCCCTGGCCGATGTCAGCGCGGAGCGGGCCATGCTCGTGACGTGCGCGCCGCCCGCGCTCTCCGGGGGCGCACAGCCCGTACCATCGGCCCGTGCGGCACCCCCTAGGCATGGCGTCAGTGTCAATGATGAGTGTAGTGTTGAGTGTGATGACAGTGTGAATGTGCGTAAAACTAGTGTTAAAAAACAATATAGTGTTAAGTGTGAGAAAGCTACAACGCCTACGTTTAGCAAGATTAGGTTTTTAAGCGATAGTGATTAGGTTCGGTATCAGACTGCGTTTTTAGTTATACGATCAAAATGTCGGTATCATACTGCGTTTACTAACAAAGCATTGTTTAGTTAAGTTTATCACCATGTATCACGATCATTTTCGCTAATTAACCCAAACATCTCAGCTCACGCACTTCATCTCGCGCCCCGGAATATGTACGGTTCGTACAATAAGTACATAGAAATGCAATTCGGCATTACCCGACCGTGGGACCGATCGAGGCGCGACATGCGGTCACCCGCGCCGCCAGTCCTCATTAACATCGCGGCTCATTATCACGTCTTTCCCATCAATTAACTTTAAAGTATTTTTAGTGCAATAAATCGTGTGCAGTTAAACCAAACTCTTTTCTTGATGTCCCCAACAACCTATGTATGTCCACCATTTGTAACGGCTGGTATAAAACATATAATGTAAAAAGATTTTAGTTTATGAAAAACGGAACGGAACGTTATTTTGAAAAAAGAGCAACAAACGAAGTAGCTACAAAAACTAAAGACATTAAATAACCAAGGGCGCGTACCAGATGGCATGGTGGGCCCAGTTTCGTAAGGCACAGGCACCTACATACATAAATTAATCATGTTGAATTAAATTACTAAAAAATTTCATTTCATGAAATGGATTGTGTTAATATTACCAATGAAAAAGTGATTTAAATTTGCAAACTAATCACCAATCTTTCTACAAAGTTTTGGCAATTTTTTTAATGACTGTAATTATACAAATAATCTTTCACACACAATCACAGGCCTGAAACGTTTGCAACGGACGAAAAGACACATGTCTTATACCTAGGTGTTGTTCTAGACCTGGTTGAACATTACTATAAGTATGCTACATTACTAACTACCTGTAGATTGTTCTTAATAATCTGCAGTAAGCTCAATTGTTTCAATTGTAAATACTAGTTCTAATTTGTTTCTATTATTTGATTGTAATTTAATGTATGCTATAACAATGCTAAGGCTACTTTTCATCCCCGGTTATCGCGTGCGATGCCCCGGGCAGGAGCTTGTTGGTGATTAAGATATATGCACTCCATTCCCCAGGGTCTAGAAGACCAGCTGCTCAGTGTGGTGGTGAGAGCGGAGCGCGCAGATCTAGAGGAACAACGTGAGAGTCTCATCATCGAGACCAGCGCCAACAAGAGTCTGCTGCAAGGGCTCGAGGACTCTCTGCTGAGGGAGCTCGCGACATCTACCGGGAACATGCTGGACAATGTGGAGCTGGTCAATACTCTGGAGAACACCAAGTCTAAGGCTTCAGAGGTAGTACTCTTATCCTCCTACCCGAATTTCGGATTTGCGGAAAATTCGTCGACAACAATTCGCCGAAAATACAATTTTTCAAGTAGGTATAGCGGGAAATACCCAGTTTTGTCCTACATCTGAAAAATTGTTTTTTCGGCGAATTGTTCTCGGCGAATTTTCCGCAGATGCGAATTTCGACCGTAATGGCCAATCTCAACTGAGACTAGCCATATGCGCAGATGCGCAGGACATATTGTAGTGCACAAGTGTGTGCGCAGACACACGTGCACTCTCTATTCCCTCACGCTCATAATCCGCAGACCGATACGACCGGAGAGAGGTCAGGCGCAGGACCGACGGCTTAACGCCTCGGAAAGTAGGTACCCTAATATTTCACAAATAAAACCAGATTATTATTTGCACCTAAAACAAAATACGAATGAAAAATAATAGAAATTAATTGCTGGTGCCTTTTCGAGTGAGAGTGACTTTACTCAAAGAAGATTGTTAAAATAATTTCGAGTATTTTTGAGTAAAAGTTTAATCCCGAGGATAAAAATTTTGTTGAGTAAGTTTGTAAAATCCTCCAAATTATTAAAGCACTAAAATCTTCTTTTTCTTACAGGTGATGGAGAAACTACAGCTAGCGGAAGCGACGACCAAGGACATAGAGAAGCTTCGAGACGGGTACCGTCCCGTAGCCAAGCGCGGGTCGATCCTGTTCTTCGTACTGTCAGACATGGCGGGCGTCAACTCTATGTACCAATACTCGCTGTCTTCTTACTTAGATGTAAGTCTAATTCTAATTCTAAGGGTCGATCCACATCTGACGGAAATTGCGTCGAGCGTATCATCGGTCGCGTCTATTCGGTCAAATTAGACCTGCCACATTACGCGTCTAGTCAGTTTCTGCGTTCAGCATCTACAGAGGCGGTTGCAACGGAGCGGAGGCAACAGAAAATCGATAGCACCTTGTTTCTTTTTTGATAATAATAACTTAACTTGTTCATATTGATTCTCTGTATGCACATAAGTCATAAGGCAAATCCCCCCCTACATGGGAGACCATCCACTCGATGGACCGACGACATCGTAGCGGTCGCAGGGAGTCGATGGATGGAGGCGGCTCGGGACCGCTATTTGTGGCGTCGTACGGGGGAGGTCTATGTCCAGCTGTGGACGTGTATGGGCTGATGATGATGATGCACATAAGTTGTTAAATAGTCAAGTTATAGATCTATATCATTTAAATTTAGTGTATTTTGTGATTGTTTTACGTTATGTGCATCTCAATAAACAAATTAAAATTAATACTTTATGTATAACTGTTAGATATAGTATAAAATTTGAATTGTCTAAGTGCTTATTTTGTAAGCCTAAAGTTAATGATTCCGATTCACGATTAATGCGGTATCGTTCTTTTTCAGGTATTTTCTTTCTCTCTGCGTAAGGCGATGCCCAACGTGATTCTGATCAAACGATTGAAAAACATTATCGACATGCTTACTAAGAATGTCTACGACTATGGTTGCACTGGTACGTGAAACACTACGCCCTTATGCACTTTGACTACGCGGATCGCCCTGGGGTCACTAGAGCATTGTTCTCAAACAAGAAATATTTGAGGGGCTACCCCGATCCAAATCAGTACCACCACCTATTTTATCGTATTATTACGTTAACCCTTAGACCGCCATAGTCACATGACAAGCACACACCTGAAAAATCACCTGGGGACCCATCAGCGCAAACGACGACCTTTGGAATATCTATTGTTCACTTTGTGCTTTGGCTTAGAGAACACGGGAATACGTTTTTGGCGTGGCGGTCAAAGGGTTAAAGAAAGGTATAAGTAAAGAGATAAGAGCTGGTAGAGAAGAGTGGAAGAAAAATACGTGTTGTGCCCCACCTAGTGCGGGATAAGGGCAGGAAGAAGAAGAGCTCAAAATTGGGCATTTTCAACACCACCATTAACAAATACAATTCTCAACTAATCCATCAGGTCCATTCCACAGGTATCTTCGAACGCCATAAACTTCTGTTCTCGTTCCAAATGGACATCAAACTGGAACAGAGCGAGGGCCACGTCAGTCAGATGCAACTGGACTTCTTCATCAAGGGAAACGTCTCCTTGGAGAAATCTCCCCGAGCCAACCCCACTACTTGGATACCGTCACAGGTAGAATACCTTTTTGCCATGGTATGACGGTAGATTTTTTTTATCTTTATTTATAGAGCTTATTCAATAATTACACTGCGATTAGTATCATCTAGCCCCAAGCTAAGCTGAGTTTGTGTTATGGGTACTAGATGACTGATATATTTAATATAATATATTACAATGATCGTTTTTTTTTCATTATACCTACATAGAAAATACCCAGAACACCCAAAACAAATATTTGCAGATCGTACAAACATTTGTACCGAGGCGGGAATCAAACCCGCAACCTCCTGCGTTGCAGGCAGCCCTAGTCCCCCAAATATCCTGTATTTTGGAACGACAAGTTTGAAACATATATCATGTATACATATATAAGGAGGTTTTGTCTTCTGTGGTAGTTTTAAAAGCTGTGTTATAAAATGCAGCATCGTCCCCAATAATGCTTTTAATAATGCTGGTAAAATGAATAATGAAATTTCTTCCAGGGCTGGCAAGACATTATGAAACTCAGCGCTGACTTTCCAGAAAGTTTCGCGTTGCTACCTGATCACATCACGAGGAAAATGGACGTGTGGCAAGAGGTAAATAAAATACTCCATGGCCCGTACTCGCAAAAGCTAAATTTTTCGTGCAAACTGTGATCTTATGCAAGCGACATAAGAGTTGGTTTTGCTCGAAAACGAATCGGAAACTTCGATATTCCTTTTCCGAGTAGGCCCCCAGATCTGGGCAGCCGCAAGACTCGGCGGTGAACTGTGAGCGTCGTAGCTTCAGGGGTGAACGTACTTTGTATTTGGGATTTATCTAAGTATTTGTGACTTTTATAGACATACTTGCTGCTGCCCGCGCCCTCGCCCGCGTTTTATCGGGATCAAAAATAGCCGATATTTTATTCCAAGTCGTGAACTATACCTACCCATATCATTTTGCCAATTTCAGCCCAATCGTTTCAGTAGTTTTTGCGTGAAAGAGGAACGAATATCTTTATTTGGGATTCAGAAGCTAAATTCTTAAAAAAAAAACAATATCAATGTAACCTATTTTGTATTCTCAATTATAGCTTAATTTTAGTTTTATTAGGTATTATTATTTTTAGTATTCTCAGCTGAATATTATAAATTTTGTCTAGGGTAGGATTTGAATGTTTTACCATAGCTTGTTAGCCCGTATGATATTAATGACTCGGCTAGCGAGTTATATAAATTAATTAGAACGTGAAAGGGTACTTTATATTTTAGTATAGCAAATTTAGCTAGCATTGCCCTCAGCTTGTTGCAAATATGGTCAATATGTTGACCCCAGTTGAATCTATCGTCAACAATAAGACCTAGGTATTTGTATTGACTAACTTGTTCTAAATTTCTGCATCTGCATCTATGTACTATAGACTTATGCAGGCATTCGTGGTTGTGTGCAGTTATTACTAGTGGGCGGTCTACGTTTAATAAGTGGTTGGAGCGAACATGAACAACTTTTGTCTTGTCAGAATTTAGTACAAGTCCCGCGTCGTGTGACCATTTACAGAGGTTTGTGAAGTCACGCTGTAATAGTGTTTCCGCTTTTGTAATGTCCTTGCTGGCGACTACGAGACATGTGTCGTCAGCATATTGATACACCGAGCAGTTTTCTACTACGTTACTCATGTCGTTGACAAATGCCAGATAATGTAAGGGTCCAAGGACCGATCCCTGGGCAGTGCCTGTAGTGACTGGTATCTCGTCGCTCATTTGATTTCCTATTCTCACCCGGTACTTTCTGAGTCTGAGATAGTCTTTGCACCAATTCAGGAGAGGCCCTCGAATGCCCGTGTTATCTAGCTTTTGTATGAGTGTGGCGTGATTAAGGGTATCAAAAGCTTTACTAAAATCTATAAATAGAAGTAGTACGTGCTGTTTGTCATCAAGATAGTTATTTAATTCATCTGTAAATTTTGATAGAAGAGATGATGATTTATTACGTTGAAAGCCATATTGGGTACTATTTAGGATATCATATTTAGTATAATAATTTTTTATTTCATTACATATATATTTTTCCATTATTTTATCTATTACCGGGAGTATCGTGATAGGTCTATAATTCTCATAGTCACTGTGGGATCCTTTCTTGTGAATAGGCCTAACTATACCAGTTTTTAATTATGATGGGTATTTTCCATTCTTTACGCTGCTATTAATCAGCTTTGTTATTATTGTGGTTATCTTATCACATACAGATTTTACGTCTATGCAGCGGATGCTATCTGCTCCAGTTGCTTTTTTAATATTAAGGTTTTTAATTATATTAGAAACGGTGCTGCAGTCAGCTTCCTTGAATCGCATTGATCTGTTTTCAGGCAATATGTAATTAGATTCGTTTAAGAGTTTAATTTTACAGTTCGGTATTATTTTCTTAACATTATTATCAAATTCCTGTCCGAAGTTGTCTGCCAATTGCTTTACTGTTATTTTGTGTGATAATATGTATAAGTAGGAAGTAGGATATATAATATAGGTAAGCTAAAGCTGCGGTAGGTTATTTTTAGGCTTTAATTTTCATTTGTAACAAAGATATCAATAGCTGAAAAATGTCTATACTTACTTCGATTTAGAATCCAAGATATTTTAATAATAAAATAGAATGAAAACTTAACAAAAACGGATAACAATTTTAGGCTGAAATTGGAAATGGATATAGTTTGGGACCTAGAATAACATATATTTGACTATTTTAGGCTTTTTATCCCGATAAAACGCGGGCGAAGGCGCGGGCAGAAGTTAGTGAAGCTATAACTACACATACCTACTCTTTGCAGTGGTTTGATAGCGACGCACCCGAGTCCATGACCTTCCCGGACGGGTACAGCAAACACATGGCGCCCTTCGAACTGCTGATGCTGCTGCGTTGCTTCAGAGTAGACCGCATCTACCGCGCGCTCACTGATTACATCACTGTCACTATGGGGGAGGAGTATATCACGCCGCCTGTCATCAGGTATGTACAGTAAACACATGGCTCCCTTCAAACTGCTGATGCTGCTACGTTGCTTCAGAGTGGACCGCATCCACCGCGCGCTCACTGATTACATCACTGTCACTATGGATTTTCAAATCATACAAACATTTGTCCCAAGGCGGAAATCAAACCCGCAACCTCCTGCGTCGCAGGCGGACTTTCGTCCGCTGCGCCACTGAGGTTGTCATTATACTATACTTGGTTCTAGAATCCAATATGTTTCTATTTCGCTATGCGTATGCAGTTGCGTTGATGAACTTTTTCATTTTCGTTGTAACCGTGTTCTCGTCTGTTATTGTTATCTCTTTTTGTGAAATTTTCATACAAATGTATTTGTTTACAAAAATATTTTGACATTTAAATCCTACTAACATAGTATTGTACTTACTAACATAGTACTAAATATGATATGGATCTCTGTGTCTGAAATAAAACATTTATGTATATATTATTTTAGATCCGAGTAGTTAGGTAATGCCTTTTCAGACCTCCCGATTGTGGAGTACGCGGCGGTGAAGTGTATGGGCAAGTAGGTACGTGATCTTTCACACGGACCGTCATAATTTGCATACATTCGCCACCGGGTATCCGGCACCGGCTAGCCGGCAACAGAATATCTGAAAAGGAACTTATGCCCATGACAGACGTATCTATAATATATATTAATATACTTTGCTATAAAGCAAGCAATACAAGCAATTACATTATAGCTTAATGACGTCATAGAAATATTAATTATAGCTACGTGTTGGGTCACTCGAAAATTTGTATAGAAAATATATCGCGCTATGCCTTGCTTATGATGATTCATATTACTTTAAATTATAGCTATGTCTGTGATGGGCTTTATAATAAGTGTGCACAGTCAGCTCCCAATGTTGATTATAAGTACCTAACCTTCGAAAATCTCTCCCTTTCAGCTTAGATATGATAGTAGAACAAACGACTCCCTTCACTCCCGTTGTGTTCATCCTATCTCCGGGCTCGGACCCCACATCTGACCTGATGAAGTTAGCGGACCGCTGCGGCTTCGGCGGTGGAAAGTTCAAGTATCTGTCGCTAGGACAGGGGCAAGAGGGAGTGAGTATTGGTTTTTAAACAGAATTCGAATAAATTTTAATATATAAAAAAACTTAAATACAAGCTTTTATATCACTAAGACCAAAATGCTTGGGAAGACAAATCCAACGAACCAAACTCGACGTTGTTAAGTCGTTTCGTTTAGGAGTTTCTATGGCCAACTTCGGTTTTCATCATCAGACCAGCTCGATGGTACCATGACATTGCAGTGTCACCGAACTTACATAAGTATGTCAAATTTCAGCTCAATCGGTCGAAGATAACTGGTCTAAAATTGAGTTGCAAGATTTCATCCTATCAACCATAGTTACATTTACATTATGTACATACATTGGAAGTTAAATAAAAACTTATAAAAAAAGGAGCAGGTTCTATGTATATTCGACTGTACTTATGCATGTTGATAATTCTTCGACATTTATGGGTCAATTTGGATGATTCTCATTGTATAGAGTATGGTCCCAGGGTGGTCCCATGGAAATTTTTCCTCCCCGGGATTATTAGCATGTATCCACAAAACTTAGAAAACAGTTTAAAACTCAGGGATTAGTCAGTTTTTAATTTTTTCCAAACAATCAAATTATGATATGTTACTTTTTTCTCGTACCTAATGTAAGGCAAGTAAAATCGTATAGTTCGCTAAACTGACTGTACAATTGAATCGCTTTGTCGCCAACGTCCATACCACGTTGAATTCACCGGTTCTCGTCCGATCACCGAAGTTAAGCAACGTCGGGCGCGGTCAGTACTTGGATGGGTGACCGCCTGGGAACACCGCGTGATGTTGGCTTTTTGCTCATTATTTTCCTCAACTCACAAAATCCAAACTGAGATACCATCCTTTTAGGTCGATCGATATAAAAAGAACGTTATAATTTTTTGTGCTTTCAAATTAATTTTATATGCCATGCCAAATGAATTGACTCGATTAATGTTGTAAAAACAATGATGTACATACAAACATATAACCCAGAAATCGCGCGCGATTCCACAGGCAGAAATTAATTCTCTAGAACTAAAAATGTATAGATAGAATACTTTCCTTCTGTTCGGGTATAAATACACATTTCACACTGTACAACAACTATAAAATATCATAATTCAAAGGGAATTATGGAGGGCAGTTCTGGTAATATATCTACTCGATAAATATGGCAAGAACTGTTAAAATATTAAGTGATAAACAAGCGTATTCTCAAAATCTGCAATTCTTTATTTTACGAGGGTTTTTCTTTGATGAGTTGCTCGATAAGTCGCACGCGAATGCAGTTTTTGGCGGTACTCGATATTTAATCACATGATATTTTTATCCTGTGATAATGAGCATCACTCGATATAGTATTACGTGATACGCAGTATTGCCCCCCTGGTCGTCTGGTAGAAATCACAGCAAGGCATAAGACCGCCAATTGCAGGATACGCTAATTAGTTTTTAAGAACTCCTGTACCCACTATACTGTTATCTTTCCTGCAATAAAGCGTTTATTTATTTATTTTTACTGTCCAGGCCGCACTAGCGCTTCTAGAAGGTGCAATCTCTCACGGGCAGTGGCTGATCCTGCAGAACTGCCACCTCCTGGTGTCGTTCCTCCGCGAGCTGGAGAAGCAGCTCGAGATGATGACCAAGCCGCACCCCGAGTACCGGCTGTGGCTCACCACAGACCCCACGCCCACATTCCCTATCGGCATACTGCAGCGCTCACTCAAAGGTACCTTACCAAGAACCGTTGAATTTGACCGATTTGGCGCTGCGGGCAAAGGTCCGCCTGCGACGCAGCAGATTGCGGGTTCGATTCCCGCCTTAGGAGAAATGTTTGTACGATCTGAAAATATTTGTTCCGGGTGTTCTGGGTATTTTCTATGGCTATTAAAAAATATCTATCTGCGTATGTATTGTATTATGTACCTATGTATATCAGTCATTCAGTACCTACTCATAACACAAGCTCTCTTAAATTGGGGATAGATGATGCTGTGTAGATTGTCCAACATTATTTAGGTATTGATTTGTTAACTAGGTGTTCCCCGCGGTTTCATCCGCGTTAAATTTGAATTTCACATTGCTAGGGGGATAAAAAGTTCTTTATTCCCATAAATCTCACAGAGCGTGAAAGAAGGACAAACAAACACACTTTCGCATTTATAATATTAGAATGAGTTAAAAACATGACACACTTATAAGGAACGGTACAGTACATGCATAAAGTGGTTATAAAAGGTACTAATCAGCATAATGCTGGCTAAGGTCCCGTTTGAGACCTCGCCAGCGCTAATCTTCCGTTAGAATAGAACTCATACAGATGATGTCACAAACGGACCCACGGCTACGCTGTGTAAAATACCAAAAATACTAATATAATAGAACATAAAGTACAGTTTACAAAAAACATACACAGGTATTATTTGTTAACGCGAAATTTTCTCCTTTGAAATACAATTCTTGGCTTACCCTGCGTGTCCTGCGTAAGCGTAGGTAACCCGCTTTCCTAGGTGAGAGACACGCGATGGTCGCCCATATTTTTTAAAATTTTGCGTTCTTTAAAGTTGGAATCACATGCATCGCGTTTTCCTAGTTACTCTTATTACCAGTGTGCTTTGACTAATAATCAGATTCTAATTGGTAATTATAATCCGATTATGGTCACAATGAAGGAAGATAAATTAAAGAAAATTAAGAAAAGAGAACAAACTATTGGCGTCGTATGAGGGAGGCCTATGTCCAGCAGTGGACGACGGACGCGTATGGGCTGATATGATGATTCTCTCTAATGGCTATAAAACCACTCTAGCGATAACCTAACCATCATAATTATTTGACATCATAACTATCTGGTTCCAGTGGTAACGGAGCCTCCCAACGGTCTGAAGTTGAATCTCCGCAACACTTACTTCAAGATGCGCACTCACGCACTAGAGGAGTGCACACATCCGCAGTTCAGGAAGCTTGTTTACGTGCTTGCCTTTTTCCATGCCGTCGTACAGGTGACTTTGAATGCCATAGCTAATTTATCTATATTTTTGTCTTTTATCTACCTATTTACAGTAAAATTTGCGAACCGATTTAGGGACATGTCGGTATCAAAAGGTAGGTTTGGGGGAGGCCTATGTTCAGCAGTGGACGTGTACGGGCTGATGATGATGATGATGATGGGTACCAAAAGATGTTTGGGACTTTTATTACTAGTTTTACTTACTTGGAGAAAGATAGATTTCATGTTCTATGTTCTGATAACGTAGTATTATACCTACCTGGCCGGTGGTGGAGAGAAACAACTGATCATGGACCCGCAGGCTGATTACGCAACAGGTGTAAATCTCCCGATCATCGCTGTCAAACGTCAATTTTATGTTAGCTAACAGCTGCTACAACGCAAACAGCAATCGAGCACTAGGTCTCCCTCTGCTGGACAATCGGTGAACCGATTTAGGTACTTGTTGTGGGTAGCCGCGACACGAACTTCGTAGGCAATCTGAGTGATCCTTCACAGTTCCAGAAGGTTCATTCATATCACATAAGCTCTTGTATTTAAGGGAATAAGATATATAAGATCCGTGACTGTTCTTATTGTAGTCTGAATTACACGAAATACCTATGTACCAAATATTTCAGGAGCGTCGCAAATACGATAAAA
Organism: Eupithecia insigniata; assembly: GCA_947859395.1. NCBI lineage: Eukaryota > Metazoa > Arthropoda > Insecta > Lepidoptera > Geometridae > Eupithecia > Eupithecia insigniata. The sequence goes on along the minus strand of OX402009.1, from coordinate 2,306,086 downwards.
TCGGCTGGAACATTTCGTACGACTTCAGCGAAAGTGACTTCGTGGTTTGCATGCAGATACTGCAATGTTACCTGGACCGCTGCAACCTCGCCAAGGGACCCATTCCGTGGGCCACACTCAAGTATCTCTTCGGAGAGGTAACCAGGGTGTCCAAGGGCCGAGTTCTAGTAACCAATGGCTTACTATGACTACGGTATCGTCTCAGCATCCATAGTTGAAAGAAACTCTAGATAGTGCGTGCGGTGCTATTTGTACAGAGAGATTGATAGAGTGGTTTCAAGATTGACATTTTAGACACGCGTCCCTCCAATGGATGGGCTTCCATTTGTAATTTCTTTCAAAGATAAAGATCAATTTATTTGCTTCTACATAATGTAGGTTACAGTTGTAGGTCTTAAATATATTATAGGTACACATATGCTTCAAATATGTTCTACCTTAAAATTAGGCATGGAAATATTTAAAATTATATTTATAGTACGCAAATTGTTCACAAAATTAAATAAATAGTCAAAGTTTAAGATCGTCAACTAAAAAATTATTAATATTAGTAATAGCATTTCCTTAATTATAACGGTTTTAATTTAGCTTTGAACATAATCTCACGATTCAAAAAGGACTGTAACTTATTATAAATTTTGGTGCCATCCCGACTATACTTTTTTGTACCAGTGCAGTTTTGCAACTAGGCATACAGAGTCTGTTGTCTCTGTTACTCTGTACTCGTCATCCAAGGTAAAATGCCAAAATGTGTACCTAATTCTGAGGCGATGGATACCAATGTTATAGTGAAGCGGTTATGTCGGTGGAATTCGGCTCGTTATTATTATAGATAGATAAGTGTGCAAATATAATTTACAAAATAATAATTATCGACGAAGCGACGAATCCGCCATTCGTCGCTTCGTCGATAACGGTTACAAACATTGTGACACGAGATTTTTATATATAAGGAGATGTATGCATTTCATCCGAATGAATTAAGCCTTACCACTGATCAGATTCTGATCATCTATTTAATGTTGTTATATAATTCCCGTCTATGTACCAGGTGATGTACGGCGGTCGAGTGATAGACGACTTCGACCGTCGCGTGGTGAAAACCTACATGGAGGAGTACCTGGGCGAGTTTCTGTTCGACAAGTTCCAGCCGTTCCATTTCTACCACGACAAGGCCTTCGACTACGTTATACCGCCCGAGGGGGAGAAGGAGGAGTATATAGGTAAACCTGCACCGCTGAACATAGGCCTCAAACAAAGATGCAGCGACGCAGGAGGTTGCGGGTTCGATTCCTGCCTTGACGATTTGCAAATATTTGTCTCGGGTGTTCTGGGTATTTCCTATGTATAATAAAAAAATGTACATATCTAGGTATGTATGTATTGTATTATGTACATATATCAGTCATCTAGTACCCATAACACAAACTCACAACCATAAACCTGGGAGTAGATGATGCTGTGTGGATTGTCTAGCATTATTTATTTATAATATTGGCCACAATAACCGGTCCTCCGCTCCTGCATTGTTTCGCACAACCCTCAACAGCTGGTAGATTCAGACTCGCCAGTAGGGCTATTCTAACTCGATCTATGTTCTATGTAATGAAACGTTATGTTACAGAGTTCATTGACACTCTTCCCCTGGTGAACTCACCGGAAGTGTTCGGTCTACATCCTAACGCAGAGATCGGGTACTTCAGCCAGGCCGTGCGCGAGATGTGGGGGCACCTCATCGAGCTGCAGCCTCAGACCAGTGAGATATCCTACGCCATCAGCACATTTTGGTGCATTTAGAGACGCGCTAAAATCTTTTACTCAAAAATGCTTATTTTGACAATTCTTTGAGCAAAGTCGACATTTCCGGCTAACCTCACTTTACTCGAATCGAATGTGCGCCAGCAAAGTAAATATTGCTGGTGACTTTTAGCCACCAGCTATTGTCATTATTGTCGAGTTTTGTTTCGATAATAGTCAGGTGCAATGCAATTCTTACTCTCACTTGCAATATGCTGCTATTATTTAACCTTCGACGAGTCGCACCCTTGCGCGGAACATAAGTAGTCGCGCGCGGTCTGTGATTCCGCAATATTGCGTGTCTGGTTACAGAAGACTGATAAATATTTAACGACATTGTATGGCCTGATAATGAGAAGAAGTCTTATGAATAAAAAATATCATAAGTTCTTTACGGACTCTGAGCCCGCGCACGACCACTGCGCCGCTTGGCGCGAGGAGCTCTGAGTCGCTGGCTGGACTCTGTAGGTGTTGCTTAGCAATCTCAATGTCAAGTTCGAGTATTGTGGTGACCTGAAGATGTCTCGTGGAGAGACGAAACTAGTAGACAACTTACTTTGATGAATACTATCAGAGTAGGTTATACGCGGAATTATTACTAAATATTTTTCCACTCTAATATTTTACGCATCAGCGAAAATCGTGTCTCGGAGTAGGGTGCACTCCGAGACAACCTTAGTAACCGTTAACCGCACCCCGAGAGAGAAGACTGCGACAGATCGTATAGGTTCACTAATTTCATTTTGTATTTTTTTCATGCTTCATTTTAGTAACGTTGAAAGAATGTAAGTTGTTTAGAAAATTAATTACTAATAACTTTTTACTGTTGCAAATTTAGCATCGATTTATAATTTATTTGTTTTATTCATGCGGCTAGTGTACAGAACTGGTAAGTTGAATAAGATTATGTATGTTCCACCTTATTAAACGTGAACATTATTACGAGTATTCGACTTTTTGCTTGCTGATAAGTAGTGCATAGGAAAACATTCAGATCCAAAAAAAAAATTGTGGAATATATCTATAGAAACACTAGTTTCTGCACCTGGCTTTGTAAGCTTTTCTGGTATAATAAGTGGCCTATTTCTATGCCCAGGATACCGTCTACCTGCTGGTTGATAAATTTCATTAATCCAGACGTTTATGCGTGATAATAAGGTAACAGATAGAATTACTTTCGGAATTATATTTTAGTATGGATTGGCTTGAATAAATTGTTGAATGAAAAATGGACGCTTGGTAGCACCTACGTAGATACCTACTCATTTTGAGAAAAACGCAGAGAGCCTGATGAATACACAAACCGATAGTATTTACTTTGTTGTACGATTGATGGGTTACCAACTCCAAGAAAAGTGGCGTGACGTAAACCGCAGAATTGTGTTAATATTCCAAAAAGGTTAAACGATACCTCACATCGAGACAGCTTCTATCCCTTTATCAAGCACAGGTCCAGTCTGGTTTGGAATATGGCTGCCATGTTTGGGATGGCTCGGCCAGATACCAGCTTGCAGCTTTAGACTCGATAGAACGAAGATCCTTCAGACTGATTGACGAGCAGTACCTTGCAGAGACTAAGATCCAAAGTCTTGATCACCGCCGCGAGGTTGCTTGTCTCTCGATCTTTTATAGGATACATTTCGGATGCAATGCTCCCAGGAACTTCGTGAACTTATTCCACCATCTTCCACCCTTCCACTCCAAGAAAAGCAGATGAACGGCACAATACCATCCTTATCTGGTGGATATAACATCCACTCGTACTGAGCTGTTTTCCTCCACCTTCATCATTTGTACCGCTAAGGAATGGAACTCGCTGCTTCTGTTTTTCTGGTGAATTACAATCTGGGTCTCTTCGTGATACAACGTCGGCCACATCGTCACTTTCCATCAGGTGAGATTGTGGTCGCACGAAGGTCTAAATAATATTAAAAAGAACTGCCTACAGTTTAATAAAACTTTCTCAGGCGAGGGCGGCGGCGCAATGAGCCGAGAAGACTTCATAGATACCATCGCAGTGGACATTCTGGCTGAGCTACCGGTGCAGTTTGAGATCTGGAGAGTCCGGAAACAGTTCGAGATGAACATCACCCCCACACTCGTCGTCTTGCTTCAGGAACTAGAGAGGTTACATTACAACGCTACTCAAAATTTAAAGATAACGTTTAGAGTTGAGCCCGCGACTGACCGGAGCATACAGTTAGGACAGCTTAATGAGACTCTCACCGCATCTATTTTAGACAAATCACGTTTGAATTGTTCAAAACGATCAGCTGGTTAAAGCGAGCAATTTACTGCGCGCGCGAGTGAGAACGGCAACGCGACAGTCATGTTTTTTTTATTTAATATAACAGAAAGTAGGCGTCGTGAAAGTCGCTCGCTGCTTTTCCTAGCTGAGCAACAAACGCGACGCCCACATTATTTTAAAATAAATAAGCAGGCGTAGTTTTGCGTTTGTTAATGCGCTCATGCAGCTGCAAACGGCACATTTTCAAGCGTCACTGTTCGTTCCCAGATTCAACAAGCTGATCGGCCGCATGCAAACCACTCTAACGCTACTCCGCAAGGCGCTTGCGGGAGAAATTGGCATGGACGCCGTGTTGGACAACGTGTCATATAGTCTCTTCAACGGACAGCTGCCGCAGGTGTGGCGCGCGCTCGCTCCCGACACCTGCAAGGGGCTAGGCGGCTGGATGGACCACTTCAACGCCAGGTCCAAGCAGTACTCAGGCTGGGTCAGTTCTAGAACATTCTACAGTTCAACGGACAGCTGTCTCAAGTGTGGCGCTCGATTCTAGAAATTCCTACAGCCTACAGCCGACCTACAGCTGCCCACTACATAAAGGAACAAACTCTCGGTTTTGCATCCATTCAGAGTCCAGATGACGTGCGTTTGTCCTTGATTTGACCTCATCCGGTTTGCGAGTCGAATTGTAAGGCCTTTGTGAGTGCCTCTATTATCCCGATTATCTATTATTATGACGACCTCTGTGGCGCGGTGGGCGAAGGTCCGCCTGCGACGCAGGAGGTTGCGGGTTCGATTCCCGCCTCGGGACAAATGTTTGTACGATCTGCAGATATTTGTTCAGGGTGTTCTGGATGTTTCCTATGTATAATAAAAAATATCTATCTATGTAGTGCATTATATTAAGTATATCAGTTATCTAGTACCCATAACACAAGCTCTGCTTAGCTTGGGGCTAGATGATGCTGTGTGAATTGTCCAGCATTATTTATTTATTTATTATGAGTATATCTTCGTATTATTTTTAGGAGATAGATCAATTTTGTAGGAAATTTGTGCGAAAGACTGAAGTATGAGAGGAACTCACGCTAGTCCTTTCATGACAGGCACGAGGATCCAAATTTGGAGTTCGTCTTCAACAGTGACCACACATTAACACCCTGTCATTCCTTCCAGGCCACAATGGAAGAGCCGATAGTAATATGGTTGTCGGGGCTGCACATCCCCGAGTCTTACCTGATAGCTCACATCCAGATCGCGTGTCGGCTGTACACGTGGCCGCTGGACCGCAGCACGCAGTTCACGCGCGTCACCAAGTGGATCTCCGCAGATGACATCGAGGAGCGCCCTGTCTGTGTTAGTCTAGTCAGAGAATGTATCATTAATGGGGATGGGCCGAAGTCTTTTTACATTCGGTTTAACCTAATTTCGGTACTTTAAGCCGAACTTCGGCATTCGGAGAAATTTCGGTCTAAATGCCGAACATTCGGAGCAAAAAAAATTGTAAAATGCCTAAGTGCACTATTTGGACTAAAATTAATAGAAATCATATTAGACCTTTAAGTCAATTTTTTTAGTTAGGAACATGTAACACCTTAACTGTGCGGTGTGAAACAAACTTTAATATGTAATAGAAGTAATGTTTTTAAATAAATACAAAAATACAAAAAATAGTTCCTCTTGGTTGAAGAGTCTTGAAATCTTTTCCTAATTGCGGGCGGGATGCATCTAGAAACAATTCATGCAAGTGCGTAAACAAGTCATGAGGTGTTGCTCTCGAGAAAGGCGAAATTAAACTGGATTTCGGCCGAATTTTTATTTTTACCGAATGTTCGTATTCAGTTCAAACCAAATTCGGCCCATCATTAAAATTAAATACCTACTAATTTAAAGAATGGACGGACACTCTTCGCCAGCGTCCACGATATGGCGGATTGAGTTACCATTTCGTTATATCGCTCAATAGGTACATTCATAATGTACGCCTACATGTCACATGAAAATGCTGTGACTGTGAGCATTTCATTACAACACTGCCTTTTTGACACGAATCTTAGAATGTTACTTAAGTCGTTGAAGTAAAGCTAATTTTCGTTATTTTCCCAAGGGCTGCTACGTCCGCGGCCTGTACCTTGAAGGGTCCCGCTGGGACGTGGAGGAGGGCTGTCTGCGCCGCTCCAACCCCAAGGTGCTGGTGACGGAGCTGCCCATCATGTACATCATACCTATCGAGTTCCACAAGCTGAAGCTACAGGTGACGTGACAATACGTATAAGCCGATATACCTACATAGATTGGGATTGAAAATGACAGCATGAGAGGCCCTGTTTGCCCTAAAGTAACACTTACATATGTACATTGGATCTTGTTATTCGTAATAATATAATTTAATTGCCTGAGATTCAAGATATTTTATTGCGAAACATCCTACTAATATTATAAATGTCAAAGTTTGTATGTTTGGATGTATGGATATTTGTTACTCTTTCAAAATTACTGAAACGATTAGGCTAAATTTGATATGGCTATATTTTGGGACCTGCAATAACATATAGGCATTTTTTTTAACTGATAAAACGCGGGTGAAGGCGCGTGCAGCAGCTAGAGGTAAGGTAAATATATAACTCAAAGGTCTAATATCTATAACTCAAGCATGCACCTTGCTAGGACACGCTAGGTAGGTGGTTCTATCTACTCTTAGCGCTCGCCCACAGCGACTTTTTGTAGCGATGCTATCGCTATGGTGACGTGCGTTCGCATCGATACAGAAATGCCTGTGAACACTCGAGCAACCCCCTCTTCACTTTTTGTTCCCCCGATGTCGTCTAAGACGGTCGTGCATTTGCATCGATACCGTAGCGATACTGTATCGCTACAAAAAGTCGCCGAGCGCTCGCTCTTATACCCACGATAACGGACATGTGGTTCTAGCAAACCCACTAGGTGCAGCCCAGCCCAGCATGTCGCGCCGCAGATGCTGGCCAGTGAATGCGTTAAGTTGACGGGCGCAGGGTGCTGCATTAATATGTCAGTCCGTACAATCAGGATCCATATATTTATTTACTTGTCGTTTACAGAACACGCTGAGAACTCCAGTATACACTACGTCGGAGCGCCGCAACGCGATGGGCGTCGGCCTCGTCTTCGAATCAGATCTCTACACCGCTGAACACAGCAGCCATTGGATCTTGCAAGGAGTCTGTCTTATTATGAACACTGATTGATCATTTACTATTAATGTTAATTTTATCGACCCGCCCGGCGGCGCCCACCCAGAGCTTGACTATGCAATGCAAGCCATTTTATACATTAACACGTTCCCTGTTTATGACCACAGGTGGTGCATTATCGAGGTCACTGTATGTGAATGACTCACGGATGAGATGGTAATTTACAAATGAGGTTTTTTTTTATATAGGGCATAAAAAATTTATATACCTAACAATAATGTAATTTGTATACCTAGGTATTGCAATATAATATCCAAAATTTTTGTTTGCACATAGTTGGGCGACTCCATAATCTTGGCTGCACAGGAAAAGTGGAATAAAATGTGTATTTTCGAACCTTGATCAAACGAAATGTGCGGATAAACGACATAAATTTATCGATAAAAATCGAAAAAAAAAATTATATGTGAGCTATTTAAAAAAAAGCCGATTTAATAATTTTTCAAATGAAAACTATTTCATCTGGTTTTTTCTTCGTGTCTGTTTGAGTAAACGGTGTATTTTATTCAAAGTAGTCTCATTTGAAAGCTAGATAGTTTACCTAGCTAAGAAAATTATTAAAAAAAAACAATTTCGGTACTTACATAAGCTTAGTAAAAATATTTTATTTTTTTGTAGAAATTTAACTAAAAAATCGATTTTTATTTTATTTTTGATCTGTAACTTTAAAACTGTTGACCAGTGGCGTGGCCGGCGCGAAGCCCAGATATGACGCCACTCGATTTTTACTTCTTGGGTCACATGAAGCAGCTGGTTTACAGTACTACCATTCTCTAAGCTCCCATTGAAAGCAGAGAAGAGCTATGGCAAAAAGTGTTTGCCGCGGCGAATCAAATAAGAAACGATCGCAATGTTCTAAAAAGAACAACGCAACAAGTTTTTTTTTCGATTTTTATCGATAAATTTATGTCGCACATTTCGTTTGATCAAGGTTCGAAAATACACATTGTAGATTATTAATAATTTATGAATGGAATATAATTATTTATATTATTAATAATTTATCAATGGAATTTAAGGTGTTATGAGCTCCACACACTTGACACTCCATGTGACTCGTCGAAAATGTGATTCTAGACAATTTAACTACAAAATGTTTTTGTGGAATATATATTTTGATTCTGGTCATTGAAATTAGTTCCATTTGAATTCAACACGCATCGCCTTTCGTCGGGTCGCGTGGAGCATCAATAATGTATTTCCGGCTTTATTCTCCTAGTAGAAAACATTTCGCTTTGAGTTTGAATGCGTTATTACATTACCCTTAATAACAGTTGTTTAAACTTATCATAAAGGCAATGGAATCTGATAGATTTTTACTCGAGTTGGAACCACAGTTGCTGTCTCTATTGTGTTGTTTCCAAGTGTTTGCAGTTCCGTATATTAACAGTACTCTGTATTTGGAGTTCTAAGGTACAATTTATAATTTAAAGACTGAATATTGAACTCATTGTATACTTTTATTTATATTCATTTTAAGTTACTTATAAATAATAAATTATTTGTGCGAGTGAGTTGCCCTGCATTATTATTAATAATGCAGGGCAACTCACTCGCACAGCATCATATAAAAAACTAAATAAAGACTGATTACTGTAACTATGACTATAATTCATTATCAAATCTTACATCTGAGGTTACTTGAGGGAGGCACAAGTTGTAGAATGATGAGCTCATAAATTCCTCGAGTGGGTGCCATCTTATCCAACCTTCCTTCTGAAAGAATTCTTTTGACCGCTTTTTCCCCACATAGTGTGGATCCTGCAAATAGGTAAAACTTAAATACACTGGAAATCAAACTAATATTATAAATGCGAAAGTGTGTTTATTTGTCCTTCCTTCACACCCTAAGACACCAACCAACTAGATTTTTGGCATCGAGTTAGTTGAAAGGATGGAGAGTAACATAGGCTACTTTTTGACCTGCAAAACCTATGAAGTCTGAAATAAATAAAGAATTTAATTTAAAAACATCAAACTCTCATGGGAGATTTATGGGAAAAAAAATCCCTTTTCCCCCCTAGATCGGCCACAATCTCAACTGAAAGTGACAATGCAGCAATGTGGCCAATGGTGTATCACGAACGTTTAGAAGATACCTATTCATTGTTGTCTTGAAGAGACCCAGATTGTAATTGGCAGGAAAAACAGAAGCAACAAGTACCAATCCTTAGCGGTCCGAATGAGGTGGAGGAAAACTGCTTATTACGAGTGGATGGTATATCCATCAGATAAGGATGGTATTGAGTCGTCCATCTGCTTGACCTAGAATGGTAGGGAGATGGTGGGATCAGGTCATAAAGTTCCTGGGAGCATTCAAAGTTGCGGGGAACAGCTAGTATACTTATAAGTACCATAAGCCCAGGGTTAGTTAAAGATTAGCTTACCACTATCAACAACCTGGGCTGTGTGCCACTAACATCAATCCCCACAATTCCTTTAGAACCACAGTCAATATTTCCTCCCATCATCACCGGACTGCCTATGTCATCAAAGTGTTTCACCAGAGCATCTACAATGCTGGCCAGATTGTTTCCGCTTCTAACATGAATTGTTCTGCAGGGAACTTTGTATATTTTGTCTATTGCAAGAAAAACCTGAAAAAATTCAACTTACTGTTACTTTACCACATGAAAATAAGCTCTTAGAGACTTAGATAGATAGATAGATGGTTTATTTGGTTCACAAACAGACAGCACAAGACAAAAAACAAACATAGACATTGTAGTAGGTAGGTATCAGTAAAATATACTTATCAATAACATTGGTACATATTTTTAGGTAGATAAAACATACAAACAATTTAAAAAGAAGAAAGAAACATCAAATATTACAAAAGTACACTTAAGCATAAAAACTAAATTTTAAACTTAGGGTAAGAGTAGGTACCTACCTACACGTAGGCAAGTCTCAAGTAGGTAGTGCTGCCAAGGTGAGCCAAAATGGGTCAGTCTCAGCTTTATGCTGGTTTGCACCAGGGTACAAAACAGTGCTGGTTTTCAGACTGACCCAACCAGTTCTTAGCTATTATTAGTACTATCTTAAAATACTATTACCTACTTCAATGAAATCTTTCCTGTAATAAAGCCTTATATTTATTTGCAGTAATTAAACAGGATCGGTATGTACCTCGGCCGTACCAATCCATTCTTTTGACCCTAGGAATGACTCTGGCTTATCTTGTAACTCAACCAGAGTTTCTTGAATTTTGCTTATTGTAGGAACATCTGGACAGTTCTTGAAATTTAATTTCATCCACGAGCATATCATCTGCATAGTTCTATAGCCGCATCCCCAGCCCTGAAATATAATCGTGGATATTTAAATCTGAGCATTTCAAAGGATAGGAAAGGAGTTGTAAGTTTACAGTTCAAAATTTTTGTTCGTTGAACGTCCATAAGAGCTACCTATGTTATGCTGCCCCGCGCGAAGACGTCTCGTCGAAAGGCTCGGGAGGCAAGAATACAGCCAAATATGTATTGTACGGCCCTTGAACTGTGGCCGAGACCAGATGCCATCTTATGAAGTACCTACCTCGAGGTGCACTAGCGCACCATGCAGGAAGACACTGGTGCTTGTCCTATTTCGAGGTGTCGCGGTAGTAGGTGTTACTTACAGAACTGTTACAGAATAAAATTGCATAGGTAAACTCACTTTATCGTCGAAGCCATCACAAAGATAATGATAATACTCATAATTTCCTTTAACGAGATGTATTTTATCCAACGATCCAGGAATGCCTTCATGAATGTTTGTCAACAAACAAGTTTCGGTGTCTGTTATCATTATCACAGGCATTGATTGATAAATTATTTGAATATTATACAAAGGACTTTAAGTAGCCATAAGTAGGTAATTTATGTCTATTAAGATTATTTGAGTACTATTAGATTGTTTTGATAAGATAAAAACAAAATTACAAAAATGCAGTTTTATATTTTTTGCTTTTTCTTTCCAATTTCTTTCACGTAGATTCCGTGTTCCCATTGTTGCCAACTCTAAAAATATTTAATAAAAAAAAAACTAACACTGTGTTTGTAAAATGATGGTAAAATGCCAAAAATATGCTAAAATTTTATTTTTAATTTAAATATGCTAAAAATATTCTAACACTATTACAAAGATTAAAGATGCTGTTTTAGGCAGTAGGTACAATTTTACCACGATATGACAATATATTAAAATACAATATAGTAAACTTTTCTAGAGTCATTTTCGATTGGTATAAGCCACTTTTTAAATTCGGACATAAACTCCCACTCTTAACGATAATGTTGACTATATTTTGGAGGCATTGTACAAAACCCTCGTCATCCTTTCATCCACTATTCCTCTATTCTATTCACGTAATAACTACGCCTAATAACTACTAACTTAACAAACAACAAAATCTCTCGTCTAGAGAAACGCTGATCCGAGTTTGTTTCATGTTTGTAGTGTTTTGTATTGAATGATACCCGGGATCCCCCAACCAAAGAGTACCTATCTACTTACAGTAACCAAACCATATGGGAAAAGAAACTTAGCGATATTAGAATCGAAAATTCTTAATTAAAGTTCAAATATGATTTCATTGAAAATTAAATCACTTACGAGTTTTCTTGGAATCTTTCTAATCTGACAAAATCTGCCATAGTAGTGTTTAGTAGGCTATGAATTGTGTAAAATTATAAAAAAAACTACTTTATGGGATTTGAAAACCTAAATAGGCAATTTATTCAGCGACCTACATACTTAAAATAATGTACTTAAAGAACTAATAACAGTCACATTTCATATAACCGAGGGGGTTCGAAGATTTTTGTGTGGCCCTAACATCGGCCACCATTTTGTATTTTATTTAACCGCGCACATTGAAAGTTATTTATTTAGGCAGAGGACACTTGTTTAAATAAAAATGTCATCTAACGTAATGCCGTAAAGCGTCCGGTTTCCAAGATATTCGCAGATGAAAACAACGATTGCTTTAATTATTTTGTTTTTTATCTGTGAATATCTCAGAAACCTGACTCCCTGACTCTATGAGACTATTTTAAATGTCATTATATAATCAGGAATGTCTGCAGACAAATTGAGGGTAGTCGTGGATACTGCCATGCCATCAATTCTCGGCGGTAACTCACGAGTACAGTCCAGTCGCCCCGTGACCACGATCGCTGTAACGCGATGGAAACGTAGGGGAAAATATAACAAACGGTACGCGATAAATAATCTTTAATATGTCACCATTCCCGAAAGTTTCATAAATTTCAATGAAAATGGTCGATGTTAGGGCCAAAATGTGCACACTTCAAACCCCTTTTGAATGCTCTTAACCTTACTCAGGTATACACTACCCTACTTTATGATCAGCATGGTATACTGACACATGTACATATATGTAGAAGTCCAGACTACTATGTAACTAGTAGAGAAACTTCTGATAATCATAATAAATTTATAAAGACACAATCAAAGAAAAAGAAAGGTACCATTTCTCAAATAATTCCTTTTAATGGCACAATCAAAATTTACATTCGCTAGATTAGCTTTGGTTTTATAAAATAAGTTTTTACTATTATCCAATAACATACGACAAATCGAAAAATCTTACCGTAACTACAGAGTTACTCGATAGTATACTAATCAGTAATCTAATAATTTTATTAGGTAAGTACATTTATTTAAAAAAAAAAAATGCTGGGCAATCCACAGTACCATCCAGCCCCAAAAGTAAGCATAACTTGCTATGTTTATGAACTAGATAACTGATTTTAAGGGCGCTCGCACACCGCGAATTTTCGCTTGTAACGTTACATTGCACGATTCATTTGCCTCCCTGACTGACGAACCTTCGCTTTCAGTCAACTATTTACTAAGAAATGCAAAAATATGTATGTTAACGTTCGAAGATCATAACAAGCAGGTAAGTTGCAAACCATGTTGCCAAAGTGAAGAAGGCGAAGCCGATCTATTTACAAGTTGATATATTGTGTGTGACAACTATATGCAACTTAACATTATTATACAACAGTATTAAAGAGTATGCTGCGCTTGGAGCGCAGCGATAATTAATTAATTATGAAAACTAATTGTTTTCATAATACCGATGTGGCGCGTTGGGCGAAGGTCCGCCTGCGACGCAGGAGGTTGCGGGTTTGATTCCCGCCTCGGGACAAATATTTGTACGATCTGCAAATATTTGTTCAGGGTGTTCTGGTCGTTTTTCTATGTATGATAAAAAATATATCTATCTATGTAATATATTGTATTATGTATATCGGTTATCTAGTACCCATAACACAAGCTCTGCTTAGCTTGGGACTAGATAATGCTGTGTGAATTGTCCAACATTATTTATTTATTTATATTTAATAATTATGAAAACTAACTATACTCCGATTTTGAATCCAAGATATTTTATGTCAACAAAGACATTTATGAATGAAAACTTAACAAAAACTGATAACAATAACAGAAAACAAAAATGTTACAGCAAAGTTATCACTAAAATACAAACTTCAACAACGCATAATCTCACATGTGAAGCAAAAAATATTTAAATTTGAATTCGAAAACGAACGTGATATCTATGAAATGACGAATGAAAGCTTTCAAAATCAACAATTGTTTCGAGCTTCTGTGCTTTGCTTCGATAACACCAATGCCGTTAAAAACTTTCCACTAATACCTTAGGTTTTGTAACCCTTTTGTATACAAAAATATCCAAGTTTTTGGATCGGAGTAAAGCTAACTTCACGTCAATGAGCCAATAATACGAAGTCACGTTGGCCCAACAGTATGTGAGCGGCAAGAATTGAAGCGAAATAACGATTGTGTCACTAAAAATAAATGCAAGCTCGAAGACAGTTTTTTTTTTGGTGTCTAGTTTTTTTTACTCCGTCTCACCACTCTCATATCACAGGGGACCATGATTAAAATGCCATGAATACTAAGTTAATAACACAAAACTCAAATCATGGTAAATATCCCATTATTAACGTGTAATAGTGTAGCCCTCGCTTGATCATATGATCTAAGCACTTTACCTATATTATATCAATGACCAGCAATGAATGTAGAAACACTATTTTGTCGTCACGCGTCCATACCATATCGGTTTTATACATTTACTTAGCCCCGCTTGCATATTTTATTGTAATCTAATTTGTTCTTATCTAACCTATTATATAATTAAATTAAATTTAATTACATTTTTATTTTAATTTCATGTATACAATCATCATCATCAGCCCATACACGTCCACTGCCGGACATAGGCCTCCCCCGTACGACGCCACAAATAGCGGTCCTGAGCCGCTTCCATCCATCGACTCCCTGCGACCGCTACGATGTCGTCGGTCCATCGAGTGGATGGTCTCCCATGTAGGGGGGGATTTGCCATAATCACCACGCTTGGCAGGCGGATTGGTGATCGCAGTGTTGGTGTTTAAAAATACTCAGAAGGAAGCTGCTGCCCTTCCTCTGGTAGGTTCCCTTAGTCGGCTTTTACGACATCCACGGGTTGAGTTGGAGGGGTCGATATTCGTACGCCGCGGCCCCACGGCTGCATGTATACAATACAATAAAGTTATTTAACTAGCCTAAACATGTACCTACAATGAAGTGTCAAACCATCCTAATATTTACCCAATATGCAAACATCATTAGGCATATAACCAGCAGAGTAGCAATTTATTTGTTTTGTAAAGACCAATCAGTACATAGGCGTTTCACTGGGACCTTGTGCAAGCAGGGCTTAGTATGGTCTATTAAATCACACACTACATATGTACAGCGGGACGCACATGTGTGTATACACACAGTTTCTGAGTGGCACCCATTAACAAAATGTTGGGAATTAAGTATGTGGTACAGTATCTTTTTGTCAGCAGTTAATTTATTATAGATCGTCTCGCCGCATAAACAGCTTTTCAAAATATAATGGATTTAATTACAAAGTATGTGTTTCTAACTTTACTAAATAAAAAAGCCCATGACAGACGTATCTATAATATATATACCGTGCTATAAAGCAAGCAATACAAGCAATTACATTATAGCTTAATGAGGTCATAGAAATATTAATTATAGCTACGTGTTGGGTCACTCGAAAATTTGTATAGAAAATATATCGCGCTATGCCTTGCTATGCATATGACTATATATGATAGCTACGTCTGTAACGTGCTTAAACCGATAAGCTTCTGATCCATTACGACACCACAATGGTTTGCTACAAGAACATTCCCACTCCATTTATCATTTTCTCCTTTCGAGCGGCCTCTTCAAACTCCAGCAGAGGATCTTTCGGAGGGTTCATAAGCAAGCGGTTCAGGTAGCGGACCATAGAAGCGGCCGCGGCGTCGCGGTTGCGGCCGATGTACAGCAGAGAGGGAGACGTGTCGGGCAGTTCTACAGTCACAAGCGGGGCATCCGTGTTGGAGGGCATGGAGCCCCACGCGGGCTCGATGCCTAGGGCAGAGGCGGCGCATTCTGAAGGTAAACGAAAGGTTATTAATCCTAGATAATATTATAAATGCGAAAGTGTGTTTATTTGTCCTTCCTTCATACCATAACCAAGCAAGTATTCGATTTGATTTTTGGCATAGAGTTAGTTGAAAGGAAGAATCAGAATCAATCACTTTATTTCTTTAGGCTTACAAAATAACCACTCAGACAAGTCAAATTTTATACTATAAACATAGTTATTATTATCAAATAAGAAATAAGGTGTTATTGATATTCTCTTCAATTCAATTTTTTGTCCTGTATGGTTGGATGGATGGATTAACATAGGCTTCTTTTTGTCCTGGTAAAACCTTCCCGTGTCCCTAAACGTTCCCAAATTCCCGTGGGAGATTTACGGCTTATACAGCTTACGAATTTAACTTGGGAGTAACATAGGCTACTTTTTGTCTTGGTAAAACATCGAATTTCCATGTGAGATTTACGGTAATAAAGACCTTTTTATCCCCCTAGAAATGTAAAATTCGAATTTAACACAGCACATACATACATACAAAAAATTACATTAAATAACCCACCCCTGACTGTTCTCCGTGCAAAGGTGCCCATAATGCTTGTAGCATTACCTCGCTGAATATCGCGGAAATTCTTTGCACCAAGAACGACCCGGAGCGGGTGTCTCCTGTTATCTGTCTGTGTCTATTGTTGTTTATTATGATTGGTTTAATATTAATATACTTTTGATTTTACACATAAAAAAAATATAATTTGAAAAATAAAAATATTATTTTCTAAATTAAAATTTGTATAATATTATTTTCTAAATTAAAATGCGCCTAGATTTTTCCATCCGCATCCAGCGCATACTATTTTACATAAATGATACTTTAAACGGCGCTCCAAGCAAGCTCGATGCGCCGCGGCGACAGTATACAATTTGAAATGACGCGACGTTGAATGGCTCGACTGCTATTCCAAGGCTCACCCAAGTGATAATGCACCGTTTACTCGCGCTCGACGTGGAGCAGCGCACTATCGTTTCGCGCGACGTTTCATTAACGCACGATCACGAGCACCATTCAATTTAAATGCCCCAAACTAGACAAACGCTTGTGGTTATGGTTACCACAGTATAAATAAAACATACAGTGAGACTTCGCGGTAAATCTCGACATGTGACGCGAGAGCATATGTTGGCCAGGGTTGTCACATGTTGGTGTCAAATGAAAACATACAAATCTGCTGCGCCAGTGAGATCCTCAAATCTTCATCTCACCTAGCTAGAGTGAGATGAAAGAGAGATGAACAGAGAGCTGCTCCGTCCTGTGCAGCGCCTCCTCCGCCGCAGGCTCGCATCTCCTCGTCAAACTGCTGCACCAGCCCGCATAATTCCTATATCTACTGTTCCAGCAGAGGTCCCACGGCTCCTTCTCTTACCTAGCTGCACAGACGGGGGCTGCTCCGCGGCGGCCGTGCTGCGCAGCGCCTCCACCGCGGACGCTCGCCTCTCCTCGTCGAACTGCAGCACCAGCCCGCACTGGTACTCCGATATCTTCTGGTCCAGCGGTGGACGCCACGGTTCATTCTCTCTGCTTTGATCCTTCTCTTCGCGAGTCATATTCTTGTATACGTTGCGGGCTAATGCGTCTTTCTGTAAGATAAATAAATAAAGTGAATACTCCCTCCGCATCACACTCAAACATTTGTCTATAGCATGGTATAATTTGTCTATACCATGGTATATAAGGTATAGTCTTCTGAGACATGATGGCCACGTGGGTGACACTTGCCCACGTCATCATCGACATCGGCGAATGAGAAGACGAATCTGTTTCCTGGGTTTTACCAGTAGCGTAAAATCGTAACTCCCCGAGTTCCTTGTATTACCTGTATGCATCTGATAGGACTATGTGGTATTGTATTTACCAAATTTATTATATCACATTGACTCGTGTTTAATTAACGCTGCTTTGACTGATCTAACCTGTGGAACTAATGGTCCGATTTTGAAAATTTACTATTAAAATTAGACATGGGACGAGTACTCGGTTTGGATTCGGCCGAGCACCGAGTATTAACGGCCGAGTACAGAGTACTCTGCCTTAATTATCCTCCACAAAGTGTTTCCAAACACCCGACCTGTTCGCAGTATTACTACACTTTATAAGAAAATATTAATATACAGGAAAATATAGATAACATAGTTGCGCAATGGGCGGCCTTATCGCTAAGAGCGATCTTTTCTAGACAACCACTATTCGATATCTTGTAATAAATTATGCGTTGTCTACATAAATTAATTATGTAACACACTAGCGTAACCTCTTCTACGTGAATACTCGTACAAGAGACAAATGAGATGAAAATTATGAAATTAGGGTTTTCCCACGCAAAGGGGATTACCCGTGAACAAATTCGTCGCGCTGCAATATCGCGCTGTTACTCTGTGTAAGGGAAATAACCGCGCGCCGCCCCCTACCGCGTTTTTTTTAAAGCCGAATATTCGGCGAATAGCTAGTCATTCCATGTCTAGTGTCAATTGAAATAGAATAAAAACGAAACTAATTAGTTTCGCTTTTGCATCATATTGATGCAGTTCCTGTATCATCAATAAATACATTATGGCGTAATTTTAGTTCTGCCAATTTACATTTAAGATATGGACCAGTCCAGATACATGTAGATTGTTTGCAACAGTCTGCAGTTTGCTTAACTGTTTTAATTGTAAATACTAGTTCTAATTTGTTTTTTATTGATTGTAATTTTCTTTGTTAATAAAGAATAGATTTAGTTTTTGTACGATCTGACTTGAGGTACCATTACTAGGTACGCCCGACATACATACGTCCTTCTATGTCGGGCGTAGTGTGTTTATACACGTCAGCGAAGCTGTCGCGATTGTCTTTTGTTTTTCAATATTACATATATGTCTACTAGCTGCTGCCCGCGCCTTCGCCCGCGTTTTATCGGGATAATAATTTGGTGTGTTTAAAAAACGATAAACCGACTTCAAATTCCTGAACCTACCTATTGTTTACGCCCGTTGCCGTGGAAACTAATTTTTTCCAGTCATTGTGATAATTTGATTCTTTTTTACCCGACTACGAGAGGGTTATGATTAACGCTTACTTTCATAATGAATTCGTCAAACTACGAGTATTCAAAAAACAAAAATGAAATAAAGCAGTTTAGAGTTTTATAGTTTCTTACCTCAACAAAATCCTGCGTAGACCTCAAACATCCCCTCAAGTATTTATAAATGGCCTCCGACGCGTTTTGCCTCGCCGCCTTCTTACTAAACGCCGTTGCGTCGCGCGAGTGAGCGCCCACCGCCACTCTGACTGTAAAGCTGCGGTGGTGGGGCGGCCCCGAGTCTCCAATGAGGGTGCATTCAGGGTCCGGCAGACGATACTGGTTGCAGTACTCCTTGAGGAGCGCCACCCAGGTGTTGGCGCTTTGAAGTTCCTCGCGGGCTACGTCGTCCGTCTGCGGCTCTGCTACTTTCTGCAATAATGCAAAGATAAATTCGGTATTTAATGGAAGAAGAAAACCTTTTGTACTGACACCACTTAAGTGAGTGAAAAAACAACCAGAACACCTTGAATCTGCAGATCATACAAATTTTCCTGAGGCGGGAATTGAACCCGCAACCTCCTGCGTCGCAGGCGAACCTTCGCCCACTGCGCCACCGACATCATCAAGGGTATCCGTACTAATATTATAAAAGCGAAAGTAACTACGTTTGTCTGTTACCTTTTCACGCCTAAATGGCTGAACAGATCTTAATGAAATTTGACATGGAGATAGATCGTATAACGGGGACGTACATAGGCTACTTGAAAAGCGCGTGCAAAACCGCGAGCATAAGCTAGTAAGGCATATTCCAATGAAGTATTAAAGTTACTAAATATTAATCTACAGCTGGGCCTCGATAGTCCGAATCCGAACCCCGGCAAATCCAAAAGACCCCCTACCTCTGCATACATATATCCGCTGTTTCTCAGTCTCGCAGCAGGTACCGTGTATACATTGCGACACGTATTGTTTTGCAGATAAAATTGTATCGAGAATTACTATTAGAGTAAAAATGCTTTTGGGAAAATTGAAGATCTTCTATGTCGCTAAATACTATAAGTCATCATCATCAGTTCGTACTGTGCTGCATAGGCCTCCCCCAAACAACGCCACGAATAGCGGTCCTGAGGTCCCGGACTCGAGAACCTTTACTTCCTTCTACAAGCTATATAAATAAAATAAATAAATAAATAAATATGGCCTTCCGAACGCCACTTTAGCCTGCTAATTCTGAAAGCTATGTCGGACTTTGGTTCTTCTACAGATTTCTTGTACTTTAAACGAATTTTGCTAAACAAAAACAACATGGATCATAAAAAACATTGAAATATTTAAAAATAATACTTATAAATATCTACATACTATAATCAGAACGCTCCGTGCATCCAAACAGGGTATAATTTTAGGGAGTATGGATTATCAAGGCCCTGCTGTATTTATGTTTATAACATACAGGTGCTGGCGCTCTGGACATACAGAAGGGCGCCGGCACGTGGTGCCCAGCCTTGGACATCTCATTAAGCAGAGCCTGTGCAGCCTCCTGCTTCGCTATCTTCTTGGAGCGCGCCACTCCTGTTCCCTTCAGGCCGAACGCCACACAGTGGTACTCAAATAATGATAGGTGCTGAGGTCCTGTCTGCAACAAATAATACAATTTCATTTGTTGTATATTTAACAGAGATACCTAGAGCTAGAGCTACTAAACAGAGAATGGGTCATTCAGATTTAATTTGACTTGACTTCTTTGTTATTGGCAATATGTGTCTGGTTTGCCACTTTTCTGCCAGTTCATGGAAATTTCTTAGTCATGGAATGGAGGCGGGATTAAAACAATAATATGATCGGTAAATTTGAAAAACACATCAGATTTTAACTAAGAACACAAATAAAATAAAATTATAAACAGATTAAAAACAACATAAATATAGTTATTAAAAAACAACACAAATATAGTTAGATAAAGAAGATATTTACAATATTATCAGAACTTTCTTTTATTATAAACAAATAGGGAAACTAATTGTGTCAATTGATTTAATTTGAGATCCATTTCATTTAAATAAAAAAATAAAGTATTTGTAGTAGTCAACTAATTGGCATTGTGCTAGATAATGCTGTGTGAATTGTCCAGTATTATTTATTATTGTCATTCACCGTGGCAATGTTGCCAGCCTTCTGGGCACTCTCTGCCTTCTCGTGAGGGATTTTTAGGAAATTAATATAACATGAGTAAATAATACAATTTGTAATTTGTTATTTCTGTGTCTTTGTTGTAATATCTAAATTACCTAACTAAATTCAAGCCTAATAATAAAAAAATATAATTAAGTATTTTCATTTCATATCAATATTTTTGACCGCAGATGAGAAATTAAGATATGCGAAATAAACATGTACCTATTAGACACGTAAGTGATATTATAAATGTGCTAGTGGTTTCTTCTTCACTTCTTCCACTAGTGGACAAAAAATTTAAGTGAATAGAATATCAATAACACCTTATTTCTTATTTGATAATAATAACTATGTTTATAGTATAAAATTTGACTTGTCTAAGTGCGTATTTTGTAAGACTAAAGAAATAAAGTTATTGATTCTGATGGCCACCGCAATGATGCTAATAGCCCAAGTAGAGAATAGTAGGTTTGACACAGCTGTGGAGCACATCTCAGCTGGCAAAATCACCCTAGTAGTTCTTAAACTTCTCCGATAGCTTAACATGTCAATTTGTGGAGGGAAGAGATATGCAATCCATGCGCAATGATGGAGTCTTGGAGCTTGATGGTAGAATATTGCAGAATCATCAACTAAATCCAATTATGATTCTGAAAATTTCTTCAGGTTATTGCCAAATTAATTAATTTAGAGTATTTAAGATAAGTTCTTTAATAAGTATATAAGAGGAATCCTATTATTTTTATATGGACACTTTATGTGCCCCAATTGCTCCGCCATGGTTAAAAGCCATTCTCTTTCTTTATAAATTAAACATACCATTGTTAGAGAATAATCCTACCATTGTTATAGTGATAGATAAAGATTATATTGTTTTCCTTACTTGAGCGACACATTCATATTCAGGTGTTGTCCCCGCTTTTACTGCCAACTCCTGCAGAATGCCAGCTGCAGTTTTTCCTGCCATGTTTCGCTGTAAACATCCAAGTATTTATGTTCCGTTGGGAATCTAATTTAACATAAATTGCGCGTCGTCGGCGGCACGCGGCACTGGCTGCAGGCGATTGAGTATCTTTGTTGTGTGATGTTAGTTACATTCTTATTGAAATAAAGACACGTCTTAGTGATTTTTTTCATTGATGATGGGAGGCAACGGCTTTGATAATGTAAGGGTGCAGAATTATGAAACATTGAGAAAAAAGCGTTACCTTTTTACACAAGTGAATATAAAATTGTCGGATCCAGTAAGCACTTGGCACTTGTGCTGATGGTTTTAGGCAACTATATTTTAATTTCACCACTACTTGTAGTAAACACTACTTGTAGTAAAAGTAAATTATTTGTTTGTATGCCTTGCCTTGCCGGCCGATATAGACTTGACTTCTTTGTTATTGGCAATATGTGTCTGGGTTGCCACTTTTCTGCCAGTGTCCAGTTCATGGAAATGAGTTTATATTTTTATTATTTCTCTTCTTCTTCTTCTTTTAGCTTTGGCTCTTTATTATTTCTCTTGAACTGACTGACGGAAAACCAACGACGCACTGACGTTTTATAAAAGTAATTTTAATAAAATGACAAATTTAATTCATTTAATGTTGGTCACTCGGATGAAGTATTAGTGGATAGCGCCTTTCATTTCTACGCATTTTTGTTAGTGTGCAGTTGCAAATTTGTAATAGTGTGCGTGACTAGGGATGGACTTCGCTGTCAAGCCGAACTGGTTTCGGCCCAAACTAGTCCGAATCAGGAAAATAAAATTGAATGACGATTTCATTCCTGATTCGTCCCATATTGCCTCCGCTATCTCTCTGTCGATCTATCGAGCTTTATTATATCTCATGATCCGTAAAAGGCATTTTTTTGAGTGTATTTCATTTGACGTAATATTAACTTAACTAACTCAAAATAAATTTTAAAGTAGTAGTAACAAGTAGACACTGCTTATCTCACTATAGGTAACATAAACACTTTAATAAACGTAGACCCTTCGTACCTACGTACTTACTTTCCTAGCTAGATAAGGTAACCTTTGTAATAAAAAAAATTGTATGACTTGCCATGTTTCGCTTTTCCCTGGTTCAGCAAATTTACTAATAATCTACCTCTACCACGTAAATTCTAATTCATTTTGATGAAAACCGTTGCACGTACTCTAATGATAGTAAGCTCGCTCGCGAAGATTCAGCAATTGAACTAAAACCAAAACGCTTCAACTAGGTAGGAGAGACCAAAATGTTGCAAGCAGTAAACTAGCTGACCCCCTCTTTCTTTTGTTCTTCGGCATAATGGTCCATGGATGGGATCCATCCAAGATCTGAGAAAACAAAAGAAGCAAAGAGAAAGTTGCACATGTTGACACGTTCAATGCGGAGATAGTGCGATGCCATGAACCGGGGCAATTGTCCAGCGTGGGTATGGTGCACACAGTGTCGCTCCACAATCCATTTTCAAGTCCATACGGTTCTGACAATAAATCTCATACAGATAGCATACGTCTGCTTAAACGTCTTTTTGGCAAAACATAATTTATAGATTTTTAGCATACGTCTTTAATCATAATAAAATAACAAACAAACATAAAAATATGAGTGTTTTACCAGATTATGGAGCCAGAACTATAGATTAATGAAATAAAAATAACGGCAGTTTGTTCTTACGTCCCTATGGAATGATGCCCTCGATATTATAATTATTAGGGCTAGATGGCGCTTTGCAAATTATAACATTGTTATAATTGAGTTGTGCTAGATGGCGCCATAAGTTATGAAAATACAGAAATTGTCGTATGAATAAAAATTACGTAAGTAGTACTTACAATTAATATGATTACATAGTTATTTTGTGAAATTACTTAAAAAACTACATAAACTAGGTCAACTAAACATCGATCAAGGTCAATAATAACGAAATATATACCATGATTTGTATGTTATTTTAAATAATAAATATTGGAAGAATCTAAATAACATAAAAATAATGGTCAGTACCTATCCCGTTAGCTTTAGTGTTAATATTTAATAAACAAGTCTTAAAAGTTTAACAGGGCCAGTTATTCGCCGGATCAAATTAAAGTTTTATTTCTCATAGACGGTGATAGTAGCAAGGCTAGCACCACCACCAATTTTTTCTTATGAAATTATCAAAATCCGAGTCCTATCTTATTTATTTATTTTATTTTACAAGTTTTGCGGGATAAATACTAATATCCGGGATAGGTACCTACTATTTTTATAGGACTACCTCGGGATCATCCTACTTTAAATATAATATTATACATGTCAAAGTTTGTATGGATGGATATTTGATACGCAAAAACTACTGAACTGATTGGGCTGATGGGTATACTTTCATATTTCATTTATTGCATAATAATTACTTTGGGACCTGGAATAACATATTGACTATTTTTTATCCCGATAAAACGCGGGCGAAGGCGCGGGCAGCAGCTAGTGTTCTATACAATAATGAAAGACTTTTCAAAATCTGTCCATAATTGGCAGAATGATAACCTTATAAAAAAAAACAATTGAGAACCTCCTCAAAGTCGGTTGAAAATTATCTACTTAAGATCTATTTGTCAATTTGCTGCAAATTATGTCAACAAATCCCAATAATAGCAAAAACAAAAATTCTCATGCTTGAGGTCGAGATAAAGATAATTTTTTTTTAGTCTTTAATAAATTATAGAGGGTTTAATCACAATGATTATGTCACCCTCGTAAGTTCTCCTAATTAATTTAGTATTTACGCTTATTAAATAAATTGTGAAAAATATTTACCTATTGAAGAAAGGTCTCAAAGCGGCCAAGTTTTTTATATTGTGTTTAAAAATCAACAACAAGAAAGTTAATTTGAGTTTAAGCACTGCGGGATTGTTTAACGTTTTTTCAGTTATTGAAAAAATCCTACTGATATTATAAATGTCAAAGTTTGTGAGTGGATGTTTGTTCTACTGAACTGATTGGGCTGAAATTTGGTAGGTATGGGTATCGTTTGGGACCGGAATTATAGGCTATTTTTTTTATCCCGATAAAACGCGAGCGAAGGCGCGGGTTGCAGCTAGTAGAATATTGTCATACCAATGCTATTCCGTTCACTGCCAGTTGGTAGTTGGTACGGTACCAATAAAAATATGCGGGAAACAATAAAAATCTGATTTAGTTAAGAAATTCTTATTAGGTATCTATAGTTAATAATCTAAGTCTTATACTTTATTTACAAAAATTAATGGCTATTATCTCATAATATTACAAAATAAACTGAACGAAAAATACAAATTTAATTTGGGTCTCTAATCGTCGGCCGGCTCATTGGTAGGCTCAGGCGTGGGGCAAATAAAATACATAGGTATCAGAAGGCTGAGTCAACTTTGAAAGCTACATTTGTTACGAAAATATTTACCGGTTTTTCCACACACACAAATCCACAAATAGAACAAGCATTCTACGTCAGGAACCTACCTTACCTAATTTACTAGGGTAACTACCTAGGTATTTAAAGTTAGAACGCAAATCTACGAAGCGGCGCTAACCTAGGGTAACCATAACCATTTGACTTATCATCTAATTGCTCTAGCTTAGAACTGAAGTTATTTGGCAGTAGCGGTTGCCTCGGCAAAGTTCCTATGGACCCCTGCGGAGCCGAGTAAGACGATGGACCCCTATACAACTGACTTACAGCTTGCGATGGGGGGTGCTCAACGGAAAAATCCACATTTGACACCAAAGTAGGTTGGTTCGGATTTTCTTCAACTAAATTTCCTCTCACCGCATCCCTGGGCGCTCCGAAGTCGTCTATCTGAAACGAGTTCAGCAGTTTCTGTTGTTCCTTCTCGTCCTCCAGTTGATAACTTACAGACGGGACAAACTGGAACGTTATTACGTTTGGAATACTCCCCCGAGTCGACTTTGTATTCTGGCTGCCGGCAATATTGTTTGCAGTATTGGAGCTGGGGACCTGTCCGTTGTTATCTAACTTTGTGTACAGATAGTACGACTGGTCCTTTTCGTAAGTCACGAGCTTATCGTGTTCTAACGGATGTGGCAATACTCCTACGATTTTGTCTTGGAGCTGCGCAGAAATTCCATTGTCGCTGTTTAACAAGCTGTTAAAACTTTCCTGGCTATAAAATGATTCGGGCTCATTAGCTGGCGGCAATTGAAGCTTAGCTGGAGTAAGCGGCAAAGTTTTCGATTGGACTATTTCAACTTCAGCGCTTGATTGTTTTACTAAGTTATTGTTCGGTAAGTTATTTTGATTTGTTACTTGCGAGCTGGTAATTTTCTTCTGGTTAGTTTGTTGGAGGTTTCCTGATTGCGGTCTGTTGTAAATCTGGCTGGTTACTTCAGGGACTGGTAATTGGTACAGCTGACCGCTGTAAATGGTATTTTGGGGAGAATCTAATAAATTGGCGGTTAGGACGTTGTTTTCCCTTTGATAGGGTGCCGAGTAAAGCTGTTCTTGTGTTTGTAAAGATGGTGCGTTGTTGAATTGAGCGGACTGTAATGGTGCGGTATTCTGGGCGTTGTTTGTGTTGCCTACAAACTGATTAGATTGCCTTGTATCGGTTGTGTGTTGAGCAAGTGCGGCCGTGTTTGGAGATTGATTGTTGGAATATTGTGATGACGTCAGCTGTGATATTTTATTCGCAATGTGTGATAGGTCTTCATTGATGAGATTCTGTAGTTGAGGTGCTTGGGTTGTTGATGAGGTGATCACATCTTGTTTTACAATGTTCGAGTATTTTTTGGCTGCGTTGAGAGAGTCTGCCAGAAACGAAAACACCAGAGCCTGTGAATCAGAGACATTGGAATTTTTATTTTCTGATATTTTACCGATTGGTATGAAGTTACCCCCTTGGTTCAGCATGTTATTAGATAAAACCAAGTAGTTGCTACTGCCGGTATTAAGGATTTCCAAGTTATCATAATCAGTTGTGTTACCTCCCCTGAAAATGTATGAAGCGATCCTCTCGGGTAGGGTTATTTTCAAGGACACTGTTCGTTCTATCGTATTTGGTACAGAAGATTCTTTGTAAAATGGCAAATTGGAAAGTTGGTTACTGTTTTGATTGTTATTGAAGCTTTCTGCTGGAGGTTCTAAGTTCCTAGCTGGTTCAGCAACAAGCCGCGCACTTTTAGACGCGCTCGTGGAGGAAGGGGCTTTTGAAGTGAGATCTTCTCCGCTTTCCGTATCTGCCGGTAAGTAATTGCTATCGGGATCGTTCACAGAGCCTTGCACGTACTGACCGAATTGAGGAGGGGCTGCAGTTTGCAGATAACTTCCAGTGTCTCTAACGATATCACTAACGGTGAAGTCAAGCTTTTCTTTGGTAAGAATATCAGTAAATGTTAGGTTTCTGTTAGCAGGTTGTTTTCTTACAGTGTATGTGAGGACATCGGTATTCCTATTGTTAGAGGTTGAGTAAGCTGGGGCGGGTGTGGAAGGAGCCGCTCTTAGTTGAGCACTCTGGGAGGGATCCTGCTGTAATGGAGCTAGGTAAGTTGAGACAAGTGGAGCAGCACTTTCCGTAGGAGGAGGTGGCAGGTAGAGTCGTGAGGAAGGCTTGAAAGTCGTGGGTAGGAGGATTTTGGATGCTTGTGTTGGAGGTTGGGTAGGGGGTTGTGTAGGGGCTGGAGGTATGTAAGCTCGTGGTGGAGGATCTCTCCTTGTCACCACTTGCTTCGCTGCGACAGTAGGTCTTTTATACACATATGGCTCTGGTTCATCATTGTCGACTAATCTTGCAGGAGGGGGTGTTGTTGGGCGGTTGTATACATATGGTTCGGGACTATCTTTTGTCACTAGTCGTTCTGGTTCAGGTGGTGGAGTGGGGCGGTTGTAAACGTAAGGCGTTGGACCTTCTTGTGTTACTTGTCTTGCTAGTTGAGGGGGAGATGTTGGGCGTGTATATACATAAGCAGACGACTCCTCTACAAGCCTTTCAGCAGGAGTTTGAGTAGGTCTATTGTAGGTGTAAGGAGTGGGTTCAGCTATTAATTTCCCAGCTGTGGGTTTCACTATCCATGTTTTTACAGTTATACGGGATTTTGGTCTACCGGGTTTTGGTTCTTGTAGGAGTTTACTATAGGTTAATTGTTTTGTGATCACAGTGGGAACGGGACTTACCAAATTCTGTTTTATATCTTGGTTGTTGGGTACTGTTGGGGAGGGTTGTCTGTAGGTGTATGGTTGTTTGTCGTTGTATTGTTGCTTTGCGTTTGAAACAATCTCGTTCTGTTTCACTGTGTTGAATGGTTGTGGTTGCTGTTTCCTAACATCTGTGTACTGAGCCCTTTGCCGGTTTAATTGTCCTCTTTGATTGTTGTATCCGTTTGTTGTAAATGTGTTGGCTTGATTTCTTTGGTATTGTTGGTTGTAGTTATGATTTGGCTGTGGTGCATGAGCAAGGCTATTGGCTTGTTGAATGAACTGTGTAGATGGAGTGGTTTGTATTCTATTGTTTTGTACAAACTGAGCGCTTTGTGCCCTTTGTCTTTGGAATACTTCTGCATCTGAGTTCTGTAATTGGGTGGTGAATCCAGCTGGGACGTATTTGGTGTCCGGTGTTGATGCTGCGTAAGAGCTGTCTAGGTTATAGTTTGGGTTGAAGTTCGGTTGTTGTATTTGCTTCGCTGGGACGTACACATTGGTTGGTGCTCTCTCAGGGCCTGCTATCAGAGCGCCGTTTGGAAACAGCTGCCCAGCAGGAGGTTTGTACTCCTGCATCACGATCAGATTGCCTTTCATAGCGTTTTTGTCGTATGGATTCCTCATAGTATGTGTCAGCATCTTCTTGACGTCCTTCATGAGCTGTGGCCCGAGCTTGAGGTTTCCGAACCTATCATTTGTGGTGAGTCTCTCAGCTGGCTGGCACTTGACGTTCATCCACCAGTCGCAGACAAAGACCTCCTGATTGAAAAGGGTTCCGTTGGGGCAGAGGAAGGACTGGAAGCCGTACGTGGATCCTATTGTGCATATTCTGAAGACTTGGCAGCCGGCTTCCACGTCTGCGTAGTATCCTGAAACCATTAAATAAGAAAAAAATAAATTTAAAGCATTTTTTGTGAATCAATAAAAAGGGTTCTAAGTGTGAAGGGGTAAGCATTATAAAACAAAAAATCTTAGTATTTTTAGTGATATCGTTCAAATATTAATCGTTTAAAACGATTTCTTACCCGGTTCTTTCCCGGCACAGGAGAAGTGTGTCCTCGGTATGCTTCCCAGGGTAGGGTAGTCATTCCCGGGCTCCCCCGGGACTGCCAGACGGATGTCCCAGCCGTGCCCATTATGCTCGTGAGAAGGTGGACCTCGTCCGTTCTGCGCGTCTGCCCAGGACACGAGCGACACTGAAATAAAAAATATTCTTAATAAAGCTTTTCTCTATAAATTAATGAATGGTCTAGAGTGGTTCATCCTTCTCTTCATCAGCAGCCATACGTCCACTACTGGACATGCCTCCCTCAAACAAGGGGATTTCCCCATAACCACCACGCTCGGCAGGAGGGTTGGTGACCGCAGTGGAGGCGTTAAAATACACAGAAGGAAGCTGCTGCACTTCCTCATGTTTTTTTCTAAGTGCTGCCTGTCTCCTCAAAACCAGGTAAGTGGTCATTTGTATACCTACAGCATTCATCATCTAGATGTGAGAGTGTGAGTTTATCCATAAATAACGTTAGGTGATTTTGGCGATTCTTCGACCTACCCGTGCCCTTGGTGAGATGTCGTGAGATTTTGCTCGACCCCCTTTTTGAGTTATGTAAATAATGAAGTTCCTACTTGATTGCAATGAATGTAAGACTTCTGGGAATGTAGCCTAGAACCACAGTGACAAAATCATCCCACACTCTTCCCCCCTAAAAGCCTTGGACGCCCCCTTACGGGCGATTGGTTATAGCTTGATGCATGTTTGCATAAACATTTCTGAAAAACTGCCACAGCATGAGAGCAAAGGAATACAGTTCGTTTTAATTGGATTTTAATCTTGCAAAGCACATCAAAACATTACAATCTGTGGCACAGCTTTTGTCATGAGCGCAGACAAAGGTACTTAGTGGAATGGAATTAGGGATTAGCTAATTAGGCTTAGAGCAAACGGCTATTTTAGGTAGAGTCACTTGAATATTAGGTAAGAGCAAATAATACAAAAGATTTACCTATATCCCGACAATGGCGGCGTAGCGTGGGGCGGTTTCTACAAGAAGGGAGTTGACAATCCCGACCCTCAACTCGCAACAGCAAACGATCGAGAATTTTTATAATTAATAGGGATAAGTAGTAAAATCTTTAAGACTGCGGTGCTAGATAAAGATAAGAAGACGGGGGCGAGCAGAGATAGCAGCAATATTGCGATTTTTTCAGCAAAAACTAGGAATATACAAAAGATAGGGAAAAAGACGTAACGGCTAGCGGAGCGAGCCATCGATATTATTTGAATTTTTTCGTAATCACAAAATAACGAGCGGAGTGAGCTCTGAAAGTTTTGGAGAGTTTGCGGCGGCTGAGAAAATTATACATAGAATCAACGGCGAGCTAAGTGAGCCGCGAAATTTTTTCTGCTCTGACTGTGCGTGTGAGTGGTCACTGTCACCCCAAACGGTGCCAAGATAAAGATAAAAGGGGAGGGGGACCCCCCCGCTCCCCCCTTACCCCGCTAGTATAGCCAGAAACAAAGGCCGAGGTGCAAAAGTAGGAGCAAGCAAGACTTCAGAGCACACGTGTAAAGGCACAGATTAGGTAATGTTACCACGGTAAGGGTAACTAAATTTTTAACCATCTGAAAAGGATGAGTTTTTATAGACGGTTGATGTGTTTTTTTTTTCATCTGTGTTCCATATTCTCCGTAAATACTGGACCGATTTTAATGATTATTTTGCCTACTTGAATAGGACAGAATAGAATAGATATTTATTTGGTACATAAAAAACCTAACATTTTTGGATTAATAGTGCCTTAAAGCACACTTAAAGTCTATGTTAGGTTTGTCTAGGCACTCGTTCTCAACTAATTGGATTTACAATATATATTATGTTAACCAACGGTATAAGTAATTAAAATAAATTGTTTCTAACATCTAAGTTTCGGTGTGGAAATGATCCTGAGATGGTCTTGTAGCCTAACCAAGTTTTATCAAATAACTCATCGCTAAAGGTGTGTTATCCGGATGATCTGGGTATAAAATATAATAAAAAATGTTTGTAAGTACTATAATTAATAAATAATAAGTTATAAATAGGTATATTGTATTATGTATATCAGTCATCAAGTACCTACCCATAACACAAGCTCTGCTTAGCTTGAGACTAGCTAGATGATGTTGTTTGGATTGTCCATCATTATTTAATTATTTATCTAGAAAGTTAATCTTTATTGACAAAGATCAAATAATATAAACAAATTAAACTAGTATTTACAATTAAAACAATTGAACTAACTGTTATTCTTAAAAAAAAAGCAGAGCCTCTGAAATATTGTATTATTTCATTCATTCTAGAAAAATAAATGCGTAAACGAAGTGACGAATGTGAATAGAAGTATTTCGCAGGTCCCTACTGAAAAAAGCCAACAACTTGGAAAACTACTTTGTATGGGATACGATTCATATTTTTCTACCGTCTTTCCCACGACATTGGTGTTGTTTACAATGTGTCTTCCGTTGCTATCACTTTCTTCGCAAGGTCAAAGATCTTCCTTTTTATTGATACTAAGATGTTGAATGCTGCAGGCGCTGCAGCTACATCAACAACAATCATCATCGGTCTTCTTCCGTATATAGAGACGATTTAAGTAATGCCTGTGGATTGGTTGAGTTAATAAAGTACAGTTGTTGGTGTGGCTGTGCACCCCTATGAATAAACTTGAATTTTGTGACGTGTCCAAGAGTCTTGTAAGGTCTAAAGGAAATAAAGCACTTTGATATTTTTTATATATTCGCGAACGCACCTAGTGACGGAAAATTGTTGATATAAGGGCGAACGCACCGAGTGATTGTTATTTTCTTTGTCAATAAAGATTAAAAAAAAGTATAACTATATTCTGATTTAGAATCCAAGATATTATATGTCAACAAAGAAATTTATGAATGAAAACTTAACTAAAACTGATACCAATACCAGAAAATAATAAGGTAACTGCAAATAACCGGCACCGAAAGTTTTTTGGTTACAAGACATCTGCCAACCAACCAACAACGTTTCGCATCTTTTTTCATGCGTTAACAACCGTTACCAACCTTATTTGCATAGTATCGATACAAATACCTATCGGTTATACTGATACTAGCTATATACCTTTGCTTCCATTTTTAGGCTGGGTATTTACAAGCGAACTGGGCTATACGAATAGCTGTTACCTGAACAGTAATTTTTCGATTAAAATTGATTTCTCGAAAAATATTGAGATGCGCCAAAAATCCCTTGGCACACTTGTATTGTCGGATAAAAGGTCTGTACCAAATTTGAGTCACATCAGAGCTAGCAGCTCTTCGAAAATGAAAATTTACATTTCATCGATATCTCGAAAAATATTAAGATGCGCCAAAAATCCCTTGGCACACTTGCTTGCTTGTATCGTCAAAGAGAAGGTTTGTATCTAGAACCAACCAAATCGGAGGTAACAGCTATTCGGAAGTTTATCCGCTAGAGTAACGAGATTTTAGTGTGAAATATAATTCGCTCTCAATGTCCACTCCATGTTTTTTAGCTGGGTTCAACTTATTCGCTGTTTCGCATATTATTTATTTTATTTATTTTTATTTATGATCTGATTGTAGGTAACATAATGGATAAAATGTATGTAATTATAATAAGGTTCTGTGTGTACGAGACGTCGTTCTACGATCTACCAAGACATTTAACTGAATGGCGTTGTTTTATAAAAGGCCTAGCCGAAGAATGGCTAGGCATTTTATAAAACAACGCTATTCAGTAGAAACAAACGGACTGACTCTTCGATCTGGTGACATCTACAAGATAATTTGAGCGCCCGCCCTACACAGTAAACCGCCGACCGGGCGGCTTTGGCCGGGGCGGGTTAGGCTGCCGGGCTTGTTTTGCGATACTTAAACCTTTGTTTTGCGATAGTAGTGGCTTTAGTGTGTAAAGGCCTTTAGATTCACGTCAAAAACTGAAAATTACGGTGTATAGTCTTCTTGATACATCTTCGGCCCCATCGTCATTTACATCAGGTGGGATAATGGTGAAACTAAGGTCTATTCACGATAAAAAAATATTGGCTAGCGGCAGGCTCGTGACCACACTATGATTTCTAAGTTCCAGCCAGGTACATGTACCTAACGGGTTACAGTTATAAATCGCAAGTGTGTATCCGCCTGCGTTCGTTTTCAAGACTACATTTTTATGATTACCATTACCTGTGTATGCACTGCCTATCAGTTCACATTTATGATTGCGAAAATCGTAAAAAGAAAATGAGCGCACGCTGTGCCCATTTCAGTGTACTTGCGAGCATAAACGTATGAGTGGAATTACAAATAATGGTGCAAGATAAGAGATAGATAGATAGAGATAAACCCCTGGTATGAGAAAAATATATGAGCCGCGTGGAAGGCGTTTTGCATTGCTAGGAAGGCGTGGGGAGGTCTCAGATTAAAATATGGGTAGATACTAGATTGGTCAATTTAATACTGTATAATGAAAGGGAGGTTTTTTCAAGAAAAGGACAAACGAATTAAGTTTTAGACGTGGTAGAGTCAGAAAGTTAGACTTAACTTAAATTCATAGCTTTCCATAGGGTGAGATAGTGGTGAAACGAAGGTCTATCGACTTAAAAAAAAATATGCTTGTTTTATACATAACATTTTGCGTAACGACCATCGAGGGACAGGGGAAAGTTGCCGGCCTAAACGGTTTTGGGATTTACATATCGCATCTCCAGTAGTTAACTGGCTCAATCCAAAATTCATGTTTTTTTGAAGAACGATTCAATACTAACTAACAATACTAACGGTATACTTAATTCACCAAAATTTTGGATCGAGTCAGTTTACAACTGGAGGTGCGATAATGTTGAGCCCCTTTAATATTTTTTTATCTATCAACAGTCATCATCATCATCATCAGAGGCGTCTTTCATCTATAAAAGATGCTGTAAGCAGCCACCGTTTATGAGGTTTGACACTTTACATACACGGTGCCGATATCGAATAATGCCAATATGAGAGCGACAGCGACAGTCTATCAACAGTTCCGACTTTATAAAGATATAAAATTTTATACGTTGTGTTTAATTAGATTAATTAATAAAATATTGTTATATTAATATACTACCGCTATTTGTGGGGTCGTGTGGCCTTTGTCCAGCGGTGAATTAAATTTTATAAAATAAAAAAAATCACTTTTAATATTTTTTAGGGAATCGAACTCGCTCCTAACCTATTACCTATAACATAGAATTACTAATTCTCAGCAGCCTAGTCATTATCAGCGTATTTTATATGACAATAACACCATTGTGCAAGCTGCACTCAGATACGTTCCCATATGTTTTTGTGGTGGTGCGGTAATAAAAGGGGGTAAAAACCGGATCAATGAGGTGAATACTCACGCTGGTAAATGTGGTAATAAGGGACAGGTCATCTGATAAAAATCAAACTCAAAAATTCTTCATTTCCGTAAATATAATAAATGTACATTGAGAAATGTCAAATTATTAAAATTTTACACTGACATGGAAATAGAGACTTTATTCTGACCTATTAAGACTTTATGTATAATATTACTTTATTTCCATGTCAAATATCACTGACAATAACTGATATTTATTTATTTGATATCAGACGTCATCAGTAAATAAAGCTTCCGTAAACCTTCGCATCAAACACGCGGGATGCGGTACGTCAAGCGGGAGCGTCAACAACGCGAAACTTTTCCCATAAAAATTTCCCGCGTCTTGGTCACTCAGAAAGGCTCCATTGAGGCGATATTACAGCGTCCGCTGCGCGGCTGACGCGCTCCTGCTTCGCGTCTCGCATCCCGCGTTATTGATACACAGGTTTGTCTAAAGCTGAACTTCCAAAATGGAATTCATCCATTTAGTTAAAATAATACACCCTCTAAAACATTCCATACCATTAATAAATAGAATAATTGACGAAATAAATACAGGTCTACAGGTCATTAACAAACAGTACAGTGTATAAGAACAGTATTATCTAACTGACACAGAATTATCAACCTTGTGGACGGTATTATCGTATCATTATAATTCCATTTATAATAAATAAATTGTGTGTGTCGATTTTATCTATTCTGTGACGTTATAATTTCGAGTATCTAAAATTTTTACATTATTCTAACGAGCTATAGGCATTCTCGCTTAACGGCTCGTTGATATCCGTCTCTCCCCTACCATACAAAATTGTAAAAATCACACTTCTGACAAGTTACACACGAATTTCCAAGGGGAAAACTGGGCCGCAGGGCGTCTGAAATCGCGCTAATGCATATAAATCTTAATAGCGTTTTGATTTCTACCCACATCACGAGGAAAATTGTATTTACCGTGAAGAGGATATGTATCATGCCTCCACCCAAATTTATGATAGTGTCAAAAAAGATATTAGTCGGGAAAGGATAAATGTTTTCTTAACACACACCTGGTTGGTCAGGAGGATGCTGGACCCTGAGAGAATTTGCCAATAATTTGTGAGAAAAGCTGCGACCGCGATGCAACGCGAAATGGGGTGTTGGGAGACCATCCAATCGATGGATCGATGACATTGCAGCGGTCGCACGTGGTTGGATGGTGGATGGATGGTGGCGGCTCAGGACCTCTATTTGTGGTGTCGTATGGGGAGGCCTACGTCCAGTAGTGGACGCATATAGGCTGATGAAGGTGATTGCGTAGTTATTGTATCCTCTTTGGTCACTGTGCCAAATATAGTCGACCAAGATGACTCATCGATTCCACAGGGAGCCTGCGCGGCCCGTACGCAAATTAAATTCGAAGTCAAGTAAGATGATGATAAATGCTGGAAAATCCACACAGCATCATCTAGCAGTAGCTCCAAGCTAAACTGAGCTTGTATTATGAGTAGGTATTGAATAACTGATATCCATACTAATCTTATAAAAGCAAAAGTTACCCTGTCTGTTTATCTGTCTGTCTGTCTGTTTAACTGTCTGTCTGTCTCTCTGTCACCTTTTCGGGAGATTAACAATATCCCGGGGATGGATATAATATTACTTAAACGCGCGTTCGTAAAATATTTTTTTATGAGTATCTTTTTAAGTTTGTTTTTAAACATGTTTTTTTTTTCGAAACATTTTATATTTTCTAGGATTTTATTATACATTTTTACCGCCATCGAGTTGTTCTCCTTTTCCATCAAAGTGAAATTTAGAATCTCTTAGCTCGGAAACGGAAACATGCCGTTTAGAAGATTGAGTGTGCACTCGGAGTGTACCGATAAAATGCAAGAAGAGTTCCTAACGTGCTTGCGCTGGCTTGCATAGATTAAGATTTTAGAGGGTACTTTAGTACCTAGAAATCAATATTATGGAACAATTTTTAGAGTTCCGTAATTCGTGATTGGGTGTGATGACAACATGGTTGGAGAATACATCTATCAGAATTTACTGTATGCTAAAAATAATTTACATAATCTTAAATATGATAAAGATGGACATGTGTACAATTCAAGACATAAAAACACAGACATGATAGAGCTGCGCCTAAAGCAGACTAAACATATTTTCACAATTACATAGAAAAGAATCAAATAATGTTTTGGTCACTCTCTCTCTAACCAAAAATGAATAAGCCTATCTCATTTCTTTTTACCGTAACAACGCTAACTCACTTATAGACAAAATTGAAGATGAAGCAAAATGCCATACCACGTTGCTAAGTAACAAACGAAAAATGTCAGCCAATTGTCATGTTATGAAAGAATTATGCGTGTTGTTGTTACTCTTTCAAAAGAATGAAATAAATGGCGAAGTGTAGTGCACCTTTGTGCGGCAAGGCATCGTATTGGAAAACACCCGAAATTACTTTTCATCGGTAAGTTTTGTTGTGCCTTACAATATCTCAAATTGTTTTTGGATTACTGTTTGGATATTTGGCGATAATTCGGCATTATTTATACAGTGACTAACTGTTCTATGTCCAGGATATCGTAAAACATGTACTAAGGTCAGTTCTAAATAGTTCTGTAATAACATTTATCAGTTTTTTAAACATTGTTGCGTTGTTTTGAGTTTTCATATACTTGTATGATTTTCAAGGGCCGCATTTAGGTCCAGCCTGGGTCTAGCTGTTTTAGAAGTGAGTGTGACGAAGATTCATATGCAGTTTTATGGTTTAGTATCCATTCTTAAGAAACCCTTTGATAGGTATCAAATAGATTGAATAATATATTTATTTAACAATATTAATAGTTTTTGGTTTCCACAGCATGAAAACCTAACGAATACTTGGTTGGTTAACATGAACTGAATAAATTGGAAAAAGAAGAACAGATTAAAGGAAATACACTTTATTAATGTGATTATCGATTATTGTGTATTATATTAGTGGGACCTGTCTGAGAACCAGCGCCGCTACTAGCTTCGGCTTGTAGCGGCATAATGCTGAGACAGGTACCTTTTTGGCCCCTAACACTTTTCCTATCTATTTTCTTTATGTATGTTTATGTTTCCTGTACTTTCCTTTAACTGTAATGTGTCGTGTTATGGTATGTGTTATGTGGCCAAATAAATATATGTCATTTCATTATGTATATATAGCTTAATAATCGAATTATTTATTTTTGTGATTTTAAGACCAGCGACGAACAAGATTTTGATCATTTGCATTTATTGATTTAGGCTATTGTTAAATTTTATGTAGATTTAAGAATAAAACTTAATGCTAAGCAAAGCAATTCAACGGAAAGTAATCATTAATAAAATATAAAGAACATACAACCTGTGTTTATTTATTTGTAAATGTGGCAGTATATTTATCGGAATAGATTATAATGCCACAGTTGTAATGCCCCCGCCCCCTTGTCCCTGAGTTGAGTTCGGCCCATAGATTGTCCATGTGTACGTGATATTTGTATGTAGGTGTAATTGGCACGCGTAGTTTTAGAAATGTTTTTTCTGCTTCCCAGCAGAAAAAACAAATGCACAGAAATCTTATATTTCTGTGCATAAAAATTACTTCCCAAAAGTCTCAAACAATATGTTACCAAATAATGTAAGATATGTCTGATGTCAAATTTAAATGTTTGATCAAAAATAAATTATATAAAAGCTACTATCGATTAGACGAAGCTTTTGCTGATAAAAATATTTTTACTTAAAATTTTATTGAATTTGATATTGGACATATTGATTTGATGTTACATCTTGACAATGCTATTGCAGCTACGAAGCTTGTTGTGTTAGTTTATTTTATCTGTAAGTAGGTATATTTTGTGTCTTGATTGAACCTATTTGACTTGACTAAGTGTTCCATGTGAATCTATAGTATGAATAAATGAATTAAAATTAAAGTTAAATCGTACCCATAGGGTGTCACTGGGACGTGGGGTTCTGGGACTGTGTGTTCTGGATGTTCATTATGATGTAATAAAAAATATCTATAAAGTGTATTTTTTTCTAGTAGGTTTTCAACACAATCTCTGCTTAGCTTGGGGCTAGATGATGTTGTTTGGATTGTCCAGCATTATTTCATCATCATCATCATCATCAGCCCACACACGTCCGCTGGACAACGGCCTCCCCCGTACGAAGCCACAAATAGCGGTCCTCCGCTTCCATCCATCGACTCCCTGCGACCGCTACGATGTCGTCGGTCCATCGAGTGGATGGTCTCCCATGTAAGGGGGGATTTGCCAAAATCACCACGCTTGGCAGGCGGATTGATGATCGCAGTGTTGATGTTTAAGAATACTCAGAAGGAAGCTGCTGCCCTTCCTCTGGTAGGGTAGGTCTGGTAGGCAGCATTATTTATTTATTACTTATTTATTATTTTCACTACATGGTATAAAACAGAGTCGCTTCCCGCTGTCTGCCTGCCTGTCTGTCCCTATGTATATGCTTAGATCTTTAAAACTACGCAACGGATTTTGATGCGGTTTTTTAAATAGATAGAGTGAATCAAGAGGAAAATATTTATGAAAATATATAATTTAGTATCAGCATTGCACCCGTGCTAAACCGGGGCGGGTCGCTTATTATTTTATAAGCTATAAAAATTACTTCCCTTTTTTATCAAACAAAATGCCAATGTAAATAATGGCTCTACCACAAGTCCACGAAAAAATAATCCCTCCCAAATAACATTGACAATTTCATACGAAAATATTGGTATATTTTATTTCCTTTGAGCAGGCACTTTTCCGATGGAAACTTTTTATCTTGACATTGATTAATAGCAGCGCTGCTGTTACACGAATATTGAAACTGCCTCGAAGAGATGAATGACATGAGTTTCTTCAAGGGCTTGTAGACTGAACCCTGAAAAAGGGGGGCCTTTTTACTTGTCGGTGGGAGCTGAAATGGGTTTTAGACAACTTTGGTCAAAAGGTCTTCTACTCTTGCGGGTGTCCAAATCATCATCATTATATCAGCCCATACACGTCCACTGCTATACATTACATACATACTTATGCCTCCCCCATACGACGCCACAAATAGCGGTCCTGAGCCGGCTCCATCCAACGACTCCCTGCGACCGTTACGATGTCGTCGGTCCATCGAGTGGTTGTTCTCTGATGTAGGGGGGTGCCCGAATACTACGTTACGTCATAATTTAATTATCAGTTATCCATGTTATATTTCCCAACATGTATTTATAGATCACTACCTACATAACCAGCGATTGTGATTGGTGCTTATCTAGAAATTATTTTGTTCCGTGATCCATCCAGAACACGAAGGTTGGACCACAAGCAGTGGACGCTTGACGCAGTCGTGGGGATCTTGCGTCCAACAATGGCGCAGATATTATTATTTTAATATACCATGCATATATTCATCAGACATGGTGACAAATCTGTTACCACAATGGACTTTTACGAAGGTGTTGTAACTGTGTTACGGTGATATCCGTGAGGGCTGGTGCGGTGGCAGATTTGGTAAAAAATCTCAAGAGGCGCAAATAATATTTGCATGTGGCATAGTGATGCCAGATGTGGACATGCAAATATTATGACTTATATAAAAAACATATCAGAAACAAAAAAAACATAAAAGTCATTTATTCGACACAGTGAGTTTTCATTATACATAATCATAACTGAACTAGCCTAAGCTGTTAAGGATCCAGGGCACCCGATACAAATATTTGCAGATCGTACAACATTTGTCCTAAGTCGGGAATCGAACCCGCAACGCCCGCCGTGGCGCATCGGTCGTCAAAGCTTAATAGCACCAAAAGTATTCCAGCCAGATCCGGTGTGCAAACATTGAACATATCGATTTGTTTGTCGGGTAGTTTGCACAAAACCGGATGATCTGGCTCGCGCTAATTAATCTTTGTTTACATTTTACTGTACAGTCATCATAATTCGTTCATATGCTTATATAGGGTGCCACGAAATATGTGTACTAAACCGACAGGGGGTGATTCTGGATCTCGATGGCATCAACTTATGTTTTATGATTTTTTGGACTTTGTACTTTTTATCTCACTTTTGTTTATAAAATTTATATTTAGGTACATATTTTTTGTTATTTTTTCTTCATATTCGTGTCCTTTTGTTTTTCTTTTGAAATTTCAAAGGATTTACGTATTTTTTTTGTAATAATTTCATGATAAAACACTGGATTTGCTGAAAAAAAAAAACATATGTGTGAAATATTTTATAATGTTAAAGAGTGCCTGTAAAATAACAAGAAAAGAAAGAAAAAAACTACGTTTAAAAATAATTCGAAATCCAAAACTTCGTTATTCACAAGCTGATCCCCTCGGGGTTCAGAATCACTCTTTTTCGGCTTAGTACACTTGTTACGTGCCACCCTGTATATTGATAGTTTTATTAGGTTAATCTACACGAAAACCTGCGTTATCAAAAGTTAAACCTAGCTTTAGAAATCAGAATACAGAGTTTATTTCTTTAAGCTTACAAATTGAGCGTATAGACAAGTCAATTCAACTCGTAATAACTTCTGTGGTCAATGGCAAGAGGTTTGCTGAATACGCAAAAAGTTGCGGCTTATAATCTGCACACCTAGGGGTAGGTTTGAGGTATTTTCTTCCCAAAAAAAAACACTATTTTTGCGAATAAAACGATGCAATCATCCTCAACACAAGCTCTACATTGGGGGCTAAATAATGAACCAAAGTTTCGGGGAATCGTCCCATTTAAAGATTTCTAACAGAAAAGAAGTGAGCAAAAAAAAGTACTGTCAACCACATAATTACAGTACAGTAGGTATTCTTGATTTACTCTTTGTTTTTTTTTTTGTATGTATGTTACGCGATATCTTCGCCAATTATGGACCGATTTAAA
Source organism: Eupithecia insigniata (assembly GCA_947859395.1). NCBI lineage: Eukaryota > Metazoa > Arthropoda > Insecta > Lepidoptera > Geometridae > Eupithecia > Eupithecia insigniata. Next base: position 2,264,652 of record OX402009.1, on the reverse strand, counting down.
AATTCTTTCAGTAATGTATAGAAAATGATCCCGAAGGGGTCACATAATTTTTTTATCCCCAGGGGCTTAGTATTTATCCCGCAAAACTTAAAATAAGTGTGAAAGTAAGGGAATTTGAAGTCAGTTTATCGTTTTTTAAAACACGCCATATTATTATTTGTATTTTACTCACCAAAAACCACGAAACTCCACATCACAAGACCATGCACGATCACTGTTCACAACTCTAGTTTCATTCGATAAAAACTTCACAGTTCCAAGTCCTAGCTTTCTTTCAAAAAGCTTAGTTCGTTACCAACCTCAAGTTTGTTAGTTCAGTACAAACTTCTGAAGAAACTTGAAGGAGGAGGTCCTTCCCTAAGTATTTGATTAAGGGTCCAGACCACAACTATGGCGGAGACTGGCGATATTGCAGTGCAGGTTGAAGACTTGTCAATCCTCAACTGTAGAATTGGAAGGACGTCATGGTCCTAACCAGGCCACTGCTGTACTGGGGCTCAAGCCGAGAGAACATTGGTTAAGAAATTGCCCTACCAAGAACAATGGTTGTATCGAATTCTTATGTTAGCTAGGTTTAGCACGCGTGCTCATTCGTGAAAGGTTTAATAGAGTAAATTATTTCCATTGTTATAAACATCCAAGAAAACAAGGTCTGCTCTTCTATCGAGTGACCCTTGCCACGTCACTGTCCAGTTGCCACTTTATTTCAACAAAACGTAGAAGTTGGGATTCAAATGTGATAAGGGTCAATAGAAAAATCGATAAAAAAAAGACAATCGTCAATAAGTTTGTTAGGTCAGTCGAAACAGCGTTAGTTAAACACGGGTTAATGTGATTAATAATTGGTTAAAATAAAACCACATAGTTTTATTAGATTCATACAGGTAAGAAAATTACCTAACCACTGTAAATGGATAAATACATTACCTATAACATCATATTTATGTAACTATCGTGTAATATTAGAATGAAAAAATATTTAGTAACAATTCCGCGTAGGTATAACTGATAGTATTCATCAAAGTAAGTTGTTGTGTTGTTGTAGACAACTTACTTTGATGAATACTGTCTACAACAACACAACAACTTACTTTGATGAATACTATCAGTTATACAAAAATATTTAGTAACAATTCCGCGTAGGTATAACTGATAGTATTCATCAAAGTAAGTTGTCTACAACAACACAACAACTTACTTTGATGAATACTATCAGTTATACCTACGCGGAATTGTTACTAAATATTTTTTCATTCTATTATTGTGCAATGGATTTCCGCAAAGTAACGCCTGAATCTATTATTTAACTATCGTGTGTAAAATGATTTTGTAACAGGCTGGTACTTATTACTATAATAGATTATTCTAAGGCACAATAATTTAAACCTAATTTTAAGTGTTTCTCTATAAGTGAATATAAATTATTTTGAGAAATAAATATCTTAAACCACAATACAAGGAGCTCGGGGATCTTTCATCTAAAACGCTGCCTAATCCCTTTGAAATAAAACAAAACAATGCATGCTGAGATATTCTTCTTAGTCCACGCGGGCGTAGCCGCGGGCGGGTCAGCTGGTTAAGCATAAAAAAAGCTTTAATAATGAATTTTAACAAGTTTGTTGGTACCTAGTAAAAGAAAATGTTTTGAAGGAAGAAGATACAATTAGGTATTAATTAGAACTCGGATTTTCTCAGTAAAGGATTTCAATTTAATAAGTTTGTTTCGAAAAAAGTAACAACCCAATTCGAATCCGTTCTTTTAAGCTTTACGGGATAAATACTAATCCCTCAAGAATAAAATTTTTATGGTTCCATACAAAATCGGGAACATTCTCAATACAATAGCGAAAGAATTTCTAAAATCAGTTAATATTTTACGTGTAATCGACAAACAAACATAAAAACAGAGTTGTGACTTATTTGAAATACTTGTATTTGAAAATACAAATGGCGTGTTTTTAAAAACGATAAACCGACTTCAAATTCCCTTACTTTTACACTTATTTTAAGTTTTGCAGGATAAATAGTAATCCCCTGGGGATAAACATGGGACCTCTTCAGGATAATTTTCTATATAATAGTGAAAAAAAAAAATCAAAATCGGTCCATATTTGGCGGAGATATCGCGTAAAATACATACAAAAAAACATACCGACGAATTGATAACCTCCTTCTTTTGAAGTTGGATTTTTAACCTTTTTTAAAACACGTCATTTAATATTTGTGAGTTAAAAATACAAAATAAGTTTTTTATATTTTGTATTTAAATACCTTTCTAAAAAGTATTTTGATTTTATTTGAAAAGTGAATGGGTCGACGATTCGGCAAATGGCCACTAGAGGCGCTGCAACTTTGAAAGTCTATGTGCAAAATGACAGTTAAAACAATATGAACGTTATTATTTGTCAGTGTTGCCAATTAAGCATTTTTATGGCTGAATTTGGCATATTTTCAGGTGAATTAGCATGAAAATTATAGATTTAGTATATAACATACATATTTTTTAGCATTTTTCCTGGCCTACAACTTCTCACGTCATGTTGGGACCTGGAATAACATATAGGCTATTTTTAACCGCGATAAAACGCGGCGAAGGCTCGGGCGCAGCTAGTATAATATAAAACAAAGTCGCTTCCCGCTGTCTGTCTGTCTGTCCCTATGTATGCTTAGATCTTTATAACTACGCAACGGATTTTGATACGTTTTTTTAATAGATAGAGTGATTCAAGAGGACGGTTTATATGTATAATTTGCTCCAGTGCGAAACCGGAGCGGGTCGCTAGAATTAATATAAATGACAAAGAAAAAACAATCTAAAAAAAAATCTTTTGATGTGAGGGTAATTGGTTAATATAGGTCGAGGTATGGTAGATCACTTGACTTAATGTGCAAGGACCTCTAGGATCGAGGGCGTCATTAGTAAATCCCATCTCGTGAGCTTCTCGTTACATCTCGCTCAGGAGGATTAGCAAAATAATTAGATGTGAGTCGTGTCTGAAGGAATTTTAATTTGGCATGTTTTAAAAAACGATACACCGACTTCAAATTGTCTTACTTTTACACTGTTTTTAAGTTTTGCGAGATAAATACTAATCCCCTGGGGATACAAATTTTATGATACCACCTCGGGATCAAGAATTTTGAAAATCGGTCCATAATTGGCGGAGATATCGCGTAACATACTTACAAAAAGAAAAAAAAACATACAGACAGATTGAGAACCTCCTCCTTTTCAGCCAAAAATAATATGATTTATTGGATTTAGAAAATAAACCCCTTTATGTTGTCTATGAATATTCATTCACATTCAACAAACCACGACACAGGAATCTAACACTCACTTGCTTGACGTCGTCGAGTTTCAGATATATGTAATTGTAAGCAATATTTATTACACACGTACCGGAAAGCGCGGTGTAGGTAGACCCCCACGCGATGGACCGACGACCTAGTGAAGGTCGCGGGAAATCGCTGGATGCGGGCAGCGCAAAATCGGTCATTGTGGAGATCCTTAGGGGAGGCCTATGTCCAGCAGTGGACGTCGATCGGCTGATATGATGATGATGATGATGAATATTTATTGAGGAAAGTAATATAAATTGCGTATGAACAAGTAGTATGCGTAGACGCGGCAAGAGAGTGAATTTTAGGTTAAATATGGGCGGTTTGTTTACAAACATTCGACAACTAGTTTGGCTGTTGTATACCTACTTACGCTATTGTACTCCTGTAAAATAATAGTACATTTTATATCCGATTTTACTATGTTTTATAAATTAATATTGTCAAATTTACGATTATAATAACATTTCAATGTTATTATTGTAGTTCATAATCAAATTTGACATAATAATCATCATAAGCATCGCCATGCCATGATATTCTCCGTACACCTTGGTTACCTGGAAGAAATCGCTTTATGCGATAAGGCCGCCGATTTCAGTATATGTGAAAGTTTGTATGGATGGATGTATGTTACACTTTCACGCAAAAACTACTGAACCGATTAGGCTGAAATTTGGTATGGGTATAGTTTGGGACCTGGAATAACATATAGGCTATTTTTTATCCCGATAAAAGGCGTTCGAAGGTGCGGGCAGCAGCTAGTAGGTAGGTACGTAGTAGTTATTCAAAACAGTGTCCGAATTCCCAGTAAGTCAATATCTAGTGATAAAAACTCAATTAGACTAATGCACAATGCACATAGCGCAGTAGCACTATACGGCACGGTACAGCTCTGCTAAAAGCCAACCAGAAAGCTCGCTTCTAACAAATTGGAAATTGTTGACTATCACTACATCCTTCCTACTAATATTATAAATGTCAAAGTTTGTATGGATGGATGTATGGATATTTGTTACACTTTCACGCAAAAACTATTGAACCGATTAGGCTGAAATTTGGTATGGGTATACCAGGTCCCAAACTATAGTTTGGGACCTTGTATAATATATAGGCTATTTTTTATCACGATAAAACGCGGGCAAAGTCGCGTGCAGTAGCTAGTAAATTTTATAAAACAAAGTCCTCCTCCGCCTCTGTCTGTCTGTTCGCGATAAACTCAAAAGCTTGTGAATGGATGTTCTTTTGGTTTTCACCAATCGATAGAGTGAATCATGAGGAAGGTTTAAGTATATATAATTTGTTAAGGTTTTGCTTGCTTGAAATATGACGATAATTGTTGCAAGTGTCGGAAAAAGTCAAGCCGCCGCCTGGGAGCTTAAATCGAAAATTAACTCCTTTGAGATAGGTATAACAAAACAATGCAAGAATTCTACGAAACTACTCATCGTAGTTTGAAGAATTCACTACGGATGTAAGCGGGTTAACCACGAACCTTTTTTTGTGTAAACCAACATTTCATTTCATCCCTTAACGCGGGACTTCTTCGGGGTGACTGCGGTTCTAGACGCTAGCGGTCCGCAACTTTCTGAGTAGCTAACTAATTTATCATCTGTTTAGAATATGCGAAATGAGGCTAATATTTTTTTCAAGTAGCTTCCCGCACATTAATGTGCGGCAATAATGGGCAATTCGAGTCTACACCAAATAATCAACTGTAAAGGGTCCACGGCAAAATTAGAAACATCTACAAAATACACCCTCAAACAGAGCATTATAAAATTCAAGATTTTTGATACCTCACTTTTTAAAAACTTATAAGCTATTTAATCATTTTTATTTAATCAATCCTAATTTAAAAAAATGTCATTGAGATTAGTAACGAAGGCCAATTCGTTTCTAAGTGAGCCTTCTGCAAAACTCGTAGGCCTTACTGAGTCTATGACACCCATCGATTCTGATTGTCATGTGAACCACTGACAAAAAACGACTGTGCTAACACTTGCCTTTGTAACCACGACTGTGTTGCAATGATAACTCGGCTATCTGTTTGGTATCTATTGTTCTACCAGGACTTTCTATGGCTATAATATAGCGTGTTTTAAAAAACGATAAACCGCCTTCAAATTCCCTTACCTTTACACTTATTTTAAGTTTTGCGGGAAAAGTACTAATCTCCTGGGTATACAATTTTATGGGACCCCTTCGGGATCATTTTCTATACATTAGTGAAAGATTTTTCAAAATCGGTCCATAATTGGCGGAGATATCGCGTAACAGACATAAAAAAAAACATACAGACGAATTGAGAACCTCCTCCTCCTTATGAAGTCAGTTAAAAAATATTCAGTCTAAAATGTAAGGTATCTTTCTTTTTATCTGTTCACTTCTTCCTCACCTTTTTGGGGCTAGATGATGTTGCGTGAATTGTCCAGCTTTAATTATTTCTTTGCATTGTAAAATATAAAAAAAAAAATTTGGCCGATTGACGGTTAAAATAGTTTTACACTCACTTTTCACCACCACACCGGAGCTTAGTGAATATTATTATTGGTAAAAAAACATACAGTCGAATTTTCAAGATGCAAATAAAAAGGACGTTCTCAACGTCCTCTGTTTTTTGAAGCTTATCAAACATTTTCCTTGTTAAATATGGCGCGAGATCACGTGACGTTATTTTGACGTAGCGCCATGTTTTTAACAATTTTATACCACAGCTCCAATTCGGTAATCATCGTTCCGATATGTTGGAAACATTCCTCGTCTATGCTTTAAGATAAGCACAGTGACGTCTGTTCAGAATATTGGGCTAGCATGACACGGCAAAAATAAACAATTAGCAAGTCTCTCGTGTGCACGATATTGTAAACACAAACAAGTTATTAATTGTGTTATTAAGGAGCTACCTCGATCCAAATCAGTGCTGCCACCTATTTTATCGTTAAACAAAGGATATTCAAAAATCCCTTGGCCCGTTTGTGATACCTATTTTAAGCCTATTATTAGCTCCTCTGTAATAGTTTTGTATTGCTTAGGAGGAGATGCGAAAACCGAGTTTGGTGGCTAAAAAGTGCAACTTCGCAACTCTTCCTAAACTATACAAAATAAAACTATTAGATACAGAGGCATTTAAAAGCATAAGATAGGAATAACAAACTGGCCAAGGGATTTTTGAAACTTCCTTTGTTTGATAAAATATGTAGGTGGCGGCGCTAGTTTGGGTCAAGGAACCGCCTTAAAAGCTAATTTTACTTGCACAATCTAGCACAAAACAGATCAATAGGTACCTACCTGATAATAGATTACCTACCATTAACATGAACAGAATGGCTGCATCGATTTTAATCAAACTTAGCTCAGAACAGACTCACAAAATAAGCTATCTGAAAAATTAAACTCAAAATCAGTTTACCTGTTCGGGAGCTACAGTGCCACATATAACATACCTCTTTTTTCTTAGGGGTAGGTAATAAAAATGAAGACAGCCGTCGTCGTCTTTTGATTTTGGGCGCAAAAAAGACGAATCGGCTATTCTTTAACTTGTCTCAAAATTAATCTTTTTGTAAATCTACAAGCAGTGTTACCAGCTTGATATTCTACGTGTTGCCAACAATGGCTCTTAATGTAACATTTAAATGCATAGACTGATCACTACTATTGGTCTTAGTGCGAATAAATAATAGTAACTCTTTTACTCGGTCGTTTGAGAATGCTTTTCAGTATGGATCTTGCCTTGCTACTTGCATTATAGATATACATTCCACACATTGTTTTTTTTTAAATGTATTGAATAAAATCCTTATTTCATAATTAATAAGCCTGTAATAAGTTTGTAAAACGTCTCTCCCTGACTGGTGACGTAACGAGTAGTCAACTTTAAAAGCTCCTAGCCAGCATACTTTTGTGTTAGAACGAAGTTTTTTTTTGTTTAGAGTCAGAATCAATAACTTTATTTCTTTAGGCTTACAAAATAAGCACTTAGACAAGTCAATTGTATACTATAAACATAGTTATTATTATCAAATAAGAAATAAGGTGTTATTGATATTCTATTCATTTCAATTTTTTGTCCACTGTTTTGATGTTTAAAAGCAATCATGATAGACAATAATAAAAAGTCATAAAAATATCTAGTATTATAGACGTGTATGATGATGATGATGACCCACTACTTTGGATGTAATATTTTTTTTTTGTAAATAGGATCATTAGTGAGTAAAAAACTTTTTAATAAAAGTAAAAGTAAAATATTTTTTATGTCGATAATTTTTTATCTAGTTTCACCCCCTTTCGAGGTTGTACTTAACCAGGGACACACTGTATATATAACAAATAACTCTCATATTTGTATTATATTTATTTTGTATATATTTATGTTATTTTCCATGTCAGCTTCATCACTGATAGCTATAGCTGAATGGATGAAACAATTGCGCATTAGTAGTTCTAATCAGCAGCTTTGTAACACCACATTACCCAGATAACGCCATATTGATCTACTGATTGCGCCAATATCTGTGCCATTGAGTTGGTTACCAAACTATGTGTATTCTGATCCATGTGTTCTGCGGCACCTATCTCGTTGGGAAATGTGAACAGCTTTCCCAGAGATATCAGTTTTTCCTATTTGATTTGTAAATGAAATGCTCTTAGTTTGCACGACATGTATGGAAATACTTTACGTATTTCCACCTACCTACATGCATACATACATAATTGAAAAACTAGAAATAAGAATAAACTCGCTGTATTCACAACTAGGCCACCAAGATTTATGTAACTTTTAAAGGGCAATATATACATCATCATCATCAGCCCATACACGTCCACTGCTGGACATAGGCCTCCCCCGTACGACGCCACAAATAGCGGTCCTGAGCCGCCTCCATCCATCGACTCCCTGCGACCGCTACGATGTCGTCGGTCCATCGAGTGGATGGTCTCCCATGTAGGGGGGGATTTGCCACAATCACCACGCTTGGCAGGCGGATTGGTGATCGCAGTGTTGGTGTTTAAAAATACTCAGAAGGAAGCAATATATACGCTTCAACTAAAAACGCTTTTAAGCTGTAAGGCTTCCGAAAATTTTTAAACAATTTTTACCAGGTAATTTATATAATGCATGTAATAGACTAATAATTAACTTACATTGCTAGGTACATTATTATTTCACTGTACCATTTTTTTACCCGACTACCGAAGGGCGAGAGTTATGATTAACATCTAATTATGCAATAAATATACTTTTTCTTGACTTTTACTATAATGATGATTACTACAAGTACCTACGAGTAATTACATCTTCGAAACAGGAATTCTAGAAATATATAGACACTAACTGCTGCCCGCGCATTCGCCCGCGTTTTATCGGGATAAAAAATAGCCTTTATGTTATACCAGGTCCCAAACTATAACCATACCAAATTTGAGCCTAATCGGTTCAGTAGTTTTTGCGTGAAAGAGTAACAAATATCCATACATCCATCTATACCAACTTTGACATTTATAATGTTGAGGTGATATGAAATTTGGTATGGGTATAGTTTGGGACTTGGAATTATATATTATAGGCAATTTTTTATACAGATAAAATGCGGGCGAAGGCGCGGGCAGCAGCTAGTATATATAAATATAATATAATAAGTAAGATCGTATTGTGAAAGTGTAGAGGCAAAATCAGTGGAATGTCTCAAAGTCTCATAGACGAGGTCCCTCGGGAGTTATCGGGGCAATCGGCCAGGGCGGGACGTTGACATGAACTCCGTGTATATAGGTCACGATGCTTTAGCAGTTTACTATCATAATATAATAAGTAATATGAAAATTCTTGAAATTTTTGCGGTTCGTTAATAAATAATGCTGAAGAATCCAAACAGTATCATCTAGTTCCATACTAAGCAGGGCTTATGTTTTGTGTACCAGATAATTGATATACTAAATACATTACAAAGAGTTTTTTAATAGACGTATATGACACCACCACTCGGAAAAAATATCTGCAAATCTTACATTAATTTGTCCCGCGTCGGGAATCGTAGCCGCAACCTCCTCCGTCGCAGGCGGACCTTCGACCACTACGCGGTCTAAGTTATATATCAGAGTATAAATAAATAATGCTGGACGATCAACACAGCATTATCTAGCCCCAAGCCACAGACTAATCCTACTGATATTATAAATGTCAAAGTTTGTATGGATGGATGTATGGATATTTGTTACTCTTTACGCAAAAACTACTGAACCGATTAGGCTGAAATCTGGTATGGGTATAGTTTGGGATCTGGAATAACATATAGGCTATTTTTTATCCCGATAAAACGCGGGCGAAAGCGCGGGCAGCAGCTAGTATTATATAATAATATACTAGCCCAAGCTCAGCACATCTTGTGTTATGGGTACTAGACGACTGATATATTTAACACAATATATTACATAGATATGTATATATTTTTTAATATACATAGGTATATAATACCCAGAACACCCGAGACAAATATTTGCAGATCGTACAAGCATTTGTCCCAAGGCGGGAGTCGAACCCGCAACCTCCTGCGTCGCAGGCGGACCTTCGGCCGCTGCACCACATCGGTCGTCACTAAAATATATAAAAAACTTATGTAGGAATCAGAATCAATAACTTTATTTTTTTAGGCTTACAAAATAAGCACTTAGACAAGTCAAATTTTATACTTATCAAATAAGGCTAGTTATAGGTTGTGGTTATATCGAGAATTAATTGGTTGCGTATTTTTGATTTTTTATGTTCTGTGGGTTTCGCCTCAGGCTTAAGACAATTAAAACCATTAAAACTATTGGTAGAAATAGAAACTGGCCTCAGGCAGTCCGTATGGGCTAGAAAGAGAGAACCTCTGGTAATTGGGACATATTCGTACTTTGTTATTCACAAAACATATGTATCTGCGGCGTGGGTTGAACGTGGACCTTTGAGTCGACCGCATTTAGCCTACGACCTTTTTGCACAGGCCTCTGTGGTAGCCTTCGACCTTTTTGTATAGGTTTCTGAGGTAGTTACCTGCCAGGAAGAGACACATACCTAAGCGGAAATTGACGAAAAAAACTAGTGTCGATCATAGGTTTTTGCGCAGCAGCATTATGCAAGCCTTTTTGGCTTAGGCACATGACTTGTTTTTAACCGACTTCGAAAAAAGGAGGAGGTTCAATGTTCGGCTTTGCGTGTGTTTTTTATTGCTTTCGTCGATTTATTCCCTTGGGATTGGTATTTATACTGCAAACTTAAAAAGAGTGCAAAATTAAGGGACTCCACTTTTAGTTTTTTTCAAAACGATGAAATTATTTCAAATGAATCAAATTATTAGTCAAATAGCGGGCCGCCCCGGCTTCACACGGGTATTTAACAAAAGCTTCAAGATCCCAATTTTTTTTTAGTGTTAACTTGTACTCGTATGGTATTTGGTTTGCTTCACTGGTTTTTTTTAAACTTAGCCAAGATCCTTCTCAATAATGTCACTTCATCAAAAAAACTGGTATATATGCCATATACACACGTCATATTTATAACACCCCTTTTGGTCGTTGGTTCTATAGCTAATATACTTAGTTTTGACCGCTAGCTCTTGCTCTACAATCACATCTCTGTATCCAATAGGTTTTCACATATGTATAAAACAAAACGGTTGCACAGACGTGATTTCGGACATTCGAGTCCATATTTTATATTCGTTATATTTTTGCTGATGATGGCTAGTTCGCTGTATAGGTAAGTATAATTTATAGTATTTTTGAAATTCCAAATTTTTGTTATTTGTACATTATCATAGTGAATCCTATCCTACTAATATTATAAATGTCAAAGTTTGTATGGATGGATGTATGGATATTTGTAACTCTTTCACGCAAAAACTACAGAACCGATTAGGCTGAAATTTGGTATGGGTATAGTTTGGGACTTAGAATAATATATAGGCTATTTTTTATCCCAATAAAACGCGGGCGATGGCGCGGGCAGCAGCGAGTCAGAAAATAAAGCTCTTTTTATTTTATTACCCTTTCCGTTAACCCAAAGGGAAACAAAAAGCGTCAGATTCCACAAAAAGCTATAATGACGTCATGAGTAAATAAGCTATGGTGTCATGAGATCCGAGGCCCGTCTCTTATTGCAAATATTTGACGAGACAAGGCCTAAAGGGTAAACATAGGCGAATCAATTATGTTACCATACTTGATTAATTTAAATAGTCAAAATAAGAATAAGCTCGCTGTGTCAAAGAAAAAGCTACAAAGGCTGCACAAGAATTATATATCTTTTAAAGATATTTAGGTATAGGCAGATTATTAGTGTACTATAATTAATTACGCTACCTAGTTTTATTATTTTATGTATGTCTAAACTGCTTGTGACTAAATAAATGAATTGTTATTATGCATATTTTTCTTTTATCCTAATAACGTCTATTGTCTCAATCCTTTCGCTTGCGTACCGAGTGATGCGATGTTATGCTGGACAAGTTATTCAGCGCTACACTCACAGTTAAGAATTTGTTAAAAAAAAAAAAAACTACTTTGACCAGTCGAAGTAGGTATTTATTTGTATTAATTTTATTACCATTGTAATACTTTTAGTTTTACTATATCATCATCATCATCAGACCATACACGTCCACTGTTGGACATAGACTTCCCCCGTACGACGCCACAAATAGCGGTCCTGAGCCGCCTCCATCCATCGACTCCCTGCGACCGCTACGATGTCGTCGGTCCATCGAGTGGATGGTCTCCATCCGACGAATGGATGGGGGGGATTTGCCATAATCACTACGCAGGCGGATTGGTGATCGCAGTGTTGGTGTTGAAAAATACTCAGAAGGAAGCTGCTGCCCTTCCTCTGGTAGGTTCCCTCAGTCGGCTCTTACGACATCCACGGGTTGAGTTGGAGGGGTCGATATTCTATGCCGCGGCCCCACGGCCAACTTATGTTACGTTTTACTATATGTATACCTTTATTTAGAAATCTGAAAGGCCACTCGCATTATCTTAGTTATAGTTTCTCTATAAGTGAATTTGTAATTCTTAAGAGAAAAATAAATATCTCAAACCACACTTATAGTGTAATTTGAATTTTGTGACGTGTCTAAGAGTCATGTAAGGTCTAAAGGTAATAAAGTACTTTGATATTTGAAAAAACACTGATGATTATGATCGGTGTTTTTCTCCTCACGCATCCACCTCAAGTTGTGCGTAGTTAGCTACTGCCCACTATCCGCGCGGCGACAGCTAGCAACGAGCCCACTGTCAAAGGTACAATCGGCTAAGGGCCGTATCTTGCAACTTGCTTCAAGCCAGCTATCCACGCAGCTACAGCGCGCTGGTAGCAAGAAGCAAGGCGCAAACCAACGAGCGGTTGCGGCAAGTTCGCGTACCGTATCGCTATTTTATGCTTTCACAGTTTGACTTACGTCCTAATCAATCTCTATCTCCATCTAAACTTGCCTTTGGACATTAGGACATATTGTTTCTAATACGTTTTGTGTCTACGATTTATTTTATGTTTAGGACATTTTTTTTAGTTGAATTGTCATCCCGGAAAATGTCCTGGCGAGGAGTTTTACTTTTGTGCAAATAAGGAAGGTATATAAATATATGACGAGCTATATAAATATATACTTATATGACGAGAGAACATATACTTCACATAATATATGTAAATTTAATCAATCTATAATTATCAAAAATGAGTTGCTACACTACCTATGCTTTGACCATAATACATGTGTACCGTCTGCATCTATCCTTAGTAAACATGTAACCCTGGATTAATTCAGGGCTAAATATCTTTATTAGGAAGGCTTCGCTCCATACGTTTGCCCTTCGTATTGTGTTTAAGTTTATATAAAAGAAGGATAAACAATTATAATTATTTATTAAATGAAAAATATATAATTAAAATCTTTTATGTCATCTAGAGGACCAATGTGCTTGGGAAGACAAATCCAATGAACCCAAACTTAACGTGGTAAAGTCGTTTCGTTTAGGAGTTCTTATGGCCACCTTCGGACTCCATCATCAAACCAGCTCGAAGGTACCATCTCCGAACTTACATAAGTATGCCCAACTAAATCGGTTGAGGATAACTAGTTTAAAATTGAGTTGCAAGATTCCACCTGAACAAACAAACATTGCAAGTTAAATAAAAGTTTGTTATAAAATATATCATAGTTAGACTTTGTAGAGCCTCTACGCGGAAGAAACTTCGTAGACCATCTACGAAAACTAGCTAAATAGACCCTATACGAGGAACAAACTTTGTATACCATCTACGAAAACTAGCTAAGTAGACTCTATACGAGAAACAAACTTTGTATACCATCTACGAAAACTAGCTTCGTAGACCCTATACGAGGAACAAACTTTGTATACCATCTACGAAAACTAGCTAAGTAGACCCTATACGAGGAACAAACTTTGTATACCATCTACGAAAACTAGCTTCTTAGACCCTATACGAGGAACAAACTTTGTAGACCATCTACGAAAACTAGCTTCGTAGACCCTATACGAGGAACAAACTTTGTATACCATCTACGAAAACTAGCTAAGTTGACCCTATACAAGGAACAAACTTTGTATACCATCTACGAAAACTAGCTTCGTAGACCCTATACGAGTAACAAACTTTGTAGACCATCTACGAAAACTAGCTTCGTAGACCCTATACGAGGAACAAACTTTGTTTACCATCTACGAAAACTAGCTAAGTAGACCCTATAGGAGGAACAAACTTTGTAGACCATCTACGAAAACTAGCTTCGTAGACCCTATACGAGGAACAAACTTTGTATACCGTCTACGAAAACTAGCTTCGTAGGCCCTATACGAGGAACAAACCTTGTATACCATCTACGCAAACTAGTTTTGTAGACCCTCTACGCTATTAGCGTTTCGTAGCCTCTACGTGAAACATGCTTCGTAGACCCTCTACAACAGTCTAGCTAGCTTCGTTGAATTAATTAATTAATTCTGTACATAGAATAGACTGATAATATTAATCTGTGAGTATAATAACAAATTGCTCTGAGGGATACGTTGATTGGCAACTAATTGCATGAGCACCAATTTAATGAATAATAAAATAAAGAGATTTTTCAATTTAACTTTCACTCAAAAATTATGTTTGCATATATTTTATGTAACCTCTCTATTTTTTTTTTATTTTATGATCACACAATGTTTTATTTTTCTTTTTTTAGCCAATTAATGCCGTTATTTTTTCAGTACTAGGTTCCTACTTTTCTTTTAATGTTAGTTTAGTTTCTTTTTTCAGAATGTTTTTGATTTTAGGTCAGTTCTACTTATTTTTATTACTTGATTATTACTTTTTCTACGTGTACATTTTAAACTGTAGTAAAAATTATGTAACATCAACATACATATGTAGTAGGTACTTTAAGCCAGTGATTACCAAAGTAGACTGGGCCCGGACCATAGCCATAAAAAACAAAAACAATGTTATTATGTTCAAAATGATGCCTGTGAGCGGAGCAAGCCACGTTTTTTTGCTTTCGTTACATCGTTGATAGTTTTTACGAATTTGGCAATGGGCGTCCAGTCCAGAACCAAAACAAGTTGCTATAAAATATAAATATTATAAGCGTAGTATAGAGCGAGCGAAAAGTTTGTGGTTTGTGGGAGTTTGAGGTAAATAAGCGTCCTATAAATAAAACCCTTTATATTCGCTTGCGACCCAACAGTGGGTCGCAACCCACTGGTGGGTTACACTCTCATCAAGAGATCTGTCTCTTCTACTTGCAAAGGCTTCGAGGCGCTAACTTATATGATTATACTTTGCTTTACTTGTTTTAATACTTATTTTTAAAGATCCTGAATTATTTACGTCTTTTTGTTATGTGCTGTATCTTTCTTGTGTCAATAAATGTATCTTTATCTTAACGATGTTTTTTAAATGTTGAGTTAATTAATTTAGGATGTTTGTGATCCCCTTTTATAGGTGGACACTGGACACGTACAGAAGGGAAATAAGCTGGAGTTGGAAAAAAAAATATGTCAAATTATCTAAATTTAAAAATTAAGTTATATAGTAAAAAAATGGCTAGATAATTATAATTAAAAACTCTTAGATGACCAGAGTTGATGCTATGTGTGGGAGTACTAGACTTGAGTTAAAAATCGTGGGATTAAGCAGTATTTGAGTTATGTGTTGTTCTAAATTCTGTTTAGGGTGAATTTCTCCGAAAGATATAATAGAACAATCAGCACTGTTTGACATACAAGGATAACAACTTCTTTCAAAAATGTGAATCAAAACGTTTTGCTAGTTTATCTAACAAGAACATCACACTTAAACTCTGTTTTGGAATGCGCTTCAAACATAGCAAGTACAGATTTTGTGAAGAAGATCTTGGTTCTACTATAATAATTTTGTTAGAGAAAATTCAACGAGGAAAGACAAACAAGAACGCTAACGTTTGTTGAAACGCGCGATGAATGATTCATTTTATTTCACCATCATTTGTTTTCATAACGTCTGTGACCCAATTTTATATTCGTTTGATTTTAAATGAGTTATCATCCAGCGAGTCACACATCACTGTGTCAGTAATATAAAATAAAGTCCCCTAATCTAGACGACAAACTCAAAAACTACCGAACAGAGTTTCATACTGCTTTAACCATTATGTACATCAAGAGACATGAGTAAGTTTTCATAGTTTTAGCTTTTGTTATATAAATTTATTATTTTTATTCTTTGTTGTGAATATGTATGAGGCCGCCTTATGCACCACGGTCTCCAAGGAAGACCAGCTCGATGGTATCATGACATTGCACTGTCATGATACCATCTTACATAAGTATGCCAAGTTTCAGCTCAATCGGTTGAGGATAACTGGTCTAAAATATAGTTGCAAGATTTCACGCGAACAAACATACCTTGCAAGTTTGTTAACAGCTTGTAATATACCTTACTACTATGTATGGACTTATAAACAGCTATAGCATGGTAAGATTACTTGGATTCAAGCCGCTCTCTGCGATATAAAACTAGCTCCTTGGTAATGCCCTATATAACAAAGTAAGTACCTATTTATTGCTTAGTACAAGAATTCTCAGAAAGGCGTAGGTCAATACCCGATGTATTGAAAACAAAATGCCTTCAGACTCAGCAGTTAATATTGCAGATCCAATGAACCAGAAAGAAGAGAATAATACTTATTCAATTAACATGTCGAGGAATACTATATAAAACGCCTAGGAATGTGATCAAAAGAAAATGAGAAACTCATTAATTTTCTCTCAGTGTTTGAATGTCCACTTAAGATGTTTAATGAACTTCATCGCCTGGATACATAAAATCGATTAACAGGGTTTCTAATCTGAAAGCTTGTGATTCATTAAAGTAGTTCCTGGATTCTGTTTGGAGTTATGTGCAATAAAAAATATACGCGAATGACGTAAATATGGAGATATTTCCTTTTCCCAATTCCCAGCAGCGGGTCAGCAAGAACTGATGATGATGATGAATAAAAATCAAGTCCTGAGAATTCAAAAGCCAATAAATAAAATATTATGTATCAAACGATCTGTAAACGACCAGCGATTCGGAAAATCGTACGAAACGCACCAACACCACTTAGTCATTAACAATCTCATCGTGAACCGGGGAAATTTCAATGGTATCTCATCGTGAGGATTCCATCTATTGGGTTATCCATTAAATAAATTTTATTCGTGTGATAAGGGACGTGCGGCGGGGCGGCGGCGGCGGCTAGGCGGGCGCCGTCTCGCCGCCCAGTGGCACCCGCGCGCCCAGCCACGTCGCACGCCCCGCGTCTCTCGCCAGTTCCTCTCCTGCTGCCGCCGTGGGCCGATATCCAGTGATAGTTCTAACCATCCGTGCCAGGAGACCATCAGATACCAGAGCCTGGTAAGTACATTACATTCTTAGTTATACATAGGTGTGTTGTCACGCAAACTTTCACGAGAGGTATCTTTATCAGCCGCCTTGTCGTTACGGCCATTTTATAGAATGTGAGCGTTCAACCTTGAGTCGTTGTCAGTATTTTGGTCATTGTTACTCGCTCAGCTGATACATGCGATTTTTCCGCGCGCATACCGCTCGACAAAAACGAAGCGTAAAAATAGATAGAATTTTTAAAATTTTCATTAAGATTCAGAGTGTTTGGATGTAAGATTATTTGGATTGGGTGATTAATATTCAGACTAAAAGATGACTGGATTCATGTCAAGGTTCTGGACACCTTGTTATATGAACGGTTTTAATACTCGTTGCAGTGACTCGTAAACAACAGCAAGTTGACTAAATACGTCGTGTTATTGAACTGAAGCTGCGCTTACGAATACATCATTTCTAGGTACTTAATTTTTAGGTACTAATCTGCCTTTAAAAATGTGAAGAAGGTTAGGCGATCACCAAAATTGCAATCATCAGAAAGTAATTTATGATTGGTTTATCTTGTTTTGATGACCGATTTTATTGATTGTATTTCGTGTGATCTCTAACTATACATTAATAAATGAGATTGTTCGCACCTACCTATCTATTAGTTGCTTTGTTCTTCTTTTGTCGTGACCTTTTGCACAGACATAGTCTAAAGCCGGAGATTGTCTAACTAGGCTATTTGTTCTCACAACTTCAACAACACACGTCTACCATGGCCAAATACGAAAAATATTTAAAAGTTGACAGTCCCTAGGCAAAGGAAAATTATCCTGTACCAAAGGTATTCAGCATACGCTCTGAACTGAGGAGAAATGGAGAAAGAAAAAAGGTTTGATTGCTCTTGAAATCGAATTTAAAGAATGGAATTCGGAAAAGTTATGGAACAGATCAATGGTTATATTCAGGGAGTTAACCGGAGCAGCAACCGACCATTATAAACTTTTCAAAGTGAAGAGTGAGAAATGGGATTTTCGAAAACGATTTTTATTCGTTCGTGGAGTTGTAATTCTAAATGATGAAGGTTCGAAGCTAATCTTAAGTCTTTGAACAAATGATAAAGTACCCTTCTACACCTAATTCGATGTTCTACACTTTTACTAGGTCAGTATAAGTGTAGAACGTCGATTTACACACAAAGTTTGAACGGTGAAGTGTGTATCTAAGTAATTTTGAAATCGGTAAATAGACTATGTATCTGAAAATACCGAAAATTTTATCACACATGATAGCTTTTATCACTGGATGTCCACGACTGTTACGATTTATTGTATTAATTCCTATGTAAAGACGAGATTTTGACTCTTTCTGACGCATATGAGACTACCATATTATTTCAGATTTAAATAATTTTATTTCTTTATGCTTACAAAATAAGCACTTCGACAAGTCAAATTTTATATCCTACTAATATTATAAATTTCAAAGTATGTAAGGATGTATGGATGTATGGATATTTGTTACTCTTTCACGCAAAAACTACTGAACTGATTAGGCTGTAATTTGGTATGGGTATAGTTTGGGACCTGGAATAACATATAGGCTATTTTTTATCCCGAGAAAACGCGGGTGGAGGCGCGGGCAGCAGCTAGTCTACCATAAACTATGTTTTGGGAAACTATGTTATAAAGATCACAAAAGATTATGGTTTTCTTCCCCAACAAAACCCACTTAGCCAACGACTCCATATCAAAGCTTCATTCATTCAAAGCTGTAACGCTTTGTTAACCGTGAACAATATAGCCCTATCCGGATAAAATGACACCTAAAGCATCTACTTATCAGAAAAATGGAATTACCGTTATCACATGGCCAATCTGCTATCAGTGGTGTCAGAAAGGGCAAGGATAATGGTAGAGCTAGGATAGGGCTAAAGATGTGGTCGCGAAGGTTCTCCTATTGTGATATTAGTAAAAAAATAGCCCCTTACTTCTAACCGCTCATCGTATCAACCGTTCCTAGACTAATGTACGTATATTCATTATATAATATTGTTCGATAACTTCATGTCAAATGTGTGGCAACTCGTTGTAACCGCAGACACTAAACAAACCTTCTCTGGTTTAGAGTGTTTGAATAATTATAAGATTAAATTAAGTTTCATTAATAAAGAAATACAAATACAAATAACAAGCAGTCGACTTTAGCTCCTACCTTACGAGTGTATACTGAAAATTTGGTCGCTCTTATATCACTCTTTTCAAGTTATAATAAATCACCATACAATAAAGGTTTTATTTTCGGACACGAACAAACGATCTTTTTCTAAACGGCGGCAATACCTACCCGAATATATTCAAGATTTTGCTCAAAGGAAACATTCCTTTATTTTTCAAAACAAGACGGACTGCATTCACTGAATTTTCAAAAATGTTTTTCCTTGGCGAGTACGTGCCATCCATCAAAAAAAAAATTCCTGTATTTTTATGACACCGATTGGAGGAGTCAATCATAATCATCATCATCATCATCAGCCCATACACGTCCACTGCTGGACATAGGCCTCCCCTGTACGACGCCACAAATAGCGGTCCTGAGCCGCCTCCATCCATCGACTCCCTGCGACCGATACGATGTCGTCGGTCCATCAAGTGGATGGTCTCCCATGTAGGGGGGGATTTGCCATAATATAGGAATCAAATCTGATGAATAAACATAGACATAGAGACTCATTTATTTGCTGCTGCAGTACAAAACAAGCATAAATACATTTTAAAAATAACATAGCAACTGATAGTACAAGTAAAACAAAAGCACAATTTTTTTTTTAAAAAAAGGTAACATTGCATATTAAATTAAAGGAAAGTCATGAAATCTGCCAAAACCAGGACGAGAAGACGCATTTTGTATGGCTCCTTTACACAGGTAGGTACAACTTTATAATGTTTCCATTCCTAAATCCTACTAATATTATAAATGTCAAAGTTTGTAAGAATGTATGGATATGTGTTACTCTTTCACGTAAAAACTACTGAACCGATTAGGCTGAAATTCGGTATGAATACCGGAAGGCGCGGGTAGCAGCTAGTGTTAGTAAACAACATAAACAAACTTTGAGCTTGATTCCGTAGTTATGGGCTTTTATATAATGTCTTAAAACCTTGGCTTAGCCTAATTTATGAATAAAACAGTAAGATAACAAGGGTATAGTCGGGATTTGAACCATGCATAAGGTACAATGGTGGGAAGGGTCGGTTGTCACGGCCACTGGCTCAAAAACGCTTATAAAGGATGTTACCCTTGTACCTAAGCGCCTTGAAATTCAACGGACTTGAAGTTTAGCTTCCTTCTTCACTATTATACAGGCTGTTAACGAAGTTATTCGACTGGAAGGAAAATTTGATGGCATTTTAAGTCTGTTAATGCCTTAACTCTACCCGTACCTTAGCAAGCGGTTTTAGGAAGCGGAGTAGCCTCTATGTTACTTCATAGCTAGGACTATACTGCTGCAAAATCTGAGCTCGATCTATTCAGCAATTAAAGCTTTTTTTGCGCACAATCTTCACAAACTTTACAATATTATTAGGATGGACAACTAGAGAAAAATAAGAGTGACCTCAACTGCAGCCGAAACCAATCTTTCTAATAATTAGAACTCAGATACTTAACCGAAAATTTTGATAAGCTGGAAGTTTCCTTTTCACCTAATACAAAAGTAAATAATAAGTATTAAAGTATATGTACTTTTTTGACACATATACATACATATTTGTTCAAGTACCTATATGTACATGAAGGTATTAAATTATAATCATCATCATCATCATCAGCCCATACACGTTCACACGCTGGACATAGGCCTCCCCCGTACGACGCCACAAATAGCGGTCCTGAGCCGCCTCCATCGATCGACCCCCTGCGAAAATAAAAAAAATATAACAAATTATAATACCTACATGTAAATAAAGTCTATGTATTTCAGTATTAAGTAAAAAGAAACCTCCAGCTTATTACAATTTTCAGTTAATCTATTTAGTACATATTATATAAAGAATATCAGTTATCTAGTACCCATAGTACAAGCTTGTGTCTAGATGATGCTGAATGAAAAGAAAATGCTGAATTGCTGCTGTTTGAATTGTCTATAGCATTATTTATTTATTTTATTTATTCCTGCCATCTATGAATACCTAAACAGATTTTCGCTAATTGTGAACGCCATGTCCATCCGCATCCTTCTCAAACTCGATTCAATGAACTGTATGATGTTTCGGGCGAAATGGGAAACTATTACCGTCGACATGCCCCTCGGAAATAATGGGAATGTATAGACAACGGCAAAAACGACTGAACAAATTAAGACTCCAAAACCCCATGTAAGTACATACAGAACCGCAGAATCCGCTAGGGCATGCTACTCCTAAACCCGCTAAGCCCGCTTGACCCCTGAGAGCGCTAAGCAATTTCAAAGTAAAAAAATAAGACTTCTCATATTAGGACTAGAACCTAGGAACGTGTGAATGCAATTGACCGCAATCTCGACACGACCTTTCAGGCATTACTTATGTAGAAATGAAGGTGAAATTGGCGTTCTTACTCATCGAAAGCTCAGCCATCGCCTTCTGTAGTCGAGCTGGTTAAGTGGCTTTAAGAATAGCGTTGTTAAGCGGTTTCGGTGGTTTGTGTGTACACGTGGTTATGGAGCCTTCATCTGTATAGCTCATTCAGGCGGTGATTGTACATTTCAGTAAAATAATGGTACAGGACGTTGTGAATGGGTAATAGGTAATACTTAACTTGTTTATTACGCTAGAACATTCCTTACTTTAAGGATAATGATTATGACAATTGAAGTCATGTACTTGGATGTGAGAATGAGGGTAAGATTAACTCAAAACAGTCTCAGACAACTGTGCCTAAGTATCTTAACTTATCCAATTGTTTCCATGCAAATACTAGTTCTAATTTGTTTCTATAATTTGATTGTAATTTTTAACCGACTTTAAAAGAAGGATCGGTTCATCTGTATGTTTTTTTTGTATGTATGTTACGCGATATCTCCGCCAATTATGGAACGGTTTTGAAAATTCTTCCACTGTTGTATAGAAAATTATCCCGAAGGTGTCCCATAAAAAAATTATCCCCAGGGGATTAGTATTTATCCCGTAAAACTTGAAATATGTGTAAAAGTAAGGGAATTTGAAGTCGGTTTATCGTTTTTCAAAACACGCCATAATTATTATCTTTGGTATTATACTCCAATCTCTCTCTCTCTTCCCAGCTTGTTATAACTATATACTATAACTATATACTATAAGTTATGGTTATGGGGTAAATATTTTATTTTACAGTATCTTACAAAATATCTATTTAAAAAAATATGGAACGGTCTTTTTTTACCTATACCTAATGTTATATTTAGAAATACATAAACCTACAAATACCCACTTATATAAATACATACATACATAACTATATTTTAATTTATCGTATTTTATTTTATGGAACGATGTTTTATTTTAAGAAACAAGGGTATGTTACGGTCACTAGCTGGACAGCAGAACAAAATAATGTTCCTTTATGTACTCTTGAATATTGATAGTGACTCTACACGCCTTACTGAGACTGGCAATGTGTTCCAAAGCTGTACAGCACGGGCAGTGAATGAGTTGTCATTGAAAGAATCAGAATCAATAACTTTATTTCTTTAGGCTTACAAAATAACCACTTATCAAATTAAAATTTTATACTATAAACATAGTTATTATTATCAAATAAGAAATAAGGTGTTATTGATATTCTCTTCACTTCAATTTTTTGTCCGCTAGTGGAAGAAGAAAGAGTACCTATTGTAAACTTACAGCTATCGCGTCGAAGCTGATAAAATAAAATATTCTTGTAACCTTTTGGTGAATATGCGGTGGTAACCTTACCTCATATTTACCAAAACCATCCTTCAGTATCCTTCAATCCCGGAAACGCAGTGACCCTTGTAATATCCGTCGCCATTTGACGGTGTCACTGCAAATCCGTTTCTAATGCAAAATGAGCTATATTGCGCCGGCAGTGTGCTCAATTTGGCATTGTAAACCATAACTGGGTGGCCTAGATTTTATTCTGAAAACTAGTGGCTTTTTGCGTCCTGGATTAGATAGACGGATTATGAGTCAACGAAGTTGAAAATCCTGAACGAGATAGGTTTTAGCTGTATACATCCTTTGGCAATACCAAGATGTCCTTCAGACCAAGTTATTTCAACGTTGAAAGACATTTTCGTGTCTAGTCAAAGACATATTTGAAAGAAAGTCATATTTGTTAGGCTAAACTCGAAAATATACAGCATTTTAGCCAACAGTTCGTCGCTTCGCTAATATCTCATGAAATTAATTTTGTTTTATTTTAGTAATGGATTTAGTTTTTCGTAAAAGAAAAAAGGAAGACCATTCAAACGATGGAAAGACGACATCAGCCTGAGGGCTGGAAAAATGTGGGCATGCAAAGCTAGAGACCGAGACTACTGGAGATCCTTGGAGGAGGCATAAACCGCTGAAGGCGGTCCATACCACTAAGAAATTGATACCAAAAACATAATATTGACTAAGAATAATTCTATTTAATTTCATGATACACCTGACATCTACATACCTATTCAAAAATTTCTTACCAATTTCATAACTATTGTGTTATTTCTCAATTGAACCGTATAATTTCTTATAAAGGATATGTTTTAAAATGTTTCTTTTATTGTGATAAGGAATAAAGCTGTTTTTATTTTATATATTTTTATATTAATGGATTTCGTTTTTCTTTAGTTGCCAGCATTACTTCATTACGTCCCACTCACCTTTTGCTTACTTTAAGAGGCTCTCGCAAACTAAACTTATTTTACAGAGCTACCGAAGTAGGAACGTACCTAAGTTACTTCAAAGACAGCTTGGCAGCCATCTCGGCAAGCAAACAGGATGAAACAATCTAGTTTACAGTTAAATGAACTTAGAAGACCCTCATAATTATCTGAGAGCATATCAAGTAGCGCTGTGTTTACAACTCACGGAGCGATATCGTGTCGTGTAGTCTGTTGTGGCGAAAACGTACCTGTGGTGGACTGTATTTTCTTTCTTCAGGGTTCGTCAGGCTACAAAATCTCCCTAAAATTACCTGTATTTCACGTATTCTACTGACTTATTGCTTACCTTAATTCCGTCTCATGTTTTATCATGTTGTTTCGTTCTCTCCTATTGTGATCGAAACTAAAATCAATAACATTATCCTAAAACTCATAAAGACTATGCAGGCTCAGTCGTATCCAGAACAATACAGTATAGGTAAGATATGAAGACTCTTTAAAATTAAATGATCAGCTCAGACTTTTCTATCCGAAATAATAAATAATCCTGAACATCAAAACAGTCGATCAACATCAAAAAAGTTTTTAACACCTTGACTCAGTTTTGGGCGTTACTGCGCATATAAAAAAATATGTACAATGATTATCTTAATTCTTAAATACACAATAAAAATACATTAAAAAAAAAAACATTTAAAACGAAAATACGTGGCAAAGGCGAGCTTAACCCTAAAAAGAGTTCTCTTCCAGCAAACCTAATTGGGAGAGAGAAATAAGGTTATAAAAGTGGGTTTATGTGCATGAGTGCAGGATAAAAGATTTCGTTTTAACCTACTTACCTAATATACTACTACATACAATACATAAAATACTATACAGACCTATATTGCTTATATCAATTTCTATTACATACATATAATTACATACATATTAATATATATTGAATAAATACATATCTAAGATATCTTAAATAAAGAGCTGATGTTTCTTCAGAAACTGTACCTGTACCTCCTCTGGTCCATCCCCTCGAAAGGAAACTGCATACTGTCCCAATTAAATAACACACTGTATGTTATGGTCCACTTTAAATAAACAAAAGAACAATACTGGCAGTGATCCTCGAGGAAATTTTCGTTTTCAAAATGTTATGAAAATAGTTATTTGATTCACCTAACTGTGAGCTTTGTGGAATTATCGAAGATAATATAATAAATAGAATAAATAAATAAATAATACATACATCATCTTCTAACTGTGTTCGGAGCCATTCTTTAAGATCACATTTCGATCTGCACTTTGACTTAAGCTAAGCAAGCATTAATTATTAATTAATACTTGCTTAACAATAAATTCTTTTTATGATAATTACTAGTTCATTTCATAGTTTTAGTTTGTGTAATGTATTTACTTTTATTTTACTTTAAGTCGTCTACTTTCACTGTGCGTCATTTGTTATTCTATTTAAGTACATTTCTGCGGAAACTTTTTAATTGGCCCTCAGCACACATGCGCTGGTATATACCGCCATGTATTGTGTAAATTACTATTTTTAAGACATAGCTGTAAGTTTTCCTAAAATTTTGAAAATGAAAACTAAATTAAATTTCTTAAATATTGGCTTTTTTCAAAACATCTTAGCCTGCGGCTTGGATTCTGTATAAAATGGTTTATGATTTTTTATAAGCTAAGTAACTAATTGAACAGGGCTTACGATGTCAGTGTTTGGCTAAAAGCCCTTTAAAATATACGATTTAAATAAGTAAATGTCAGACTTAACTTGACGCGATGTCGCAACATCGTCGTTTGTGAGGGCTTTTCGGTAGATATGTTTTATAGAGATGAGGCTTGTCGGGCGGGGTTACCATACACGCAAACAAGGGTTGAGTAGGAAAATTTAACTGATTGAACCCTATGGTTAACGCTTAGAACTTGATTAATGACAGCATTTTCGGGTCACAGCAGGAGTATAAAGCTCTGCGCACATTAATCCATCACTGCTATTGCACAGCACTAAAATGTCCATTCAAATATAGACTTAAACTCGTTATTTTTAGACGCATGTAAAGACAGAATGTTTTTCTACATTACATTTTTTGTTTATAAGCGGTCAGAAATGTCAATTTCTGAGAGAAAAGACGGACCGACAAGGCCGACCGATCTGCGTTGTGAAATGAAAAGATTATTACTTACTACAAAACTAAAAATAAGATTAGGTACTAAAAAAGGTTAAAAATACGAATATTCTCGTAAATCTTCTATGGGAATTTGATGTTTTTCAGGACAAAAAGTACCCTATGTTACATAAGTAAAGTAGCCTATGTTGTTGTTATTTATCCTTTCAACTAACTCTATGCCAAAAATCAAGTCGCTGATTGCGTAGTTAGAGCGTGAAGGAAAGACAAACAAACAAACAGTTTTTCGCATTTATAATATTAGTTAGGATTTTAGCAAAAATGTTAGTCTCTCATAAAAAGATCGCGCGGTCTTATCTTTAATCTTTTCATTTTCACAATTAGGTGTTTTAAACCACTTTTAAAACAAATATTAAACGAATACAAGCATATTTTAAATTTTTTCTGCGTTTTAGACGGTATAAAACGAGCGGAAAAGTAATTTGCCGCAAACCGTTAACCATTTTCTATTAACTTATGAAAAAAACTAACTTTGATTCACTGGTATCTTTAAAGTATTTGGGGAAAAAAAAGAGATTATGGACTATAGTATATAGCTATAATGTATAGATAATTCAACATTTACCCAAATGTATCTCACGCCAACACGAAACGATTTACCTTAAATAAAAAGGGTTTGCTAAGTGCCTAATTAAGCCGAGCAGCGCGGGCAATTAGGACAGTAGGTACTGCGGTGTTTATGATAATGAAATCTTCTCTGTTATCAGATCCAACACGACGCGACACAACGACAAAACCGAGGAATGTATTGATTTCCGACCTACTACGTGCTGCCTCTCGTGATTGCTGTCTCTTGTACGGCTTCTAAGATTTCTTCTCAAATATTATTATTATTTATTATAAACCAATTATAATTTTTGACGTGATTGTTTAATAAGTGCATTTATGTCTTATTAGCTGTTCCACGCGGTTTCACCCGCGTTAAATTCCTAAGCCATATAAGCCGTAAAATCACCTACGGGAATATGATGTTTTATCAGGACAAAAAGTAGCTTATGTTACTCTTCCTCCTACTCTCGATCTCTACGTCGATTTGTTGTTTAGTTAGGGCGTGAAGGAAGGACAAACAAACAAACACACTTTCGCATTTATAATATTAGTTAGGATTATATATTGTAATTATTAGTTTATTTCCGTGGCTTCTCATGTGTTTTTTTGGAATAAAAAGTCTATATATTATGTTATTCCAGGAATCTTTGGGTGCGAAAATTTAGCCCGATCCTTCCTGTAGTTTTGGCGTTGTCTTCGGCCAAACATCTTCACAGTGGCACACACTTTCGCCTTTATTAGTAGGTACCTATTTAATAGGATATAAGTAGGATTTTAGTAAGATATTAGTAGGATATAAGTAGGATAATAGTAGGATGTCAGCACAATTTTAGCTGATCCGTTCAGTAGTTTTGGCGTTGTCTTATTAACTAACAAACACACATTTACACAAACTTTCCTTTTGTAGGATTATTAGGAAGTGTGTTACAATTACAATGAGCCTGGTATGTCAAACTGCTGGGCAAAGGCCTCCACCTCCTCAAGACAAGAGTGAACAGGTGTCTTCTAGACCTTCGTGATACAACATCGGCCACATCATCACTTTCCATCAGGTGAGATTGTGGTCAAACGAAGGTATATATACTATATAAAAAAAAACCTTGTCCCTCCACGTATCTCGGTCCTGAGCCAGCTGGACCCAAGCTTCGTCATTGGCATCCAATTCGTCATGCCATCGCTTCCTCGGTCGGTTTATGATCCCAAAATATTACCCGATAGACCGTTCCTGATTTCAAATCTTTAGGTAGGTACCAAAAAGATTGAGAAGGAGCAAAGTTTTGAAAAGAAAGACAAAAATTTGTTTATTATTTCAGAAGTGC
This sequence comes from Eupithecia insigniata, assembly GCA_947859395.1. Classification (NCBI taxonomy): domain Eukaryota; kingdom Metazoa; phylum Arthropoda; class Insecta; order Lepidoptera; family Geometridae; genus Eupithecia; species Eupithecia insigniata. The sequence continues at coordinate 2,236,512 of OX402009.1, read as the reverse complement.
AGAAGTAGCAATACATAATAGCACCAAATGACATAGGAACCAATACTATACTATTCTGCAGAATCCGAAGTCCTTTTATAATAGCATGGGTCACTTAGTTGTTTCCGATTACAAAGAAACCCTCGGAAAATGAAGAACGAATTTATGGCTCCCATAGATTGAAGGTCATTCCTCAAAATGGCTGCTTGTCTTGGCTGTAAGCGAATCTTCATTATTTCTTTGAGGAAAAAGCTGTCGTTTTGGCTTTATGAAGATACGATCTGTTAGTTCATTGTGTGTCTATTCTTGCAATATTTCCGATTTGATGTAAGGATTGGAAAAGGTACTTTTTCCTGTAGGTTCTAACTATCTACATAGGTAAGTTGAATAATTGCTGGTTAGCTATATAAACGAGTAGATACATTTTGGGACTGAAAATGATCGCCTCTATTATGTCCCGCTTGGGTCATATTGGATCAAAGATGAAATACCTTAGCGCGACAGCATGAGAGAAGTCGTCATTTTTAATCTCAATCTTTGTCTACGCGACTTAAACCCGCCTATAACCACCACAATAATTTTCAGAAAACGAGGCTTATTTCAAAGTTTCTTCTACAAAAATAAATAGTACATTTTTGTATTCTGTTATTGTGTTTAGATGCAATTAATCTAAGGTTGTCAGATTTTTTTGTTGTTTTTTTGGTCGTGGTTTAACACCCGTGTTGCACGCGCCAAAGATCCTGTCAGCCAATGTCGCTTTACTTCTTGTAGAGCAACATTATGCTAAGACGGGACCTATTGGTTCGCTGCGTAGAGTCATTTATTGTTATTTTAGAACAAGGTCATGTTTCTCAGTTATGCTATAATAGTTGCATGATGTACTTCATAGTGAACTGATAGACACATTCTCTTCATTTCGTCCTACCTACCTACATCTAGACCAGGCTACGTTGTTTTACAAACACGTCAATCACTATAATAGTGGGAAATACACTAGAAATACTGACACTCATTATAAAGGCTTAAGTTTATTTTCACGCCGAAATTTCTTATCGGTTCAAGCTGAAACTTTGCATAGATTTAGTTCCAGATATGGAGTAAGTATTATGTAGGACTTCTTTCTATCTCTCAGAAGCTAATCAAAAATTAATTATGTATCTAGCGAGTATGTTTTGCCTTCCCCAATAGGTATATCAATCTGGATTAGCAGCCATGTCTCTACTCATTCCTTTAATTACATAATTACCTACAAGTAACGAACAAGGACAGACCACCATTTTAATAATTCACAGTCTTTTAATATGGATTGAGCATCGTATACGAAGACTTTTTCGTTTTCGTTTTCTTCCTATAGTTAGTAGCTTTTTTTTAATGATTTGCAACGCCGCCCATGTGAGACGAGCGAGAACTGTTTTTCGTAGTATGACAACGATTCAATAGTTTAAGAAAATTAAAGGAAAATGGCTGACCAGTAAAGACGTGTATATTACACAAAACTAAAAACAATAAAACTAACGTAAGACAAGGCGATATGGCTATTAACCACAGAGGCGCAGCTCTACCATATCTGTGCTAATAACGCTATCGCCTGTTCATTTAAAAAATGAACAATGTAACAAAAAAAAAACAATATTTTTATTTTATAAATGAACAGGCGATAGCGTTATTGGCCATATTGCCTTGTCTTACGTAAGTTTATTTTCTTTAGTTTTGTGTAAAATACACGTCTTTACTGGTCAGCTATTTTCTTTTTTTTTTAAATTTAGAGTACCAGTTACTTATGGATCATTAATGAAGTTACCATAAAAATAAAACAATAGTTTAGTTCTCTTCTTCTTCTTGCTAGTTTGGAACTCCACGAGTTCAAACGAAAGTATTGTAAAATAAATGTTTTATTTTTATGTTTATTTAACGTGGCTTCTGCCTATTCGATTGTAGTTTTCGAATAATTTTGAGGGATTCGTTGACTTTCACTAGTTTTTTTTAAACTTGAGAGGCGTACCTTAGTTAAAACTTCTTTCGTTTTGGTATTGTGCAAACACATACCAGCCACTCAGAACAAGGTTAATGAGCAAAGCAATAAGTATAAAGTCATTCGGAATAAACAATCCGTAGGTATGTAGACCAGCGACCACAAACCGAAATCAGGCCAATTGGCCTAATCACAGGCCTCTAATCCTCGTCTGACACAGGGTTGCGGATACTGCTGGTCCATCTGCTTTGAAGAGATAAATTATTGGGATAGGCTCGGGAAAGGCTGCTAAACTCAGAGGTTTACTTTAGGAAGGTACATAATTTAACAATAAAAAAAACTAAAAACTGGCTTAAAATATCTGATTATTTGTACCTACTGTTTTTTTTTATAGTTTTACGGGTGAAATACAGACTAAACGTTTTGTTTTATTTCGAGAAAATAAAGTAAAACTTTATATACATAATCTCCTGCTCTCAGCTTTGGAATACAGAACAAAGAAACGTGCGCTGTTGTGGAAACGATAATAAGCGTAATAAGATAATACTTTTAAAACTGTGTACCGAGTATTAATGCCCTCCTTCGAATATGAGTTCCTTTGGTTCTTGAGTGTCGACCACGACACAACACAAAACGTTAGACCGAGAGTGTAGGTCGACGGTGTCTACAACGTCGACGGTCCGGTCGGTGGTCTTAGGTCGCGGGGAGTCGGTGGATGTAGGCAGTTCAGGACGGCTGTTTATACCGTCGTATAGCGAGGCTTACGTCCAGCTGTTGACGTGTGTGGGGCTGATCTGATGATGATACGAGTATGATGAGTTCCTTTGGTGTCTAGCCCGTAGCTAGTATCGCCGATGTCAATAACAGCACGTCCAAAGCCAAAGTTACTTGCTAGTATGGTCCATGAGCTAGACATAAGCTGTGGCCACCCTATTCCGCCCAATCCAAGTAATTACGCGCCTGTCCCCGTATGTCCCGTTTCAATTACCTACCAAGCCGGATTGCGCCGGGTGAAACTAGATTTTACTGATGGCTTTGGAGATCTTGCTATTGATTCGAAAGTAGAACAAGAGTTTAATTTATGAGATTTTTTATTCGAACAAATCTGAACAGCGCTTGAAGAAGCAAGCGCCGTTCAGATTTGTTCGGCCATAGACAAAAGAGGAAGATGCCTCTTTTGTCTATGGAATGGAAGACAAGATTAGGAACAAACCTATTTATGTTTTTGTGTACCTACAAACTGTATTGTGTTTTTAAAGAATATATAAAAAAAAACTCGCCCTTAGACACCCTGGAGTTAGTCTAAATTATTGAATCCATAGAAAAGTCTTCCCTGTTTTTTCCATTGAAGCCATAGAAGTACCAATAATAAATTCCCAAATCCTTGCGTCTTATGAGATTGAACCATGCCAAATTATTTTTACTTCCCCTCTTCAAATAAATTCTTATTTATGAAACAGAAAGCGTAGGTAGGTGGTACGGAGTTGCCAAATTTCCTACCGGTAAAAGTCCTTTGGGGACGGGAATGCTACGAAAAGGCTCTGATTATTTGTACGTTTTAAAAATGATTTTCAAACGCAAATTTCAAACACTGGGTGTTTTTCCGTGGCAGTAATCAGAATTCATTTCTTTCTTTCCGTTTACAAAAGAAGCTCATACACAATGTCACGGTCTACGCAAATGGTCTCTCAAACTGTTCATAGTTTCGTACATAGTAAAAATCAACAATATGATCTTTAAAATCCTTGACAACTTTGAGCTATAGCATCCGGCAGAGTACCTTTAAAAATACATTCACTGCAAAGTGCAAACAAATTAAAAGCCTGGCGTGTTGTGCATATTCAGTTTCGAAATAGACTATTTTCCATTTTCTGTGGTAAGCAGTAAGCAGTTAGCAGTAGAAGTCGCTGGCAGAAGCCATGTACCTATATCGTGTATCATAATCAACAACCCTTACCCTACATTTGCCAGTAAACAAACATTTGGAATACCGAATGACCCGGAACGAAACCATTTCCCAGCGATTTGTTTTAGGTACATAGCTACCACCGGGATTTAGAACCGGATGGAACTAAACAGCTTTTAGTAAACGAACGCATTTGTTAAAAGGGGATGGATCGGCTGTTTCGATAATTATGATGTTCTGGGCAGTGTTTGGAATAGTGCTACTTCCGATCTGATGAACGAATCGAATGCCGCCCTCAATGGAGGTAATTCGAAATGGAGTCCTGAAAGTCCTGTACAGAACTACTGCACAAGACAACGGGGAATAAGCGGAATTTAATTAATAACGGTTACCACAGGTAAAGCTGGCTAGAAATACCTACCGGGCCAATATTTATACATAAATGAAATCAGAAAAAGTTACTGTAAAAAGTTTTTCACACTCTATGCTCGTTCTTTATACGTCTTATTTCTCTAACTGAAACTAATTGTAAGTGATTGCTCTGTTAGCTGAAAAAGGCATTCAGGATTCTATTATCTCTCTCGCTTCGCTCGTGAGTTATTCTAGAATCCTGAGTTGTGCTCGAAATTCAATGGTGTGACGTGAGACACTTCATTGTTAACCTCGGATGCACCGACGACTACGAGGAGGAATCTACTATTATTTTTCGTCACAATAACAAAAAACCTAAGAACAAACAATTATAAGACAAATGAGTCACAGAAAAAAGCAACAGCACACGTATCGTCACACTCGACGAAAGTGGAGGGGGGTTCTGCGCAGGTGTAAAACGGTATAAAAATCTAAAAATCGACTTCTGCGCATCAAGGTTAGCGCAAGGTCAGCACTATTAAACCGTGAGGCGACCTGTAACAGGAAGAAATGATAGTTTAACGTAAAGGGGCAATAGGCGGCAATACCATCGGTATTACCAGTTTCTTTAAGAAATTAAATGATAACCCAAAAATTTTCGATTTCGGCGGGACTTTAACCCGCGACCTTTCCCTCAATATGGGACTGCGCTAGCCAACTGCGCCACAAAATCAAGGACCCGACGAGTCCCGCTGCAATCGTAAATTTTTGGGTTATCATTTAATGCCAGTGCGGTGCTTTTGTCGAACAGCTTGGTCATCACGGATTATCGTGTGCTAGGGTTGCCAGTCGGATATCTCGCCATGCCAGCCTTAACGACATCTCCGGCGGACCTTTGTCACCGCTAAACTACCAGCTATTCTCGAACCGAATGGTCTGTTGCGTGACGATGGTAAGAGGCCCGACGGCATGACATTAGTCCCTTGGGAGCTGGGGAGGCCTATTGTGTGGGACGCTACATGTGTCGACACACTTGCGCCTTCCCATCTTTCGAGGACATCCGTGAGGGCTGGTTCGGCGGCAGATTTGGCCGAGGATCACAAGAGGCGCAAATATGCAGGTCTCCACAGAGCCTACGCATTTGCTCCCTTGGAGTCGAGATCCTAGGTCCGTGGGGTACCGAGGGTCTCCGGCTTTTCAAAAAATTATCCGAGCGTCTGGTCGACGCTACGCGTGACCCGAGAGCGGTGAGTATCTGGCGCAGCGCATTAGCATTGCCATACAGCGAGGCAATGCAGCTAGCGTCTTGGGGACGCTTCCGACTGGTATTGACATGGACCAGTTGAGCTATCTAGATTGTTTGCAACAGTCTTCAGTTAGCTCAATTGTTTCAATTGTAAATACTAGTTTAATTTGTTTATATTATTTGATTGTTATTTTCTTTGCCATTTAATTTCTTTGAGATTATCCTAAGTTATCACAAAGAAATTAAAGGGCTTATGCACTATATCTGTTGCTTTGTTTTTAACCCTTTAAACTGCAATTCTACATTGTTCACACGTTTGTCCGATTTGGAGCAATTAGTCTAGAGTAGAGCTCTTTGTAAAAGGGTCAGGGAACGCGTCTATTTCTGTCGTAAAGCAGATGCGTTGTTTCATAATAGGCACAAAAATAGAAATGACCTTTTGCGTTGTTTCTCGAAAGGTTTTCACATTTAGATTAGGCTGGAATGTCATGAGGGCTGAGTTAGAATGAAAACTAACGTAACTATGAACCTACTTCGTTTCGAATACGAATTTTAGGCTAAAAGCTCTGCCGAAAAATCCTTTTTGACAATCCAATTTAATAACTACATTAACTACCTAAAAAAAGAAGTAAAACAATTGCTAGTTGTTGGTTCCAAATTAAAGCAAAATTGATTTAATTTAGGTACCTTCTACCCACTTCACCAAGCGAATGTTATTATTTGTTTTGTGATTTGTTTACAAACATTCTACATCGAGTTCGGCTAGTGTATAGATACCTAGCAGAAATAAATACCTAAATAAAAACCTAAAAGCTATGCAACGAAGATTTATCGACAATAAAAAGCTGTTATTGCTGGTGCATCTGTTTTCTAGATCAATATCCTACTAATATTATAAATGTCAAAGTTTGTATGGATGGATGTACGAATGTATGGATATTTGTTACTCTTTCACGCGAAAACTTTCACGGAAAAACAGATTAGGCAGAAATTTGGTATGGTTATAGTTTGGGACCTGGAATAACATCATCACATCAGCTCATACACATCCACTGCTGGACATAGGCCTCCCCAATACGAGACCCCACAAAAGGAATAACATATAGACTATTTTTATCTCGATAAAACGCGGGCGAAGGCGCGGGCATCAGCTAGTCCTCCATACAAACGCTAGCAGCGCAGAACCAACTATTTTTATATAACAGAGGTGTAAACAAAGTAGTTAGGATGTTATATTACAGCTGCAGCGATATAAAAGAACGGTCAAGTGCGAGTTATAATTAGATTGGGGGTTCCAGATTTTTTCTGAAGGCAATATACCTACCTAGAGCATCTGGTTTGTTTAACTTGAAAGTGATGAAGTATTTTTGTATACAATCAAGAGTGAAAACCACTTATATAAGTAACAATCGAACAGTGTTGTTTGTAAAATAAGCCAAAAAGTGATTAAAAATTTGAACAAAAACTGATTGAAACATATCTACTTCGCAGACGAAGGTTTTAAAAGGGAAGAAAAAGTTGAGGTAGGTTGCTAAGATAAAAAGTAGCGGGTTTTTTAGGTTTGAGGTACCCTGATGATACAGGATGGCGCAAAAGTAATGGCATGATGTGAATGTGCTATAACTTTTTCAAATGACGTCAGAAGTCACAGTGATTTGACATATGTCTTGTGGACAGATGGGGAACTGGCTGTCAACAAGCCATGTCGACAGCGACACCCCTGAAGAACCACCAATTTTCAGAGAGTATCCAGGATGAGTGATTTGGACATTTGAAGTTGAGACTTTTTGAAGTCTCACGCTTGCCACGAACCTTGCCATACTTGAAAGCTAACATTGAAGCAGAAATTCCCATTTTGGAATCGTGGTTTGTTGTGGAAAGCGTGGTTTGTTGTGCAAAGCGCGGGATTTCAACAAGCCCCAAAGGTGGTTTTTCAGCTGTATATCGGTGCATGGCTTGTTGTCAGCCAATTCTATGTCTGTCTACATAATAGATGTAAAAGCACAGTAAAATTTGACGTTATTTGCAAAAGTTATAGCACATTCACATCATGTCATTACTTTTGCGCCACCCTGTACTATAGCAACATTGTAGAGAACAATATTCTAGGAATTTTAACAAGTTTTGTCAACTATTTTCGGAAAATCGTAGCTATCATGTTATTTAAACCAGAATCAAATAAACGCGTCTTTAAGCCCATGAAAATTAAACAGTCACCACGATTATATTTCCAGTGTCCAAAGAAAAAGAGTTCGCAATGCAATTTATGTTTGTACATAAATTGCATTGCGAACTCGGCTCTTTCTTGATACCAATAAAGTCTGATATACAAACTCTGACAAAAGTGTTGCCAGCTTGCCAGGGATTCTCTGTCTCAGTTATTGTCGACAAGAACAATTCGGAGGGATTACATCCATTACTTTGCACTAATGGAGAACCTTCTCCATTAACACATACATAATAGAGCTTTTCTAGCTCTATCATATTATATCATACGAATAAAATAATTAAAGGCAAACACTGCAACAATTCTAATTGTTTTATGTACCTTAAAATGAGTATATATACATACAAATATTTACAAGGACTAAATCAATGTTGAAGATAATGGCTGTTAACCCGGCATCAATGACACTGGGTCATATTGACCCAAGGTGATTTAAAACAGACATATTTTGTATTTTCGGCGCTCTAAGGTTTTGAAAGTTTTAGTAGCTGGAGATACAGTATCCCTCCATCCTTACTGCTCGTGAAATCACAATCAGTGTGAAGTTACCTGCGTAGGGGTGGGAGGGTAAGTTTGACTCAGCTTCATCAATGGCGTGATAGCTGTTCCATGGCTAGCTATTAGGAAGCTAAAGAGGTTTACTATAAGTTAAATTGATGTTCCTATGTGCGTTTGATCTCTATAATAGTGAGTACGATATTTGTTTTGTAATTTTCGTTTTTATAGAAATATTTGATTACGTTATAAAAGATAACGTTTATGAAAAAAGTTGTTTTGCAAGTGTTTTGGAAAAAAGGCTGATTTTTTTAATATTTTGTCATTTTATTTAACCAAGTAAACAATAACACATACTAGTAAAAGTAGGCTGATATTATATAATTTTATATTAAAATGCTGCAAAACTTCAGGTCACTATGACCTGTCTTGTCTACGTAATTTGTTTTACGTCATTTGCGCCGGCCTAAGTATTCTAGAAAACATACTTATTCTTTCGAAGGGCACAGTCAAAGGGGAATCTGAAAGTTTCGGTAGTAGTTTTTTCCAGAACGAGACCAACAATTAAAGTGAAAATAATCAATTACCATTCAATTTTGTTGTAAATTTGACTTATCTATCGCGACTCACGAGTTTAGTTTGTAATCCTAAAGATAAAAAAATAAGGTACCTATTGATCTTACTTTTGTTTCTTTTTTTTTTATGGTGCCGGGAAAAATTCTCTGCTTTTCAGAGGTCAGCAGCATCTTTCTCAGAAAGATTTAACTACTCCTGTCGAGGGAAACAAAAGATTAACGCGAGAATGGGCTGATATTATGACTGTAATTGGAATGGAAATATCGAAACGAGCGCAATAAAGCTTACCTGCTAATAAAACCGTAGATAGTAAAATAATATTAAGTCTATGGATAAAACTAATACGTATCGTACCTATCCATTACTATAGTCTACGAGATTTTGCCTGCTGCGGTTTCTCAAGTGGAAAAGTAGGTAGCATAGTACAAACCACGAAAAAAAAAACTAAGTCAACACACCCCTTTTACCATAAATGCGAAATACCAATGAGGGCATTATACCTAAACATGAGATTTGCCGTCCATCCATCCAAAGAGTTTATAAGGTTTTATTAAAATATTATTCTTCAGATTTTAGATTCACAAAACAAGAGATAGGGTATGGTGGTCACCCGTATGGTGGTGACCAGTATGGGGTTTATAGTGTAGCGGAGCCTACGCAGGTATCGTGGTGGGTGTTAAATGACACTCAGACTTACGGTTTGGGTAGGTATATAATGTTCCGCACACTAGATCCTGTATGTATATAAAGGTTCAGAAGGTGAAATAAGCACTAGCACAGATTTAGGCAAGGTAACAAAGCATTAAGCACAGAACAATAGGAAGAATGCGCGTCTATGTACATTCAGCGCGAGGCGGCGTGCGTTCCGCGCGAGAGCAAGTTCGTGACTGGTTTGACCGCTGCGCCGGAGCACCTCGCGCCTGCCGCTGGCCAGTACCTAAGGCGTTATGTACAACCGCAGCACTAGTGATGTGCGTAGGTCGATGATTTCGCTACGGAACTTGTGTGAATTACGGAATTAAAAATTACATTTAAAGAATTAAGAATTTGTATGGAAAGTAGCCTACAAGGGATTTGATTGCTGACGCGTCCAAGAAGATAAAGCAAAATGGCTACGATAAACAAAAAAGGTTCTTTCTAATCTCTCGCTAAAAACCTCCTTCAGTCAGTCTCTTTCGTCAAATTCTTTTATAAATCCATGAAGTTAAAAGAACGTGAAAAAAATATCGTCTGTTCTAAATTCAAATCTTGTTTTATGAGTTTATTTTACGTTTCTCAACGACGATGATAATTTGATAAGGGATTCGCATAGTCACGTTTTTACCTTAGGTAGGTTTACGAAATTTGAATAAAATACTTACCGTCGAGTTTGTAAATTTTTACAAGTAAAAAATTATAAAGAAGCCTTGAAAGCACGCCTAATGAAATGAAATTAGCCGCTATGTCGTCGTTTTAACTTGAACACCCTAGCTACATCTTAATGTGCTTCAACTTCTGTTTCAGAAAATTGGCTTACAATAATTTCTACAAGGTACCTAACCTTGTTCTACAAGGTACCTAACTTTGTAGAACTTATAGTAAAGCGTCAGAAAAAAGTACATAAAATAACAAAGAAACAGCTTACTAACGAACGTAGGTACTAGTAGTACCTACGTTCTCACTTCTCATAATCGTATTACAGAATAATAATGATTTCCATAACTCACGTTCTACCTGCCTAGTACTACAAGAAAAAGAACAAGCATATTATGCGTAGATAAGACACGGGCAATAAAATGACATAATCTCTCCCAAAAATCGCCAATCTAATAAACGCTCGGCCAAAAACGCAAAAGAATGTCAGAGATAAACCCATGACAATCAAGTGCACTATAAAGACTCCTTGGGATTCTTCCACCGAGCTCCATAATAGCTGTGACCTTGTACGAACGTGTGGGACGTGAGAATCCCTTAGGAAGGCTACGCCACTTCAATGTCATATATTCAATGCCAACAAAATCATACAACACAAGCTAATTCCACAAAATTAGATAGATAGATAGAATATATTTTACTAGCTGTTCCCCGCAGTTTCACTGGCGTTCAATTCGGATTTGACATTTCTAGGGGGATAAAAAAATATTTTTCCCGTAAATCTCACCAGGACAACAAGTAGCCTATTTTACTCTCCGTCCTTTCAACTAACTTTATGCCAAAAATCAAGCCGATTAGTTGCTTAGTTAGGGCGTGAAGAATGACAAACAAACACACTCTCACATTTACAATATTATGTAGGATTGCACAAAAGTTGTATAAAGGCGAGCATAATGCTAGATAGCATTCTCTACCTGCTAACCTTTGGATAGTGTGGACACCAATTAGAAAACCCTTGACGACTATTTTACTTTGAACCAGCTTTGAACCATCACAGCGTTTGAACACCTACACTGATTTTCAATGTCTGATTTGAATTAGGAAGTTGGCGGTATTACACTCAGCGGGGCACTTAGTGTAACACCGCCAACTTCCTGTTTCAAATGAACACATTAAGCCGAATCCTGAACCGGTCGTGTCGGTCTGCCGTCCCTTCGGATTATGAGAGTGAAGGAAAAAAGAGTGTGCATGTATTTACGCACAGTATTTACGCACATACTTGGTGCACGATAATTATCAGACAAGCCAAGTCCAGCGCACTTGGCTTATCTCTGTTGAGACTGGCCGCCGTCGTGGCATTAAAATCGACTAGAAGGATATCTATTTTTTATTTTTATTTAGTTTATTATGTAAACAAAACACATGAAAAGCAATAATAGGATACATGAAAAATAAATTAAATATGATCTGGCTTGAAACGTAACCTATGTGCACACAATAAATAAAATAATTACACGTTAAGAGGACTTAATCATAATTCTAAACAAACTTATACTTTTCACAACTTTTGAAGGATGCTTGAGACAAGGAATATAACAATTGGAATATACATACATACTTATTATATAACAAAAAATTACCAATATGCATACCTAATTAATGGTTATAGTAGGCGAGACGCTCTATCAGTAAAATCACAGGTCTCCCAAACTTTGCTAAAAAAGCTAAAACTTTGCTAAGCACCATTATAGTAATCTGTGTCGTTAGACAGAGTCACGAATGTGGGGAGGGGGATGGCTTTATTACTACCCAAGCGCAAATTAATCTGCTCTTTTCCTTATCTCGTTATTTAGAGAGATCAACGTGCCAAATGAAGCTACCAACTGGACAAGTAGGTACCTAGAAGGTCCTCACTTTTCATGTCGGCATAAAGAATAAATTAGAGCCATTAAACAAGAAGTTGAAGTTGATGTAAAACTGTTTGGCGTTTTTGTACACTTTACTTTGGCTGATTTTTTTAAAATAGTTTTCCAACTCCACCATTAATTTCAAATTTAGATAATAGAGACGAATAAATCTATAATCTGTATAAAATATATCTATGCAGATCTATGCAAAGATTTTTTTTCGTATGGTAAATCTTGACTTCTATTGAATAGAACCAAATGACACGTTTGTACCATAAATAAATGAGGTCGTATTTTTTTGAAAAAACAAATCACAGAAGAATTTTCCTAACAATATTATAAAATTATGCACAATGCACTCTAAGGACAGTATTTTGGACAATATAACTAAAACGTTTTGGATCAAAGCGGTAGGTAATTCTTCTCTACATAACCTTACAAACAATCTCACATTTTTATCTTTTTTATTAAAGTAAAGAATTAATAATAGACAAACCATTTAATTATCTTTGTTTGTAGAATAATATACTCGTAGGAAATTAGATATAATTTATAATGAAACTGCTGTAGAATACTAAACACCAAGACAAGCGGAATATGAATAAGTCGGATCACGTCACAGTTCCCGTGTTAATTGCGTCAATAAAGCTTAGCGATGGGTTGCTTAGCTATTTATGAACCACTTATGTTGGTTTTTGCACGAAATAACTAACTTGCTAGGAACTTTGACCTACCTACGTTCCTATAGGGTTGTGCTATAGTGTAAGAGGGTATAAAATAGCACAGCTAAAGAGATGTGTTTGATTCTGCTTATAATTTGAGGGTAGTTTGCACTGCTGAGCGTTCGGGAAAACTAGGAATGGGTCGACACAACAGTTTTGCGCGTGGAGGAGCAGAGACGTTTAAACGTATTGAGTTGTCAAGCCGTCTATCAACAAACTGAATTATGCTACATAGCATACTCCAGGGCATATGCCCTGTAGTGTAGTGTGCCCGGAAAAGCGCGAGCGAAGCCGCGGGTGGAAGTCTCTATAAAAAAATAAGGATAAACTTCCGAAAAGTAGATACCGAATTTTATTTCCACAGCGCCGGAGCCAAATTCCAAAAATGTTGAAAAAAAATATTCAAATTTTTATTTCTCGAAAAATATTCCGCTGCGCCAAAAATCCCTTGGCACACTTCCTTATATCGTCTAAGAGAAGGTCCGTACCAAATTTGAGCCGAATCGGAGATAACAGCTCTTGGTAAATGAAAAAAAAAACGAATTTCTATTTCTCGAAACATATTGAGATGCGCCAAAAATGCCTTAGCACACTTGCTTGTATCATTGAAGAGGTCTGTACCAAATTTGAACCAAATCGGAGGTAACAGCTATTCGGAAGTTATCACGCTGGGATAACTTCCGATCCTTTCCGCTAAACAGTGTATACTCAAAATATTCAATATTTCGAAAAATATTGCGCGTAGCTAAAAATCCTTTTAAGGGAACTCTTCGATAGACAAAATTCGGTATCTACTTTTTGGAGGTGCACCCAAAAATTGGAAAAAATATATAATACTTGCTACGTTCTGTACACGTAAATCACACACATATCTACATATAGTAGATAAGCTGTAACTTATACAGTAGTATAAGTAGGTTCTAGACAAGACTTATATTCCTGACAACGACAATCGGATCTCAAATTAGAGGTTTCCCTAGCTCACAAAGTCTCGTAAATTTCAAGACTACAGCTAAGAATCTTCAGACAAAGGGAGTAAGTACCTACCCGACAATGGAGCATTGTCTCGCGCGAAAAGATGACGGATGTACAGCCTCTCTCGCAAACTGGAGAAGGTCAACGTTTGAACTTGGTTTCAAGGGCAATTGTTAAATTGGAGATGTTCATTTTTGATTGACTTCAAAAAGGAAGTGGTTGTCAGTGTGTTTTACAAGATTTTTTTCTACTTGCCCTGCTAGTTTGTGTGGGATAAATCTTACAACTTAAATCTAGAGCTTCAACTGATTGAGCTATAATTTGGCATACTTATGTCAATTCAGTGCAATGCAATGTCACGGTGTTATTAAGCTGGTCTGATGATGGAGATCGAAGGTGTTCATAGGAACTCCTAAACGAAACGACTTAACCAATTTGAGTTTGGTTTCGTTGGATTTGTCTTCCGAAGCACTTTGGTGTCAGATTATAAAAATGCTTGTTTAAAAAAATAAAAAGAATATTTAGTCTACTTTTTAATATTCACTTGATCAATTTTTTAGTAGTCTATATTTCTGATGATATTTGGATTGTCCAGATTTGGTGTTAATTTTTTATCTGATGATATAATTCCATAAATAGTTTTATTCTGATGTGTTTAATATAATATTTTTAATAGAATATTGAGAATATTCTCGTATAAAGTTTGAAGTTGAACATTTATTTTCACTTTCAGTCACAAAACTAACAAAATCACAGGAAAGATAATATTTTAATGTATAGGACACGTTGATATTATATAACCTTAATTTTCTTACTTAGATATTTGTTTAGAAAGCGTAGAGTAAGAATTTCCCATCATTATGATTGATGGAAATTCCGTTATCATAATTCTTCGGAATTCCGGCAAAATTTAGCAAGAGGAATTTTACCATCTGGTAAAGTTTATGTTCATAGCTGTCCCAAAAATATTTTGGATAATGGAGGTATGGATGTTTTTTAGCGAAATATTTTACATATTATCTTGCTCCGTAGCTTGCTACGGGGTGTCGTAGTAACTCTGGAGCCATGCGACATAGTCCATAGCTACGTGGATTTTTAGATACGTAGGCAAAAAGAAACAATATTAATCGCAGTTCTTTCAATTCTTTGACGACCTCTATGGCGCAGCGGGCGAAGGTCCGCCTGCGACGCAGGAGGTTGTGGGTTCGATTCCCGCCTCGGGACAAATGTTTGTACGATCTGAAAATATTTGTTCAGGGTGTTCTGGATGTTTTCTATGTATAATAAAAAAATATCTATCTATGTATGTATCGTATTATATTAAGTATATCAGTTATCTAGTACCCATAACACAAACTCTGCTTAGCTTGGGGCTAGATGCTGTGTGAATTGTCCAGCATTATTTATTTATTATTTATGTCACTTAAAAACGAAATCCCTTATCCATCCTAAACAACTCATGGTTGCTATTTTGAAAATACTACAAATACTTGGGTGTCGCCGGAGCAACCTACCGCCTCTTGTCTAAAAATTTATTTCCCACGATTTTTTACTTTAACAATTTCTTTAGAATAGAATTGAACTAATAGATTCAAATAATAGAATTGCATTCTGGATTAGTGAATTTTATGAGGCTTAGTTGAAAAAAGAAAAGGCATGCGAATCCTCATATTGGTCTAAATAAAGTTTATCATTTAAAAAAAATTATATCTAACATGTTTTCTATCTACAACACGTACAAGTAGCATGATGTGTAGCCAAGATTACTCGAAAGCTGTTGCAAGCTGGGTACACCGTCATCTCATGAATTTAAGAATATTTAAGGATATGCGCTGAAAGCACTCTTGAAAAGTACTAAGTTATCGCTTTCAGAATAAGAAACATGAGAAAAGCTTAGCTTATCAGAATATTTAGGTATTATATTAGAGTATCGTTGGGTATATCAGGTTTAAAAAATTATAGCAAAACTGCTGTCGTTTTTTAACCCGCGACTCGCGAGGAGTGGGTTATTTTTATCAAGTGTTTTTAAGTTGTTAGCGGACTTGCATGCAATCGGCTAAAGCGGTTTTGATTAATAAGATATAAAATACTCGTCTGGTTTTCTATATCTAATGGTTCTTAGCTACTTGTGCACTATAATCCTGGGCACTGATATTGGCCGCAGTGCTTGAAATTCGGCTAGGAAGGCATCATATCTTAACCTTGTGTAGGCCTTCGCCCTCTCATTTGGCGAAGAAACGTGAAAAAGCGTTTTTTTTTTTTTAGTTTTTCTTAATAACTTGTTGTAGATGGTTTACGTACGGGCCGTTATTCAAAAGGGGTAAAAAACTGTATGGAAATGAAGTTTAAATTATTTGAACTGCCTGTGAGAGATTTTTACACAACATTGTCTAGTTAGCAAAAGCTCTGCTCACTTTAGGGCTTATTCCAGTTTTGCCCATTGATAAATCCCCAATAAGGGGGGTGGACTGGAATCTTAATTTTAAAAATGTTCAGAATAGCCCCTCACCTTTCTTTGTTGCTTCACGTTTCCCCCTTGGGGCTAGACTCTGGCTCTAAAAATAAGTCCATGAACAAACTGAAAATAACTTCGATTCAATTGTATTTTGGTAGCATTTGGGAATAATGTTGATTTATCGCCCGTTCGTTTTTCCATAAGTTTAGGTTAACGATTTGTGGCAAATAACTTTTTCGCTAGTTTTATTCCTTATAATACGCAGCAATAAATAAAAACCATTAAAAAAATTGGATCTCGCGCCAACATGAAAATTAAGAGATTCGGAATCAGTTTTTAGTTTCTTCAATAGAATGAAATGAAAGATTTTCCGCATCAAGGAATCAAACGCCCCAGAGATCTAGCACGACCTATCGGAATATTATACCTATTGCCATATTCATGGCTAAAAGCCATAACGGTAAAAAAACCAAATGCAATGGCTAATGGCAACGATCGTCAGCGAATTTTCATAAAGACTGGTGGCGATCTGCATATTCGAATCATGTATATTTCATGAAGCGCTGTGCTGAGTGCCGTTTCTTTAAAGCATGTGTAAATTTTGAAATTGACGACCTTGGTGGCGTAGCGGTTTGTGGGTTCAAATGCTATATACAAATGTTTGTCCTATGTACAGAGAGCAGCATCAAGTTAAAGGGGTACTTAGGTCTCTGTGATCTGTAAATAATTTCCCAGGGATTTTCGTCTTAAAAAATGAGAGATAGTACAAAAAATTAGTACTTAAAAAGTAGTAATATAACTTGATTGTTTTAAATAACTAAAACCGACTACAAATCCCTTAATTTTATACTGTTTTTAAGTCCGGGCAAATACTACTCCCTAGGAAATAACATTTTTATGGAACAACCTCGGGATCATTTTCTATACAATAATGAAAGTATTTTCTAAATCGGTCCATTATTGACGAAGAAATCGAAGAACATAGGTACATAAAACACACATACATAGAACCTGACCTTTTTCGAAATCTGTTAAAAATAATTAGGCAGCCATTAAGCTGAAAGCAACTTCTCTTAAGCGACCTTTGTATGAAGAATTAAAATAGGAAAATAAAGAAGATATTGTATTTATTTATTCATAAAAAGTGCAAATATTTTTATCGGTAGATTGACTAGGTATGTAAGCACCGCATCTAATTTAAAAGTTCGTCAAATCCCTTCATTTTAAACTGTTTTTAAGTTTTGCGGTATAAATACTAATATGTTGGGAGACAATAATGATTAAAAAACAGAACGGGACCACCTCGGGATTATTCTCCATACAACTGCAAAATAATCATCAGTTCGTTCCAAAAATTACGGAGAAATCGACGAACATATGTACATAAAAAAACATACATACAGCCAAATAATATGGCGTGTTTTAAAAACTGACTTCAAATTCCCTTACTTCTAGACTTATTTTAAGTTTTGCGGGATAAATACTAATCTCAGAGAACCTCCTGCTTTTGAAGTCGGTTAAAAACCATACAAACAGCCGAAAACAAAACCTCCTTTTTTCGAAGCGGGTTAAAAATAAATCTATTCGGCGATACCAAGCCGCCTCAACGTAATAACCACATAAAACGTAAGATAGTTCCAAAGTGATTTGGTAGGTGCTAAAGGAATATTGTGAATTTGTCGCCTTTCGTATTAGCCCTCGGGGAAATGGGGAAAATTTAGGGCGGCTTCGGCGATAACGATTGGGTTATGGTAGCTTAGCTTCGTACAAGATTCAATTTTATAACGTTCTAGGGAATATGACCCTTTATTTTACTAGCTTTACAAAGTCGTGGTGAAAATTCTAAGCGATAATTAATGAAAATATAAATGCTTATTGAGAGCTTTAAAAAAACGAAATGAAAATATTAACCACCTTTCATTGGTTACTACGACTTGAGTTTTATTTTCTTACAAGCTGCTGCCCGCGCCTTCGCCCGTGTTCTGTTGTTTATTCCAGGTCCCAAACTAATAATAAATAAATAAATAATAATCGCCTAATCGGTTCAGTAGTTTTTGCGTGAAAGGAAACAAATATCCATACAAACTTTAAAATTTTTAATATTAGTAGGAAGTAGGATAAAAATTGGTAGTTCCCATGAATTTAAGAGTTAGGTACTTCGTAAGTTCGTACCTACATGCCGCCCCTTCCATGCCTACAGTTCATCCTTCACCGTACATGCCACCAAACTATGGAATGCCTTACCTACCCCAATAAGACAAGCTATATCTCTCCCTATATTTAAACATATGGTCTATGAACACTTTCTTACTTCGATTTCAAATAGTTAATATTTTATATATGTACATGTAAACGCTATTTGTGGCGTCGTACGGGGGAGGCCTATGTCCAGCAGTGGACGTGTATGGGCTGATGATGATGATGATGATGATATGTAAACTCTTTAAACTTACCTCTATTAAATATTTATTTACATTTATATCATATATCAGTAATTGTTTATGTATTTTATGTATAGTATACATTAGTTTTTAATACGCCATCGTCTATACCTATACAATAATTACGTGTCCATCCAAAGGTTGCCCGGAAGAAATTGCTATTAGCGATAAGGCCGCCCATTGTGCAGCTATTTCTGTGTTTGTGTTTACCTGTCTTGTTATTCTATCTTGGTGTGCAATAAAGAGTATTTCTATTCTATTCTATTCTATTCTATTCTATTCTACAATGTAGTTCCATCTACAGGCGCACGATTGAGACGCACTGTACTACCAAATCTCATTTCGAATAGAACGAGCTCTCAACGTTCACTTAAAATAAGTTCCTAAAAATTCACCAATCGATGAAAGTTGAAATGAAACTTCAACAAAAAGCAAAACTCATTCTTGGATCTCAAACGATGAAAGATGACTGTCAAAACGTGCCTTTCCAAACAAGGCAAAGAACATTTGACTACATTACTCACTTTGTTCAAAAAACGTTAAAAATACAAGTTTTACCGAATAAAACTCAAAATATTCCGTACGTTGAAACAGAGCAAAAAGTCTGAGCCAGCCTTTTTGAGCGTTCAAAGCGATAAGATAAACAAACAGTGCATTGGCAAATACTATACTGTATGTAAAGCCTGGTTTACATGGACCCAGCAGCTGCCAGACAGTGAAGGATAAGTTACTGTCTGAAAGATACTGGGTCCGTGAAAACAAAATTGAGTCATCTCGAACCGATCAACAAGGTACTGCCATTTTTTTTGATTGTATTGTCCACTGACTATCAACAGACCAGTGGACAGTAGTAGAATAAAAAAAAAATTGCCAATAATCACTGACCCACAAGGTCAGCTATTGACTAGCTATTGTTTTGTTATTCTTCAAGAAAAGAGGTGTCTTCTGACCTTCATGATATAGATGAGATTGTGGTCAAAGGAAGGACTATCGAGAATAAAATTAAAAAAAATGGGCTGAAATTCACTCCATACGAAGGCAACTAACTAGTCAGTGGCCGGAAAGTACCGAGAACAGTGAACGCCTGGTATTGTCAGTTTTTTTCGTCTAGGGCGTGCAATAACTCCTGAAAACTATGGGTTAGAAACACCAAGGCCAGAACTATAGTAACACAGTAGCTGTGTAATGCTGTCTCCTACGCAGACGAAAAGTGAGAGCAGTCGAGTGACAGAATGTACATACATTTGCTGGTGGTCAGAACTGACCCTGTGAAAACCAGGCTTAGCTTCAGAGCGAAAGGAAAACAAACAAATGCTTATTTGACGCTACCTTGTATTTGCCATTCCATTCCCTCACATTTTATAAACTTAGGTTATACCTACATACTTTAAGCATATAGACTTGCTCTGTTTTCGTTCTTTCACCTCACTGATGAATGGACTGAAGTAACTATTATTGTGTCTGTTAGGTTTTTTCTCACGACTGAATACTTAAAGGGCTACGAGGATCCTTATAAAAAGTTGCATTAATTAACCCACAGGCTACATGCAAGGTACTAGCTGCTGCCCGCGCCTTCGCCTACATTTTAACGGGATAAAAAATAGTCTATATATTATTCCGGGTCCGAAACTATACCCATACCAAGTTCAGTACGACGTTTGACGACCTCTGTGGCGCAGTGGGCGAAGGTCCGCCTGCAACGCAGGAGGTTGCGGGTTCGATTCCCGTCTCGGGAAAAATATTTGTACGATCTGCAAATATTTGTTCAGGGTGTGCTGGTCGTTTTCTATGTATAATAAAAAATATCTATCTATGTAATATATTGTATTATGTATATCAGTTATCTAGTACCCATAACACAAGCTCTGCTTAGCTTGGGGCTAGATAATGCTTTGAATTGTCCAGCAGTATTGATTTATTTAGTAGTTTTTGCGTGAATGAGGAACAAACAACCATCCTTACAAACTTTGACATTTATAATATTAGAAGGATGTGGCACTTGTACTTATCTATTGGGGATTTCGCATAATAATTCATAATCTTAATTCATTCACAATAATCACACACACAATCATACTACATTAAATAATATACTACATTACATTTCAATTTCAATTTTAAAAGATCTTTATTAATGAACTTAGCATATAAAAGTAATACAAATCCAGTGTACATTAATCCTAGACGATATTGAACATAAATTTAAACACGTTTATAAGCGCTGTACGCTTTTTCAAACTTATGTATATAAAGGAAAGAATAGGTAAGTATCATACATCAGTTATTGAACCTTTTAAAACACTATCTTATTTGGGCTTCATGCAAGCTTTAGTTGAGCATTACATTTTATATATATAAATATACATTACATTGAAACCTTCATCCATCCGGAATACGGAAATCCGTAGAAGAACTAAAGTTACCGACATATCTCTGTGAATTAGCAGGCTGAAGTGGCGATGGGCAGGTCATATAGCTCGTAGAACCGATAACCGTTGGGGAGTTAAGGTTCTCGAGCGGCGACCGCGATGCAATGCGAAACGGAGTGTGGGTTGACCTCCCACTCGATGGACTGACGACCTCGTAGCGGTCGCAGGGAGACGTTGGATGGATGCGGCTCAGGACCGCTATTCGTGGCGTCGTTTGGAGGAGGCCTATGTTCAGCTGTGGACGCGTAGGCGCTGATGATGATGACATTGTAACTTTAATATAATAACCCTTATCTGACGACGGTAATAAAAAAACAGAATCTGTCTAATCTACAAAATAACAGCTATAAATTTTCATTTCGTTTGTAAAACTGTTTCATTTGAAATTTTACTAAAACCAATCAGCTCTTACAAAATCTATTCCTGTATTCAAAATTTACTTTAAATTAAAAGTTCCGGAGCTGTGTTATGTTGTAATTCAAAGACGACCGACGCTGGAGGCTTTTTGAAGTTTATTCTCTTAAGTGAAGATCAAAGAGTTTCATGGACCTGTACCTATAGGTTTGTATCTCAGAACCGGAAAATAAACCTTAATATAACCTTAAACATACATTGTACAATGTATATTTTCGAACCTTGATCAAGCGAGATGGGTGGACACGTGACATATTTATCGATACAAATCGGAAAAAATATATATGTACATACATGTATTGGCTATCTCAATTAGTTAGTTAGTTAGTTTATTAGTTAATTATTTATTTTTTTCTACATATTGTATTTTGTTGTTAGTTATTAATGATTAAGCAATATATTTTTTTATTTCAAAACTGTTCATTGTGTGTGTAAATGTAGTGGCAAATAAATGATCTGTCTATGTCTATGTCTATCTCAAAAACCAAGGCGATTTAAAATGAGAATTACACCGTTTTGTTTTTTCGAAGATAATCCAGATAATTTTTTTTTCTATAGATTTTTTTCAATAAAGAAATCAGCACATCTCGTTTGATCAAGGTTCAAAAACACATTGTGTATGATACAATGTAATGATCCTACTAATATTATAAACATCAGAGTTTGTATGGATGGATGTATGGATATTTTTTACTTTTTCACGCAAAAACTACGGAACCGATTAGGCTCAAATTCGGTATGGGTATAGTTTAGGACCTGGAATAACATATAGGCTATTTTTTCCCGTTAAAACTCGGGCAAAGGCGAGAGCAGCAGTCAGTATACAATAAAACTTGAAGACGCAGGTTATCCATGCGCGATCAGAATGGGACCTTGTCAAAATAAGTGTAAAGCACTTACTTTGACAAGGTCATAAATATCGTCCCGCATACATTTCAAATAAATTACGCATTCAATGAAAAAATTACGTAATTTTCTCTATTCTACCCTAGACAACAATCAACAAACTAGAGGGGGAAGGGGGTTGAATTAATATATTGACTTGACAGACGTAGGTAAAAGCTAGACGAACCTTGTCTAAACAAATGAATAAACACTAGAGATTTTACGTGAAGGCACAATTTTTATAATAATAACTTCATCATCATCATCAGCCCGTATACGTCCACTGCTGAAAATATGCCTCCCCAAACGACGCCACGAATCGTTTACTAATTGTTCCCATCATACTGAGGGGGTTATAATACTATACGTGAAGGTAAATCCCTCGTTTCAGATGTATAGGTAGCTTAATTTCTATTAATCATCTAGATCCGATGTAGCGGTACCGGTATGAGATCTCAAGAATCTTAAACTCTTAAGCCAGTATTACTCGTCTCCCTGATTTATCCAAATTGACTGAACAAATGTCTAAGTGGAGTCAGTCTCGCTATTCCTTTAGGAATAATAGATGCTCCGCTTTTACTCAGTAAATGGGACGAAGTATTTGAATGTTTTATGAGGAGCTTCTTCACGCGGGTTTGTTCGTTCCAGTACGTAGTTTATGCTCATAGTAGATATTTAGAAATGGCATTGTATAAAGTACCTAGTAGTGGATCGTTGACTGTTTTTGCGTTAACGATACGAAACCGTTTTCTATAAACGGTCAACTAGTTGAAAAACCAGTTGACTTTAAAAGAACCAAACAAGTTAAACGTCAACTGGTTTACAAACCAGTTAAACGTCAACTGGTTTGTAAACCAGTTGACGTTTAACTGGTTTGGTTCATCAAAACAAAAACCTGACTACATAAAAGTCTTAAACAAGCGTTCACCTATTGTCCTTATCATTTTCTTTTGATACTTAGGTAGTCGGAGGCACCCACTCCATATACCTATAGGGTACAATTAGTAACAAAGACCTCCGACTACCTAAGTATTAAAAGAAAATGATAAGGACAATATGTGAACGCTTGTTGAATTAATTAATTTGTCAGTGTAATATGTTTTTTTTTTGAGGGTTTTAGTTTTGAGGTATATTTTTTTGAGCTTACAAGAAACTATTCCCTAACTTTCACATAACTTTAACGTAACGAAATGTCGTTTGTAAAATAATGAAGACAACTAAGGAAATCAGTAGTTCCCATATCCTACATAAGCGTTATATTCGGAAATCGACAGGGCTAGAGACCCTTCGGCGGCTGTTTTGAGAGATGACCCAAGGGGCAAGAAGCCATTTTTTACCGACGTCGGTAAGGGTGCTGTAGAAGATTAGCGGGTCCAAGGGTTACTGGTTTCTCAGATTTACATAATTTCTCAGATATACTGTATCTTCTCTTATGGGAGTTATATTGTACAATGGGCTTATGATAAATAATAGATGCTGGCGTTACTTAGCGGAAGTCCATTGTTAAATATTAGAATGAAAAATATTTATAGCTGCCTCCCACGCCTTCACCCGCGTTTTACCGGGATAGAAAATAGCCTATGTGTTATTCCAGGTCCCAAACTATACCCATACCAAATTTCAGTCTAATTATCCATCCTTACAAACTTTGACATTTATAATATTAGAAGGATATCATTAGTAGGATGGTGTCAGTAGATAAGCGCATTAAAGAATTCAACGAAACCGGATATCAACTACCCGGCTTTTTGTCTACAACCACTTCTCTTTCCAAAGCCCTTTGCATTCCCTGTTTCAAAGCAAAGGAAGCTGAGGTAATTTCACAACGCCTCACAAACAACTCGAAGCTCAATAACAAAAGCTTGAGCACCCTCACAAAGGAGATTGTTTATCTACAATGAAGAGGCTACGTCCGTCAGCCTTCCGCTCCAATAAACCAGTTATTGCCGATAAATGAGCTGAGATAAATACAAATATCGTTTGCTAAGATAAATACGTAGGTTGTGGGGCCGCGGCGTACGAATATCGACCCCTCCAACTCAATCCTTGGATGTCGTAAGAGCCGACTAAGGGAACTTACCAGAGGAAGGGCAGCAGCTTCCTTCTGAGTATTTTTCCACACCAACACTGCGATCACCAATCCGCCTGCCAAGCGTGGTGATTATGGCAAAACCCCCCCTACATGGGAGACCATCCACTCGATGATGGACCGACGACATCGTAGCGGTCGCAGGGAGTCGATGGATGGAGGTAGCTCAGGAGCGCTATTAGTGGCGTCGTATGGGGGAGGCCTATGTCCAGCAGTGGACGTGTATACGCTGATATGATGAAATACAAATACAGTGTTTAGCAGAACGTGTGCCTTAGTAACAGGGGGAAGGTGGATTGGAACCAAGTGCTCTAGGACGGCTTTTTTCACCTTCAAAATCTTCATCATGACAATAATGTTATCGTCTCGGAATACCATAGGTATTCTGGCATTCTACCTTTGCTGAAACAAACTACAGATGGAGGCACCTCCATTGGAGGGACGCATGTCAAAATGTCAAGGTTAAAATCATTCTATTATTAGCTCACTGAGCTAATAATAGAATGATTTTAGCAGATTATTAGCAGCGAGTTTTTACTCTATGCATTCTATCAAGCTTTCCGTGCAAATAGCACCGCAGGCTCTATACAGTTTCCTTCATCTATGGAAGATTCTGTGACGATACCATTGTCATAGTGTGATTGGCTTTTGATATTGTTATAGTAGAATTTGGCCTCTGTAGCCTTACCATGGATTATAACACCTAACGTAACACGTTCTCAGCGTTATTTGCGCTAATTTTAACGCGAATAACGCGTTATCTGCGCTATTATCTTTGCAATGAAGTGTTTTTTTTCGATAGGATTATAATGCTGTTGATCGCAGATGGCCATGACAGCATTACCGGATTTGCGGCGGACGCAGAGGGCGCCTCGCCGATAAAGTTAGGTTGGGGCGACACGCACAAGGGCCACCACTTAGGTGCGAGCCTCGGCTTGGGCTGACGCCAGATGCTACAAGAGGATAATGGAGGTTTCGCCTAGGTGCACGAATGCACCTAAGGGCGGAAGCGGGGAATTCTTCGACCCCGCATCCGGCGGGGTCGGTGTTTGGTCGGTTGTGTAGAAGTGTGGGGAAACGAATCGGTTCCCGTCATCTCCGGGTTCGAGGCGGTCAACGGGATCACCGTGAAAGGTGTCTCGGTCTACGAAGGAGAAATGAAGTGAATTATTTGAATGAATCCTTAATATAATACCCTCTAATATTCGCGTTATATTCGTGTCAAAAAAGTGCTATAAGCGGTAAACGTGTTATAATTAACATATTACGATAGAAATTAGCGCTAATAATGCGTTATAAATAACGTGGAGCGTTATTTACGTTAAAATTAGCGCAAATAACGCTGATTATTTGTTACGTTATGTGTTATAATACACAGTAAGGCACGGTAAGGGGGCCAATTCTGCGTATCACGTGATATTTTATCGAGTGGTGTTCATTACCACGTGATAAAAATATCAAGTGATAAATATCGAGTATCGCTAAAAACTGCATTCTCGTGCGACTTATCGAGCAATTCATCAAAGTAAAACCCTCCATAAATATTGAATTGTAGATTTTGAGAATACACTTGTATATCACTCGATATTTTCTTGCCATATTTATCGAGTATGAATTGCCCTCCTGGTCACCAGTAAATCACTAACACTAATCACTGTACCTACGTTATATTTATCCTGAGTTAGAATATCCCTTCTAACTCAGTCGAAAAGTTTCCGTTACTATTCCGTAATATTTTAGCGGTTTTTACAGAGATTTTGCGTTCTACAAGCAATATCAATAGCAGGAAAGTAGCTTACCGTAAATCGTAAAACATTTTCTATGAACCCTACCCCGATGTTTTAACTAATTTCGATTCGACTCGACTTTTGGAGAAGTTGATAATTTATGAGATTTATTAATAAAAATCAACATTTTTAACAAAATGCCCATTAATCGTACTTCATTGGAACATGGGATCATAGAAAATGGTCAGAAATTTATGAAAAACTACTTTTTAGGTCGATTTATTCCTTATAGAACGCAGAAAATATTAAAAACGACTAAAATATTTGAATTTCGCGCGGATTTGTGTCAGATTCCGAGTCATGGAAATTTTTCGATCGAGTTAAATTAGCCCTGCAGGGCCTTTAAAGGTAAAATATCAGTCTCAACCATCTTTGCTTATTTTGGGGCTAGACAGTGACGAACAAAGTGCCAAATGGAACTGCTTAATAATGTCTGTAGACACCATTGTGTCTGTCTCTTGCCTTTCTTTGTTGATTTATGAACCCTCTGAATTCTTCAATTCTCTGAATGGGTTCAAATTTATTTTACGGACAAGGGCCCTGTGATAATTTGTTTAGGAATTTGTGCTCGTTGAAAATTGTTGTCCTGAAGTAAAATCGTTTTTTTTTTTTGATTTGATGATGCTTTGTTCATTAATTGAAGATCTCATAATTGTAATAAACATAATTTGAAAAGTATTTGTTATTCAAAAAAAAACTTCATTGAATTAATATTAATAAACTAGGAACCCGCCCCGGCTTTGCACCGGCGGCGGAGCATTATTATGCCTGCATGTTTTGTCCGTCGTAGGATCGCATCAGCTTGATGCGTCGAATATGTGGATTACATTTAAATTAAATCTATAAAAGAGAAATTCTTAAGTTATATATCAAAGGGCACGTTTTCGATGAAATCTCTCAGGCAGCTTGACTATTTCCGACACTTCCAATAATTATCGATATATTTCAACCAATTTACACAAAACCTTATTAAATATATACCCAAATCTTCCACATAAATCAATTTATCGATTGGTGACCACATGAAAATCCGTTCACTGTAAACTAGAACATTACTACTTTTTGGTCTCTACAGCATAGGGTATACTAGTGTAGAGATCAAAGTGAGATCACAATATTAGTCTTTATATGCTATGATAAGAATATGTGATACTCCTAATTAAAACACATTACTCCATTAAAGAATTTATGGATGATACATTACATTAATATTAGCATTATTAGATTTTGGATTAGGTATGTAACTCTGTTCAATATCCGTTAGAAATTAAGTTAGCTTTGGTGTTTAAGTTAGCTTAAGGGATAACTGTAGTACTAAATAATGTGTAAAATTTTTAAAACTAAGCTTTATTGTGACTTTTAAAATTATAATAGCTACCTCTCAAGTTGCATGGCGCCCTAACAGGGCTCCTAATACCTAGCCTCTAAGTGAAATATTTAAGACGTCTTATATTTTATGTATTAGGATTGCAAAATAAATACTTGAATACTTTTAAATACTTGAATATCTAATTTTAAGTCAATGTGATTTTCTATTATGTATGCATGTATTCGTGATGATCAAAAATGACTTACTTTACTAGCTTTTGAGTTTATCGCGAACAGACAGACAAAGAGGCAGACGCTGCGACCGAATTTGTTTTATAATATGTAGTGATAATGCTGGATTAATTTCACATAGCATGACACCCTCTAGCCCCAAGCTACCCTAGAGCTTATGTTATGGGTACTAGATAAGTGATATACTTAGAACAATAAACTATATGGTTTTTGTTATTATAGTGCTTATTTTACACTTTGGGTAATCTTAAAGAATTTAATAATATCGCAAAAATGTACGACTCCAGCGGGACTTGAACCCGCGACCGCGCAGTTGGTTAGCGCATCCTCGTATTCAGAGGAGGGTCGCGGGTTCAAGTCCCGCCGGAGTCGTAAATTTTTGGGATATTATTAAATTCTTTAATAAACTATATATCACATTAAAGCACCGATATAATTTAGCTAAATACATTTTTATAAAGTAGGTCGGTACCTACTTTATGTAGCTGGTCTAAAAAGTGCACTATGCAGCTAAACAGCCAGTTGTTTATTTCCTCATAGTATAGACCAGAGTTGACCCAATTTTGAACAAAGTTTTCGTTCAAAATCAAGTGTTCACAGTGTTAATTGAAATCATGCAAATATTCCGCTTGGAAATTTGTTCGGTAACTTCATTTACTAATAAAATGGGCTGGATTCAATCTATTTGTCCATTTTGCTTGAAGAATATTACCAATTTTGATTTTTCATTCTTCTTTGATCTCTTAAATTTATATTTACATCTGTAATGATGATATACAATAGAAAGAAATTAGAACTAGTATTAACATCATACTTAGGGTAGGATAAAAAAGCTTGGGACGGATTTTGAAAAATAACACCTAATAGGCTAAAGGTTTCTTCGTCGCTTCTTTAATTTAGTCTAGAGCCGAAGCGACCGAAATCAAAATGTCACTTTATTACCCTGTCAGTGTTTAATTTTAACAATTTGACCTTTTCTAAGTGTACATCTATTCTAAGTGTCTTCTTTATTTGCTGCGGAGCTGAGCTAAATATGAAGCTGAGTTTTATAAAAAACTAGCTGTTCCCCGCGGTTTTACTCGCGTAAATTCTAATTTCAACTTTGTCTTCTTTATTTCCGTATTTAGGGTAATAAAGAATTAATGGCTTTTCTGACTTTTAGTTACACCAAGCTTCTTCTTAGCCCGTCATTTACTCTGAATAATATTTTGTGTACAAAATGAAGCTGAGTTTTATAAAAAACTAGCTGTTCCCCGCGGTTTTAGCCGCGTAAATTCTAATTTCAACTTTCACCACCATATCAAAGAGTTAGTCGGTAGAATGGTTGGTGCTTTGCCTACTCATGCCTAGTGTAGCCTAAAAGCACATCGAGCTTTATGTATATACAAACTAACTAGATTATTTAAACCACTCTCCATCAGCGTATTTCATGCAAGCCAGCACATAATTTAATGTTGTATGCTCGCTGTGAAGCTTCCACTAGCTTCCACAATTTCATTCGCGTGGATTTAGTTTCTAACACTAGCTTCTGGTAGTGGCTTTGCATGCGTTTTTCCTGTAGAGATACAAAATTGCTTCGTTTTCTGTACAATCTGCCGAATGGGCAAATTTTTGAAGAAGGGAGGAATGTTGTTAGACTCAATATAAAACAAAAAAAATGGTAGGTTCAGAAATAAAAGACTACTTGAGAATATATTAAAATTAACAGTTAAAATTTAATTATAGTTTGTTCAGATCATTATGGCTAAGGATATACGTAGGTAGGTACGTTTTCAAGTCCCGCCTGAAGGGTTGTTATGCATTGCCAACATTAATTAAGACTTAATATGTAGTGATTTTTTGGCTATTTGTGGCGTTGTATGGGGGAGGCCTATGTCCAGCAGTGGACGTGTATGGGTTGATATGTGTATTAGCATTCAAAAACCTTATAAACCTGAAGCAAATCAAAACTTAATTTGCTATAATTTCTTTAGACCTTACTAGACTCTTGGACATGTCATAAAATTAAAATTACATAAAGTAAAACTGGGGAATAAAGTGATCACTTTGATTTAGAAATTATCATACAGGTAAATTCAGAGAAATCCTTAAATACGCAAACGGTAAAATATATCTCGTAATTTCCCAGTAATGGGCTCTATAGAAAAGGTTGCGACAATATCCGATAACTTTGAACGGAGAAAAGTTTGCGTTCTAGAGATGGAAACTTCCAAATTGTCGCGCGATCTTGAAAGTCGTAGTTACCGTAATTGACGAAGTTACAAGGGCTATGAATGATGGTGGACTTGTTATTGTCGATGATTTGAGTGAGTTTTACTTTTTTATGTAGCCTTTTATGTGAGAAGTAAGAAAGCCCTTTAATAAATGTGGTCTAGCAAAGTTAGTGTGTTGTGTTGTGTCCTATAAATAATTATTTCTTTCTTTATGTTCGTCCTCGAGAACAAAACATCGGAACATTTTTAATACGTGTTAAGACAAGAGTGAATAGTCTTCTAGACCTTCATGATATACCGTCGGCCACATCGTCACTTTCCATCAGGAGAGATTGTGGTCAAACGAAGGTCCTCAAAGTGATGATGTAGCCGATTTTTGGAATCAAGACAATACTAACTACTAGCTGACCCGGCAAACGTTGTTTTGCCATTGAGGGTTGAGAATATTACAGTACTAACTAATATCGCTATTAGAAATGGGGGTTGGTGTTAGAAAGGCGAAAATTGAGGGTAATATGTAATTTTAAATGCCAAATCATAAAAAAATAATATATAAAAAATATAAAAATAAAAATTTCGGTGTGGGTCACCCTTATTACTTAGGTGGGGTATACAAAATAGCTGACAACTTATTCTCACATCTACCAAATGTACACAATAAAAATTACATTATCATTAGCATTGCCATACAGCGGGGCAATGCAGCCAGCGTCTTGGGGACGCTTCCGACTGGTATTGATATGGACCAGTTGAGCTATCTGTAGATTGTTTGCAACAGTCTGCAGTTAGCTCAATTGTTTCAATTGTAAATACCAGTTTAATTTCTTTATATTATTTGATTGTTATTTTCTTTGTCAATAAAGATAACAATAAAAATTAGTCAAAACGTTTCGGAGGAGTTTGGTAACAAACACTGTGACACGAGATTTTTATATCATCATCACCAGCCCGTACACGTCCACTGCTGAACATATACCTCCCCCAAACGACGCCACAAATAGCGGCCCTGAGCCGCCTCCATCCAACGACTCCCGCGACCGCCGATTTTTATATAGATAGGTATAAAGATAAATATGTATTTCGCCTACGACAGTTTTCAGTTTATTAAACACTATATAACATTTCAATTACTAAATCTAAAGCATTATATAAGTATGGCACATACTAAGACAAGCGTTCACCTATTGTCCTTATAATTTTCTTTTGATAGTTAGGTAGTCGGAGGCCTTTGTTACTAATTGAACCCTAGGTATATGGGGTGGGTGCCTCCGACTACCTAAGTATCACAAGAAAATTATAAGGACAATAGGTGAACGCTTCTTTAAGACTTTTATCTAGTCGGGTTTTAGTTTTTAACTATTTTTTTTACACCTTTTTGCAACAACAGTTAGAGAATCGTTAACCTCACAAAAGTTTGAAAAACGGTTTCGGAAAGTACAAACAAAAACCTTTGCAACGATACCACACACGAGAATATTTACTAACATTGAGATTTTCGACCCTTACTTAGACCCCCGCTATCTCGTTAGACCCCCATTTTTATGTGACGTCACATAAAAATATCACATAGCCTATAACCATCTGGCTATAAAGAAGAATCATACGACGCCTCATTTGTTGAAATCGGACCAGTAGTTTCAGCGCTACATAACATAAAAATCGGTTACATACAACTCATAACCCTCGTCCTTCGGTAGTCGGGTAAAAATATTAACAAAGCAGGAACTAAATTACCAGTTTAGAATAGTAAAGTATTCAAGAACTTGAACAATGAAGGCTGTTTCTGCATATTAAGACTGTTTTTTTATAGAGGTTTTTTGGAAAGATGTTTGGACAGTTAAGTATTTTCTAACAGAACTGTAAAATTGCCTGCAATGAACATGTAATATCTATATTAATAACTCTTATTTTTATTTTTTATAGTGAATAGACCATCTTTTGACCACAATCTCACCTGGTGGAAAGTGACCGACGGTGTATCATGAAGGTCTAGAAGACACTTAAATTATTTCGCAAAGCTCTCACTTTATTTATGTGATAAGAATAACATAGATAAGATAAAATATATTGGTATAATACAATACAAAATCAGCCCATTTGATCAATATCTCGTATTGAATATCACGTGCGAGACGTTGATAAATAGGTACTCGACTTGGAGTGAGGGAACGTGGGTAATGGACTCACCGTCTAGGCTAGACTTGATTATCTAAATGCCTTGTCGGATTGAAAATCGATCAATCTGTTAGCTATAACTACTGCAGTTATAGATATTATCTCGTTATCTATAATCAAAGCGTCTTTGCGAGTTAAAGCGACGTACATATTAAACACATTTCGTTTATATCTACAGATATTGAGCGTGCCAGACAAGTGCCGTAGCAGACAATTTTTTTTATTCTGTGCAGTGTGTATTAACGTATTTATATCTATCGTGACACGACCGCGCAGACGCTGACAGACACGGGTCGTGCCCGGCTAGTATTCGCGGAAAGAATATTTTGTCTGCGTTGTTCATGTCTCTAGGTGTCTGTGGCTACCTGCGCCGGGGAGTGTGAATAGAGCAAAGGATCGATGACAGACGACATTTGTTTACTATTGTCTGACACAACACACTTCTGTCACGTTACATGTAAATAATCTGTGTCTGTCGGTGTCTGGCACGCGACGCCAGATTTTCCACCGCAGTAACGTAGGGACAGAGTGGTTAGTTACCACTGTGGATGTTGGAGGTCCGGATCTCTGTGGTCGAGGTCGAATTCTCGCACACCTTGTCACCATAGCAACGAGATAGGGTGTAATGCGAGATATTTGCACAAATTAGTACCTACACTAAAGTTAATAAATGTGCCGGAATATTGGAAAATTCAAAACTCAAATCATGGTAAACATCCCGTTATTAACTTTAGTGTTGTAAATAACGATGATAGTTACAAAAATTAGTACCTTCTTTTGCCTTTCTCTAAGAGCGTCAAACTATCTGCAAATTGCGGTTACGTGGCTTAGAAAAACAATTAAGAATAAACGCTTGGCTCGGAAAATGTACTGACACAAAATATCTCTAAAGGAACCTTTAAAAAGCTGTGAAAAGAACTACCCCAAGAATGGTCGTTGTTTAATAACAAAGTGTTTGAATCTATTTCATTTTAACGTAATTTTTATAAATAATAGTTTAAGTCACGACTGTCCGAGGCTAAACGAGTGTAATTTTTTGAGTTGTGAGTACTTGTGAGTCACTCCATGTGTAGAATGACAAATAAAAAATACGCTCGTTTGGCTCATTAGGCTCATCCTAATTCGTAGACATACATAATCTCCTTTAAGTAAACAAAAAAGTAATTCTACGCAAGGAAACAATTCCATTTTTTTCTACAAATAGTGTTAAAAAATAACCATGCTGAACTCTTCATGGTTTGCCGCGGTATATACAAATATTGTGGTTTTTAAAATAAACCAAGCCATTCCGGAATTTATAGTCTTTATTCCCAGCTCGTCCAAAATAATAATACATAATCATTGTCCATTAACTGTGGGTTTCAACTAGGTGGAGTGCAATCGAACTTAACTACCTATATACATTATATACTAGTTGCTACCCACCGCTTCACATGCGTTATTTCAATGGAATAAGGTTTAAAGTTTAAAGGTCATTTATATCCTATGGGAACTGATTTATGGAATAAAAAGCAGAGTATATTATATTCCAGGACCAGACCTACATTAAGCAAAATTCCAGCTCGATCTATTCTATACAGTAGTGGCATGACAAAGTAACAAACATCTGCTACTGTCTTTACGGCCAATTACAATCTGGGTCTCTTCAAGACAAAGGTGATTATGTGTCTTCTAGACCTTCGTGATACACCGTCGGCCACATCATCACTTTCCATCAGGAGAGATCGTGGTCAAAGAAGGTCTATCGACTTAAAAAAAAACGTCAATTTCATCCAACCATCCAAACTCTCGCATTTATAATATAACTAGCAACCCTCCCCGGCTCCACACGGGTAGTCGAGCATATTATTATGATAGAATGGGTATAACTAAGCTATACTTAAAATATAGATATACGCAATCACGGACTTTTGTAGATCTATAAAAGAGGAATGCCACTTTGAATTGTTTTGTTATATCTCAACGGGATTAGGCAGCGTTTTCGATGAAAGCTCCTTTTTCCGACACTTCCAACAATTTTCGTTATATTTCAAGCAATTTACACAAAACCTCGACAAATTACGAGTATAAGTTATACCTAAACCTTCCTCATGAATTAGTAACCATACCTACTTTATGTAAATAGTGAAATAATCCAGTGGCCGGGATTCGAACCCACATTTATATCGAGGACAATAACCACGACTAGGTGAAGCTACCTACACACCACACAACAATAAATTGTTACAAAGGACTATATCGATTGATGAAAACCGCATGAAAATCCTTTTTCTTCTTTTTCTTTTTCACTTCTTCCACTAGTGGACAAAAAAATGAAGTGAAGAGAATATCAATCAATAACACCTTATTTCTTATTTGATAATAATAACTATGTTTATAGTATACAATTTGACTTGTCTAAGTGCTTATTTAAGCCTAAAGAAATAAAGTTATTGATTCTGATTCTGATTCTTTCAGTAGTTTTTTAGTTTATCTCGAACAGACAGACACACAGACGCGGCGGAGGACTTTTATATAATATTAGTTTACCCGACAGACGTTGTCCTGTCATTCAATTCAAACTTCACATTTATTTCAAACGTGCTTAGCAAAGAGTATATAACGCTGGGGCTAAGGTTACATAGCTCGTAGAACCGATAACGCGATGCAATGCGAAACGGAGTGTGGGAAGACCTCCCACTCGATGGACCGACGACATCGTAGCGGTCGCAGGGAGTCGTTGGATGGAGGCGGCTCAGGACCGCTATTCGTGGCGTCGTTTGGGGGAGGCCTATGTTCAGCAGTGGACGTGTACGGGCTGATGATGATGAAGGTTACATTAAAAAAGTTTATAGTTAAGATAGTCGTTAGTTTACATTTTCTAAGTTCGCAATTTTCTTAATCTTTTTAATGTAAGAACGCAAGCTCTGCTTAGCTTGGGGCTAGATAATGCTGTGTGAATTGTCCAACAAAATTTTATTTATTAGTGTGATATACATTATATGGGTGAAACATTATTGGATGATGCACTGCTGAACGTTCAATATCATTTTCAATAAGCACCTTCATAACGTTCGAAAGTGCTCAGGAATTTACATATGCAGTTAAAGTTTTGACGACGCAGACGGGTGTTTGGGCTGAGGTCTATGCTAATAATACTCGTATTATAAATATCAAAGTTTGTACGGATGGATGTATGTATGGATATTTGTTACTCTTTCACGCAGAAACTACTGAACCGATTAGGCTGAAATTTGGTATGGGTAATAGTTTGGGACGTGGAATAACATATAGGCAAATTTTTTTCCCGATAAAACGCGGGCGAAGGTGCGGGTAGCAGCTAGTAGATCATAAATATGGCTTCCATAGGCTATGGTCCGCTAGTGATGCAGGAGGTAGTGAATTTGATTCCCGCCTCTGGACAAATGTTTGTACGATCAGAATCAGAATCTTTATGTCTTTAGGCCTACAAAATAAGCACTTAGACAATTTACTATATTTATTATTATAAAAAAAAGAAACAAGATGTTATTGATTTTCTCTTCACTTCAATAGCCTATATGTTATTCCATGTCTCAAACTATACCCATACCAAATTTCAGCCCAATCAGTTTAGTACTTTTTGTGTGAAGGAAGAACAAACATCCATACATCCATTCTTACAAACTTTGACATTTATAATATTTGTCATCATCATCATCAGCCCATACACGTCCACAGCTGGACATAGGCCTCCCCCGACGCCAAAAATAGCGGTCCTGAGCCGCCTCCATCCATCGACTCTCTGCAACCGCTACGATGTCGTCGGTCCATCGAGCGGATGGTCTCCCATGTAGGGGGGGGATTTGCCATAATCACCACGCTTGGCAGGCGGATTGGTGATCGCAGTGTTGGTGTTTAAAAATACTCAGAAGGAAGCTGCTGCCCTTCCTCTGGTAGGTTATAATATTTGTAGGAAGTATCAAATACTTACCCTTAACACTTCTATGCTTAGCTTGAAATGAAATAAAAAAGTTTATTTGGCACGACACAAGACATACTTAAATAAGAAACACTAAGCTAGGAATTTACGATTAATATTTTAGAAAAAGAAACAAAAAGAAAAGACAAATTAAATCTAAAATACAACTAAGGCTATGTTTAAGATACTAATAAGAACTATCTCTTTTTACACTTCTTACTAGCATTGGTACTTCCACTAGCTACTGCGGAATATACAAAAAAAATATAGTTAAAAACTAAAACCCGACTACATAAAAGTCTTAAACAAGCGTTCACCTATTGTCCATAGCATTTTCTTTTGATACTTAGGTAGTCGGAGGCACCCACCCCATATACCTAGGGTACAATTAGTAACAAAGGCCTCCGACTACCTAAGTATCAAAAGAAAATGCTATGGACAATAGGTGAACGCTTGTTTAAGACTTTTATGTAGTCGGGTTTTAGTTTTTAACTATATTTTTTTTACACCTTTTTGTTACCATACATATATCGATACATTTTTTCATTTGCCCATCCCTAGATGACCCGTTGCCATGGTAATAAATAAATAGTTTCCATGCCAACAGCTGTACACAAGAGGTCTCCAAGGCAACGGGTGTGTCATCCTTCACTCATCACATCAAACTAAATTAGACTCGAACTGTAATTAGATGTCGTCTCTTGCAAAATTTTATCGCGCTATCGAAGTGTTCCAGGTGTAATTTAGACCCAGTTATCTCTTAAGACCCTCAATTTTGTCGGACACCATATAGCCTATAACCATCGGGGTATTGAGACGAATCAATCGATACCTCACTTGTTGAAATCGAAGTAGTAGTTTCAGCGCTACGTGGGAACAAAGAAATCGGCTACATACATACATAGGGTGCTAAAATCATAACCGTCCGGTAGTCGGGTAAAAATACCCGCAGGATAATGCGCGAAACCGAGCAAAGCTTTTCACTTTCGCTCTGGGTAGCGATTACTGTGTTAGGTTTAAAGAACTTTATTTCTCATGAAAACACAGGGTTTACTTATAATGAGATACAGAATAACAAATTAATCTAAGTTTTACAATAATTAAGCTAGCCTCTGGTACCTAAAATAAATTATAACTAAATATTATCTAACCTATAACAAAATATTGTTTAACAAAAATTTTGTAATAATATTGAACAAATACTAAACATTACAAAAACTAGTAGGTACTCAATTAATTATGAAGTTGTTGGTATAACTAAATATTAGCTAAGTAATTTTTTTTTTTATTCATGTATTGTTACGGAGTGTGTACATGTTGTTTAAGTTTATTTTTAAAAGGCCTTTATCCGAGGATCGATAAATTTGTCCAATTATTTGTTCCCTACTAAAAACTATAAACTTTTGTAGCATTGCCGTTTTTGTAGCAATCGTAGACCCTCGAGAATCTACGGCGTAGACATAATGCCTACGCCGTAGACGCTCTACGATACATAATTTAATACAGACATAAAATATAAGAGATTAGCTTCTTCGCTCGACTTCGCACACGTATGTATATTCGTTATAATACGTAGATTATTATCGAAGCCTATTAAGTAAGTTAATATCATCTTAATCTGTTCAGTAGTTTTGGAGATCTTAGATACTTAACAATATAAAATTCAGATAAACAGATAATTTTTTTATTAATATTTTGTTAAGTTATGCGTTACATTGTGTCTTAAAAAAAAAATGGTGAAATTTTCATTTTTATAATGTGAGAAGGATATGATAGAATATTATTCTAATATCCCAACTTGTATAAATGGTTCATTTTTACACTTTGAACTTTATTCTCAGGAGTATACTCAGGAGCACCAAATGCATAGATACCACACACACAGTATTAGTTTTAGTTTTATCAGTTTTTCTTAAATCGTTCCTTAATTACTTTTACATAATTGAATTTCTTTTATTTTTAATGTATGTATGTCGGTAGTCCATATTCTATTGGTAAAAACTCTTAAAACTTTGAACTTTTTATGTATTATGTAACTCCAGTAAGTATGAGAAACCTATTGTTAGCTTGTAATTATGTATATATTATTTGTATTATGTATACTTTGTTGGAACTCATTTAACTCCAATCCCGGAGGTGGGCGTTGCGACCTGCGACACAGTATTTTACTTCTGCAGGT
Source organism: Eupithecia insigniata (assembly GCA_947859395.1). Classification (NCBI taxonomy): domain Eukaryota; kingdom Metazoa; phylum Arthropoda; class Insecta; order Lepidoptera; family Geometridae; genus Eupithecia; species Eupithecia insigniata. The sequence goes on along the minus strand of OX402009.1, from coordinate 2,198,236 downwards.
CGCATCGCTTCCTATTTTTGTTATTTGCACCACAAGTATCCTATAATAAATACTTTTTATCTTTTTTGATTTCTAGAAGGAATGGGTATGTGTCGTATAAAAGTTCTAAAAATATCATCATCATCATCATCATCATCAGCCTATACACGTCCACTGCTGGACATAGGCCTCCCCCGTACGACGTTCTAAAATATATATAGTTATAAATAAAATGTCTTTTATTACGAGTTGAACTCGTCTTGAACGTACATATTTACGGTTAAGTTTTCTGAGAATCGGTAGACAGGCTTTTCGGATTGAATTTGCCTTGCTTCTGAGGAAATTGTATATTTGAATAGGAAATTACAATATTACAATAATTTTATCGGTGGCTCAGCCATCCAAAGTTGATCTTGACCTCTGAGACAAGACTTTTCCAGACACCTAGGCCGAAATAACATTACCTAATCTGTGCCTAGGCTCTGAGCTGTAACTGCCAGTTAAAGAACAAATAAATTGGTTGAAACAACCGACTTCGAATCCCTTAGTTTGTAGCGTAATTCGTTACATACCTTCGTATTTTATTTTTCGTAAACGTAAATTATTTGACTAATCGTTTTAGTCTAGGATGACGGCATTAGTAGGCCATAGATAAACTCGTCAACAGGCCGCTAACTTCACGACGCTTTCGTTGTCTGATCTCGAAAACTGACGTGTACCGCGCTGCGCAGGAGACAAACAGACGCCATTTTACTCGTTGGCTATCAATCTCTTTATTTCCTCGTGTACTATTTTCAAGTGGTATGGGATAAATATTCATCTCTCTGGAATAAAATTATTACAGGTCCACCTCGGAATTATCCTCTATATGTATACAACTGCTTATCGGTCCATAAATGACTGAGTAATCTACGATAATACATAAAAAAACATTCGTACAGCCAAACATAGAACCTCCTTCTATTTTCGAAGTCGTTTAAAAACTAGGTGGGTCGAGTCGGTTAGAGGAGCCGCTCATTTTCACGTCATATTTCACCAGTCCACCATATTACCGACAGCTTCAATTTGAACTTTATTGGTAATGCTCAAAGACAGAAACTAAATTGGCAATCCATCTTCAGGAGGTTTAGCTATAGGTAGGTATGACGCTGTCGCGACACTGCAGCATCGCCGACAAAACGAAAACAAACGAAGCAATCAACGTCTGCATTCATCGATAGATGGGGTTGGAGATAGACATCACCTTATAGCTAAGCTAGCTTCCTCCCGCGGCTTCGCTTGCTCGGTATCCGGATAGCCTATGTGTTATTCAAGAAACTCATCTATCTACATTCTCAATTTCATCAAAATCCATTCTGTAGTTTTTGCGTGAAAGAGTAACAAACATACATACATACAAACTTTCGCGTTTAAAATATTAGTACGAGATCACTAATATCATCTATGAGCACGACTTTTTAAGGCTCTAAGATTGTTGGGTAATTTTATTATGAAGACTTCCTCGTACAGAACTCTGCAACCTCTTAGATCACGTGACAAATGGATAATTAATTAATTAATTTGGAACTATTGTTCAACTTCTAATCAATATAAAAATTAATTACTATTCGTCAGTCTCGCTGAAAATTAAAAGCGGCTTGATTTAATTTTTTTAATATTTTATTTGCTCTAAAACTAGGGTAGTTTAATACAAAACAAATTCTAGGTGATACAAAATTCACGGGGCTATCTAGTATGTGGATTGTTATTAGGACCCACAGTTTCTCACAACAAATATAAAATTGTTTTTCGACCCAAAATATATTATACTGTAACCAGGGAATTTATATACTAACGTAACTAACTGTATCTAGTAGAAATGTATGTAGGGACAAAGTCATTCCATGACAGATAAACAAACAAAACATCAAAAGGTACGTAAGCAAATACCGAAGCTCTACCTACGAGTACCTAGTGATTTGAATAGGTAGTAGGGAGTTTGAGAAATAGGTCATTTGTTTGCAAGACGGCTGGCGCCTGATCGCTTATTCCACTGAGGCCAAGACATATTTTTATCAACCGCTACCAACCGCCCATTCTTATTTAAGGTGAAGTCAATCCCAAAACCCACGTTTTGACCGTACGAAAAAATTATTCTAGGCAAGAAATCATTGAATTTTTTATAATTTTTTGATGAGCTTCTATAGTTTAGGACCCATAAGTTAATAAAACGAAACGATACACGATTAACTAAACTTGACTCGATACAAAAAATCGCAAAGTTTCTTCTAAATCTTCATTTTTACAGAGATACTCCTACGAAAAAACCAGTTTCATTTGGTGATTATTTAACATATATCCATTAAATTTTGTCAACGTGTTCCCTAATAAATACTTTAGAGGATTGTGGTTTAATTTTATTGCGAAAGAGTATTATTTGAGAGCAAAACCAAATTTAAAAATAAAAACCGGCGAATTTGCGCGTAGGCCGGCCGTTCCGCGGCTCTTGCCTTCCTTTCTCGCCTTCTGAGCTCACTTCGTCTTAAATAGAAATCTTTTTCATCCTTTATTTAGTAAAGAAACGTTATTTCATCGAACTTCACAATGTCTCCTAAAGTCTATTGTGCGAAACTTTTACCAAATATAACGTTCGACCTATTAATCTAATGTACTTGTGGACCGGTCATTGGGCGCTATGGGGCTTTTTGATGGATTACACAGGCCTTCTCGCACCACTGCCCAACGAAATTAGTTTTTCGCAAGTTAGGCTGTGGGTGGCACTGTTTTATACACTGTGGCTGCGGTTAGGGCTGTCGGTGAAACAGGAGTAATCCATCTAGAAAATTCATTGCGAAATTGATTTTTTGATGAGAGCGTTAGGTGGATGTCCGAACACACTTTAGATATTTACTTCGTAATAATTTGACGTGTTTTAAAAAACGATAAACTGACTTCAAATTCCCTTAGTTTTACAATGTCTTTAAGTTTTACGGGATAAATACTAATCCCCTGGGGATACAAATTTACGGGATCGGTCCATAATTGGCGGAAATATCGCGTAACAAAAATACAAAATAAAAATAAAAAATACACGTCGAATTGAAAACCTCTTCATTGAAGTCGGTTGAAAACACGTTCCCGATAGATTTAAAAATATTGCGTATGCGTTAATATTTTATCAATCACTGTTGTATACATAGTGTAATTTTTGTATATAATATTTTAAACACTTTATTGTCTGTCAAATAACATAAGCTCTAATAATTAGCTCTACATTGGCCCACTATGCTCTGTTGTCTAGAGAATATCTATAATTTTTTTACTTAACACAGCAGAGTTTACTTTCCCGTCTTAGAATTAAAAGTTTAGCCGGACATCCGGTAACCCTGATACCAGGCTGAGACTGGGCTTTAAGCTTTTATAAAGGAAATTTTGTTATTTCACTTGTAATAAAAGTTTGAAACTGACTTTGGGCTTTGTTACCGTTTCGATTTTTGCTTCATGTTTGTTGGGTATTTGCTTTTTATAGATAGTTAAGGGATAAATCTTACTGTGTTGAAGTGTTACTGCAAATAGCTTTTGATTCTTTAGTGTTAACCACACAACGAGGTTGGAATGAGCATCGTCGGTAGCCATTTTGTAGTTTCCTTGACGGCCATTTTGTATGACAAAAGCGCGTTATTTTAAATTTTAGAAGATAAACAGGTTGAATATCGAATATAAAATACATTTCGGTGAATGCTCCCAGGAACTTCATGTCCTGATCCCACCATCTCTCTTCCACTCCAGGTCAAGCAGACAGACGGCACAATACCATCCTTATCTGGTGGATATACAATCCACTCGTACTAAGCAGTTTTCTTCCACCTTCATCATTCGCACCGCTAAGGATTGCCTGCCTCTGATTTTCCTGCCAATTACAATCTGGGTCTCTTCAAAACCTTCGTGATCGTCGGCCACATCGTCACGTTCCATCATGTGAGATTGTGGTCAAACGAAGGTCTATTGTCCATAAAAAAAAGATTCATTGTGTGCCATGAACAAAAAGAAATCTGGCCAATAACGCAGAAAATCTATAAATTACGCTGAGCACGTTTTGTTTAGTTCTCGGAGGACAAACACATTTTTTACTCTGTGAAATGAATGGAGATAGGACATGGTGGCATGTCACGACGTCCGCTGACGTAGGGCTGCCAATGACGATACTATCAGTTATTTATAGGGAACACTTTGTTAGAATACTTGGGCATGTTCGCAGGAAAATGGGTAGGAAAATCCGAAAGCAACATAAAACACTTCATCCTATGTCATTGATGTATGACATAGGTTATGCTTACGTAGGTACACAAGTATACAAAACTGACCGAAAATATAGTTTTTTTTTATGTTTCACACTGGGATGCTTTGTGTTTCTTTTTAAATATTTGAAATATTACTCACAACCTGACAACCGATGTGTCGCGGCGGGCGAAGTTCCGCCTGCGACGCAGGAGGTCGAGGATTCGATTAACACCTCGGAACAAATGTTTGTACAATCTGCAAATATTTGTCTCGGGTGTTCTTGTTATTTCCTATGTATAATAAAAAAAAACTATGTATTAAATATATTAGTCATCTAGTACCCATAACTCAAACTCTGCTTAGCTTGGGGCTAGATGATGATACTGGTCCTGCTCCGTGCAGACCTCTCCCTGATATGTGCCTTATTGGATTTTATCAATTGGGGTATAATACCCATAATCCCCACGCTGATGGGCGGGTTGAGGATCGCAGATCGGTGGTGAAATTGTTCTGCTTGAGTCACTCATGCCCGTCCCCTGGTGGATATTACTCAGTCACCTCTTATGACACCAGCGAGAGTTGAAGAGGAATAGTTCACCACCCCAGGTGCAAATTCTAAGTCAGCACCACATATGTTAAAGTTTTTGAGGATGGATGTATGGATGTTTGTTCCTCTTTCAGGCAAAAATTACGGAACTGATTGGATTGAAATGTTGTATGGGTATAGTTTGGGACCTGGAATACCATATAGACAATTTTTTATCCTGATAAAACGCTGGCAAGTCGCGGGCAGCAGTTAGTTTAAAAATAATGAGTCTGTAGGTATAGAAACTGACATAGCCCTGATACTAGGAGCATAGCCACGTATTTAATAAATCTGATAGTAAATGAATAATGTGCAAAGTTTGTTGTTTCCGTGCACACTCGGAATACAGTGTGGACTATAGTGTTTGTTGTTCTCTAGCTTTCTCAGGGTACGGAGAAACAACCTTGTGCACAAGATAACTATAGTGTGCCGCTTTGTGCTCATATACACGAGCGGCAAAGTGCCAACGGCAGAGGTAACTGTAACCGTCGACACGCGCCGACGACGGCAGCCGTCGACGCGTGGACGGCTGCTGTCGATAGTCGACGGCTGCCGCCGACCGGTGTCGATGGCTGGCGTCAATTGTCGACGGCTGCGACGGCTACAGTTACCTCTGCCGTTGGCACTTTGCCGCTCGTGTATATGAGCACTTATGGGTAAACTTGTTTCTACCTGCGTCTTTGCACGCTTTGTTTCCATTGAAACGAATAAAGGATACTACTATACCCTGTGAATTAATTTACGCGATAAAGCCAGTGATTGATTGCAGGTTTAGAGCTACATCTATGAAATTTCAGCTCAATCTGTTCAGTTGTTTCGGCGCAATAAAGTAAAAAACGTCCATCCATCCATCTAAACATCCAAACTTTCCCATAAGTACACATAACTTCCACATAAATAGGTACATAGACAAACTTTCACATTAAAAAGGATTAGAAGACTCTATCATCTCATTACTTAGGTTAGTTTTAGATATAAATTTAGTTTTGAGTATGTACTTTGGTGGTATATGGGACTAACATAGACGAAAGTCTTTTATTACAAGAATAAAAACATAGACTCTGCATTTTTAGGTTTCATTCGGGAACCAGAAAACTCATTTTAAAATAGCCAAGTTAGCAACGTACCAGCCAAAACATGCCCATAAACACCCGCCACGTACTGGCTCTGAAAGTTTATAAAAAACTTGCCTTCAGTGCTTTTAGTTGGGTCAAATAATGTTGACGTCAACAATTTTCTAAAAATAAGTTAACATGGTTTTCAAACTATTGGTACTGTAAAGACTCGGTATCTGGCGATGGATGTTAAGTAATTTCACTTTTTAATGAGCATGGATTTTCGGCTATACACTGATTTTTAATAATGAAAATAATGAACTTTATATAATTTTTTGTTAGATTTCTAATTTCTACGTTTTGTTAAGAATAAAACTAATGAAAAAGTAATTTGGCACAAATCGTGAACTATTTTCTATGAGACCATCATAAAAACAACTTCGATTTAACACTTCCAAGGCCCGTGACGCATATGCCCGTCTACACGTCCCCAGAGCTGCGGCGCGACCTTTCGGGTAGCACCGCAGAGACTTGGCAGTGAATGCTTTAATGTATTTTGAAAGCATTTGGGAAAATGTTGATTTTTAACCCAAAATCCAAAACTAACAATGTGTCGAAGTGAGTTTTTTCATACGTTAATACAACTAGATTTACGATTTGTGCCAAATTAGTTTTCCGCTAGTTTTATTTCTTGAAGAAAGCAGAATAAATTAAAAACAAAAAATAAATAATCTCGCGCCAACCCGTGACCCGACAAAAAAAAAAAACAATATGAAATAACAATAAGGCTTTTTACGTCGACAAGATTAGTTGAACCTTCGCCCAGCACTTGCAAGACGCAAGCAAGAAGCAAGACGGTGCGCAGACAGCCGAGCACGATTTTGTAGTTATTTAGGTGCTTTGAAAAATATTTGTATGACATATAAAAATATTTTCTAGTGATGTACTGCGTAATAACGTTTGCAATGTTTTGGTATAGAATTTGTGTCATTTTATTCATTTTTCTATTCACAGTGATCATTTAAAGTTTCATTTAGAGGTAACTTTGTAATTTTTTTTGATCGGGTGAAATGTCACCAATCGTGTTTTTGTCTCGTGATGCATTAGAAAATATCCTCAACTATAATATGTTTGAATTTCAAAACTATAGACCTTCTAGTTATTGAGGTACGGACAGTTAAAAATCCCTAAATCCGGGTAACCCAACCTTAAAGTTTTACCGGGGCTAGCTTTTCAAATCATTGTTTATATGGAAGGCCGGTCCAAAATATACTTGTTTGTTAAGTTTCTTTTTAATCTATTTTATAAACCCTTTTCCATTTTCAAACATAATGGAATCCGACCCTTGGATTTCCGTGCGCACCTATATTAAGTTATGGTGGAACGATTGACGATGGCGCAGAATTCGTTTTGTTTGCGCTTTTTTATATTCATGAGTTCTATGTAGGTACTTAAATAAAACTGGAGGAGAAGTCTTTTCCCGCAAATCTACAATCATTTTCTTAGAACTCATATTTCCACAAACTTAAACGTTTTATCTGAGTATTTATTATCGATTTATTACGTAAAAAACAACATAGGTGACTGTTAAAAGATGCTGCAAATAACTATTGAATCGAAGTTTGTTACAACATTATAGGTTACTAGCTGCTGCCCGCACCTCCATCCGCATTTTATCGGGATATAAAATCATCATCATCATCATCATCAGCCCATACACGTCCACTGCTGGACATAGGCCTCCCCCGTACGACGCCATAAATAGCGGTCCTGAGCCGCCTCCATTCATCGACTCCCTGCGACCGCTACGATGTCATCGGTCCATCGAGTGGATGGTCTCCCATGTAGGGGGGGATTTGCCATAATCACCACGCTTGGCAGGCGGATTGGTGATCGCAGTGGGTTTTTAAAAATACTCAGAAGGAAGCTGCTGCCCTTCCTCTGGTAGGTTCCCTTAGTCGGCTCTTACGACATCCACGGGTTGAGTTGGTGGGGTCGATATTCGTACGCCGCGGCCCCACGGCCTATAAAATAGCCTATATGTTATTCCATGTCCCAAACTATACCCATATCAAATTTCAGCCTAATCGGTTCAGTAGTTTTTGCGTGAAAGAGTAACAAATATCCATATATCCATACATCCATCCTTACAAACTTTCACATCTATAATATTAGTAAGATAGGATTAGTAGGAAGTAGGATCTAAAATCTCAACGACAAACTACTTCCTAGCTAATGTTATTCCGTGGTAGAGCGTAGAAAATATTAAAAACGGTAAAAATAATAATTTCGCGCTATCGTAAATCGCACTACCTTAATATAAACGAGATCGCTCGTGGTACGTTTTGTTTTATTATGATTAATGTTATTATGTTTCCACGATGGAACGCGATCGAGGAATTGACTGCTTTATTCAGCGCCCAACGTTTTGTACGTTGGGCGCTAACTTACGAGATATGAGGTCTGAAAGCGATGTGTGTTCGTGGAAATACAATTAATGTTATTTTGTAAGCTTTTAGCTGTAATCAAAGAGCATGTGGGTCGATTCTAAAATCTGACAATCTGTGAAGTGAACTTTGTTATGTAAACTTATAACCATGGCTTCGCTCGCTATTTACCAAGAGGAAATAGTATTCAACTTAGAACTACAAACAAGCACAGCCCTTTTTAGCAAGTACATAGGTATACCAGATGTGGCGCGGCGGACGAAGGTCTGCCTGCGACCCAGAAGGTTGCGGGCTCGATTCCCTTCTTGGGCCAAATGTTTGTACGATCTGCAAATATTTGTCTCGGTGTTCTGGGTATTTTCTATAAAAACATCTGTCTATATAATATATTATTTGTGGCGTCGTACGGGGGAGGCCTATGTCCAGCAGTGGACGTGTATGGGCTGATGATGATGATGATGATATAATATATTGTATTAAATATATAAATCAGACATCTTGTTTGTACACAACTTATTCGTTTCACTACTATTTTTAAAACTTTTTAGTTAGTCTTCGATACGATACGATACGATACGATACGATACGATACGATACGAATATTCTTTATTGCCACCAGATATACTTTATATCATACTTTTATCCCAGGTATCTGAAGACCTTCGACTACTAAGGTATTAAAAGAAAATGATAAGAATAATTGCTGAACGTTAAGACCCCGGTAACTCGTTAGGCCCCAAATATGGTCTGATATCATATATGGCCTACAACCAACAAGGTATTGAGACGAATCATTTGATACCTCAGTTGTTGAAATCGGACTTGTTGTTTCAGCGCTACGTGGGAAAATAAAAATTGACTACTTACTAATATATAAACATACATATACACTTACTAGTCTTCCACTAGTGGACAAAAAATTGAAGTGAAGAGAATATCAATAACACCTTATTTCTTATTTGATAACAATAACTATGTTTATAGTATAAAATTTGACTTGTCTAAATGCTTATTTTGTAAGCCTAAAGAAATAAAGTTATTGATTCTGATAGGGAGCCAAACTCATAACCCTCCTTTGTTGGTAGTCAGGTAAAAACTAAACACGACCTGTGTTTAGTTTTGCTTGGGACAGAGAGATAAATAATACATAAACTGCGGTAGGCGCCAAAGTAATGAACATTGACCTTGGTGCAAAGTTAAAAGTTACCAGACGGAAAAAAGGCGACGAACTAGCAAACAGAAGTTAATTTTTAATACCTTCTCTAGATGTCCCAGAAGCTAATTGATTACTTTTCTTTCAATTTGATTGGAAGAAGTGACCCGAATTTTATTTCGTAGGTCTGTGACGAATAGACAAAAAAGGTTTTAGAGCGATTTTCAATTAATTTTCAAAAAACTGGCTTCCATCTTGTCTCTAAATTGGTAGAGTAGACACAAATTTATTTCTCGTTAAACATTTTAATGCCGATGTGGTTTATGACCCTGATTTTGTACTTATAGAGGTAGTTTGCAAGAAGTTATTAACACCCCTTTGTACAATTTTACCTCCGAGAATTTATACGTCAACTTGTTAAAGAAGCAAAGATATTTCGTAAGTATTCTTTAAAATTTTCTTTTTGAAAATTATCTCTAGGTAAGCCTGAGTTTTGGTGGAAAACTGGAGTGAAAGCGGGTTTTGTCAGATTTCAATCTAAGCCCAAGCACTATCCTTCTTTCGAAAGCGATTCCATATTCCACTCCTATTCAATAAAAAATCTGCCTTGCTAACCTGTCCTGAGCCCTTACGTTGCCGTCTATATTGTTCTTTTATATCCAGACCATCCAAAGGTTGCCTGGAAAAGATCGCTTAAAGCGATAAAGCCGCCCTTTGTACTTCATTTATTATCAGCATGTCCTTCTCTATTGTAATTTGTGTTTATGCGGTATATTATAGAGTTATCTATCCATCTTAATAACTGTGTTTTGTGCATACGTAATCTGCGGCGCACGAAGCAAATTCTTATCTTGTTTATTTTTATTTAAAACTGTATTATACTACACTAAAGTTAACGGGATATTTACCATGATTTGAGTTTAGAGTTCTCCAATATTTCGGCACAGTGACATGCGCCATGATCACGGAACAACTAAAGTTACTGCGATTTAGTTTTTATTGGCAGATATATCAATCTACCCTCTTTCTTTGTCTTTTGCATCTTTTGCATCATCAAATCATGGTAAATATCCCGTTAACTTTAGTGCTGTAAATAACCATGATAGTTTCAAATGTATTATACTATACTAAATAATAGTACAAAGGTGGTTATGCCGAGGCATTTTCTACCTGCCAACCAAAACAGAGGGTTCTACAAAGCGTTTGCTTGTTCAAAGTGCGAGCGGGAGCGCGCAAAGGACAACCACCCGCTGTCATTAAGAATGTAAACTAGTTAACAACGGTGCCTTGTTTGTGTTGGAATTGGAAGAACAACGAGACTTCTTGAGCCTGGTTCATCCGTTGATTTCTATAAAATGATGCCACAATCCGCTTGCGCTATGCATCGTCACTAATGACACGCACTAAAGTTGCGGTCTACTGCATCGGAATTGGTGCGTAGGGAGCGTACGCGGTATCGTCAGTATTTAAAACAAGCTGCTGCCCCTTCGATCGCCTTTTATCGGGATAAAAAATTTCAGGACCCAAACTATACCCATAACAAATTTCAGCTTAATCAGTTCAGTAGTTTTTGCGTGAAAGAGGAACAATCCATACATCCATCCATTCTCACAAACTTTGACATTTATAATATTTATTGTAGGATATATCAGTGCGTTCACTGCTATAGGATTTTGCATCGGCTATATGGGTATTTTCCATCGAGTACGTATTTTCAAAGCGAGTTAGGATGGTCTCCCATGTAGGGGGGGGGGGGGGGGGGTTTACCATAATCACTGAATGTGTAATATAACTTCGCAATTATAGTCAGTCGTTTTTATTTTAAAATATCAGCAATGTATCGTGAAAGTGTTCCTAAATGGGCGAAACGACGCAAGTAATTTTTTAAGTAGCGTTCCGCCCAAATTATGGGCGATTCGACGCTATGCAAGAAATAAATAAAAAGTAACAAAACCTTACGCTCCGTATGCTCTGATACCGATTCAGTGGACGCGTAACATTAGTCTTAATCCGCTTGCGCTCTGCGTCGTAACGAAATACTGTTAGCTTGTAACAGCAATACCACGTCCCTTGTAAGTGCGTGTTTTCACTTTTGAATGTAACAGTATTTCGTTACTTAACGCCGACGCTCTCCCAAAGGACAACGCTAACTTAAGTTTTCTAAATTATCCTGGAATTAAATAAGTCTTTTGTGCGTTCTTTGCAAAAACCCTGCGAGGGGTTGGTTCATATTTGTAATTGAGAGAGAGAGAGATAATTTATTAACCCAAAAATAAAATATTGATAACTTATTAACTAAACAATACTTAAATCTAAATAGTAGGTAACACAGAAAAAAATATGAGATGGTTATTATAAGGGTAAAATGGGTCCATGCCTCAGCATGTTGCAGTATTGGAGCATTTGCCCATTTGCGCTGGTTTTCAGGCAGGGCCCGTGAAAGTGAAGTAGTAGTAAATAAGCAGTTATTTACTAGCACTATTACTCTTTAGTAATAGTGCTAGTAAATAACTGCTTATTTAGCTTGATAACATTATACATTTTGACAATTTAGGTAGATAGAAGCACAATAAAAAAATCTATTGAAACGCCTTAAAATTTACAATAATACCTTTTAAATAACAATAATACGATACAACCTTAGCTAAAGGAGATTAATCATCTAGCTAATTGGGTATCTATCAATTAAACGGTCAGCATATTAAAGAGGTTTTGGTCGGTTGAAAATAGGATCTAATGTTTCATCTAGTTTCTGCAGCCATATGTACATATATTAGTATAAATAATAATAATAAATAAATAATGCTGGACAATTCACACAACATTATCTAGCCCCAAGCTAAGCAGAGCTTGTGTTATGGGTACTAGATAACTGATATACATAATACAATATATTACATAGATAGATATTTTTTTATTATACATAGAAAAACGACCAGAACACCCTGAACAAATATTTGCAGATCGTACAAATATTTGTCCCGAGGCGGGAATCGAACCCGCAACCTCCTGCGTCGCAGGCGGACCTTCGCCCACCGCGCCACATCGGTCGTCGAGTCGAGTATAAATTAACAGTCAATCGTGGTTTGGATTTTATAAAATGTGGCATGCCATAAAATTGATTTTCATTTGCTAAACTTAACAAAATACATACCTAGACCTAGTAGATACACCAATAAATTTACTTCCTTTGTAATTTTATATATTTCAGTAAGGCGCAATTTTAGTTTTAATGATAATAATAATTTAAAACCGTATAATCAATCGATAAGTTAAAACAATTTAATTGATTCATTATGAATGTAAGCGGGTTAACTACGAACCTAGTTTGTGTTGGAAGAGTGCGCCGCAACGCTGAACGAGCGCGACGCGAACCGCACTCGCCCTGAAGAAGTCCCTCGTTAAGGGATGAAACGTTGGTGTTCTTCCAACACAAACTAGGTTCGTAGTTAACCCGCTTACATTCATAATGAATTTATCAAACTACGAAAGTTTTTATTTAAAAATTTAATTGATTTTAGATTGAATAACCATATATACTGTACTGTACTGTATTGGCCGTGGGGCCGCGGCGTACGAATATCGACCCCCCCAACTCAACCCGTGGGTTGAGTTGGGGGGGTCGGACCCAAAGGGAACCTACCAGAGGAAGGGCAGCAGCTTCCTTCTGAGTATTTTTAAACACCAACACTGCGATCACCAATCCGCCTGCCAAGCATGGTGATTATGGCAAATCCTCCCCTACATGGGAGACCATCCACTCGATGGACCGACGACATCGTAGCGGTCGCAGGGAGTCGATGGATGGAGGCGGCTCAGGACCGCTATTTGTGGCGTCGTACGGGGGAGGCCTATGTCCAGCAGTGGACGTGTATGGGCTGATGATGATGATGATATACTGTACTTTTATAATAAATAAATGGAAAAAAAAATAGGTTGGTGGGTTTTTAGGCAACCGTTTACGCCCCTGTGTACTCGTACCTACTAAATATTTAATTTTCACTTTGGAAAAATAACTACTGAGTTTAGTGATTTATTGATATCCTACTAATATTATAAATGTCAAAGTTTGTATGGATGGATGTATGGATATTTGTTACTCTTTCACGCAAAATCTACTGAAACGATTAGGCTGAAATTTGGAATAAGTATAGTTTGGGACCTGGAATAACACATGGGCTACTAGATGACCCGCCCGCGGCTACGCCCGCCCAAGAAAATACTAATCCTGCGCAGACGAAGTCACGCGCACCTAGTTGATAATAAATATTTTATTTTCACTTTAGATAAATAATTGTTGGGCTTGGCATTAATTTCGTTGTTTACGGAATATCTACCATTTTGCTTAGAGATCCTACTATCAAAACAACAGGTAAGTACTTCGTGATTCTATCACCCACATTCAATGGGACACAGATTTTTAGATCTAAACCGAACGAAAAAAGGCTTGCAATTTTTGGCCGTTTTCTCGTGGTCCTACTATTTTGTCATAGTCAGATAGTCATCTGTCAACGTATGGAAGAATGTGACCTACCATTCATACTATAGGTATAATGCTTCTAGCTTCTGGGCGCGGCTTCGCATACTAAGCCTATTTCTAATTTAAGCTATGTTCTAAATGTACGCAAAATTTCATCTTAATCTGTTCAGTGGTTTTCGAGATAACAAAATAAAATTCTCATTTCACAACGACTTTCCTATAATATTAGCCGGACAATTATAACTCAAAAATAATAATATGTAAAAGTAACTGTGTCTGTCTGTTACCATTTCACGCCTTAACGACTGAACGGATCTTAACGAAATTTGGCTAAGAGGTAGACTTATCCCAGGGACGGACATAGGCTACTTTATATGCCGCCGGGGGCAGAAGCTAGTCTTACTAATATTGTAAATGTCAAAGTTTGTATGGATGGATGTATGGATATTTGTTACTCTTTCACGCAAAAACTACTGAACTAATTGGGCTGAAATTTGGTATGGTTACAGTTTAGGACCTGGAATAACATATAGGCTACTTTTTATCCCGATAAAACGCGGACGAAGTCGCGGGAAGCAGCTAGATATAGATAAATGCTGAGTATCTCGGATAGCTGGCGGGGTTCCGCAACCGAGCACGTCTCACAAGACAGCTTCCCAGTATTTCCCGGGGGCATAGCTTGTATTAACAAATAAATTCGGTCAGTTCAGCGACTTAATTCGAATTATTTCGCTGATGTGAATTCTTACAAATAAGGCCCGAGGTTTTTCACTTCTCTTCCTTCCAAATATTAATTGATCCGGAGTTATATGGGGCCGCTTCTGACATGTGAAGTGTGTGGCTGACAGTACAAAAGCCTGCATTTGAAAAGTGGGACGAATGCGGGATAAAATCACCCGCTGAATTTGATTTTCCGCCTACGTCCCACTTTGGTCCGAAGCGTGTGGGACGAACACGGATAATTCCATCGTAAGCTGATTTGTCTTATCGGGGTCGTGAGTTCGATTCCCGTACAATATATTAGAATAGGTACCTACTTCAATACCAACAATGGATTTCGATACCGTGACTTTAAATCTAGTGTAGGTAACACATAAAAAAAATCGTAACAACGTTATTCGCAAATTGGTCATTCGAAATAGCGATATACACTGCTTTTTTTTAGTTTTTCGGCAAAAATACTTGTACCTTGTGAATAAAATAAGCCCACCTCGGGATAATTCTCCATACAATAGCGAATGTATTTCCAAATCAGTCCATAATTGACGGAGAAATCGACAAAACATATGTACGTAAAAAATACTTATAGCCGAACATAGACCGCTTCCGCTTTTTTTTTTCGTCGGTTAAAAGTTAAAAAAGAAACTCCTCAGTTTTTATTAAAGATAGTATCGTAAAAATACGCTGACCGAGCGTCAACCAATGGTGAGCACAAATTTTTCAGCATCCTAAATCCTTTCGTGTTCGTCCCACTGGCTTTGGCCCAAAGTAGTCCAAAAAAGGAAAATCAAATTCAGTGGTGATTTCCCGCATTTGTACCATATTAAGATTTCTAACAGAAAAGTAACCAAATTACTGGTACTGTCAACCACATATGTACTTCTAAATGCAGTACTCTAGTAGGTACATCCATAAAGTGGCACTTGTTTCAGAAAGAGTGTAAGTATAGGCATATATTATGAGTGGACAAGAACATACGTAGAGCGGAAACTTCCGCCACGGACCGGCTCAAGGTCGCGAAAAAATGTTCAGTCTATCTAAGTCCAGCTTGCAGGCGTGGCCGACCGACTGAGATACGAACAGTTGCTTAGTCTTAGAATCTTTAGAATCAAAATCCGTATTGTTAAAACCAAATTTTCCCAACGTTTAGGTAGTTTAACTCTGTTTAACGTCTAACCGCCACCTTGAGCCAATCCGAGGCGGTAGTTTCCGCTCTACGTATGCTCTTTTCTATTCATGTGGTTCAGGTAATATGTGTAATTATTCAGTTGTGTTTTTGAAGTCGTTTATTATATCCTGTTGGTACAAAGTTATTCATTGCTCGCACCTCACATCTCCTCAAAACATACCTCCTGATATACTTACCCTCTTTGTAAGCATACGAGCTCAACCACGTGAAAGATTCTGTGATGTTTCTGCCGGTTCAGTGATATTAAATCAATTTTATAAAGCATACCGACGCGTTCTCTTTCAATTTAATCTTTCAATTATAGGTTTATTTTTTTAGGTCAATTTACAAAGAAAACGGGTGTTTCTCTTTATTAGCAAAGAAAATTATAATCCAAGAATAGTAACAAATTAGAACTAGTGTACATAATTGAAACAGTTGAATTAACTGCAGACTGTTGCAAACAATCTAGAGGTAGCTAAACTGATCCACCCATATTAATACCAGTCGGAAGCATCGCAACCAAGACGCTAGCTGCATTGCCCCGCTGTATGGCAATGCTAATGCGCTGCATCAGATACTCACCAGCTCTCGAGTCATACGTCGGTTTCCCGCTCAGAATTTTTTTTGAAAACCCGCAGAGCCTCGGTACACCACGAACCTAGCACAGCAACGGTCTCGACTCCAAGGGAAGCAAAAATTAATTAGAACTAGTATACATAATTGAAACAGTTGAACTAACTGCAGACTGTTGCAAACAATCCAGAGGTAGCGAAACTGAAATATTCTTATCATAACCAATCGGAAGCATTCTCAAGGCGCTGGCTGCATTGCCCTGCTGTATGGGAATGCTGATGGACTTCGCCATACCTATTCACCATCACTCGGGTCACGCGTCGCTTCGACCAGACGTTCTGACAAATGATTGAAAACTCAGGGAGCCTCGATACCCCATTTTAAATAATATGTACCTATACTACTACTGCATTCTTACTTAATTTTACATAATTTAAATAAGGAACGGTTTATTTTGTCAACCCTGTAAATTAGCAGAGAAAACACTTTATATTCTTAGGTAATGGCTAAAAATTCAATGAGAAGATTGTAATTAAAATGCCTACCCTGACTGCAGAACCACAAAGAACAGTCAGAAGACTCACTCAAATGGGCCGAACATGATTAGCAAAAAGTTTTCCGAACACCCCATGATTAGCAAAAAGTTTTGAAGTTAGTTTTTGAACTCTAGAAAAAAAAACGCTCGCATGGAATAAACTGTTTCCCAAAAGTTTGTTTTTATTTTTAGTGATCACGTTGCTTTACGCTTGTTGTTTTTAGAGGCGTAAGTCCGGTTAAAGAAAGTCTAGAGACCCGACAGACGCCAAACGTACTTAGTAAAGAGTTTATAACGCTGGGGCTATAGTTACATTAAAAAAGTTTATATAAAGGTAGTCGTTAAGTTTTCTTAAATTTTCTAAATATATGTGAAATTTTCTTAAGTTTTTCTTAAGTATAAGAAAATATTTAAAAAATTATGAATGAAATCGATAAAGCCTTTCTCAACTTAAAGCCGAACCAAGAGAAATAGGGGTTCATTTTTATATATACAGATTGTAGTAGCCACCAGAAAAAGCTCTCACATGCGCTTAACTAACTGGTCGAAGCGACTACCTCAGTAGCGCGCCTGGCGAAAAGCCGTCTACGACGTAGAAGGTTTAGGGTTCGATTTCTGCCTTGGGACAAATGTTTGTGCGATCTGCAGACATTTGTTCCGGGTGTTCTGGATGTTTTCTATGTAAAATAATAATATCTATTTATGTTGTGTAATATATCAAGTATATCAGTCATCTAGTACACATATTACAAGCTCTGCTTAGCTTGGGGCTAGATAACGGTGTGAGATTTGTCCAGCATTATTTATTTATTTGTTACTAGCTGCTGCCCGCGCCTTCGCCCGCATTTTATCGGGATAAAAAAGCCTATATATTATTCCAGGTCCCAAGCTATACCGATACCAAATTTCAGCCAAATCGGTATAGTAGTTTTTGCGTGAAAGAGTAACAAATATCCATACATCCATCCATACAAACTTTGACATTTATAATATTAGTAGGATTTATTTAAACTTTACTTGAATTTCACTGAGACTTAGAATTAAAACAGGGTATCACAGATGTTTTCTCTGTTTCTTCTCCTTCTGCTAGATATAGGCTGTAGCCACTCCATGGCACCGAGGAAAGTCAATCTCAATGGTAATCAGTGATCACCCTCACCAGGCAATTATTCATGAGACTTGGATCTCATTTTGTTGATAATCCTCGCCTTTGGTAACTTTCCATGGAATTTTAATTACATACATTTTCTGGTACAATTTGATGCGGAATGAGAACAAAGTACATACATACGTATATGTATATTGGTTGTAGGAGTTTAATAAAGACAAATGTCAGATGGAATGCTAGTTAAGTTATAAAACCACTACATACGTGGTGGAATGGAACATAAAAAAATCAATGAATAATTTATTGTACTTGAAATTAATATAGACTAGCTGCTGCCCGCTCCTTCGCCCGCGTTTTATCGGGTTAAAATATCCTATATGTTATTCCAAGTCCCAAACTATACCTATACCAAACAGCCCAATCAGTTTTTGCGTGAAAGAGGAACAAACATTCACTCATAAATTTTGACATTTATAATATTAGGAGGATAAAACAATCTTTTAAATAAATAAAAGAATAAAGACAGTACTAAAAGTGGCCCTATCCTTAGCCTTATGATAGACTAATTACACAGACTAATAGTAGTTAGTGAGTACTAGTTTTATTTGTCTATGGCCTTATTGATGGTAGGTACGTATTTAAATTCATTATCATATTTAAACTCAACCCTGAATACAGCCCAGATGTGCCTGAAAATGCATTTGCCTCGCTTTTTAAATATGCATAGCTGAGCACAAAAGTCGTGTAAAGTGACAACCTTATCCCCCCACACATAGAGTCTCATATGCATTGCTTATAATATGGCTCCATGTAACGCTAAGGTTGGCTTTCGCGTTACGTTGTACAAACATGTTTTTATTATTAAATCCTATGTCAGCAACTGTCGTAAGTGCCAACATCTCGACCGACGTGATGACAGGGTGATTCAAAGTCACTGGTCTGTGCGCTAACCTAGTTTGGAAGACTTTTACCGGCACTAGTTTTCCTAGCCCATAGTTATTCCAGGTTTAACATTTGCAACTGCAATATTGGGCGTTAAGAAGTAGCTAACATCCATCTATTCATTCGTATTGGTTTTATTATTAAATATGATGAACGCTCCAACTTTTTACGGTTAGTGACTTGACGTGTCTTGTTCGTTGTCTATGAATGAGACATAGATGATCAAATTTTAGTCAGATATATATATAAATGCACTGTTTTGTTACAGCAGTGCAGGTTGAATGAGTATGGTTGAGGCGTTAACGATCATGGGTCAATAGCTTATCTTTATGTTCATGGTTTAAAGGTTCAAGTTCCCATACACAAATCTAGAGAAAGTACCAATATCCGTGACTATACAAATTCTAAAGAAGTTGTTAGCATTCGATTCGAAAACTTATATCTCATACGACCTTACAATATTTTAATTAAATACAGTACATAAATTCCCGAGCGCCATAAAACGGCTCCACATTCTTGTTTCGAATCCATTACTCGTGAATCATCCTGTATCGATTTATAAAGAGCTTGTACGCGTAACGGAAATTTCCAATGGAAATGTATTGAAATAAAATTGGTTCGGAAAACGCAACTTTAACCACACAACTTATTCGTTTCACTACTATTTTTAAAACTTTTCAGTTAGTCTTCGATACGATACGATACGATACGATACGATACGAATATTCTTTATTGCCACCAGATATACTTTATATCATACTTTTATCCCAGGTATCTGAAGACCTTCGACTACTAAGGTATTAAAAGAAAATGATAAGAATAATTGCTGAACGTTAAGACCCCGGTAACTCGTTAGGCCCCAAATATGGTCTGATATCATATATGGCCTACAACCAACAAGGTATTGAGACGAATCATTTGATACCTCAGTTGTTGAAATCGGACTTGTTGTTTCAGCGCTACGTGGGAAAATAAAAATTGACTACTTACTAATATATAAACATACATATACACTTACTAGTCTTCCACTAGTGGACAAAAAATTGAAGTGAAGAGAATATCAATAACACCTTATTTCTTATTTGATAACAATAACTATGTTTATAGTATAAAATTTGACTTGTCTAAATGCTTATTTTGTAAGCCTAAAGAAATAAAGTTATTGATTCTGATTCTGATAGGGAGCCAAACTCATAACCCTCCTTTGTTGGTAGTCAGGTAAAAACTAAACACGACCTGTGTTTAGTTTTGCTTGGGACAGAGAGATAAATAATACATAAACTGCGGTAGGCGCCAAAGTAATGAACATTGACCTTGGTGCAAAGTTAAAAGTTACCAGACGGAAAAAAGGCGACGAACTAGCAAACAGAAGTTAATTTTTAATACCTTCTCTAGATGTCCCAGAAGCTAATTGATTACTTTTCTTTCAATTTGATTGGAAGAAGTGACCCGAATTTTATTTCGTAGGTCTGTGACGAATAGACAAAAAAGGTTTTAGAGCGATTTTCAATTAATTTTCAAAAAACTGGCTTCCATCTTGTCTCTAAATTGGTAGAGTAGACACAAATTTATTTCTCGTTAAACATTTTAATGCCGATGTGGTTTATGACCCTGATTTTGTACTTATAGAGGTAGTTTGCAAGAAGTTATTAACACCCCTTTGTACAATTTTACCTCCGAGAATTTATACGTCAACTTGTTAAAGAAGCAAAGATATTTCGTAAGTATTCTTTAAAATTTTCTTTTTGAAAATTATCTCTAGGTAAGCCTGAGTTTTGGTGGAAAACTGGAGTGAAAGCGGGTTTTGTCAGATTTCAATCTAAGCCCAAGCACTATCCTTCTTTCGAAAGCGATTCCATATTCCACTCCTATTCAATAAAAAATCTGCCTTGCTAACCTGTCCTGAGCCCTTACGTTGCCGTCTATATTGTTCTTTTATATCCAGACCATCCAAAGGTTGCCTGGAAAAGATCGCTTAAAGCGATAAAGCCGCCCTTTGTACTTCATTTATTATCAGCATGTCCTTCTCTATTGTAATTTGTGTTTATGTGGTATATTATAGAGTTATCTATCCATCTTAATAACTGTGTTTTGTGCATACGTAATCTGCGGCGCACGAAGCAAATTCTTATCTTGTTTATTTTTATTTAAAACTGTATTATACTACACTAAAGTTAACGGGATATTTACCATGATTTGAGTTTAGAGTTCTCCAATATTTCGGCACAGTGACATGCGCCATGATCACGGAACAACTAAAGTTACTGCGATTTAGTTTTTATTGGCAGATATATCAATCTACCCTCTTTCTTTGTCTTTTGCATCTTTTGCATCATCAAATCATGGTAAATATCCCGTTAACTTTAGTGCTGTAAATAACCATGATAGTTTCAAATGTATTATACTATACTAAATAATAGTACAAAGGTGGTTATGCCGAGGCATTTTCTACCTGCCAACCAAAACAGAGGGTTCTACAAAGCGTTTGCTTGTTCAAAGTGCGAGCGGGAGCGCGCAAAGGACAACCACCCGCTGTCATTAAGAATGTAAACTAGTTAACAACGGTGCCTTGTTTGTGTTGGAATTGGAAGAACAACGAGACTTCTTGAGCCTGGTTCATCCGTTGATTTCTATAAAATGATGCCACAATCCGCTTGCGCTATGCATCGTCACTAATGACACGCACTAAAGTTGCGGTCTACTGCATCGGAATTGGTGCGTAGGGAGCGTACGCGGTATCGTCAGTATTTAAAACAAGCTGCTGCCCCTTCGATCGCCTTTTATCGGGATAAAAAATTTCAGGACCCAAACTATACCCATAACAAATTTCAGCTTAATCAGTTCAGTAGTTTTTGCGTGAAAGAGGAACAATCCATACATCCATCCATTCTCACAAACTTTGACATTTATAATATTTATTGTAGGATATATCAGTGCGTTCACTGCTATAGGATTTTGCATCGGCTATATGGGTATTTTCCATCGAGTACGTATTTTCAAAGCGAGTTAGGATGGTCTCCCATGTAGGGGGGGGGGGGGGGGGGGGTTTACCATAATCACTGAATGTGTAATATAACTTCGCAATTATAGTCAGTCGTTTTTATTTTAAAATATCAGCAATGTATCGTGAAAGTGTTCCTAAATGGGCGAAACGACGCAAGTAATTTTTTAAGTAGCGTTCCGCCCAAATTATGGGCGATTCGACGCTATGCAAGAAATAAATAAAAAGTAACAAAACCTTACGCTCCGTATGCTCTGATACCGATTCAGTGGACGCGTAACATTAGTCTTAATCCGCTTGCGCTCTGCGTCGTAACGAAATACTGTTAGCTTGTAACAGCAATACCACGTCCCTTGTAAGTGCGTGTTTTCACTTTTGAATGTAACAGTATTTCGTTACTTAACGCCGACGCTCTCCCAAAGGACAACGCTAACTTAAGTTTTCTAAATTATCCTGGAATTAAATAAGTCTTTTGTGCGTTCTTTGCAAAAACCCTGCGAGGGGTTGGTTCATATTTGTAATTGAGAGAGAGAGAGATAATTTATTAACCCAAAAATAAAATATTGATAACTTATTAACTAAACAATACTTAAATCTAAATAGTAGGTAACACAGAAAAAAATATGAGATGGTTATTATAAGGGTAAAATGGGTCCATGCCTCAGCATGTTGCAGTATTGGAGCATTTGCCCATTTGCGCTGGTTTTCAGGCAGGGCCCGTGAAAGTGAAGTAGTAGTAAATAAGCAGTTATTTACTAGCACTATTACTCTTTAGTAATAGTGCTAGTAAATAACTGCTTATTTAGCTTGATAACATTATACATTTTGACAATTTAGGTAGATAGAAGCACAATAAAAAAATCTATTGAAACGCCTTAAAATTTACAATAATACCTTTTAAATAACAATAATACGATACAACCTTAGCTAAAGGAGATTAATCATCTAGCTAATTGGGTATCTATCAATTAAACGGTCAGCATATTAAAGAGGTTTTGGTCGGTTGAAAATAGGATCTAATGTTTCATCTAGTTTCTGCAGCCATATGTACATATATTAGTATAAATAATAATAATAAATAAATAATGCTGGACAATTCACACAACATTATCTAGCCCCAAGCTAAGCAGAGCTTGTGTTATGGGTACTAGATAACTGATATACATAATACAATATATTACATAGATAGATATTTTTTTATTATACATAGAAAAACGACCAGAACACCCTGAACAAATATTTGCAGATCGTACAAATATTTGTCCCGAGGCGGGAATCGAACCCGCAACCTCCTGCGTCGCAGGCGGACCTTCGCCCACCGCGCCACATCGGTCGTCGAGTCGAGTATAAATTAACAGTCAATCGTGGTTTGGATTTTATAAAATGTGGCATGCCATAAAATTGATTTTCATTTGCTAAACTTAACAAAATACATACCTAGACCTAGTAGATACACCAATAAATTTACTTCCTTTGTAATTTTATATATTTCAGTAAGGCGCAATTTTAGTTTTAATGATAATAATAATTTAAAACCGTATAATCAATCGATAAGTTAAAACAATTTAATTGATTCATTATGAATGTAAGCGGGTTAACTACGAACCTAGTTTGTGTTGGAAGAGTGCGCCGCAACGCTGAACGAGCGCGACGCGAACCGCACTCGCCCTGAAGAAGTCCCTCGTTAAGGGATGAAACGTTGGTGTTCTTCCAACACAAACTAGGTTCGTAGTTAACCCGCTTACATTCATAATGAATTTATCAAACTACGAAAGTTTTTATTTAAAAATTTAATTGATTTTAGATTGAATAACCATATATACTGTACTGTACTGTATTGGCCGTGGGGCCGCGGCGTACGAATATCGACCCCCCCAACTCAACCCGTGGGTTGAGTTGGGGGGGTCGGACCCAAAGGGAACCTACCAGAGGAAGGGCAGCAGCTTCCTTCTGAGTATTTTTAAACACCAACACTGCGATCACCAATCCGCCTGCCAAGCATGGTGATTATGGCAAATCCTCCCCTACATGGGAGACCATCCACTCGATGGACCGACGACATCGTAGCGGTCGCAGGGAGTCGATGGATGGAGGCGGCTCAGGACCGCTATTTGTGGCGTCGTACGGGGGAGGCCTATGTCCAGCAGTGGACGTGTATGGGCTGATGATGATGATGATATACTGTACTTTTATAATAAATAAATGGAAAAAAAAATAGGTTGGTGGGTTTTTAGGCAACCGTTTACGCCCCTGTGTACTCGTACCTACTAAATATTTAATTTTCACTTTGGAAAAATAACTACTGAGTTTAGTGATTTATTGATATCCTACTAATATTATAAATGTCAAAGTTTGTATGGATGGATGTATGGATATTTGTTACTCTTTCACGCAAAATCTACTGAAACGATTAGGCTGAAATTTGGAATAAGTATAGTTTGGGACCTGGAATAACACATGGGCTACTAGATGACCCGCCCGCGGCTACGCCCGCCCAAGAAAATACTAATCCTGCGCAGACGAAGTCACGCGCACCTAGTTGATAATAAATATTTTATTTTCACTTTAGATAAATAATTGTTGGGCTTGGCATTAATTTCGTTGTTTACGGAATATCTACCATTTTGCTTAGAGATCCTACTATCAAAACAACAGGTAAGTACTTCGTGATTCTATCACCCACATTCAATGGGACACAGATTTTTAGATCTAAACCGAACGAAAAAAGGCTTGCAATTTTTGGCCGTTTTCTCGTGGTCCTACTATTTTGTCATAGTCAGATAGTCATCTGTCAACGTATGGAAGAATGTGACCTACCATTCATACTATAGGTATAATGCTTCTAGCTTCTGGGCGCGGCTTCGCATACTAAGCCTATTTCTAATTTAAGCTATGTTCTAAATGTACGCAAAATTTCATCTTAATCTGTTCAGTGGTTTTCGAGATAACAAAATAAAATTCTCATTTCACAACGACTTTCCTATAATATTAGCCGGACAATTATAACTCAAAAATAATAATATGTAAAAGTAACTGTGTCTGTCTGTTACCATTTCACGCCTTAACGACTGAACGGATCTTAACGAAATTTGGCTAAGAGGTAGACTTATCCCAGGGACGGACATAGGCTACTTTATATGCCGCCGGGGGCAGAAGCTAGTCTTACTAATATTGTAAATGTCAAAGTTTGTATGGATGGATGTATGGATATTTGTTACTCTTTCACGCAAAAACTACTGAACTAATTGGGCTGAAATTTGGTATGGTTACAGTTTAGGACCTGGAATAACATATAGGCTACTTTTTATCCCGATAAAACGCGGACGAAGTCGCGAGAAGCAGCTAGATATAGATAAATGCTGAGTATCTCGGATAGCTGGCGGGGTTCCGCAACCGAGCACGTCTCACAAGACAGCTTCCCAGTATTTCCCGGGGGCATAGCTTGTATTAACAAATAAATTCGGTCAGTTCAGCGACTTAATTCGAATTATTTCGCTGATGTGAATTCTTACAAATAAGGCCCGAGGTTTTTCACTTCTCTTCCTTCCAAATATTAATTGATCCGGAGTTATATGGGGCCGCTTCTGACATGTGAAGTGTGTGGCTGACAGTACAAAAGCCTGCATTTGAAAAGTGGGACGAATGCGGGATAAAATCACCCGCTGAATTTGATTTTCCGCCTACGTCCCACTTTGGTCCGAAGCGTGTGGGACGAACACGGATAATTCCATCGTAAGCTGATTTGTCTTATCGGGGTCGTGAGTTCGATTCCCGTACAATATATTAGAATAGGTACCTACTTTAATACCAACAATGGATTTCGATACCGTGACTTTAAATCTAGTGTAGGTAACACATAAAAAAAATCGTAACAACGTTATTCGCAAATTGGTCATTCGAAATAGCGATATACACTGCTTTTTTTTAGTTTTTCGGCAAAAATACTTGTACCTTGTGAATAAAATAAGCCCACCTCGGGATAATTCTCCATACAATAGCGAATGTATTTCCAAATCAGTCCATAATTGACGGAGAAATCGACAAAACATATGTACGTAAAAAATACTTATAGCCGAACATAGACCGCTTCCGCTTTTTTTTTTTCGTCGGTTAAAAGTTAAAAAAGAAACTCCTCAGTTTTTATTAAAGATAGTATCGTAAAAATACGCTGACCGAGCGTCAACCAATGGTGAGCACAAATTTTTCAGCATCCTAAATCCTTTCGTGTTCGTCCCACTGGCTTTGGCCCAAAGTAGTCCAAAAAAGGAAAATCAAATTCAGTGGTGATTTCCCGCATTTGTACCATATTAAGATTTCTAACAGAAAAGTAACCAAATTACTGGTACTGTCAACCACATATGTACTTCTAAATGCAGTACTCTAGTAGGTACATCCATAAAGTGGCACTTGTTTCAGAAAGAGTGTAAGTATAGGCATATATTATGAGTGGACAAGAACATACGTAGAGCGGAAACTTCCGCCACGGACCGGCTCAAGGTCGCGAAAAAATGTTCAGTCTATCTAAGTCCAGCTTGCAGGCGTGGCCGACCGACTGAGATACGAACAGTTGCTTACAGCCGGTTTCTCGAACGTAGATCATCTTCATAATTAACTAATCAATGATCAAATCTCTGATCAAGTATCATTTGGGTTGCTCGAACGATGATTACGTAGTATGATTTAGAACAGAGATTAGTTGACCAGTCTGTCAAATCATTGTAGCAAATCTCATGTCAAACATCAAAATGGGTTTCTGGAACGCTAATTAGGCATTTTTCTCTAATCAAGCGCTTGTTAAATCAACGATCAACTAATCGGTGATTTTGCTCTAATTAGCTGAAATAATTACTACAATTTACTGCGTTTGCTAAGTTCTAAACCTTGTTAATATCAAAAATTAACAGGTTGGTACTCCAAAAGTGGTTTAATTACATTTCATAATACTTATGGCTATTTTATCAATAAAAAAATAATTGTACCTAAATTAAAATAACCTGTTATATTGTAGGATGTCGCTTTCGGATTTAACAGTGAGCAGCAGCAGTGAATCTGATGAGGAAAATACACCTGGACCCTCAAGGAGGTTCAGGGCTAGAGTAGGCTTTTTCTCAGGGAGAAGTGGAACAGGGTCTGAGTCTGGCACAACTTGAAGGCAAATCTCCCCTAATCGAGACACCCTCGGCACGGAGGCATAATGCCACCAAACTAGTCGTTATATCAGCCTGGGATCACCCACTGCTGGGTTAAGGCCTCCTTTCGCTTCACCATAATACCTACTTATAAATAATATTTCCATCTCTGACACAGACACTGGCAGAATCGTAGCAAAAACCAAGCAGTGCCATTAAAGAAGTTGAAGTAGAAACAAGAATTCGCAGCGCAAACATGTGACATTTTTGAAGTTTAAGAGTGAACGATAGACCTGAAGGAATGATTAAATTATGTGTGACCATATGAAAATATACACTGATTTGTCAATCATAAGATGATCATTGATTAGTAAATTATAGTCTAATCATCGTTCGTGCAACCCGATTTGATTTGACCAGTGTGTCAACTTAATTGCTTTGTCAACTGATTTGCGAATTGATTAGCGTTCGAGAAACCGGCTGTTAGTCTTAGAATCTTTAGAATCAAAATCCGTATTGTTAAAACCAAATTTTCCCAACGTTTAGGTAGTTTAACTCTGTTTAACGTCTAACCGCCACCTTGAGCCAATCCGAGGCGGTAGTTTCCGCTCTACGTATGCTCTTTTCTATTCATGTGGTTCAGGTAATATGTGTAATTATTCAGTTGTGTTTTTGAAGTCGTTTATTATATCCTGTTGGTACAAAGTTATTCATTGCTCGCACCTCACATCTCCTCAAAACATACCTCCTGATATACTTACCCTCTTTGTAAGCATACGAGCTCAACCACGTGAAAGATTCTGTGATGTTTCTGCCGGTTCAGTGATATTAAATCAATTTTATAAAGCATACCGACGCGTTCTCTTTCAATTTAATCTTTCAATTATAGGTTTATTTTTTTAGGTCAATTTACAAAGAAAACGGGTGTTTCTCTTTATTAGCAAAGAAAATTATAATCCAAGAATAGTAACAAATTAGAACTAGTGTACATAATTGAAACAGTTGAATTAACTGCAGACTGTTGCAAACAATCTAGAGGTAGCTAAACTGATCCACCCATATTAATACCAGTCGGAAGCATCGCAACCAAGACGCTAGCTGCATTGCCCCGCTGTATGGCAATGCTAATGCGCTGCATCAGATACTCACCAGCTCTCGAGTCATACGTCGGTTTCCCGCTCAGAATTTTTTTTGAAAACCCGCAGAGCCTCGGTACACCACGAACCTAGCACAGCAACGGTCTCGACTCCAAGGGAAGCAAAAATTAATTAGAACTAGTATACATAATTGAAACAGTTGAACTAACTGCAGACTGTTGCAAACAATCCAGAGGTAGCGAAACTGAAATATTCTTATCATAACCAATCGGAAGCATTCTCAAGGCGCTGGCTGCATTGCCCTGCTGTATGGGAATGCTGATGGACTTCGCCATACCTATTCACCATCACTCGGGTCACGCGTCGCTTCGACCAGACGTTCTGACAAATGATTGAAAACTCAGGGAGCCTCGATACCCCATTTTAAATAATATGTACCTATACTACTACTGCATTCTTACTTAATTTTACATAATTTAAATAAGGAACGGTTTATTTTGTCAACCCTGTAAATTAGCAGAGAAAACACTTTATATTCTTAGGTAATGGCTAAAAATTCAATGAGAAGATTGTAATTAAAATGCCTACCCTGACTGCAGAACCACAAAGAACAGTCAGAAGACTCACTCAAATGGGCCGAACATGATTAGCAAAAAGTTTTCCGAACACCCCATGATTAGCAAAAAGTTTTGAAGTTAGTTTTTGAACTCTAGAAAAAAAAACGCTCGCATGGAATAAACTGTTTCCCAAAAGTTTGTTTTTATTTTTAGTGATCACGTTGCTTTACGCTTGTTGTTTTTAGAGGCGTAAGTCCGGTTAAAGAAAGTCTAGAGACCCGACAGACGTTTTCCTGTCATTCAATTCAAAATTCAAATTTATTCCAAACGTACTTAGTAAAGAGTTTATAACGCTGGGGCTATAGTTACATTAAAAAAGTTT
This sequence comes from Eupithecia insigniata, assembly GCA_947859395.1. Classification (NCBI taxonomy): domain Eukaryota; kingdom Metazoa; phylum Arthropoda; class Insecta; order Lepidoptera; family Geometridae; genus Eupithecia; species Eupithecia insigniata. Next base: position 2,169,061 of record OX402009.1, on the reverse strand, counting down.
ATATAAAGGTAGTCGTTAAGTTTTCTTAAATTTTCTAAATATATGTGAAATTTTCTTAAGTTTTTCTTAAGTATAAGAAAATATTTAAAAAATTATGAATGAAATCGATAAAGCCTTTCTCAACTTAAAGCCGAACCAAGAGAAATAGGGGTTCATTTTTATATATACAGATTGTAGTAGCCACCAGAAAAAGCTCTCACATGCGCTTAACTAACTGGTCGAAGCGACTACCTCAGTAGCGCGCCTGGCGAAAAGCCGTCTACGACGTAGAAGGTTTAGGGTTCGATTTCTGCCTTGGGACAAATGTTTGTGCGATCTGCAGACATTTGTTCCGGGTGTTCTGGATGTTTTCTATGTAAAATAATAATATCTATTTATGTTGTGTAATATATCAAGTATATCAGTCATCTAGTACACATATTACAAGCTCTGCTTAGCTTGGGGCTAGATAACGGTGTGAGATTTGTCCAGCATTATTTATTTATTTGTTACTAGCTGCTGCCCGCGCCTTCGCCCGCATTTTATCGGGATAAAAAAGCCTATATATTATTCCAGGTCCCAAGCTATACCGATACCAAATTTCAGCCAAATCGGTATAGTAGTTTTTGCGTGAAAGAGTAACAAATATCCATACATCCATCCATACAAACTTTGACATTTATAATATTAGTAGGATTTATTTAAACTTTACTTGAATTTCACTGAGACTTAGAATTAAAACAGGGTATCACAGATGTTTTCTCTGTTTCTTCTCCTTCTGCTAGATATAGGCTGTAGCCACTCCATGGCACCGAGGAAAGTCAATCTCAATGGTAATCAGTGATCACCCTCACCAGGCAATTATTCATGAGACTTGGATCTCATTTTGTTGATAATCCTCGCCTTTGGTAACTTTCCATGGAATTTTAATTACATACATTTTCTGGTACAATTTGATGCGGAATGAGAACAAAGTACATACATACGTATATGTATATTGGTTGTAGGAGTTTAATAAAGACAAATGTCAGATGGAATGCTAGTTAAGTTATAAAACCACTACATACGTGGTGGAATGGAACATAAAAAAATCAATGAATAATTTATTGTACTTGAAATTAATATAGACTAGCTGCTGCCCGCTCCTTCGCCCGCGTTTTATCGGGTTAAAATATCCTATATGTTATTCCAAGTCCCAAACTATACCTATACCAAACAGCCCAATCAGTTTTTGCGTGAAAGAGGAACAAACATTCACTCATAAATTTTGACATTTATAATATTAGGAGGATAAAACAATCTTTTAAATAAATAAAAGAATAAAGACAGTACTAAAAGTGGCCCTATCCTTAGCCTTATGATAGACTAATTACACAGACTAATAGTAGTTAGTGAGTACTAGTTTTATTTGTCTATGGCCTTATTGATGGTAGGTACGTATTTAAATTCATTATCATATTTAAACTCAACCCTGAATACAGCCCAGATGTGCCTGAAAATGCATTTGCCTCGCTTTTTAAATATGCATAGCTGAGCACAAAAGTCGTGTAAAGTGACAACCTTATCCCCCCACACATAGAGTCTCATATGCATTGCTTATAATATGGCTCCATGTAACGCTAAGGTTGGCTTTCGCGTTACGTTGTACAAACATGTTTTTATTATTAAATCCTATGTCAGCAACTGTCGTAAGTGCCAACATCTCGACCGACGTGATGACAGGGTGATTCAAAGTCACTGGTCTGTGCGCTAACCTAGTTTGGAAGACTTTTACCGGCACTAGTTTTCCTAGCCCATAGTTATTCCAGGTTTAACATTTGCAACTGCAATATTGGGCGTTAAGAAGTAGCTAACATCCATCTATTCATTCGTATTGGTTTTATTATTAAATATGATGAACGCTCCAACTTTTTACGGTTAGTGACTTGACGTGTCTTGTTCGTTGTCTATGAATGAGACATAGATGATCAAATTTTAGTCAGATATATATATAAATGCACTGTTTTGTTACAGCAGTGCAGGTTGAATGAGTATGGTTGAGGCGTTAACGATCATGGGTCAATAGCTTATCTTTATGTTCATGGTTTAAAGGTTCAAGTTCCCATACACAAATCTAGAGAAAGTACCAATATCCGTGACTATACAAATTCTAAAGAAGTTGTTAGCATTCGATTCGAAAACTTATATCTCATACGACCTTACAATATTTTAATTAAATACAGTACATAAATTCCCGAGCGCCATAAAACGGCTCCACATTCTTGTTTCGAATCCATTACTCGTGAATCATCCTGTATCGATTTATAAAGAGCTTGTACGCGTAACGGAAATTTCCAATGGAAATGTATTGAAATAAAATTGGTTCGGAAAACGCAACTTTAACCATGTAAATGTTTGTGTCCAAATAAGTATAGAAATACAGAGATTTACTTCGTTAATCAGCCATACAATAGAAATGAAAGCGTAAAAGGCTCATGGTACTACTGGATCAAAGTCCGGGCCATACAAAAATTTCGACATTCCTGGGGGGCAATTCTGCTTATCATGTGATCTTTTATCAAGTGCATCACGGGATGTAATTTCATGTGATACCTAACTATCGAGTACCGCTTAAAGCTGTATTCTCTTGCGACTTCTAGCAACTCATCAAAGAAAAGCACTCGATAAATATCGAATTGCAGATTTTGAGAATACGGTTGTTTCGTAGCAATCACTCGATATTCATACAGTTCTTGCCATATTTATCTACTAGATACATACATATATTGCCAGAATTGCCCTCCGGGAAAATTACGAGAACATATAGTAATAACTCGCTGCTGTCTCACGAGAAAAACAAACCACTTCCTCAAAACTATGACAGTTCAATGACATTGACAATTGTGTCATTGAAACCGGAAGCTCCGCCATGACGTTCGCACTTACGGTACAATTCCAGAGAATGAATGAAGTAAACAGCGTGATTCATACCATCTTGAATGAAGGAAATTTGTTATGAATGAAGAAATAGAATGTAGGTAGATCTACTTACGTAGGTAGATGTGATTTTAAATTCCAGAAATGCCAACCTAAAAAACCTAACAACTGCCGTACCTACACTTACTGAGAGGTTTCTGCAATGTTGCCCCCTCATCAAGAAACCTTTCATGCCACATTTCCATTTTTTGGCGACTTGTGGGTGAATTCATGTTCCTTCTGGGAAAGCGTGCTCCACCTTAGGCCACATTTTTACTTTCATAACTAAAAATGTGGGCTAAATATTTCAGCAATAATACAGAACTAATGGAATAACCGGATTTTACACAAAATCTCTTTCTTATTCTCTCACTCACCCCAATTGGCAATAGAGTCGGGGTCAGTTTTTTTTTGATATCCCCGTACAAATGTTCAATTACAATTCAAAGATCTCTAGCATTTACAACAGCTAACAATAAATATACACAAACAGATGTTTTTGTTCGGGAGTAAATGAATCAGAAACAAAAATATTTCTGATTCTCATTCCAATACGAGCTTTTCTTTTGTTTTATTTTGAACGCCAACATTCGCCAAAAGAACGTAATAGTTCTGGACAAAATAGCGCAGTACAATTATTACTACTTTACTAGGGTGAAGCTTTTTTCCAAAACAAGAAAATAGGGGAACTGAGCAAAAAGACTTTGATGGAAAGTTAAATCGGACTATCCCGGTCTAGAACAGCACAATAGGACAGATCAGGCACTGAGCCAACACTAATTGTCGACAATATAATCCCAATACTGGCATCACCAATATTCAAAACAGAGTACCGACATTGCAAACTAAAACACACCATAAATTCTCCCCGCATAGCTTAAAATCCTTTGGCCAGATTGTTTCCAAATTGAACAGAGGAAAATAAATCGTAGAGTGGATGGAAATAGCGTTGAAAGTTAAACAAAGTGATAAAAACCCGATTCCCGGTTGCTGCCAGGAATCTTGTGACGTCACAGTGACGGATTGCAAACGGAATTCACAGTTTTCTTATTTTCATTAACTGCATGCAGCTGCTGTTAAGATTACAGACGGTTCTTATTTTGAATTATATATTTTTTGTAAATGTCGTTCTGTTTTTGAATTAAGCTAGAGAGAACGAATAAATACACCATATTTCACAATCACCATCAAGCAAAGGCTTAAAAAAAAACTACAGATTTCAGTCCAATACTTTTTGAACAAAATTTTACCTTCAAGATTTTCACAATTTCTTCAGGTTAATTTGTAAATAAAAAATAACTCTTTTCTACTACCTACCAACTCCTAGGCTGGATAGTTCCGGGGCGTGATGTAAACGTGCGAGTTCTTTTTTTTTATTGTCTACAGACCTTCATTTGACCACAATCTCACCTGATGGAAAGTGACGATGTGGCCGACGGGGTATCACGAAGTCCTAGATACCTATTCACTCGCGTCTTGATGACGATACCCAGATTGTATTTGGCCAGAATAACAGAAGCAGCGAGTTCCTTTCCTTAGCGGTGCGAATGATGAAGGAAGTCTTGCAGTCAGTTCGGGAAAAGAAAGCGCTCGTAACGAGCAACGAGACCGATTTCTGACGTTTCATCGTCGCTGCGAAAGTTACCTTACGAACCGTAAAACCTGTCAGTACCCTGGCTTTAGTGGACGTGCTATTTTTTTTTGCAAGTGAGAGAAACACGTTTCAGAAAAACTACAAGTTCTAGGTCAAGTCAAGTTACAACCAGGTCAGACAAGAGTGATTCATTCTTCTCGTACAAATAAACAAAAGCAAACTGAGCTTTGGCTGGAGAGTCTCAATTTTAAACGAATATTTTCGTGTAATTTTTCGATAGGTACAGAGAAAAACAATAAAATAAAATAAAACCTTTGGCCTTATATGGACTACGGAACTCTACGGTGTGAGACAGTGTTACCATGTGGCATGTGGTGGCGAATTTTTTACAGCTTACCATAGATAGATAGATGGCTGGAGCAATAGAAATACGGGTTCAATTTTATAAATATAACAGTTAATAGATATAGATTATAAAGAATAATTTAAAAAATCAAAGCTAAAATATACAATAAATATACATAGGTAGAGTCGAACATAGAAACTCTTCTTCTTCGTGGGCAAACGATCCTCAAAAATCTGCAACCGCTCGCAAACATCACCTTTTCTCCACAAACGCTGTAAGTGACGGGTCTGCAACACACATAATCTAATTAGACGGCAGACTGACCGACGGGGAGAGGTCATGCGCAGGACCAACGGCTTAGCGTGCTTTCATGCTAAAATGAAACATCAGTTTCCTAACTCAGCCCGAGTTACTTTTTCTTGCTAGAAAAACCTTAATAACACTATTAGGCCCGACCCGGGACTTGGATGGCGATATTTCCAACTATAAACTGTATGTTACCTAAAAAAATAAAAAATTATAAACATTTGAAAAATAGCCACAAAGCGTTCACAATCATCACCGTTCAATATATCCAATTTGTGGAAAGCAAGCGGTACCACCTGTTAGGAAGCGGTCAAGAACATCCTTATTTCTCAGTAGTGTTTTTAAAAACACAATAATATTTGCTGCATCTTAATAAACAGGGCCATTAAAAACCTCAGTAAAAGTTGGCGGGAATTTCCGCGGAAGCTATCATAAAATGTTATTACCCTGTCCCATTCATAATCCCACGCAGAAACCACAGCAGGCAAACAGACAAACTGACACGTGGATATATACGTATGTATTCTTTTTAGCTGCAATTCTTTTTACACACAATTACTACTCATCGTCTTCATCATCAGCCCATACCCGTCCACTGTTGGACATAGGCCTCCCCCGTACGACGCCACAAATAGCGGTCCTGAGCCGCCTCCATCCATAAGACTCCCTGCGACCGCTACGATGTCGTCGGTCCATCGGGTGGATGGTCTCCCGTGTAGGGGGGGATTTGCCATAATCACCACGCTTGGCAAGCAGATTGGTGATCGCAGTGTTGGTGTTTAAAAATACTCAGAAGGAAGCTGCTGCCCTTCCTCTGGTAGGTTCCCTTAGTCAGCTCTTACGACATCCACGGATTGAGTTGGAGGGGTCGATATTCGTACGCCGCGGCCCCACGGCCAATTACTACTCATTATCATCATATCAGCCCATACACGTCCACTGCTGGACATAGGCCTCCCCCATACGACGCTACAATGACTACTAGGATAATTAATTTTAAAATTGTTGTACCTTTGTAAAATAATTGTGTGACTTTTTTAAATCTTTTATATAAACTGTTCTAGAAATTCGACTTTCACATTTCTAGGGGGGATAAAAAGGTATTTTTTCCCGTAATTCGCCCATGGGAATTTGATGATATGTTACTCTCTATCCTTTCAACTAACTATATGCCAAAAATCAAGTCGATTGGTTGTTTAGTTAGGGCGTGAACGAAGGACAAACAAACAAACACACTTTCGTATTTATAATATTAGTTAGGATTACTATTTTTCACCAGTCCGCTAAACAGAATGCCTTCCCCAACCTTCCCTTATTAAGCGCATTATTTATTTTATTTACAAAATTTATGGAAAACTTACACCTAGATTTAGAAAATACAGGTGAAAATATAAGAACATGCCTGGATAGACCAGTACATAATTGCTGTTGGCCAATTAAAAGTTTCCACAGACAGTTTCGCTGTTATTATTATGGGTAATGCCATAATACCCACGTTGGGCATAAAAATCCAATTCCTCCTCCTCCTTGCGTGGATATCCTCAATGGTTAGGGACCTTTATGTAGGACTTTCGAATGCACGGTGTATCTCCATCGGGGTCGGTCTTCTCTTGCAACGCTGGAAGCTTCGATTGCTTATGCAACGCTGGAAGAAGGCTGTGGAAGTCAACCGACCAAATCCGCCCAACGCGTTGGGCGGATTTCGTCACACCAACGAATAGGGCGTTTGGAAAAATCTAAGTACTTTATTACTAAGGAAATGTTTAGAGGTAATGCTAGATTTTATATTTGATGACTTCTGTGGTGCAGCGGGCGAAGGTCTGCCTGCGACGCAGGAAGTTGCGGGTTCAATGCCCCGCCTTGGGACAAATATTTGTAAGACCTGTAGATATTTGTTCCGGGTGTTCTGGGTATTTTCTATGTATGTATTAATAAAACATAGTATCGTCTAGTACTTAGTACTTACCTATAACTATAACACAAGCTCTGCTCAGCTTGGGGCTAGCGTAAAATGATGCTGTGTGAACTGTCCAGCATTATTTATTTATGCGTGTAAGTTTTAGTACACGGTTTTATTTATTTCATATTAATTTCTTTACTAGCTAGAACATCTTCAGCGGATTTTTTCATTATAAGCTGTCCCGACAAAGCGGCTTACTCAGCGGCTCGTAGGTTAATCGGCTTTATTCTATTAAATCTAGAGCAAAGTTTTTCTTGTACTTTTTATTTAACAAGGGATCCAGAATCGGAATCAGAATCAATAACTTTATTTCTTTAGGCTTACAAAATAAGCACTTAGACAAGTCAAATTTTATATTATAAACATTATTGACTCTTCACTTCGATTTTATGTCCACTAGTGGAAGAAGTGAAAAATAAACCACCACATTTATATATAACTTACATATGTGTCTAATATGTTTATTTTGCCTATCTAAATCTAAATTTAATACGATTTAGATACATGTCATTATTTCTGTAAAGCTAAACAGAACATTGAATTTCTTACATACTACTGACAGTGCGGACCGGAGCGACATGTGGCCAAGCATTAACAACATTGATGTAATCATCTATGGAGTAAAAGGCCTTCCTGATAAGATTTTTTTTAATGTACTGTTTAAATTTACGAAAGTTAGTTCAGTTGCTTCAGATGGAAGCTTATTATAGAACCGCACGCAATTGTCCATAAATGATTTCCCTACCTTTCGTAATCTATATGCTGGCCCACTGCTCAACTAGTTGAGCAACATAGTTGAGCAGTTAAGACTCCGCACTACTCACGCTACGTTCACACAGAGAGACGCCGGATCAGATTTTTACAAGATACGGTTTAGTCACAAAGTGTGCATTCAAATCACTCTATCTATAAAAAAACCGCATCAAAATTTGTTGCATAGTTTTAATGATCTAAGCATACATAGGAACAGACAGCGGGAAGCGACTTTGTTTATACTAGTAGTATTAATATTATGACTAAACCGTATCCTGTAAATATCAGATCCGACATGTCTACTTGTAAACGTAGCGTCAGTTGAGCGGAGGGCAAAACGTAAACGTAGCGTCAGTTGACCGGAGGGCAAAGCGCGAACGTAACGTCAGTTGACCGGAGGGCAAAGCGCGAACGTAACGTCAGTTGAGCGGAGGGCAAAGCGCGAACGTAGCGTCAGTTGAGCGGAGGGCAAAGCGCGAACGTAGTGTCAGTTGAGCGGAGGGCAAAGCGCGAACGTAGCGTCAGATGAGCGGAGGGCAAAGTGCGAACGTAGCGTCAGTTGAGCGGAGGGCAAAGCGCGAACGTAGCGTCAGTTGAGCGGAGGGCAAAGCGCGAACGTAGCGTCAGTTGAGCGGAGGGCAAAGCGCGAACGTAGCGTCAGTTGAGCGGAGGGCAAAGCGCGAACGTAGCGTCAGGTGACCGGAGGGCAAAGCGGGAACGTAGCGTCAGTTGAGCGGAGGGCAAAGCGCGAACGTAGCATCAGTTGAGCGGAGGGCAAAGGGCGAACGTAGCGTCAGTTGAGCGGAGGGCAAAGCGCGAACGTAGCGTCAGTTGAGCGGAGGGCAAAGCGCGAACGTAGCGTCAGTTGACCGGAGGGCAAAGCGCGAACGTAGCGTCAGTTGAGCGGAGGGTAAAGCGCGAACATAGCGTCAGTTGAGCGGAGGGCAAAGCGCGAACTTAGCGTCAGTTGAGCGGAGGGCAAAGCGCGAACGTAGCGTCAGTTGAGCGGAGGGCAAAGCGCGAACGTAGCGTCAGTTGAGCGGAGGGCAAAGCGCGAACGTAGCGTCAGTTGAGCGGAGGGCAAAGCGCGAACGTAGCGTCAGTTGAGCGGAGGGCAAAGCGCGAACGTAGCATCAGTTGAGCGGAGGGCAAAACGTGAACGTAACGTCAGTGGACCGGAGGGCAAAGCAAGAACGTAGCGTCAGTTGAGCGGAGGGCAAAGCGCGAACGTAGCGTCAGTTGAGCGGAAGGCAACGCGCGAACGTAACGTCAGTTGAGCGGAGGGCAAAGCGCGAACGTAGCGTCAGTTGAGCGGAGGGCAAAGCACAAACGTAGCATCAGTTGAGCGGAGGGCAAAGCGCGACCTTGTGCAATTAAAAACTAGGTACCTATATAGTAAATGATTAGGTACCTATTTTATTATTTACATTACATTACATTTTACATACTCATACTCATTTATTCGCCGTAGGAGCACTGGGCACACTTGGATAAGTCAATTTACAATAGGTTACAATAAATGTGCTTAAAATTATGCTTACTTCAAAGCCATAAAACAGACAAACAGAAATACATTTAAATAACTTAGGAATTTAGATAAATATATATAAAATAAATTGGATCGGCTGTAAAAGGACATCGTTAAACACACAGGTATAGTTTTTGAACAAAATTATACATGCCAAGCGAGTATCTAATTCAAGTCCATTCAGTAGCATTGGTCTTTAGCTAAAACAAACATTTATCTTCCAAACACTTTCGCCTAAAGTAAGTTTCTACATACCTACCTACTTTATTATGAGTAGATATCTACATTATAAACATATAAGCTAGGATGTATTTTACTACATAATGAGTCTTATTACCCTTGTATTAAAGCTGTGTTTTTCTCTTGTTTCAGGTGCCAACTGAAATTCTCGGGCTATGAAGAGTCGCGCGCGTTGCTCTAATGCTTTATTTATTTTTAGTGTTTCCCATACGTTCAGTGCGGTTTCATACTCCGTCTCATATTGACGTGCGAGCTGTTTTATCCTAAATATTTTGAGTTAAAACAGTGTTTTTTATACATGTTCTTAGTTTCAATCTTTAAAATATTATAAGATTACTTTTTTTATAGACGCGTGTGAAGTTTTGTTTCCTATCACCAAAATCGTGGGGAATTTTCAAAATTTTCGGTTGTGTGTTGTTTAAAAGTGAATCATGTCTTCAAGAACGGGTACTCGCGGTACATCCGTGGCTACCAGCCAGAGGAAGCACAGGTCCAGGTCTACCACCAGATACGACCTGGAGAAGAAAGCTAAGAAGAAGGATATGCGGACTTCTGGCACCACTAGCTTGGTGTCGATACCCAATAGCATCAAGTTGACGATGCTGAACAGCGGCCTTATTTCTTTTGGTGAGTTTTCTATATTCCCTATCTGAAAAATTCTATTTCTCCTAAACAGTCAACCGTGGAGAATCTAATCTAATCTCCACTGAAAAAAAAACAAATCAGAGTAGTATAGTGAATATAACATGTCATAACCTAAATATACAACAAAAATAGAAAACTTTCAATTATTTTACTGATACGGCTACACTTGTTTCTATAATATAAAAACAATTTACTGATTAATTTATTTATCTACGTACAAAAAATTTAACATAACGGAATGCTTTTACAGCATACTTTACCCATCCAAGGTCACAGAGTCAGCCACATTACACCTTGACATACCAAATTAACCTCATTATGAGAGCATGTTTTAATTTGGCCTTACCCCCAATTATCCAATACAGGTAAAGCCGGTTGCCCTGCATAGCTTAGCACGACTAATGTTGTTTTAGGACTTAGGACACTTCATTAAAAATATCTGAATTGAATTTAATATTCAATACTGGCCGTAAAAGAGATGCTTCCTACGAATATTATAAACTAACTGCTGCCCGCGCTTTCACCCGCGTTTTATCGGGATAAAGAAATAGCCTTTATGTTATTTCTGGTCCTAAACTATACCCGTACCAAATTTCAGCTTAATCGGTTCAGTAGTTTTTACGTGAAAGAATAACAAATATCCATACATCCATCCATACAAACTATGACATTTATAATATTAGTAGGAGTAGGATAGGATGTTAAAGTTTGTAGGGATGGATGTATGGATGGATATTTGTTACTCTTTCACGCAAAAACCACTGAACCGATTAGGCTGAAATTTAGTATGGGTATAGTTTACGCGGGCAAAGGCGCGGGCAGCAGCTAGTATTTTTATCAAATTAAGTTGAAACAAAATGACTCGTTAGCCTAATCTATGGCTAGATTGTAATTAAATTCTATGTGTAAAAATATGTATGCTAGGCAACAACAACAAAATAAGTAGCAAGCACCACCAAGAAGGTAACTTGTGAAGCTACTGACCTCCGTCATACTCTTCGAATATAGAAGAAAGAATGTGACAGCCCGCGTCAACAGCGCGAGAGAAGGAAAAATTGTAAGAAGCGGTGTGAGATCCTTTCCTTTTCGTTGTTTGATATAATATATGGTTTTTTCCCCCTTTTATCGTGCGAGAACCCCTTCTATTCAGCCCCGCCATTACTTTATTTATTTATTTATTGAGATGCACAAAACATAAAATAATCACAAAATACACTAAATTTAAATGATATAGATCTATAACTTGACTATTTAACAACTTATGTGCATACAGAGAATCAATATGAACAAGACATGTAGAGCAAACAACTTAAAATATTTTATAACAATAAAAAGGGGGGTATCCCCTTGAGGTATTACGTTAAACTAACTTACATAAAGTACATCTACACTTTTACAATTTTAAGCTTACTTATATAATAAGCTTACTTACTTATATAATTAACTCAGAGCTCTTATCAATTTTGAGAAATAATAAATCATGTTATTAATAAAATCTGTAAGATCGTTTCGGCGATTAATCATATCCAAGGTTAATTTATGACAGGGGAATGTTTTACGATGATGTCAGTGTTGATCAGGCTTCTGCAAATTTCAGATTTAATGAAATGATAATATTGACAGGATTTCGTTGTACAATGTTGACTTATATATAAAATGTACATATGTGCGTTCAACAATGATATGATAGCTCCATACAGTGTATTTTTAAAAGCATAATTATTATACTGGGTGTTTTCTCGGGTTGTTGTACATTTGCCACAAAGTACATATGTATATTCGTCACGAAAAAAAATATGTGTAAATTCGCCACATTCAAATTTTATTTCGTCTCATTGCCCTTTATTTTGGAATCTTACTATAGAAATTATTTTTGGAACAATTTTAACATGACATAAATATATTGCTAACAACTATTATAATTTAAAATGCTTGCCTGGCTTTTAAAACGGGTCGTTTTCACACACCATGTACAAGACCAAATCTGTACTTAAATCTACACTCGACAGCAAATAAAGCGGGCTATTTTTTGGATTCGATTTTCTTGAAAAGTATAGTCAAAGTCAAAGTTTCTTTATTTCCGTAAATACAATAAATGTACACTTAGAAGAGGTCAAATTCTTAAAATTAAACACTGATTTGGAAATAAAGTGATATTTTGATTTCGGTCGCTTCGGTATGTAGACTAAAGTAAAGAAGCGACGAAGAAACCTTTAGCCTGTTAGGTGTTATTTTTGGAGTTATTTTTCGAGTTGGAGCAAAATCCGTCCCAAGCTTTTTTATCTTCTAGATAGTCTGATATTTTGTAATAAGCCTTTTTACAAAGGATATGTTTGACAATTTGTTTGAATTTATTTATAGAAAGTTTTTGCACCTCGCTAGGGGTTTTGTTGTAGAAGCGTATACATTGCCCTCTAAAAGATACATTAATCTTGTGTAACCTAGTTTTGGGCACAGCGAGTTTATTCTTATTTCTAGTATTTATATTATGTATGTCGCAATTTTTTTTTAAAATATTTATATAATATTTACAACTATCTAAGTTAGTCTTACAGAAAGTGCTGTTCATGATCTTTAAAATGAATGGAAACTCATTGGGATTAATCAATTGATTACGGGTTTATTAATTATTTTACAAGGAATAGTCATTTTTCAGTCAGAACCAGAATCAATAACTTTATTTCTGTAGGCTTACAAAATAAGGACTTAGACAAGTCAAATTTTATATTATAAACATAGTTATTATTATCAAATAACAAATAAGGTTAAAACCTTATTTGTGTCATTTTAATCTGTCGAGAAAATACACGCGTAAACGCAAACGACAAAAGCTAAAGAAATGATAAGAGAAATCCGACTACCATCATTATAGAAAAAAAAAACTATATGAGAACTCTAGTCAAGGCAAAAGAAATCGTTAGTATTGCGTTTGTTGCTTGAGAATAATTGTACAGTAATTTTAATCAGCATGAAACAGGGACTTTCTGCAGGTACAACTTTCAGATTTGTAAGTTTTATACTTATTTAGAAAATAGAATCAAGTCCCAAGATGGCGGATGGCCCAGTTTATTTGTACATAACACAAGCTCTGCTTATGATGCTGTGTGGATTGTCCAGCATTATTATCAAAATAATCTAATAATAAAAATATGTACATATATCTAAGTAAAAATCTTCTAAATAAATAAACAGTAACATAACTAACATAATTAACTATTGATCCAATGAGTATGCCGTGTTCGTCACACTCGCTGCGGCCCAAAATAGTCCAGCACGAAAAATAAAATTCAGTGGTGATTTAATACCGCATTCGTCCCATTTTAAGATTTCTAACAGAAAAGTCTTGATTTACCGTTATTGTTTCTGACACCGTTATTAAGATTGTCTTGCGTTCCCGCAAAGTTCTCCCCAGTACAAACACTGCAAACATTTATGTTAGGTTGAAATGTAAACGAAAAACCTGCCTCTGCCTGTTCCTTTTACCAGCCGCTGTTTCCTGTAACATTTTTCACTGAAAGTTCCGTGGTTTCAATGATAAGTTTCAAGTCTGAACACTCTTACAACAGAAATAGACTGAAAAGGCTGTTGCCCGCGATAGGTAGGTACTAGGTACGTATAGTATAGGTGAAGAGAAACGAGGTGGCCACGTCGGTACTCACTGAGCACTGAATTGTATACTAGAGACATACATATTTATACATTTTATTTTTGCTCAGGGTGTCTTTTGTATCACTGCGGCCATGGTAGGCCTTTTGTGATCGCCACTTCAAGTGTTCTTGAAAAATGCTGCGTTCATAATTCGCCTCTTACCCTTGCAGCTGGGAGGAACTGTAGGATTTTCTTCGGAGTGATGTCTCGTAGCTCGTCTGGGCTGAGCAGACTGGATTGGCGGGGTCGCCACCGTTTGATAGCGGACGCGGTGGGGTCACAGAGAAGGAGTGTCGGTATTGCGAGGGCCGCTCTCCCTATCCTCAGTGACCTATCCTCTGTGTGGCATGCGGCGGGGCCACTCGACTGACCCGTTGCAAGGGGACCTTTGGGCGTTTGGACACGGGGTCGTCCGGCGCCCATTATGCAGGGTAAGGTCCCCGAGGTGGTCGCGGCGCATCATGTGTTTCAGGCGCGTGGCGATGGGGGTGCGGGGCCCGGGGATATCGGGCAGCCGAGGTGGGTTCCTGGAAGAGAAAACGTCCCCGCTTACCTACCACAAGCGGCATAAGCGGAACACCCAGAGGTTTTAGTGGTGTTAGAGTCCCACATAATCGTACTACCTCCCCGTGGCAGTGCGATATGCATGAGCATTTCCCTCAGGATTAATAAAAAAAAGGTGCTTACCTAGATTAGTGCTACGTTTTTGCATCAGCGCTCCTCACTCTCCTAGCAGATGGAGGGGCGTTTCATGCGCCACCTCACAGAATCTGCAGGATTTTGTGTCGCATCGCCCTAAATTGAACATGTGCTTGAAACAGAAACAAATAATAATATAAATAAATATTGTTGGACATCTCACACAGCATCATCTAGTTCCAAAGTAAGCAGCTACTATTACTTTTATTGGCCGTGGGAAAAACAAACTATCTCTATGTAATCGCTGCTTTCGCAGCTCTGTTTACGAAGACAGCTTGCTTTGTTCGTGTTGCAGAAAGGCTTTTTATAAAGTCTTGCATTTCTGAGCGAAGAAAATGTAAAAACAGTCCTTTGTCGCGGAAACAACACTAACCAGGGTAGTTTACGTTCGCTGCAGTTTGATGTGTATGACACAAAGTTTGGTTTATTTGCAATAGGCAGGTCTCAAAGGTTTGTAAATTTATATTGAGTTATTTGAAGTGACATAATAAAATAAATAGATTTACATGCGGTTATCACGAATCGTTAGAGTGATTCATGTCATGAGGATGGTTATGGTTATTTAGGTATGTGATTCTCAAGGTTTTGTGTAAATAGGTATAACATAATTGTTGGAAGTGTCGGAAAAACCGCCTGGGCGCTTTAATCGAAAATTTGAGATACCTATGTATAACAAAACGATGCAAGGTAGGATATTCCTCTACAACCAGTGTGAAGTGGCGGCTTTGCTAGTACAATTTTATTATAAAACTAGCTGCTGCCCGCGCCTTCGCATGCGTTTTATCAGGATAAAAAATAGACTATATGTTATTCCAGGTCTCAAACTATACCCATACCACATTTCAGCTTAATCGGTTCAGTAGTTTTTGCGTGAACGAGTAACAAATATCCATACATCCATGCATACAAACTTTGACATTTATAATATAAGTAGGATAGGATGAATAAAAAGCACGAGGCGGAAATCGAACCCGCAACCTCCTGCGTCGCAGGCAGATCTACGCCCGCTATAGAAGTGAGGTCGTCTGCCTTACGTGACGGAATGCCAAAATACCAATCTCGGTCTATTATAGACCGAACTTTGATCTCTAAAACTAGAATTTACATACTACAAGTACCGGCACATAAGTCTAGCGCTGAGCGATACGCGGAACGGATAGCTGCGCATGGGTAATGTACCGCTAGCCCCGCCCAGTAGCCTTACCATGGATTATAACACATAACATAACATGTTATCAGCATTATGTGGGCTAATTTTAACGTAAATAACGCGCCCGTTATTTATAACTCGGATAACGCGTTATTAGCACTAAATTTCTTTGTTCTTTGCGTTAGAAATAACGTGGCGCGTTATTTACGTTAAAATTAGCCCACATAACGCTGATAACGTGTTACGTTGTGAGTTACGTTATATATTATATATTATCCATGGTAGTACCGTATTTTTTACTTCTGCGCAATAACGGTCATCGCTAAAGTTACGTGCCGCTTTGTATACCTACTATGCAAGGGTAACATAACCCTTTACGGCCACTGTTCACCGTATAACAGTATAACGAGGCTCTTTATTAGTAACACGAGGGTTGGGTCTTTTAGTTATGAGGATCCGAGCATCTTTGATGTACATCATTTGATGCTACGTCGTTTGATAGGTACTGATAGGGTTGGGGAGATGGCCCTATTATACTATAGGATTTTAATATAAAGGTGGATTTTTTTGACGGGGCAGTAAAGAGAGGTACCTTAACCGGTGTTTTACAGGAAAATGGTCTTAAGAGACTAATTCTATACTTTTAAGATAAATTTCCACCGGGTGATAATATGCAAATATTAAAAAAAATATACAGTCAACAAGAAAATTGGCATTATACAATAAAAAAAATTTAAAGCCAAACAATCATATTTCTTATACTGATCAAAAACTTCTACCATATGCATTTTAGGTTCACAAGGTTTTCTAAGCTGCGATTACTTCAGGAAAAGTGTTTTGCGATTTCTGAATTTTTTGTAAGTAATAATAAATATATTTTAGAGAAGGACGAAAAATTCTTAAAGAACCCGGCTAAATACATCTTCTTCTTTCTTTCTAGCATTTTTCTACCAGTAGACTCGTGTAGGCCTCCTTCAAACTCTTCAATATCCTTCGACTTTGGGCAGTTAATGTCCAGTTGCTGCCCGCTATCTTCTTGATGTCGTCCTTCCATCTCATTTGTGGCCGCCCACCGGTCTATGTTTTCCCCATGGTCTCCACTGAACTGAACTGAACACCACCACTGACACACCAGAGTTTCTTGCACCATGATGTCTCTTTGCGGGCTATGTGGCCTGCCCATTCCCACTTAAGTCTTCCAACTCTCTCAATGATGTCAAATACTTTGCTTTTTTGTCTCAGCCATTCATTTGTTTTCCTCGCCCTCAGCGTTATACCTACCAGCTTTCTCTCCATTGTCCTTTGAGCAACCTTTAGCTTGTGGATAATACAGCTTGTGGTTACATACATACAAACTAACATAGTAGTAGGAAGGAACCACAATTTGTAAATCAAACCTTGTTTTTGTTTGTTTGTTTACGTTTCTCACATTCATTTGAACAGTGTCTGACTTGACCGTGATTTGACGTTTGACGTGTATGTGTTGTCAGATGAAAACTACCACAGACAACTTTCTCACTATCAGGTTGGCTACAGGCGCTTCATCAAAGTTCCCTGTGGTTATTTTTTTGTGTTTAAAATAGTTTTTTTATGTTTTTGTTTATATGTAAGTACCTACTACACTAAAGAACTCTGTAAATTTTCCTTATTTTCTCTCTTGTTTCCTGTCTTGTATATACATATATTATCTTCTACCTATGTTTATGTATTCTGTAACTTTGTGCCACCCTAGGACCTGTCTGAAAACCAGCGCCGCTACTATCTTAGGCTTGTAGCGGCACAATGCTGAGACAGGGACCTTTTTGGCCCCTATGTAACACTATTCCTATCTATTTTCTTCATGTATAAATATGTATGTTTGTTGTACTTTCCCACTGTCTGTAATGTGTCGTGTTGTATGTGTGTTATGTAGGCATGGCCATATAAATATATTTTATTTCTTTCTTCTTCTAACATTACCTACTGTGTATATAATAGGGTGCCAGTTCATAACCCTCCTCCGTTGGAAGTTGGGTAAAAACCAGACACGGTTTGCTGAAGCTTCTCGTTTCTTCTTTACGACTTTTCTACTTAATATTACCTACACCAGACATTTTTTCTCGTTATCATGAAGTTTACAAGTTTTATAAAATGTTGTGTAACTATTTTACGAACATTTCCCTTCACGTGAAAATATTGTGAAATGTGAATTTGTGGACTTTGTAAGTGCCTACCAAAGGAACTTGTATCAGGGGGCTACGATAGTAGCCCTGCCAAGTCAAGTAGATGGCCGCCATTGGGAACCCCTTTTTCGAACCTCGAAGTCTAGGAGTCTTCAAACCCCGAGTGAATAAGTTCCTTCTGGGAAAGCGTACACCATCTTAGGCCACATCTTCACTTTCTCAAGTGTGATGGTGATCAAACGCTTTACCAAATCTTTACAATTATGTCAATAAAAAAATGTCATGGACATCATCATCCGAATTGAAACTCTCGCTCGCGCCTTCGTCGTTTGGGACCTGGAATAACATATAGGCTATTTTTTATCCCGATAAAACGCGGGTGAAGGCGCGGGCAACAGCTAGTTTATAATATTTGTAGGATGACCTAAGGCCTGAACATTATTTTAGGCAATAATGTTTTTAGCATGAGAATGTTTCTTGCTCTACTTACGTGACGGTTGTCGATCCCCCTACTTCAGTTCTAACGGGAAAATAGCCCCGTACTGTTTACGAAGACCGACAATGCCTTCCGTCTCCATTTCCTGTTCCATTTTGCCGCCTGCGACCTGTCTATAAGGAAGTATCTTAGATATTATCGTGTAGAACTTCTTTCATATTTATTTCAGTATTTTTTTCTATATAGGTACTTTCAACTATCTCTAGCAAAAATTAATTGTTAACTTAAAGCCGGCTGTGCTTTTAAGTCTAGGCTTTAAGTTAAACCATAAACTTAAAATTTAAAGGTAATTTGACGAATCTCTTGAGGTATAGGTAAATATACTACATCAAGAGATTCGTCTAGATGTTGTAAAATTTGAAATCTTCGTACCTAGTATTGTTGACTTATTTCCCTGTATTTGATTTATACCTACATTATTCGAGAAATTCAACGGCCCACGCCACCACAACAATTTTGTGGTGTAAATACGTACTCTAGGGATGCCAACAATTCATGCAAATAGCATTATCGATAAAAGCCTTCATCGATTCAATTACGTCACTACCCCGTCAGCATCGCGCTTCGTTTGACAGATGACAGCTGCGCATCGGAATACTTCGGCAACATTCGTCATCGCTCGTCGACCGCGAAAATACGCGCCGACAGCTCGACATCGAATGAATTGACGTCTATTTTAAATTTTCATACGTCATTGAGCATTCACTTTCCGATTAACCAAATAAGGGCATCGATTGAACATGATTGATGATTATTGGAAATATATTAAGCATCTGTTATTGTTAACGCATTAACGCTGATGGATGTGACACTAATGATAGTTAGTGGCAAGGTCGCTTGTCTCTCGATCTTTTATAGGATTCATTTCGGAGAATCTCCACCTTCATCATTCGGACCGCTTAGGAATGTAACTCGCTGCCTGCTTCTGTTTTTCTGTCCAATTACAATCTGGGTCTCTTCAAGACAAGAATGAACGAGGTGTCTTCTAGACCTTCGTGATACATGATCAGCTAAATCGTCACATCCCATCAGGTAAGATTATGGTCAAACGAAGGGCGGATTATTCTTCGTCGGTGCCAACCAAAAATGAATCCTATTGTATAACAAAATTAGACAAGTCCTCGAAGAATTTCATTCACCTATACTGAGACAAGATAAAACAATTCCAAGTAATAAGAAACCGAAACACTATCGGATGTAGACGTAATGGACTTATCGGTAAATGTCAACACTATCCGTTTTCGGAGCATCGCTCAGAAAATTGAGCTGCTCTAACAAATGACTTGCTTTATTAGATTTTGGTCGGCGAACCCCGACATCTAGGGGTAAGTACCCAACATCCACAAATAGAGACAGCTTCTTTCTACCAGAAGGCTCACTCATACGAAATTCACCTCAGTTACTTACATCGAAAACTTCGACTTCGTGTACTCCGGCCAAACCCAAGATTCAATGTTTGTTGATATCGTTTCTATTACTTGACCAAAAAATCACTTTCTTGCTTGAAAAGTTTGATTATTTTTGGCAGAATTTCCAGTAAGTACTTGTCGATTTGAGCCTGTTTGATACAAACTGCTTTGTTTAGATTACAGACCAAGAATAAGTAAAAGAGGAAAATGACGACATAAAATGTTGCCAATTATATTAAACTCTACGCCAAAATGAGAATTATAGATTTTTATGTAATGAGTTGTTTTCAAACATTGTTCCTTGAGAGTGACTTGAGTATAGTTGAAACGGGATAAAACTGGGATCTCCTTTGTTCGTAGTGACCTTTCTGGGTGTAAAAAGGTTTCTATTATTGTGTATAAAGTACGGTCGGCAAAGAATGTGAGTTAGCACTCAGTCCCACCCATGTCATTTGCACTCTTATTATGTGACCTGAAAGTCTCAGGCAAAAGAACTTTTTCTTTCTAAATCTCGATCATATTGCTATAGGGCGATCTCTACCAGATTTTGGAAAAGAAATAGGTAAATATAACGGACTGGTATTTTTAAAGAATACTTGGAATCAAACCTTTGCCGTGTGGGGGAGGCCTATGTCCAGTTGTGGACGTGTAATGGATGCGCTGATATGATGATGATGGCTTAGAACTACTAAATCATGAGTAGAATAAGCCCTAGTAAGCTAGGAATTGATAGGGGTTGCCTAAAAGCTAAAAGCGCTAAAAGGGCTTTTTTGCCAAACATGGGTTAAAGTGGTAGGCCAAGTAGAAAAAAAAAACGAAATTGCATTGTTTTCTAGGTCAAATAATTTAGTAATTTGGATAGATACCTAGCAATAAGGCTTACAATGTGGGCAAAATAACAAAACGTGCAAAAGCGGAAATAAAAAAAAAAACAGTTTTTTTTATGACATCACTTTTCACTTTGACATTACAGATTTGCAAGATCAAACTCAAACATTGGATAAACCATATCCACAAAACTTCTTAGCCGTGTGTACCTGAATGCCATTACTCTTCCCGCCCACAAAGAATAATCGACGGGCATTTATGAAACCCCACGAACGTGATTGGTTCGGTAGTCGGATTGTTTGTTCTCAATTTGAATTCCAATCGATGTCGATGTTTGATGAGTGTGACATCTCACTATTTTTCGAATGCGATTCCATTTTTGAACGAAAGCATTTGATTGAAATCAAAAGAGTGGCTGTCTAGCTAGGGCTATAGTTTAATATTAGGTGTAGCCAGAATTAGTCTTAAAAATAAATAAATGAAGCATTTATTTATATCTCACAATAGGTTCTTATTTAACTAAAAGTAACACTAACAATAAATACAAGAAATTATGTAGGTAATTTTCTGGGCATGTTTAAATCATCGACTAAGACCTGTTTTGTGAAAGCCTGTAGGTTTTAAAGGTTATAGGTTTTAAAAAAAATCTGTGTTACAGGTCGCCAGGCCCTTCAATCAGTGGGAAATAGGAGTTTGTTAATTAAAATGTAGAGAGAAATTACAATCTAGTTATATAGAAGTTAATTCTAGTTTTGTAGACAACCCTACAACCCCATTTTGATTTTAGGGTTGATTCAAACTTCAAATCATTCAATCGCTTGGAATATTTGTAGAAACCTGAAAAATGCAGATGGTCGTAAATGTGCCCATATTCGCAACGAGACGGATTTCAGCACATGGCGTAACGTAACATGCTCGTTACGAATGGAATATTACACCCTGTAACACCGGCCAATACCCACCCGATGTTTCAGTTCAGTTTCCTTATTCAAATGCGATTCCATTTTCGAAAACGCCTTTTATTAAAAACAAAAGAGTCTGTAAACAAAAGGCTGTCTAGCTAGTGAATAGTTTCAAACAGATAAAGTGGCGGAATATTTACATTTAAAAAAAAAAATTTACCCAAATAATATCCCTTATCAGAATACAAACGTTAAATTAAAAAAAGATGTTACAACAGAAATAAAAATAATGGCTAGACTCCAATCGAGCACGTCTTGGAACTTAATCGTGTACGACATAAATTCTACCCTTACTTAAGTGAGCATTTCGATTTCCATTTTGTCCACAAAATTATCCGTAATTCAATAACCTAGTCGTTATTGGATCTTTTTGGAGGTCAAGCCCTACTTACACAAGAAAGGAAGACTTTTTGTTGTAACTCAGTTACGTGCACAAAAAGGATGACCTTTAGGGCGTACCAGCTATAGGGCTTTTTACGAGACCGGAAATGTGAAAAGACAATAAGCTTAGGATTGCCAGCTATAATGTGTAAAAGTGGTCGCAGATCTGCTTCCAGTTCTGCAGAATGTATACCTACTTTGGTATGGGTAGGTATGGGCTTAACATAAGATAGATAGATAATGCTTTATTCAGAAAAACTTTTAACTAAACAGTTTGGTAAAAGGTAAAAGAATTGGCGGCCTTATCGCTTAAAGCGATTTCTTCCAGGCAACCAAAGCTTAAAATATAATATCAAAGGAAGGCGGTGCTGGTGCTAAAATTTACGTAGATGTATTTTTAGTAGGTATACCTACCTATCTACCATCCTACCTACCGATTGTTATTGTATTGGGCCTGTCGGCATGGGCAGCAGCTAGTACACCATAAAGCTATGATATTTGTCGTGTCGGTCGACTTAAACAAGCTTTCCCTATTAGCCAGAGTCTGGGGTTCAATCGAAACCTTTCGCGGTTCAGTGAGCATGCTCACAAACTATCATTCCTATGAATAATATTCTGTATTCTATTACTTTTGCTTTTTGAGCTGTAGTTTATTGTTAATGTGAATTGTCTGCTCTATTTATTTGGATCAAAGGTTTGATCTAAATGTGTCTGAGCTACTTACAGGCCAGCCCAATGATTATATAATTATTGGGCTGGCCTGTGCCTCTCCACACCGTGAACCACATTCGCATATTCGCATGTGGATTAAATTCGCATATTCGTCGTGACTTCGCGTCGCCTTCGCGCCTCCCATATTTTCCGATCGTTCTTCGCGTTCCCATATTTTGTCGCACGACATAAGGAAGGGTTCGCAGGACGCAAGTAATTCGCGTGCGACTGTATAGGACCTAGCTTGGATGGCTCGATTGTTTTTTTTTGATTGATTGTATTTGTGTTATGGTTCTGATTGTGCTTATGTGTCTGGTGAAATATGTAGGATGTACAGTTGTAAGCACAGTCCTTATTCCGCACTTGAACTCAATTGCCTAGATTAATCTTTTTCTCTTGTTTCCTGTCATCTGTTTTGTAATTTTTGTACCGACCTACGCTTGTTTTTTTCTTAGAAAATTATCGCTGCTACTAGTTCCGGCTTGTGGCGGCATAATACTGAGACAGGGACCTTTTCGTTCCCGTAATGTAACACATTTTCTCGTTTAATTGTTTTCTGTTTGTATCTTTTTTATGTAATGTGTCGTGTTATATCTTCAAATAAACTCATTTTCTTTCTTTCTTTCCTTAGCAGTTTTGCCGTGATTCGCATCGCGTTCCATGCCGCGATTTCACATTCGCGCGCGTGTGTGAAGAGGCCTTATAAATCTGCAAAAATGATTTGTTTAGCTGGGTGGCATCAATTTTGTTTAGTCAGTTGGTTTGATACCTATTTCTTACCTACGCGTGTATAGAAATCAAGTATGACTGATTTTGAGCGAATATTTTGGAAAACAAATATGCTAGTCTCTATATTACCTACTCATCAGAGAAATAGTAATTCAACCGGCATGGCACAGAGGGCGAAGGTCCGCCTGCGACGCAGGACACTGCGGGTTCAATTGCCGTCGCAGGAGAAATGTTTGTACAATCTGCAGATATTTGTTCCAGGTCTATGTGTTTTCTATTTATAATGCTAACTAATGTAATAAATGCGAAAGTGTGTTTGTTTGTTGGCCCTCCTTCATATTCCAACTAAGCAACCAATCGACTTGATTCTGGAGATAGTTGAAAGGATGGAGAGTAACATACTTTTTGTCCGGGTAAAACATCAAATTCCCATGGGAGATTTACGGGAAAAAAGACCTTTTTATCCCCCTAGAAATTCGAATTTAAATTGGGTGAAACGCGGGGAACAGCTAGTATTACATGTGTATATTATGTGGATTATTACCATTCTCTAAAATGATTTCCCCCTCCAACAAAGTTCACATTGTACGAGCATAACTCCCCGAGCTCCTGTATGAATCTGATAAAACTATTTAGTTTTGTATTTACCAATTATTTATCACATTGACTCGTGTTTAACTAACGCTGTTTTAACTGATTTAACAAACATAATAGACGCTTGTCATTATTTTATTGATTTTTCAAATAACCCATATTTAATTTGTTTCCCAATTCTAAATTTTGTTGAAATAAATTGGCAACTGGACAGTAACATCACCTGCAGACACTCTCAGAAGAGCAGACCTGTTTTCTTGGACGATAGCCCTTGCTATGGGGCTAAATGATGCTATGTGGATTGTTCAATATTATTTTTATATAACAAAAACTTAGCAGCTATTCTTGATTATTGTAAAGTTCCTGTTAGTTTCCCTTTCAATGTGGCTTATTATCATTCTCTAATATGATTTCTCTTTCCAACAAAGTTCACTTTGTAGGAGCAGAATTTACCGCGTTGGTATCATACATACTACGAATAGATATTATAAAAACTAGGTCATAATTTAAACGCAACGTAAAGAAATACAGTTTAGTGATTGTGTATGAAAATTGATTACGTTCGTGATTTATTTATCGATGGATTTATATCCCTCTGATTAATCATCATCGACCGCTACGATGTCGTCGGTCCATCGAGTGGATGGTCTCCCGTGTAGGGGGGGATTTGCCATAATCACTACGCTTGGCAGGCGGATTGGTGATCGCAGTGTTGGTGTTTAAAAATACTCAGAAGGAAGCTGCTGCCCTTCCTCTGGTAGTTTCACTTAGTCGGCTTTTACGACATCCACGGGTTGAGTTGGAGGGGTCGATATTCCTCTGATTAATGGTGGAGCTAAATTAGTAAATTGGGGACGAACGGACAGACGGTCAACAAAGTGATTCTATATGGGTTCCGTTTTTCCTTTTGAGGTACGGAACCCTAAAAACTTAGTAGCTATTCTTGATTATTGTAACGTTCTCATTAGTTTTCCTGTCAATGTGGATTATTACCATTCCTTAATATGATTTCTCCTTCCAACAACGTTCACTTTGTCCGAGCAGAATTTACCGGTACCATAAATCTACGAATAGATATTATAAACATTAGGTTTTAAAATGAAACGCTAGTGTAAAGAAATAAAGTTTAATTTAGTGTTTGTTTATGAACATTGATTACGTTCGTGATTTATTTATCGATGGATTTATATCCCTCTGAATAATGGTGAGCTAAATTGGAAAATTGGGTTATTTATGGAGGTGACCTAGTGAAAGCTTAGAGGTAGAGGATAAAAGAGCTTTTTTATTGGTAATACAAAATCCACAGCCCTTAAATACTAATATTATATACAAAACTTAAAGCCAAAAATAAAAAAAAAACGACTGTCACACTAAAATGCGAAAGTTTGGATGTTTAGATGGATGGATGAAATAATATAAATAATGCTGGAAAATCCACACAGCATCATCTAGCCCCAAGCTAAGCAGAGCTTGTGTTATGGGTAGATTATTATTAGTACTAGATTGCTGATATACATAATAAATTTAACATATCGATTGATATTTTTTATTATACTTCAGCATTTACGAAGGATTCTATAACTTATTGCAGCGATCTACGAATGTCTGCTTCTGTCACACATATAAAGCTGACCTGAAAGAAATAAATTAATATTCTACCCTAAGCCTGGCAGAATACAGCCACTAGCCCGTAACCTAACGTCTCTCTGACAGCCAGCTTCACTTGTCATTATTTATGTTTGTGTTGCCGAGGTCACACATATTTTCTTACAAAATAATGTAAAATCAAGTGTTAGATTAGTTTTTTTTTAGCAGAAATAACATGGGAAAACGAAATAGAAACAGGGATTATATTAATTACCATGACCAAAAGTTATTAGAGTGGTATAGACGAATCGGTTAAGACCTTTCCTCAACCGTGGAAAAAATAAATTTTCAGATGGATACCTACACATCGGAAGGACAGGTAGGTGGTTCTAACAATCATACATAGCTCCCTATGATAACTTAAATGTATATATAGTGAGTTCTTTCCTTGATAACTTATAACGAGTCTGAGAACTAATTTATCCGAATGAAGAACTACCCTCATTTTACCATGTGCGACTTTTGATCAATACTGGTTGACAAAAAGGTACGGATTACCTCAACTACAATGTGTAACGCAAATCAACCGAAACATTCAAAAATACTCGTCCGAGATTATAATTGCCATTTACCTAAATGTTGGGTAGCTAGCTACAATAACCTATATGGATAGCAAAAACCCCTTCTCCACTTGTATAGTGTAGAGATAAACCATGCACCTTTTATGGGTGGTTA
Organism: Eupithecia insigniata; assembly: GCA_947859395.1. NCBI lineage: Eukaryota > Metazoa > Arthropoda > Insecta > Lepidoptera > Geometridae > Eupithecia > Eupithecia insigniata. Next base: position 2,142,664 of record OX402009.1, on the reverse strand, counting down.
TGGTTACCACTGTGTTCCTGCACTTGTAATTGTGTCGAGGTGAACCATGCACCCTATAAGGGTAGCACATGGTTCTCACTGTATGTATCCCTCCAATCGCATATAGTGCCGAGATGAGCCAAGCACCCTATATGGGTAGCAATAATGGTTACTATTTTGTGTTATCAAATGGTTTTTTACTCCGCTTGCAGTGTCGAGAAAAACCACCCATGCACCCTATATGGGTAGCAATAATTACCACTTACGGTATACCTCCGCTTGTGAAGTCTCAAGATTAACAATGCACATGGGTAGCACTAATGGTTACCACTGTATCCCTCCACTCGTATAGTGCCGAGATGAATCAAGCACCCTATACGGGTAGTATTAACGGTTACTAGTGTTTACCACCACTTGTGAGGTGTTTAAAGCTACTAATTAATATATAATAATAAAAATAATACATATTGCCTACCAAAGCACTCGGATTCGGCCTAAGAGTGCGGAAATGAAAAACACTTTATAAATAACATAGCAAAGTATATAAATAAATTATATCTTGGTCCTACGGCTTGAGTGAAGACCCAACACGTTGAACAGCAAGTGGGTTAGAATCTCCAAGGAAAATTCCAATTATTCTACAAACAAAATATCAGCCATGTAGGCTGAATGAAACAAAGAAATTAACATGGCGAAGTAATTTGAAAATTGTTATACTAAAACTGAACAGCATTCGTAACATGATACACAACGTTATCGCATTAAATTGATTGTACATACGAGATTATAAAATTGTAAACAAAAATTTTAATCCTCCGCTTTGGTGTTGTCGAGATGACCATGACAACCCTATAAGGGTGTAACTTTGTTACACCCTTGTGTAGCAAAGTTAAAGTGTCTTTATTGCCACAAAATGCAATAAAATTTCAGATTTTTACATCGAGGTACTTACGTCGTGCGTCTGCTTATTACTACATCCTTCTCCGTTTTCATAGCGTTGAGAAAAAGTTGCATCTCTAAATATATATTGTATTATTACTAAGAATGGGAGTTATTGGATATTTTGGCTACCAGTTATTAGTTGGGTATTTCGTTTCAATACCGCCAGTACCAACTGGTACCCAATAACGTAACAATACTCTATACCGGTCCTGATTTCTACCCAATATATTTCTAACCGATTTGGTTAGAAATACCAAATACTTGTTGCAGCTATATAACTTTACGGGTGAACGGTCCGCTAGTACCTATGTATAGATAGGTATTGAAGCGTTAGGTAGTTACGGCTCACGGTCGGTTAGGCGCGATGCTCGCCTTGCACAGTTATTCCCTAGCGGTATGTTGATTTTACAATAGCGTTAGATATTTTAGGAGGTACTGAGTTAGTTATTGAATACCGGACTCATCTCTAATTATTACCTACCTATATGAATATTAAGGTACTTCAGGCTTATAATGTTTGAAACCGTGCAACATACACTTGTTGGTTTTTTTATAGATATGTGTTCATAGCCTAACTAACTATTAGAAAACGATAAAATATCGTAAGGTACACTAAAGAAAAGATAAATAGACGCATTCATGACAAAAAAAAAGAAACAAAAACTATTATGCGCATACTTATTCAGGAAAAACTTCAAATTTGTTTTTAGAAACTTAATGCTGTGTTGGAAAGTAAGATTCCGTCCAACATAATGGTCTACGCTTTCATTGCCACCTGTTATAAATTCCGCAAATATACCTCAGGAAGATACTTTAAACGCCAGGGGAGCGTCACGGCCGGCAGCCAGAATCAGGTAACACCGCCATACACCTCCACGGCAATAGCGCGACCCAGTGCCGATATTGACACCGTGACTCGTGAAATCCTAGGGCCCCCGACCCAGCTCTTTGGCTACTTTATCATACGACCATATCACAATTTTTACCTTCTTTAACCATAAGACAAACATATAAACGTTTAAACTGATAATTTTAAGAAGGAGCCATATTCGCCTAATTACGCATATGAAGACCACGTATGCCTTCCAAGGCTGCGTCGTTACTTTCATGTTGTACGGAACGTATTTTGCTGAGCCATACAATACCGTACAAAGTCTCTGTGTAACCTAGACTGTTCAGTAAAAAAAATGAAGAAGAAGAAATAAAATACATAATTAAAGAAAATCGCAGTCTATTAATTTCAAACTAAGAAGCTTATCACTATTTCCAATCTATTTTTTTTTTCTATTTATTTATTATAATTTTTTCTATTCTATCTATGAAATTATTATCACCTAAGAAACTGATATGAATACAATTTTGGAATATTTATATATTTATGAAGAATATTTGAGTTTCGTTCTTTTTGCGAGAGTAAACATATTTCGCATGTTGTACCTTAATAGTCAGTTTCTATATTACTTTGAAAATTATAGAGTGCCTAAAGTCAAGAATTGTACCTAAATAGTCAATTCCTATATTACATAGAAAATTCTATGATCCAAGAAGATGAGAGGTCTGCTCTTCTGGGAGTGTCGCCAGGTGACGTCACTGTCCAGTTGCCACTTCATTTCAACAAAATGTAGAAGTTGAGAATCAAATGTGATAAGGTCAATTGAAAAATCCATAATTAAGTATATCGTCAATTATGTTTGTTGTTACATCAGTCAAAACAGCGTTAGTTAAATACAAGTCAATGTGATAAATAATGGGTAAATACAAAACCACATAGTTTTATCAGATTCATACGGGACCTCGGGGAGTTACGATTTTACGCTACTGGTATCACCAGGAAACAGATTCAGCTTCTCATTGGCCGATGGCGTCGATGACGTAGCCTGGAGACATCCACGGCTATCGGGCCTTGGAAGAGCATACCTTGTTTTCTTATAGCATGGAAAATTCTTTTGTAGATAGAAGGCCTATAATCAAGATTGTCTACTATTCATCTGGGTGAGACATGTTCCATCTAGACATGTATATCTCATCTAATAATTTAGATGCCTGCCGCCCTGCCATCTATCGAGATATTTAGAACTAATTTTTATTTTTTTATTGTAAATCGAAATCCCCTCATTGAAACAAGTGAATAACTGCAGACTGTTGCAAACAATCTACAGATAACATAACATTATTAATCTCAAAGTAAATGCTACAGTATTGTGGAATATATGATTGCTGACACTAAGCTATTTAAGGTATCATTGGCTCTTAACCATAGAACCAAAATATTCCCCTAATTCCACAAAAACTTGCTCTCTCTTACCTCAGTCAACCAATTATGGGGGTGCTATTCATAGCATAACGTTTGCAAAGCGCTCGCGACGGAGCCGGAAACCGGCGAACGGTCTGGTTCCGGACCGGTTCCGGCGCGGCTCCGGCAATTGCAGGGTTGCCAGGTGAAAGGATTTTGTGAATAAGTGTTATTGTTACGGTTTGAGACTCTTTAAAAGTGTTGGTAATGTTGGTATGTCTTCTACTCTGCTGCGCAATAAACATCTTTTCACTTCTCTTGCTCAAAAAGTGTATCATAATAGTGTAGCTTAGCGGTTTAACTCGAGTTTAATACCTCGATATTTAAAAAAAAAGATAATATTGGCGCTACATCTCTAGAATTTTCTTCATTCCAAATCACAAACTTTTAAGTTTAACTTCCTGACTTTTATTTCGAAATTGTGAACGTGAAAAATGTCATCAAATGATAGTGAAGATGCGAATATGCAAATGGAAGAAAAGGGCAAAGAAATAATTATGAATCTGTTGCCGACAAAATCACGTGGAATATATTTAAAGAGTTACGAAAATTTTATGAAATGGAGAGATGAGATACGTGTGGATTCTTTTACAGAAGGGGTTTTTCTCACTTATTTTGATGAATTATCGAAAAAATTCAAATCGTCGACTCTTTGGAGCACATATTCAATGTTAAGAACGACCTTACAAACGAAACACGACGTCGATATTAAAAAATATGTAAATTTAACGGCTTTACTGAAGAAATTGTCCACTGGATACAAGGCAAAAAAATCTAAAGTTTTGACGACACAAGAAATCGAAACATTTTTAAATAACGCTCCAAATAAACAATACTTGGCAACAAAGGTAACCTACTTATGTACTCTACTCAAACTAAATAAATAGATACCTACCTACATACCTAAATTATGTACCTAGGTTATTACGATTATTAACACACTTATTTTTTTGTTCAACAGGTTGCTTTAATTTATGGAATCAGCGGTGCATGCAGAGGAATAGAGCTTGCCAATATAACGCTAGAAGACGTAGAAACGGATACAAACCTACAAGCTGAGTCCGGAGCCGGTGAGTCTGCCGAACACGAAAACAAACAAAGAGCGTAAATTTGTCATCAGTGGAGAATACCTTAATATAGTTAAAGCCTATCAGGGGTTACGTCCCACTAATGTTTCAACGAGAAGATTTTTTCTAAATTATCAAAATGGTAAAGGCACAAGGCAAGTCATAGGCAAAAATAAATTTGGTAACATGCCTAAAGATTGCCACTTATCTAAATTTACCAAATCCGGAACTCTACACGGGCCATTGTTTCCGCAGAACATCTGCGACTCTGTTGGCGGACTCTGGTGCGAATATAACGACATTAAAACGGCACGGTGGATGGAGGTCCGATCAAGTGGCTGAAGGTTATATAGAGGACTCTATACAAAACAAGTATCACGTCACGCAGCGGATTACGGAAGGAATCAATATTCTACCAAACATTACAGAACCCCAAGCATCTACATCGCGGGATTGGATGAATATGTCAACTTAGCTGAAGCCGCACTGAGATCTTAATAATGCAGGAAACTCAAGCATGAGTCGAGTCTCTCCAACTTTTACTCCACAACAATCAACTCAAAATATTATCACATCCCAAACACAGAGAACTGAAATAAAATTGCCCGGGAAAAACATATCACTAAACAGTCAAAATTGCTCTAACTACACATTTAATTTTTAATAAAATTTCTGAAAATTGTCTATTTTTGAATTGTTTTATTTTCTCGCAATCGAAGTGAAAAGTAGAGTATAACTCGGTCCGTTCCGTATAACTCGGTCTTGTCGTCCTCCCTCGCTACGCTCGGGAGTATAACAACCTCGTATATAATGGGATGGTTTAGTCCCTTGTAAAACAATCTACTATTACTTGGTGTACGAGGGGTTTTCGATGCGAACTTTTAAAAAAGTGGTTGCCATAGACTAAGATAGGTGGCGCTGTATGAAACTCGGTGTCAATAATCAGCCAAAAAAATGTGTAAAATGGCACCCGTTTCGTTATTTATTTTATGACAACTGACATATGACATTATGACTCTTGACTTTTGTGCAGCGCCATCTAGTGTCAAAATAAAAAGCGTGGTTGTTTTTTTAAGATTGCATTGAATAGCGTGGCTAGTTGTTAAATATATTATACAAAAAATACAAATACAAAATCATTTATTTCACATAAAAATATACAAAACAAGTCTAATGAAACCCTAGTTTCTGTTTTAGTTTAGTTTAAACTGTATTACAGATAACCAGTCATTATCATTATGATTATCAGATCTGTAACATATTTCGATCTATATATATAGGTTTTCTTACCCATCGATATTTTATTTGCAGGTATTCGATCTTATTTTTAGATTATAACTAAGAAATTTGTGTTTATCTGTGATTTATGATAAGCACCTACATAATAATTAATAATTAACGGACATTCAAGAAGTTACGACTGCTCTAATTTAATTCACCCTCACATCTCCAACAAACATTCAGAACAGTGTCTAACAACCTTCTAACGAATAACAAACTGTCCAATGCAACCTTTTTAAACTGATAAGCTTCTTAACAGTCATTAGCCAATATTAATGTTTTAATTGACAGGAACTAAATGGTATTATTAACTATTGTGGTATTTATTTCGGATCTGTATCTGATGACGTCTGTACAATTTACGTCACGTGGCCTGCGGTCCCATTCGCTGGAAGAAAAATAAACAATTTAATCAATCCGGCGAATGGGACCGCGGTCCCTTTACCTAGTGGTCCCAATCGACGGAATCCTCTTACTCTTGTATCGAAGCTCTGAAATAATTATAATAACACAGAAGATACTTTGTTTATTAATTGCATAAACATTGTATAAAACACCTGCTCGTGTTTTTAATCAGTTAAAAGCTTGGTAAGATTTTCACTTAGCTAATTAGATGCGATCGATGTACCTACTACCCAGGAGTGGTTGAAGAAGTGCAATTATTCAAATCATGCGAAATTTATGTGCATACCCTGGTGTTAAGGTTCATTTTCTTTTTAGACGGTGCTAGATTTAACGTTCTACTATCCTATCCTACTAATATTATAAATGTGAAAGTTTGTAAGGATGGATGTAAGGATATATGGATATTTGTTACTCTTTCACACAAAAACTACTGAACCGATTAGGCTGAAATTTTGTATAGGGGTAGTTTGGGACCTGGAATAACATATCGGCTATTTTTTATCCCGATAAAACGCGGACGAAGGCGCGGGCAGCAGCTAGTATTAGATAATAATTTCATTGTTTTGAAGAAACTAAAAACTGACTTCTAATTCCTTTTTACTCAGTTTTTTTTTTCAGTTTTTCGTGACAAATCCTTACCTATCTTTCGGAAGTAAAATGTTTATGAGGCCCCTCGGGATTATTCTCCATACAATAGCGAAAGAATTTTCCAAATCGGTCCATAATTGACGGAGTAATCGACGAACAAATCCCGAGTGAATAAGTTCCTTTTGGGAAAGCGTGCTCTAACTTAGGCCACATCATCACTTTCACAAGTGTGAGGGTTGTCAAACGCTTTACCGTTCTCAATAAAATAAAACATACAGCCGAACATACTACCAACTATTCTATGGAAAATGGTCCCAAAATGGTGTCATAAAAAAAATCAGAAGGATAATTATTTGTCCCGAAAATCGTAAAAAAAAATGCTAAGGATTTTGAAGTCGGTTTCTCGTTTTTTCAAAACAATCTAATATTTTTTTGTCATATGCGGAAAATATGAAGAAAATTCTTGTAAACTTTATGTAGGTATGTACCAAAAGCAAGGGACTGCTTTTGGTACATACCTACATAAGGTTTACAAGAAGTTTCTTCATATTGACTCCACAGGTCATGTAAAAACTTACCTTTTATTAATCGTCAAGTGTCTGTAAGTTCCCTAAAAAAACCTTTAAAGAGGATCTCACTTATACCAGGCAACAAATAATGTTGCCAGGTATAAGTGTATATTATTATGTCTACTACACTTTCTTACAAAGAGGCCTTAGTATTCCAAATAGCCGTATTTTGCGCTACATTACGGCATCAGGTTTAATGTTCTCTACCGACATTCCTCATCACCGATGACTTTAGCGACACAGCGGGAGAATGTCCACCTGCGACGCAGAAGGTTACGGGTTTGATTTCCGCCTCAGAACAAATACGGTTTAGTAATCACAGTAGTGTAAAAAATACACAAAAAGAAGCTGCTACTCTTCCTCTGGTAGGTTCTTTTTGTCGGCTCTTACGATCTACATTACGGTACCGTGTCTTAGAAAACAACGGCTTAAGCCACTTTCATTATAAATTTGTTAGAGGAACTGTTTGTTTGTTGGTAATCTAGATGTTGATTCTAAAGACTTAGTTTGGTTTCTGAGTTGTTGGTTGGTTTCTATGAATAGCTGGTAAAAATTAAAGAAAACTTGTTGGAAGAAGTTATAAAAGCACGAATTAATTCAGACGAAAGTCCTTAAAAACTTATCGTTATGATTTGTTACATATTTTTTTCTGAAATGTATGAACACTTTCTAAACAAATTTTTGATTCGTTCTTTAAATGGCAAAAAAATTGCCACATTTTTTCAAATGTAGGAAGAGAGACGACAATATTTTTAGTTTTGTGGCAAACGAATCATAATTTTCAAAAAATCGACATGACATCACAGTCTTCATTATTATTCGTGTACCAAGAATGGCATTTACCCAAACCCTTATAATAAATGAATAAATAATGTTGGACAATCCACACAGCATCGTCTAGCCCCAAGCTAAGCTGAGCTTGTGTTATGGGTACTAGATAACTTACATACGCATTACCTATACAATACATACATACATATGTTCAAAGATAGATATTTTTACTATGCATAGAAAATACCCAGAACACCCGGAACAAATATTTATAGATCCTACAAACATTTGTCTCAAGGTGGGAATCGAACCAGCAACCTCTGGCATTGCAAGCGGACCTTCGCTCACCACACCCGGTCACCATCGGTCGATAAGAATACAGTCAAGGTCAGAAACAAGATTTTTAATGATAAATTTAGAATCTGACTTAAAATTTCTAGTATTTATTATTCTACAATCCACAACGACGTCTCGGTCGCCAAAGGGCCCTTGAATAACGGAAAGCGTTTTTAACCTATTTCCGCTGCATACTTGAATTTGTTCAGTCAAATTTTGAGTCAGTCTACTCTGAAATTAAATTTGTTTTCGGACTAAACTATTTTTTGTTTTTCCGATTCCCATTGCTGCCGAGGGTTAATCCTGAAGCGAATCCTGAAAACTGAAAAGTTAATCCTGAAGAACGAAAAGAGTCGCTTTGTTTGAAATTAAAATTGCATAGACCCAACACAGGTTTGATAGATAGTTATATTTATTTAAATAACTTTTCAGTTAATAGCCTAGACTTAAAAGAATTCTAGGTCTATGGTTAATAGCGTCGTAAATCCTAGGTTGATATCACTCTACCACCACCTAAGGCCTAGACTCCACCAAAGTGCGGATTTGCGGAGATTTCAGTAGCGGAGACGAGAGGTAACTTTTTTTAGCTAGGGTGTCTCAACTGAAGCTGAACGGAGACGAGATGGGTGAATAACCACGATCTATTGGTTGTTTAAGGGCCTACAATACCTCGCCATTGTGTGAAAAGGATAGGCATAGGATTTCGCGTTCATAGGAGCGGGACAGAGCAGAGCGGTGAAACCGGAAAAATCATTTTTTTGTTTTTTACAGTAAAAATAATAGTCATTTTGAAAATCTATAACATATAAAGTCTGTTTTATATTCAGTTTGTTTACTGTACAAAGTATCAAGGCTTATTTTAAAGTATTTATTGAATAGCGACGACTAGCGGCGATTTATTTTACAGCTTAGAGCGAACTTTGGTTTTGTTATTTTATAGAGAACATTTTATGAAATCGTGTTTTCAAGACATATGAAGGAAAGAGTACATAAGTCCTGAATTTTACCATATATACATTTCAAAGTTAAATATTTAATAGTTTGGAAGATATGAACTTCCGGCGAAGTTGAAAATAAACCTCTTCACCACTCTACTCAGATCTGCTTTGGAGGAGTCTGGCCCATATTCATACGCGAAGGTTTTTTTTTTTTTTTTTTTTTTTTTTTTAAATGCTTTATAAGAGGCCTCCCATCGGAAACGGATATAGAAGAGATCCATGCAGCCCTGGAGGAGAAAGGCTTCTCTCCGGAGTATATCAAGAATATCAAGGGGAGACAAGGAAGACCTGGGAGCATTTTCTACGTCTCTCTAAAGAAGACACCGAACCTGATTCCTAGCATATACGAGGTAAGTGAGCTGCTACTGATGCCGGGCATCATCATCGAGGCATGGCGAGGGAAGAAGGGACCGTCGCAATGTCACAGATGCCAGAAGTTCCGGCACAGTTCCCACAACTGCCACAGGGAACAAGCATGCGTGCGCTGTGGAGAGTCGCACCGTGCTAACGAATGCCCGCGGCCCAGAGACGAACCAGCCACCTGCGCAAACTGCGGCGGATCGCACCCGGCGAACTATCAGTCTTGCCCGGTATTCAAGAAGGAGTCGCGCAATAAAAGAGCAGGCACTCTCGCTGAGACCACTAACGTCCCCCAAAGAGGCAGAAAAGGCACGGCACCGGCTGTACCTGCCACCATCGAGGAGACGGCGGCATCTACTTTGATGGCACCAGCCAACCTTCCAGGCCAAAAGAGACAAAAGAAAACGAAACCTAGGAAAACACCTGCGCCCGAAGCGAGCAAAGATGCAGCTACTGATAGGCGGAACTCGCTCGGGCAAACCATAGGAGTCCTCAAGGAAATTCTGGAAGCGGTGCAATCCGGTACTGATGCCGAGACCGCGACCCTCATGGGTCTGATGAAAATCCTCAACAATGGGGGACAATCTTAGAATTGTCTACTGGAATGCCCAAACGCTCACGGGGAAGGGAAGACAGCTGGCCCTCTTCCTCCGTGAGCAAAAAGTAGACATAATGTTGGTCAGCGAGACGCGTCTGAAGACCGGAGTTCACTTCAAAATCCCAAATTACCTCGTGTACCGGAAGGACGAAGTGAACGAGACTGGGATGGCCTACAGGGGACTGGCAGTGGTGGTCCATCGAAGGGTGATACACCAGCTTATCCCAATATCTGAATACCGCACATTCCAAGCACTGGGTGTGCTTGTGAACGTCGCCGGTGAAGACATGCGAATCTTCTCGATCTACAAGCCACCGAATACGAAGATCAGCACCACAGATACGAGAATACTACTTGACTCGGAGATTCCAACAATAGTAGCTGGCGACCTAAACTCCAAGCATACCCTGTGGAACTCCAGCAGGGTTTGCAAAAACGGGCGCATATTATACCAGGACTCGATGGACCACCACTACGAAATCATAGGACCTGATACCTGGACCCACTATACCGACGATGGAAATGGGGACGTCCTCGATATAGTTATACACAAGGGCCTAAAAGCGATACCAGACCTCAGCGTCCTGACGGACCTTCCCTCAGACCACAGACCGATATTACTGACGCTCAGAAATCTGCCAAGCAGAACCAGCCTACCACCTCCACGACGGAAAATCTGTTGGGAGACCTTCCAAAAAGAGGTACAGGGGAAGACAATTAATAGACCCATAGAAACCGCCGAAGACGTGGAATGGGCCACGGAGGAACTGACCAGAGCAATCCAAGACTCTCTCAACACAGCATCGCACACCTCCACGACACCGAGGAGGCTCGACCCCCTCCCGACGTGGATACGGGACCTTATCCGTGACAAGAGAGAGAAACGGAAGCTCTGGCAGGAGACCAAATGCCCGAGGACCAAGAGCAAAGTGAACGCGCTGGCACAGCGCGTGAAGATTGCTCTTGATGACCATGCCGCCCAAGGATGGGAAAGACACATTGACGCCATAGCCGACAACATACCGTCAGTGCACCGGTTATGCCGTCAACTAACTGGTGAGCAAAAACCCATTCAGCCGCTACTGGGAACAGATGGTAATCTGAAATTCCAAGCTGTAGACAGAGCCGAAATTCTGGCGTCCAGCCTAGAAAAACAGTTCTCCCCAAATCCAGCCACAGATGTTCACCACACAGAGCATGTCGAGAACTATACCACAGAATATCTGACGTCAGCGATACCCCAGGAAGAGGAAGCAATTTTCATACAACCGGGGAAGGTCAAAAGGACAATAGAGAGACTGCCAAGAAGGAAGGCTCCTGGACTGGACAATGTGACGAACGAGACCCTCAAGCACCTGCCGCCGAAAACCGTGGTAACTCTCACACGGCTATACAACGGCATATTCAGGAGTGGCCATTTCCCGACGAAATGGAAAGTCGGAAAGGTGGTGATGATCCCCAAACCCGGAAAAGATGCCAGGAATCCCGAAAGCTACAGGCCAATCACGCTGCTGAGCACGATGTCGAAGGTGTTCGAGAAGATCGCTCTCGAACATCTGACACCACACATCACGCCAAGGGAGGAACAATTCGGGTTCCGAGCTGAGCACTCCACCACCTTGCAGATCACCAGACTAGTGAACGAAATGGCCACCAGCCACAACAAGAAGGAATATGTCGTTGCAGTCATGCTGGACATGGAGAAAGCCTTCGACAGAGTATGGCACGAGGGTCTGCTGTACAAACTGTCCCAGTCCGACGCCCCGAGGAAGCTGGTTACCATCCTCGCAAGCTTCCTTCAAAAACGCAGCTTCGTGGTTGCAGTCGAGAACGTGCTCTCGACGGAGAAGCCCGTAAAAGCTGGAGTTCCACAAGGAAGCTGCCTATCGCCCGCATGCTACGCCTGGTACACCGACGACATCCCTGTTGTTGGGCAGGCAAAGCTCGCACTCTACGCAGACGACGCAGCCTACTACGCATCATCTTACCGAGCAGAATACGCCGTGAAACGACTGCAACCAACCCTCAACGTCCTTCCAGAGTGGCTACAAAAGTGGAGGCTCTCCGTGAACGTGGCGAAGACCCAGGCCATCATTACGGGGAACACGAGACTCCCAACTCCCTTGAAGCTGATGGATAAGGACATCCCGTGGCAACCAGATGTCAAATACCTGGGTGTCACCATCGACCGACGCCTCAGCTTCAAAAAGCACATCGACCAAGTGATTGGTCAAGCCAGGGGAGCACGAAGCAAGCTCCTACCGATTCTACAATCACGCCTGCCGCTTCGGACCAAGACTATGATCTTCAAAACCTACCTCAGATCACGGCTCACCTACGCAGCTCCAGCGTGGTACCCGTATCTGAGCGTAACCAATAGAAACCGACTCCAAGCGCAGGAAAACATTGCACTCCGAAGAATCGTAGGAGCTCCGCGGTACGTGCGGAATGCGACCATACTTCGTGACCTCAAGATGGAAAAGACAGGGGACTTCATCAATAGGCTCCTCTCTAACATGTTTGGTAAAGCAGACGCTTCCGATCACCAACATGTTAGAGACATCGCCCCGCAGCATGCCAGACCACCGGACCAGCCTGGAAAAAGGAAATATAAGCCATATGCCAGAGAATCCAGGATAAAAGAAGAAGCCGAAACACAAAACTTAGCACCATCACTGGGGGCCGCTGCCTCGGTCGCTGATCGGTTCGCTGGGCCTTCCCTGGGTAACCAGGGATCTCCCCCGGCAGGGCCAGATCGCACCGAGGCCATAGGCGGCACCGGTGATGGTGTCTAAAGAAATCCTGCAAAACCGAACAGACCCACCCATCGTAATGGGTGGAGACCAGCCAGGGCCAGGGGGCTCAGCCCCGATACCCTATCCCCACCCCCCCACAAGGGGTGAGATGAAGATAAAGACGGTTAAATGCTTTATTTGTGTACTCATATAAAACTTCTAATAAAACTATTTAAGTTTTCCACACCCAATGTATTTTGTTTTTATTACCCGACTACGAGAGGGTTATGATTTTGACACCCTATGTATGTATGTATGTAAATGAAATGAAATGCTAAGGCCAGGGCAGACTAGGATGGTTGTTTGAAATGAGAAAAAAAAGCTTGAAAATGTACGGAACCGGCCACACTGCATCTAGCCTAGCTAGTCGCCTGTTATATTTATTTATTTATATTAGGGGATCTTTCAGCACAATATACATAATAGCGATGTATGAAGAGATTAACAAGTTCCCAGTTATAGAAACAGTATTTCGGATTTAAGCCACATACTAAACACACAATATGATAACTAAACAGATGTTTAACTAATGATGTCTTCGATTGGTCGAAATAAGAAAACAAAAGAAAGGGGCGAGGTCAGCTAGCTAGCAAACAAAAATGTTTCAAAAGTGGTAAAGCAGCAAATTTGGTGATAGTACCTAGCTACCATCGTGCATCGAAGCAAACTGCTATGCAACCAAAGAAGCAACCAGCCAACCTAGCCGCCTACATATGGTATCATCCTGCAGAACGGCTATGAGCATCTTAGTTGCTACGAGAATGGGGTATTAGAAATAGGAGAATTTAACATCTTGGAAAAAAGTGAGAAAGACAACAGAAAGTGGCCATAGTAGTAGGTACAGATACTATATTTTAGTGCAAAAATGCAGCAGTTATTCTACGTTTTAGATATGAAAGAAAAAAAGCAACTATTTTGTTTTACAATTTACACAGCATCGTCTAGCCCCAAGCTTAGCAGAGCTTGTGTTATGGGTATTATATCACTGATATACATAATACGATACATTGAATACATAGAGGTATATATTTTGAAAAACAAATAAGAACTCTCTCTTCTTACTCTTGGCAGAATGGTCGTGGTTATGAAGATAAAAAAAATATATTAGGACTAATATTTACAATTAAACCAACTGGCCTAACTGCAGTTGCAAACAATCTACAGATAGCTCAACTGTATAAATACCCAAAACACCCGGGACAAATATTTGCAGATCGTACAACATTTGTCACGGCGGCAGCTGGAATCAACAACAACAACAAAACAAAATTTTTTTTTTTTTCTCTTCACAAATGGTCTTTTTACAGGATTGTTATAGCAAGCTAGGTGTAGTATAGCAAATACCTGTTTGTGAGAGATGGGTGCCAGTGATAGATTTTAAAACATGTGTTACTAGTCACTAATAGTCAGGAATCGAACCCGCAGTTTAACTACCAGCGTCACAGGCAAACCTTCATCCACCACGCCACATCGGTCGTCATACTAAAACAGCTCTTTCGATAATGAAGTCGTAAACCGTTTACCAGCTATAATAATAAAAACGCCATAATAACCGCCCCTGTACGCCATGGCTTTATGGCAAAAACGCAAGTACTCATTGAGTTATGCGACCCACCTGTTGCTCGGTATGCTTCTAGATAAATGGTGTTTCAAATACGAGAACAGTTTATTTATCTAATGTAATTTTTACCATAATTTTTCTTTTATCATTGCTTTTCTTATCCAACGGTAAAAGAAAAAATAATGACGATTCGTTTACCGCCATGACAGACTATGTTATATGTGAACCATCAAATGTATGAGGGTAGGTTGCCTCGCCAGTTGGTTGTCGGCCATTACAAAGTTCAGTTGTTGATCCGTGTTTAATATATTTTATATATATATATTCCCTTAAATACGCAATACCGAACCAGTTAATTTTCAGCACAAAATTCATGTGATTTTTTGCCTAAAATATACATTTATTTTATAGCTTCTTATAATAAATATAAATAAAAATCTTTCATTTCGGATACCAAAAGGATCCATAATTTGTGGCAGCAAACCCATCAGTCTCTTATACTGCAAACATCCCTGATGCACTGCAGAAATGCGGCAGGCCTTACCTACAATATTGTGTCTGGTTTATCACAAACATTTTTTTTTTTAATTTATTATATTTACAAACGTCCGAATATTTTCTAAAGTCAGGACGCTATGGTGTTCATGAGGGGAGGCCAGCAGTGGACTGAGTTTACGCTGATAAATAATAAGTTGATAAAAAAAATTGCTATACGAAAACAGCATTTCTCATGAGTATGGTTATTATTTACCTACTAGTTTCTACTCATGGCTTCGCACGCGTTGTTTTTTCATAGATGGAATCGTTTTAAGTTTATTTCTATCACATGAGAACTGATTTATGAGATAACAACATATGCTTTATTTCAGGCTCAGAACTACCTATGTGCAAAATTCCAGCTCGATCAGTTCAGTAATTTTGGCGTGAAGAAGTAACAAACATATGTCAATCTCACATCCAAACTTTCGCATTTTTAATATAGTGTGAAATGTGATATGTGTGTGTGATGTATGATAGTGTGAGAAATATGATTTGATATTATTATCACATGAGTTTTGGTACGCAACTCAGGTAGATAAACAAAACAAACACCCTGTGCACACCTGTAGCGCATGCGTTAATGACACGCTGCTAAGGTAGGTAAGGTACTTGGTAACAATGCGGGTAGGTACGTAATGTACGAACCGGCGGCGGCGTTGTTACCCAAGTTCAAAACTATGCGAGGAAGAGTTGGCATCACCGACAAAAGCAATTTGTAGAATTTATAGGAGTGGTGCTTTATAGCTATGAGTTACTTAATTTAACAACTACTTCTGTATATTTTATGTTACTACACGTTTTTCTTGAAGTACAGGTACCTAAAGGTAATTTGAAAAGACAATTGCAAAAAGAAAATGGTCCAGTTGGACTTGCACATGAAGGATTTTGTAATAAACTACGACATCTAGTTATAGAATCAGCAAACAGCATTTTATCGTTTAATGTAGCTCTTTTAGTACTTATGTATGTCCAAAATGGCAACATTTTTTCTCCAAAAATAAACTAGCCAACTGAGTGATAGCGTATTATGAAATATTATTAATTAATTTCATAAACAGAGCCTTTCTCCGCGAAAACCACCTTCACCTGAAAACTCCTGAATACATATTTATTTAACTATTCACTCATGGTTGCATCTTTTGTTTTTATACGAATTAGGTCAATTCACGAACAAAATTTGCGGTTAATAGGATGCTTTATCAAAAATTTTTATTGACAAAGAAAATAACAATCTAATAATATAAACAAATTAAACTAGTATTTACAATTGAAACAATTGAGCTAACTGCAGACTGTTGCAAACAATCTACAGGTAGCTCAACTGGTCCATATCAATACCAGTCGGAAGCGTACCCAAGACGCTGGCTGTATTGCCCCGCTGTATGGCAATGCTAATCGCCAGATACTCACCAGCTCCCAGGTCACGCGTATCTTCGACCAGGCGCTCAGATAATTTTTTGAAAACCCGGAGATCCTCGGCTCCCCACGGATTTCGACTCCAAGGGGAGCAAATGCGTAGGCTCTGTCGAGACGAGACCTGCATATTTGCGATTGAGATCCTCGGCCAAATCTGTCACCGAACTTTCCATCTTTCGAGGACATTCGAGAGGGCTGCCTCACGAATGTCCTCGAAAGATGGGAAGGCGCAAGTGTGTTGACACATGTAGCGTCCCATAATTAATGCGGTTAATATACTCGTACATTCAAACTTTTATATCAACACGCCAATGATGATATCCGAATAGGTGCCAGATTCTATGAGAAAGTCACTCAAGAACACGTTTAGCATCTTCGCTGCCGGCCTATAAAATTGCACTTAATGCAGACTGATTAAAGAAACAACACACCTAAGTCCAAGAACGTACCGGGCTAACTAGTCTCTTTCCTGTCCTTATCCCGTGAAATCATAAAGTTAGCAGCGAAGTTTTTTCATCAGCCCGTATACGTCCACTGCTGAACATAGGCCTCGCCCAAACGACGCCACAAATAACGGTCCTGAGCCGCCTCCATCCAACGATTCCCTGCGACCGCTACAATATCGTCTCGGTCCATCGGGTGAGAGGTTCTTCTTAGCTTCTTTCTTCTTCTTACTTCCCACACTCATCATGTTAAATAGTTGTTCTAATATATTTTATAAATCTCGTAAAAATATTATATGATAAAATCTCGAAGCTTCAGATCAATAACAGTTCATTCTCATCAGACCGTACCTATACGTCCACAGCTGAACATAAGCCGTGGAGGTATACATAAGCCAAACAATGACGCCACAAATAACAACCCTGAGCCGACTCCATCCATTGACTCCCTACGACCGCTAATAATAAAAAAACTTGGAAGAAAATCCTAAGTAACAGCGTGTTTTATTATTTGTCTTTCCTTCACGCCCTAACTAAGCAACCAATCGACTTAATTTTTGGCATAAAGTTGAAAGGATGAAGAGTAACATAAGCTACTTTTTGTCCTGATAAAACATCAAATTCCTATGGGAAATTAACGGGAAAAAAGATCTTTTTATACCCCTAGAAATATGATATTCGAATATAACGCGGGTGAAACTACGGGGAACAACTAGTAATAAAATAAATATACGGCGTCCGATACGCTAATTATATTAAAAATTAAAACTAAAAATGTATTTATTTCAAATTGTGTACATTACAATTATTGTGCGCTAATTGCCAAAACTTGTATTTTGGCAAGTAGTGCTCCTTTGTGTCTTACAATTTTGTACTTATAATGGTGGGTAGTACTTACAATTGAATTAATGAATGAAGTACCTACTAATTAAAGATAATAATATATATTATATAATATATTATGACAGTAACACGGTAACCTACATATATTTCCCATGAAAACCGAGCGCGCTGAAAACTTTTGCAATATTTCCTAAAGGGATTTTATTACACGCCCGTCGAGTTACTTGAAACTTCACATTTTCAATTTCCGTTCATAGCATTGCAGGGAATCGTGCAACGAGATTTCAACCAGCGTGCTCTAGAAATAAGATTCAAATTGAGTATCATTGAGTTATGTGCTGTGAAATTTGACAGACGTCAAGCGAGACACAATCGATGCATTGAAATGGTTCCATCACAAAATAGATGTTTCGGAATTGCTCGTCAATCGTCGAGCAGTGAATGGGTAAGGAATGGTTTCGATTTAGTAGGTTACTAGCAATCCGCCCCAGTAGAGCACTTATCTCAAAGGGATTAGGTAGCGTTTTCAATGGCCTCAGGCGGCTTGATTTTTTCCAAAACTTCCGACAATTATCGTTATATTTAAACCAATTTAAACAAAACCTTGACATATTTTACATTTTAATGTATTGCATGAATCACTCTATCGATTGGTGAAATGTGCATGAAAATCCATTCAGTAGTTATTGAGTTTATCGCGAACAGACAGACAGATGCGACGGGGGACTTTGCTTTATAATATGTAGTGATAGCTGAAATATCTGTAAAATCTACATATATGTCGTATGAAATAACTTCAAACATTAATCGAGAATGTCTAACGAAATAAACGTAACATCAAGTATCAGTAACAGTAACCAGAAAAATAAAACCAGCCAAAAATTAGCATATAGCAAAGACTACGCTGTCACCCATCCAAGTACTGACCGCGCCCGACGTTGCTCTATTTCGCTGATCGGTACTCGACGGTATGTTGTCGTATGGACCCCCCCCCCCCCCCCCCCTTAATTATCAAGTTTATTTAATTTTTATCTACCTATAAAGCCTTGACAAAAATAGCCAACAAAATTAAGTTTTTTGTGTAGGAGCCCCCTTTAATTTTAATATTTACTTCCTTTATTATTTGTTATTATAGCGGCAAGAGAAATACAAATTTTATTAAAATTTTTAGCCCGTTGTTGAGGGCCCGGATGGACAAACAGACAGTGGAGGCTTAGTAATAGAGAGCCGTTTTCACCCTTAGGGTACAGAACCCTAAAAAGAAATTATGTGATATTCATTCTAACCATCTAACCTATGAGAACAGTGCTGCATCGAAGAGCTACAGCGTAGAAATATATGACATAGCAACGAAACATTCATAAAAATGTAACAAAACTAAATTGTTACTATGTTACAGAAATTGTTACTTTGGTATTTTATACACAGTGCAAAACTAATTACTTATGTACGTGCAGTCAATAGAAACAATTATGCCATGCCCATATTAATTTGATACAAAATCTCTGGTCTCGTAAGAGTCTTTGTGAATGATCGTAATTATTGTTAACGATCATTTAAAAATGTCATTAACAAAATAGTAACTAAATATCAGAATAATAATTGTAAAATGATGTCATGATTAGGTTAAATGCGGCCTTCTACAGTACAACACTGTAATATTTCAGTACATAGATGATTCGTACCGCTGGAACCCTTGAAACTTGAAACTCTATATAGTTGTTTTTTGCGGGGCGGGCGGCGACGCGACGGCCCGGCGCCGGCCTTGCTACTTCCCTTCTCCGCCCCAAGTGGTGACATGCTAGCGATTACGTAATGGTTTGGAACCTATTTTAGATTTTAAGAAACAATACAACTTTTTAACGGGTATTTAACGCCTGGTTAAATACTGGTTAAATAGTTTTAATAATGTGTTCTGTAGGCGTAAGTTTAAAAAAACATTGAAGCGGTCGCCGGGAGTCGATGGAGGCTGCTCAGGACCGTTATTCGTGCCGTCGCGACGACGACGTGTCGTTTGGGGAGGCCTATGTTCAGCATGTGGACGTATACGGGCTGGAGATGATGATGTCGTTGTAGTGAGAGGTAGCGGTCATTACACTGAGCGTTACTACTTCTCTCCCTCTATTCTAAGTAAATAAATACCTAATGCTGGACAATCCACACAGCATCATCTAAGCAGCAAGCTAAGCAGAGCTTGTGTTATGGTTACTAGATGGCTGATATACATAATACAATAGATATTTTTTTCCCATACACAATTTTTTGCCTTTCTGTTGGCCGTAAACTTGCGTGATTATTCCTAATATTACAATTGGACCGCACCAGAGGCTGCTTTTAGAATAAACACTCAACTATGTACCTATGTAAATTGTCGCGCTCCGTTGGTCCACATGGGTCAACGTAGGTAGCCTGAGGGCCAATTCTGCATATCACGTGATACTTTATCGAGTGATACTCATTAACACGGGATAAAAAAAATCATGTGAAAAATATCTAGTACCGCCGAAAACTGCATGCTCGTGCGAATTATCGAGAAACTCATAAAACCCATGATAAATATCGAATTACAGATTTTGAGAATACGCTTGTTTATTACTCGATATTTTGACAGTCTCGTCATATTTATCGAGATATATTGCCAGAATTACCCTCCTGCATTAAGCCATTCTACAGCACCTCTGAAACTTACGTACGAGCCATGAGTGCTCACCTCTGTAAAGTTTTTATGCTCTAGTTCACGTGTAAGAGCTTTTTAACTGAACTCGTAAAAGGAAGAATTATTAAAAAAATTGCCGCTATAACATAAAATAATAAAAATGAAATAAATAATTAAATGAATGAATGAAATGAAAAAGTTTATTTGGTACGACACAAGACATACTATGTAGGTACTTAAAATAGAAACAATGTAGGTACTTAAAATAGAAACATTAAGCTAGGAATTTATAGAAATAAGAAACATTAAGATATTAATTTTAGAAACACAAACAAATAGAAAAGTATACAATAATAAAATTAAATCTAAAATACAACTAATACGAATGATTTCATTCGAATTTTTCGACTTGACAAATTATTCGAACGATTCGAATGACTAGAGCAAATTAGTAACTAATTTGGTTAGTAATCGCGAGTCGTTCGTTCGACTGCCTGAGTCGATTTCGATTCGATAAAAAAGTGTTACTAATCCGTTCAATAATTCATTCATTCGAATCACAACAAAGTCGAATTGGAGCTATGAGTTATCAATTCGTAGAGGGCATTAGTAATTACTAATTAGTAGTTGTCATTCGATTCGATTAGTGTACGAGTATTACAAGTCGAATGAGGAAATCAGTAGTTGTAGATCATTCGAATAGTCAGATCATCTGCAGTCGCGCATCTTTAGTACCTACTATCTACTATAAAGATATAAGAACTATCACTTCTCATACTTCTTACTAGCATTGGTACTTCCAAGTTGAGTAGCGATCACCGAAGATAAGAAACGCCGGGTGTTGCTTGGATGGATGACCATTGACCGCGTCTTGTTGGATTTTAGCATTTTTTTTGCCGACGATTAAAACGAATTAAAAAAATAACCCCTAATTTTAGGACCCTGCATGACCGCAAATCAAAATCTGTCCCGGCCTTACCTGCGTTATCCGCATGATTTCAGATATGCCGTAAATTTTGGTTAAGCACCGCAAAGCGACGTGTTATAACGTGTTTACGGTCATGGGATTCACGGGGCTTAATAGACCCTTAACGTGAATTATTACGGTAGAATACGCCATCACGCTTATGGCTTAATTAGATAAGAATTTTATGGCTATATTATATGGTTTTAGTCTATAATTTTATTTTTACTTGCATTTGACCTCCATAAAACATATTCCAAAATGACCAATTTTGCGCTGCCCGCATCCTGCAATTTCCCGCGACCTTTACTAGGTCATCGGTCCATCGCGTGGGGGGCCTACCAACACTACGCGTGCGCGGTACGTGGTGGCCACTCTAAAGCCTGGAGGCTGAAAAAATTGAAGGGAAGAAAAATACTTCTTCCATTAAATTGTTTTTCAGTCTCCATCTTAAAATTCACTCTTTTCTTTCTGATGTCGTTCTTAACTACCTACCTCACTGCCTCAACGAATATACCTTATTGTAAAAATAAGTGGATATTTTCCATGAAACGAAAAACGGAATGGATTAATTATGTATTTATTCCGTTTTTTAGTTTTAACGACTTCACGGTGAGAGGGTAAGAAAATTAGGACAACGTGCCCCATGGTATATTAATATGCTTCGCCAGGTACGCCGTAGCTTCATTGATTGAAATCCCACTAAATCTGAATTCTCAAAGCTTGGCTTAACCGCAATAGCAATCGGTTTGGCAATTTGTGGTTTGTTTATTGTTACTAAGAACCTTAGAGCTCTCCACCGCAGAACCAATAAGAAAAATACAATTAACTTATGTATACAAATAACTTATTGTTAGCTTGTAATTATGTATATATTACTTGTATTATGTACCTACACTTTGTTGGAACTCATTTAAATCCCGGAGGTGGGCGTTGCGACCTGCGACACAGTATTTTACTTCTGGAGGTCGCATCGCTTCCTATTTTTGTTATTTGCACCACAAGTATGTTCCTATAATAAATACTTATCTTTATCTTTTTATGTATGTCGATAGTTTTTAAATGAAGGCCCGTTCTTATAAGCATGGCTTTGGTGAACAGTAATGTAAAAAATAATAATAGAATACCGAAAATTTACGCCACATCGTCATAGAATGTCGTAAATCATTTAAAATTTATTCCTTCTACTTCAATAATATACGCAATGTATGACGATGCGATG
Organism: Eupithecia insigniata; assembly: GCA_947859395.1. Classification (NCBI taxonomy): domain Eukaryota; kingdom Metazoa; phylum Arthropoda; class Insecta; order Lepidoptera; family Geometridae; genus Eupithecia; species Eupithecia insigniata. The sequence goes on along the minus strand of OX402009.1, from coordinate 2,120,037 downwards.
TCATTATTGTCTGTTTTACACTAAAGAAAAATACCCGTGCTTGGCCTGCAGAGCCGATTTTCGCGATGGTATCGAAACGTTCTATTTTGGTATGAGATTTGGTACATCATCTAGCGTTAGAATATGGAACTACAATTACGCAAATCCTAACTAATATTATAAATGCGAAGGTGTGTTTGTTTCTTTGTCCTTCTTTCACGCCCTAACTAAGCAACCAATCGACTTGATTTTTTTGGCATAGAATTAGTTGAAAGAAGGGAGAGTAACATAGGCTACATTTTGTCCTGGTAAAACATCAAATTCCCATGAAAGATTTACAGAAAAAATACCTTTTATTCCCCTAGAAATGAGAAATTCGAATTTAACGCGAGTGAAACTGCGGGGAACAGCTTTGTCTCCTTGGCGGCGTACCGACAATTATACACTACATAATATAAAACGTGAAAATCCTCTTTGTGAATACTCTGAAAAATTATTCACTGAACAATAACTAAACCTATCTTTCAAACTTAAAACTATTTCAAGCACTTAATGTCTGAAACGTTCGTGGCAAAATTATTTAGCTTTGAAACTATATGAACTAAGGCTGTGCTGTTAGGTTAGGTACTTTAAAGGTCGTCGCATATATAGGCTGTACTGCTCCAGCACCGTTCCCGCACTGATACCGCACGCCTCCGCTTCAAATCGTGCTGACCACTTACCGTGCGCGCACGACCGCTAGCGCAAGCACGCTGTCTACGCACGCTAGGTAGAAATAGAAAGTACTTACTTACTATGACCGTACAAATTGCTTCAAGCAAACGGACCATGCTACAGCGCGCGTGCCACTCGCTTCAAGCATGGCGTCAACACATGAGTCACTTGACTAGGTTGCGGTAAGCTTACGTACGACGCACTGGACGGCACTGGTTGTTATTTTATACCATCTCGTCAGTGTTAAATGTATCTATAGATTAGGAAAAACCTTTACTCGTAAGTTTCATCACAAAATCATCTAGTAAGTGCAAGTTTACGATTTTGGCCTAGGGTAGTTTATAGCACGTTTAAATGGAACTTTCCTCCCTAAGGGCGAAGAATGGTCCCTTTTCTAAAAGTTGGACTCCTTGGGCGTTTTGATTTGTCAGTAAAGGTTTATAACTTTCCGGGTAAGAAGAACAAACAGTAACCGTAGAAAAGGATTTTAACAACCTCTTATAGGAAGCTTGCGTACGAGTTCCAGAGTTTTCTAATAGCCCAGATACACGCTCAAACATTTGTGCATGCATAATTGCTCAAGCAAGCCCGGCCACAAGCACCATCTTGCTTGCGCAAACTGTGTTTGTGCATGCATGATTGTACAAATATTTGAGCGGGCTATAAGATGTATTCATATTTTTACCTACTTGTGTAATTTGAAATAATCTGAAGTGTCCAAGAGTCCTCTCTGAGGTCTAAAGGTAAGAATGTACTATGACTTTTGATTTCTGATTGCTCTGATGTATAATCAGCCCCAAGAAATCCACTGCACGACATTAGTCCTCCAAGGTGCAGAGGGATTATCACCACTTCACCACGCTACGCGTTAATAATGTTGTTGATAAAATAATAAAAATCAGTTACTAAAATCATAAACGGAAATTCGTAGAAGAACCAAAGTTACCGACTCTCAGAATTAGCAGGCTGAAGTGGCGATGGGCAGGCCAAATAGCTCGTAGAACCGATAACCACTGGGGAGTAAAGGTTCTCGAGTGGCGACCGCGATGCAATGCGAAACGGAGTGTGAGAAGACCTCCCACTCGATGGACCGACGACATCGTAGCGGTGGCAGGGTGTCGTTGGACGTCGCTATTCGTGGCGTCGTTTGGGGGAGGCCTATATTCAGCAGTGGACGTGTACGGGCTGATGATGATGATGATGAATAAAAACATTCTCGCGTTTCCACGTGACCTAGTAACCAGCTACGAAAAACTACTTTTCGCTATAACTTCGTACGTAACCTACATAAGAACCAAAAAGATAACTCTCATCCATTTTATACCAAACCTATCCGGTAAAACTTGGAACAGTTTAGTTTGTATATAATACAGAATTAACCGAATCCTTTTGTAAAATCTGTCGTTGTGTACTAACGTATGCAACGACGAAGTTTCCGGTCTAAAAACTTTGTTTTTCACCCAAAAAACTGGGTCCAGCAATATTGTTTCTTTTAAGGCGTATACAAAGGCAAATGACCTTGGGCATTTGGCAGCCTAGCGGGGATACCACGCGCCATCTATGGAGCAAGCAAAACGCGCGCGCGGTGTCCTCCACTGCAGTTAGATGGCGCGCACTAGTGTAGTACATACGTACACACAGTACACAGAGTAATGATGATCAGAGATACCCCTTGAGAGAAACTGACCAAAGGAATAATAATTGTCTTAAAATATTATATGATGTATATGAATATAGGTAGGCTTAGGATTAAAACATTATGTGTAGTAATGTTTTAATCCTAAGCCTACCTATATTCAATATCTTTTTAGTAAAACAAATATTAGTAAATTTATTTTTGTTGAAGTTTTTATTAATATTGTTGAGAACACTCGGCATGATAATATAAACTCACTATCTTGTGTAAAAAATTATATTCGTCCTTGTTTTCAGTGCTAGGTAAGTGGTTGGTATGGTAACTAGTTATGATGTGGTAAGTTGATCTGGAAAGAAGTAATTTAACGGAACCCTTAATCTTCTTTTACTGAAAAATAAAGAAATTAATATATTTAATGGCCCGCTAGAAAAAATATTCTCTAAGTGAAAGGTAGTAGGTAGGCAATTGATACCATTTGATAGAATATGGTTGGTAAACTATGTTATAATAAGAAAAATACATAACATGGTATCCAAATATAGGAAAAAAGGTATAAAAGAAAAAAAGGTCAAAATTAGACCAAATTTCAGTTTTTTATTAAAAAGGGGGGTCAAAGGGCCAGGGGGGAAACATTTTGTTTTCGAAATTATTTTGATCCTCTACAAGACCCAACAAAATATTTTCTTTCAAGTCACTTCGCTTGGGAGATACAAAAAGAGGGGAGTTTTTTTTTGGGGAAAGTGGGGTGATTTTTTTCCAATTTCAGTAGAAACCCTCTATACGGTCCCGCAATCGATACTCCTCTATCACATCGGCATCTGGGAGCAATCTCAAAAGGAGGGATTTTTTGTTGGCAAGGGGGCAAAAATTTTATCGCATTCCAAATTACTTGTCCTCTTCTATAAAATCCCCATAAAAAAATAATAATATGGCTCTGCTTGGGAGCCGCACTAGAGGGGGGAAGAAGGGGGGCAAATCTCGAAAAGTCGGAATTTTCCCTAGGTCCCATAAAATCCCTTTATACATTTTCGCAAATAAAAAAATACTTACCTACCCCTCCACCATCAAATATCAAAGTGCTTTATTTCCTTTAGACCTTATAGGACACTTGGACTGTTGGAAACGTCACAAAATTAAAATTACATAAGTAAAACAGGGAAATAAAGTGATCACTTTGATTTTTTGTTCACTTCAATCTTTTTAAGGTAAAGTAAAGAAGCGAACAAGAAACCTTTACCTTGTTAGGTTTTTAGATTTCGAGTTGGAGCAAAAGTCGTCCCATGCTTTTTTATCCTCAAGATAATCTGATATTTTGTAATAAGCCTTTTTACAAAGGATATGTTTGATAGTTTGTTTGAATTTATTTATTGATAATTTTTGCAACTCAGTCACTCAGAGATTTGTTTTAGAAACGTATACTTTGCCCTTTAAAAGATACACTAATCTTGTGCAGCCTAGTTTTGGGCAAAGCGAGTTTATTCTTATTTCTAGTATTTACATTATGTATGTCGCAATTTTTAGGGAATCGATCGATATTTCTATGAGTGTACAATAAGTTTTCATAAATATATTGATATGGTACGGTCATTATATTTATTTCTTTGAATTTATTACGCAGGGATTCTCTAGTTCCCCCACAGTAATATGCCATAAGACATAATACTATGGAAGTAGCTGAAATAGACAAGTCTAGAAGTATCAACGTCTGTAAGATGACGGATTTTTTTGACTGCATATGCTGCAGAATTAAGTCTCTTCGATAGTTTATCTATGTGTGGACCTCATTGAAGTTTACTGTCTAAAGTTATTCCTAAGAATACGGTACTGTCTACAATGTCTAAAGTTTCTCCTTTTACGTTTATATCAGCCTTTACTTGTTTTACATTTGGTAGAATAAATCGAATGCATTTAGTTTTGGTAAAAGATTATTGACATTAAACCAATGGACTACTTTTGATATTGCATTGTTTACACCGTCATAATTTGTGTTTTGTCTAATCATCTTGAAAATTAAGGAAGTATCATCAGCAAACGATACAATCTCGTCATTATTTTTAACGAGATGAGGCAGGTCGTTAATATAAACCAAAAATAGGAAAGGACCGAGGATAGATCCCTGCGGTACACCCATTGTAACTACAGATCCCGATGACCGTTTCCCATTTACGTCAACTCTTTGTATCCTGTCACTCAAATAAGTAGCAAGAAGAGGTGTCAATTTTCCATAGTGATGTAATTTCCTGATTAATGTTCCATGGTGTACACAATCGAATGCTTTTGACAAGTCGTAAAAAACACCTAAAGCATATTGCGACTTCTCCCAAGCATCAAAAATATGCGATACCAACTCTACACGGCATCAGTAGTTGCCCTGCCGCGAGTAAACCCGAATTGCTTACGATGTAGCAGGTCATTGCCATTGAAATGCCTAAGCAATTGATGTAAAATAAGTTTTTCAAAAACTTTGCTGAATGTAGGCAGTACTGATATCGGTCTAAAGTTAGTGGGGTCAGACCTACTACCCGATTTAAATAGTGGGATTATCTTACTATGTTTCATCAAATCAGGAAAAACGTCACAATCAATAGATTCATTGAACATAAAAGCTAGATCTGGTGCTATACGTTCGTTATTTTATTACATTTTTACTGTTTTTAATTTTTGATCTAATATAATTTCATTTTGCCATTTGACAATCTTTTCTAAATATTTTTGAGCGATTTTTTACTTTGTCTTTGAACTCCAGGCTAAAATTGTGTTGTTTTTCAATATACAGTTCATACAATTTTTGTCTACTCTTATATATATATATATATCATCATCATCAGCCCGTACACGTCCACTGCTGAACATAGGCCTCCACCAAACGACGTCACGAATAGCGGTCCTGAGCCGCCTCCATCCAACGACTCCCTGCGACCGCTACGATATCGTCGGTCCATCGAGTGTGAGGTTTTCCCACGCTCCGTTTCGCATTGCATCGCGGTCGCCACTCGAGAACCTTTACTTCCCAACGGTTATCGGTTCTACGAGCTATATGGCCTGCCCATCGCCACTTCAGTCATATATATATATATATTATAATAATTATAACAATTACGTCAATAATTAGTAGTTACCTAACCCCCGAATACTCAAACGAATCTCAGATTTAAGCACGACTCAAGTGACGATTTTTTGACAGATTTTCATTGAAAACTGTCAAAATATTGCGACATAAGACGTGCTTATATCTGAGTTGCGTTTGAGTATTCGGCCGAAAGATACATAACTATTAGGTACTTAGGTAAAAGTTGCGCCACAGATTAGGTAATGTTACTTCGGTTGCGTGTGTAAAAAGTTGGTATTGAAACACGATGCTAATAAGTCTCTGTAACGACACTACTCTATGCATCGATATTAGACTATGCCTGAGAACTTGACTAGGGGACTAAGCAATTATTATTTATATGTATGGGCCACCATACCAACCATACTACACGGGTACTACACGGACTGCTTGGAGCAGTCATTCATACACACATACACGGAACCACTCGAGCAGTTGAACTGCTTCGGAAGATCGTGCGGTCAAGCAGTCGCCAGTTAGTGTATGTTGATCAATGGCTAACTGCCCGAGTAGTCCGTGTTTGGAGGCCCTCAGATATAGGTAGCATGGTAGGTATTTGGGTAGGTACAGGTGTTTCCTTGTTTATTTCCCATATTCTTATTGTTTCACTAAAACACAACTCCAGAAGAAATACTAAAGACAAAACACAACACAGAATTTTAGAAAATCAATTAGGTAGGTACTTCATTATTTTTGAAACTGCTTCAGATGATATTATGTAGGCATGATAATGCAAAAAGAAAAACGCGTGACGGCTGCGACAACGACGAAGACGACGGCACGATTGTTTTGTTTGGTCTGGCAACCTCGCACTCGAGCCGGCCGCTAGCGAGCTTGCAACGTCGCGTCTTCGCCTAGCGCTGAGGCCTAGCGCGCGCCCTCGCTACTAACATTGCCTAATCAAATTTTGCGAGCAATCGTTCGTGGGAGAGAGACGTTTTAGTAGGCGCAAATAGTTTTTTCGTTAAAACTTCTTATTTTGAGTTTATTTCAAAACAAATGGACCGGCAATTGAAGCATACGAGCTACATAAATAACTATACTGAGTTTGGTAGTAAACGAATAAGACACACCGCCAAAAAGTGTGCTCATTCACCTGAAGATATTGTTTCTCTAAACTTTTTCTGAGTGCTTACTATAACTACTGGCAAGCATTTGAAACCGGCACATAATACTTTAAGATATGTGTTACCGGATATATAAATTTCAAAGGTCCACGATCTATATTTTCGTTAAATACATGTTCGAAAAAGACGTCGTTTTCGTCTTTTCCCCTTATAATTCGCCGCCAAAATGTTGTTCGAGGTTGTTAGATGAGAAAATGTACGGCTTTTCGTGAGTTATTTTACGAGGTTCGCCTCGAGTTCATTTAATGTCGGTTCAATGGGACCAACCCTGTTCCTTAGGGCTTTTACGGAGTTCAAGGACAACAAACTTTGTTTTTATTTGTAACCGAGACCACTATCTAGGTCACTCTGTTTGTAAAAAAACTAAAAAACAGTATAGGGTAAAAGGAACCTACTTCAGCACATGTTTGGCTAAAGGTGGGTACTGACCGGCGGCGTTACGGCGCTGAAAAACGACGATGTGGCCGATGGTGTATCAGGTCTAGAAGACACCTATTCACTCTTCTCTCTACTTACAATTTAGATAATCACAAAAGTTGTGAAATAATTTATAACTATTATTAACTTGATGTTGTCAGGTCGAGTCAACAGCGAGATCACAGAACTCTTGTACGGTGCGAATCTTTGCGCACTAAAAAAGAAGGATGGCGGAATAAGACCCATAGCCGTGGGCACCACCTACCGCCGTCTCGCGTCTAAAGTCTGCTGTCGGAAAGAAGCCGACTATCTAGGCGATTATTTTCGACCAATTCAGCTAGGCTTTGGTTCGCGAGGCGGATGTGAGGCCGCAGTACATTCCCTTCGTACATTTTTGGACAAAAATGATGGGGAGGTAATTCTGAAGGTAGACGTCAAAAACGCCTTCAATTCCGTAGACAGGGGCGCCTTGCTAAAAGAAATTAAAGACAAAATTCCAGAAATTTATCCCTATCTCTGGCAATGCTACGGTTCACCGTCAAAATTAATTTACAGAAACAATGTCATTTCGTCCGCGGTTGGTTGTCAGCAGGGCGACCCTCTTCGTCTGGCCATTTTTAGCCTTGCTATCCAACCAGTAATTCAACGTTTTAAATCCAAACTTAATGTTTGGTATTTAGATGACGGAACGATAGGGGGAGACGTGGACACAGTTTTTAATGACCTAAAAATCATCACAGATGAATTTCGGCAAATAGGTTTAGAACTAAATTTTTCAAAGTGCGAGCTTTTTATTTCGGACTCTTGTGTAGACAAAAACAATATCATAATAAAATTCAATAGTTTGGCTCCCAACATTACAGTTGTAGATAAATGTTCACTTCGCCTCCTTGGTTCACCAATTTTTGATGAGTCTTTTCAGTCATTTGTAGATGAGACAATTCAAAATTTCAACAAAACCTCGAACAGACTTCTCAAAATTAATAGCCATATGGCTTTTACAATTATTCGGTTTTGCTTGTTTGTACCTAAATTTACGTATTCTTTGAGATGTTGTCAACTGTGGAAACACAGCGAGCTCTTGGAAGGCTTAGACAACATAATAAAGAATACTTTATCATCGGTTTTGAATATCTGTTTCGATGACAAGGCATGGTCGCAGGCCTCCCTGCCTGTCAAATTGGGAGGCTTAGGTATCCGCAAAATTTCAAGAGTAGCCCTGCCAGCGTTCTTGTCTTTCGTCTGCAGCACTAGTTCTTTAGTGGAAAAAATTTTAAATCCGTCTTTGGTCTCACCTGGAAATTCATTCGAAATTTCGTTCTTAGACGAGGCTCGAATGGCTTGGCATAGTGCTTGCCCTGATGCTGCTCCCCCAAAATCTCTTTTGTCCCAACGGCAATGGGACGGGCCTCTGTGTGAGTTGACACGGAATTGTTTGTTACAAACGTGCTCCAGCTCTGCAGATCGTGCCCGTCTCCTGGCCGTTTCTAAATGGGAGTCAGGACATTGGTTGCAAGCACTTCCTTCATATAATACTGGCACTCTATTGGATCCCGTAACTTTCCGTATAGCAACATGTCTTCGGTTGGGTGCAAGGTGTTGCGCGCCTCATCAATGCCAGTGCGGTACTGTTGTCGAACAGCTTGGTCATCACGGATTATCGTGTACTAGGGCTGCCGGTCGGATATCTCGCCATGCCAGCCTTATCGACATCATCCGGCGGGCCTTTGTCACCGCTAACGTACCAGCTATTCTCGAACCGAATGGTCTGTTGCGTGACGATGGTAAGAGGCCCGACGGCATGACTTTAGTCCCTTGGGAGCTGGGCAGGCCTATTGTGTGGGACGCTACATGTGTCGACACACTTGCGCCTTCCCATCTTTCAAGGACATCCGTGAGGGCTGGTTCGGCGGCAGATTTGGCCGAGGATCTCAAGAGGCGCAAATATTCAGGTCTCGACAGAGCCTACGCATTTGCTCCCCTTGGAGTCGAGACCCTAGGTCCGTGGGGTCCCGAGGCTCTCCGGGTTTTCAAAAAATTATCTGAGCGCCTGGTCGAAGCGACGCGTGACCCGAGAGCTGGTGAGTATCTGGCGCAGCGCATTAGCATTGCCATACAGCGGGGCAATGCAGCCAGCGTCTTGGGGACGCTTCCGACTGGTATTGATATGGACCAGTTGAGCTATCTGTAGATTGTTTGCAACAGTCTGCAGTTAGCTCAATTGTTTCAATTGTAAATACTAGTTCTTTATATTATTTGATTGTTATTAACTTTGATTTATCTTTGTTTCATGTTTTCTTCCCGTTTGGTGTTCTGCAAAGAAGGTAAGTTACTATTAAATTATATTAATTTATTTATGGAAATAGCCGGAGGCTTGTCCGGATGAAAAGTTTGGGAACTTTTGGACATGTCCCAAAATGTCAAAGTTTTGCAACTCGTGCCAGCAATGGGCCGCGAGGAGCCAGGGGATTGTCAAGGACAGGTTTGTAATAACACGTGTGTCCATGAACTAATGATGTGCTGTTATCTTTTAGGTAGGTCATCAAGTAAAAGTGTCATCAGGGTATAAGTAAAACTTCGTTCTCCCTGCTCACACTTCGCGGAGACATCAGTATCAAATAAAATCAAGTTAAAAAAAAAGCCATTAGTCAAATCTATGGGTAGATTGTAATGTAATTCTAGTGTATATAAATATGTATAATATCCTTTATTGACAAAGAAAATAACAATCAAATAATATAAACAAATTAAACTAGTATTTACAATTGAAACAATTGAGCTAACTGCAGAATGTTGAAAACAATCTACAGATAGCTCAACTGTTTGATAGAAAATAATAATAAAAAAATAAAAAAACAGGATCAAAGATTGACAGCCAGTTTTTTGCTATAATGCCTGTTCTTGTTTACGTGTTATTCGCTACCCGGATCGGTAACGGTTTTCGCTTCAATTTCGCTCGAGGTTTTGCGCTGTCCGAGTATTTTAGTAGCCGTGTGGTGCCGGCTTATAATTTGCACCGTATCTTCCCACGGGTGTCGTAAGAGGCAACTAAGAGATACCCACATGGGCAACAGCACCCCTGCAGAACAGATCCACGACCGAACCAGAATCTACCCCAGCCCATCGTGACATGCCCAGCGTGGGGATTAAGAAGTTATCCCTATATGATAAGACTCATTTAGGCGCTTATCAGGAAGCCTGTGTCCAGCAGTGGACTACCATAGGCTGTAAATGTAGACAAGAATTTAAGTGTGAATAAAATAACAGTATAGCCTCTCGGATTTCGCTTAGGCTTTGGGTAGCGAAAACTGCGCAGGTCTGAACAGGCCTTTATTTTGTAGTTCTCACCTAATGAGCTCAAGTGAGAGGGTTAGTTAACGATAATGCTTATCAATTTCTTTTAAAAGGTACGACAATAGACCTTATTACCTTTCATAGCAACTTGAATATTTTAGTATAACAGTATCAGAAACCTTTAAAATACCATATATATTATAGTAGATATATCAGAATGAAAAAAATATTTAGTAACAATTCCGCGTATAACCTTCTCTGATAGTATTCATCAAAGTAAGTTGTCTACCTACTTGTTTCTTCAGGACACCACAATACTCGATCTTGACATTGAGATTGGTCAGCACAGCAACACCGACAGAGTCCCGCCAGATGTTGCCTCTCCGAGCTCCTCGCGCCAAGGTTATACGCGGAATTGTTACTAAATATTTTTTCATTCTAATATTGTGCAATGGATTACTGCAAAGTTACGCCTGAATTTGTTAACGCCTGAAATTGAAATTGAATTGAATTATTTATATGTAGATATTTTTAGTTTATCGGGCAATTTTTTTATTGTAGACTTTGTTCCTCATACTTACTCAACCTAAAAATCACTCATTTAGTCAATTTTGAGTCACAATTTGCACTACTAGTAAATTTGAGCTCTTTCCTTTAATGCATAACGCAAAAAATACTTTTTCAAACATCACTGTAAAACGAGAATTTTTGATTTTTGTGTTTGAGAGTTGTTTACAGACATTTTACATTGAGAATGGCTGGAATATAGGCGGCGCATTAACAGATTTGTATTTATGGACACTAATTTTAATATGAACCATGATCGATTATCTCAATAACCTTAAAGATTATAATTTAGATTATCATGCCAAAATTATAGGTACAATATATTACTTCTGCGATTTTACTTCACAAAACAACAGATTGTCTTCTTGTCACATAAAGTGAAAGGGTTCAAACAATTCCATTACCAACTCAAGATGTTTGTTTCGGAATCCGATTCGCTTTTATTACCTCCCTAGTTTGAGTTTTACATCCATTCCGCTCAAATCGGATGTCGTAAAACGGATTCCATACGATTTTAGATAACCAGCACATCACTAGGTAATAAAACATACGAAAACGAATAAAACCTTTATGTATACCTAAGACAGAGTTTAAAATGGCATTCTTTATAGCTCTACCAGCATTTGCGAGCTGTAAAAAGGTGGAAGTCCTGAAGACGAAGAAGGAAAAGAAGCCTTAAAACATAGGAATAATGTCTTATTTTGTATTTCAGACCGAGTGACGTTTAGACCAGAGAGTAAGTTCGTTTTGAAAAGATTTTTGTGTTTAGAGATCGGCTGGCTTATTCTGCGAAAATAACACAAATATTCGTGATCAATAATAAGAAATTTAATGTTTATTTGTACCAATATCTTATTTAGTCACTTGTTAGGTTCACCATAAGACACTGAAAAGACGTGACATTTGTCTTTGTGTCACTATTGCTTGACAATTATTATTTGGCACTTGTTAAATTTTATGTAGGTTCCAAGAACTGAATAAATATTTAATAACAATTGTTTTTCAGACTATGTGTATCTTTAATTTACATATTTGGTATATATTACTGTTACTGTCGTAATTTACATATTTGGTATATATTACTGTTATGTCTTCTACCTTGTATATTAGAACTCCAACACATTGTTACCCCAACCTATTTAATATTAAAGTCTATCTTTTCTATTGAACATTTTTGTTTAACTATTTTAAGTTGTTAAATCATTAACGACCTAAGATGGTAATTAATGTTTAAGATAAATCTCACAGAATCTGTGAACTACTGTTATTTCAATAATGAACTATTTTTTTTTTGTTTAAATTCTTATTCATGTACTATTGGTTAACCGATTCAACTAAAAATAAATCAGTCGACCAAGTGAATAATGGCATCATTTATATCGGGTGATTGACCCATTCTCCGTAGTGTAGGAACTATAGGTTTCACGAAATAGGTAGAGTTAGATAGGAATAGATCAAGATAGATAATAATAGATGATGTTAGATAGGAATAGATCACGAATATTTTAGTATAGAACAAGCCTGCGCTTAGAATTAGAAGTAACTAACGCTTTTGTTGCCTACGAAAGAATACTAATTGTAGGAAGCTATTAGAATAGACAGCTTCGTATTGTCAATAGAAATACTTAGATCAAATATTGTCTTTCATTCCATTTACGACGAGGAAAATACGTTCATTTACTGTGTACCTATCTACTGGTCTTAGGAGCACAAAGTATTTAAAAGCCAGAACGTTCACTTTGTGGAACAACTCTGAACAAAACGATTTTATTTTTTGAGAACAAAAAATTCTGCGGTTCTACGAAATGCCATAATTCTGGGTGAAACAGTTGCTCAACTGTCATTTGTTTAGAGTGAACTTTCTGACAGCTAGATATTTGTGCTAAAGGTGCAAACTCACTGAGTAAGGCACTGTAGACGAACTTGTGATTTATGGGACTACCTCTTTCTGTGCGTGTAGTGCCCAAGATACGTCATGCCTTATATTCACATACAATACATATTATACAACTCTTCTCCATTTCTATTCATACCTTCCGCGAGATAAGTACGCATCTGTGGGGAGAAGTAGTCCCTTAAAGTAGTCTGATATTTATTTGTTTCACTAGAATATTCGTAAGCCTCTCTAAATGAATACAACCATAAGAGGTTATTAAATCTTACTAGTTTAGGTTTTACTTAGTAGAGTTTTAAATATAAGTATAAAATGCAAATAGGTGGCTGCAGCTAAATTAATTTAACCGTATAAAGTTGCGCTAGCAGATTTGAATATGGCTTCAGATATTAGAACAGCTTCTAACAGCATAAGCTAAGCTGCAACAGATTTAAGGGATTATACCCTTACTCTAGCATTTTTGCATAAGCATGATGTAGGTGAATGAATAAAACGTAATTGTTTTGCTTAGAACAGAAAAATAGTCTTAGCTTTCTAATTTTACATTTAATATAGATCTAGTAAAATAGATACACTAACCTATAGACCTAGTACTTATTCGTAACTCTCGTAGGTTTATAATTTGAAATGTATTTTTTATGTTCTATTAAGTTGTTTTCTATACATCGTCAGTTACTTAATTTTGTCTTTCAAACAAAGCAAGAAGACCAAGCGTTGATTTTGAATTGAAAATTCTAATGCAAATTCGTGCAGCCCCGGATTTCCGAACGCCTAAGTGTATGAACACCTTAATTGTTTAACAAGCCTCAAATATAAATCAGTCAAACGAGAGACTATATCAATCCCCTGATTTATACAACAAGATTGAAGTCAGAATTCCCTAACGTGGCCTCCTAGGGATAATAAAACTCTACTAGAACCTTCTACAAAATCCCTACACAGTATACTATACGAAACAGAAACTTTGAAAATGGAACCAGGCGTAAACTCAGGGGATAGATGTCGCTACACATTCTCGTAACTAACGTGAATTTAGGTTGAGAACATACTGTACGAATGTTATCCGCATTTTATGCCTTAGGTTGTACCTTGCGAGCTTGTGTGTGAATTATTGGCCTTATACAGGGTCATTGTTTATTTATCGGCAATCTTCCGCAGGCTACTTTTGAACTTAGTAACGAATTGCATTTCGAGTAAACCAGGACCAAACATATAAAAAAGCTATTTCTTTCGTCCGAATAAGTACCTACCTTAAAAAGGATTTATTTGCATGAAAAGCTTAATTCCAGAGGCTGATAGTATCAAGCCTCAGTCAAGCCTATGTATGTGTGGATATCAAGTTAAATAGAGGGCTTTAGCAGTTTTTTTCAATTGCATAACGATACCGGTTTTTAATAACAATAACAGTTATTATGCATAAGTCATGATATGTGATGGATTATACCACTCAAAATTTGGTAGACCAACTGCTCTTACCGTCAACATGTACCTTCTGCGAAAAATAGTAAAATATAAAAATAATAAAATACAACGAGTTTGTACTCGTTTTGTCACACTTTTAAAGCTTAATAAAAACAATTTTTCTTATTAATCTTCTTTTTTCTTATTACACTTCCCAACAGAATAAATTCAACTCTTCGCTAATAGGGTATCACGAGTAAAATTATTCGTCTCATGTACAACAGCCTTACGGAAGCGATACTGGTAATGTTAGCATTTCCTCGTCGCGACAGCAGCGCTGCTGTGACAGGCAGAGTGTTGCCATGTTGCGAACTAGGACGGCTAGAACTGCCAGTTTATTTATTTTCTGCTGTCTAAGAACTCTCGCATTCTACGCGCAAAGTTTAGAAAGCAGATGCTGTGATAGGATTGTGTGAACACGAAGACAATTTATTTTCCTTCTTCTTACGCTTATTCTTCTATCAACTCTAGTTAGAAGTTCTATACGCAATTTTTCAGCTTAAAAATGTTTTAAAATTTCAGAATGCATTCGCCATTCTGTAATTTCTGCGTGTAGAAGTAACAGGCTTCCAACCATTTATCTCAATGAAAGCTTTTGCAAAATTTTGATTAGTCTATATTCGGAACACAGTCTATCAACGAAGTTGATCAACCAGAGCTTGTGGAAATTATGCAACTCACTCAACAGAACTATTGGGAATAAACAACACGGTCTCCTGTATAAATTCATTAAAACTTATCATCGCTAACAAGTCAGTTTGCGGGGTCAATGGAACAATCGCTCTGCAATCTGAACTTTCGAGACTCCTATTAATTAGTCTTGTTAGACTTTGACAGCTATTTGAAAACTATCTGAATTGCTGATGAGATGTCTTTATGTGGGAAGATAGCTCCCACACATTTGAGTTAAGGTACTTTGTTATGCAAATAGTTCGCGAGTCAATTTTGTAAGCCGATTTAAGGAGTTTTGATTCGGGTCAGGGAATGTACTTACCTAGCTATTTGAGGGCAGATTTCGGTGAAAGAGATGTGCAAAATAACCAATGGAATCTCAAATACATGATAGTTATGTAAAGTTTTTTTGACATCATGCTATTGGATATGTTTGAACGCTTAAGTACCTTTAATCCTAGGGTTGGCTCTAGTAGGTAGGTTGCCTTAGTCACTAAAGCAACCTCCCAGAGGAAGGGCAGCAAGCAGCTTCCTTCCACGCATTTTAACACCTCTACTGCGATCACCAATCCGCCTATCAAGCTTGGTGATTAAGGGTAAACCTCCTTTGTTTGGGGGAGACCTTCAGCATTGTGTGTGCTGAGGACCTGTAAATACTTGATTATTTAATGATTATTTTTTATCGGGTATACATATATCGCTTCCCTTGTGTTATTTCCCCTTCGTTCCCATCGCGTAACAGCGATCGTGGTCTCGGGTGAATAAATTCTAAATACTTCATTATTTAAAGCAGATGCATACAATAACATCCTAGTTCCGTACAAGTAGGTAGATTCAAAAATCCTTCAATATTTCTTGAAAAAGCCTTATCAAAATCCTTATTACGACTAGCTTGGATGTTGGGAATGGCCCACCCACTCCATTATAGAACGGCAAATAAAAACAGGGCGGCCATTTGCTAACCACGTCAACAAGTTCTTTAAAAAAACTCATTTAAAGAAGCTACTCTTATCAGCCTGTTGAAACAAGAACAAACAGCTACAAGCCAAGCCGATACCAGATGTAAGATACGACAGGCCCAATTACGAAGATTGTTGATAGCTGACGCTCAAACAAAGCCTTGGGCCACCTTGAGCACCAGCCAGTTTCTAATTACAATAGAGCTTTTTGTCAAAGAGCTTGTTTTGATTATAAAATGGTTACGTGATGCTTATGGTCTGGCTCTATGTTGCTCGAGTCATGACAAATGACTTGGTTGGTTGTTTTTTGTTTGATTGACAGCCTGTGAAACAACGAACACCCGAGTGCTTCGCAAATCGGCTCCAATCCGCAAAGATTGGCTCACCTGAGAGACTGAGAGACCTGCTCCTATCTGAAATGATCGAATTTGAGACCTTAAATTACAGTTTTTCCGACTAGTATTCATTGAAAACGGTCAATAAGTCGTCACTCCCTATAATCTGATTTACGTTTGATTATATCTGAAGCCATATTCGGAGCTTTGTGAGTGAAAGCTCGTCTGTCTCAGAAAGCCTCATCCAACACGTGAAAGAACCGTAATGGGTGACTGTTTGGGAACAATGTCAGTAGGGGATGTATCGTCGGCGATAGTCTAGCATATTAATAACTCTCCGCGAAAATCGATAAATTGTGGAGGTTCTTTAAAAGTGCATTTTGTAGAACAGCCCGATTAGATTTTCGATAGCTTAGTTGCATTGATAATGACCTAAAATCGGTTTAAACCAATCGTATTATTATGATTCTTGACGATCGCTGTGGCGCAGCGGAGGAGTGTCCGCCTGCGACGCAGAAGATTGCGGGTTCGATTCCCGCCTTGGGACCAATGTTTGTAACGATCTGCAAATATTTGTCTTAGGTGTTCTGGGTATTTTCTATGTATTTTAAAGAAAACTATCTATGCAATGTATTATATTAAGAATCAGTTATCTAGCCTCTAAGCAGAGCTTGTGTTATGGGTCAAAAAATGCCGGACAATTTACACAGCATCATCTAGCCGCTAGACGATGTGTAAATTGTACAGCATTATTTCTTAGACATGCATAAAACTTGAAATAAAACAGCTGTCAGTGCGTCCCTAACATAATTATAAATTGTTCGTTACAAGCTATTGCTGGCAACATAATTTATCTTGTTAAGCAGCTCGTTGGTGTTTGCATGCTAGTAGCAAAAATTAAACGACTGCGAGCGTTAACCGAGAGAACTGAAATTCAGCGTTTTACGGGCAAATTATGAAATGCAACTTCATGTTGAAAAGGCTATTCTACAGCTTAAATTTTTGCCCGTGTTTTATCCGTATAAAAAAATGCCTATATGTTATTCCCGGTCCCAAATTATACCCATACCAAATTTCAGCCTAATCGGTTCTGTTGTTTTTGCGTGAAAGAGTAGCAAATATCCAAACTCTGACATTTATAATATTAGTAGATACCTCTAACCTCTCTTAATTTAAATTAATTCATATACCTGCTCAAGTAATATTGTGTTGAATGGGTAATTTTAAGAATATCTAGTCCGACCTATAAATAATTAAAGATATTTTACGCAGAAAAGCGGCCGTTAAAAACGCGTGCGATGGAAACTAGTACGTCCGTACCTACGTAGACTCAGTATCAAAACAGAAATGCAGCACATCCATGATCACTTTTCCATATTCTAGAGGAAAAACTTTATTATTGTGATATCTCTTTATAAACAAAGCTCCCCAAGATTAGATACAGCGAAATTCTGGCAACATTAACGATAAATGTACTTAATCGTAAACTTGCCTCATTTGCACGGATGTGTCCCAAATTCCCGAGAGAGTGGGAAATGTTGAATTGCATTTAGTGGCAACACACGTTCCATTTCATGCTTTGTCATAAATATACCTACTATTTTTGTTGTTACTAGTGTTCTCGCCACATAATCCTTTGTGTAGGTACATAAATTCTTCATTAAGTTGTCTAGTTTTATTTTTATAAAATAAATAAATAAACTGGACAATTCACACAGCATTATCTAGCCCCAAGCTGAGCTTGTGTTATGGGTACTAGATAACTGATATACATAATAGAATATATTACATAATATATATATTTTTTTAAACACATAGAAAACGACCAGAACACCCTTAACAAATATTTTCAGATCGTACAAACATTTATCCCGAGGCGGGAATCGAACCCGCAACCTCCTGCGTCGCAGGACCTTCGCCCACCCCGCCACAGATGTCATCAAAGTTATGTATGTATTTTTATTATTTACGTTCGTTTGACGACAATCTCACCTGATATAAAGTATATTATAATTTATATCAGGTGAGATTATCGTCAAACAAACGTAAATAACTCCAATAAACAGACGAAGTTGTGGCCAATTCAGACTTGTGATGCCGCGAAGGAATTTAGTGTACATCACATCACCAATACTAAGTTATAGAAATAATATTAATCTCAGTTCTGAATAGCCCTCCCCTTCATAAATTTACTTTTTTTTACTTACAATTTATTTACGTTTGTTTGACAATAATCTCACCTGATATAGAGTATAATATACTTTATATCGGGAGACTTTATAACTGAGATTAATATTATTTCTATAACTTAGTATTGGATGTGATGTACACTAAATTCCCTCGCGGCATCGCAAGTCTGAAGTGGCCACAACTTCGTCTGTTTATTGGCCAACAACTCAAACTCGAGTGAGGTCCGCTACTTAGAACCTCTTTGAATTACTTATAGTTTTAGAAACTAGTATGGCTACTCGAATAATGTCCTGACGAAAATATCATTTTGCATTTAGCGTGCAAACTAGACTGGGAAAGTTCCAGAAATTCTAGAACGTTATTCAGATTCTAGAAAGTATCTACCAGCGACCAATGTGTAATATTTCTTTGTTGGCTTTTCAAATGATACGGAAATCAAATTCAAATGGAGTCTCACATACGTACATATGGCATGTAAGGCCTGTATGAAAACGACAACTGCGGCCGAAGTATTGGAAAAGTCCACCATACGAAGGCTACATCAAATCACATTGATAAAGCGTAAGTTTAGATGTTTGTGAATATGATAAAGTATCATTCATCATTCATCAGTGATTGGAACGACCTTACTTATTGTAGAAAAATCAATTTATCTCTAAAAGTATACAAGTCAGCCAATAACTTTCTTACCAATATTATAAACTAGTTGTGCCCGCGGCTTCGCCCCCGTGGATATGTTTTTTGCGTGGAACCCTGATTTTTATAGTTTTCTATTCCGGACGGAGATAAATCCAACAAATCAAAAATCATTAAAATTGTTTTAGCCCTTCTCGAGTTTTAAGTGGTGTAACTAACACGACTTTGTTTTATATAGATAGATGTCAAAGTTTGTGAGTATTGATAACTTTTCCTCTTTTACGTAAAAACTACAGAACTGATTGGGTTGAAATTTGGTATGGGTATAGTTTGTGACCTGAAATAACATTAGGCTATTTTTTATTCCGATAAAACGCGGGCTAAGGCGCGGGCAGCAGCTAGTAAATCATAATTGAATAAATGTAGATCAGAGTGGCTAGTACGGGTTTGCACGATATCAAAACGGTTTTTTTTACTAACTCTAACTAATCATAGTAACGCTGCGGAACGGAAAATTATTTGAAAACTACGTCGAATTGGTAGAATTGAATCGCAAAAGCCAAGAAACAAAGAAGAGTTCGTATAAAACTAACATGCCAGGATTTTGTATAAAATTATTTATGATATTTTATAAGATAAGTAACTAATTGATTGACGACCTCTGTGGCGCGGTGGGCGAAGGGCCGCCTGCGACTCAGGAGGTTGCGGGTTCGATTCCCGCCCCGGGACAAATATTTCTACGATCTGCAGATATTTGTTCAGGGTGTTCTGGTCGTTTTATATGTATAATAAAAAATGACTATATACATATGTAATATATTGTATTATGTATATCAGTACCCATAACACAAGCTCTGCTTAGCTTGGGGCTAGATAATGTTGTGTGAATTGTCCAGCATTATTTATTTATTATAATGTACTAACAGGGCTGTCATAGTCAGTATTTGGCAAAAAGCTCTTTAAAACATAAGATATAAATAAATATAGTGTGATTTTATACCGGAAAAAGGAGTACAAACTCACAAGTAGTAAACCACATCTCACCCTAAACGCATATACAGTCTTTGTTCCGTCGCGGGTATAAATATAAACGACTGTCACTCTGGCCAGTTGCTAATCTGTCCAGCTGAGAATGTGCCCAGTTGCGAATCATTCCAATTGCTAGGGGGAGGTTTGCTCCATACGTGTAGGTATAGAAAAAAAAAGCAACTCTGCTACTTCTTTATTTTACCAACATATTTAATACTCAAATATTATTTACATAAATATTTCCCTACAGCTTTGGCCAACCCAAAGCTTTGACGTCGTAAAAAGCTGACCTACCCCAAAGCGTTCAACCCTTAAATCTTGTTAAGCCGCGATTATGATCTGAGCCTGATTACGGGTTAACCATACTTAACTGATGGTAGCTCTCAGCATCTTAAAGGCCTTCTTACTTAGAAGATGGATTTGTAAAAAGACCGGAAGTAAGGATTTTAGGGTTCGGTAAAAGTTTTAAAAGCAGAAACCACATTTATCCTTATAGCTGCAATAACACACAGTCTTTCTGAAAAAATAATTTGAGTAATTTCCCTCGTAATACAACTAATATTATAAATTTAAAAGTAACTCTGTCTATCTGTCTGTCACCTTTTCACGCCTAAACGGCTGAACGGATCATAATGAAATTCGGCAGAGAGGTAGATGGTATCCCGGGGACGGACATAGGGTACATGAAAAACGCGTGCGAAGTCGCAGGCAGCAGCTAGTATTATTTATAAGAGTGAGTATACATTCGGCGTTTTGAACCGCGTGATAACGAGCGTTCTGAACAAATTTGATGCAGGGTTGAATAGAAGCGCGCGTTTGGCTGTAAATCGCTGAATTTATACAATAGTCTAAGAATGTGAGGTTTCATTATTATTGTTTATTATTAAATTCGATTATTTCCACTCGCTCTGCGTGTTCTTTTTTAATGAAAAACTCAATTTTATAAAGAAATCAAGTGGAGTCAAGGTCAAGGGTACTCGAATTACAAAGGAGACGTTTTCAAATGAATTCAAAAGGTGTCTCAGCTCGTACTTGAAACGTCAACGCCCTCTCGAGTTCTAAAAACTCAATCCATTCAACACCAGATGCTGAGTGTTTGGATTAAAGCGATGAAAAAAGGTTATAAATGATTTTAAGTTCAAGAATAAAGTAACGAACATTATTCATAAGCTTTTTAAGGACTGAGTTTACAAAATATCTAAGCGGTGTCTACATACCAACATCCTTACAATAGAATAGAATATACTTTATTGTACAAAAGTTGTACATAGGCAAACATAATGCTGGATAGCATTCTCTACCTGCTAACCTTTGGGTAGTGTAGACAACAATTGAAAGTAGTGCTAGATATCGAGAATTACAAGAAACATACTAAAAAAATATATGTATGTATATACATAAATATCCGTCACAAGCGAGTAAATAAAATGTACCTATTAGGTACCTACCATGAAGCGCTCATGGAGTGATTTTAAAGGTAAACACAATTAGACTATCGGCACACACATTCATAGTGGTGACCCATTAATTTTGACCTAGATATTATCAAATTGTATTTACAGCTATTAGTGGCGTCGTATGGGACAGGCCTATGTCCAGCAGTGGAAGTGTATGGGCTTATGGTTACGCTCGTTTTTAAATATAATAATAAATGGTAGCATACGCTGTTTTTTGGATGGTCTTTCACCTAAGGAAGACTGTTTTATTATATTTCCCTACTGAAGTGAGCAACGAGTCGAAAGTCTCCGCATGCCCCACGCTTGGGGTAGCGACAAGCCAGTCTACGATGCATCCAATTAACGACGGACGCGTATGACTATTTGCATCCCGCGATCCGGTCACATTTGTTATTTTGGAAAACCCTCGTGTCGCGACCGCACCCGCTGCTACTCTAGCACCAAGGACTTCTGCCTCTTCTATCTGTGACGTCGTCGGATCCCCCCTGAGTTTCCAGGAGAGACATCCCGCAGCGAACGACCGAGACGAATTGTGAATTGAGGTGGGTACTTATAATAAGACAGTTTATAGGTGATTTGCCTTCCTTAAAACAGCGTTTCTCTCATAGGTATTTCATCTCCGCCTTCCGCAGGATCTAATTCAGGCTTTAAATCAGTAATTAAATATCTTAGATGTACCGACTTTAATCGGCCTAAGCAACCGCATCAGAATAAGGAACCTACAACTCCTTTATTCTCCATTTTGGTCCTTCGAGCCGGATCAAAGCCTAAATTTGGGTCCTAAAAGCCTAGGTTTCATTTCAGATAAAAGGTTACTAATTTTGAATAATAATTTATTTCATTGTTGCATATTGTCACAAGAATCTCACCTCTGTTGCATACTTGTTAAGGTCTATTTCTTGTATAACCATCCGTACCTACCGGCAGAAAAAATAGTTTTCTATAATCGTTATTTCGCATTTTTTGTTAATAAATTGTTAAGTTCCAAGAAAAGAATAGTGAATTCATATCGCAAAATAAGTTATTGACTTAAAATCATTCGTATTTCGCTAAATTGCATATCTTTTTTCTGCAAGTGCCGTACGGGGGGTAGTCTGAAGTGTTCAAAGTCCACATTCCTTACGCTTACCGTTAACCTTGAAAGGTTATGTCGGGAATAGTAGGTAAATAGATATTCTATATTTTTGTCGTCTCGTTAGAAAATTTATTGTTATACGAGGAGACATTTAGCTGAAATCGTAGACTCACACAACCGCATTTGATTAATTAATAATATTTAATCATTAAACGTATTTATACGTTCGCATCGCATTGTATTTGAATGAGTTAGTACCTACTATCCATTCATCTTACGTTCGCACAAATTGTTTATGATCGTTATCTACCTATCAGTAATATTATTAGAGTGAACTTGATTTTTTGACGGTAATCTCTAAATTCGGTAGGTAGGTAGGGACTTTCGCATCGCATTGTTTTAGTAACTCGCATTTGAGTGAATTAATAAAATTCATTCATCTTACGCCGCACATTAGGGTTTATGTTATTTTTGTTGAAATGTTCTTGATTTTTTGATAGGAATTTCTCGTTGAGAAACGTAACATAAATTCATTGTTTACGTGTTGGACGGTCACTTATCTAGTGAACTAACCGTAATATTACAAAGTATAAGTTATATACTTACCGCTTTTTTATCGCTAGGCTGTAGCGGTACTAGGTATCTACATGATAATTTATTTCTAAGATACCTACTTACTGCCTACATTCTTAAGTTATTGCGAACGAAAGGTTCGATTGTCGCTTTTTTAAACCGCATTTTATAATTACCTCCTTATCTGCGTGGTTATAGGTAGGTATTTACTAACTTTTTGACGCTCCTTTGTTGTGTGTGATACATACGCTTAGGATTAATTATATTTATTGTCGCTTCGCATAGATTGTAAGTACGTAGCTTACGTAAAAATACATCTATAATAAATATCGCTCATTTACCCAATACAATTAGGGTTCCGCTTGGTTCTTGGGGTTTGTTTGTGTGGTACGTAATTATTCCTTGAAAAATGGAAGATGAAACCCGACTAAAACTTTATCTCGCAAA
Organism: Eupithecia insigniata; assembly: GCA_947859395.1. Classification (NCBI taxonomy): domain Eukaryota; kingdom Metazoa; phylum Arthropoda; class Insecta; order Lepidoptera; family Geometridae; genus Eupithecia; species Eupithecia insigniata. Next base: position 2,096,466 of record OX402009.1, on the reverse strand, counting down.
ACGCGATGCATGTTTCGCACGCGTTCAGGCTATTTATGAGTCATCTAGGGCGTTAACAACTGAGCGCGCTCGTAAGTCATTTATTGCACAGGCAAAGCAAATTGATGCTCTGCGGGGCGAATTCAACGAAATCTTAGATAACGTCAATCGTTTATCTATGAAACTGGTCGACAAATACGAAGTCAGTTATAATAGCTTGAACGCATTTGATGACTTGGCCTGCGAAATAAAGGATACATTAGGTGCGTTATTAGAACCACCGTCGGTATCATCGCCCTCTGCAACCACGAGCTCGGCTGTTAAGAGTGCGTACCATATAAGGGTACCGAAAATAGAACTTCCTACGTTTGACGGTGACATACAAAGTTTTCCATTCTTTTATGAAACTTTTAAAAGGGTTATCCACACAAACTCCGACCTCTCGGATTCAGATCGTATACATTATTTGTTAAACTGTCTCAAAGGCAAGGCAAGGAATGTGTCGGCAGGTTTGTGTCCCTCCGCGGAAAATTACCGTGTCGTTTGGGATGCGCTTATTGCTAAATATTTAGATACCCGCGCGCTCGCTGTAAACTATCTAAATCAGCTGTTTTCATTAAGATCAGCTGGTACATCTTCACCCGCTAACTTGGAAAAAGTGTTTGACAAATTTACTGCAATTATAGCGGGAATCAAACAATTAAAAATAGAAAATCTCGATAATTTTATTTTTACCCATCTGGGCCTTAAATTAATAGACTCGGATGTAGCAAAACATTACGAAATGTCCTTGCGTTATCAAAAGAATCAAGAAGTCGTTGATTACGACTATTTCGTAAAATTTGTACGCGAACAAATAAAAATTATGTACCGCACAACAGCGTGTCCGCGCGCGACCGCAGTCAATAGCCCCGCTGCCCCTTCTACAAAGGTGTCGCAGGTCTACGTGGGTGTAGCTAACAAATGCTCTCTGTGTAGCAATACCCATGACCATCTATTCAAATGCTCTGGGTTCCAAAAACTGCAGGCATTTGAACGCTTTAAATTTATTAAAGACCACAAAATGTGTGTCAATTGTTTAAGTCAGCAGCACACCACCCTGAAATGCCAATCGAAAACCGGTTGCAAAAAATGTAACGGCAAACATCATACCTTGCTTCATTTTGAACAACCGCCTCACTCGGAAACTACCGCAATGGTTTCTGCCCCTGTACCCCCTGAAGTAACCCCCGCATCTAATCCTTCCGCGGGCCCTGTTGAAGTTTCATCAGCCGCTCCAGAACGGGTTGCTTTATGTACACATTCAGCGGTACAAGGGACCAAACGGACTACCGAGGTATTGGCTACCGCTAAAGTAGTAGCAGTTAATAAAAAGGGTAGGGACGTAGTGATAAGATGCTTGCTAGATCCCGGTTCGCAGAAAAATTATATCACTACGCGTTGTTGTCGCATGCTAGGCTTACCTATTCGCGCGGAGTCTATAAGTACAGTTAGAGGTATCGGTGGTACATCTCAACCTGTTCGAGGTTCAGTCGATCTAACGTTTAGTTCACGGCTTCGGTCATTACCTAAGTACCATATCGATGCGCTAGTACTGGATCAAATCACCGGTGAACTTCCGCTGTGTGGTATAAATGTCGCTGAATTGAATCACATTGATCCAAAATTAACCGCCGACGATACTTGGGGAGTGCCTGGTAATATAGACGTTTTACTCGGCGTAAAATTGTTCGCTAAGTTGTTGCGACCAGGTTGCGTCACCAGTACACCCGGGTATCCGGACGCGTTGGAGACGGTGCTAGGCTACATCTTTATGGGAGATGCTCCCATATTAGACCCCCCTACAGACACGTTATCATTCTTCTCAACTTCATGCCTTGATTGTTGCGACCTGCGCAAATTTTGGGAGATTGAGGATGTCTCAGCCGCTACGGTTGTAGACGTGGATGATACACAGTGTGAGGAGTTTTACCGATCCACTATCACTCGCACTCCGGATGGCAAGTACGTAGCTGCCTTGCCGCTCAAACCGGCCGCGGCAGCATTGGGAAGCTCTGTAGACATCGCTCGTCGGAGGTTTTATAGCCTCGAGCGTAGACTTAAGAAGCTATCTAACGTTAAGCTCCTGTACGATGACGTCATCAAGGATTACTTAGATAATCATTATATTTCACTTCTGAAGAACGATAATCTTCCGAATGTTTCTCATACACAGGAGACTCATGAGCAACAGGTTGCTTATTATATCCCACATCACGCTGTCATTCGAGAGGATAAAATGACTACCAAGTTACGCGTAGTATTGGATGCCAGCGCGAGTACAGACAATGGGGTTTCGCTCAACGATATCCTATACGCGGGCCCAGTGCTTCAAGCTGACCTTTTCAACATCTTGTTGAATTTTAGACTTTTCGTTGTCGCTGTGTCAGCAGATGTAAAGGCCATGTACCTTCGTATAGGAATACGCCAAAAGGATCGCTCGCTTCAACGGATTTTATATCGCTTTCACGAGGACGAACAGCTCCAAACCTATGAGTTCTCAGTACTACCATTCGGGTTGAAGTGCTCTCCATTCATTGCTATTCGCACAGTTCAACAGCTGTGTCTAGACGAGGGTCAGTCATATCCTCTAGCTAGCGAAATTTTACAGCGAGATATTTATATGGATGACATAGTCAGCTCAAGCCCTAGTACCGAGCTAGCCATAGAATCCGCTCATCAGCTGATAGAAATATTTTCGCTGGGCAATTTCCAGTTAACTAAATGGTCGAGTAATAGCCCTCAGGTGCTTCAGGCTATCCCAGAGTCATTACGACTCTCGCATAGTTTAGACTTCAGCAAAGATCTGACACAGAAAATACTGGGACTCCGATGGTATCCAGATGAGGATTGTTTCGGATTTCAGGTAAATCCGGATAACCGCCCGTGTACGAAGCGAAATATTTTATCGTCCATCGCACGTCTTTTTGACGTTTTAGGTCTTGTTGCTCCTATGATTCTTTACGCCAAGCTGCTCATAAAGGAACTTTGGCTAGTAAAACTTGGCTGGGATGATGTCCCGCCAACCCGCATCGTTCGCGCCTGGGAACAATTTCAGGCCGAACTACCTCTTATTTCAGAAATGAAATTCGCACGACACATCGGTGTCGTAGATCATTGTAAGATCACCCTAGTGGGCTTCGCAGACGCGAGCGAGAAGGCCTACGGTGGAGTTATCTACGCTCATGTGCTTAAACCCAACGGGGATGTCGTCGTTTCGCTAGTGTGTGCGAAGTCAAAGGTCGCGCCACTAAAAATTATTTCACTAGCTCGTCTTGAGCTTTGTTCCGCACTCCTCTTATCGACTTTGATAAGGCGAGTTTATTTGTTGTACGCAGCTCGCCATGCCATTGAGGCTGTCGTAGCTTTTTCGGACTCAACTGTAACGTTGAGCTGGATTCATTCTGAACCGCACCGATGGCACACGTTTGTGGCCAACCGCATCACCAAGATACATGAAAACCTTTCTGCTGAATCGTTTTTCCATGTCAGGGGTTTGGAAAATCCGTGTGATTGTCTCTCGCGTGGTTTGACGCCGGCTCAACTACGATATCATCCGTTGTGGCTAACAGGGCCGACATGGCTTAAATTGCCGCGATCCGAGTGGCCAGTCCAGCCGTTTCGGTCCGGTGAGTCTCCGGAACTTCCGGAAATGAAGCCAATAGCTCTACCGGTGATCACACAGGATATTTTGGAATCTTCTCCTCCGTGTAATATCTTGCATGAGCTCGCCTCTAGAACCTCTAATTGGTCTAAATATTTGAAAACTATATGCTTCATTTATAAATTTTTGAAACGGCTCCCCAAGGGACCCGTTACCGCTTCGGACCTAACTTTCGCAGAAAGTATAGTTTGGCGTTCAGTCCAGAAAATACATTTTGAACTCGACCTAGATCGACTGTCCCGCGAACAATTGTGTTCTAAGCCAATACAAAAACTGAGCCCGTTTCTTCATAATGGACTCATTCATGTCGGAGGCCGCCTAGCAAATTCGGAATTAGATTATGATTCTCGGCATCAAATTCTTCTTCCACGTCAGGACCGTACTGTAGAGCTTTTGGTCTCGTATTATCATACCACCAACTTTCATACAGGTCCTAATTTGCTCGTGTCTCTGTTACGACAGCGCTATTGGATCATGTCCGCACGACGAATCGCACGGCACGTTACTTTTAATTGTAACATTTGCTTTAGAGCAAAACCGCGTCCCGTCTTCCCGGTTATGGCTGATCTTCCCCGCTCTCGTGTAGAGACTGCCCCTAAGGCTTTCTCTCACACTGGGTGCGACTATGCGGGGCCTCTATCAATCACGTCAGTTCGTGGTAGAGGCCAAAGATCTCGCAAGGCGTACATTTGCCTTTTTACTTGTATGACTACAAGAGCGCTTCATCTTGAAGTCGCATCTGACCTCAGTACGGCTAGTTTCTTGTTGGCATTCAAGCGGTTTGTATCGCGTAGAGGCCCAGTAGAGTGTCTTTACACTGATAATGGCACCAACTTTATTGGCGCCAGGTCATACCTCCGCGAACTCTATCAGTTCTTGGCAAAGGAGTATCAGCCCTTATGGGAAAAGGAACTGGCAGATCATCGCATAACGCTCAAAAATATACCTTGCCGAGCTCCTCACTTCGGTGGATGTTGGGAGAGTGAAGTCAAGAGCGTCAAAACGCATCTTTTCAAGGTGATCGGTCAGCAAATTCTCACATTTGACGAGCTTAACACTGTGTTGGCTCAAGTAGAGGCCTTGTTAAATTCCAGGCCCTTATATTCACTAAGCTCCGACCCTTCGGAACCGTCTGCACTGACGCCAGCGCACTTCTTGCACTCGAAACCGCTTGTGTTTCTTCCCACTCGTGATGTTAATGAAACTCGTTTGCATCTTATTTCGCGATATGAATTTACCGATAAACTTGTTCACTCCTTTTGGAATCGGTGGCGTAAAGAGTATTTGCACACCTTGCAATCCAGACAGAAATGGAACACTCCAGCTAATCCTATAAAATTAGGAATGGTAGTTGTTTCCATGCAGGACAATGTTATGCCCTTACATTGGCCGTTAGGTTTAATTACTGAAATCTTTCCGGACAAAAACGGGGTAGTTCGCGTCGCTTCTGTAAAAACTAAAAGTGGGATCTTACAAAGTCGACCGGTTGTGAAGTTGTGCCCTTTGCCAACTCAGTAAATTTTTATTAGTTAATTTTGTTTGTCCTTAGTTTAAGATTAAGGTCTTTCATCGCATCGCTGTGTAGACAATAGGGTTAATTAGGTTTAGAAATCTTAGTGTCTCTCCTAGTAGAGCAAGAGCATGTTCATGACTTTAGAATAGAGTTTGTGACAATATGCAACTTATTGGTTTTAGCTTACTTCCATACAGGATTAATTATCCATACTTTTCTTATCCTCTTTCTTCTGTGTTTCGAAAGTAGGAACTTTCAAGCCGGGGGAAATGGTTACGCTCGTTTTTAAATATAATAATAAATGGTAGCATACGCTGTTTTTTGGATGGTCTTTCACCTAAGGAAGACTGTTTTATTATATTTCCCTACTGAAGTGAGCAACGAGTCGAAAGTCTCCGCATGCCCCACGCTTGGGGTAGCGACAAGCCAGTCTACGATGCATCCAATTAACGACGGACGCGTATGACTATTTGCATCCCGCGATCCGGTCACATTTGTTATTTTGGAAAACCCTCGTGTCGCGACCGCACCCGCTGCTACTCTAGCACCAAGGACTTCTGCCTCTTCTATCTGTGACGTCGTCGGATCCCCCCTGAGTTTCCAGGAGAGACATCCCGCAGCGAACGACCGAGACGAATTGTGAATTGAGGTGGGTACTTATAATAAGACAGTTTATAGGTGATTTGCCTTCCTTAAAACAGCGTTTCTCTCATAGGTATTTCATCTCCGCCTTCCGCAGGATCTAATTCAGGCTTTAAATCAGTAATTAAATATCTTAGATGTACCGACTTTAATCGGCCTAAGCAACCGCATCAGAATAAGGAACCTACAACTCCTTTATTCTCCAGCTTATATGATGATGATAATGAAGTTTTACGATGATTCCCTAGCTGAAGCTCAGCCATGGCGGCCAGTCTTCACGGAGACAAGCCGTGTATGCGTAACATATTAGAGAGAGAACACAAGCATGCCCATTTATTTGGGTTCGAAGACTACTTCTTGATTTGACTAGATAGCAGTTATGACTAAATCGCTTTCTACCACATAGCGTTAGGACTAAATAGCCTTATTACTATATATGCATACGGCCTATTATCGTTTGACAGGATATCGATAAGACGTACAATGGTATTTAAAATAGGTACTTAGTTCATACTCACGCATAGGTATTTTTTGTAAATACCAATCACTTACTATAGAATTCCGGAGCCTATATCGAAAAGTAAATTAAGACAATTTACACTTTTCAAATAACTGTCACCTTGACTTTTCTCTGTTCTTTTGTTTGTTTGGTCTTGATTATTTTCACTGTGATGTTCATGTTCTATGAAAAGTAATAGCAGCTTCAGCCCAGTGATTCGCTCAAGTGGGTCCAAAAATATAAAGTAGCCTGTAGTTTAAAAGTTTTCTAATAACTCAATACAGTTATTTACATCACATGTTTCAGAATCAGAATCAGAATCAATAACTTTATTTCTTTAGGCTTACAAAATAAGCACTGAGACAAGTCAAATTGTATACTATAAACATAGTTATTATTATCAAATAAGAAATAAGGTGTTATTGATATTCTCTTTACTTCAATTTTTTGTCCACTAGTGGAAGAAGTGAAAAAGAAACCACTAGCACATTATAATATCACTTATGTGTCTAATACATGTTTATTTTGCCTATCTAAATCTAAATTCAATGCAATTTAGATACATGTCAATATTTCTTTAAAGCTAAACAGAACATTGAATTTCTTACATACTACTGACAGTGCGGAACGGAGCGACATCTGCCCAAGCATTAACAACATCATCGTTTGTGAGATTCATATTACGGTGCATTCCGAATTACGCTAAAATCAATATCATCGCGCTCACACGCGTTCCGTATTATCGTGAGCGCGACAACGTTGTCCCGTGTGACGTCATAGATGACGTCATTACGTGCGCCATTTTGCGATATCAACGACCATGCTACAAACTGAAATCTCTGTGAGCGTGCTGTCAAATCTGACAATTGGGTTTGTTAACTAACGGTTTTTTCTTTGGGTTTTTTCAACAAAACGTTCGTTTGCAAGTTTTTACAAGGAAATGGAAATAAATATAGAAGACCAAATCAACGGTCGGAGAATAACTTTGTTGCTCTCTTTTTGTATTGCAATGAGATATTGATATTGACACCACGACACGACACGTGACCGTGAGCGCGCTCATAAGTGTTCCGAATTAATGTTAGCACTCAACTGTCAATATCGTGATATCTATTTTGGAACGCAAAATATTTTTGTGATCGCTATCAGCGCTGTAATCGTAATTCGGAATGCACCGTTAGTAATACCGGGAATCACTCGTTACAAATTAAACTTTGCCTCATCGTAATGCCACGGACAGACTTATGTATGCAAGGTAACATGAAACGTACCTTGAAATCCAGGAACTTGCCGTCCACACTAGTGTAATGTAACACTTATCAACTAACCTAACTTAGGTCAAGGTATCAGGCAATGAAAACCAATTATATAATGTGGACGCCCTGTGAGCACGAACAGAGCATTTTACGAGCACGCTACGAGTATTTCAATCCGTGCTCGGTGCGATCCGTGATTTTTCTGTTTATTGAACGAACACAAAGGGGCTCGCCGTGTGCTCAGTTCGCCAGTGTGGACGGATCGTGTTGAGACGCGCATGAACACAAACAAACCAGGGCCCGTACTCTTAAAAACTAAATCGATGTTTCTGATTCTTTTTCGTGCAAACGCTAATCTTATGCAAATGACATAAGAGTTGGTTTTGCATGAACACGAAAAAGAAACTACGGTTTCCCTTTTCCGAGTAGGCCCCCTGGTACCGACGCTACGTTCGCGAGCACGCCGGTAACAGAAGCGTGAACACAGAGAAACAGAAAACAGAAGTGTGACAGTGACAATTTCTAATTTGTACTTATATAAGGATTCTGAATCTAAGAATAAATGAATAAATAAATAGGTAATGATAATTTCGGATCGTGCTCGCGGTGCGTCCACACGGATGAAATGCTCCATTCACATTACATTGCGTAGTATTACATAAGACTTTTAGGTTGCGTAGTGTAAAAAGAACGCTGGCTGTCAAGCTGCGCATTAGGCGATTTATTGGACTTTCGACTTTCGTGCTTGAGTGTACCCGGGCGCAAACATACCCCCTCCACTTTTTCCTAACGTTCTTTTTACGTGACACGATATATAAGCAGCATATAATATAATTGCAGACGTTAAACTTCAAACACTATACTAGGTACAAATGTATATACTACTAGCTGTATATAATGTATACCTACCTCTATAGTTTATCAAAGTTTGAAACTTGTGCATGAGTCGTAAACAGGTCTAGCCAAGTCTATTAACGACAAACTAAGCTCGAAGTTGCAGGCGATGACTTGCTAACTAGGCACGCTTACTTATATACCAGTGTACTTCTAAATTATATGTGGGTTGAACCTTATTTTACCTTACTGCGCAAAAAAACCTTACACTTACAATTAGCGGCACGTAACTTTAGCGCTGACCGTTATTGCGCAGGAGTAAAAAATAAGTTACCTGGGCGGGGCTAGGGGTACATTATCCGCAGCTATCCTCTCCGCGTATCGCTGAGCGCTAGACTTACGTGCCGCTGCTTGTACGTAGATAAAATATTTATTATCCTTCTTACGTAAAAACCTCCATGCTTATTAGGTTTTGTTTTTTCTGGCTTATGTAAAAGAAGAAAACCAACGAATATTGGCAATAGCGAATATTTTGGCAGATTTTTAAATAAATAAAAATGTAGAAATAAAGTCGGCAAGGATGAGTCAGACCCCGTGTAAAGGTTTCGATTATACATGATCGTTTTTAAATGTTTAGGGTTCTGTACTTAAAATTAAAAAAACAGAACCTTATAGGATCACTTTGTTGTCGGTCTGTCTATCTGTCCGTCTGTTTGTCTGTCAACCCTCTTTTCTCAGAAACGCGTGGAGCTATCGAGTTGTTAACATCAAATACTCAGGTCCGTAACTACTTGGAGCCGTGATATAAATAGATAGATAGATAGAAAATACTTTATTGCACACTTAAAACTAGAAAACAGTTTACAAATGAGACAAAACAATACAAGTGACAATGGGCGTTCTTATCGCTCAAGAGTGATCTCTGCCAGACAACCTGGTTAAATAAAACGTAATTAAAAGTTACAGCCGTTTAAGCCCAATTTTTTTAAATTTGTCTTGGAACCAAATGCACAAAAAACCTATAGGGTACTTCCCGGTGACCTAGAATCATGAAATTCGGCAAGAAACAAGATCTTATAATTACGGAACCCTTGGCGCGCGAGTCCAACTCGCATTTGACGTTTTTGTTTTGAGTCTAACTACTTATTTTTCCAAGATGCCTCTTGAAATTTCGTTAAAAGTATTTTTATTTTATTTTAACGTTTTCTACCTTTAATCATCATCATCATCATCAGCCCATACACGTCCACTGCTGGACATAAGTCTCCCCCGTACGACGCCACAAATAGCGGTCCTGTCTTTAATCGTGTAGAAGTTAAACGAGCGAGCGAAAGAAACATATTTTTTAAAAAAAAAAGCCTTTTTTTCTTTAGGTTCTTTCGTTCTTTAATAATTATTAAAAACTTTATATCTCCTTTTTTTGTCATCAAACCCTTATAAATATAAATAGAGTTTAACCCTAACTAGACCTGTCTGAGCTCGTCTAACTTATCATAAACTTAGCAATAAGTGAACAGGAGAGTAGTCACATTTGACGGCTTGTTAAACTTAATGAAAGACGATATTAAGTAACTGACGCTTGAAATTAAATTCTCATGGAACATTTCTTATGAATAGTTGTTAAGACTTTATGAGTTTTTGCTTTTAAGTTAAGAAATGGGTAAAGCGGGCTGCATTTTGGTGATGTGATTCAGAATTTCAAGTGGTTTTTTGTGAAGCGAAATGTTTTTTATTAGAATATACGCGAATACAACTTTCCTTTTCGTTTAAAGACTCTGAAAGGTAAAAGCAACTTTTCAACTCCTTCTTGAGGTCTGAGTGACACGGAGGCTATCTCTGGTTTGCCAAAAGTTTTCAGTATGGCCGCCATAGAACATACAAAAAGAAAAATATGTGCCTTGTAACAAGGGGCGGCCTTATTCTTGCTATTATGCACATACTCTTCACATTTTTAAACGCTTCAAACTTATTTCTACTCTTTTTATTGTTGTATTTTTGTTATAGATTTGGTGCTTTATCCTAACTGCAACTACCAAATCTCATACAAAAATATCGTTGAATCTAAAACAACAATGAATTTAAATTCCCATAATATAAGGCCCAGTTTTTATTTGTTTTACATCGTAAACCTCTGTACGTAGCACCCGCTACGAAGATTCGTAGACCCACTACGAAGTTTCGTAGACCCACTACGAAGAGCGTAGATGCTACAAAACCGTGACGTTGTTATATTCTGGGTACGTGTAAATTACAGAGTAAAACAGGCTTGAACTACAATCAAGATTGAGACCATAATGTAAAGTCGCACTGTAGGGTGGTAGATGGGAAAACAAACGTATGAAAATGTTTGGAACCGTTTTAGCTTATTTAATTTGGGATTGTAAATTCTAAGCCACGTGCCTATCTACCATAGAAGTAACCCGTCAAGTTACAATTGAAGCCACTAGCTAAACTAGCCACGTACCCACCATTTTGCAGTGCGACTGTGGCAGTTATCGAGCGATAATTTCAACAAACAATTTCTAAAACTTCTAAAATCTCTATATTTGTGTATACATTTGTCCGTAGCGTTAAGCCTAAACCACATTGTGTCAACAGCGGACGAGAACGGCTCTATATCAGAGACGATACCGGACCGGCCAGTGGAGCTGAAGAGTTTCCCGAAGCTCTGCGAGCAACGGCGCAAGTTCCCGGTGCTCTATAAACTAGAGTTTCAGGTGAGTTGGTCAAATACTTAAAAATATATTTGATGTGATGCGGCGGTGATGGTTCACCTGCGATGCAGGCGGTTGTGGGTTCGATTCCCGCCTTGGAACAAATATTTGAACTACATGTATTGTAACAAGTCATCTAGTACCCATAACACAAGCTCTGCTTAGCTTGGGGCTGCTTAGATGATGCGCTGTGGATTGTCCAGCATTCTTTATGTATTTATTCTAGGCAATGTTAGTTCAGATGGTGAAAACTTATTCACAAAGAATGTTTTTTCTATTCTATGTGAATTAATTTTGACAATACAAATAAAATACATAAATAATAAATATCAACGTAATTAGTTACACGTTTTTTAAAACTCTCAAAAAAGCCAATTGAATATTCCGGTAAAAGTATCTATGAAATTAAACTTAATTGGAAAGTTCAGCAAATGAATCAATATAAATCATCATCATTCCGTATACGTTCACAGCTGAACATAGGCCTCCCACAAACGACGCAACAAATAGCGGTCCTAAGCCTTCTCCATCCAACGACTCCCTGCGACCAATACAATGTCGTCGGTCCATCGAGTGGGAGGTCTTCCCACAATCCGTTACGCATTCCATCGCGGTCGCCACTCGAGAACCTTTACTCCCAACTACATTAATCTAAATAAATATGCTAATAAAATATTCTTTAAAATATAAAGCCAATGCTTTTTGCCAGGTTGTCTGGCAGAGATCGCTCTTGAGCGATAAGACCGCCCATTGTCACTTGTATTGTTTTCTCTCATTTGTAAACTGTTTTCTAGTTTTAAGTGTGCAATAAAGTATTTTCTATCTATCTTTTTGATCAAGATTTGGACTAATGTCAATGTCAAGTCCCTATGGTTGTCACTCAACTGTAAAGCACTGCTACCGCAACAGCGCGCAAAAATTTGCTTTAGAATCTCTTACTATAATAATGTCAGTGTTTGTGTCTCTTTTACGCAAAAACTACTGAAGTGATTTGGCTGAAATTTGGTATGGGTATAGTTAGGGACCTAGAATAACATATAGGAAATTTTTTATCCCGATACGCGGGGGACGGTGTGGGCAACAGCTAGTAGATTCATATTTCAATTGAGTAGTTAGGGCAGTAGCACGTCATAGTAGAGTCAGTAGCTTATCTCTCAGTTTAAGGTGAGTTATTTGGGCTTTAATGTTATTTTCTTGGCTCTGAACCAAGGTAGGGAGAGAAATAGATTTAGGTTTGTATGATCGCTAGAAAGTGTTTTCTTTGGAAAACGGGAACGCGTTTTAGACAGTCTTCTATTAAATTCTGAGCCGTTTTTTTTTGAAATGTTGTTTTTCCGATACTTTAAGCGGTAAGGTGGCCTTTTGTACTGTGAATATTTTTTATTTAAATATAAGATTTTTTATTTCTGTAAAATAAATAAACCGCACACCTTATTCATTTTAGGGCTGAAGATTTTGTTGAAACTTTAAATTAATAAATATATATTAGAAAAAAAAACAAGTAAGTACAATAAAGTATTCATTTATTTACGCATTCTCCTTCATAGTTTTTGTAGTCATACTGGGATAAAGGCCTCTTAGTTTCTGTATTGATTACCTGTTACTATTTAATTAATATTACCTGTTACTATTTAATTAATATTTTAGTAGTCAAAATTAAACTCAAAGTGCTACAAAATTAAATTCCAGCCTCCAAAACCAACAGTTGTAGAGCCATAAAGTAGATTTAAAGGCCTTTATTTGCAAAACAATACAAATAAAATTAGTAATGATTGATTGAATAACAAACATCGACTGTTCAAACTTTTCCTTTCTTAAACATCTTTAAATACGTAATTCAGAGAAAATGTTACGCAAAAGTTGGTTAATTTTATTAGGGTTGTAATTAATTTTGATATAAAAGCAACAAATAATTATGCTTCGCTGAAACGTTGTTGAAATGGAAACATGTTATGTTTTCTGTGTCGTATGTCGTGTGTTATTTTGTATGAACATGTCCGTGTTTTGGTTCGTAATATTTTATATAAATTACCATTTTGTTTTATATAAACACAAAATCACACAGCTTATGACAACAACTGTTAAATTTTGGTTTAGATAAATGTTGACCGACACGCCAGGCAATGACCGGTGTTATGTAATGGGGCGTAATCCAGTAGGTATATCAAAAACACTAAATAACATAACAAACAAAACAAAATTCATTTATTTACCCATACAAAAATGCTTATACAGTTTACTGATGGTCCCCGCACTAGGTTCAGAACGTGTATAGCGGGAGGCCGAATTACAAACAGAATTACTAATATAAAGACTGTACTTTCAGTCTACAAAAAATACTTTAGAAAAAATGTTTAATAATACTGATAATAACACCTCTCGACACCCCTTAGTCATTTGCACCGATGTTGTTCCTTTCCGGCATTTGCGCCGACATGTTGAAGAACCCATACAGCATTCGGCAAGCCACCATCTGCCGATTGTAACAGTATTGAGAGTATGTTTATGGCAGGCGTCCGTAGTCTTCCCCATAGCCCGATTACTCAGTCCAATCATTCATCACAATAACATGGTTTTTATTACTTTCATTTTCCTTTGCAATAGTCTCTACACCTGGTTGATATCATCTTCGGGTGTATCATATTGTGCAACCAAGAATGATGCCCGCTATGTGTAGTTCTCGCCTTCAGATTAATTCTCATAAAGGGCCTCTGTGCTGTTGGCTTCGGCTCCACGCATGCCTCCCAAAGGACCGGGTCACTATATGGCCCGTGACCAAGGAAATTACTAACAATGACATAAATAAAAGTGAAGTAGAAAAACATGTATGAACATTGTAAAACTTACATAACAGATTAATACTAATCTCATGCGTTATTGTGGTACTTATAATGTACGTTACCTTGCCGTGGGGTCGCGGCGTACGAATATCGACCCCTCCAACTCAACCCGTGGATGTCGTAAGAGCCGACTAAGGGAACTTACCAGAGGAAGGGCAGCAGCTTCCGTCTGAGTATTTTTAAACACCAACACTGCGATCACCAATCCGCCTGCCAAGCGTGGTGATTATGGCAAATCCCCCCCTACATGGGAGACCAGACCATCCAATCGATGGACTGACGACATCGTAGCGGTCGCAGAGAGTCGATGGATGGAGGCGGCTCGGGATCGCTATTTGTGGCGTCGTACGGGGGAGGCCTATGTCCAGCAGTGGACGTGTATGGGCTGATGATGATGAATGTACGTTACTAATACTCGTAATGTAACGAGTTACACAGCAAGCGTTCGTGCAGTCAAAACGGAAAAGCAAAGCGTTCGTAGCTTTTTTTCTTCTTAATTTGGAGTAACATGCTCGCTACATTACGCCTATTAACACTGGTCAGTACCCACCTTTAGGATTATCATCATCATCATCATCAGCCCATACACGTCCACTGCCGGAAATAGGCCTCCCCCGTACGACGCCACAAATGGCGGTCCTGAGCCACCTCCATCCATCGACTCCCTTCGACCGCTAAGATGTCGTCGGTCCATCGAGTGTATGATCTCCCATGTAGGGGGGGATTTGCCATAATCACCACGCTTGGCGGGGGGATTGGTGATCGCAGTGTTGGTGTTTAAAAATACTCAGAAGGAAGCTGCTGCCCTTCCTCTGGTAGGTTCCCTTAGTCGGCTCTTACGACATCCACGGGTTGAGTTGGAGGATCGATATTCGTACGCCGCGACCCCACGGCCTTTAGGACTATACAGGCTGTCAAATCTGACACCAATCACAAAAGTTATTTGGATATAACGGTTCTTTTAAAATTTTGAATTAAAAATAAAATGTTGGACGTTCAGTAAAGTCCAATATTAATGATGTTCTCTTGAGTTATATTGGGTGCTGAAAAGTGGTTTTACTACATTCCGAATAATTCCGATGTGGTGGAATCCGTGCAGCCGCATCAAATGCGCTGAATATTCTTAACGGCATTATTGCTATTGGTTTTAAATTGTATAGTCATGAACTATACAGAGTGATTTTTTTGGACGGGGCAGTAAGGGCCACCGTAACCAGCTTAGCTACGGGAAAATGGTCGTAGAAGAGTATCCGTATTTTTTAGGAAAAGGTTATCCTCATTCACAAATAATGATATTCTAAGACTATTTTCCTGTAGCTGCACCGGTTACGGTATTTCCTCTTACTGCATCGTTCAAAAAATTTACCCTGGTTACGTGCACCCGATCAGAATGAGAATGAATGAATGTACACTTTATTGTATTTAACAAATATATATACATAGATGTATAAAAAAATCTCAATAAGAAGAGAATATAGAAAGAAAAGAAGGAAAAAGAAAATAGATTTATTTGGTCACATAACACGTGACATAAGACATTACAGATAAAGGAAAGTACAGGAAACATAAAACTACATATAGATAATAGATAGGAAAAGTGTTAGGGGCCAAAAAGATCCCTGTCTCACTAAATCGAAACTAAGTACCTATAACAGTACAAAATGCGGCTTCTTTCCCAGGCAACCATGGGATGGATACAACTATTTCGAACTAAAGCCATTCTGTATATTTAGTATGAGTGTGAAAAATATGAAAACGAACAAATTTTTCGAGAGCTCGATAGACTTAAACTTCTATCTCGCTAACACGTAAAAAAGACACAACAATATTCCATTCCGGGAAAATAGCCAGTGTCAAATCTCTCATTAGCATTCGAAAACTATAATCGAGTTTGTATGTAATTTAATTATTCAACCGCTGCCTTAATAACATAGTACATACACCCATTGTTTCTCTTTATCCCGTGGGGGCGCTGCAAGTTACTGAAAGTATGGAAAGACACCTGTTTTTTTCGGCATTTTATAACTAAGGGTCGCCGCACACAGGCCACCGGAAACATGCACAAAACGCCGCCAGCAGCATATTTCCTGTAGTTTTCAAAAATTTTATATGGACACGCCGCACTCGGTGGTCGACACGCTGCAGCGAGTAATGTATGAAAACTACAGGAAATATTCCGGTGGCAGCGTTTCTTGGTTGTGGCCGGGGTAGCCCGTGTGCGGCGACCCTAATACGCAACTCATACTAAAGTCTCGCACGCGAACCAATATTACCAAAAATAATGAACAACACCTCAATCATGTCAAGCCTTATATAATAACTACTAGCCGAACTTAATGTACGTTCCAAATTCTATTGTTTGCGGCAGAGCGAGATTCCCCTAACACAGGTAAATACTTTACTTAAAAGGAGGTCTCAATCACTGTTATATAATGTATTTTAAGTTTCTGAATAAATATTTTGTATTTTATTTTTTGTATGTCAATTATCTCAGCTTCTGGGCATCTATTCCATAAAATTAGTATAGGTGTATTGTTATCTCAAACATAGAAACAACTTGAAATTACATTCTTTGTGACATACAATGCAATACAATACAAAAATTCTTTATTGTACACCAGAAAAACGATTATTATACATTACAAAGAGATGTTACATAGAAGCAGTACAATACCTTTGGATGAAAGAATTGTGAATTTAAGAAAACCACGGGGTGTACCGAATATGGTTTAAGATTAACAAACGAAACGATAACAATACAATACAACTATTCTTGATTGCTCACCAAATAATAAAAACACGAACACAAAAACAAATACAGATAATGTAGAATGGGCGGCCTTATCGCTATGAGCGATGTTTTCCAGACAACCTTAGGAACAACATTTGATATTGATAACTTTACAGCTCTGTTGTTTTGTTTTGAATAAATCGTAATCGAATTATATCTATTTCGATAGAGTAGAGCACTACATGAATAAACACCCTGTATAATCGACGTGTGAGGGAGAAATTATATTATAAATGAAATTATTTCGAGCGGCAGCAAAAGTGGTCGGACTTTGACAAGGTTCCATGTCGTTTTTGATAGCGCGAATAGTATGAGAAATGTGATGTACGAGTATAACATTTAATTTGACAAGGTTCGATCTATCGTGCGTGGATTTTTTCAAAAAGATTTCATATTTTTCCTTTGTTTATTTTATATGAGTTTATTTTATACAACTGCTGAAGTGTGAATATACTTTCACACTGACTCGGGTTATTGTTTTTATATTTTCTGTTCGGCGCTTGTACAAAGAGGGTAGTGGGGACTGAAGGAGAATACAAATAGACTAGTTTAACATTTACCTTCAAAGCAGAATACTATTTTTATCAGATGGCGGCTGTAAGCAGCTTAGACATCGAAATAATATGAATTCAGAGAAATTTTGCAAGAGCAGAGAGAGTTAGATAGAAAATACTTTATTGCAGAACTTAATCAAATAAATAAATAATGCTGGATAATCCACTCAGCATCGTCTAGCCCCAAACTAATCAGAGCTTGTGTTATGGGTACTAGATGACTGATATTCATAATACAATACATTACATAGATCGATATTTTATAACATACTTAGATTTTAGAAATACCCAGAGCAATTTAAAACAATTGACAAAAAAATACAATAAAAATGTATACCGTAAAGTCCCATTACTTCGCCTGTGACCTATCTTCGCCTGATTTAGAAAAACCTCCACAATCTAAGAATTTTGTTTGATACCCCTTTATAAAACTACAAAATATGATGCATTTTGGCACATGGCTATAATTTGCAAACCATTTGCAGCCGAGTTCACGACATTGACGAGATATTATCAATTATCGTGCACAAAGTAGGGTCACAATTTTTGTTGCTCCGAATAACTTTGATTCCCTACGAGAAACAACCGCAGGTAGGTCCAAATGAATTCGTAAAATATAATCATCTACGATTATTCTATAGGTACTTAAATTTCGTTAGAATTTAAATACCAAAGTTTTTTGTACGAAGGTTTTTGTTACGTACAGGCTGCACTAAGATAAACACCATAAGTACCTTGTCATATGTATGGGCTCAAAGTCGCGGCTAGACGTTAAACAGAATACTCAGTCTATCACAGCCGGGCTGTCGGTGACGCCCGGGAGCCCGACTGAGATAGACTGAGTATTTTGTCGCGACCTTGGGCCGGTCCGGGCGGAAATTTCCGCTCTACGTATGTTCTTGTCTATGTCTACACATATGGTTTAGGTTCAGGTGTAAGTACTCCTCTGTCCGCATTTAGACTCGATTTGGTCCGTTATGCGTTGATTATGCTAGCATAGCCAGCCTGACTCCGTCCAGAAGCGCAAAATCTTTTGGGATCTTCACAGGCTTCGCGGAGTGACCTCGGCAAGTTGAGGATTTCTGTTCGTTGTGCTGTTACTCGCTCGCATTCCAAAACTACGTGGGCGGCCATTACGTCGTCACTGAGGCATCCTCGTCTCTAAGTCCATGCCAGATCTTCTGCCATCAATAAAATTTCCTCATTTTGTACCATAAACCTAATGAGTTTAAAATTTCCAATACGATAAAGGTCATCGAGGCAATACCTCTCTGCCACCAAATAGGTCACGTCAAGGCTTAACCTAGATAGTTTATGTACCTGCCCTATCTCGCTAACTTGACAATGTACTGCAAGACTGTCGGATGCAGCAATGCTATTCCCAAGCTGTTTACTTGGTTCTAGTATCTAAGATAATTTTTGTAAACAAAGAGGCTACAAAACCAAAGATATATTGGTGGATTTACGACGCTGGTCATTATCGATCATGAATACCGATAAGAGTACTCTCGTTATTTTTGAATTCGTACTTGCACCTTTCTCGCGTGCAATTTTATGCGTTGTTGAAGTTTTTGTTGTTGTATTTAATGGTGCGTTACCTTGATGAAACCTGGTTGTTTTCTGTTTTCTATAGGTATCAGTTTTTGTTAAGTTTTCATTCACGTCTTTGTTTACAAGAAATATTTTCGATTCTAGAACGGAATACCTATAGCTACTGAAAAGAATATGCACTATTACAAATGTCAGTGCTGTGACGTAATTTCGTAATTATTTAAAGCTCGGAGTAATAGTTGATTCTGAAAGCTTTTATCCATCATTTAATGGATTTATAGATTGTTTGCAACAGTCTGCAGTTAGCTCAATTTTTTCAAATGTAAATACTAGTTTAATTTGTTTATATTATTTGATTGTTATTTTCTTTGTCAATAAAGGCATCATTTAATTGATCTCCCGTTCGTTTTCGAATTCAAATTTACACATTTTTTCCTACACATGTGAGATTATGCGTTGTTTAAGTTTGTGCTTTGTTTTTAGTGATAACTTTGCTGTTACCTTGTTGTTTTCTGTTATAGTTATGTTTTCATTCATAAATGTCTATGTTGACATAAAATATCTTGGATTCTAATTTCCATCGGATTGGTAGAGCAATCAAATTTTTTCCAATAATCTCCATTTTGTCGGCTTCTACGACGAAGTGGCGAAAGTTCCGTCTGAGCAATAGTTGTGGGTTCTATTTTGTTATTAATGTGTTTTATATTTTTCAGACGGCAGTAAAAGTGGAAACGCATTCGTGTCGGCACGCTACAAAGAAATCAAACTCGCACAAGAACCAAAACCAAAAAGTGATACCTTGTGAGTACCTACACTTTATATTATTTATTAAGTGTCATCACTTTTCCCGTAATATATTAGTACTAGCTGCTGCCCGCGCCTTCGCTCGCGTTTTATCGGAATCAAAAATAGCCTATATGTTATTCCAGGTCCCAAACTATACCCATACCAAATTTCAGCCTAATCGGTTCAGTATTTTTTGCGTGAATGAATAACAAATATCCATACATCCATACATCTATACATCCATCCATACAAACTTTCACATTAATAATATTAGTAGGGTACTACACTCTACACACCTAGTTCCTACTGATATAGTTATTGTTATATACCCATATTTATACTAAGGGCCGCCATACACGGACCGCTCTTGCAGTCATTGTCAACAGCTTGAAGCTGCCATTGATAACTGCTCAAGCAATTGATACCAACTGCTCGCTGTCGGGAAACGCGCGCGACGTGGAATGAAGAGCGCGGGCGGAGATAACTGTGCAGTGAGCAGTCGACAGCTCGGGCAGTCAGTATATGCCTGACGACGTGTGTTCGTACAAGACAGTAGTTTGCTATGCGTCACAGCTTGAAGCAGTCGTTGATGGCTGCTTCAAGTAGTCCGTATGGCGATCCTAACTCTTACCCTTGGATTTTCACGCGATTTTCCTGACTATGAACTAGCCTATTCCAAGTATAGAACTGTAGGTTTATAAAAAAAAAATATTTTGTTTCGGTAGACAAGATCCATATTATATTGGTAAAACCACCGTAAAATATTATTGATAACCAGTCCTCGTCCAGTTTTTCAAATAGCCTCGTCATAGGTACAGGGTAAAACTTTCAATATATGTACTTATTATGTACTATAAAGTATGCCAAGTAATTCATGTGGTCAGCTGAATATTTCGGATAATGAAGCCAAATGCTTTAGGTAAGACACGTAAAGGTACCCCGGGGTTAAATTAAAACAACCCAGGTACGTGCCAACAATGTTTTCTTTCGTAGATATTCCGTTTACCGTAGGAAATTCAGGGCATGATGCGTAAGATAAAATTATCACACGCACTTTAGATACAGTCTTTTTACATATTTATATTCATTAGTTGCTCCCTTTTCCTTTTATTTTGTTTATTTTTGTTGTTATAACTGCAAAAAAAGACAGTCTCAAAATTTCAACTGTCTACTTAGTAGGATTCAAGAGATGATGAGAAGCTCGCTGATTTAAGAATGCGCATTGCATGCCATTTTGTAAAAAGGATAGCAATAGGATTTTGCTTTCATACGAGCGAGACAGAGGATACCGTTTTGGAAAGGCGTAAGCGCAAAAAGTGTGTTTTTATCTAATTACAACTTAATTTGACAACCAATCGATGAATTAAAACACATAGCTAAAGAAATACTTCTACGTTTCTTGACAAAACAAAAGGCCAACTAAAACAGTGTGATGTTCCCGAGATAAATAGCAAAATGTCTGCAAAACATGTATTTTTCAAAAATATATATTTTCTAGAAAATTTTCACCAATCGTGTATTTAAAATAATAGATATAATATATCCGTAATCCAAGATAAAAGTACAAAGTATCATCTCCCTAAATATGAAGGTGACAGCTTTTACAAATTCTGAGATAAATAACGATTCGAACATTAAATTGCTTATGGTACACTCTTAATAATGGAGCAACAAATCTAGAATATCAAGGTCTCGTTGGCTCCCTTTGGGTACGGAAATGCAAAACTGTGGCGGCATTTCCAACAACTTTTTTATAAATAACAGCTCACTGTAACTCATTAGAGTTTAAAAACGAAATTCAACGAATTTTCTAACGCAAAACATTTAAAAGTTTAAAACATAGCTGAAAACAAATATTTTCCAGTTTGCTAACATTCGTCCAGCTTTGGGAATTGGGACGCCTACCAAATGGTCGTCAAATTGTTAAAACTAGAACAAACCAATAACATTTTTACGTGGAAAGTCTCGCTCGCAAATATCGGTAGAATTTCTCGCACGTCGGAATCATACTGACCAAATGGCTTTCACCGACGGTACAGTCAGCAACATATCTATTTAATATGAATGATGAATTCGTCCAACATTATTAAAATCACTGCATAAAAGTTGAGGAGACATTAAATGTCTCAACTTTTATCAATAAATAAATTCTATTTATTGATTCAATTTTATTAAAAATTTGTCCAAAGCTTTTTATCTTCTATAATATATATAAGTTTTTTAGAAAGGATATGTTATATTTTTTCACTTCTTCCACTAGTGGACAAAAAATTGAAGTGAAGAGAATATCAATAACACCTTATTTCTTATTTGATAATAATAACTATGTTTATAGTATAAATTTGACTTGTCTAAGTGCTTATTTTGTAAGCCTAAAGAAATAAAGTTATTGATTCTCATTCTTGATTCTGATTATTATAACAATTTATTTCAATTTCTATACTATATACGTATAATACTAGCGACCCGCCCCGGCTTCGCACGCGTGCAATGCTGATACTAAATTATACATATAAACCTTCTATTGAAGCACTATCTATTTAAAAAAAACCGCATTAAAATCCGTTGCGTAGTTTTGAAGATATACATACATAGGGACAGACAGCGGGAACCGACTTTGTTTTATACTCGCAGTATCTATGTAGTGATATAAGATAGTATGTGCAACTCACTTGGAGTTTTGTTGTAGAAGCGTTTACATAAGCTACCTAGGTCCTTAAAATCAATAACTGAGCAACTTCTCCATTGCTCAGGAAAGGATCCACACACATTAGTGTGCGACCAACTACGCACAATTCCTAACTTTCCGCTTCTCTAATCTCCGAAATCTGCTGGCAAGGTAAAGTTTTAATACTACTTACTTTTCAAGTTGGAAGTTAAACATACGGTGAGAACAAAACCCTTACGAACGAAAACGCTTCCTAGCGTTTTCGTTTGCAGACGGAGCCTGAGTGAGCGTTATGTTACCCGACTACCAACGGAGGAGGTTTATATCTTATATATAAAATTTCCATGTCACAATGTTAGTTACCCTACTCCTCCGAAACGGCTTTACCGATTTTTACCAAATTTTATATGCGTATTCAGTAGGTCTGAGAATCGGCTACTATCTATTTTCCATACCCCTAAGTGATAAGGGTTGAATGCAAAATAACGTTTGGCGGGTCAGCTAGTTGTTTTTATAGTTAAGCACTATGCATACATGATAAAAATATCTATATATCTGATGTTATGTATTAAATATATCAGGCATCTAGTACCAACTCTACTTAGCTTAAGGTTAGATGATGCTGTGTGGACTTTCCAGCATTAAGTATTTATTTATAGGCTACAGCCCATTTTATTACTCCTTTCAAACAACAGAATTTGGTACTATAAATCAATTTATTATCATAAATTTTGAAAGAATAACGCGTCATTACGAATGATATTGTAAGTAAGCTACATTATTCACGTTTAATTATCCCAGTCGCTCGCCGCATTATAATGAACTGAATATAAAGCCTCATTTACATTGAGCTATTATGAATGTAAGTAGGTTTCTAGTGGGGTTATATGGACCTTTCGTATACCCAAGTCTGGATTTAGGCCTCCTCTAAGCACCTCCGCTCTAGACGATCATAAGCAAGTGACATGCAATTACGGAATGTTGTTGAAGTGGTCAAGAGTTACATAAGATCGAGAAAATATACGACGAACGAAGAAACGAATAACGAGGCAATAAAAAAGCTCTTTGGGTCTTGAGTTTTTTAAAGTTTTTGGGATGTCATCAATCCTTATGTTGGTTAGTTTAATGATTTTATCCTTTGTCTAATACCTACGCTGCTGTCCTTATCAAAAGTGCAATATAAAAAAAACTGGTTCGGCTATACATAGGTGAAAACTATCTTAGAAGAAAATATAGAGCTCGTTTTACTGATCACGAACATGTATACATATATGTAACTCTTTTTGGCGCGAAAGCCGAGTAAATGCACTTTTGATAAGGACGACGCGACGGCAGTATGGTGCAAGACTTTTTGGCTTGTTTTAGACTGTCGCTATTTGACATGTTGTCAAATTGTTACCACTAAAGAACTTGAAACTCGTATAAATTGTGTTGTTCCAGCGTTATTGGCGAGTGACTGGATCGTGTGAACGCACGCTAGTTGATCTCAATGTCCGACGCAGTGAACGCAAATCCACTTTATTGGCTATTAATTTGATTGCTATAATAATTTCTGTGTGATTATGTGCTGAACTATTTTTATGCACTATTCTAGTAGCTTTTAGTAGTTCGTGGGAGATATTTGTATGTTTCTTGAAGCCGATGTGGCGCGGTGGGCAAAGGTCCGCCTGCGACGCAGGAGGTTGCAGGTTCGATTCCCGCCTTGGGTCAAAGATTTGTCGATCTGCAAATATTCGTTTCGGGTTTTCTGCGTATTTTCTATCCTACTTATAATCAAAAAGTGTCTGATGTACTTAAATTGTGTTATGTAGGTATATCAGTATCAGTCACCTAGTACCCATTCTCTCAGCTCTGCTCAGCTTGGGACTAGATGATGCTGTGTGGATTGACCAACATTATTTCTTTCTTTCGTTTCATCAGAAGTTTTTCAAAAACCACTCTTGCTGTCTATCGATTTTTTTATGTTATATCCGAATTTACATCTACATACTAAAAATTACATCTATATATCTATATATACCTCTTCAAGGTAAAAATAATTTAGATTAAAATCGACTACAACCATACTTTTTAGTTATTCAGTACACTCACACAAACAATCACACCCTGGTAGCCCCTCTTGCCTGGACTCTCAAGAGACCAGTGTCCTCAGGAGCACCCAACCTCACACACACACTCTCATACACATACCCACTCAAACATACCACAGTCTCATTATGAATGTAAGCGGGTTAACTACGAACCTAGTTTGTGTTGAATTTATCAAACTACGAAAGTTTTTATAGTAAAATACCAAATTCTCTTGGAAATACTGGATGCAAAATTTGTCTTGTATAAAAAAATACCTAATACTTACAGAATAATACCTAGATTTAATTTACTAGTAGTTAAAATTACCTACAAATATGTTAGTAACTTGCCTAATAATTACAACTTTTTACCATAAGCTCTACTTTAATGTCGTGTCAGCAAGCGGGCGAAGAGACTACGCCGCAGTTTTTAACTTTTTGTAGTCTCTTCGTTCAACCTGTAACTTGTACTTGTTCAAATAAACGAATTTGTATCAGTTTCCTACCTACCTCAAAACGAAAGCACAGCTTGATTTGCGGTGGGGCTGGCTGAATAAATAATGCTGGAAAATCAACTCAGAATTGAGTAGATCTTCCGGTATTATTTATTTACAACCTGGAACAACATCACTGTATATTATATAATATGGGGTGTTTTAAAAGCTATAAACTGACTTCAAAATCCCTTACTTTTACACTTATTTTAAGATTTGCGGAATAGATACTAATCCCCTGCATAAAACATGCAGGTATAATTTGCTCTACTACCCGTGCGAAGTTGGGGCGGGTTGCTAGTTAACTATTAAAAAAAATAACCAGCGCGATCGGAACACATATTTATAAGTACAATTTAAAGGGTAATTCATTTCGCCATCCGTGACCACGACAGTGTGTAAGCCTGTTGAAAAGTTGGCAAAAATTGGGAAAAAAAAACGCGACAAATGTCCGTTAAATTGTACGTAAAACTAAACATTTACTCGTTGGTAGCTATTTGTCCAGATAAAACACGTGAAAAACTGCGGATAAAATTCAAATATATATTTATATAATTAGAAACTTTCTTATACACCAGAAAAACTACATAATAGGGATGGGCAAAAAATATCGATATATCAAATATCGATATTTTTTCAGAAATTAATCAATATAATTAATCGATATTTTTAAAAGCGGTATATCAATTTTCTATATTTATTTCAGGGTATCAAATTCGTATCAGAATCGATATTCGCGAATTGTAGATAATTATCTATTTCAAGTTACGAATTGTAGTAGGACGGCATAGTCATTGATATCGATTAATGAGAACAAGGGGCAACAATGGGAATGCCATTTATTTTGTGTTGGTAGCACTGATTGTCTTCTTAGAGTCAAAGATCCTACTAGCCTACGTTCCGTAGCTTGGGGTTAGTATCATTGATCTATGGTCCGGCAACACGCTCCGCCCCGCTTGCGCAATTGTGATTATTAAAAATATCAAAATATCGATATTTATTACCATACATACGAGTATAACGATACTAATATTAAATATGGATACAATATTATCGTTTTTTTTTCCATTTGCCCCGCTCTACTACAAAACAAAGAGATGTTACATAGAACAAGTAAAATGGAAAAAATAGACCAGTATTATATAGTAAAGTAGTAGTATATAGTAAAGTAAAATAATTTTCTTATATGGTTAAATAACCATATATAAAAATTATTTTACTTTACAGTATTTGACTAAACCACGTTTTCAATATTCAGTATTTATTGCATCCTACTAATATTATGAATGCCAAAGTTTGTATGGATGGATGTATGGATATTTGTTACTCTTTCACGCAAAAAATACGGAACCGATTAGGCTGAAATTTGGTATGGGTATTGTTTGGGACCTGGAATAACATATAGGCTAGGCTATTATATAGGCTAGGCTATTATATAGGCTAGGCTATTATATAGGCTATTTTTTATCCCGATAAAACGCGGGCGAAGCCGCGGGCAGCAGCTAGTTGATACATAAATCAGGTCTTAATGATGATGTTTTGTTTACAGATGACTACAATCGAGTGGTGCTGGAGACTGTGGACCGTGAACCAGACTCTGATTATATTAACGCTTCCTACGTAGATGTGAGTATGAAAAACATATATTATATTATATTTTATCCGACGTTGTCCCACTGCTGGGCGGCTACGTAAATACTATTTCATCATCATATCAACCTATACACGTCCACTGCTGGACATAGACCTCCACCGTACGACGCCACAAATAGCGGAGCCACCTCCATCCATCGACTCCCTGCGACCGCTACGATGTCGTCGGTGCATCGAGTGGATGGTCTCCCGTGTAGGGGGGATTTGCCAGAATCACCACGCTTGGCAGGCAAATATTATTTATTTTTATTTAAATACTTGGCTGGGTTACCCGGATTTAGGGATCTTTAACTGTCCGTACCTCAATAACTAGAAGGCCTATAGTTTGGAAATTCAAACATATTAAAGTTGAGGATATTTTCTAATGCATCACTAGACATAAACACGATTGGTGACATTTCACCCGATCAAAAAAAATGACAAAGTTACCTTTAAATGAAACTTTAAATGATCACTGTGAATAGAAAAATGAATAAAATGACACAAATTGTATACCAAAACATTGCAAACGTTATTACGCAGTACATCACTAGAAAATATTTTTATATGTCATACAAATATTTTTCAAAGCACCTAAATAACTACAAAATCGTGCTCGGCTGTCTGCGCACCGTCTTGCTTCTTGCTTGCGTCTTGCAAGTGCTGGGCTCACCTCGCCTTAAGAAAAGTATACAAAAGTAAAATAATACCAATGGCATTTTCTACTGTCAACTACACATGATAGAAAACAAAACAAAATGGTGTGCTTTATATAAATCGATGGAGGCGGCTCAGGACCGCTATTTGTGGCGTCGTACGGGGGAGGCCTATGTCCAGCAGTGGACGTGTATGGGCTGATGATGATGATGATGATGTACAAAATGATCCCAATTGAGTCTACATAAAAAGTCGGCGAGCTAGCGACAAGTTGACAAAACACTGTCGGCTGTTTACGTCTGTCTGTTGGTTCGCGAATAACTTTAAATCTACTAAATGGTTTTTCATGCAGTTTTCACCAATCGATAGAGCGATTCATAAGAAAGGTTTATAATTTATAAATATTTTGCGTTAATTGGTTGTAATATAACGATAATTGTTGGAAGTGTCGGAAAAGTCAACAATAACAATCGAAATTGCAGTGCCCAACAGGGTGTATGGACCTGCTAACATTAGCTATAATTAGATCATAAGCTACCAACCTGTGTACATACTAGCAATGATAATGAACATTCAATGAAAATGGAAGTCAAGCCGCCTGGTAGCTTTCATCGAAAACGCTGTCGTTTGTTTGTCCTTCCTTCACGCCATAACTAAGCAATCAATCTACTTAACTTTTGGTATAGAGTTAGCTAAAAAGATAAAGAATAACATAAGCTACTTTTAGTCCTGGTAAAACATCAAATTCCCATAGGAAAAAATACCTTTTTATCTCCCTAGAAATGTGAAATTCGAATTTAACGCGGGTGAAATCGCGTGGAACAGCTAGTTTTGAAATAAATATCATGTATTTAAGGCGCATAGTGATGCGACACTAACGCCACTCTTTATTTTTTCTTATATTATCGTTATGGAAAGAATAACCAAAAGTTCTCACCGACAATTGATAATAACCAGTATAAACTATTTTTCGATACCTCTGTAATAGTTTTGTTTAATTTAGTATTAGCAGAAAATGGTTACTTATCTGTTTTTTGTGGCGACTAAACGCAAGAAACCATTTTCTTCTAAATGCTTTGCACGCATTGTCTGCTGCAGGTATCGAAAAATAGTTTATACTGGGTATTATCAATTGGCGGTGAGAAATTTTGGTAGTTCTTTTCCATAACCATAATATAAGAAAACATAAGTGGCGCTAGTGTCACATCACTAGCTGCCTTAAAATTTGTATCTATGTATTTTTCGGAGGAGAAGCTAGTTAGAACATCGCTCCCTTTCCTGTATATTCGAAGACCTTTGTAGTTAAACGAAATTAGGATTTCACTGACCCAATCTCCAACACTTCAGTATTGTGATTGTTCCCGACTGTAGTTGATACCTTAACTTCTGAAACCTCTACTCAACCCTTTTCTATTACGCCTATCATCATGCTCTGACTATAAAAATTCTGTTACGCACTACAATAGCTTTGTATAAACGACAGAATATTTCCAGCCTCGTCACGTACAGAGTTAAAGTTCTGGGATATGTACTCGGAAGTGAAGTGGAGAATCAAAAGACGTAACACTACTGGCCAGTTTCTATTCAATTCAATGCGTTTATTGCAGCTTAAAATACAATGCATATTTCAGCCATAGCTTAACTATAATTAGTTAATTGTTTCTAATGAAACATCTAAAATTAAAGGGTGATATAAAAACACAATCTGAACCAGTTTACAAACGCATGACATTATGTGTGCGCGTCCAGTGCTTCATGAAAACGTAGTCTTCCATCTATAAGTTTCAGATAGCTACTGGTCTATACAATAGCGGAAGGATTTTCAAAATATTAAGTAATTAGGATTTATGCAAAAATGATCCAACGTACAACCAACGACGTTGTAGGTTGGGTCGTTTTTGCATAACCGATTTATTAAACGATTTATTTCATGATTATTAAAAAATTATCCAATTGACGAAGAAATCGATAATATACATAAAAAAACATACATACTTCCATCTAAACATCATCATCACCATCATATCAGCCCATACACGTCCACAGCTGGACATAGGCCTCCCCCGTACGACCGACGACGACGCCACAAATAGCGGTCCTTAGCCGCCTCCATCCATCGACTCCCTGCGACCGCTACGATGTCGTCAGTCCATCGAATAGATCTAAACGTAGAACCTTTTTCCAAGTAGGTTAAATTTTTTATGACCCCAATAAAAATATGATATGATGTACTGTAAAGCCAATTTCTTGCAAATCATTACACATTTTTATGAGACGGTTTGATATAAAAATTCCATCCATATTAATCAGTATTCTTTGGCGGTTTACGTCGTCGTATAACGAAAATGCGTAAAATGAGACTTATTCATATCTGCTATATAAAATAGATGATGGTGAGTCTGAAAAGTGTAGTAATGTATTTTCAAGCTGGTATATGGGAACCTACCAGAGGAAGGGCAGCAGCTTCCTTCTGAGTATTTTTAAACACCAACACTGCGATCACCAATCCGCCCGCCAAGCGTGGTGATTATGGCAAATCCCCCCCTACATGGGAGACCACCCACTCGATGGGCCGACGACATCGTAGCGGTCGCAAGGAGTCGTTGGATAGAGGCGGCTCAGGACCGCTATTCGTGGCGTCATACGGGGGAGGCCTATGTCCAGCAATAAATAATAAATAAATAAATAAATAAAATCTGTTTATTGCAGGCACAAAAACGACCCATATCACAAAAATACAAAAATACAGTGCACAAAATAGAATTAAACATAAGATTAACTAGATTTAAAAAGATTAGAATTTACATATGTAGGTACGATAGGTTACCTATTTTCTATTTCCGTCCATATGGACAGAAATCCAGTGTCTGTATATGGGATTGGCCAGATAGTCAGAAACAGCCCTCAGAATGGTGTTATTGGAGCGACTCAGTCGATTCCAGAAGGCTGCTATCCTCGTCCGTCTTATAGCAAAGAAGTCGGGAACTCCCGCGTCAGAAAACATGGTTGACGCACTGCAGTGTCTTGGTAGCCTCATAAGGGCCCGGTATGCATTATTATACTGTACCCTTATGGTGCTGAAAGATTTCCTAGTGAAGTTGTACCAGAGTTGACATGTGTACATACCTAGGCAGTATGCCTTAAACAGGGTGTTCTTCACATCGGAACTACAGTTGGCAAATCGGCGTGCAAGCATGTTGCCTCTGACGGCGAGAGCTCTTCTCTCCCGCTCTATGTCCACATCATCTTTTGATGACTCTGTCAGTAGGTGACCAAGGTACCTGAACTGTTTGACCATTTTAATGGTCGCACTGCCCAAGTGTACCTCGGGCACCTTATCAGGACCTCGCCCCGACCTGAATACCATCAACTCGGTTTTGGTAACATTATATTTTAATCCATGAGCAATAGCATATTGCTCACAGATTAAAAGTAGCTTTTGCAACCCTTTGACCGAGGGGCTAAGGAGCACCATATCGACTGCATAGCTTAGATTGTTTACACAAACATTCCCTAAGTGGCATCCGATTTTGGTGCTCCTCAGCTCCTCGATTAGATTGTTAACGTAGAGGTTGAACAGGTCAGGAGAAGTCAGCCCACCTTGACGAACTCCGCAGTAGCAATGGACGTGTATGGGCTGATGATGATGATGATGATGATATGTGAATGTAGCTATAAGATATTTTTTTTAAAAGCTGGCACGATTGTCTGTTTTTTTTTCATACTATCCACGCTGACATCTCAAATAAAAATAATAGAATTAGAATAGCCTAGAATTTATCTTAGGTGCTATAAAAAAATATAAAAGAATCTATTTAATTCCTATTGACATACTGAATATGTAACAGGTTCTTATAACATAACTACCTAAACAAAAAACTTGAATTTTATATCAGAGTAGCTGCTGCCCGCGCCTTCGCCTGCCTTTTATCGGGATAAAAAATAACCAATATGTTATTCCAGATCCCAAACTATTATCTTAACCAAATTTCAGCCAAATCAGTTCAGTAGTTTTTGCGTGAAAGAGTAACAAATATCCATACATCCATCCATACAAACTTTGATATTTATAATATTAGTAGGATAATCTCCAGAATACCAGAAATCCCAGCGGATCAGAATACCTAAAAGAACAGAATAAAACTTACTACTAAGGTAGTAAAAGGAAATACTTCATTATGAAAGAAAATTTTAATCAAATTATAGAAACAAATTAGAACTAGTATCAATAATTGAGCTAACTGCAGACTGTTAGGAACTATCTACAGGTAGCTTAATTGATCCATATCAATAACAGTCGGAAGAGTCCCCAAGACGCTGGCTGCATTACCCCGCTGTATGGCAATGCTGATGCGCTGCACCAGATACACACCAGCTATCCGGTCACGCGTCCCTTCCACCAGATCCTCAATTTTTTTAAAACCTTGAGAGCCTAGCTACCCCACGGACCTAGGGTGTCGACTCCAAGGGGAGCAAATGCGTAGGCTCTGTCGAGACCTGATAAATAATAAATAATGCTCGATAATCCACACAGCATCATCTAGCCCCTTGCTAAGCAGAGCTTGTGTTATGGGCACTATACTAAATGAGATGAAATGAAATTTATTGAAAAGACATTTAATTTATTGCATGGAAAACACAGACAAAACAATTCCAAAAACAATTAATTTTCAAAATTTTACTCATAGTTAGGTAATTTAAATCTATGTCTGCGTTGATTGCATTGGTTAGCCTTAGATATCTACGCTAGGCTTGTAAAGCCTGTGTTATAGATATCTATGCCATCCCTCATTACAATGACCCTGGTTTTATAATGAAATAATAAAAAAATTAGAATTCTAGTATATGTTACATAGTTTATTATTATTAAATACATTTGCATTTACTATTTAAAATCATTTACACGTTATTATTTTATATATAAGTTCTGAAAATTCGTATATAATTTTAAGATGACTGATTATATATAATACAATACATACATATGTACATACATAGTTTTTACTTAGAAAATACTCAGAACACCCAAAATTAATATTTGCAAATAGTACAAACAAATGTCCCAAGGCGGGAATCGAAACCGCTACCTCCTGCATTATGTAGGTACTAAAATTTGCACTTAATGCAGGTTTAGGCCACTAAATGCTGGTTTTGAAAAAAACTAGAAATTATTATGCTTTAGAGTATAAAAGTTAAAGACATATATATACCTTTTCGACATCTTCTATATTGCTACATTTTTACGTGAAACGTTAAGATCATAACGTTTTTACGGGTCCATAAAGTAGTTAATAAAAACCAGCTACTGTTACGTTTACGGCATTTGCCAGATTGTGGGGGCCTTCCAGCTCCTTACAATGGTCCAGCAAACAATTAAATTCTTCCAGTATCAGATACATTTTCACCAAATAAATAAAACGTTCTAGGTATTTTCAATATATAGTAAAATATGTGTCTCTGTATGTAATGTATTATGTATGTTATATATATACCTAATACCTTAGTACCCAGAACAACAAGGGCTAGATGATGCTGTGTTAACGGTTAGCGGTAGTATGTATGCCTAAGTTAATTACTGCTGTGTTGTCCAGTATTATTTAACTTAGGCATACTAACCTAATTTTTTTCATCAACATCAGCCCATACCCGTCCACTGCTGGACATAGGCCTCCCCCGTACGACGCCACAAATAGCGGTCCTGAGCCGCCTCAATCCATCGACTCCCTGCGACCGCTACGATGTCGTCGGTCCATCCGAGTGGATGGTCTCCCATTTAGGGGGGGATTTGCCATAATCACCACGCTTGGCAGGCGGATTGGTGATCGCAGTGTTGGTGTTTAAAAATACTCAGAAGGAAGCTGCTGCCCATCCTCTGGTAAGTTCCCTTAGTCTGCGCTCTTACGACATCCACGGGTTGAGTTGGAGATTAACTAATAAAGTATCTAAAATGCTTAACATGCATAGTACACACTTTACTTAATACTAGAAATGCTAGCCTAAGTTAAAGTATCTATGGGATAGGTACTTCAAAACATGTGAACCCAAACTTTATCTGAGTAACATTACATTGATAATGTCTCTCCCGTGTAATTGGCGTAAAATTGACATGTAGCATTGTACATCTGTAAAACTTTTAACAAGTTTAAATTGAAACGTTCAAATACATGTGATTTGTATGTGTCGAGTTTGTAATTTGTGTTTTATTACTGTTGTTGTTATCGCGAGTTTAGCTTGTTCTATTTTAACTTTATGTCACAATTTGTTGTTTGATTAATTTTTGCTACAAAAAAAATACCTTATGTTAGGTATAACATAAGGTATTTTTTTTTGTAGCATTTGCCTTTTGATGAAAAGCAATTTTAACCAAGAATATTTGACTGCACGCATCTTTGGCAAAAATGGTATTTTGACGAAAGGCAGTTTTGACTAAAAGGTATATGAAAACAAAGGTTGCCTGGAAGAGATCGCTTCTAAGCGATAAGGCCGCCCATTGTACATGTTTTATGTAATGTCTATTTTTAACGTTTTCTTCGTGGTGTACAATAAAGAATTTTGTAATTGTATTTGACAAAACACACCTTTGGCAAAAATTGGGTAATGACAAAAAGCAGTTTTGACGAAACGTATAAAACTCTTGTGTTTTTAACAGATTTTAAAAAAGGAGTAGGTTCTCAATTCGTCTGTATGTTTTTTGTATGTATGTATGTTACGCGATATCTCCGCCAATGGACAGTTTTTGAAAATTCATTCACTATGAAAATGAATCCGAGGTGTTCTCATAAACAAATTCCCCCAGGGTATTAGTAATTATCCCACAAAACATAAAAACAGTGTAAAAGTAAGGAATCCGATCTCAATTATTTGGTTTTTGAAAACAATCCAATTTACACAATGACTGTTAACAAACAGTTTCCACGGAAACGGGCGTAAACAAGAGGCAGGTTCAGAATTCGAAGTCGGTTTATCGTTTATTAAAACACGTCATATTATCGACCATAAAATTGCGCGCGTTTTCACGGCAATGAGAGCATTATTATTCTAGGAGGAACACTCTGTTCAGTAGTGTTATCTTCATACACTTTTCCTGCTACTTCGATACATGTAAAGTCAAAAGAGGCGCCTACGTTTAGGGATATCCAAATTTTTTTGGTCCTCCATTGAAGAGATGAAGAGGCGTCGTCGATATAACAGGGTCGATATACTGAGGATAATGGAGTCAATGAGGAGTGGTACCTCAACTGGAGTTTTTTTTGCGATTTCTGACTATTTAAGTACTCCAATCACAATTGGTCCGTTAAAAGAATTTGATCAGTATAAGAACAAGGATCGATTTGAAAAAAAAGTACCTATTTGTGTGTAAAAAGCAGATTTTTTTGCTAACTGTAATTTTTTTTTTATGTTTGTCTGGGTATGGTATTTCTCTAAATAATTTAGATAGACATTTTCCTATAGATTCACCAGTAAATTTTCATTATTTTGTTACAGAGTATATTAAAACCAAACGCGTACATCGTAACCCAGGGGCCAACGGAAGACACGGTGGTCAGCTTCTGGCGGATGATCTGGCAGGAGCGTGCTGCCGCCATCGTCATGCTGACCAAGACTTTCGACTTCATCAAGGTAACATTATTACAAGGGTAATTGTAGACGACACACGTTGATGATTGTATGACGAAGACACGGTGGTCAGCTTCTGGCGGATAATCTGGTAGAAGCGTGCTGCCGTCATCGTCATGCTGACCAAGACTTTCGATTTCATCAAGGTACACTTCCTCATCATCATTTGGTCTATTTGCATCTACAGAAGATATTCAGTCAGTAACAAAAGTACTCGGCGAGTCCCAGCCAGGCTGATGACTCTTAATGCATTTGGTGCCCAGCTTCTGCGGTGCGACTTGAAAAAACGCGCAGCAGGAGGAATCAGCTTTTGGGTAAACTTATTAAAATGTTAAATTGATTTGTCTTTAAATGCGCTTTAGACAGGTTAACAACATATATGGTCCGGGAAACTTTGCACTATTGTCAAGGTTACATAGGATTCTTTTGAACATTGCATGTTGTCAATTTTATCCTTATATAAAAATCTCGTGTCACAGTGATTGTAACCAAACTACTGCGCAACGACTTGACCGATTTTTATGTTTTTTTTTTTGTGTATATTCGGTAGGTTTGACTATATACATATGTAGGTCGTTTACTTTTTATAACCCTAAGTGAAAAGGGCGGCCCACCCCAAGTTTTTATTATTATTTTTGATCATTTTTTTTATGATTTGGCATAAAAAATACATTAATTCCACAATTTTCACCTTTCTAACTACAACCCCCATTTTTAATAGCGATAT
This sequence comes from Eupithecia insigniata, assembly GCA_947859395.1. Lineage (NCBI taxonomy): Eukaryota > Metazoa > Arthropoda > Insecta > Lepidoptera > Geometridae > Eupithecia > Eupithecia insigniata. The sequence continues at coordinate 2,060,940 of OX402009.1, read as the reverse complement.
TAGTTAGTACTGTAAAATGTTCAACCCTCAGTGGTCGATGGCAAACCAACGTTTGCCGGGTCAGCTAATTATATTTATATTTTCCTACTGCACTGTTCCTACCACGGTCGCGACCAACAAAATACTCACAATTAGTAACATTCGAAAAGGAAACCGCATAACCTGTAAACAAAGCTAGACGTAAACTAGCCTAAACTTTGTCGAATGCATCTTGATACCGCCTCGGTGCCTCAAGATTTAAGATAATTGATCATCGGAAACTTGGGTTTGGACCACGAACTAACAAGCGAAGCTGTCGGCTTAGCTTTAGCCAAATTTGTCGTAGAAAGCTGGTAAACTTGGCATAACTTTGACTCACCACAGAATATAGGTTAATTTTGATAAAATATTTTTGCATATTTATATCTGAATCTTTATTTTTATTTATTTTTGCAATATATACGTAGGCCGCCTCATATACCTTGATTTTCGGTTCTGAAAAAATTGAGCATTGAAAAAAATATTCTGCAAATATTTGTCTTGGGAGTTCTATATATAATATAAAATATCTATCTATGTAATATATTATGTATATCAGCCATCTAGTACCCATAACACAGGCTCTGCTTAGCTTTGGGCTAGATGATGCTGTGTGGTTTGTCCAGCATTATTTATTTATTTGATTTTGTAGAATACAGCTATAACAAATGTACTTAATTAACTAGATAAGTACATTTCTAAAGTGTACATTAACAAAACAATAACAGAAAATGTAGTTACAGCATTAGCAAAAAGGCCATTGACTTGATTAAATTAAATACGTGTTCATTTACAATATGGTACGAATACCAAGTGTATATATATATATATACACCAAACCAAACATTTTCGAAATAAATTAGGTACTTTTAAAATAACCCAAAATGTATACTAAAAAAACTCTTCTTTCTTGGTATCGTCGGCGACAGCTTCGGCTTGTAACATAACAACTCCTAGTAACTATCACGGTTCTAGATTATGCCGCATGACATAACAGATTATGCCTATTATAATATAATTGCCTATTAAATATACTTTATTGACAAAGAAAATAACAATCAAATAATATAAAGAAATTAAACTAGTATTTACAATTGAAACAATTGAGCTAACTGCAGTTGCAAACAATCTACAGATAGCTCAACTGGTCCATATCAATACCAGTCGGAAGCGTCCCCAAGACGCTGGCTGCATTGCCCCGCTGTATGGCAATGCTAATGCGCTGCGCCAGATACTCACCAGCTCTCGGGTCACGCGTCGCTTCGACCAGGCGCTCAGATATTTTTTTGAAAACCCGGAGAGCCTCGGTACCCCACGGACCTAGGGACTCGACTCCAAGGGGAGCAAATGCGTAAGCTCTGTCGAGACCTGCATATTTGCGCCTCTTGAGATCCTCGGCCAAATCTGCCGCCGAACCAGAGCTCACGGATGTCCTCGAAAGATGGTCTAGAAAGATCCTATTAAAATATAATATAATTATATAATTTGATATAAGAAATACAGTATTGTTATAGTATTTTATAAGTATATTGTATATTAGGTAAGTAAGTTAAAACTAAATCTTATGTCCTGTACTCATGCACATAAACCCAACTTTATAACTTTATTTCTCTCTCCTAATAAGGTTTGCTGGAAGAGAACTATTTTTAGGGTTAAGCTCGCCTTTGCCATGTATTTTCTTTTATATTTTTATTGTGCAATAAAAGATTAAGAATCGATGATAATATTAAATAATCGTCCATAGAGACGGTCTCCAAGCGTTATAAAATCAGATAAAACACTCAAGATGCGGATCTGCCATACAGCTCTATTACATCGGAGCTCCGTAATAAACGCTCTACGAGTCCATTTCTTCTTGTCCGAAGTAAATTGTCTTACACTGAAGTAAATTAATAGGAAGAGGGTCTCTTTGTACCACTTTCTTGATTAAAAACTGAATGAAAAAGTCAACCGCAGTTTCTCGGAAATAGAATTAACTGAGGAACATTGCGGAACATTTTGCTGAATGGAGGGAACATAATCACACTTGTAGAAGTTTTATTGAAATGTTGAAACATTTGTTTGTACATATTTTTCAGGATTAGAGTCCATTTTTGTTGGACTAGGGCGCTTTCGTTAGGAATTTTTCTGTTCGTCAAAGGTTATGTCTGTTTAAGAAAACTCTGAAACGTATAACTTGATGGCTTTGAAAAAACTAAACCGGACATCAAATTCTTTAGTATTTACACCGTTTTTTAAGTTTTTCGAGACAAATACCCTTATTCCCTAGGGAATTAAAGCTTTTCTATGGAAAGCTAAAGAGTAAGCGGCAGTGAGTTTTACCAAAATTTCAAAGAAAATTATAGTCGTCGCTTATCCTTTCAAATCAAATCACTTTTTAACAGACGCAAAACAAAAACGGAGAATGTTTTATGTTCAATGTTTTTATTGATAACAATTCAAAGTTACAGGTCAGGTAATATACATACATGGTTACCTTACACGAGGATAACAATAGAAACATGTCTATGACACGATATAGGTATTATTATTAAATATGATGGGCCACCCTTATTACTAAGGGGTATGAAAATAGTTTACAACTTATTCTCAGACCTGCTAATTATAAAAAAAACATAAAAATTGGTCGAGCCGTTCTGGAGGAGTTTCGTTATAAACACGGTGACACTATTTTGTTAGTTATACCTACATATATAAAGATTTATTAAGCTTCACCTTATCCTAGCTTCTTATATCTTGTATAGATAGATTTTATATTACACATAGAAAATATCCAGGACACCCGAAACAAATATCTGCAGATCGTACAAACATTTGAACCGAGGCGGGAATCGAACCCACAACCAAATACGCTGCTTGAGGCGCAACCTCGTGCACTGGTAGCTTTTTTGGTGCCATACACACAGCTACCAGCTACCATATTGTTGTGTTCTATTAAAACTAAAAGTAGCAGTACAATGATATAATTTAATTAGCAATAAATACCAACAGTGCATCAATACCAACCCCTTTCTTATATTATCTAATAAACCAAACGCCACTTCCTGGGGCGACAAACCGGTAATTGGTCCAGCCAATAAACTGAAACAACCCGCAATGAAGTTAATCAGGTGAAAAATACGAGACGTAAACCCTACCCGACTACCCCTCCTTCCCCCTACTCCCGACACAACCTATTACAGGGTGTGCACTGTTCCATTTTCACTTAGGATTTGCGACGTGAACAATTTACAATCGGGGTTTGTTTTGTGTTGGGAAAGATCGGGAATAAGATTGTATTCCCGGTCTGGGGTTGTATTTTTATAAAAATATGGGGTCTATTTGGACAATTAGGTACCTAACCCCTTACTGACCTATGATCTTATTTTATTTTCTACCTATGGTCCTGTATGACCTATGGTCATAGTGTATTTTCTTAAATTATTAGTGAATAAATAATGCTGGACAATTCACACAGTATTATCTAACCCCAAACTAAGGAGAGCTTGTGTTATGGGTACTAGATAACTGATATATACTTAATATAATACACTAATTCCTCATCATCATATCAGCCCATACACGTCCACTGCTGGACATAGGCCTCCCTCATACGACGCCACAAATAGCGGTCCTGAGCCGCCTCCATCCATCGACTCGCTGCGACCGCTACAATGTCGTCGGTCCAAGGTGTGTGGTTGGTCTCCCATGTAGGAGGGATTTGCCATAATCACCACGCTTGGCAGGCGGATTGGTATACAATACACTACATAGATAGATATTTTTTATTATACATAGAAAACATCCAGAACACCCTGAACAAATATCTGCAGATCGTACAAACATTTGTCCCGAGGCGGGAATCGAACCCGCAACCTCTTGCGTCGCAGGCGGACCTTCGCCCACCGCGCCACAGAGGTCGTCTATTCGAACGAACATAATATTCGGTCGAATATTATGTTCGTTTGTGTTCATACAACTTACAAGTACCCAAAGTAGCGCCTATTTACTAATGACAGCAAAATAACACAAACCAGTTTATATTCTAATGCTAAAATCCGAAGTAATTTGCACAAGGAGTTTGTATGTCGATCTTTTTAGTTCTCGATTCATCTTTACTGACCTATGGTTCTATGTTGAAAATTTTAAATCTATAAACATTCTATAGTTTATGGTCGCACACAGAAGAAAAAAAAAGAAAATAATAAATACGTTGAACCAGGTGTTTTTTTTTTAGTTATAGCCTTTTTCGTATATTTTAGTTTTCGACAGTACGCGTGTGGTGTAACGAAGTCATATAAAAGAACGACATAACTGCTAATAAATGCTATTCTCCGGAAAATACCGCCTCCCTTATGCGCAGAGTCCGGGATAGCTCTAACAGTGTCCTGAGAACTATTGCTGATAGACTCTCCTCTCCTATATGGTTATGTTTTGTGCGTAGGGTAACATGTGTAATATAATGTTTTCCTTTACTAACAAAATAATAGGAACTTGTTATTCGAAATAAAATATATAAATTTAATTTTAATTTAAAAACTCAAGTACTCCGTACTATTAAAACATAATTAACGAACTACCCCGAGTGCGACTGAGAGTCTTCATTGTTTTCATAAACGAATTGTTTTATTAATGCATTGAGTTAAGCTAGAAACAAATTATTTTCAAATTGGAAATCAAAAACGTTATTTTTTTAGCTTATAAAATAAGCTTATGGACAAGTCAAATTTTTAACTATAAATAGACCAGCTAGTCAGCTGGTGCCCGCGCCTTCGCCTGCGTTTTATCGGGATAAAAATAGCCTATGTGTTATTCCAGCCTATGTGTTATTCCAGCATAGCCATAGTTAAGTCCCAAACTATACCCATGCCAAATTTCAGCCAATCGGTTCAGTAGTTTTAGCGTGAAAGATTAACAAATATCCATACATCCATCCTTTCAAACTTTGAGTTTTATAATATTAGTATGATTAACAAATGTGTTGGGTCGCTTTAATACACACCACACACTGCAAAAGTGAGGTTCTAGCTTTAATTTCGCTTCGAACCAAATCCGTCCCTAAATCAAACTTTCTTACAGGTTATGTGCGTGCAATACTGGCCGCCAAACAAGGAAAAGGATGAGACGTACGGAGACATCAGCGTCGGCATCGTACAAGAAGAAGAGCTAGCCAATTTCCACATACGCACCTTCAGGCTTTACAAGACTGAGAAGGACGTAAGTCTAATTATAGACTATTAAGGCATGACGACTGATTTTGAGAAACTACACCGTGATATTTTTAAACATCTACTGAATGCAAAATAAATCATATTTCTGCAAAAAAATGGTCTTCGAAGGAAAAATACAGCTTTTAAAAATGCATTTTCAATTTCGCTCAAAAACGCTACAATATTCGTGGCGGCTGTCTATGACGTCATAGATGCACGAACATCTGATGATACAGAATGATCATAATATTTTCAAGAGAAGCTTTACCAGCTATTCTGTGCCTTTACATTACATATTGTGGCGGCATGACGTCACGGTTATGTATTCTCTGATTGATGTTCAACGTGTCATGGCGGATTGATGTATTTTGTAGTTTTATTTTATCAAAATAATAATTAATCCAGATCAATAAATAAAATATAATACGTGTTTTGTAATGGCTCAGGTATAATTCGATAAATACATAATTTTTGTGATTTTTAGTTATTGTCGTCATCCCTATTGTTCCTGCCCACATACCTACATATCTCTGTTTTCACCACTGGCACTGAGATCGAGTAATAATTATAGGTACTCGATTCCGAGAATCTAAGATAATAAATAAACGAATGCGAGGTCTGTTTCATTGAGAAGTGTAAAAAAATCTCACAAACTCTAAAATTTCGGCTGGATTTGCTTTTTAGTACGAGAACCCACGACCAAAACCAAACGCTACGTGGAAAATATCTGATATTGGTAGTTTCAAGTTCGAATAATAGAAGGGGAATTCAGGAGAAGGTCGCGAGTTCAAATCCCGCCGGAGTCGTAAATTATTGGGATATTATTTAATTTCTTTGAGATTACCCCAAATGCGGGCTTAAGCACTATATCAACAAAAACCTTAGAATTCAGCAACAGCGAAACCTCTCGTCAAACGATCTAAATGTAACTTTAGGACTTTGAGCAGGATTGAATAACTTCAATGTATCCCCTGTAGGTGGAGCTAACGGCGCTATAGTCCGTAAGTAAGTCCAAAAGATTTTCGACGAATCGGGTAGGTACTTGCTTCCGTGGCGCAGTTGGTTAGCGCAGTCCCGTATTCAGGGGAAGGTCGCGGGTTCAAGTCCCGCCGGAGTCGTAAATATTGGGATATTATATAACTTCTATGAGACAAAAATTTTGGCCGTGGGCTCTCGTCCTATTTGTTTTGTCTCGTCGTACCAAAACTTAAAGATTATTTCTTATAAAACGTTGGCTGTTTCCGAGGCTGTATTGCATAATGTAAATTTCAAAGCAAATTAAGCACACTTTAGTTTTTTTTTTAATTTTCTTCTTTTGTGTCGCATGGCACCAGCGCAATGTAGCGCCATCGTAACCGTGCATCATGCTGAGCGACAACTTTTTTTGTTATCTCGATTGTAACTTATGTTTATGTTGTTACTTTGCTTGTACTTTTGTGACACAATATAAATACCTTTTCATCATCATCATCCCATACACGTCCACTGCTGGACATGGGCCTTCCCCGTACGACGCCACAAATAGCGGTCCTGAGCCGCCTCCATCCATCGACTCCCTGCGACCGCTACGATGTCGTCGGTCCATCGAGTGGATGGTCTCCCATGTAGGGGGGGATTTGCCATAATCACCACGCTTGGCAGGCGGATTGGTGATCGCAGTGTTGGTGTTTAAAAATACTCAAATAAATACCTTTTACTTTACTATAATTTTACTTACTTTAATTAAAACAAAATTATAATTATAACTATAAACATTTGTTAGAGTTCCATAATGAAATAAACAAATATTGTTTCAAACGGAAAACTACTTTATATAATAATGATCCACTTTGTTTTAATTTTAAATCAATTTACGAAATTATATCAGAAATTCAGGTCATGCATAGAGGATATCTACCAACCTATGTATGTATTTGCTTGGAGGGCGGCAGCCACATAATATGCTAATGGATTGAATTATGAAATGATGATAGCATACAAACATAGCAGGTAACGTTTTGGCAATGCGAAACGGAGTGTAGGAAGACCTCCCACTCGATAGACAGACGACATTGTAGCGGTCGCAGGGAGTCTTTGGATGGAGGCGGCTCAGGACCGCTATTCGTGGCAGGCCTATGTTCAGCAGTGGACGTATACGGGCTGATGATAATGATAAACATATCTGATAAGATGGTTTTCATAGGTAGAACATTCCTGTGTCAAGTGGAAGAAAATATGGGCCGCAGATAAACACGTTTCCTGCTCAATCAAAACTTATATTATTAACTAAGGTACAGAAATGGGAAATACCCGAATAATAAGAAATTCCAACATGATATGGGGCTTTTAATCGTTTAAAAAAAATTGTGGTCGGTAAAAGTACCTACCGACGGGGCTGGATTCATCTTGATAAATCCGACCGATTTTACTTTAAACCATCTATCACTGTTCGGCTACACCGATTTTCATTAGGTCGACATCGGCTAATGAAAATCGGTACAGCCGAATCTACACAGTCAAATCGGTACAGTCGGAATCTCTGTATGAGAAGTCGAATTTCTAACAAAAAACTAAATAAGAATCGGTTCATCATGTTTAGTTTGATATTATGTATGAATCTAATTTCCAGCTATAATAAAAAGACCAAAAAATAAACAAATGTAGCTTCTTATTGCAGAATAAATTTATTTATAACATGGTATACAAAACAAGAGAAATACAAAAATATACTTAACAACGCATTAACATAATTAACAGCCTTTGGGATTTAAAATTTTAAACATAATATAGGCAGCGCGTCGTAGTGACCCAGCGGTAGGAAAAAATTGGTCTTTCCCTATGTGCGCGGCTAATTAGGTCCCACGCTCAGCTTATCAGCTTGTTGTCATTATCGTCCGAAGATGACTACTACCCCACCTACAACTAGTAGTAGTAGTACAAGTGGCACTGCTACTACTGCCGCCGTCAACAGTTAGAATTACGACTCTATTTGTCTCTTCTTTTCCCACAGGTGATAGTAGAAGAGCGGTTTCTCCTCCAATTCCACTACACGCAGTGGCATTCTCATACGTGTCCATTCAGCAACGCCCTGCTAGAGTTTCGAAGAAGGGTACGGGCCGTGGTCGGGCGGCGTTTGGCCACCAATCCTAACGCTGGGCCTATGGTCGTGCATTGCAAGTGAGTATAACTCCAACCCCTTTAGCAAAGCCCTGTTGGAGTTATGGAGGTGAGTGTGAGCCGTGGTCGGGTTGCGGTTGGCAAGCAATTCTAGCGCTGGACATGCATTGCAAGTAAGTGATAAGTGTAAAATTCCTCGCAACGCTCTTCTAAAGTTTCGAAGAAGAGTGCGGGCCATGTTTGGGTGGCGGTTGGCAACCAATCATAACGCTGGGCCCATGGTCGTGCATTGCAAGTGAATAAAACCTTCTTTCAACATCGCGCAAGGCTTCATAAGCTTTATGGGTCACTGGCAACTAAGAAAGTAAGCCCCAAGCCGTATTTCAAAAGTTTCATAACGTTCTATTGTTTTCTCTAACTAAAAATGGAACGTTAGATCTCTAAGGATATTTTTCTATTAAAGTCTCGATAGTCAGGGTTAGGGTAAAAATGTTACCGGTAACGGTTTTTTTTTTTGGTACGTTTAAGTTTCATACTTTGAGTGTAAAAATGTCACCGTCGAATAAAATATTATTTTTTATCTGTAAATTCGTCACTGGTTCTTCCATCGTAGATTTTGTACAGTCAGAATGAGAATAACGTGAAATAAACCAATTGCTTTAAAAAATAATTATATATTAAGTACAAATTATTCTCAATCCTCAACTGTGCCATTATTTAAAGATGTGGCGTAATAAGTCAACGTTTCTGAAAGCTGATTACGGACATTTTGTTTCGAGCCAGTTTTCAAGTTACCAAATTGTGGTTAACAGAATAAGAAATAAGTTAATTCCGTGACCTTTTTTAACAAGATTTATTTTCAATGAAACTTTATAAATATTACGCGAAAAAAGTTTGTTCGATATCCATAAGTGATTTATGATTGAACTTCAGAAGAGACAGAAGTTCGTTTATTTTAAAATTAATTTATATTTATTTTTAGTGATGGTGGAGGGAGATCGGGGGTATACTTGGCCATTGACGCAAACCTAGAGTTGGCTGAAGAAGAAGACTGTTTTGACGTTTTTGGATTCCTGAAGAAACTACGACAATCAAGGAAAGGCCTGATTGAGAATGAGGTACAGTGCCTATTAAACTTTTACCTAAGTATCTCCATCACAATTTTTGTCATAACAATTCTTGTACCTTCCATAATGTTCCAGCGTATCTTTGAGTATCTCATCGAAAATTTAAGCAATTTAAGCAGAAATTAGGCACTCCTGAGGTTTGGTAACTGCTCAATACTACTATTGCAATTAATAAGTTTACATAGTTGCTAGATTGTCACCTATTATTATATATATTATTACATTACCATAATAATCATATTCCAGTAAGTTTCAAAATGTGCCAGAATATTCTGCTATAATCAGTAAGTTCATAACCACTGCTTATTAGTCTTTTAAATAATTTAAACATTTCCATATTGTCATTTCAATGGACACATACATTTATGAGGACAAACCTAAATTTAAAAAAATATGACCAGAAATCTGTGAGCTTATCATCCAAAAAGTTTTAATAAGCGTTAGTTTTCCTAAAGTATATAAATATAATAACAATGTTGTCTCTTCCAACAGGAGCAATACAAATTCGTCTACGACACACTAGAAGAGCACATAGTCTGCGGAGTCTCCTGGTTTCCAGTCTCAGAGCTGTCACAAAGACTGAAGCAGAAGTCGCAGAGAGATCCAGTGTCCAAGCTCAATGAGTACCAGAAAGAATACCAGCAGATCTGCAAGCAAACTCCGAGGTTTACGATAGGGGACTGCGCTGGTGGGCATAGGGGCGACAATCGCGAGAAGAACCGGGATGTATTGGTAGTTCCACGTATGTATAACGTGTAAAATAAAAACTTCCCTTGTTAAAATATAACTACCGTGAGAATCGACGCTTTACAATATCAGAAAAGTATACACTGGGTCGTAAAAGCCGACTAAGGGAACCTACCAGAGGAAGGGCAGCAGCTTCCTTCTGAGTATTTTTAAACACCAACACTGCGATCACCAATCCGCCTGCCAAGCGTGGTGATTATGGCAAATCCCCCCTACATGGGAGACCATCCACTCGATGGACCGACGACATCGTAGCGGTCGCAGGGAGTCGATGGATGGAGGCGGCTCAGGACCGCTATTTGTGGCGTCGTACGGGGGAGGCCTATGTCCAGCAGTGGACGTGTATGGGCTGATGATGATGATGATGATGATACACTGGGTGGCTTTTTGAGATGGGGTGTTTTAGCATAAATCTAGGTGCTGACTTCTTTCACGGCTTTTCTCCAACTCTTATGGTTTCGGATTTGACCATCCACTCCCTTCTCAAAAAACACCCTGTATAAGTATAACAATGTATAATAAAACATCTAATTCTCATGAAATTTAGATAGGCAAAATAAACATGTATTAGGCACATAAGTGATGTTATAAATGTGCTAGTGGTTTCTTTTTCACTTCTTCCACTAGTGGACAAAAAATTGAAGTGAAGAGAATATCAATAACACCTTATTTCTTATTTGATAATAATAACTATGTTTATAGTATACAATTTAACTTGTGTAAGTGCTTATTTTGTAAGCCTAAAAAATTAACGGCCGAATACTCAAACGCAACTCAGATGTAAGCCGTCTTATGTCGCAATATTTTGACAGTTTTCAATGAAAATCTGTCAAAAAATCGTCACTTGAGTCGTGCTGAAATCTGAGATTCGTTTGAGTATTCGGGGGTAAGTTATTGATTCTGATTCTGATTCGGAATGGCCCATCAAATAAGTCAATATCAAAAATTAGGGTACAGCACACACAGGCACTTTTTTCATTTAAGTCTTTTCTGAACCCTGTTGTACTATGAACCTATTTCCATTCGATCAAGTTTTTATTGATGATGGACCAGTTAAGCTACCCATAGATTGTTTGCAACAGTCTGCAGTTAGCTCAATTGTTTCAATTGTAAATAGTAGTTCGAATTTGTGTCTATTCAAATAATAGAAACAAATTGTAATTGTTATTTTCTTTGTTAATAAAGTTTTTATATTTCACAGCTGATAATTTCCGCCCATACCTGACATCTTTCCAAGGGAACAGTTTTACAGATTACATTAATGCAGTGTTCGTAGATGTGAGTACCTATTTTATTATAACACTTTAAAAATAAAAATAATATCCATAGATTCCCCCATAGCCCAATCACCCAGTCCATCCATTCACCACAATAACATGGCTTTTTTTGTTATTTTCATTTTCCTTTGCAATAGTTTCTACTCCTGGCGGATATCATCTTCGGTTGTATCATATTGTGCAACCAAGTATGATACCCGCTATGTGTAGCTCTCGCCTTTAGATTAATTCTCATAGACAACTTGGCCAGCTTTTACAAGTGCCGACAAACTGTCGCACAGTTTGGCATGAAAGATATACTGCAACGTACTTTTAAGTTGAAAAAAAAACAAAAAAAAACAAGACTCGGCGCACCTACAGGTGTGCCGAGTCTCTTAAAGATTGAGAGTCTAGGTTTTGCTCTTACGACATCAGAAGGCAGCCATCCTCTCCAGTTCTTCCAAATGAGAAGCATTAGAGAGAATATTTAGCATGTGCTCTATTTTCAGGGTTACACCAAACCTCGAGAATACATCGTCACGGAGTGGCCTTTAGTGCGCACACAGGGAGAGTTCTGGTCGTTAGTGTATGACTACGAGTGTGCAGCTGTAGTCGTGCTTTGTGTTCCACCTAAGAACTCTGTGAGTGGACTTTATCTACCTTATAACCCGGCTACACGCTCAAATATTTATGCATGCATGATTGCACAAACCAGTTTGCGTAATCAAGATTTGCCCGGCCACACGCGCAAATTGGTTAAAGCCCGGCGACACGCTCCATCTTGCTTGCGGAAACGGTGTTTGTGCAATCATGCATGCACAAATGTTTGAGCGTGTAGCCGGGCTATTTATACTATTTTTATACTTACGACCACAAAGTTGGTCGTTATGGTATGTCTAATATTATCATCAGATAGATGTTTCTATTTCCATATCATATCTCATCATTCTTCTTTCCAATTTAATGAGATTTTTCTCAATGATTTGTAAATTTTCAGCAACAATTCCCTCCATTCTGGCCTGAGAGCCGCCATTCGAAGAAATATGGTCCAGTGTTCACGATAGACCACGTATCACACAACCATTACACCAACATCAAGACTTGGATATTCAGAATCAATAAGAAGGTACGCTACATGCTGTTTTAAACTTTACATGTGTAGAATTTCCTTAATTTTTCTTCAGGATTTCTGATTCCAATGGCCTTCGATCTGCTAGCTTAAATGTCTCTAGCATATGATTTATTTTCCAATATATTTCAGATTATTTCACTGACTGAACTGATGGCAGGAGTTAAAGCCCCTACAAAGACAGTCCAGCTCTTCCAGCTGACCTGCTGGCCGATGGGCCATAAAGTGCCTTCTTCGACTAACTCTCTGGTCGAGCTGATGAACATGGTCGAGCGATGGAGGCAGCGAACTGACTACGGACCTGTTTGCGTCGTCTCGCCGTAAGTAGACAATTTGATGATACGGTATATAATTAGCGTTTTTGGGGGTTGATGTAAAGGTGTTTCTTCTCAGGGATGGGCGGAGTCGAGCTGGAGTGTACTGCGCCGCGAATGCCTGCATCGAGCAAGTGATCCAGCACGGGGAGGTGGATGTGTTCCAGGCGGTGAAGACTGTACGCCGGCATCGGCCGCAGCTCGTGGAGAACATGGTAAATTAAGATTCTTAAGCAAGAGAGGATGAACTGGGGTGGATAGGTCAGAGCTGACGGACAATCTTGTTACAGACCGAGTACAAGTACTGCTACGATCTAGTTCTCCACTACGTCCTGCACTACTTAAATAAGGATATGAACGAAAAGAAGTGAGAGTGCGAACTCAAAGACGAGCTCTGGTTCATCGAGTTCGGTCGCGGCGCGGCGCTGCCCACAACGCCGCCCGAGGAGCCGAGCCCGGCGGTGGCGCGCGCACGGCCTCCGCGGCCCCGGCGCGGCCTGTCGCTAGACCGGCTGTTGCCCGCGGGACGCGCGCTGCCGCCGCACGCCGCATCCGCGCCCGCGCCGCGCCGCGACCGCCCGCCGCTGCGCCGTTCCATCCGCCTCGACGAGGAGGACGCCGCGGCCGACGAGCGCCGCCGCGCCTTCGGCCGCCGCCCGCGCGCGCCCTCCATCGACGAGGACGACGCGAGCGACGCGCGCGACGCCTGTGAGTGCGGCCTCTCGCCGCCGTCCCCGCGCGCCGACACACCCTCCGACGAGGACAACCTGGAACCGGAGCTCGTCTCCCCCCCGGCGCCTGCCGCCACGCGTCGCGCCGCATCCGCCGAGCGCGCCCGGCCGCCGCCTCGCGCTCTCTCACAGGGCGTGTTCGAGCGCCGTCTGCCGCGCCTCTACCGCTTTGGGCTCGGCGAGCGCTGCAAGCGCGCCAGCTCAAGCGCACTGTACGAGCGCGCCGAAGAGCGCTCCCCGACCGAGGCTTTCTACAACGCAACTGGCTCCACGCGGCTTAGCTCGCAGGAGCTCTTCGAGAAATTTTGCTCGGAGGACTTCACGTCGCTGTACGGGCGTTGCGAGCGGCGTCACCGCCCGCCGCATTCCAAGTCCACGGGCAGCAGTGGGCCCGACGTGCGCGCCGCGTGCTGCCGCCGAGCGCCGGCCGGCTCTCAGCCTGCGCTGTGCCGCCGCCGCACGCCGCATACCGCGCCGCAGTCGGACCGCTCCACGGACGACGACGACGCCTCTTCGCAGGCGCCGCGGCCGGAGGATGACTGCTCGCGCTCAGCGCCGCCGCTCAGCCCGGACCGCTTCGAGGCACGCTTCACATTCGACATCTCGGAGCGCAGCGAGGTCGCCTCCGTGCGCGACGAGACACCATCCGACGCGACAGAGACGCGCAACCTGACGCTCTACGAGGAGCCGCACTCGGACCGCACGAGCATCTGCGAGCTGTACGATGCAGCGTTTGCGTCGCACCGGCCGTCGCTGAGGCGCGACGGGTCCCGCCGCCGCGTCGCCGGGACCGTCGACCTCAGCGCGCTCGACTTCCGCGCGATCGACGACGAGAGCCCGCGCGCGTCGAGGCGCTCGCTCGACGACACGCTGCGGCAGAGCTCGGAGTCGCGCAGCTGGGCCTCAGATTCGGTGTTCGCGACACCGCGGCGCGTGCCGGCCGCCGCCTCGCCGTGCTCTGGTGCGCCCTCGACGGCCGCCAGCACAGCGCTGGAGAGCACGCTGGCGGAGGACGAGGCGCCCTCGGTGATCGAGCGGCGAGAGTACGCGCTGGCGCTACAGCTGGGCCGCATCGAGCTGGACGACGAGCGTGGCACGCCAGGCGGTGGTAGCGCGCGCCTCTCGAGCCGCCCGTCCATGCACAAGCTGGAACCGTTGGAGCCGGAGCCCGAGAGCGCGAGCAGGAGCGGGCGCACGTCCAGCGAGGCGTCGGCGGATAGCGCGCGGCGTCGGCGCGGCGCCAGCGAGCCCCCGCGCCGCTCAACGCGCTGCTTCCCGCTGTGACGACGGCCCCGCGCGCTGCCCGCGCCCCGCCGCCGTCGCGCCCGCTCCCAGCGCGTGTGCGACGAACGGTCGCCGACGACGGTGCATACCCTGTCGTGCGGTCTGAACTATTCACCTGTACCTAGCTCGTTGAAATGGACTCGCCCTAGTCTAGTGACGAAGAAATCGAATTTTTCATGTAATTATTCTAGACTAGTATTTTACCAGTGAATAGTAACTGCCAAATTTCTAAATGGATCGTATATTTATCTTGTACTTGTAGATAGGAGCTAGGGTTAGGGAGCGCGCTGCGAGCGTAGAGCGTAGATTCTAAATGACGTAGATAGATTGTACCCGCGACGACGCAGTCCACGACTGACACAGGGTCAACATAGCTATTGTAATTGCGAAATTATTTCAATTTTTACTACCGCTTTATTTACTCGTAATTAATGAACGATGGCTATTGTCTCATCGAAATGTCCCAACAAAATGTACGAAACTCACTTTTCTAGTCAAAAAATTATCGTCTGTTCTAAAAGTAGAGCGAAAATCTGCCAAGAAAGTTTGAGCCCCGGTGCTATGCCTGTTTTCACTTGGTTTGGTCAAGCTGTAATGGCTCAAAATATGTTGGAAACTTATTCATTAATAATTATTCTTTTCGTTCTTTAAAATTGTCTTCAGCTGAAATAACTACATATATAGTGAATAATGTTATTTTAAATGTTGTAACTTGTGATGTCGATGTACTTTGCCTTCACTGTATTGCCTAAGTATTTCTGTATTATGTTACAAATTAATATATATATTTGCGTTGTGTGTAATGTTGTTGTAGATTATATTAGATATTATATTTATTAAAATATTAGCATCTTGAGGTCGTTTATTAGTTATAAACAGAAAAATGTGCCAAGAATACAAAAATATGCTTCGGTACCTATTAAATTCTTTGATGTGGTTTTACTAAATTATTCGTAGATTTTATTTTATCGGTGTTAGCAAAAAAAAATAATAATAAAAATATTATTTTATTTACGTGTGAGCTTAAAGCTCGTTAATTTTAAGAGATGTAATTTTAATGGATTTTCCATAAATTTTATTATATTTTAGAAAAAATATAGTTATTATTGCTTATGTTATTGTTGTTGTTATCCTTCCATTATTATTATTATGGTTGTAAGATATATATTTTCTCCTAAAGATGTCTGATACAAAGTACCTACAGTCAGTAAAGACAAAAAATAACCTCAAGGAGGTGCCAAATCCTTTTCTTTGGTCTAAAGACACATTCACACATTGACTATATATTAGCATAAACATAAATATGTACATATTGACCCATATTGGTGCCATAACTAGGTATACACATAACGTTTCTTTGTATCTTCCTAACCGAGTTATTCAAAATATTTTGCCAAATAATAGATCACTAATGATGTTTAACGAATTGAACGCACAACCCAAAGCCAATATACTTAACAAGATATATTATTATGTATAAATTATTATGTAAAACTTATAAAATGTTCCCCTAACTTTGTGATTGCCATTTTTGATAGTGCAGATTTTAAAAATGTATACGCTTTTTTATAAAAATAGCGGTGTTATTATATAAAATTATTTAATATAAATATTTTAAGTCACTTTTCCTGTGTCTATACAGTCTTCAGCATTTGATTTTAGACACTTATTTATAGATGATATAAAAATTAGGAATCAGGTGTTGGAGATTGTATTTTCCATATTATTTCTTATAAAAAGACATTTTACAATTTTAAGGAATTTAATATTATTTGCCAATATTGGGTAATTGATCTACATTGAAATAAATACGACACAGTTAAATAATAATTATTATAATTTCTTACCAATATGTAGTATTTTTTGAAACTAATTTATAAATAGCTATCTCAACTGAAAATTAGTAAATGCGCTGCTTTACCTATTCAAATATACGCGGTATCCACTACCCAGAGCGGTAGCGTTATGGCTCGCATGTATTTCATACGGTCCGCGGTATTATGTCTATTAATTTTTTTATTTAAATAATATACTGTAAAATCACATTCTCACAGCACTGTTATCTAGATAGATTGAAGTAATAATAAAAAAAAGCTAATTATAGATTTCACATATAGTAACATGACTGTATTCATGTTGGGAAGAAATTATTATTTGTATGAAAGCCCCAATTCCACTAAATTCATCGCTTCATCATAACAATGATACCGTCTCAGAATGAACAACTTTGGCACTTTACCTTCAATGAAAGAAACTACAAATGGAGGGACGCGTGTCAAATTTGTCGTGTATACCACGACAAATTTTACAATACCTTTCAATACCTTTTTGGCATTTTACCTTCAATGAAAGAAACTACTGCAGATGGAGGGACGCGTGTCAAATTTGTCGTGGTTTAAACCTGTATATATACCTATTAAATACCTTTTTGCCATTTTACCTTCGATGAAAGCAACTACTGTAGATGGAGGGACGCGTGTCAAATTTATCGTGGTTTAAACCATTATATACCTATTGAATACCTTTTTGTCATTTTACCTTCGATGAAAGAAACTACTACAGATGGAGGGACGCGTGTCAAATTTGTCGTGGTTCAAATCATTCTATCAATACCTCCGTGCAAGCACACACTATCAAGAGGAAACCATTGTCATACTGCAGCAATTGGTTCGCAGAGTTCCGCATCTGATGCAGTCGAGTTTTTTTACTATATTAACATGAGCAATCGCGATGCCGCTTCGTTATTTCTTTGTGGAATACATTACCTCATTTTGGACGTATTTGTGTAAAGCTAGATGTCATTTTTTAGGTAGGATAAGTACAGTTTAAAAGCTTGATTGTAAGTTGAAATTTCACGTGGACCATTATTCAATGTTTGTTTATTAAATATATGAAACAACACTTTTCCTTAAATACCATCTATATGTACATAACTTAATGACTAGTCAGATGTATTTAGATATTATTGTATACAGTATACATTTTAATTCGAAAGTAAATGTATTCTTAGATAACGTAAGCATGGAAAACTGTACTAAATTAAATATATAGAGAATTGTGATTTCCAGTTTTCCACTTCTAATATATTTATTGTAAAATAACTTATTGAATATTGTTGTCATAAATGTTATTTAAAGGTAATTTTAAAATTTATACATGGAACTTAATGGAAAATATATATATTTATTTGTTGTATAAATTATTTGTTTTATTTTTATAATATACTAAGACCAGATCTTTGCTACATTTAGGTAGTTGAAGATGAATCTATGAATACGTATATCATAATACAATGGTGTAGACGAGATAATATCTCGAATACACACATTAATAACAATTATGTTTTCCAAACACCTTTTCGTTCTTCTTCCACTAGTGGACAAAAAATTGAAGTGAAGAGAATATCAATAACCCCTTATTTCTTATTTGATAATAATAACAATGTTTATAGTATACAATTTGACTTGTCTAAGTGCTTATTTTGTAAGCCTAAAGAAATAAAGTTATTGATTCTGATTCTGATTCTTTTAAATAGTGGGTAAGTTTCAAAGTGTAAGTTTTTACCAGTAGCGAGGTCATAAAGTAAATATATGTAAACGTGTAGTACTTAATTGTGATAATTCATATACTACATTCTGACAAGTATATAAACGATGAATTTTCTCCCAAAAGTTTCGAGTAAAATAAAAGTAAAAACTTGTTAGTATTGTATATAGATAACTAATCTGAGCAGCTGACTGTACATAATCGGTGTCAAAGCTGAAGTTTTAAATAAATTACTTATAAAATCAAGAAAATCATGTTGATTTACTGATTCTTTTTCTGATACTTTGAGTGAAACAGAAATAAAACCGTGATAGAATCTCTACGTGATAGAATTCAGAATTACAGAAATCCATAAAAGGACCAATGGAATTAACAGCTCTGAAGTGGCAGCGGGCAGGTTATAAAGCTTGCAGAACCGATAAACGTTGCAAAGAAAAGGTTCTCGAGTTGCGAACGCGATGCAATGCAGTTCAGTTCAGAAACGGAGTGTGGGAAGACCACTCATCCGATGGACCAACGATGCTGTAGCGGTTGCAGGAAGTCGATCGATGGAGGCCTCTCAGGACCACTATTCATGGCGTCGTTTGAAGGAAGCCTATGTTTAGCAGTGGACGTACATATATGGGCTGGATGATGAGTCTCGCAGTCCAGAATTGAGTGATGGTATTTTGAAATAAATCACCAGTCATAAGCTACAGTCATCATATCATCCGATCGACGTCCACTGCTGGACATAGGTCTCCCCTAAGGATCTCCACAGTGACCGATTTTGCGCTGCCCGCATCCAGCGATTTCCCGCGACCTTCAAGAGGTCGTCGGTCCATCGCGTGGGGGGCCTACCCGTACTGCGCTAACCGGTACGTGGTCGCCACTCTAGAGCCTTGCGGCCCCAGCGGCCGTCGGTCCTACGAGCTATGTGCCCTGCCCACTACCACTTGAGTTTCGCAACTCTGAGAGCTATGTCGGTTACCTTGGTTCTTCAGCGGATCTCGTCATTTCTGATTCGATCTCGCAGAGACTCCGACCATAGCCCTCTCCATTGCTCTGTGTGACCTTGAGCTTTCTGACGAGGCCCATAGTAAAGGACCACGTTTCAGTGCCGTTAGTAGCTAAGTTACAGTAATCCATTCCAATACCCGGCCCTCCATATATTGAATACTGCTCCATTTCATACATATAACGGATGCATCATATTTTATGTGCATCGTAGATAAACATATTACTCTGTGAGCCGCATACGAATTAAATTCATAGTGCAACTAGGAATAGAATTATGGAAGATACGGTATTTTACATAGCAGAGAGTTTTTACTCTATGGTATTTTTGTAAGTACAATAAATCAAACCTATTTTGCAGTTTCATAAGTCCTTAGATGAAAGATCCCACTAACATTATAAATGTCAAAGTTTGTGAGTATGAATGCATGGGTGTATGGATGGATGGATCCTCTTTCAACCAAAAACTACTGAAATGATTGGGCTGTATGGTATGGGTATAGTTTGGGACCTGGTAGAACATATTTATAGGCTATTCTTTATCCCGATAAAAAACGAAGGTGCGGGCAGCAGATAGTGTGTAAATAAAGTCATTAAAAATGTAATGATTGTTAAAAAAAAAACATCTTTGAGTTCCTTAATTTTACACTGTTTTTTAAGTTTTGCGGGACAAATTATAATAAATAACAATTGACGGAGAAATGTGTGAATATGTATAAAATAACATAAAATTTGTTTGTTTTTAAAAAATAACAACTAAAACCAACATCGTATCCCTTAGTTTTAAACTATTTTTTTAAAGTTTTATTACCTTTTTTACTACCGTTTTTTAAGTATATTCCCTATTTCTAAATCGATTCATAAATGTCGAACATACATACAGCCAACGATAAACCTTTTTTCGAAATCGGTTAAATAAGTATGTCGCGTGCAAAATTTCCGGTTAACAGCTAATCTATACTTATAATAAAACTGTAACAGGTCCAATTCTGTACATTTAAGTTTTTTTTTTTTTAGATGGAACTCTATTCTCGATACTGATGCCAAAAATGTATTTTTTTCCATCATGTCTGTCTGTCCGGAACTACCGAATGTATTCAATTGAAATTTAGCATGATTTAAGTTCATATTACAAGAAAAGGCATAAAATACTTTTTATCCCGGAATTCGGAAGGATTCCCTTATGAGAGAAGAAGTGAAATTTTGCGCGTTGCAGGATGGCGCGCGGGGCAAGGGTGGTAGAGAGCGATAGCCCCCCATTGTGGAGGGCACTGGCAGTGCCCTCCACAATGGGGGGCCGCCTGCAGTGGGGCTCTCGGCAGTCGGCCCCACATTGCCCCGCAGTGGTACCCCCTCATTAGCCCCCCACAGTGGGGGCACCGGCAGTGGGACCCACTCAGTAGGCCCCCACAGTGGAGGGCACTGGCAATGGGGGCCCCCGGCAGTTTGCCCCCACAGTGGGCCCCCACATTGCCCAGCAGTGGGACCCCCAGTAACCCCCCGTAGTGGCCCCCCCGCAGTAGGGTAAAATTTATTGGCTGCGCATAGCGCTGAAACTACTGAATGTATTCAAATGAAACTTGGCATGATTTAAGTTCATACTACGAGGAAGGTCATGTAAATACTTTTTAACCTGGAATTCGTTAAGGTTCCCTTAGGAGTGGGGATGGAAGTGATATTTCTCGGCCTAAAATAGCGCAAAAACTACTGAATGGATTCGAATGATACTTAGCATGATTTGAGTTCATACTACGAGGAAGGACATAAAATACGAGTCCATACCCCAAAAGCCAACAAATTGATTACAAAATTGTTATTAGTGCCGATAAACGACCTACTGGACAGCATCCGGTTGGTACAAAGCTCTCGCTACCAATGATGTTGCCGTCGTCCTGGTAGATCAGCACTGTGACAGGCCGGACATTGTGCTGCGTACCCGGGATGACCGCTTGCAATGTATTGGCGAAACGCACCAGGCATTTGATGCTCTTCAGTCTCTACTCGCTTATATACATAGTGTCGTGGCGAAGACGGATTGGTGAGGTTTCGAGCTTTGTTTAACCGTTTTTTGGTGACCACTTATGCCAAAATTAAAACGAAGCGTTTGGTATACATCAGAACAGAACTAATGAGAGAAGACTGCGCGCTGAGAATTATGTAGATCTGCGAGACGCCATGAATCAAGATAGAAATTGTGAAGATTTAGGACGACTGGTGATTCTTCCTTCCAGTTTTAGAACTGGACAATAGATGTGTAGTGCCCTATTCTCCAGTAGGTACTATCAAAAGCTTTTGAAGCGCATAATATACCTAGGTAAATGTGGAGCTGTGTGACGTCCAGTCAATAAAATCTAGGTATATTTAAATCTATACTATACTACACTAATAAAAATAAGTAAGGTTTGTGTGGTTGTAGGGGGTAATCTCTGAATCTACTGAGCCAATTTTGAAAATTCTTTTACCTATTGAATTTGTTTAAACACGCATCGTTTAAACCACGTTATTTGCGAGTCTTATAGACTACTAAAAAATTTTACCGACCAACGAAGTGGGCACGGGTCAGCTAGTATCCTATATAAGGATAGATGTAGTATAGGTAGAATATAATCTGGAGCCAACTTAAAATCTCTAAATAATATCTTTAATAGGTACAGATAATGTAAGAAAACTTTAAGTCAATTACTGACATTTTTATACACACCCATAGCAAATCGGTTTCGCGTCGTAGCAATGTGCTACGTGCCGTAGCAATGTGCTACGCTTCGTAGCAACTCTATAATATTGGATTAAATGTATTCAAAAAAAACAATTTGAACTTAATTGACACCTATTTTCTTATTGACGACGGAAATCCTTATTTATATTATAAAATCGAAAGTAACTCTGTCTGCCTGTCACGTTTTCACGCCAAAACTAATGAACAGAATGGATCTTAATGACATTTTTGCAGCGAGGTAATTGGTATTCCGGGAACGGACATAGGGTATATGAAAAGCGCGTGCAACAGCTAGTATGATATAAAACTTACCAGGAAGGGACGTGGTATCTAAGGTACAGCACAGGTCTCTGACTTTTAGTGTAAATACATACTACAGAACCAAACTTTAGCTAGTCCATCAGTGATTGTAATTTCTTAATGTGGTCCACTATGATTATGCTTATTTTTGTCCAATATAGTGATTATCAATATTTGATTTATGCTTACGACTGTCCTACTTCCGAAACAAGAGAGTCACGGTTTCTATTTGTTTCCTCATGAATGTAGAAATTTATCGGTGCAAGTTGGTAGTATGACCAAAAACTTACTGTTTAGTCCAGTCGCCTCTCATAGTTTTCACAACAATAAACTAGATGTCGCTAGTAAAAGTGAACCAACTCTAGATCGCGCTGACGAGAACGCACGGTCTAGAGGTATAAAGCCTTTCTATGAACCAATAAATTCAGTATATTCCGTGAGTTCAAGGTGTTTTATTTCTTCAAATACCTCATCAGTACAGAGATTCGGGATAGGACTCAAACACTTACCTAAAAACATTTAAGTATTTATTTATAAAAAAAATATTACAGGGGCACCCAATGCAATAATGTACTACCTAGTTATGCATCCAGTGATGTAGAGACATCATAACATTGCATGCCTAAAGTGCAAGCTTGCACAATAGGGTGGGCTCTACTACGAAAGTTTATCGCCTTTCGCCCACGCGCTTCTGAGACGCGTCGATGGTATAGCTAGCGGCACGTAACTTTAGCGCTGGCCGTTATTGCGCAGAAGTAAAAAATAAGGTACCTGGGCGGGACTAGCGGTACATTACCCATGCGCAGCTATCCCCTCCACCTATCGCTCAGCGCTAGACTTACGTGCCGCTACTTGTACTTAGGATTAAGTTTGTTGTAATTAATTCGTCATTCGTATTGGGTTTAAACACGCTCATTGACGTTTCATTGTAAAAGTGATTTTTATTGTTATTTCCAATATTTCCTTTAAAGTTGGTTTTGAAAAAAAAACTTTGCCGAATCCTTTACTACCTCGTCTTATTATATTTATCATAATTCCATTATTTCATACTCACATGATACTAAAATTTCATACATCGTTATATCATATCCACAAATTATAATTGTATTCGAGCTCGATGTGCCCACTAATCCCGCGACTGAGTTTTGAACACAGAAAACGTTTTTACTGTTTGTCGCTTCAAACAAAACTCACGAAAAATAAATAAATCTGAAAAGCCGTTTTATTTATTTTATTTTATTCGGAGAACAAAGAGTTTTACACACTTTATAATAACTAATAACCATTTATGTGTCCTCGCATATAAAAGCTAAAAGACTGCTTGCTTGTGAAGGAAAATGGAGAACAGTTCTGTCTTGGTAACAAATACATAGATATGAAGTAAACTAACATAAATCATGGCCATCTTGCTTTTATTTCTTGCTCTAGCGTCGTTGGTGGTAGGAATTTTACCATTTAAACAGTAGATTGGTATCTATAACATGAAGAAGTAAACTTGATTTTACCAAAATAACTCTGGTCTTCGTCGTCAAAATAACGTATCTATATTCCAGCCAAATTCAATGTAAAATACTTGTAAACAAACCGTTCATACATTCAGGCGTTACTTTGCGGAAATCTATTGCAATTATCGAAGGATAAAAAATATTAAGTAACAATTCCGCATTTTGCTGGATCTCATCATAAAAGTTTTTACGCGGAATCGTTACTAATATATTCTAATATTTCGCCCAAACTGGGTGTTCTGGGTATTTTCTATGTATAATAAAAAATATCTATCTATGTTATATAGGTATCTATCTATGTTATATCTATCTATGTATTATGTATATCAGTTATCTAGTACTCATAACACAAGCTCTGCTTAGCTTGGGGCTAGATAATGCTGTGTGCACTGTCCAACATAATTTATTACTTATATACTTAGCCTAAAATTCACTCTGCTACCGCAGCTAAGTACAGCTTGTGGTAGAGGTACCAGATAACTGATATATGTACATAATATAATGAATTGAAGAGCCAAAAACACGCTTATATTGAGGCATATGTCCAGCAGTGGACTAGAATAAGATGATATGATGGAATACGTGCATAACGACTGCAAAGGCTAGTCTAAAAATAAAAGATGTTTTTAAACTTACCCCGGGCAATAAAGGTGGTTCAACATTACGCCGAGCACCAACCAGCCAGAAAATATGTTTTTAAAAGTAAGTAAACGAAAATATTTTGTACATAATTCTCTCTACATTATCATAAGAAAATTGTAACAACTTTTGCAAAACAACGTTGTAGGTATCTATGGAGTTTTGTTGATGTTGAAAAATAATTCAGAATTATTTTAATGAGTGCTTGGTAAAAAGCAAGAACTGGAGGGCAATTCTGGCGACATATCTACTCGATAAGCAAGTACTGTCAAAATATCGAGTGATAAACAAGCGTATTCTCAAAAACTGCAATTCTATTCGATATTAATCGAGGGATTTTCTTTGATGAGTTGCTTGTTATGTCGCATGAGAATGCAGTTTTTGCCTTAGGAGCAGCTAGCTAGTATCATGTCTGTGAGTTTTTGGTGGTACTCGATATTTATCACTAGATATTTGTATACTGTGATAATGAGTGTCACTCGATATTTATCACTATATATTTTTATACTGTGATAATGAGTGTCACTCGATAAAGTATCACGTGATACGCAGAATTGGCCCGTTTTAAAAACGAAATCGAAGTTCCTGATTCGTTTTCGTGCGAACGCTAACCTTATACAAGCGTCATAAGAGCTGATTTTGCACGAAAACAAAATAGAAACTTCGACTTTCCTTTCCCGAGTAGTCCCCCTAGGTAGTGATAAGTAGTACTGAGGATCTTAAAATTAAAAATAGAATTTTTATTTACATACATCAATGCTGATTATCTAAAAGAAAACACTATGATTTCTCAAAGGTAAAATCTTACATAAATACCCACCTATTGATGATATCTGAGCCGCATTGTAAAACGACGAATCTCGTCCCAGAATATGGCCCCGTTTTCACTCTTTGGGTCCAGAACGAACCCTAAAAACCATACCGTACCGATCAACACTCAATATATCCATTACTGAACGAATTGCCCCTAAACGGTTTGGCCATAAACACCACATTCTGAGAAAAAAAGCCATATTCAGAGATTATAACTTGCATAACTCATATGTACTATTTAATAATAAATAAAAATAAATAATAAAATGTTTTATTCAGTCTTAGTTATAATAGAAGACACCTTTTAAGTATTGTGGAAATACTTGTATTAGGTGGCTTCGCTCTTCCACGTTTTGAATTATGCATTAGTTTTTTTTTATACAGCATTTTATAAAACATTGCATAACAATAATACTGGTATAAATTAAAATAAAGTAGTTGAGGGTAGGAGGACAGAATAATATGACGTCTCTAACAATAAGTTATTTATACTCTTTCGTTCCAGGCAATGCATACCAGAAGAGCAGACACGCGACCAGTCTACCTAAACCTCTCATCATAGTCAACAAACGCACAGCTAGTGTGAAAAGGAGCTCTCTGGGTATTTTGGCTGATGAAATAGGAGTGATTTGTGTATTAGAGGTGTGTAGATCCGGAGCAAACGGCTCCTGGAGTCGTGTCCGCTCCTGGATCTGTGTGGTTCCAATCCGGATTAGCATTCTTGGCGTGTCCGCGGACACGTTGGCCGCGCCGCATCGGTCTCGGTCCATGGAGTCGAATTAATGTAGCGACTTAGCGAGCGATTGGAGCTGTGTGGATCTGGGCTTCGGTTCGGGTTCGGACGTGTTCGATCGACAGATCCGGATCCATTTACGAGTAAACAAGTAACTACCTACTACAAACAAATTATACCATATTATAATTTGCTCAAGCTAAAGAAATCTTTAATATATCCGCTTATTAAATTAAGTAGGTAGGTAGGATTTATTTTGTACTATGTAGTTCGTGAGGTAAATAAATACTTTCATTTCGTTTAATTTTTTTAAGGCACTACTATACTAGTATAGTCTTATGAACCTAGAAGTACGAAACTTTTGTACCTACTCAGTAAACTAGAATAATTATTGTAAAAAACAGTAAAGTATTTATCATTGATTCGTTAGATCCAACGAAACAAACAAGTCCTATACAAACAGATCCAATGAACATGTAGGAACCGTTACTGCAAGCGGATTCTAACAGATCCTCTAGATCCACTGAAACAAACAGATCTAATGGACATGTAGGATCCGAAACTGCAGGTGGATCCAAACAAATCCGCGGAGTCGTATCCTGGATACGTATCCAAACCCATCTGGAGTCGGATCAGATCCGATCCAGTCGCGGACACGTTTAGCGCATGCCTATTGTGTATCACTATGTAATATAAAACAAAATCGCTTCCCGCTGTCTGTCCCTATGTATGCTTAGATCTTTAAAACTAAGCAATGATTTTGATACGGTTTTTTTAATAAATAGTGATTCAAGAGGAAGGTTTTTATGTATTTTATGTATGTATTTTATGTATAGCTACTGCCCGCGCCTTTGCCCGCGTTTTATCGGGATAAAAAATAGCCTATATGTTACTCCAGGTCCCAAACTATACCCATACCAAATTTCAGCCCAATCAGTTCAATAGTTTTTGCGTGAAAGAGTAACAAATATCAATACATCCATACATCCATCCTTACAAACTTTTACATTTATAATATTAGTAGGAAAGATATAGGAAGAAAGTAGGATAGTATCGTAGAATTTTAATAAAGACTCCATTACCCAGATTACTTGTAAGAAAAATCCAGGACAACCTTGGAAAAAACCTGTCAAATCTCCAGCATTCGTGAGAGACGGGGGCTTCCACTAAGCTCCCAAGATTGATGGAGCACCAACAGAGCACATAGTAGTCTACATCCTTACTAATATTATAAATGCGAAAGTAACTCTGTCTGTCTGTCACGTTTTCACGCCAAAACTACTGAACCGATTTAAATGAAATGGTACACAGATACTCTAGAGCCTGAGATAGGCTACTTTTTAAGGCTGGGAGTTATTGGATATTTGGCTACCGGTTATTGGTTGGGTATTTTATTTCAATACCGCTAGTACTAACTGGTACCCAATAACGTTACAATACTCTATACCTGTCCTGATTTCTACCCAATATATTTCTAACCGATTTGGTTAGAAATACCAAATACTTGTTGCAGCTACATAACTTTACGGGTGAACGGTCCGCTAGTACCTTTGCGTAGATGATAGTTAGGTAAGTATAGGTATTGAAGCGTTGGGTAGTTATGGCTCACGGTCGCGATGCTCGCTTTGCACAGTTATTCCCTAGCGGTATGCGGATTTTACAATAGCGTTGGATATTTTAGGACCATGCTAACAGGTACTGAGTTAGTTATTGAATACCGGACTCATCTCTACTACTTTTTGATGCGAAGAATGCGTTCTAAGGGGTTAAAAGAGGGGTTGAAAGGCTGTATAGAAGTATCGTCATATTTAAAACTAAGAGTCTGTTGATTGGATATAAATAAGAATATCATTTGAAGTTACTACAATATTAACCCACAAGGGGGTAAAATATCAAAGGGAATAGGAGATGAAACGTGAAAATGCTACCCACTGTCACTATTCCACGCGGACGAAGTCGCGGGCACAGCTAGTAGTTACTATACCCGTTAGCTACCGTGCTGAATGTTCCTTTTATGAATGAATGGAATGTAGAATGAACACTTTATTGTACTAGAAAAATAAATACATTACTATCTTAAATATAAACAAATATGAACAGTACAAAAGGCCGCCTTATCGCTGAGAGTGATTTCTTCCAGGCAACCCTGGGATGGAGAAGAAGATATAAGAAAAACTGGGTTGATAGTGGCTTTTTGGTTATGTTTAAGAGTATAAACAATTTATGTTTATTAAATGGATAGAAAATACTTTATTGCAAACTTAAATCGCTAGAAACAATACAACAAAACAACTTAGTGACAAGACAAAAAACTAAGTGACAGTGGTATTATCGCTCGGCGTATAAAGACGATGATGAACGTTAAAGTTAAAAAAAAAAGTGTTTTTCATCTGCCGTATAAACTTGATTTTGATATCTGTTGCTTTTTTCATGGCGCCATCTAGTAAGTATGGTTAAATTTAATTTGGAAATAAAAAAAACGCATTGTAGTGTGAAAAGTGTTATAAAATCCGAGTATTTAGTGCTGTCATATCAACTTCACGAGTGTCTGTACGTTTAACATCGTTAGTGCAATCAATCATGCGTGCAGGGGACGTACTCAGGACATTCGTTTCGTTTTCCTCTTTGATTTATTTTTTAGTTCTATGTAGTTTAATTTTATTTTTCAATGTCTTGTTAGTGCTTTATGAGGAACAAATAATTTTCATTAATTATTTCATTCATTCTTTGACACAATAGGTACTTCATCATCATCAGCCCATACACGTCCACTGCTGGACATAGGCCTCCCCCGTACGACGCCACAAATAGCGGTCCCGAACCGCCTCCATCCATCGACTCTCTGCGACCGCTACGATGTCGTCAGTCCATCGAGTGGATGGTCTCCCATGTAGGGGGGATTTGCCATAATCACCACGCTTGGCAGGCGGATTGGTGATCGCAGTGTTGGTGTTTAAAAATACTCAGACGGAAGCTGCTGCCCTTCCTCTGGTAGGTTCCCTTAGTCGGCTCTTACGACATCCACGGGTTGAGTTGGAGGGGTCGATATTCGTACGCCGCGGCCCCACGGCAATAGGTACTTACAAACAAGGTATTACAACAAACGAGCTCGTCAAATCACTGTAATCTTGTCTAAATAATTCCTACAAAAATAACCATCTGTCCCCATTAAGAACTTTTATACTTACCTGCGTTTTACTAAGGCTTTCCACGGCTTTTATAGAGATAAAAGTAACGAGAAATCCTGCTCCGGGATTCATTTGCCAAATTTCATTAAAATCTGTTCAGCCACTTGGACATAATATTTATATTATAGATTGGAAAGATAGATGGTTGTTTAAGCAATAAATTAAACTAACTTTTGCTATTTGAATTAGTTAGAGAACTGAATGTCTTGTAAGTATGTAATAAATAAACGGAAAAAGAAAATTTGCTGATTCCGAACGTTTCCGTAGCTCAAGTGGCCCACCCGAAACTTACTTAGTACCGAAGTACGATTTTTTTCAAAATTAGCCCTATATTATTTTAGCATGGACGAACGCTACAAATACTTCCCTCTGTCCCTATAAGGGCGAACGGGAAGTAAACTTTCCGTTGATCCTCATTGGGGACAAAACGTGGGGATGAGCGGGAATAACCCATATTTTAATTCCAATTTTGATTTTAACTTTATTGTAATGTTTGGTGTATGTACGTAATTTGATTATGGACAACGTACGAATAATTTTTTTTTTATTTATATTTTCAATCGATTTGTAGAAAGCAGCATTCATTAGTAACCCTCTAGCGTTAGTGTAAACGTTAAAGGGGTTACCAATTGATGCTGCTCTCCTGCCTCTCGAGAGCTTAAATATAATCCTTAGTACGTCCACTCTACGTACAAATCGATATCCGATAAGCTATCAATAGCTCGTTGTGGTCGTATTTAGGCTGGTCTCGTCAAAACGACCCATTGACGACCAATCGGAAACGCTGCTCGGTAAAACAATGACCGAATGATGAACAACTACTGAACAAAGATCGATCATCGCCATTTTAAAAATTGTTATTGTTTTAGAACAAAAATTCAATATATTTTATGTTAACAAATACATTTATGAGTGAAAACTTTTTTTAAATACCCAATGTTAACCTAATTTGTTGTTGTCTATACATTCTAGAGACATTATTAGCATTGCCATACAGCGAGGCAATGCAGCCAGTGTCTTGGGGACGCTTCCGACTGGTATTGATATGGACCAGTTGAGCTATCTGTAGATTGTTTGCAACAGTCTGCAGTTAGCTCAATTGTAAATACTAGTTTAATTTTTTTATATTATTACATTGTTATTTTCGTTGTCAATAAAGAATTATAATTCTAGAGACTAGTTACTTCTTTACAGTGAAATAACTCCAACCAACTCCGACTTCAAAAAGGAGGTCAATCGCCGAATCCGGCTCGGATGAGTAGCGTTCAGGAAGCCTTAGTGTATTTTCGTCCCACTTACCGCAGTGTCTCAAGACGAAAGTCTTCGACAAGTGTGTATTGCCAGTGATGAGGATGTCATATGGCACTGAAACCGTGAAACGTGGTCCTTCACTATGGGCTTCGTCAGAAAGCTCAAGGTCGTACGGAGAGCAATGGAAAGGGCTATGGTCGGAGCATCTCTGCGAGATCGAATCAGCAATGACGAGATCCGCAGAAGAATCGACATACCTCTCAGAGTTGCGAAACTCAAGTGGCAGTGGGCAAGGCACATAGCTCGTAGGACCGACGGCCGCTGGGGCCGCTAGGCTCTAGAGTGGCAACCACGTACCGGAAAGCGCAGTGTGGGTAGGCCCCCCACGCAATGGACCGAGGACCTAGTGAATGTTGACATTGTGGAGATCCTTAGGAGAGACCTATGTCCAGCAGTGGACGTCGATCGCCTGATATAAAGAAGAAAGAAGATGATGATAATGAGTGGAATAAAAGCTTTAAAAAAATAAAACTAAAATTTTGCACATTTTTCAGCAATATTAAATTAGCGCTACCTGATAAATCGAGCTGCAATAGACAGCTGGCATCCCTAGTAACAGAAGATTCTGTTATTAAAACCTTTCCATTCCATTTATTCCTTTCATTTGAAATCGTTTCCTAGCTCAAGTGGTCTCATCTTCTTAGATTTGTTCGTTTATCAGCTAAGATTGTACTTTCAGTAAGCAGCTGAAGCGGGGACGATATTTTTTACAGTTTACAAAGAGAATCTCGTTCGTTCTCTAATTTTTTTAAGGAACGTCTACAGCTTATGTGAATACATATGTACAAAATAGGATACAAGAATCAAGTGACAAAAAATCAAGAATCCGCCCTGCGTCTGATGTGTCACGAATGTGTCCTAAAATTATAAACAAAGAAAATTACAAGTCACGAATAGATGGTGGCCAAACGCTTAACCATCACCAATAAAAAAAGAAACAAATTAGAACTAACTGCAAAGAGCTTTTGCAAACAATCTAGAGGTAGGTGTACCCGCTCTTAGAGCGAGGAGACAATAGGAGTCCTGAAGCGCGCGCTTCGGTAACGCGCATTTTAAGCACCCTTGGTATTTAACCGCTCGTTATAATTTGTACGGATGTATCGGTTCAGATAGTTTTTTAAAATCAGCTTTGCCAAAGCGCACGAATCAAAACGCCTTATGTGTCCTTTACGGTTCGTACACACACACACTCAGAGCAAGCTCTTCTAGAAAATTCAATTTACTAGAGACGGGAAGAAAGCAATGGGTTTCTGAAGCAGCAGTGAAGTAAAGTGATGGAGTGAATTGGTTTTTCATGTGAGTGAGGTATGAATGGAACGTAGGGAATGGCACAAGTATGAGGTCTATTCCCAGCGATGGACTTAACACGGCGACACGAAGACATGATTAAAAATATAGAGTTATAGGCCTAGTGACGTTAAATAGGAAAGTTGGGACGTTTGAAGTCAAATTCTATTAATATAGAAAAAATTGTGGTTATTTTGGTAAAATAAAGCTAGCAAGATGTTCATAGAAAAACAAAATATCCTACTACTATTATAAATGTCAAAGTTTGTATGGATGGATGTATGGATATTTGTTAATTTTTCACGCAAAAACTACTGAACCGATTAGGCTGAAATTTGGCATGGGTAAAGTTTGGACCTAGAATAACCTATAGGCTATTTTTACCCGATAAAAGGGAGCGGGCGAAGGCGCGGGCAGCAGCTAGTTTTATCATAAAACCAAACATATGATAGAATACAGTGATTTAATTACATATGCCGAAAGCTCCGAAAGCCCCTATTCAATTGCTAATTTGAATTAACCTCACCAATCGGGGCTGTAAATCAACGAATATTTCGACGTCAACTAGAAGTAAATTAAAAGTGAACGAAAATACTACTCCTAATTAAGTTAACTAATAAATTAATAATCATCATCATCAGCCCGTATACGTCCACTGCTGAACATAGGCCTCCCCCAAACGACGAGACGAATACCGGTCCTGAGCCTGCGACCGCTGCAAAGTCGTCTGTCCATCGAGAGGGTGGTCTTCCCACACTACGTTTCGCATTACATTGTGGTCGCCACTCGAGAACCTTTACTCCCCAACGGTTATCTAAGTATTATTAATTAAATTAATAATACTTATCTACATATATTTACAAAGAAAATTACAATGAAATAATAGAAATAAATAACAGATAGAACTAGTATTATTTTAATAAGAATTTAGTATTTTTTTTATAAATTGAAAAAAAAACAGTTACATCTGGGTAGTCTACATTTCAACTCTCTCTAATTTTATACTCAGCTTGGTTTTTTAAAAGGTTCTCAAAGATTTTTTGCATAACAATGTGTTAAAAATCTACTCACGCTTCCGCTTCAGCCATCGAATATGCATAGAGCTCTTGTAATCACACCCTTATACGGGGGGTGCAATTCCGCTAACCAATCGCTTCACTATGACAATGGATCGTCGTAGAAGCACTGAAATTAAATGATATCCCAAAAATTTGCGATTTCGGCGGGAATTGAACCCGCGATCTTCCCCTCATCATACGGGACTGCGCTAACCAAACTGCGCCACGAAATCAAGTACCCGATTAGAAAATCTTTGGGACTTCCTTAAGGACTCTAGCGCCGTTAGCTCCACCTACTGGGGAAACATTTTAGGATATCATTTAATTTCTTTGAGATTATCCCGAGTGCGAGCCCTTACGCACTATAATAACAAAAACCTTAAGACCATTTATTTATTTTAAAACTTTATTGCACTAAGGTGGGTTAAATGCCGAGGTATTTTCTACCAGCCAACCAGAAACACATCTTTTTAACAGAAAGGTGGCCGTGCTAACATTATTTTTAAATATCCTACTAATATTATAAATTTTAAAGTTTGTATGGATGGATGTATTGATATTTGTTACTCTTTCACGCAAAAACTACTGAACCGATTAGGCTGAAATTTTGCTATTTTTTATCCCGATAAAACGCGGGTGACACAAATACCTAAATAACTACTAATATATAAATATATATAATTGAAACATAGATCAAGATAAAAAAGCAAATAGAATACATATAGTGAATGTAATAGATGGAGAAAAGAAAAGAAAACAAGAACTACCTATATCGGTATAACTATTATTTAAAAAATGTATATCTATGTAATATTTTGTATTATGTATATCAGTTATCTAGTACCCATAACACAAGCTCTGCTTAGCTTGGAGCTTGATAATGCTGTGTAAATTGTTATCGTATTTAACCTCTCAAGAAAGAGCTTGCGAACCATTTTCATAATGGCATCTCGTCCTTTTGCGTCATCGTTCTTTGAATGAACACAAAAACACCTTCAAAAAAAATGCCTCATAGGTTTTGGTTTGGGACAGCCGATGTACCATTGTCATAGTGAAGCGGTCGGTTTAGCAGAAAAGGACCACGCTTGCAATAAATCGTCCTGAGCTGAGATCTTTTTAATGTCTGATTGGACTGCCTTTTGCTCAATCAGATTCTGTCAGAGTAACGAGATGAATTTGATACTCGAGTGCTCTTTATATGCTGGAAGTTCACTGGGCACAAAAATAAGAAATTGATAATAATGATCGAATTGCAAAATTTTGACAAAAACTAACCTATTAGATTACGTTTTTTGTTTTTGCATTGCATTGTTAAATATCTATGTATTTTATAAAGTATATCAGTCATCAAGTACCTAGCATGGGGCTAGACGATGATTGATGGATTTTCCAGCATTACAGATAGATAGAAAATTCTTTATTGTACACTTATTGGTAAGAAACAGTAATACAAAAAACCAATTTTAAAACTAAGTTACAAGTGGCGGTCTTATCGCTCGAGAGCGATCTCTACCAGACAACCGTGGATGGATAGGATTGTTGGATAGTACTAGCTAGGGGGTCTGTGTATTTTTAATAAATAAAAATACTAATCATAAAAATTAAAATCTGGAAATATTTTTTGGCGAGGCATCTGGTCCATACCGGTCGAACACACGGAAGCGGACTGGATGAATGTGGAAACATTGATACCATAGACCCTATTACTATCTCTTCGTTAGATGTAAGTAATGCAATCCGCTCAGCCCAAAATTGGAATTGTCCTGGCCCGGACGGATTGTATAACTTTTGGCTGAAATGGTTCCAATGCTCGCATTCGGTTCTGGCCCCACAATTCCAAGAAGCAATTGAGATCGGGTCACTCCTACATTTTATGACAACGGGTGTAACTTTCCTGCTCCATAAGTCTGGTAGTACTGCGGAACCAAAAAATTATAGACCTATAACATGCTTACCTACTATCTACAAGCTGCTTACATCCATTCTGACTACAAAAATTAACACACATATTGTTACAAACAATATTTTGGCACCTGCTCAGAATGGATGTAGGGTTGGGTCTACCGTGGTACTAAGGAGCTCCTCCTCATTGACATGGCCATTAGTGAACAGGTCCAACGTGGCAAAGGAAACTTGTCGGCTGCATGGATTGACTATAAGAAGGCTTATGATTCGGTGCCTCATACTTGGCTTAAGAGGGTCTTAGAGATTTATAAAGTAGATAATACTCTAAGATCATTCTTGGGATCATGTATGAGGCAGTGGACCTCTGTTCTTCGTCATCCAGGCAGCCGAATGGATCCATCTGCCACAAATGATCTGATAAGGATAGAGAGGGGTATATTCCAGGGCGACAGCCTGAGTCCCTTGTGGTTCTGCCTAGCTCTGAATCCACTCAGTACTCTACTGAAAGATTCAGAGATAGGCTATCGCCTTCGAAGAGATGGTGAGGCTATTTCTCACTTGATGTATATGGATGATCTCAAACTCTTTGCGTCGAATAAAACACAGTTAATGGCCCTCCTGAATATCACACAGATATTCAGTAGCGCTATTAACATGGAGTTCGGTGGTGATAAGTGTGCGGTCATACAAATACATCGGGGGAAAGTTGTAAATTCTAGTAATTTACAACTTTCAGAGATAATTTCCCTCAAATCTCTCTCAGAAGGTGAAACTTACAAGTACCTTGGTATGCCAGAACCGTTGGGTATAGTGGAAAGGGACATGAAGCAGTCGGTGAAGGAACGTTTCTTTTGTCGCCTTACAAAAGTGCTAAATAGCCTTTTGTCAGGTGGCAACAAGGTGCGCGCTTTCAACGGCTGGGTCATGCCACTGCTCACTTATACTTTTGGCATACTAAAATGGACTCAGACTGAACTAGACGCCTTGGACTGTAAGGTTCGTCAACTTTTAAACACTCATCGCATGCAACATCCCCGATCTTCGGTTATGAGATTGTATATCCCGCGGAAATGTGGTCGAGGCTTTTTAAACGCCAACACCCTACACAAGCGTGAGGTATGCAATCTCAGAAATCATTTCCTTCAAGCCGAATACCAGATGCATCGCGATGTGGTTGCAGTTGATAAGAACCTTACCCCTCTCTCCTTAGCTAACGAGAACTGGCGCAAACCTACGGTGATGAGTATTCAGGACAGGAAGGCTATATGGGAGAGCAAAGAGCTACACGGGAGATTCTACAAGGTTCTCACAGGACCTGATGTAGATCTCCTGAGTTCAGTAAATTGGCTACGCTTTGGTAAACCGAAGGTTTTGTCTGTGCAATTATGGATGAGGTGGTAAAGACGAACAACTACCGGAAGTATATTATGAAAGATGGCACGATCAATATCTGTCTAGCGTGTCATCTTCCTGGAGAGACCCTTCGTCATATACTTTTGGGTTGTTCGCACCTTGCTAACTCTCAGTACTTGCACAGACACAATCAAGTAGCCAAAATTATACACCAGCAAAGTTGCTGGTGGTGGATCGGAGAGCAAGTGCTCTCCGATACGGCCTTACCGGTCCTGAAGTTCCGGAGCCAGTTCTCGAAAACGGCCGTGCCACGCTCTATTGGGACCGATCTATCATTACAGCCAGGACTGTTGTCGCGAATAAGCATTGTACTGATAGATCGGTTAGAACGGAGGGTGGTGCTCGCTGATGTCACCATACCACATGATGCTAACCTCGTTAAAGCTGAGAAAGATAAACTCAGTAAATATCTTGACTTGGCTAACGAGGTTGTCAGCATGTGGGATGTTGATTCAGCGACCATCGTTCCGATAGTCGTTTCAGTTAATGGTGTTATAGCGAAGAGCCTCGATCAACATCTTAAGAGACTCTCGGTAGGAAGTTGGATCAAGGGTCAGATTCAAAAGGCGGTACTCCTGGACTCGGCGCGTATTGTCAGGAAGTTCCTCTCTCTGCAGCCCTAGTCACCGGCCGCTTGAGCCTAGCTTCGCGGCCGGTGATCCACCGTTTTGATATATTTTTTACTGTAGATTAGTTTTATATGTTACGTATTCTATATTCCATAGTAAAAAATGTATTTTTAGCGAGATTTAAAATAAATACATAAATATTAAATTACATTATATTTTATTATAGATATTTTAATTTTACGTAGTTAAAATACCCAGAACACCCTGAACAACTGCCAACACTGAACAACATCCTGTATCTGCAGATTGTAAAAACTTTTGTCCCGAGGAATTGAACCTGCAACCTTCCATGTCGTATGCGGATCTTCGCCGACTACACCTCAGAGGTCGTGATATATCTGTGCGCAAGCGCATGCTTGCACACCGAATACAAATCATAAACGTGTTCGTGATGATGGACAGAAGCTGCGGTTCACTCAGTGTCAGTGAATTACCAATAACCCTGTATAGTCACTACATATTCCAAAACAAAGCCCCGCCGCGTCTGTCTGTCTGTTCGCGATTAACTCAAAAACTACTGAACGGATTTTCATGTGATTTTAACCAATCAATAGAGTGATTCATGAGGAAGGTACAATTTGTCAAGTGTTTGAAATATAACGATAATTATTGGAAGTGTCGGAAAAGTCAAGTCGCTTGGGAGGTTTATCAGAAACGCTGCCGCGCCCTTTGAGATATGCTCTACTACCCGTGCGAAGCCGGGGCGGGTTGCTAGTATTAAATAATAAGTAAGTTTACAGTACTGAAATAGGACGTCACGTGTCCACCAACTCTCATAAACAAGTTATTACCAGTTAGGGATTATGGACGGACGTTATCACCTAGTTGTGACGTCACCACTTTATTAAGACCACGTCCAGATTGTTGCCAGCTTTATGTGCCGATAAAACGTAATGTAATATTATATTAAAGTATTTTAGGACGCAGGTTCCCAGTTAGGGAATTTTCCTTTGACTTTGTAACGCCCACGGTTCTTCTTACTCCAAAGATTATGACTCGGATTTGTGTCTTGGCGTCCAATAAGATAAATTACTACTGTACTACGTTCACGTATTTGTTTTCTTTGACTTAAGGAGTTTCCCTGACCGAAACTAGCGCCACCACCTATTTTATCGTGTTATTACGATAAACAAAGAAATTTTCACAAATCCCGTGGCCCGTTTGTAACCTATGATAAACTTTTTTTAAGGTCTCTGTAATAGTTTTATATTGTATAGATTACGCTGCGAAGTTGCAATTTTTGGCCACCAAACTCGGTTTTCGCATCTTCTCCTAAGCTATACAATATAAAACTATTACAGAGGCATTAAAAATAAGCTTATGATAGGTATCAAGGCCAAGGGATTTTTGTAAATTCTTTTATTTAATAATACGATAAAATAGGTACCGGCGGCGGCGGTTGGGCGTTGGGGAACCCCCTTAATGAAATAAAGTTTCTTGCGGGAAACCGAAACCTGCAGAAATATTTTTTTAGGGTTCTGTGCAGCAAAGAGATGACAGAACCTTTCTATCAAAACCAGCTTATCAAGACGTTTGTGTACCTAAATTAGAAACGCTTCTATAACACGCGCAATGACGTTCGAATCCATGACCTTTTTTATTTTTACCCTAACTTTTTAGATTTTATAAACCATAAGGTTTTTAAATTCTCCTATTTCTGAAGACCAAGTGAGAGTAGCCGGTAGTTACAAAAACGCTGCCCCCGTTTTGCAGAGGCGGTAGCTCCAGTACTCCAGTCATGACCAAGACAGAGTGTAAACCTGTTGAAACGTCGGGAAAAAATGGCAGATGATCTGTTAGTTGAATATCACTGTGAATTATCGGCAATCGATGATAAATATACAGAACAATATTAAAATAATAGTGATAGGTTAAAATAATAGTGACAGAGCAGGCAAGGGTTCCTTCCTACATTAACGAATATGATCGAAATTTTGGCAGAGATACCTAATAATGAGACAATTCCTAGCTGGTGACTGGAATATAGACCTTTTAGCATTTCTCATAATAAATCTGCGATAATTTAGTTTAATTTTAAGAATTTGACTTTTTCTAAGTATACATTTATTGTATTTATGGAAATAAAGAATTTTGATTGGATTTGATTTAATACATAACTGGGGAGCTGTTTATTAAGCATTTTTTTAAGCAATACTTAGCTTATTTAAAAACGTATGAAGATTGCAATATTTTCATATGATCATATCAGCTCATACACGTCCACTGCTGAACATAGGCCTCCCCATACAACGGCACAAATAGCGGTCCTGAGCCGCCTCCATCTATCAACTCCCTGCCACCGCTACGATGTCGTCGGTCCATCGAGAGGATAGTTTCCCATGTAGGGAAACATATTAAACATAATTTTATAAAATTCAGCGATAGCTACCAACATAAAAAAAGATAATAATCATGTATATTTTTAGATAATAATGCACTTAATAGTCTATCATTTTAAACATTAAAAATAACATAACCTAACAGATAATTTGTTACGAAAACTAATTCTGGTAGTAAGGTAGTAAAAGAGGCAGTAGATGAAAAATCTACGCCAAAACAGACTGTATGAGTAATGAATGAGTTCAGCAAGTTTATGTAGATAAATCAACCTGCACCGTTTTTCTTGGACAGCCAACAAGCTTAGGCAATTCCACACCACGCTCGCCCATAAATCTCATCGACGTCTGACGCCCAAACACCCCGCACAAAAAATGTGTGTGATTTCTTCACCTTCGTATTACATTACTCACTTCTTTTACCTGGGAGAATCGATTTTGCATCCATAAAGTTTTCAACCGACTTCAAAGAGGTTCTCAATTCGATGTGTGTTGGTTTTTTTTTTCAACTGATTTCATAGAGGTGGTTCTCAATGAAGGGTTTTTAATTCGAGCTTTAAAAAAAAAGAGATTGCCATAGACTAATATAGATGGCGCTGTAGGCCACTCAGTGGCAAAAATCTGCCAAAAAATATGTAAAATGGCACCCGTTTCGTAACTATTGAATTTTTTTATAAATTATTAACTAGGTGTGTCTCATTCTGACTTAGTGATATTATCAAAGAAAGAATAAATAACTAAAGCGATTTATTGCATAGGCACCTAATAAAATAACAACAATATAATATCGTGAACTTGTGACACTGGCACTGCATGTGTGACAGTCACAGATATATTTAGTTTCTGTCA
Organism: Eupithecia insigniata; assembly: GCA_947859395.1. Classification (NCBI taxonomy): domain Eukaryota; kingdom Metazoa; phylum Arthropoda; class Insecta; order Lepidoptera; family Geometridae; genus Eupithecia; species Eupithecia insigniata. The sequence goes on along the minus strand of OX402009.1, from coordinate 2,020,825 downwards.
CTGTGACATACCGTCAATTTTCTATATCTGTGACTTTTATCAGTGACGATAAATACGCCTCAAGCCTAATATTCATTGTGTCAAACATGGTATAAAGGTGGTAGAAGTCTAAATGCACTTGTTTATGTCTCTCTATATTCTAGCATGTAATAAAAGCTCTTGTTCACACAGCACACAGCATTATCTAGCCCCAAAGCTAGATAATGCTGTGTGGATTCTCCAGCATTATTTATTTTATTATAATTGATGCAAGTTTTTGTCATCAAATTAATAAATAAATAATAATTCTAAATCGTTTCAAATTACATCGGTGAAACATCCTTGAAATCGCCTCGTGACACCACTTTCACAGAAAGCAGCACTTTATGAAAGCTTTTATAGGAATCCAATACTTACACCTCATTCTGTTGATAGAGGAAAGTGCACTCTGTTTTCCGTTCCTGCAATATCAAGTTCCGGTATTTGATTACTTACCTACTTTATTCCTAATTTGTTTTTTTACACCGGTAAAAAAAGTTAACACGGAACTGTTTGTTAAACAAGCAATTAATTGAAAAGTATAATTATTTGACTGTGTTGAAGGAATTAATAACCGACTTCAAATTCGTTAGTATTTATTCATATACTACATCGTTTTTAAAGGTTTTCGCGACAAGAACTACTCTCCTATAAAATGTCAATCTTGAGAGTAAATAATTTACATTTACAAAATATAAAATGATTTACCAGTAAGCCTGGAGTGTGAGCGGAGCGAGTCTATAAGATCAGAGCTTAATGATTTGTACGATGTTAACCTAAGGGATACTGGTGTTACATATCCAAATTATTTTAGCCGCACCACTGAGTGATGCGGCAGTAAAATTATTTAGATTAGCTTTTGATATAATTTAGTTTTAACTAGTAGTCTGTTATAATACGGGGCTGACTGGACTGACTAATTCCAATGACACAAAGTCCCTTAAAAATTAAGAATTAAAAAAACCAGTAAGTTTTAATTTTAATGTAAAGGTTTTACAATTTCTTTAATGTCTTTAGGTATTTTTTTGACAACTCGTCCACTTATCGCATGATAACTTTTTTGGTAAAGAGCAGTTCTGGGCGTTCTAGATAAAACAATTCTATCTGGGTTCCGAACCGTCCTCGGGTACTCACTCCGCGCTTTTTTTCCACATCATTTATTTATTTACTCTAGTATTGAAAAATCCCACATTGTTATTACAAAATATGGCAGCTTTTCTACTTTTCAAATTCCTTTTTTAAAGCTGTATCAGCACAACAGGCAGTTTTTAAACGTTATCTAATTTCCTCCGTCCTTTGAGGCATTCCGTCCCGAACGAGCCGCATTCCAACCCTTGCTTTGTTTATACAATCTGCGAAAAGGTTTTAAAATCCTTAATAGAATTTAAATTTTTTACGTAGCTATGCCAAGTTGGGAATACTCTGACTTTGTGTGCGAGGGTTTTCTTTTATTAACCGACTTCAAAAGGAGGAGGTTCTCAATTCGTCTGTATATTGTTTTTTTTGTATGTACATATGTTACGCGATATCTCAGCCAATTATGAACCGATTTTGAAAATTATTTCACTAATTGTATAGAAAATTACCTCGAACTGGTCCCATTTATCGCCAAGGCTTAGTATTTATCCCGGAAAGCTTAAAAACAGTTTAAAAGTAACGCAATTTTAAGTCGGTTTATCGTTTTTTAAAACACGCCAAATTATATATTTATTATATTCCTCCCTCGACTGCGCCTCGGGCCTCAAATGACACAACACAGTATTGAACAACTCATCAAAGAAGAGATATATTGCTAGAATTGCCCTCCTGGTCTCTGGTTCCCAATATCACTTTCTCCAATATTTTAGCAATGTTATTACCTACATTCACACATCAAGAGGTTTCCTTAACTTTAAAACTAACGCTTCGTACCTGTTATACAAAATGCATTCTGTAAGAAATCCAAATCCTTACTTATCCTAAATTCCTAATTAATATTATAATTGCGAAAGTGTGTTTGTTTGTCCTTCCTTCACGCCCTAACTAAGCAACCAATCGACTTGATTTTTGGCATCGAGTTAGTTGAAAATATGGAGAGTAACATACTTTTTGTCCTGGTAAAACATCAATTCCCATGGGAGATTTACGGGATTGAAGACCTTTTTATCCCACTAGAAATCTGAAATTCGAATTTAACGCGGGTGAAAATGCGGGGAACAGCTAGTTTAATAATATCTCAAAACATTTAGATTTTGACGGGATTGTGAGGTCTTACGCCCAATAATAATAAAATCATCCGTAGTCTCCCCCATAGCCGGATTACCCAGTCCATCCATTCATCACAATAACATGTTTTTTTTTTTTTTTTTCATTATCCTTTGCAATAGTCTCTACACCTGGCGGATATCATCTTCGGGTGTATCATATTGTGCAACCAAGGATGATACCCGCTATGTGTAGCTCTCGCCTTTAGATTAATTATAAAGGGCATCATAAAGGGCCTCTGTGCTGTTGGCTTCACACATGCCTCCCAAAGGACATATGGCCTGTGATCATGGAAATCATGTCATAAAACAAATCTGTCGTAACCAGAATCTGACTTTAACCGAATAATGAAAAAACCTAGTGTACTTTGTACCAATATAATGTTCCTTTAGACAAATTACAGCCATTCTCTGCAAAACAGATTGTGTGCGAAGACAATATCTGGGAAAATGAGTCGTAATGGACATATTAATAAGGACTAAGCTGGATCAAGTGTAATGGACCCTTATAATTCGTACTTGGTTAGCATTTGTAGCATAAAGGCCTGTTCAGATTTAAGCGGTATTCACTACCGCGGTACTCGGTAGCGAATACCGCCTGATCCGACTGTATATGCGGTAATCCTACTCTCACTATAACACCCGATGGAATATCGCGGACCGCGCGAAATATAAGCGAAACTCACCGTTACCGCTCTGGGTAGCAAATACCGTGTACATCAGGACAGATAAATAATGCTGGACAAACCACACAGCATCGTCTAGCCCCAAGCTAAGCAGAGCTTGTGTTATGGGTACTAGATGACTGATATACACAATACAATATATTATATAGATATTTTTTATTTTTATTTGCCGTGGGGCCGCTGCGTACGAATATCGACCCCTCCAACTCAACCCGTGGATGTCGTAAGAGCCGACTAAGGGAACTTACCAGAGGATGGGCAGCAGCTTCCTTCTGAGTATTTTTAAACACCAACACTGCGATCACCAATCCGCCTGCCAAGCGTGGTGATTATGGCAAATCCCCCCCTACATGGGAGACCATCCACTCGATGGACTGACGACATCGTAGCGGTCGCAGAGAGTCGATGGATGGAGGCGGCTCGGGACCGCTATTTGTGGCGTCGTACGGGGGAGGCCTATGTCCAGCAGTGGACGTGTATGGGCTGATGATGATGATGATGATAATTTTTTTATTATACATATAAAATAACCAGAACACCCGAGACGAATATTTGCAGATCGTACAAACATTTGTACCAAAATATGACATTATTTATTTATCATTAACCTATTATAATAAAAACTTTAGTTTTAGCATTTTACGTTAAATTCGCAACTTTTTTACTGAATGAATTAATACATTTTTAATTAATTTGTTTATTACCGTTCTAATTGAAATAAATAAATTGAACTGAATTGAAAATTGACGCTGCCAATATGAACACGCAACCTTTGACCTTTACCCCTACGCCACAAAGGTTGTCGTAAAGCAATTAAGCACCAAGCTAAAAATTTACCTCCATCTCGTTTATACTAACCTAGTTCTAACTACATAGTTTTCAAATAATATTTGGTTGGCGACTGTACAAAATCAAGCTGGGTTTTAAAACAAACGACGAGTGGGCTGAAATACCACTAGAAATGTTTTTTTTTTTTTTAATTTTCACTTGGGCCCGCGCGATTCGACTGTTCGTGGTCCGAAGTGAGACTAACTCTTAATTATGAACCCTACTACAACCATGCTGCCACATTTCTGCATTTCAGCTGATATCAGTACTCGGGGGAGTGGAACCTGAGCTCACATTTGATTCAACTGAGGCCTTAGTATGAGTTTTGCATATTTTACGAAAACTATAAAAGTTTACGTTTCATAAATGTGAAAGTTTGTATGGATGGATGTATGGATATTTGTTACTCTTTCACGCAAAAACTACTGAACTGATTAGGCTGAAATTTAGTATGGGTATAGTTTGGGATCTGGAATAACATATAGGCTATTTTTTATCCCAATAAAACTCGGAAAAAGGCGCGGGCAGCAGCTAGTAACTCATAAAAGTCACACAGGTAGGATGTGACAACGCTCTACGACGACGAAATTATCCGAGTCTCTTTCCAAAAACCGATAATGTGTGCATTATTTATCGCCGGGTACTGTACAACTTTGACAAATCAGCGCAGCGGTAGTAAACAAAAGCTTTTCCATTTTGGTATAGTGCTAACTCATGCTAGCCACAGATAGAACTGTTCCCCAGTGGCCATAAATATCTCACAGCTTGAATCTTGATATGATTGTGCCCGTGATGCTTTGTAATGAAAATATGGAGCGTGTGGGGAAATCCGGGCTGATAATCTAGTTTAGTTTATGTCAGTCACAATATGACTATTCTTTATGTTTAGAAGCTTTCATTTTACTTGCCCTGTTAGTATGTTATATATGTACTAGCTGCTGCCCGCGCTTTCACCCGCGTTTTATAGGCATAAAAATAGCCTATATATGTTATTCCAGGTCCCAAACTATACCCATACCAAATTTCAGCCTAATCAGTTCAGTAGTTTTTGCGTGAAAGAGTAACCAATATCTATACATCCATCCATACAAACTTTCACATTTATGAAACGAAAACTTTTATAGTTTTCGTAAAATATGCAAAACTCATACTAAGGCCTTTATACATACATCTATACAAACTTTGACATGTATAATATTAATAGGAAGTAGGATGTGTAGAACAAGTTTTGCAACTGAATTTTGAGTAGTTATCCTCAACGGATTAAGCTTAAATATATAGAAAACACCCGGAACAAACACCGGCCGATCGTACAAACATTTGTTCAGAGGAGGGAATCGAACCCGCAACCTTCTGCGTCGCATGTACAAATCAGCATTGGTAGCAGACAAAACCTAGATAGAAAATGCTTTATTGCACGCATAAAACAGTTTACAAACAATTTGATACAAAAAATAAATGTGACAATTGGCGGTCTTATCGCTCACGAGCGATCTCTACCAGACAACCTTTAACATAGGTAGTTGTACTTCTTCGCAAAAAAGTTGTCATAAACTACTCCTCTACTCTACTCCTTTATCATATCCCGTTCGTCCCACTGCCTATATTGGTGGGACGAACGGCACACTTGCATCTATGTATAACACCGATGATCCCCATGTTCCAAGGGATCCAGGGATCTCCTTATCAAGCCTAAGCAACATAATCCAGTGATAAATGGGCCCGCTGATAAGCCTATTGCAAATTGCTGCTATTTTTTATCTCTTAGCTGTTTGAGATAAGATAAACAGGGATCGTTACTAAAAGGCTAATTACCTACGGGCTTGTAGAAAAGAAGAACAACATAGTGTGAGTTGCTGATAGCTTGATAGCAAGTGATAGTTCCTATAGTACCTTAAACATAGCCTTAGTGACAAAGAAAATAACAATCAAATAATATAAACAAATTAAACTAGTACTTACAATTGAAACAATTGAGCGAACTGCAGACTGTTGCAAACAGATAACTCAACTGGTCCATATCAATACCAGTTGGAAGCCTCCCCAAGACGCTGGCTGCATTGCCTCGCTGTATGACAACGTATTTTAGATTTAATTTGAATGATTTTCTACCTTTCAGTTTCTTATTTAAGTATGTCTTGTGTCGTGCCAAATAAACTTTTTTATTTCATTTCATTGTTTCTTTTGGAAAATTTGGTGCTCAAAAGGAATGTTGCGGAAAGTGGAATTCTTTCCTCATACGTTGTTGAATATTCCTGTTTTCATCCATTTATGTTATTTTTGTGACCTACTTTATGATTGCTTAGACTGTTATTAACTGGGGTTCGAAGATTTTGGCTTAGTCAACGTCCGCCATTTTGTTATATTTTTTTTTAAATGGCGGCACACGATAATTCCCACATATATCGCTTGGAGACACTTAAATAAACAAAAATGCTAAGTCACCATATTCCTAAAGTGTCACGTTACAAAATTATTTGTAAAAACAGATCAATGGTAATTTAAAAAAGGTTTTAACTAACGTGACGCTTTAGGACTATAGTGATCAAATATTTTTTTCTTTGTATAAATTTTCCTAATCGATCTATGAAGGATTTAACGTATTTTGAAAAAAAAAAAAATGGCGGCGGGTCACTAAGCCAGGCTTCGGACAAAAATCTTCGAACCCCTTTATTGAATTAAAATAAAATAAGTACATTTTGTAAATAATATTGTTAAATAATAAGAATTATTTACTAATTTATTATATAAATATACATAACGGACACATTAAAGTTTTTAGGGTCGCAATCGCTAATCGCATTCTTGTAATTGCAGTACACTCAGGCACACAAATCGAGAAATTTATCTATTTTAAAAAATTTGTATTGATATTGAAAAATGCGATAACCCTGAACATTTCGCAAGCGGGTGCTCTGTCCTCCCACACGTTGATCAAAGCAAGCCTCTGCTTCGCTCACATCTAGGGCTGGCACTCGAGTCCATCTCAACGCTTTTCATCCTTATAATGGCTAATAAAATATGAACTTGAACAAATAAAGTCCTTTAAGTCAGAGAAGAAAAGAGGAGAGGAAAAAATATCAAGTCGGGTGGAGGAATTTACTCTATCAGACCAGTCACTTACCGGCGGTTGCAATGATGTTGCAACCGCCTTCTACTAATTCTACTAATATTATAAACTAGCTGCTGCTCGCGCCTTCGCCCGCGTTTTATCGGGATAAAAAATAGCCTATATGTTATTCCAGGTCCCAAACTACACCCATACTAATGTATGGATGTTTGTTCCTGTTTGACGCAAAAACTACTGAACTGATTGGGCTGAAATATGGTATAGGTTTGGGACCAGAAATAACATTAGGTTACTTTTTATCCCGATGAAAAGGCGAGCGAAGGCGCGGGCAGCAGCTTTTCTAGAATAAGATAGCTAGGAAACATAAAGTCTTTTATTTCTTTAGGTTTACAAAATAAGCACTTGGACAAGTCAACTTGTATGAATACAACAAACCTTATTAACCGACTTCAAAAGAAGCAGGTTATCAATTCGTTTGTATGTTTTTTTTTTGTATGAACATATTTTACGCGATATCTCCGCTAATTATGGACCGATATTGAAAATTCTTTCAATATTGTATAGAAAAATAAAATTGTTATCCCCAGGGGATTAGTATTTATCCCGCAAAACTTAAATTAACTGTAAAAGTAAGGGAACTTAAAGACGGTTTATCGTTTTTTAAAACACGCCATATTATTGTATTTTCATATTGGTATACAATGTGTTTGTAGATCGTTTCGTAGCGAGTTCCGGCCTACGAGCACTACTTTATTATGTCTTGTTTTTTCGTTTTATTCATTAATGTAATTAATTGGTTTAATAACGTTATTAATTAACTAAATAAGTAAATTATAATATAAATTACTAGCTGACCCTCCCGCAGCTACGCCCGCGTGGACTATGTTTAGAATAAAGATAGAAGAAAAATTAGATAGATATATGCCAATGCAGTTTTTTTTTGTAGATCTATCATATATAAAAGAGGAATATCCCATCATGCATTGTTTTGTTATATCTCAAAGGGATTAGGCAACGTTTTCGTTAAAAGCTCCCAAGCGGCTTGACTTTTTCCCTTCCAACAATTACCGTTAAATATCAACCAATTCCATATATCAACACAATATTTGGCGCACCGCATTAGTATTGCTATACAGCGGGGCAATGCAGCCAGCGTCTTGGGGACGCTTCCGACTGGTATTGATATGGACCAGTTGAGCTACCTGTAGATAGTTTGCAACAGTCTGCAGTTAGCTCAATTGTTTCAATTGTAAATACTAGTTTAATTTGTTTATATTATTTGATTGTTATTTTCTTTGTCAATAAAGATATTATAATATCTTGACAAATAATATACCTATACCTTCCTCATGGATCACTCTATCTATTGGTGAAACTGCATGAAAATCCGTTCAATAGTTTTTGAGTTTATCCCGAACAGACAGACAGACGCGGCGGAGAACTTTGTTTTATAATATGAAGTGAAGGCTGTCGTGTGGTGCCGCCGGCTTATCGCGGGTATCGTAAGACGCGACTAAGAGATAACCAAAGGCCTCCTGCAGAACCGTTCCATCACCGAAATGCGTTCCCAACCCTCATGCTCAGATTGGGATTATGGGCACTGCCACCTTACGATAGGCGCCAGGACGGTACTTATCAGGTGAGGCCTGTGTCTGTGCCTGAGTCCATGACTAGCAAATGCTGCAGATTATTATTATTAACATCTGTTTAATTAATTAAAACGGTTATTACGGTGACCGAAATGGCGCGGCGGGCGAAGGTCCGCCTGCGACACAGAAGGTTATGGTTTCGATTCCCACCTTCAGACAAACGTTTGTACGATCTGCAAATATTTATATAGGGCGTTCTGGGTATTCTATGTGTAATGATAATATCTATCTATGTAATATATTGTATTAAGTATATCAGTCATCACCTGTCATCATCAGTTACCCATAACACAAGCTCTGCTTAGCTTGGGGCTAGATGATGCTGTGTGGATATCCAGCATTATTTATTTATTAAAACCATGACATTAATTAAATGTAAAATTAAAGACTCCAGATGAGATTTTGAGTATTTTTAAATGGGTTGCCCTTCAGCAGTAGGCAACCCTACCAATGAACAGCTGCAAAGCGCCTGACACATTGCTCACACTACAAACAAGGCTGACAAGATAAAATGAATACTTTATTGCACACTTAAATTAGACATAATTTACAAAATAAGTTACAATTGGCGCTCTTATCGCTCAAGAGCGATCTCTCCCAGAAAACCTTAAATGTTGATATAATAGTGTTAACTCCATTTTTCCAGGGAAATAATAACGTCCGCGAATATGACTTCAAAACACTACAATATCGTATCCAATACAACCTTCTTGTCCGGTAGTGTTTTCGCTCTCGTTTCTTTTCCCGCTACTTCCATGTGTGACGTGAACGAAGCGTCAAATTCAAACTCTCGAGGCGTGCACCGACGACCCTCCGACCGTCCGTCCGACCGAGCCGAAAGAGCCTCGCATCGCGACTCGAACCTGCGACCCAGCCGAGCCGATGCAACCCGAGCCATCGACTTGAGCAAGCCACGAGAACACTTCAATTTGCTCCTGACTGCCGAACTGTGAACAGCTCACGAATACCTAGTACCGTGCATAATTCAAGCTATATATTTTATATTTATAGTAAAGTATACGTAAGTCCACACCAAGCCGTGGGGTCGCGGCGTACGAATATCGACCCTTCCAACTCAACCCGTGGATGTCGTAAAAACCGACTAAGGGAACCTACCAGAAGAAGGGCAGCAGCTTCCTTATGAGTATTTTTAAACACCAACACTGCGATCACCAATCCGCCTGCCAAGCGTGGTGATTATGGCAAATCCCCCCCTACATGGGAGACCACCCACTCGATGGACCGACGACATCGTAGCGGTCGCAAGGAGTCGTTGGATAGAGGCGGCTCAGGACCGCTGTTCGTGGCGTCGTATGGGGGAGGCCTATGTCCAGCAGTGGACGTGTATGGGCTGATGATGATACGTAAGTAGATACCTTATTACCGTTAACATTTAATGTACCACGTGTTAGTGAGATTACACGATTCGTTGCCTTACCCTCTGTTTTCTTTTAGTAGTACAAACACAACTACCTGCCCTCCAAAGACCCGACAGCAAAAATGTACAAGGCGATAAGGCCGCCCTTTGTACTTCATTGTTGTCAACTTTTCCTTCTCTATGTATTTTGTGTTGTGTGGTACAATAGAGATTTCTATCTATCTATCTATCTATGTCCGTCATAACGGAACTTCTTAGTTGACTAATTTTTACTACAGAATGTCAGTAGTCGTTTAAGCTACGAAATAATTACAATATTGTGAAAATAACTTCAATACCTACTATAAAAATATAAACTGAAAATTAACATAATTTTCAGTGTTAATAAAATTTTAAATGAGCTACTTTAAAAAATGATTATAAATGAATACAAAAATTTAAGGTTTTTGCTATTATAGTGCGTAAGCCTCACACTGGGGATAATTTCTAAGAAATTTTACGGCGCTTAAGACCGAACGAAGTCGCATAGTTTTTCGAATTCTACGTCACATGACCTCGTGGCGCAATTGGCAGCGTATACCGTGCCGAAGGAGGGTTGCGGGTTCATGTCCTGTCGAAGTCGAATTTTTTTGGATCTTATTAAAAATTACTTAAAAATACAAAAATGTATACGAGGCTTCTAAAATTACAACGTTAATTTTAAATAAGCTATATGCTTAGCTTATTTAAAATTAATGTTGTAATTGTCCATACATTATATATACACGTAAGCCCATATGCCTATGTCCAGCAGTGGACGTGTACGGGCTGATATGATGATGATGATGCCCATATGTTGAAAGTTCACATCACTGAAATAAATTCGAAACCTTTCATTCGCTTCAGTAGCGGTACAGCCACTGTGGTAAATTAATGTATTTTGTAAGGAACAAAATCATTAATTCAGGAAAAATAAATTACTGGTGCTCCCCAAACGTGCTTACCTATTGTTCGTATTATATTACGCGCTTTTGTCACCTACAGGGGGCCAATGCTGCGTATCACGTGATACTTTATCGAGTGATACTCATTATCATGGGATAAAAATATCATGGATAAATATCGAGCAACTCATCAAGAATAACTCTCGATATATATAGAATTGCAGATTTTGAGAATACGCTTGTTGTTTATCACTTGATATTTTGACAGTTCTTGCCATATTTATCGCGAAGATATATTGCCAGAATTGCCTTCCAGAATCAACCTACAAGACGGTTTGTTGTACATTTGCCACTAAGTAAATTCGTCACGAAAAAAAATAGGTATGTGGAAATTCGCCACTTTTCTATTTTGATAATTTTGACTATTGTAGACTCCATAGGCGGGCTATCTTCTGACGATGAGATCGTCTCGTGCCACTCAATGCAGTAGGTAAATAATCACACTGATATATAAATATTATAGAGATATAAAGAGTTTTTAAGAGATTATACAGATATAAATGTGAAAGTTTTAATGTTTGGATTTATACCTAGATGTTTGTTACCTTTAAATGCCAAAACTTCTGAACGGGTTTGGCTGAAATTTTGCATAATGGTAACTCTAGGGCGGGATCAACATTTAGGCTAAGTACTTATCTAACCTAACATTAACCTCGCGACGTTAATGTTATGGGCTAGCTACTAGTTTATGGTCGAACACTGACGCTGACGGTTTCCGAACGAGGATATTATTGACTAGGGTTACTACATCGTGACCGTTTTAGTTTTATTCTCTGTCTCGAGCGGTTCCGGACTTATGACGGTTTGAACACATAATGGCGCAAAAATTTAAAAGAAGGGTAACTGTAATCTTTCCCCGCGAATTCCCTGACCGATGTAGGTTAGGAAGACTTCAGAGGTCTTCTAAAATTGTTTTACCCCCTTTATACCCCCTGGCCTTAAAAACCCCTCAACGGATTTATCCTCACTAAGTTACCAGTATAATTAACACGTCTCATCTTTACACCTATTCACGCAAATCGAATCAGAATCAATAACTTTATTTCTTTAGGCTTACAAAATAAGCACTTAGTCAAATCAAATTTTATACTATAAACATAGTTATTATTATCAAATAAGAAATAAGGTGTTATTGATATTCTTTTCACTTAAATTTTTTGTCCACTAGTGGAAGAAGTGAAAAAGAAACCACTAGCACATTATAATATCACTTACGTGTCTAATACATGTTTATTTTGCCTATCTAAATCTAAATTTCTCGTATCATCGGTTGGACTGTTATGTTCGAAGTGACTATTTAACCATACAGCCAAATTACCCAAGCTACCACTGAGAACTTCGTTCGCTGCGCACCCTCCATTCAATAATTTTTTGTAACAAAAAATAGGGGTGAGGTTAGATTGATATATCCTACTAATATTATAAATGTCAAAGTTTGTATGGATGGATGTATGGTTATTTGTTACTCTTTCACGCAAAAACTACTGAACCGATTAGGCTGAAATTTGGTATGGGTATAGTTTGGGACCTGGAATAACATATAAGCTATTTTGTATCCCGATAAAACGCGGGCAGCAGCTAGTCTACCAATAAAAACTCACTCGCAGTAACTTCAGTTATTCCGTGATCGTGGCGCATGCGAATGTGCCGAAATATTACCTAAACTCAAAACAACTAAATTCATTACAAATGAAAGCCCACAAATCATGGTAAATATCCTGTTATTAATAAGTTCTGTGTGAATGAGCACAATAAGTGGCAAAATGGCAGCAAAAACTGCAAGGTGCAAGGTTGCTAGGTTTCGCGGAAGAAATCCCTCAGCTCTAGAAAATGTGTAAGTAGAAATCCCTCTGCTCCGAGCTTGCCCCAAGATGCACCGATTCACTCTGAGGTCATAAATCCCATTTGCCCGCTTGACCGAGTCTTGCACAGTGTTCTTACGATTTATGAACGATTTCTATCATCGCAAAGGAGAAACCAGTTTTACTTGGTCTTTTGTGCTGTTTTTGTACCATTTACCTAAACTAGGTCCGGTCCCATATTTTCAGACGTTCTCGATAGTTTTTGAACGTCGTCGCGTCGTCTCAAACAGTTTTCAAGAATATCAGTGCTTTTGTTAAAAGTGAAGGAATCACGAACTTGAAGTTGATAGAAACACGAACTTGAAGTTGATAGAAACACGAACTTGAAACACAAAGTCGAAGTTGAGGATGTTTTCAGGTAAAACTTTTGTTTCTAGGTAGGCCGGTTATGAAATGAATTGATTGTTTTGAAAAAACTTACACTTGACTTTAAATTTATTAATATTTAGAGTTTCGCGGGACAATTTTTTATGGGACCATTTCGGAATAACTCTCCATACAATAGCGAAAGAATTTGTAAAATCGGTCATTCGAATCGACGAAGATATATGTATAAAAAAGTTAAAAAACATATTTATCTACAGCCAAACCTAGAACCTCTTCCTTTTTGAAGTCGGTTAAAAATAGTACTTTGTTTTTAAACTCGCTTGTTAATTTTAACAGTTGCAACCGTTAAAACTTAAACACGTTTAGTGTTTGTTATGGAGTTTGAATGCTATCTACACATTAATAGCATCGATCATCGAAAATACGTCCAAATGAACAGAGGACTTCCTTAGATCTTTTCATTTTCATCATCATATATATATAGATACAGATCTCAGTATATATATAGATACATATATGTACTGAGATCTCGCATGGAAGTGTAAATTGTGGTGTACATTGTCCCCTGCCTAACCAGGCCCTAACAAGCCCAACGACCTGAAGTACCGGAGCTTTTCTGTAGGGGTGAACAAGATTGATGCCTCAATTTGACTCTTCAATCCCATCTTTTCTGGCCTCCTCTGTGGCCGTGAAGTGTACCACAACGCGTTCCACAGTCTCTTCTTCCTGGAAGCAGCCGCGACGCAGGCTGCTGTCTGTGGCTCCAGTCTTGAGAAGATGATGGTTCAGTTCGCAGTGACCTGTGACGATACCCACCATGATTCTGAGGTCCTCGCGGTTCATCTCTCTACACCTACCTACCTATTTATCACAGTTAATTAGCTGCAGATCGTAAATAACCGTAATTGAGAGCAACTTTGTAACTAAGACAGAGACCCGAATTGTAGCCGCAACGGGACAATCCAACTAGGTGTTAGAAACAAGGGACAAAAGCAATAGTTTAGTCTACGATTCTAGTTTTGTCTATTGTATTCTAACTTTTGCTATTGTCTTTACGTAGGTAACTACCCATAATAAGGGAAAATATATTTTAAGTTTGTAAAACCCTTGTTAGGCTGCGAGATACAAAAATAAGGGAAAAGTGGTGCAAGGACATCCCCTTGTACCATGTAATTTTTGTATTATATATCGACACTTGAAAGGCAAAAATAACTAAACGACAATGAAACTCATTATCGCTTAGTTATATTAATCGTAGTCTGGCCAGGATTTTATCAACTAACCCACTTTTACATCTTAACTTACTGTCTTTGATATAAAATATTATTCATCCATTAAACAGATGAGTGAAGGTCGTCTCTAATTCGGATCCTCTATTATAATGTCAGATTAAAATACCTATGCTCCAAGGGTACTTCTTGGAACGATTAGTTGATAAAAAACACAAAAATGTTCTAAAATTTTACTATTTTACTAAAAGCTTAGAAAACGCCTAAACAGTCAACGCCACAATACGTGTACATCGGCTAACATGCACGAATCTCTCGTACATGTTAAACAGACTTACCCAGTGGTCGATAAGTGGCCCGTCTGCACCGGCCCTCTTGAAACCCTTGTTTCACACCTTCCGCGTTAAAGATCTGAACTTCATCTCCGTGTTGTAATTAAAATTCAAGAATTCTTTACTAGTCCTTTAATATAACTTTGTGAACTTTCCTATCTCTTACAACTTTAGAGGACTTCCACAATCTACCAGCTTGTATTTTGTTTATTTATTTTCTTATGGAACGTTCTTTAGAATCGCTTCCACGGCCGGGTGTCTCGCCAGCGTTAGTCCCGCCATGTTGGACCATTCAAGCCCCTATATTTCTTAAAAGTGACGTGATTAGATACGTAGTACAAAGGTATATATGTAGTTTGTTACCATTTGTTATTTCGATTCATTTCTTTCGCTTTTCTGTTAGTACGCTATTAGACAATAACTAAAACATAAATGCTTGAATAATGAATACACGATATAGGTATTATTGACCTCCAAGCATATGATTTAATCTTTTTAGTCACTTGGAATGTATCGAGAAAAGTGTTCCTAGCGTCTGGCTATTGAATCTTGAGACTAGAAATATTTGCAAACTTTTAAATTGCTCTTTAAATGGCAACCTGAATTTATTGTTGATGATTTGGTTTTGTGGTGATATTGTTTAGATATATACGACTTT
This sequence comes from Eupithecia insigniata, assembly GCA_947859395.1. Lineage (NCBI taxonomy): Eukaryota > Metazoa > Arthropoda > Insecta > Lepidoptera > Geometridae > Eupithecia > Eupithecia insigniata. The sequence continues at coordinate 2,005,562 of OX402009.1, read as the reverse complement.
TCGGTGTTTTGGTAACGGAAACTATACCTACTATATACGAGTTATACGATTACACGCTGGATAAATCAATTCTTATTCGACTGTTTTGCTTTTTGGTGGGTAGGTATCTAATAGCCCGGCTACACGCTCAAACATTTGTGCATGCATGATTGTACAAACAATTTTGCGCAAGCAAGATATGCCCGGCCACACGCTCCATCTTGCTTGCGCAAACTGTGTTTGTGCAATCAACCCGTTTAATTCCCATACACTTATCGCCTGAAACACAGGATTACCTAGTTGAGGCAAAATTGTAACACTTAGGTAGCTATATTTATTAACATGTTTTTTCTATGTACGAGTTTCTTTGAATATCATCATCATCAGCCCATACACGTACACTGCTGGACATAGGCCTCCCCCGTACGACGCCACAAATAGCGGTCCTGAGCCGCCTCCATCCATCGCCTCCCTGCGACCGCTATACGATGTCGTCGGTCCATCGAGTAGATGGTCTCCCATGTAGGGGGGGATTTGCCATAATCACCGTTCCATAAGAAAATAAATAAACAAAATACAAGCTGCTAGATTGTGGAAGTCCTCTAAAGTTGTAAGAGATAGGAAAGTTCACAAAGTTATATTAAAGGACTAGTAAAGAATTCTTGAATTTTAATTACAACAGGGAGATGAAGTTCAGATCTTTAACGCGGAAGGTGTGAAACAAGGGTTTCCAGAGGGCCGGTGCAGACGGGCCACTTATCGACCACTGGGTAAGTCTGTTTAACATGTACGAGAGATTCGTGCATGTTAGCCGATGTACACGTATTGTGGCGTTGACTGTTTAGGCGTTTTCTAAGCTTTTAGTAAAATAGTAAAATTTTAGTAAATATTTTGTGTTTTTTATCAACTAATCGTTCCAAGAAGTACCCTTGAGGCGTATTGGTGATCGCAGTGTTGGTGTTGAAAAATACTCAGAAGGAAGCTGCTGCCCTTCCTCTGGTAGGTTCCCTTAGTCGGCTCTTACGACATCCACGGGTTGAGTTCTTTGAATATTATTTTTTATTATTATTATACAACTGCTATCCCTAGTGACCTAAATTTAGACGATTGTCAACCAAATCAATAAAGCCTACAATGGAAAAACACTGTATGAATGATGTCACTACTTCATCAGTGCTAATTACCGTACTCTACAGGGCATTGATGGGATATTTGCAGATTGTTATGAGCGTCCATTAACACCAGTGGCGCCCTATATTTTACCCTATAATGGCTGCCTAGTCCTCCGTCGTTAACGCGTTTTATTTGCGAAATGAGTTGAATATACTATAGAGCGAGCAGTGACGTCACAGAGTGACTAAAATGAATTTGTAAAATACAAAAAAAATAAGAATATTCGTTTATAACTTAAGTAGCCAAAGTTTAACTGCTAGCAACAAATCATTCAAAAAAAAGAATCTAGTTCGTTTGAAAGTTGGTTTTTATTAGTGAGCATTTAAAAAAAAGAGTAAATAATTTTAAGTTATAGGTATATTATTGTCCTAGGGTGAGAATGTTTTGATTTAAGTCGCTTAGTTATATTTTAATATAAGCCAACTTCCTAATTGTCTATCTATCAAAAGGTGTCGAGAAAACAGGAAACTTCAATTTCATAGGTAGAAGGGAGTTTCATCGTTTGTAAGAAGTTGAATTTGCTTGCTGCAAATTCAACTTCTAACAAACTCAACATTTTAGTTCAACTTTCTGCATATTCAGCATTTTATGATTCAACGTGCTGCAAATTAAATTTCTTACAAATTCAACATTTTAGGAGTTCAACTCTCTGTTCCTAAAGGATCTGTCCTATTGGATCATTTGGATTGCTATCAAAATGGTATCTTGGTGTGCAATAAAAAGTATTTGTATTGTATTGTATAAACTTCCCCAAAACATTTTTATTCATAGTTTTCCTTTGACGTTTAATAGCATAATTTGGCAAGGCCAAAGGATCAGCTGTCCCCTCAATGCATCGGCCTGAGCCAGTTGGACCCTCACTCCATCGTATGTAGTATGTACTTTTAATTGGACAAATAATGCTTTACATCTCTTTGTACATAATATACTTACTATTCGGCGTTGAATAAAAAACAACCAATTTTTGTTAAATTTTATTGCCAAAATATTAATTGCTTTAAGTTTATTTTACGTTTAAAATTAATTGAAATCTTATATTCTTTCATCTCATAACTCGTCTCTAACTAATTCTTCTCTACCAAAATAATACTTTCTTCTTAATTCATCCCAAAACTCAAACCTTTTGACCTCCGGAACCGTCACCATCATAAACGTTTTCCCTAAATTCATTCCCCTCAAGCTCTCGTACTCCAAAGATTCCCATCGTAGATCTCCCAAAATTCCATTTTTTGCTTTCGGTGTCGGATTCCTGAAAAACAAAAGATTAATTTACCTGAGAAACCTTGATTTCCGACAAACAATTAGTTAATCCGCGACTAAAGGTACCCCTTGGTGGTGTTTTAAATTCGCTGAGCACCTCTCAGCCGGCGTCTCACCGCTAGTACTCGGGATAATCAACCTACCCGTATTTAGCGAAATTCGCCAATAACCCCGCAATTTTCTTAATGAAGTGTCTTTCATCCGAATCCTTGTAGTTACTTGATTTGCATTTGAATTGGTAGCAGATTTCGTCGCCCGCAGTCGCGCCGCTTTGCTCCAGATCATCCAATACAGAATTCCAAATTATATTTAGAGATCCCTTATACGAGAATCTGTATAAGTAAACATGATTGCGTGATTTTCGCGCGTGTAATCTGGCCTGACGTAGCAGGGGATAAATCACTTGGTCGGATAAGTATTTGCCGTAACGTCTCAAACTGTGCTCCCCGATAGTCCCATTAACGAAGTAGAAATCCATTATTTTCCTCTTTATCTTTTTATATTGCTTTGATCCGTATTCGTCTGTTTTTCCTTCGAAAGGGAGTAAATATTGGAAGTTGTGGTTTATGTATTTTAAGAGCTTCCTATTGAGTACGAAGTCTTCTAACTTGTACAAAGCCTCCAAGCTGGTATAGCCTATCATAACATCAACATCATTGACCTTTCCCGCTTCGTACAATTCTATCGGCTTTTCATTTATAAAAGCTCCCTTACTGAATATTTCTATTGTAGGTCCAAAATCCTTTATCAGTCTCTGTCTATCTCTTACTTCAGTGCTGTCAAATAGATCTTCTGAAACTACAGCGAGTTTTTTCCCTGTAGCATTTTGCAGGACATCATAGAGTCTTATACGGTCAAAGTTATCGCCCCATCCCCACAAATTCCAATACAGCTTGTTTAAAATTTCAAAGCTTTTTGAGTTGTAGATTGCAGGATCTAACGCGCTTCCACTTTGTATGACAACCCTGGCCAAGAGGTCTTCAGCTAAAGGCGACAGTGGAAAGGACGCCACAATATCAGCAGCTATGCCTGATCCAATCACCGTCACTCTATTCGGATCTCCATTGAAGTAAATAATATTGTCCCTTATCCATTTCAGGCCAAGAAGAATGTCCTTAGATGCCATATTTCCTCTAGCAAAATAATCTTCTGTATTAAGAAAGCCAAAGATAGAAGTTCTGAAGGAAATAGTGACTACAATCACATCTTCATCAATGAGAAAATCCGGGCCATGATAACTGGATTGTTCGTGAAGCCACACCACCACAGCGTGGTTTCCCTCCCTCCATTGATCATCAAGCATATAGACAGTCAGGTAAAGGACATCTTCGTTGTATTCCAACCCACATGTATCGGCTGGTGGCTTGCTGTAGTTGTATATTTGTTTGTTGAGCCACTCGCAGGGTTTTGGAGGCTGAAAACAATTAAACAGTTCTCTGAGAATATTGAAATGATGATCATGAAGTACCCACTTTTAATTTACATAAGGATGAATTGATTAACAATAATAATGAATAAGGCTGCCGGCCGGCTTAAACAACTCGAATTACGAAATTGTGGATGCTTTTAATAAATACTTAATCCTACTAATAGAATATATAATAAATTTGAAACTATGTGTGAATGTGTGTGACCACGTATCTCCGTAACTACTAAACTTATTTAGATGGGTATCTAGATGGTTTAAGTTGTAGAATAACACAAGGGCTAATCTAATTTCGAAAATATAACCTCTGGAAGGGGTTAAAAATGGTAAAGTTTGTATGGAAAATTATTATTCCTTGGTTTGATTCACGCAAAACTTGGTATAAATAAACTAAGTAAATAATTAACCACGTATTTTTTCTTTTTTTGAATATCGCCGTTTAAGTCCGGGTTCAACTACAGCGGGGAGCAACTACAGCGGCGGGCCAGTTAAGACCGGGATTTAAACAGGTTCCTAAAGTAATTATCAAAGATTTTATTCCTTGGTTCGATTCGCTCAAAACTGGATACGCGGACAAAACCGCGGGGCGCAGCTAGTCCTAAATAATAAAAATGAAAATAGTGAATATTTTTACCTGAAACCTTAATTCCCCGACAGGCGGCTCTGCATACGGAACGTCATAAAATGCAATAAACGGTCTGTTATCAAACACAGTGTACAGTTTCCTCCCTAAAATTAAAGTCCCATTCGTTTCCAGCCCAACAATTGGGCTACAACTCGTTTTAACTATCAGAAACTCGAATATCACGAAACATAAAGTTTCACGCGACATAATTATATCCATTTCGACAAACAACGCGAGAACTCTGAATGGAATACACAGTTGCTTTTCCACGGAGATGTTTCAAGCTGCAGAGCATGATTTCCACCAATAGGTTCATTTGATTTTTATAGCTTGCATGTATCTAGCCAATAGCAAAACGTGATTTGTCTAATTCAATGGAAATTAAAAACACGTCAGTTATATTGATACCCGTGAATATGTTTTGAAAACAATGAATTTGCGAGGCGTATCAGCCTCCTTTTCTGCGAATGACCTCTGTAAAGTAAACCTACCCGAGGGGAGTAGATTTAAAATCAGCGCCGCATGTTTCTTGCATGCAGCAAATGCTGAATCTACTCCCTTTGCCTGTTATTAGTAATTTATTTCTGTTTGTTTTTCTAGTTCAGGTTAAGCTGAGGCAATAAATGTTTTTTTTTTTTAAGTAGATACGTAGGAACAATGTCAATTTCTATCTTATTCAATTTTGTTTATTAATTTGTATTAACTTTGAAAGTTAGATATTAATAAATAAGACTAGCTTCTCAGCGCAACTTTGCTTACGTGGTAGGTTCCTAAATAAAAAGTAGCTTCAAAATTGTGTTATTCTTACTAATACTATTATGACGAAAGTTTATGCTGTTTTAGATGTTTGGCCGAAGACAACGCCAAAACTACTGAATGGATCAAGCTGAAATTTGACACACATTTGGCCAACATACATAGAATAACATATCCTCCGATTTAGAATCCAGGATATTTTATGTCAACAAAAACTTATGAATGAAAACTTAAGGGGCTACCCCGACTCAAATCAGCGCCGCCACCTATATTATCGTATTATTACGTTAAAAAAAGGAATTTTCAAAAATATCTTTGCCCGTTTGTGATACCTGTCATAAGCTTATTTTTAATGCCTCTGAATAGTTTTATATTGTATAGGTTAGGAGGAGATTCGCAAACCGAGTTTGGTGGCTAAAAATTGCAACTTCGCAGCCTAATCTATACAATATAAAACTATTACAGAGACCTTAAAAAAAAGCTTATGATTATACCACATACAGGCCTAGGGATTTTTGAAAATTCCTTTCTTTATCGTGATAATACGATAAAATAGGTGGCGGCGCTAGTTTGGGTCAGCGAACCGCCTTAACAAAAACTGTAAATTGTGCATTAAATAATTACCAAGTTAACCACTTTTGTGGCGTCGTACGGGGGAGGCCTATGTCCAGCAGTGGACGTGTATGGGCTGATGATGATGATTATGATGATAACCACTTTTTACATCATCACCAGCAGCTTCCATCCCATAAAATGATAAACTGTAACACCGGAGGTACATTGTACCAGGTGTATAAATTTTAATTTATAAAGCAATAAAGATTAAAATTGATAATTGATAGGACTTATTCAGTCAACAATCTATTATTCAAACAGATTGTTAGGTTTAACCATGCTTCACATTAAATTCGTTTATATTTTTGCGATATTAAACCATGCTTCATATTAAATTTGTTTATATTTTTGCGATATTAAACGGTTTGTTAGTTTGTGGTAAGAATATAGTGGAAACAAGTCATGGTAAAATTGCAGGGAAGTTATTCACGAGTTTATACAAAAATGAGGTATACTTGGGCTTTATGGGCATACCGTATGCCGCTCCGCCGGTGAACGAATTAAAGTTTTTGGTAAGTATTGCACCGTATTTTTTAAACTGCCTTCTTAAATACTGTTTACATGCCACCGTCTATACTTTTTCTAACACTTCTTGTATATCCTAAGGTTGCCTGGAAGAGATCGCTTAGCGATAAGGCCACCCATTGTACATTATTTGTATTTGTTTTTGTGTTCTCTGTTGTATTAGGTGTATCCTGTAAAAATAGAGTCCCACGTGATTTAAATAAATAAATAAATATTTTTTTTATTATTTGGTGTCCAATAAAGAATAGTAAGAATAGTAGTCATCGGTCGGTGGAGGCCTATGTCCAGCAGTGGACGTATACGGACTGATGATGAAAGAATTGTTGTATTGTACTAGCTATTGCTCGCGGCTTCACACATGCTTTTCAAGTACCCTAATTACCCTATGTCCGTCCCTGGGATACCGTCTACCTCCCTGCTAAATTTCATTGGGATCCGTTTAGCCGTTTATGCGTAAAAAGGTAACAGACAGAGTTACTTCCGAAGTTATGATATTAGTACCTAAGGATTTTCCGTTTCTAAAATTTTTCTTTGTCGTTGCGGAATTTTCGTATATGTAAGTATAGGTATTTCCGTCAGGAATATTCTTACACTCGTCTTAAGGTCAGATGATTGAAATAAAACATGTTAAACTTTACCAACTTTTTAAATCATCGTCAGCCCGTACACGTCCACAGCTGAACTTAGGCTTCCCTCAAACGACGCCACGAATATCGGTCCTGAGCCGCCTCCATCTTTTTTTAAATATTCAGATCTATCCAGCATATGTTTATATGGACGGAGCTGGACTTAGAGCAAAAGAGAGAAGCGTGGAACTACGGGAGGGATGCTTTCACTCAGCACTGGAACAGTGTTGGCTAATTATAAAGTATCCCTCGCCTTTAGATTAACTCTCATAATCATAATCGCTTTGCGGTTTCTGTGCTGTTGGCTTCAGCCCCACGCATGCCTCCCAAAGGACCGGGTGACTATATGGCCCGAGGTCATGGAAATGAGAAACAAATAATGATAACTTTGAAATGCTTTTGAAAAGTTCAATAAAAATTGATATTTTTATTCTTATGTTTATGTGATTGAATCTGCATTTGTCGATAACAGCGACTATTTATTGATGAATATGATACCGGATCCCAACACCATGGCAGCAACTCAAAACTGTTTTCTTTCTATTTCAGCCTCCCGAACCACCGAAACCCTGGAAGGATGTCCTCGACGCAACGAAAGAGAAGAAGGCTTGCGTCCAATCAAATCACAACATCAAAAAGCGTCAATCTCTAGGAGTCTACGGTACGGAGAACTGTCTCTACCTAGACATATTCACTCCTGCACTAAACAATTCTAAACGAGCAGTCGTCATGTTCATTTACAATGTGAATTTCATAAATTCATATAATAAAACTAAGGAGTACCAACCAGATTTCTTTATAGAAGAGGACGTAGTTGTAGTAACTATAAGCCACCGACTTTCCGCTTTCGGATTCTTATCGTTAGAAGATGAAAACCTCTGGGGTAACTCTGGAATGAAGGATATTGTCGCTGGGTTAGAATGGATAAAGAAGAACATTGAGAAGTTCGGAGGAGATCCAGAGAAAATCACTCTAATGGGACTGCAAGGGGGCGCTGCAGCAGTAGACCTACTTATCCATTCCAAGAAGAAACATCTATTCAAGTCGGCTATCTTGCAAAGCGGAAACGCATGGACAGCAGCTATTCTACAAGAAAGCGTTAGAGACAGAGCTTTTGCACTAGCAAAACTGTTTGATAAGTATCCCGTTACAAGCAAAGACTTAATCAAAGAGCTGAATGATATCCCTGTTACTGAATTGGCGTTGAAAGAGTTCCATGCAAGCCCTGACGATTATTTCAAAGAGACTCAAAGAAGCATAATCTCGTTCGGACCCATCGTTGAAAAGGATCGTGATGGGCTTATTGTAGACTATCCTGAAAACAGTGAAGAGATAACAACGCCGGTAATGATAGGTTTCAACTCCCAAGAAGGATTGGAAGGATCTCTCCAATATTTGTTAGAGCCAAGATACATTCACTTTCTGAAAAAAGACTTTCCATTTTTACTGCCTAGGCGAGTAAACTTTACGTTTGATCCCATACAACCACCTTTCCATGACGCTATTGAAGAAATAAAGAACTTCTACTTTGGTGGCAAAATAAATCTGAAAAGCGTAAAAGATTTTGCATCATACATTGGGGATGTTACTACAGCTTATTCTACAGATTACGCAGCAAAAACTTATGCAAAGATATCTAAATCACCAGTGTATTACTATCATTTTGATTATATCAGTGATCTGAACGAAAATAGCAATAGCCTAAAGAATCTTTCGACAGTCAGTAATGTTTTCTTGGGCGCGGCAACAGGAGATGAAATTTGCTACTTATTTAAATGCCCAGATCTAAAGGACACGTATTTGAAACACGAAGAGGGATCGGAAGAGAGAAACGTGCAAATAAAATTAGTGAAGCTGTGGACCAACTTCGCGAAATATGGGTAAGGAAAAGATTTTATCTCGACAAAGTTGGGAATTAGGGACCTTGAAATTTATTAGCGCTGTTGGCTGGATGTCACACGGCATAAAATAAATACATTCGTTCACGTTTCATCGTGTATAAGGTAGAAGTTATGGTCTACATAAATTTTGTACCTAGGAATTATATTTATATGCTACTAAGCTTCACAGGTCAACTAAGTGATCCACGCTATTACTTTTAACCTAATATAAACATATATATAAATACAAATGAATAAATAAATAATGCTGTACAATCCACACAGCATCGTCAGCAGCCCCAAGCTAAGCAGAGCTTGTGTTATGGGTACAGGATGACTCATATACTTAAAAGAATACATTAAATGTAGTTTTATTGTACATAGAAAATACCCAGAGCATCCGTAACAAATATTGGCAGATCGTACAAACATTTGTCCCAAGGCAGGAATCGAACCCGCAACCTCTCACTTGATCAACAAATATCTAATAATTGTTTTATGGGTTATGTCTATCCCATGAAAGTTGATTTATAGGATAAAAAGTAGCCTGAGTTATTCCAGGTTTTTCAAAATCTCATTTCTCGATCCGTAAGTGCAAAAACTTAGTAAACTGACCACAGGGGAACCAAAAAAGTTCGCCACATTAAAATGTTCACTAATTAATTTTCGGTATTATTTGCAGCAACCCAACGCCAGAACTCGATGATTCCCTAGACGGTCTAAGCTGGCCAAATTACGCTGATGGCAAACAATATCTCCACATCCACAAGAGTATGCAAATAAAAGGGGAATTATACAAAAATAAATTTCAATTCTGGGACGAATTCGTCGTGAAATGGGGCAAGCGGGCCGTCGGCGGCATTATCAGTGAATCAATGAATACTAGAGATGAATTATGATAATGCGTGTTTTATTTTTCCTTTACTCTTTTTATTTTATTTAGATAGTGTTTTTCTATTTATAACGGAAGGGATTATTAGTAACACTGGAGAATTAATTTATGATGTTAGAAATAGGGAAGTCAGAACATATTCAAATATAAAATAAATGATTTAACGACATTGGTATCATCGAAGCAAAGCACGGAAGTTAGAAACAATTTTATATTTTTTTAATTCATCATTTACCTAATTGGACTTTTTGCGAATTCAAAACATATTTTGCTACACATGTGAGATTATGCGAAGTTTAAGTTTGTGTTTTAGTTTTTAACAACAACAAAGTTATCAACTTTGTTGTTGTTACCTTGTTGTTTTCTGTTATTGTTATCAGTTTTTGTTATTAAATGTCTTTGTTGACGTAAAATATCTTGGATTCTAAATCGGAGTATAGAATCTTTGGTTTGCAATGACAATCTACAACAATGTCTTCAGAGGCATTGTTGCGTCATCCTACAGTAAATATTTTCAAACTTCAGAGTTTGAAAATATTTACTGTAGGATGACCTGTGATGTAGTAACTCCGGTGTTTAGATTATTTAGTCTTGTTTTTTGCGTGTGGTCTTAATTTACAGAACGCTGTTTGCGTACAGATATTTTTTTACGGTATAAGATAGTAGATAAATGTTGAAAGATTTATGTGGATTAGATAATTTACCGTAAAATTAATATTTTCAGTAGCACCATTTAATACAGGTTAGATAACCGATAGTAAAAACCCAGATTAGTATATTATCTTAACGACACGTCAGAGTAAACTAAATCGATAACTTGAAGCATATCGTTGATTATTGTATAAACAACCATCAAGCCATGGCCGGCAAAGTGTGTCCAGTTTTATGTATATTATTTTGTATAAAACTAGCTGAAGGAAATGTTATTGTGGAAACGGCGTCGGGAAAAGTGTCGGGTGTAGAAGTGAAGTCTATTATTAAAAATGAAAAGTATTATTCTTTTATGGGTATTCCTTATGGAGAAGCACCTGTTGGGGGCCTGAGGTTCAAAGTAAGTGTTTAGTAATTAGGTTATTATAGTATAGGTAATTATCATGACAGTAACATAAATCAGAAGATCTTAATTCACTGAAATCATATTATAGTTAACTGTACAACTATAAATGAGAAATAATACGGTAAGTCAATGTAAAATTATCTGTTTCAGGCACCTCAACCTCATTCAAAATGGGAGGAGGTCTTGGACGCAACAAAAGAAAAGAGTCATTGTAGTCAATTCAACCTTCCAGGGAGAAGCATACGAAGGTACGGGTACTGCGGCCAAGAGGATTGTCTCCATCTCAGCATCCACACCCCAAAGCTCCCTGAAGATCAAAATCCAAACCTGCCCGTCATAGTCTTCCTGTTCAACGAACACTTCAGAATAACACACAACGGAACAAAAAACTGGGGGCCAGACTTCTTCATGAAAGAAGACGTAATCATCATCACAATAAGCCACAGAATTGGTTCCATTGGCTTTTTAACCACAGAAGATGAGGTAATTCCTGCAAACAATGGTCTACGAGATGTTATACTAGCTCTCAAGTGGATTCAAACTAACGTACACAAATTCGGCGGCAACAATTTCAGGATAACACTCATGGGCAACGACGGGGGTGCTGCCATGGTAGACATACTTCTCCATTCCCCGAAAGCAAAAGGATTGTTCAGTGGAGCAATACTTCAAAGCGGAACTTCATGGGCCTCTTCATATTTCAACTCAAAAGAAAAACCTAAAGAAAGAATAAAATCCTTTGCAGAAAACTTAGAAATCTTGCACGAACCGAGCCATCTACTGCTCAAAGAATTAAACAGATTTGATGCGCAAAAAATAGCTGAGGCTGAATTACCATCTCTACATGCTGATGAATCAAGATTAATTCAGATGGTAGTGTTACCATTCAGTCCTGTTAAAGAACATGATCATCCAGACGCTATCATAACTAAATTACCAGAAGAAGGCTCCATTGATATAAGTGTACCTGTGATGATTGGGTACAACACAAATGAAGGCATGGAATCAAGTGAGAGACTGCTAAGAAAGCCGCAATACCTCAGTTTTGCTGATAGAGATTTCAATATACTATTACCTATTAGAGTTGATTATCGTTTTGAATTGAATAATCCGGCCATAGATCGGGCTATCCAAGAGATCAAAGACTTCTACTTTGAGGAAGGGTATGTAAAAGTTAGTAAGCCAGGAGAGTATATAAAATATATGGGTGATATTATGTCATTCTATGGTATAGATTATACAGTAAGGAAATATACAAATGAATCACTTTTAGGGGTTTATTACTACGCGTTTGACTTTAGTGGAGAATTTAACCTAAGGAAGAAGAAGATATTGGAAGAAGCTGTAACTATGGAAGGTACATGGGGAGCTTCACTGGGAGATGAACTGTGTTATCTATTTGTCTGCAAGCAAATCAAGAAAGAATATATCAAAGCATTGGAAGATCCAGATTCTGATGAAATGAAAGTTATGAAAAGGATGGTCAGATTATGGGCAGACTTTGCTAGAACCGGGTAAGTTTTTTAATAGAGTAGTCGCCCAAAAAGATAGAACAACACTATTAATCACACAATTAACATTACGGAATTAAAAAGTGATACGTCATAAATGAACAGACGTATTATAGACAGATAGATAAATTCTTAATTGCTCATTTAACTAAGAAATTATTTACAAAATAATGATTATGGAATACACAACAATTGTCGGTCTTATCGCTCAAGAGCGATCTCGTAAACCTGGCGCTGGCGAGTGTCACACGTAAAACTGGCGCTGGACCGTTTTGAATGTCACAAGAGTTTGAAGGCCATACCCAGCCGTGGATAAAGACGGGTTGTGGATGCCGATGATGAATACCTACATATTATGGAATTATAAATTGAAATTAATTAAAACAAAGCAGTAAATTTTAAGTAAAAACATCTACAAATGTCTTTACAGTAATCCAACACCAAGTGGAAACGACTTCAAATGGGTTCCGGCGACGAAAGAGAACAAGGAGTGTCTGGTGATCAGCGACGAGTTACAAATCAAGACTAATTTGAACAAAGACAGGGTTCAGTTCTGGGACGATTTCCTCAATAAATACCAGAAGCTGGCCGTCGATGGAGTGGTCAAGGATGTGAAAGATGAATTATAGATTTGTAGATATTAATAAATATATAAATGTTCAATCCACACAACATCTAGCCCCAAGCTAACGCAGCTTGCGTTATGGGTACTAGATGACTGATATACATAATACAATATATTATATAGATAGATAATTTTTATTGTACATAGAAAATAATAATAGAACATCATAATAGAATACAATATTTATTGTACATAAAGATGTACAATACGAAAACTAACAACCGAAATAGGTAAAGGTTTCTTGTTCGCTTCTTTACTTAATCTTAAAAAGATTGAAGTGAACAAAAAATCAAAGTGGTAGAATAGAATAGAAATACTCTTCATTGCACACCAAGATAGAATAACAAAACAGGAAACACAAACACAGAAATAGTCGCACAATGGGCGGCCTTATCGCTATTAGCGATTTTTTTTCCAGGCAACCTTTGGATGGACACGTTGGTAATTATTGTATAGATACAGACGGTTGCGTATTAAAGACTAATGTATATACTATGTGTATACTAATGTATAGGTACATTGTAATTGTAACTTGGTTTTGATTTCCATAAACCTAAAAGTATCAATCTATAATACCTACCTCACTGAGTCTTCAGTGCGGTAGGTACAAATTCTTCAGTGAGCTAGCTACTGATAATACCTACTTATTAGATATTATATTCTCACCACCCCTAATACTAAGCGATTACGTGGCCGGTCGAATTGCATGTAATGGTGAGGTAGTGGGAATGACTTTGAATATACACAAACTGCAGGACCAACCTTTGCCATAGACAAAAGAAAAGGGAAGACTTTGTCCAGCAGCAGTGAGGCGAAAGGGTTCAATTATAAATAACATATTATTGTTACAAAATATAATCCAAAAACTATAATCATTAATAAAATTATTATGTGCTTGAAATTCAGTGGTCAGACCACCTTTTTTTTACTCGGCGAGGATATTCGTTTACGAATAAACTGGTCTGGGGGATAAACTGGTCAGAATTATGTATTCTCGACGCCCTGACAAGGACGTAATACCCACTAAAAACCTTTCCGGTGACCCTCTTCGCCATTTTCGCCGAACCACGGGAACATGTAAACCTTCCGCGGCCCAACTGGCATCCCCTCTTCCTCCAATATATGGCCAGCGAGCCCACCATTCCACACACTCGCCGACCCCATTCTTCCATCACGCTTAGCCTATGATACGCTCCTTGCCCCGTTGAGCTGGTCCAGTTGACTTAACCACCGAAATTTCTTAGTCAGTTATCTGTATTACCGAAGTTTCTTTCATTCCGTGGTCCAGTTGACTGGAACACTGTACGATTGTTATAAATATCTTCGCTGGTACAGTTCACTGGACCACTCCTATCGTGCATTTTGTAATTATGGAAGGTGGATAATAAACTAACAAAATGGATGCAACAAATATTAAAAATGTCATAGTTTGTAAGAATGAATGGATGTATGGATGTTTGTTCCTCTTTCACGCAAAAAGTAGAAAACTGATTGGGATGCAATTTGGTATGGGTATATTTTGGGACCTAGGATAACATATAGGCTATTTTATATCCCGATAAAAAGCTATAAATGAATCTTTTGAAATAGCGAATTTGGTTCCATTGTGGAATTACCACATTGAGATAATCCACCGATTCTCAAAACCCACGTTTGATAATATGCTCAATGATTATCAGATAACAAATAATAGGTTCACGTTCTACTTACACACATCATTAATAAACTTATTTGATAATGACACACAACTTCTAGATTTAAGGATATTATTTATTTTTTACTTACAATGGTCAAAGAAGTAATTTTTTTTGCAAATATCATACTCTTAGTAATAATAAAAGAAGGTTTGAGTGATAAAACAGTGGAAGTCAAATTAAAACAAGGTATTGTTCGTGGTAAAGTAGAAAAAACTTGGTTGGAAGAAAAAGATTACTATACGTTTAGAGGAATACCTTATGCAGCTGCGCCGGTCAAGGAACTAAGATTTCAGGTATGTTTACATAATAAAAAACTGCACATCACCTAAATATTGGTATAAGAACTCATAAAAGTGAATCAATATGGTAACTAGAAAGAAACAAAGTTTTGAAGTTTCGTGTTCTAAATAATAGAAAACAATTTTGAACTACAACAGCTGACAATGATTTATTCAACATGAGTTAACTTACAAAACAAGTATGATTATAAAACATAAAGACAATTTGAATGTGTTTTGCAGCCACCTATCTCTCAAAATGGCTGGAATGGCACCTTAGAAGTATTCGAACAAAAACCTACATGCATGCAGTTCAGTGCGAGGAGGCGAATGAACGACCCTTTTGGCATATCAGGTTCTGAAGATTGCCTCTTCATCAACATATTTACCCCTTATATCAAAGGAAACCTTCCAGTTATTATATTTGACCACAACGATGGCTTCCGAACTGGCTTCAATGGAACTAAAACGTACTCTCCAGACAATTTCATGGATGAAGAAGTTATTTTGGTGACAATCAGTCATCGCTTGGGTCTGTTTGGATATCTTACTACTGAAGATGATGTTATACCTGGCAATAATGGGCTGAGGGATTTCATTTTTGGCCTTAAATGGGTAAGAGATAATATAAAGCACTTTGGAGGAGATGCTGACAAAGTCACCCTGATGGGCAGCGTTGGAGGAGGTGCCCTTGTAAATATTCTTTTGTATTCTGAAAAAGCTAAAGGACTGTTTTCAGCTGCTATTATTCAGAGTGGCTCCGCACATGAAACTACGTGGTTCTATGAAGATTCAAGAACTAAAGCATTTTTGCTTGGAGAAAAGATAAACATTGACACTAATGATAGCGCCACACTTCTTGAAGAACTGCAGGCAGTAGACGCAGAGACACTACTGAAAAATATTGTTTATGTTTACGAAAACAGTAGAACTGAACAAAATAAGCAAATTAGTGTAGAACCATTTACACCAATTGTGGAGAAAAATACATCTGATGCAATTCTGTCAGTTTTACCAGAAAATAGTCAAATTGTAAATGATGTCCCAGTTATAATTGGATTCAACTCTCGCGAAGGCTTAGACTATGGATCACATTTCCTGTTTCAGCCGCAACTACTGACATACACTGTCCAAGAAAACATGCTTCAGTTTCCAATAAGAACAGGGTACAGATTTGAACATGACACAGAAATTTTCAAAGCAGCAACGCAGGAGTTAGCCAGCTATTATTTAGGTGACAAGATATTAGATCACAACACGGCTATTGAGTTCACAATATACCATGGTGATGTCATTTCCGGCTATGCTTTAAACGATGCCGTAAAATATATTTCAAAAAGCATAAAATCCCCTGTTTTCTTCTACATGTTCGACTTCAGAGGGCAGCTTAATGAGAACAGCCAGTACATAAGTCGCTACTCTCCGTATAAAAGTCAGCTATTTGGTGCAACTGTGCTGGACGAGGTATGCTACTTGCATGTCTGCAGCCGGATCAAGAAGTATTATGACCAGATGAAGGGGCTTGCCAGCGAACAACCTGAGCAGAAGGTTCTGAAGCGGATGGTGAGAATGTGGACGAATTTTGCTAAAACTGGGTATGATTATTATTCTAATTATTTTGTTTCTATCTGAACTGGTAATCAAACGAAAATACATAAAATGTGATTGATAAAAAACGGACAGACAAAGGATCATTCATTCCTCGTTAAGGACAGTCAAAGCTAGCACAAAATTATTGACAAAGCATTCGTCTACTTGGATAGAATACACGAACATTCTTTCTAGCTAGACTAGTATTAAAATATCCAAATTCAAACCAAATTTTGTTTCAAATAGAGTTGCAAACTATATAGATCACTACACTACTACTAGAGGCTGATCATACCAGTACCTAAATAATAAATTTATAGAAGCCATGCTTGGGATTAGGTATTAGATAAAATTGGGGAACTCAAAACTCAAATCATGGTAAATATCCCGTTATTATCTTTAGTGTTCTAAGTAGATAACTTCTCAAAACTGCAATCCGATATAAAAAAGCCAGTGATAATCAAAGCAAAGTTGAGCAAGTCTTGTTGAAAGTTGAACTAAATAAACTTAATAACAGGAGCGGGGTAGAATCGCGTAATTTAATCCTCATAGCATTAACTCCCTACAACGTTTTACTTTCAGAAACCCGACGCTGCCCGGGGATGAAATATTAAAAGGCTTCTCTTGGGAACAAGTGAGTAAAACCGGAGACTTGAACTATCTTCATATAACTAAAAAGCTACAGATGAAGAATAACCCGCTTGGTGAACGCGCTGAATTTTGGGACAACTTTTTGAAGAAATATGCGGAGTTGGTCGTTGATGGTGTGGTGAAAGGGACGGAGAAACATGATGAACTGTGATTTGAATAAAACTTACCTAGAAAATTCGATGATTACAGGTCTTAATATATTTATACTGTTGTACAAAAACAATCAAAATACCTTCTGTAATTAATAAATATGTATTTTCATACAGTGACATCTAGCGTTAAACGCTGAAAGTTGTTAGCAATATGCTAGGAGAAGACAACAGAATCACCTGTTACGTAGCTTGACTACTGAGCTAACGTAGATGATACTAAATTCTAATAAAGCTTTGTTTTACTAGATGGCGCGCTGATGCAGTATTACTCAAAATGTAGAGTCATAAAAGAGCTTTCGACGAACGAATGCGATGATTTTACACCAAGTTGAAGATTATTTTTGAAACATCTGATGACAAACTTTGCCATTGACAGCAAATCAGCAAATACACACGTTAAACCTGAGGCTTAGGATGTGAAAAATCCTAAGTCTATGCGTTAAACATAAATGGGGGCTAAAATGACTAAGTAAATTAAAATTAGGGTCGTTGGCACTGCTAAAAGTATCATGCAAGTCTGTGGTTCGTTACGATGCATCATCCAAAAGTGAAAATTGCAAGTTGTTTTACTTTAGGTATGTTAAACTCTTTTTTATTAGAATTTTCTGTGAGTGTGGGTAAGCAACATAAAAACAGATAATCGTCTTTTCTTCTCATTGTTTGATTTAATGAGTCAAAGCTCTGTTTAACAATATACTAGTTTATTTATCTCCCTTTACTGCTCTTACACGCACCATTGTAGTTAAATAAATACCTACTCTACCTAGGTAGGTTCTATAGCTATTCTTAACATCTTTTGTTTGTTCATGTTCATTTATTTTTAGCCCACATTGGCCCAATTTGGGCTAAAGGCTTGCGCAAAGGCGGCCTTCTTAAATTAGACACTAAGTGATTTAAGTACATAGTACATATAAATGTACTATGGTTTCTTTTTCACTTTTGGGCAAAAATTTAAGTGAATAGAAAATCAATAACACCTCATTTGATAATAATAACTATATTGTTAGCTGTTTATAGTATAAAATTTTACTTGTTTAAGTGCTTTTTTTTAAACCTAAGGATATAAAGTTAATGAATCTGAATCTAAATCCTTCTATCCCAGATTTCTGTCCATCGATGGTATGGTATAGGTTAGTCTGAGAAATCCTTTCAAAAATCAATTGATTCACTACTTTTGCGTGTAAGTAGGTCACCTATTTTTGGAAAAATAATAATGATTTGGTTCATAAATTACCTAGTTTACCTACAGCACTCGTGATAAAAATATATTGGCTGAGTAAAACGTTAGTTTTGTAAAATTTACAGTTATTTTTGGAAAATTTACGCAACGTTTCTTAAGTTGTGCACTCATGACAAAAATAATATATTAACTGATCGCGGGTCAAGCGTTACTTTTAGAAAATATTATATATAACCTTTGGAAAATTTGTGTTCATTGATTTTTGTTAACGTATTTTTTCGAAAATTTCGTTGATTAGTCCATTGATTCGTTGATAGATGTTTTGTAATGATGCACGTGTTCATGAACTTTCGTTGCTGACTGTACCTATCAAGTTATATGCTACTAAATTGAAACAAACTTTAAGCGCCATATTTTACCTCAACCACATTTTTATTAGCGAACAAACAAGAAGACAAACAACTCTACACTGAAACCGGTTGGACTGGTCCTAGAGACGAGTTATGGTAATCTGCCAAGTGCATAACAAACTTTATGTAATCATTTTAATTTGCCGGCTAATAGCATCTCGACTGGGTCTTTTCCATTATTATTAAAGATAGTCTCTTTATTTACTTGAGGAACTCCATTTAGTTTTTTTAACTTTTTTCACTAGTGCCAAAAAAATTAAGTGAATAGTACAATAACACTTTATTTCTTATTTGATAATCTTACTGGTGTTGTTTGTGAACCAAATAAACCATCTATCTATCTACTAATATTATAAATGTCAAAGTTTGTATGGATGGATGTATGGATATTTGTTACTCTTTCAAACAAAAACTACTAAACCGATTAGGCTGGCATTTGGTATGGGTATAGTTTGGGACCTGGAATAACATATAGTCATTTTTTATCCCGATAAAACGCGGGCTAAGGCGCGGGCAGCAGCTAGCAATAACTATATTTATAGCTATAAAAAAAATCGTATATTGACAAATTCATTGTGAATGTAAGCGGGTTACCTACGAACGAAACGGGATGAAATGTTAGTGTTCTTCCAACACAAATAGGTTCGTAGTTAACCCGCTTACATTCACAATGTATTTATAACTGTTTCTATTAGATTTCACTTGTCTGTGTGCTTATTTTGTAAGCCTAATGAAATAAAGTTATTTAAATCTGAAATCATAATCAGCCCACAAATGTCCACGTCTGGACATAGGGATGCCACGAATAGCGGTTACTGAGCCGTCTCAATCTTCCGAGTATCTACGACCGCTACAAATTTTGCTACAAATCAATTAAAATCATATATTTAGCATAAATTACTAGGCACTAGTTAGGTAGGTTTCCGCAATACGGAAATCCGTAGAAGAACCAAACCGACATAGCTCTCAGAATTACCAGGCGGAAGTGGAGATAGGCAGGCCATATAGCTCGTAGAACAGATAACCGTTGGGGGTTCTCGAGTGGCGACCGCGATGCAATACGCAACGGAGTGTGGGAAGTCCTGCGGGTATCGGTTCTGCGAGATATTATTATGATCTCAAGTGAAAACCGCATACACATCAAATATTTTCATAGGTACTTAGTTACTGACCTGATTAGGTATGTAATTACAGGTAAACACGACACTAAAGATAATTTGCTCAAATAATTTTTGGATGTGTCATATCGGTCTAAAATTTTTTAGGTAGGTACATTTAATATATGAAAGCTGAAATAGCTTTAGAAAATCTTTTTATCCCGATAAAACGCGGGCGAAGGCGCGGGCAGCAGCTAGTAGTATACTAAAATAACAAGACTATGTGTAGGTTACAGTTAACACTTTCATAGCCTAAGTCGCATATCCAAATGCACCAGCAGCGTCAGGCGACGCGGCGGCGGCGGCGGCGCCCCTGCTGTGGATCACACCACACCGTCCCACTTTGCCATCCATCGAAAAGGCATATCAGGAGATTCAAATTTAGCCGATCAATCACTCAATAGTCTAAATAAAAAACTTCAACAAGATAAGGAAAAAATATTACGAAGTCAGCTAGGTTAGTTAAACCAATCATAAACCAAAAACCTTTTACGTACTTTGGTTTGAGATCAAGGCAATTTAGTACGATACATAACTTACTGGGTAAAGTAATTGACCTTTAGGTACATGAGTAGATGTTCGAGCCATGTTTGATGTAAAATATTTGTAAACAAACGACAATAAAAAAACTCTCATGTTTAGCGTTGTATTTCAAATATTTACCTATGTACTGGAAGAATGATTTTAAATCAATAGGGATATGCAGGTCTCGACAGAGCCTACGCATTTGCTCCCCTTGGTTTTAAGACCCTAGGTCCGAAGCTCTCCGGGTTTTCAAAAAAATATCTGAGGGCCTGGTTGATGCGACGCGTGACCCGAGAGCTGGTGAGTATCTGGCACAGCGCAAAAGCATTGCCATACAGCGGGGCAATGCAGCCAGCGTCTTGGGGACGCTTCCGACTGGTATTGATATGGACCAGTTGAGCTACCTGTAGATTGTTTGCAACAGTCTTTCAATTGTTAATACTAGTTCTAATTTGTTTCTGTTATTTGGTTGTTTTCTTTGTTAATAATGGGGAATATGGTTTCCGTATAATACAAGGCAAAAATACAAGGCAAAAAAGTGTATTTTAGGTTAAAGTATGTTTTTTGTTTGTGTCGTTTGTATAAACTTAACGCTAACTCTAAAGCTTTTATATTTTATACCTCTTGCTTACACGGTTGCCAAACATAAAACTCATCAGCTATTATTATTATTAACTTTAGTGCTAAAAGATTTTTTTTTTGTCAGGTGTAAAGCTTGTAAAAAATTTAACATAGAGCCAGGAGTATTATTAACACTAGCTTACCTACATATGTATATACTGTAATATTGAATGTTATTTTAAATTGAAAATTGAAATTGAATGTGTGGTTTGTTCACAAACATTTTACATCGAATTTGGCTGATGTAGTCTTTTTATTATAAATTGTTAAGTCGTTAGACATACATATGTAGGTGTCTACCGCTTCTTAGCACCATAGACAATAAAGAGACGGATTCCTAGCACCATAGACTATGTAGAGATGTATTCTTAGCACTATAGAATATAAATGTCGCTGCGAACAGGCTATTATGTTTTTATTTTATGCGTACCATAATCGCCGGTAATGTTTTAATATCACACAATAATTTCACATTTTAATTCCTTCCCTCAAGGTCTAAAATATAAAATTATGGTTTTCCATTTCCATCAAGTTGTCGATAAGTGCTGGTTTGCCTGGCGCATTCTCACATAAATTATGAACACCGCAGTGTTCCGATTTCTAATATAAAAATATTCAGTTTCTATGTTATTTGATAAACTTTTCTAGTTCTGAATGAAATGGTTCCTAGAAAAACTTCACTACGTAGTATAAAACAAAGTCGCTTCCCGCTGTCCGTCCCTATGTAGGTATGATTAGATCTTTAAAACTACGCAACGGATTTTGATGCGGTTTTTTTAAATAGAGTGATCCAAGAGGAAGATTTATTGTATAATAATAATTTAGTATCAGCATTGCACTTCATTCATTTCATTTTGTGCGAAGTCGGGGCGGGTCCAAATAATAATAGTAGATTGGGCCAAAACCACCCATTATAACTCGGTCTTGCCATCCTCCCTCGCTACGCTCGGGAGTATAACAACCTCGTATATAATGGGATGGTTTAGTCCCTTGTAAAACACTCTACTTTTCACTTCGATTGCGAGAAAATAAAACAATTCAAAATTAGACAATTTTCAGAAATTTTATAAAAAATTAAATGTGCAGTTAGAGCAATTTTGAATGTTTAGTGATATGTTTTTCCCGGGCAATTTTATTTATATATCTTGAGTTTCCTGCATTATTAAGATCTGAGTGCGGCTTCAGCTGAGTTGACATATTCATCCAACCCCGCGATGTAGATGCTTGGTGTTCTGTATTGTTTGGTAGAATATTGATTCCTTCCGTAATCCGCCGCGTGACGTGATAGGTACTTGTTTTGTATAGTCCTCTATATAGCCTTCAGCCACTTGATCGGACCTCCATCCACCACCGTGCCGTTTTAATGTCGTTATATTCGCACCAGAGTCTGCCAACAGAGTCGCGGATGTTCTGCGGAAACATTGGCCCGTGTAGAGTTCCGGATTTAGTAAATTTAGATAAGTGGCAATATCTTTAGGCATGTTACCAAATTTATTTTTGCCTATGACTTGCCTTGTGCATTTACCATTTTGATAATTTAAAAAAAATCTTCTCGTTGAAACATTAGTGGGACGTAACTCCTGATAGGCTTTAACTACATTAAGGTATTCTCCACTGATGACAAATTTATGCTCTTTATTTGTTTTCGTGTTCGGCAGACTCACAGCTTGTAGGTTTGTATCCGTGTCTACGTCTTCTAGCGTTATATTGGCAAGCTCTATTCCTCTGCATGCACCGCTGATTCCATAAATTAAAGCAACCTGTTGAACAAAAAAATAAGTGTGTTAATAATCGTAATAACCTAGGTACATAATTTAGGTATGTAGGTAGGTATCTATTTATTTAGTTTCAGTAGAGTACATAAGTAGGTTACCTTTGTTGCCAAGTATTGTATATTTGGAGCGTTATTTAAAAATGTTTCGATTTCTTGTGTCGTCAAGACTTTAGATTTTTTTGCCTTGTATCCAGTGGACAATTTCTTCAGTAAAGCCGTTAAATTTACATATTTTTTAATATCGACGTCGTTTTTCGTTTGTAAGGTCATTCTTAACATTGAATATGTGCTCCAAAGAGTCAACGATTTGAATTTTTTCGATAATTCATCAAAATAAGTGAGAAAAACCCCTTCTGTAAAAGAATCCACACGTTTCTCATCTCTCCATTTCATAAAATTTTCTCTCTTTAAATATATTCCACGTGATTTTGTCGGCAACAGATTCATAATTATTTCTTTGCCCTTTTCTTCCATTTGCATATTAGCATCTTCACTATCACTTGATGACATTTTTCACGTTCACAATTTGGAAGTAAAAGTCAGGAAGTTAAACGTAAAAGTGTGTGATTTGGAATGAAGAAAATTCTAGTGATTTAGCGCCAATACCATCTTTTTTTTAAATCTCTATTTAACCCGCAACGAAACAGTTCGCATTCTACCGTGAAGGGAAGAATCAACCTTCATAAAACATCACCAAGACGGTTCTATTTTCAAAAAAAAAGATTGACGGAGCACCAAGAAGTCGAGTTTTTATGTAAGAGAACGAATGCTTTGTACGGGCTGATGATTTTAGACAAAAATTTAAAAGAAAAAATACTTTTTAGCCCGAGGTATTAAACTCGAGTTTTAGGCCCGCTAAGCTACACTATTATGATACACTTTTTGAGCAAGAGAAGTGAAAAAACTATTATATGTCCACCTTGATTTAAAAAAAGTCAAATTTTGTGTTTAGAATTTTACTACAATAGATACACATATTTTGAAATTAACTTGTAATGAAATAAAAAATCATTTAAACTTAACCTAAACTAGAAAAATACGGAAATAAATTACCAATAACAGGCAAAGGGAGTAGATTCAGCATTTGCTGCATACACGAAATATTCATTTGCTGATTTTAAATCTACTACCCTCGGGTTACCGAGGGTTAGGACTAGCGGGCTTAAATTAAGTTCTTAAACTTCTAGATAGATAGATAGAAAATTCCTTATTTCACACATATTGGTAAAAATAGAAATACAAAAAAGCAATTTTAAAACTATGTTATAAGTGGCATTCTTATCGCTTGAGAGCGATCTCTACCAGACAACCGTCGACATCTATTTCAATATTATTATCTAGAACGACGTCTGCATGGTGCATACGGTTTCTTCCATTTGTGTTCTTAGTTACCTTTACATACATGAATGTAAAAAACTTAACATTTTGACTTTCCTTGATATTGAACAAGATTATTTGCATACCAAATCAGTAATGTAGATACACACAAAGTTATTCAAATAACTCGATTGTTTACCATCACTCACATTGCAATAGCCTAGAACGGACAATGCAATGTCAACAAGTCATAATCAATCGACACGAGCAACAGAGTGCGTTAAACTTGTGTTATGTTTTTCTGGATGCGGGTGCAATTTGATTTTTTTTTATTTTTTATTTAGCCAATTTCGTCCCACTCCTGGGCAAAGGCCTCCCCCGCACATTTCCGAACCTCCCGATCTTTTGCAGCCTCCCACTACTCTGGGTCAGAAGCCATGAGATCGTCCCGCCACTTTTTTCGTGACCGACCCCGTGGTCACCTCCCATGTTCTGGATGCAGATCGAAAAGTTTAAACCGCACGAGCTATTCTCGTCTTGCATTTAAATCACATTTTACATTTAATATGTACATAAATAAAACAAATGTTTTAAATGTTTGTCAAATGAAATTTCAAAATAGTCTAGAAAAGTAACTATCGGTGTGGTGTGGATTTACCATTTAGTAGCATTAATAAATAACACCTTTAAAGTATTTGAAACGTCGGCTTGTGTTTCCACCTTATCATAATATCATAGACCTACGTACTTAAAGGCAGCTAGGGTAGACTGGGTACGGTAGCGACAATTTTCATTTGATCGCCTAATTCTATAGTTTTTCCAGATGGATGAAGGTGTTTTTTATTATGTTTAGAATTTTCTATGTATAAGTAGTAGTGCAATGGTCAAAGTTTGAAGCAATTATTAAAAAAAATCGGTCTGCCTGTCCCTATCGACGCCACCCCGAAAGCAGTTGTTAAAGTGACGGGTTAAAAATTACATCAAAATGGTTTATAATAACTTTTATTGCAGGTAATATGTAACACCCCCCCAAAGGGTTCCCGCCTTGCCGTGGCGGGGGGCTTAGTAATCGCGGCCTGGTCACCCGCGATGAAGCTAAGAGGAACCCATGGGGCCGAGCCAACGCAGACGGCGACACGGACGGCCCTGAGACGGACCGCTCCTCTGGGTTTTGCCCTCTAAGCCTGGTTGGAGCGGTGGTGGTAGGTTGCGGTGTCGTAAGGGAGGCACCCCAACTGAGGCGGGTGGCTGTGCCGTATGGGCGGCATGGCCGCAGAAAGGTGGAGGCCACGGCGGCGGGAGAGGAGTGCCGGTATAGAGGTGCGCCGCTCTCCCTGCCTTCTGCGGCCTTGACGGGGTGCGACCGTTTGATGGCGGACGCGGTGGGGTCACAGGAGGGGAGGAGTGTCGGTATTCCGAGGGACTCCCTATCTTCTGTGACCGTGTGGCAGGCGGCGGGGCCACTCGACTGACCTGTCGCAAGGGGACCTAGGGGCGTTTTGACACGGGGTCGTCTGGCGCCCATTTGGCAGGGTAAGGTCCCCGAGGTGGTCGCGGCGCATCATGTGTTTCTGGTGCATCGCGAAAAGAGGGTGCTTCACAACCCCCAGTGAAGGGCCCGGTGGGTTCGCGGAAGAGGAAACGTTCCCGTGTTCCCACCTCAAGCGGCAGAAGCGAAACACCCTGAGGGTTTTAGTGGGTTAAAGTCCCACATAATCGTACTGTTTCCCCGTGGCAGTACGATATGCGTGAGCATTTCCCTCAGGATAATAAAAAAAGTAATATGTAATACAATCGTCTTAAGGAGAAATACTTTACAAAAAATAACCTTTAGGAAAATTGTAATCACTTATCATAAAGGCACTGTATCTAGACGACCAATGTGACGCGGCGGGCGAAGGTCCGCCTGCAACCGCCCCAGTTATCCTTCATCATGTTATCCTTTTAGCCCTAAGTTAATTTTGAAAAAAATATTTTATTTTAACATCGTAGCCCGTACACGTCCACTTCTGAACATAGGCCTCCACCCAAACGACGCCACGAATAGCGGTCCTGAGTCGCCTCCATCCAACGACTCCCTGCGACCGCTACGATGTTGGGATTGGTAGCTCAATCTCTGCCGGAGATTCCTAGCACCCCCTGCCCCGCCGTTACCATGGCCGCTACCGTCACCAGGAATAGCGAAGCTGCCGGGGACTCGGGGCCGTTTTCTAATTGTTGCCATCATATTGGGGGGGTTTACCATAATCACCACGCTTGCCAGGCGGATTGGTGATCGCAGTAAGGTGTTCGTAATACACAGTAGGAAACTGCTGCCCTTCCTCTGGTAGATTCCCTTAGTCAGCTCTTACGACATCCACGGGTTGAGTGGGAGGGGTCGATATTCTATGCCGCGGCCCCACGGGCGTTTTCCTTACAGTTTGGTTAATCGATAGTTTTGGTTATGTCGACTGTCACTACCGTAACCTGACACAACTGTACCCAGGCTGCCCTACCTATCCATTCGAATAAAATATCTGTATTCTACATCCGAGTATAGGTAAATATTAATATATAGTAATAATTAATATAGGTAACTTATAACAGTAGATTTCAGTATTCAGTCGGAGACCGACCGATGCGGTTGCACGCTGAAGGTTTTTACCTACATCTTAGTCAATTGTTATAAAGTCATGAAAACATTGTAAAAGTTCAGTGATAAGGAACTTTTAGGTTACCGGTAACCTATCGTCACAAACAAAAAGGTGCCATATAGATATAAAATGAAAACACGCAATTTATTTTTGTGAAATATGCAATAATTTTGTCCTTTATGGTCCCAGATTACGATACATTTGAAGTAGTTGGTCGGAGAAATTTTGGCGGAATCGGAAAGAGTATTTTCTATCCAGGCAATTAAAACTATTAGATTCACAATACAAAATAACGTAAATACCTAAACAATTCCTTCAATCTATTTTCAAAAACATACTTATATTTAGAGTAGAGACTACCTCTACAATCTCGAAATCCCGATGAATGTTTCTTTTTGGGAAAGCGTGCTCCATCTTAGGCCAAATTTTCACTTTCTGAAGTGTTAAGGTGTACAAACATTTGCAAATAAAATAAAAAAATCGAGTTTCTAATCTACCCATGGTAAAATAAACAACCGCAAACAAGGAACCATTAAATATCATACAAAAAATTTGATTCTTAGAATACATCCTCATTCAAGCCTTCCTCGTAAATATGAATATGTATTGTACCTACTAGGTAATAAGTATCAAAATTATTAGTTAGTAAATATTGCTTGTTAGTAAATAATATCGCTTGCCTCGTAAATACACTTTTCGCGCTTCCGTATTTTTTACTAACTTCTTCATTACCTATGAACTTTTTGCAAGAATTTTGATCCAGGTGTTTTTTGCAAATGAGGTACTTAATTTGCGTCATTCCCAACGTCTAGCGTGAGACGTGCTCAGTCGCAACGTCTCACGAAAATTATTCCCAACATCTCACGAAAACGCACCTATGGCCAATGTCTCACGAAAAGTATTCCCAACGTCTCACGAAAGTCAGAGCGTCGTGATTTACAATCTTCATGCAACTCATTGAGTTTAAAGTCACATAATATTTGTTAACCCTCGGTTCCTGGATCCACAAAATCATCAGCTAGGTAAACGATCACATGTGGTAAGGTGCAAAAGATCCCTAAAAACCTGTTCTAAAGACTTAAAATAAAACCGGCCAATTGCGAGACGACTCGCACACGGAGGGTTCCGTAGCATGGTTCAAAAATATTTCGCAAGAAACTCTAAAAACTGATATTTTTGATAGATCGAAAAAAGCACATAATATAACCCATCCAAGCACTGACCGCGCCTGACGTTGCTTAACTTCGGTGATCGGTATCAAATGAGATACGAAGGTTAGCACCCTTAATTACTAAATTTATTTTAATTTTGTTATTTGTTGTCGTCTGTCCATCCACTCTATGTACCGACGACATCGTAGCAGTCGCAGGGAGTCGATGGATGGAGGCGGCTCAGGACCGCTATTTGTGGCGTCGTATGGGGGAGGCCTATGTCCAGCAGTGGACGTGTATGGGCTGATATGATGATTTGTTGTCATAGCGGCAATAGTATACAAACGAACCCTGTCAAAATTTCGACCTACATAATTATGGTTCAAGGCTGTACAGTCTTGAAAAACGTAGACCAAAAATAGCTCAAAAAACCACGTGTTTTGTATGGGTGCCTCCTTTAATTTTTATATTTATTTAATTTTTATTTGTTGTTGTTATAGCGGCTACAGTAACTACTCTGAGATCAACTATATACAAGTAGGGGCACGTAACTTTAGCGCTGACCGTTATTGCGCAGAAGTATAAAATAAGGTACCTGGGCGGGGCTAGCGGTAAATTACCCATGCGCAGCTATCCCCTCCGCGTATCACTCAGCGCTAGACTTACGTACCGCTACGTGTACCTTTTACGGTTCATGAGATCCGCTGACGCCCGCTGAGAGACGGACGGACGGAGATACCGCGGAGGCACCCTTTGGGCACAGAACCCTAAAAATATCAACGTATTATAAGATCAATTGGACGCTGATACTAGAACCGGAACCAACACACAGTCATGTCAAAATTGAGTTAAGTACACAGAAAGCTTTCAAAATACACCTTACATCAACTGTGTAAAGATCACAGTGATCTGGCAATTTTGACTGAACAAAACATTTTGTCGACAAAGATACCAACCCACATATCAACAGTTGTACAAAAAAATAATAAGATCCATGCTTCATGGTACCCTGCTAATCTAAAAACACTTGAAATTTTATTTCTTTTAAAAGAAACCAAACCGCATGGTCCCTTGTGTAAATATTTATTTATTACTTTTGTGGGTTGGTTCTTGTTTGCACAGTCGATATGGCTTAGGTAATCTTAAATTTTTACAAAGATTCAAGTCACTTGGTTCCGTATTCATATTTTCATGTATCATCAGTTGTAGGTCATGGTAACCCGATAATCTAAAAATACTAGAAATTTTATTTCATTTAAAAAGAACCAAACCGCATTGACCGTGTAAATTTTTTTTGTTACTTTTTTGCATTGAATCTTGAAAAAACGCTGCCTTTACTGCGTATACTCACAAATATAGTCTTTTACAAAAGACAACTTTGGGTGTACAATATAGGTATACATACTGGGACTAACGATGAAGCTCATTGTAATATGTGGGTAGAAGGAGAAGCCGGCATTTGCCATACATATAATTTTACTCGTTTCGCACTAAAATGTTTAAATTTTTTTGGTAAAATTTTGTTGCTATGTCGTTATAATCGCCCGCGTTTTACCGTGATAACAATATAGCCTATATGTTATTCCAGGTCCCAGGTCCCAAACTATACCCAAGGGCCATACCCAGAATATTGGGTTCAGTAGTTTTTGCGTGAAAGAGTGACAAATATCCATTCATCCATCCTTACAAACTTTGACATTTTTAATATTAGTGGGATACTAAAATCCGTCTCACGTTGAGGGTGGGTCATACGATGCCGGCCTGTGAACGCGGACCTTAGGATACTCCCGAGAGGTAGAGATCCCTCGCGTTCACATAACAAGTCTAGATACATATAGAACGTAATGAACGCGAGGAGATGAAACTAAGAATGGTAACTTGGTCTAAAACACTGTTCACAGTATATAACTTCAGAAAATATAAAGTCTATTATTTTTGTTATTTTGTGTTAAAAAACTACTACATAATATCTCTAGTATATAGTCATTTGTATGGATGGATGTTTGTTACTCTTTCACGCAAAAACTACTGAACTGATTGGGCTGTAATTTGGTATGGGTTTTGGGACCTGAAATAACATATATGTTATAGATGATATTGTGCAACATTATTTATACTAGCTGCTGCCCGCGCCTTCGCCCGCATTTTATCGGGATAAAAAATAGCCTATATATAGGCTATAAAAATAGCCTATATATAGGCTATTTTTTTTCGCGATAAAATGCGGGCGAAGGCGCGGGCAGCAGCTAGTATAAATAATGTTGCACAATATCATCTAGCTAGACCCAAGATAAGCAGAGGTTGTACTAGATGAATGACTGATATACATATACAATTATACAGAGATAGAGACTTTCTGGCCGTGGGGCCTCGGCGTATGAATATCGACCCCTCCAACTCAACCCACCAACACTGCGATCACCAATCCGCCTGCCAAGCGTCGTGATTATGGCAAATCCCCCCCCCCCCCCCCCCCCCCCTACATGGGAGACCATCCACTCGATGGACCGACGACATCGTAGCGGTCGCAGGGAGTCGATGGATGGAGGCGGCTTAGGACCACTATTTGTGGCGTCGTACGGGGAGGCCTATGTCCAGCAGTGGACGTGTATGGGCTGATGATGATGATGATGAGAGGCTTTCTTATTATTTATAGAAAATACCCAGAACACCCATAAAAAATATTTGCAGATCGCACAAACATTTATCCCAAGGCTGGAATCGATCCCGCATCCTCCTGTGTAGGCAGGCAGCCGCGCCACATCCATCGATCGTCAATAAAACGAATAGTAGATTGTGCACCGAGGTCTTACATCATGCATCACGGTCGTCATTGAATCCCGAGCGCAACTCAGGATATTAAAATAGCTCACGAGCGAAGCGAGGGAGTTACTATCCTTGTAACATTTTCAATTGATGCGAGAGGGATTTTATTGACGATTTAATCTTGTACCCATTACACAAACTCTGCTTAACTTCGGGATAGATGATACTGTGTGGATTGTCCAGTATTATTTATGCGACTTATAATTAGAGTGTGTTTTACAAGCGAGCATGGAGTGTGAAAAAAATATTACCTGCTTAATGTGACGTTGTTACTTTGTAGGCAGGTATATATATTTTATTATGGTTTTCGCAACTACCAAGGCCAGATGGTATTCATATTTTTTGTTACTCGTTGGAACTTGTTTTTAAACGTGATAGACATGTTTCAAAATAAAAGGTAAATAAGGGTTCTTAGTAGCCGGTTTTTAGGGTTCCGTACCCAGAGTAAGGACAAGAGGCGGGTTTATAATTAATATTAGAACAAGAGGGATTAAAATACTAAGCCTCCGCTGTCTGTATGTATTTCTGTCAGCAAGCTGTATATTCTTGTATTGCTGAGCCGTAAAAGTTAGATGAAATTTTCAAAGAGCGCGTATTTCTATAGCCGCTATAAGAACAATAAAAACAAATAAATATTATTAATTAATATAAATGTGTGTGTATAAATAAAACACGTGAAGTTTTTTGTTCGACTTTAACAATCGCTGTATCTCTTGAGCCATGATAGGTAGATAGGTACATTAAATTCACATAAATTCAGGAGGTAATACCATCTATTGCTCATAATCCTACTAATATTATATTATATATTAATGTAATGTCAAAGTGAGTATG
Source organism: Eupithecia insigniata (assembly GCA_947859395.1). Classification (NCBI taxonomy): domain Eukaryota; kingdom Metazoa; phylum Arthropoda; class Insecta; order Lepidoptera; family Geometridae; genus Eupithecia; species Eupithecia insigniata. The sequence goes on along the minus strand of OX402009.1, from coordinate 1,973,816 downwards.
GCTGTATGGATGTTTGTTCCTCTTTCACGCATAAACTACTGAACTGATTGGGAGTTTGGTATGAGTAAAGTTTGGGACCTGGAATATCATTTAGGCTATTTTGTTATCACGGTAAAATGCGGGCGATTATAACGATATAGCAACAAAATTTTACAAAAAAAAAAGGTAAATATTTTAGTGGGAAACGAGTAAAACATTGTCGCTGTTCCTACAGCTTCAGATGTCTCGCATAATAATGGTGTTAGTTGCTTTTACCTATCTTTGTACGGAACCTTTCACGTGCAAGACTTTTGCCGATCCGGTTTATTTTATTTAGGTTTTATTATTTTGGGACACCATAGTAAAAAAGTAGGTACCTAACACTTACTTCGCTTCAACAACCAACAGGTTATAAACCTACCTTTAATCCGTCCATACATTTTTTTTATTGAATGAAATAATGCATTGTTACATAGACGCGTAACCTGTAGCATCACTATTTTTAAAAAGAAACCATGAAATTTTGTATCATATATAAATTCCTTGATCATTTAATTCTGACGCAGAGCCATTGACCAAGAAGTTGAAGTTGATAGGTAGGTTTCTAGCTGTCAATATGAGGGCTGACCAGTAGACGTGTATTGTACACAAAACATAAGAAAATAAAACAAACGTAAGACAAGGCATATGGCTAATATGGCTTTCGCCTTTTCATTTATAAAATGAATAATGTAACAAAAAAATGGTAGGTTTCTACACTGTTGGTTGTTGAACCAAAGTTGTGTTAGGTACCTACTTTTTGAACAATTATCTCCAAAATTAGTAAAATTAATTTTCAACAATTTAATTAGTACCTAAAAAAACTATCCCTAAATAAAATAATAATAAACTTTGTCATTTTCAAGAATATTTTTAATTACCTACTCTACCCTGACTCCAATATAAAAGTTTCATCATGTTCTCGGAAGTTGAAGATTAATATTTTTAAAATTGATGAATTGCATGGTTATAATTTGAATAACTGCATCATGTTTAATTCTAAGCAATTAACTTCCTATTGCAGTTTCATGGAAACCTACCCGTAAAGAAACATTTAAATTTTAGAGGTCCTTCGTTTCAAGAAGTACATTAATAACAAATATATTATTCTAGGTAAATGTCAAATAAAGTGGCAATACCGGTCGTTTACCTGCTCCACGAAATCGCAAAATACTACAGTCAAATTATCGCCATTCTGTCGCTTTCCATACAAATCTAAAGCGATACCGGAGTTGCAAGTGTCCGTCTAGTTAGCAGCGCCGCCACGGAATTTGGTGATTTCAACTATGCCAATAAATAGACCCTAAATAGACCCTCCCGGTGCCATAAGTACATTAAATAGTGCCCCAGTACTTTAGGAGATATTTAGGTGTTTCACTGTGGCTGCTATCTTGACGTCTAGTTGGCAGCCCCGCTGATTCCGACGAAACCGTAGTGAAATATGAATCATGAAATATGCCAATAAACTGTTCCCTACGGTATCTAGTTCTCCTGCAAGTCTCATAAATAGACCCCCTGTGGTTTAAGAGATATTTGGCTCTAAACATCTACATACATTACATTACATACAGGTCAAAGCAATTTAATTGCAATAAACGCCATCTACCGACAATCGTAATGTGAACTAAAGATGCGCGACTGTGAATGATTTCATTCGAATTATTTGACTTGAACAGTCATTCGAATGATTCGAATTACTAGAGCAAATAAGTAACTAATTTGGTTAGTAATCGCGAGTCATTCGTTCGACTGCCTGAGTCGGTTTCGATTCAATCCCCGCAGGAGCGACGAATAATTCATTCATCACTCAAAACCATCGGTCGACTAACAAAGTCGAATCGGAGTCATGAATGATCTATTCGTAGAGACATTAGTAATTACTAATTAGTAGTTTCATTCGACTTTGATGATTAGTATATTACTAATATTCAAGTCGAATAAGGAAATTAGTAGTTGTTCATCATTCGACTAGACAGATAATTCGCAGTCGCGCATCTTTAATGTGAAGACTTTGGTACTCTTCTATACTCTAAATTAATGTAGCCACAGTGAAACACCTAAATATCTCCTAAAGTACTGGGGCACTATTTATTGTACTTATGGCACCGGGAGGGTCTATTTAGGGTCTATTTATTGGCATAGTTGAAATCACCAAATTCTATGGCGGGGCTGCTAACTAGACGGACACGAGTTGCAAGAGTATCTTAGTACAAGCATACTAGGAAGCAACAGACAAGCAAAACAACCGCAAAAAAATACGAAATCTGGAATCTGGAAAACTGACATTTAACATTTTCAATAAATTCACGTATTTTAATATCCTAAAATATCAGACTAATTTTAAACCGGTGATATTTTAATTAATTAATGAACAATGTTATGGTTAAGAATAAGGGTTAAGAGTATCAAATTACATTATAATGATTGAAAAAAATTAAGACGTAAAAAACGATGACGTTTATAAATTTGAAATAAAATTGCTCCATAATTTTATGCGTAATAATAATAAGTCTTAAAAAAATTTTACGTTAAACCCTCAAAAAGCAAGATTTTAAATTGCCGACTTCAAAAAAAGGAGGTTCTCAATTCGTCTATATTTTTTATATATAGAAAAATAGAAAGAAAAATGTTTATTTGGCACGACACAAAACATACTTAAATAAGAAACGCTAAGCTAGGAATTTACAATTAATATTTTAGAAAAACAAACAAAAAGAAAAGTATACAAATTAAATCTAAAATACAACTAAGGCTATAATTATTTAAGGTACTAATAAGAACTATCTCTTTTCATACTTCTTACATTGGTACTGCCACTAGCTGCTTGGTAAACCACCGAGTGTCGAGCCAAAAAGGTGTCAACTCAGCATGTTGCTGAGTAAGTAAGTGGGATTACCTACTCAGCGCTGGTATTATGTTGTTACGCGATATCTCTGCCAATTATGGACCGATTTTAAAAATTCTTTCAGTATTGTATAGAAAATGATCCCGAAGGGGTCTCGTCACATTTTTAGCCCCAGGGGATTAATATTTATTATTATAATATTATTATTTAAAATAAGTATAAAAGTAAGGGAATTTGAAGTCGGTTTATCGTTTTTTAAAACACGCCATATTATTTGATTTTGTGAAAGGGTCAACATCCTAATTATATTGCCAAGCTATCTGGCACCTAATATATCATACATCATCTGCCTATAGTAGTCCATCTCTGAACATAGGCCTTCCGGAAACTTCCTTCATTTTAAAAAATAAGTAAAACTGACGACCTGAATTTAAAAATAATGATTGCTTTATCTAACTCAGTAAAATCTCACTCTGTATTTTTATACTCTGTTATATACACACGGTTATAGTTTTAAACCCGTTTTTTTGCTATTTATAGTATACCTGTCTGTGGAAACTTTCCTCCGAAGTTTTTTTTATCTCTCGAACTATTTCGAATTTTGAAATGGTTGTTAAAACGAAAAGATAGAGAATTTTGAACTGATACAATAAAATTTAAAAAATGGCAATTTTAGGGGGCTTTATAGTTAACACATGGTAGCATAGGTGATTGGTAGGTATGCAATTAACGCCCGGAAATCTAGCCACCATGACGTTTTCCTTCACCGTGCACTAGGCCTTACGTGATTCCTATCTACCTAAGTATTCCTTACGTTAACGTCACAATAGTCACGTATTCACGCACTGAAGCGTACAGGAAGTCTAGACTTGGTTCGATAATCCAAGTTATTTTAAGTTAAAAAAATCCAATTCTCATATTATTCTTTCCATTCAAAGGTTGCCTGGAAGAGATTGCTGCTAAACGATAAGGCCGCTCATTGTGTATGTTTAATGTAATTATTAATGTATTCTTGTTAATAAAATATTTTGTATTGTACAATTTATGAATGAAAACTTTAGAAAGACTTTAGAGACCTTGCTGAAAACAACAACAGAAAACACCAACGCAACGAAAAAGGCTGGATCTAGAGTTTGAAAGATTTCATATTTCAATAACTCTACCTCTGTTTCTTTTACAAAATAAGCACTTAGGCAAGTCAAATTTTATACTATAAACAGCTATAAATATAGTAAATATTATCAAATAAGAAATAAGGTGTTATTGAAAACGGACAAGTCATTTGACTTGTCCGTTGAATAAAATTATTAAGCTTTCAAAACCACATTATCATTCGAACTTCTGCGATTTGCTCCGGTGATACCAGAGTGTCGTAAAATATCTTCCTCCAATAAATATTTCTTTGATTTTGAAACCCCTTTGTTTACAAAAAATATCTGGGATTCTAGAACAGAGTACAGGCCGGTGGTGGCAGGAAACCTCAGGTCTTGTTACGCAGGAAGGTAGTAAAAGCAACGTTGTTACGTTGTTACTGCGTAATTGAAATCGTATCCGTACTAGAGCAGGAATCAACTGATTAAGTGGTAGGTTTCTTTGACGTAACTTCGTCCGCGGTTTACACGACGCGAGCTGATCCGCTAATGTTATAGCGGATTACGAACGGAAATCGATTGAGCGACCGAAATATCAGTCTGTATTTTCGATGGACAAAGCAAAGGGCGGTAAGTGCGAGCTAATTTGTACTGTAATTATGAGTAATTATTTTGGTTATATTTCGATATATACTATTTATTGACAATGAAAGAAACAATCAAATAATATAAACAAATTATACTAGTACAATTACAATTGAAACAATTGGGCCAACTACAGACTGTTGCAAACAATCTACAGATAGCTCAACTGGTCCATATCGATACCAGTCGGAAGCGTCCCCGAGACGCTGGCTGCATTTTTATTTCGTTAACCGCCACCGTCTATATTATTCTTTCATGTCCAGTCCATCCCAAGATTGCCTGGAAGAGATCGCTCAAAGCGATAAGGCCGCCCTTTGTTGCTTGCCTTCATTGATTGTCTGTATTTCCTTCTGTATGGTATTTTGTGTGATATAAAAAGTTTTTTTTATAGAAAAATAAATGCATTAACTTTAGTTTATTTTTTCCAACATGCGGCAGTAAATAAATAAATAGGTTTATTTTATGTACTCGTATGTTAGATTAAGGTATATATCTTATATGGGCCATAGTTTTTAAGTATTTAACATACTGTATTAGACTTATGTTGCCTGAAATAAATTATTTATTTATTTATTTACGACGTGACGCGACGACAGAATCAAAACAAAATAAATTACCCACACCCGAGGGTAACCTGTTACTAAAAACTTTTTTTTTTTGTTGGTAAAGCGTTTAAACAAATCATCGAAATCAGTCCATTCGGTCGGTAAATGGAAAAATCTACGAAAAAAGAACCTTTTTTAGTACATTCATATGCAATAACTGGTTATATTTTCGCAGTAACCTTGATTTATTGCTCAGTCAGCCGCGTCGAGATGCGTTCAAACCTTCAAATTAAAGTGACCAAACGATTTAAAGTAAGAAAACAGCTATGAGCTATAAATCTTAGTTTACTCGCGACGTAGTATTACTAATTACAAACAAAACATTGACCTTAACAACCCCGTGACTAAGTACCAAATACAATAACTGATACAGAACCGTGTCCACACTAGTGCAGTTGAAATGTCCTCGTCAGCCGGTGAACACGCGCGCGACAGTGAAGTGCACGTTATCGATATAGAGACGGATATCGACAACATAATAAACATCGTAGACGACGTGCAAGTTGTCGAGAAAGTGCCGGACATCCCTGTTAGCCCTGCCATGAATGGAAACGGTGAGTGATTTATTTTTAACCGACGTAAAACCAAAGAGGAGGAGTTTCTATGGTTGCTGTATATATATATATTTTTTGTATTATTTTCTCGATTTCTTCATCAGTTATTTGGCTATTGTATGGTATGATCCCGAGGTGTTCCCATATTTTTTTTATTCCTGCGCAATTTCTTTTTACAATCTTTTTTTAAACTTGCAAAGTTGCAATGTACATATGTATGATTGTTCGGGTGGAATCTTGCAACTCGATTTTCCTGCACTTATCCTCAACCGATTGAGATGAAATTTGGCATACTTATGTATGTTCATGGTACTATCGATCTGGTCTGATGATGGAAACTATAGGAACTCCTAAATAAAACCACTTAACCACGTCGAGTTTAGGTTATGGGTTATGATTTGTCTTCCCAAGCACTTTGACCCCAGATGATATAAAAAGGTTGTATTGAAAAGTTTTTTTGAATACAAAAAATTTATTGTCGCGCAAAAAATAAAAAACTGTGAGAAATTAAGGGATTCAAAGTCAATTTAGGGTTTTTTCAATTATTATTGAACTGTATTCTTGTATTGTATGTATTTATTAGGTTCTATGCAACAATCAATATGTAATTCAGTACAGGTTTGATTTTAATCGTAAATATTTAATTAAGTCCTGAACAATTAATTTACAACCGACTTAAATGTAGTGGTCGCCAATTGTATGTTATTTTTTGTATGCGTGTTACGCGATCATTCTGCCAATTATGGACTGATGATAATTTTTTTTTTCACTTTTGCATAGAAATTGATCCCGAAGTGGTCCCATAAAAATTGTATCCCCAGGAGATTAGTATTTATCCCGCAAAACTTAAGAACGGTGTAAAAGTAAGGGATCCAAAGTCGATTATTAGGTTTTTGAAAACAATCAAATTATCACAATGACTGGTAGAATATAGTTTCAATGGCAACGGGCGTAAACAAATAGTTTCCATGACAACGGGCGGGTGTAAATAAGAGGTCTACTTTGAAAAACAAATACTACTTCCAAACCCATTTTCATTATTCAGGAATTTCAAGTCGGTTTATTGTTTTTAAAATAGGCCAAATTATGGCATTTTATGGAATTCAAAATATTGCTGCGCATTGATATTAATCGGTTACCTATTTAATAATGCAGCCAGACCATTTGAGATACCTGTAGATGGTTTGCTACAATCTGCAATTGGCTCAATTGTTTCAAATATAAATACTAGTTCTAATTTGTTTCTTTGCAGTTAGGTCGATTTTTTTACCATAGTTACTAGTGGAAGTAATCGTTTACCGGTGTCAAAATTACGATTCTTTAGTCAACTCAACCCACACCTCACCCAACCCGCGAGCCGAAACGTCCACTACGATTTTTTTTTATACTTAACTCCCGCTGGCCGTATCGACCCCCTTTGAAATGTTTTTTTCAGTTTTTGATCAACTCAGCCCAGACCTCTCTCAGCCAGCGGGCCGAATGCCTACTATAAAATATGTTTCTATCACAGTTAACTCAGCCCGCGGACCTAAACGGCTATTTTCCGGTGTAGTCTCTAATCACCCATTAAATTTACCTAAGCCTGAAAACCAACGGTTTTAAATAATTACTCTTTATTGTTATTGCTGTAATAAACAACATAATATCAACGCATTGTTGCGTAATTAAAGTATTAAATTTGATAGTTTGTAACAATGAGCATTCTAAGATGCAGGTGGTCATTCAAGCATATTTATTTATTTATCGTGGGAAGACAAAACAATTCGAATTAATAAAAAATAAACACTTAATCTGTAGAAAAATTAAGCTTTCCAGTTTTCACTCAATTAAAGGTTTTATTTATAACTAGGTGCTGCGCGCGGCTTCGCCCCCGTCGAATTATTTTTTTCGCGCGGCACCCTAATTTTTTTGTATCTTATGTCCTTTTCCTGGTTCCAAGCTACCTGCACACCAAATTTCAGCCAAATCGGTTCAGCCGTTCTCGAGTTATAAGTGGTGTAACTAAGACGACTTTCTTTTATATATATATAGATATAATGTTACCTACCTACCCGTGGTACTACCCGTTTTTATCTCAGGTTGTGCTTCGGGTCGGTCTCGAATGTTTATTGCGAAGTCTCGAATTGTTTGGTCGTAGGTTACGAACCCATAACTCAATAACTGTAATGCACATTTGCTCTGTCTATATAGCGCCTAACTAATTATATAGAATGAGACTTTATTTAATTACCATTTACAATTTTTTTTTTGTCGAAAACAACCTTTTATCATCATCTAGGACCGAAGTGCTTGGGAAGACAAATCAAACAAACCCAAACTCGACGCGGTTGTTTCGTTTAGTTCTTATATATATATAGCCACCTTCGGACACCTCGGACCAGCCTATGGTACCAAGATATCGCATTGTCACCGAACCTATACAAGTATGCCAAATTTCAATAGTAAAATTCAGTTGAAAGATTTGTCCCACACAAACTAACAGGGCAAGTAAAAGATTGCTAATTTTCCACACATTGAAACTTTTTATTTATTTAGCTACCGGTGGTACAACCCGTTTTAATCTCAGTTGGGTTGGACAACAGGTTGTGCTACGGGTCAGTCTCGAATGTTTATTGCGAAGCTTTGAATTTACCGGTAGGCATCTGTTCGTTGACCAGTACGAATTGATTAAAAAAAAAAATATGTAGATCGCGATTTTACCAACTTTTTCTTGATTTCTTTAACGAAATTCAAGTTTACATAACTTGAATATAGGCCATCCACTTGTTCAGCCGATTGTACCTAAAGTCCCCGTTACTAATTATACTCCATGATAGAATCTTAGATATTTTTGTGAACAAAGAGTTAAAAATGAAAGAAATATTCTAGTGCTCCGATGATGATAATGTCATGAAATATTTCATGACATTATCTCGGAGGAAATTGCAGAATTTTGAAACTCGAATATGAACCACTTTCGATGCGCTTCAGTTAAACATAAACATAAAAATATATTTCTTTACAGCACAAGATTGTTACAGTTTAAGAGGCACTTACTAGTTAGGTATCGTTTATGGTGTAGTTAACATTATAAGTATGTCTATTTAAGTATAGGTACATACATATTATTGTGGCCTATAAACTAACAAAAAAATCATTGCTGAGGCTTTAAGACTAAGACTTTACCTATGGATCACACACTAGGCCGAGTCTGTGTCTGAGTTATACGCGTTGTTGAAGTTTGTGTCTTTGTTGTTAGATTTAACCTTGTGTTCTGTCATTATAAAGCTTCGGCTAATACTAGACGTCAATTCAGTGGGAAGCGAAATTTTTACGGGATATTTATACTAATCCCTCAGGAATAAAATTTATAGGACCACCTTGGGATCATCTTTTTTACAACTACAAAAGAATAATCCAAATTGGTCCATAAATGACTAATAAATATACAGATTTTTATGTATAAAAAAACACATACCTACAGCCGAACATAGAACATCCTTCTTTTTGAAGTTGGTAAAAAATTATGTACCTACGGCGCTATATTATGGATACTGATTGAAAAATCCAATGGTTTTTACGTTTTTATTTGATTTAAATAATTTATGAAGACTATAATAAACGATAACAAAGAATACATAGTAATTATGTGCTTATTCTTGAATGGAAATTTCCTCGAAATAACTTAGTTTTCTGTGAAAGCTATAATTTAATACTGTGAAACGGGATAAATTTTTATTGACAAAGAAAATAACAATCAAATAATATAAAGAAATTAAACTAGTATTTACAATTGAAACAATTGAGCTAACTGCAGACTGTTGCAAACAATCTACAGATAGCTCAACTGGTCCATATCAATACCAGTCGGAAGGTGTGTGAAACTGACAGGTCAGGGGATGTTGAAGAGTTTACCTATAATTAAACTTTTAATAAGTATATACTTAGTTTTAGATTGAGTTTCAAAATAAGTATTAGGATATACTTAGTTTTAGATTGAGTTTCAAAACTGTTTCCAAGTGTTTATTAATTTGTTATACGAGTAGGTACCTATCAAATTAATACTCGACTTGACTCGTCGCTAGGCTTTTTAGGGGGATAATGGCTTTTTAGTAAGGTAATTCAAATTGATTCTTAATAAATAAAATACTATGATTATTTTAACTGTCTACTTTGCCCACATTGCTTATACTATATTTATTTTTGGAAAGACGTGAATGGGAATGAAAATTTCTCTTAAAAATATGGATAAACTCCTAAGACCATTTTCTTGTAGCTACGCCGCCGCGACTGAAAGGAAAAACCTGGAACAAGAAAAAACGGTGAAGGGGAATTTTGCACATTTGAAAATAAAGATACCAATTTTCCCCCTAAGGGAGGTTTATCAAGGGGGAAAACTGGAATAAACCTGTTAATGTACTGTCTAAAACAAAATCCATTTTGTTTAATGAGGTACGTAGGTTTCATAGAACTACAAAAAAAAACAATCCGACTACAGACATTTTATATGAATTCTTTCAAGGCGACAGATATGTGTTTTATGTATGTAAAGGTACATTTTATTTCTATGTTTTCCTCCACAACAAACACATATGTATATACTTCTTCTATACAAACTTCGCAGTTATGGACACAACAAACCATTATGTTTTATTGCATGTTACATAACTGTAAAACTAGATAAGTAGTACCTATTTTATAATAGATTGGTAGATTGTACATAGTACCTTAGAAAATTAGTATACATACGTTTTGTACCTACTTCTACTTCGTTAGTTTCATTCTTATAACAATAACAGTACATAATATAAAATACAGTAGTTTGCGATTTTCAAGGCTGTGATACTTGAACCAGGAAATATCTACTTAAATACAGTTTTTCTACCATTCTACTACTTAATATTTACTGTGTTCAAAAGAGCAGGATATTTTTATGATATCGAACAGTATATATCCGGGCTAGATTTAAATAATGGTCTAAGAGAGTTCCGGAAGTCTATTATTCATCTACTCATAAATAATACTCAGCTTTTTTTCTGTCACACTTCTGTATTATGTTTCTTTTTAACCGACTTCAAAAGGATGAGGTTCTCAATTGGTCTGTATGTTTTTTTTTGTTTGTATGATAGGCGATATCTCCGCCAATTATGGACCGATTTTGAAAATTCTTTCACTATATTATAGAAAATGATCTCGAAGTGGTCCCATAAATTTTTGTCCCCAGGGGATTAGTATTTATCCCGCAAAATATAAAATAAGTGTAAAAGTAAGGGAATTTGAAGTCGGTTTATCGTTTTTTAAGACATGTCACATAACTGTTATTTATTTTCTAGTCTATTTAAATGTTGTGTGCCTTAAAAAAAATATTTTTATTGACTTTTGTCGTAAACTTATGGACTCGGAAACTAGTTATTAATAAAGGTGCCTGATATTTTGTTTGGATTAATTTTGGTCTGATCAGTTTAAAATAGATTTTAATTATAAACAGGTTTATTGGCAACTAACTGATACTGTGTGAAATACCAGTTCTGCCCATCATCAAGAACAAGTTCTTGAAGCCAGGTCTTAATCCTTAATTCTTTTTGTAAATAAACTAAATGTAAAAAAATATATAAATATAATATAAAACCTCTGTTAAAAAATTAAAACCTTTGTTCGGCACCCAATTAATTACTAAAGAGTTATCTTCCAGTCCCACACCCACGGTTAATTCAAGGCAAATCCGTTTTTAAGTTTAGTTTCAAATAAAGGCTCTACAAGCAATACCAAGTTTAAGAAATAGGAAGAATTTAAGAACCTGGCGTCATCTCATCACAAACGTGTTCGAGAGGATTGGCAATGGCAGAACTTGCAACTCAGGCAATGTCAGTGAATTAACTATAAACATGTACCTATAATATTTTTTGCGTAGCAGTTTAAAACTTAGAAATGGTGTTTGCCATATTTTTTGTTGAGGTAGTTGGTTTAGTATTTTATCTACCCAATCATATTACTCAGCTAGAGTTTTCTGATTCCGTGCACAATTTATGGATACTACTTAAATAAATAATAGATTCAGGCGTTACTTTGCGGAAATCCATTGCGCAATATTAGAATGAAAAAATATTTAGTAACAATTCCGCGTATAACCTTCTCTGATAGTAGGTATTCATCAAAGTAAGTTGTCTACTGGTTTCGTCTCTCCATGAGACATCTCAGGACACCACAATACTCGACCTTGACATTGACATTGAGATTGGTCGGCACAGCCTCTCCGAGCGAGGAGCTTAGTGCTTAGCTTAGTAGGAGCGAGTACTTTTTTACACTTATTTTAAGTTTTGCGGGATAAATACTAATCCCCTGGGGATAAAAATTATATGGAACCCCTTCGGAATCATTTTCTATACAATAGTGAAAGAATTTTCAAAATCGATCCTTAATTGGCGGAGATATCGCGTAACGTACATACAAAACAAAAACATACAGACGAATTGATAACCTCCTTCTTTTGAAGTCTGTTAAAAATAGCACGTAGGCAAGTAATTTAGGTATATTCTGACTAATTAATAAACTATTTGTGGCATGTCAGATAAGCTAATGGCATTGTTCATTCGGAAATTGTTTCATGTTGTTTGTTATTAGGTCACACAGACAGAATGCATAATGACTGCAAAGTAAACATAATATTTCAAAGTATGATTCTTACCCTGGACGGAATGAAGAATTTATACAGGGTGCCACGTTTAATCTGTACAAAGCCGAAAGGAGTGATTCTGCACCCCGAGGGGACTACCTTGTGACATATTTTTTTATTGAATATACTTAGGTGGAGCTAACGGCGCTTAAGACCGAAGGAATTCCCAGAGTTTTTCAAAATCTACGTCAAATGACCTCGTGGCGCAATTGGTAGCGCATCCCGTACTGAGGGAGGGTTGGGGGTTCAAGTCCCATCGAAGTCGAAAAATTTTGGGATCTTATTAAATTTCTTAAATCATCCCTATTGTGAGTTACGCACTATAATAGCAAAAACCTTAAAATAAAGCAACGCGACACCTCTCGTCAATCGTACTAAACGTATCTTTAGTCCTTGAACAGGTTTGGATAAACTTGAATGTTTCCCCTGTAGGTGGAGCTAACGGCGCTTAAGACCGAAGGAAGTCCCAGAATTTTTCGATGACCTCGTGGCTCAATTGGTAGCGCATCCCGTACTGAGGGAGGGTTGCGGGTTCAAGTCCCGTCGAAGTCGAAAAATTTTGGGATCTTATTAAATTTCTTAGAATATACTTACATATACATATTTTTAGTACGATTTTCAGGTACTTGTTAAAATGCAGTTGCTTGAATTGATCCATCATCATCATATCAGCCCACAAACGTCCACGGCTGCCTTCCCCATACCACACCACAAAAAAACGGTTGTACGTCATCGACTCCCTGGGACCAGAATGATCGCTTGACCAGCATTGCGCTGCGCCAGATACTCACCAACTTTCGGGTCATGTCGCTCCGACCAGAGACGATCAAATTTTGAAAACCCGGAGAAACTCGGACCTCACGGACCTAGCTACTCTTAGTGGAGCAAATGCGTAGGCTCTGTCGAGACCCGCATATTTGCGTCCCTTTGAGATCCTCAGCCAAATTTATCAACCAATAGATATTTATTATAAGAACTTGAAATCAATATCTACTATAACAATATCTACGTAACTTTTGCCTTGCACAGTTTGCTTCCGATTGCAGCATTTGTAAAAAATAATTTGTTGATGTCCGAGTTCAGAATAAGATAACAAACAACGGAGAATGCTTACAATAAAAACCACTATATTTTTATTTATAAAGCTTCCATTGTTCTGACATACTTAAAAAAAAAAGAAACAAATAATTTAGTTGGAATAATTTTATAATTATAATTTTTTAATCCATTCTGTTTTCGATTTTACGTTTTAGTCGTACACAGTGAGTAAAAACAAAGTAAAATCTAATTTTTACTCGTAATTTTCATTCGTAATTTTTTTGGATATTATTTAATCAATTATCGAGTACCCATCATAACATAAGAGTAGCTCTTCTTAGCTCGGGGCTAGCTAGATAATGTTGTGTTAATTGACCGGGTATATTTATTACTACACCCGCCCCGGCTTCGCACGGGTAACTGATACTAAATTATACATATAAACATTCGTCGTGAATCACTCTATCTATTAAAAAAACCGCATCAACATTCGTTGCGTAGTTTTAAAGATCTAAGCATATATGCTTACATAGGGACAGACAGACAGTGGGAAGCGACTTTGTTTTATTCTATGTAATGATTATTAACATCCAAATCTATTCTGCACTTCTTTAGTTAGTTTTTAGAATAAAGAAACTCACATACATACCTACATGAACCCTGAAAACATTAACGCATTCACTGCTCTGTAAAAAGGCTTATTACAAAATATAAAAATATCTCTAGAAGATAAAAAAGCGGATTTTGCGAGAAATACACCTTACAGACTAAAGGTTTCTTCGTCGTTTCTTTACTTAAGTATACATACCGAAGCGACCGAAATCGAAAGATTTCTTTATTTCCATGTCAGTGTTTAATTTTAAGAATCTGACCTTTTCTAAGTGTACATTTATTGTATGCCGCCTGGGGGACCACCATAAAACATGGTGGTCCCACGCACAATGAAATGAAATATTTCATGTCGGTATATTATGCGTATATTATGAAATGCAATATGAAATATTTATTTCAATTGAAATTAAGTTTTACAGACTTACGTTACTAATAAATAACCATATACACATGTATATTATACAAATGTATATTATATAATGTATATATCCTACTAATATTATAATTGTGAAAATTTGTATGGATGGATGTATGGATGTATATTTGTTACTCTTTCACGCAAAAACTACTGAACCGTTTAGGCTGAACTTTGGTATGGGTATAGTTTGGGACCTGGAATAACATATAGGCTATTTTTATTCCGATAAAATGCGGGCGAAGGCGCGGGCAGCAGCTATTATATTATATACACATATAATGTATATGTCGGGGCGTCAGGATTTTGGTCCATTTTTCTTCCGGCCTAGCTGCCGAGGTTATGTCCAGGGTAGTTGTTTTTAAATAAAAGGTGTTGTCCAGATCAACAATGTATTCACAATTTAACAAGGGTAGGCAATATAACACGGACGGGGTGACAGTTTCGTGACCGTCTCTGTCGAGCGCCGGGAATCGAATGCCGGAGCGCGCTCGCTGCCGGTCTGTCGTTGACCGACCGCGTGACGTCACGACTCCATCAGGCGCGCGCGCGCTGTGAAGAAAGCGATCGCAACGCCTCCGTTCGTGTTGGATATGATACGGCCATCTCTGCGGTGACACACGTCCTCGTGTGTTAATCTATAACAAGAGGAACCAGCACAATTTCTGTTCGGCCAACCCTGTGTACCAGGGCTTTATTTCTACATCCACATCTTTTGAATAAAGAAACTAGGTAAGTATTTTACTAAAGTGAATTTAATTCAAAACATACAATAGGGGTAATAAATATCCTATTAGATTAACTCAACAACAAGACAATAAATCAAAACCACTGAAGCTATGTGTACTAAACTACTAAATTGCTAGAAGAATCCTGAGATCGAGCACCATTGACAAACAGTAGATACAAACAAAACAAAATCGTTACAGATTTTATTTAAATTTACAACAATGAAATAACAGGTGTCAATTTCGTGGTCCCCGGCTAAGCCTTAGCCCCAGCAAATAGTATGCTCTATGTCGAGTTGTCCCATAACTCTATGGTCTTCGCTACAAGGCAAGACCCGACTATACCACCCAGAGCTACCGTTTACTGCTTACTCACGGACTACCCAGGGGCAGACGCCGATTTCTAACGAGCTACAGCTACGATACTCTGGTACAGTCTCCGACCCATTGAATTTTGAACCTGTCTGCACAACAATTATTCAACGTCTGAATCACACAAAAGCTCGTCTATGTCAATAGGTACTTGACCCTCAGGCATCTTCCTAACACGATCATGAGCATACTTATAGGTACGCTTGCTAGTCAATGATTTCAACAAGTAACGGTCCCCATCTAATACATCTACAATCTGAAATGGCCCTTTAAACTTAGCGTCTAATTTTGTTTGATTGCGTTCTTCATTTTCAATAAGAACGAATTCCCCGATTGAAAACTTAGAAACGTTTGCTTTTGTTTTATCAAAACGCTCTTTATCATAACGTGCGGATGTCTCTATACCTTCAGTTGCCAATTGTCTAACTACATCGAGAGATAAGGGTTCGTCGTTGTCGTCAGCTACCAAGTCCAAGGGACGCGCGACTTTACCTATCAGGAGCTCTAGCGGACTGGCCTTTGTAACGCGATTGATTGTACAGTTCAACGCAAGTTGTACCTCACCTAGCGAATCTTGCCACGATCTATCTTTGTCAGACTCTACCGCGGTTAACATTGACTTTAACACACTCATTATTCTTTCTACCTGCCCGTTAGCACGCGATGACCCCGTAGCAATAAGGTGAAGTTTAATGTTTTTACTATCGCAAAAATCTTTAAACTCTTTGCTAGCGAAGCAACGACCTTGATCTGCAATGATTCGAGCAGGTGCTCCAAACAGAGTCGAACTGTCTTTTACCGCCTTGATGCTGCTCTTGCTGTCAATATTTTTTGTATGGTAAAGTAATACGTACTTGGTAAATGAGTCAATCATTACAAAGACATACTCCTTCTTGTCGCTCTTGCCTGTCAATTTACCTGTAGCGTCTATATGCACTGTGTGCCAAGGAATCGCTACCTTTGGTATTGGGTGAAGCTCGGCCTGAGTGCGGTTTACTTATTTTGCAGGTGACACAACTCTCCACAAACTTCCGTACGTACTTACTCATACCTTCGAACCAATAATGATTGTACATCTTCTCCAAGGTCTTCTCCCATCCAAGGTGTATGATGGACTCGTGAATATTGTTGATAACAGACCAACGCATCGCCCGAGGAATAATCGGCAAACATTTCGTTCGATTGTTTCGCTGTACCTTACGAAAAAGGACACCAGATCTTACCTCATAAGTTTTTGCCAGGTCTTCATTGAGCTGTCCGGAGTTTAGGTCTGTAATTACCTGTTTGATTTCATTATCACGCTGCTGCTCTGCAAGTAGCCAGTTTTCTGGAAGTTCTGTGACGTTGACCAGCTTCTGCTCTATTTTCTGTACCTGCTGTTGTGGCCTCGCTGGTAGAAGATTTCGTGAAAAGAAATCTGCATGCGCCATCTGCTTGCCCACTCTATATTTGACATCAAAATCAAATGACTGCAAGAATGCCCACCATCTATGTACTCTAGGTGTAAGGTCAATTTTATTACGTGACGACTTAAGCGAGTTACAGTCCGTGACTACTGTGAACTTTCGGCCATGCAAGTATTGTCTAAAGTGCTTTACAGCGTTCACTACAGCGAGCGTTTCCAGCTCGTACGAGTGGTAGCGCGATTCGGCTGAACTCGTGCGTTTGCTGTAATAAGCAACAGGCCTTTGCTTACCTTCCACAGATTGTAATAATAGTGCACCAAAACCTTCTGCGCTAGCGTCGGTATGAAGCTCTACTGGGTGCTGCGGATCAAAAATCATAAGGACCGGTTCTTTAGTCAAAACTTCAATTACCTTTTGACGCGCTTCTTCACAACTTGGCCTCCATTCGAATGGACACTTACTGGATGTAAGTCGGTAGAGCGGGGATACCAGTCGTGAAAAGTTTGGCACGAACTGGCGAAAGTAAGATGCCATTCCTAAGAATTGTCTTACCTGTGTAGCTGTTTCAGGTGCCGGCAATAATGACAGAGCCTCAATCTTGCGCTTGTTGGGTTTGATCTCGCCTGACTCTACCTCATAACCTAGAAACTCTACCTTTTTTTTCAGGAATGAACATTTTTTTAGGTTGAGAGAAAATCCAGACTTCGTGAGAGTCGTCAGTACTTCTTGTAACCTCTCCAGTCCTTGCTCTACAGTATTTGATACAATCAAAATATCATCGACATACACTATGACGTACGTATGTGCTAAATCACCTAGTGCGTTCATAATTGCCCTCTGAAACACTGAAATCGCATTGCGCAAACCGAACGGCATGGTAACGTATTCCCATTGTCCCTCATTTGTTATAAATGCTGTGCGCTCAATAGATTCTTCTTCTACTGGGATTTGATGGAATCCACTTGCGCAATCTAATTTCGTAAAATAATTCGCCGCATGAAGCCTAGGTATTTGATCCGATATTAGAGGTAGTGGATAACGGTCCGGTACCGTATTTGAATTTAATTCCCTATAGTCAATGCACATGCGGTCAGAACCATCATGTTTTTTGACCAATAAAGCTGGACCGGCAAAAGGTGAGCTACTTGGTCGAATTATTTTCGCACGTAACAATTCATCTACCCTATCGCGCATAACCCTACGTTCATCAGGAGAAAGCCTGTAGGGCCGCCTTTGTATTGGCGTCGATTAACCTAAGCTTTAGTTCGCCGGTAGTAACACGAGTGGTGGGAAAACCATCTACGAAAAACTCTGAGTATTGCTGTAAAATACTGACAAGTTCGGACTTCCTATCTACTGGCATATCTGTGTCAACAGAGTCGAGGCAAAAAGCTGGTAAATTAACCTGAGTAAGCTTACACGCATTAACTTTAAAATTTTCGTCTTTTGTCAGTGTAAACTCAGTTGCAGTCATAGTCGCACGAAACCCGTTGTTTAAAATTTCGCGACCTAACATTATGTCACTACGTAAATATACGTCTGAGAGAACGTGAAATAAAATTTCAACCGTGAACCCGTTAATTTCTACCTTGCTTAACAACTGAACAGTGCTATGTACATTTTTGTTACCTATACCTACGAGAGACACTACCTTGTCAATTCGTTTACCGCTAAGTTTAGTAGCTACTTTCTCTTTGATTAAAGAGCATTCAGCACCTGAATCATAATCAAATCTAAAACACCTACCAAATTGTGATAGTGTTCCTGAGGGGGGCTCGACCACGCACTGGTCGACGCGTCGCTCTGCCGATGCCGTTGCTGCCGAGGCGCTGCTGGTCCCTGCCGATGTGCAGCGACTCGCTATGTGGCCCGTCGCGCCGCACCTGTAGCACGTAACCGAGCTGCTGGCGCCGTTGGTGTGCTGCCGCTGTCCAGAACTTGGTGTAGTGGGCTTCGTTGTTGTATTCTTCGCTTCCGCTATCTTCTTACGACAGTCCACTTGTTTATGCCCCATTTTTCCACAGTAATGGCATTTAATCTGCGATGGTGCAAGCTTCTGTCGTTTTTCTTTGCCTGTGTCGTTTCCCGAGTCCATTGTATGCTTTCGTTTCAAGTACGTAAAAGCTTGAAGCTCCTGTTGCAGCTGCTGACGTGTGGTAACTTCCGTAGTAAAAGCTAGTCGTTGCAGACGATTATCAATTTGAGTCAAGTGAGCAATAACCGTCGAAATGGCAATCTGTTCCACGCTTAAATCCTTCCATCTGTTCAACAATGACGTAACAATACGGCTGGCATACGCGGCATACGACTCGTTTTCTTTTGGTTTATCACTATTGAGGTTTATGAGGGTAGCAGCAGAAGTTTCCGCACAAACAAATCGAGCCGTAAATAATTCTTTAAATTCAGACCACGTCATACCTGGGTAGGTTATTTGCGATAACCACGTGGTAGCTGATCCCTTCAACGCCTTACTAATCGTCATAATAAGTTGACTACCTTCCACGTTTCTTCCTTCGAAGCATAAATCGGCGGTACTACACCATGATCGACCGTCCGCTTCGCATTTATCGGGGTTGAATTCCGGCAAAATGACGTCATTTTTTTCCGCAGGCTTGTTGAGTGCTTGAATTAGTGCTTGAATTTGCTGATTTTGCATCTCGAAAAGTACACGCCATTGAGACTCGTTCCCGCTGCCTGTGCACGTAGAATTCGATCCCAATTCTGATGTCGGGGCGTCAGGATTTTGGTCCATTTTTCTTCCGGCCTAGCTGCCGAGGTTATGTCCAGGGTAGTTGTTTTTAAATAAATTGAATGCCGGAGCGCGCTCGCTGCCGGTCTGTCGTTGACCGACCGCGTGACGTCACGACTCCATCAGGCGCGCGCGCGCTGTGAAGAAAGCGATCGCAACGCCTCCGTTCGTGTTGGATATGATATATATATTATAAACATTGTGCGTAGTCGTGTGCCACTTAAGTGTCAAACTCTAATTTTTGGGCAGCGGTATAGAAAGCACACGCGTTGGTCTTTTGTACGACTGGATTACCTTCATCCCGTAGGGCGTAGAGGGCCTACGAAACTCGCTACGAAATTATAATTAATACAGATTAAACCTTGCTCTCCTTGACACGGCTAAGGGCCGACATACTAAAACACTTTTGTTGTACGCCAAAATATAAATATTAAACAGGTAAAGAAAAGTCTTTATTGGTAAAGAAAATAACAACCAAATAATATTAACAAATTAAACTAGTATTTACAATTGAAACAATTGAGATAACTGCAGACTGTTGAAATCAATCTACAGATAGCTCAACTAATCCATATCAATACCAGTTGGAAGCGTACCCAAGACGCTGGCGACATTGCCCCGCTGTATGGCAATGCTAATGCGCTGCGCCAGATACTGCTCTCGGGTCACGCGTCGCTTCGACCAGGGGCGCTCAGATTATTTTTTGAAAACCCGGAGAACGTAAAGAAAGGAACACATTTTAAAGGGTTGGCATATCGTTAAGAAACGATATCTTCGAAACTACACCAACGTAGGAAAAGTTAAGCTGGTCATTTCGTGCCTGTAAAATTCGCACTTTTTTCGCCGTTCACATTGGCTACATTTTGATTCGAATAAAAAACAAAATAACATTAAAGCAGTATGACATTAGTATGACTGATATGACAATCACAAATAATTTGAATCAACCAAATGAACGAGAGTTCAAAGATTTTATTGTATGGAATGTAAAAATGTATTTTTTTACAATAATGTCGCGCACAATTTATTTATTTTATACGAAGAACAAACAGTTTTACACGCTTTATAAATAAACTTAAATAATAACTTATAACCATTTATTTTATAACTTATAGCAATTACCTAATGTTATATATTTGGATAGAGGACACTATAAGACTAAAAAAGGTTCTATTACATAGTATTGTCCAAAGGCCTCTAAGATATGTATGGTTTTGGTTGATTTCTAAGTTATTAACAGATGACAATAACTATTGCTCTAATATTTTTTTCATGTTTGAAACCTGACGATTTAGAAAAATATGTTGTAGGCCATTTTTATTTGTTTGCGTTCTCTACCTATCCAAATCCTACTAATATTATACTAAATGTGAAAGTTTGTATGAATATTTGTTACTCTTTCACGCAAAAACTACTGAACCGATTAGGCTGAAATTTGGTATGGATATAGTTTGGAACCTGGAATAACATATAGGCATTTTGTATCCCGATAAAACTTGGGCGAAGGCGCGGGCAGCAACTAGTATACTTTATATTTAATTAATATTTATATTTAAAGCTGCGCCGCGATTTTGAAAAATAAACGGTGTGGTAAACCAATATTAGAGCTCTTCAAACCCCTCTCACGTCTGTACCACCTCTGAACTGAATCGCGAATTTAAACTATACCCATATACTAAAAGAAGGGTAGGTAGGTAAATTATCGACCAGTGACGTGCTATTTTGTAATTCAAATAAACAATGAAACTATCAAGAATTATCTATATACCTAATCACATTATTATCAAACATTGAATTGATTTGTCAAGCTAATATGCAATTATGCAAATAAATGTCACAAATAACAAAAACATATCAGACGGTCAAATAGCAAATGATCAGTTCCGTTTTGTAGTTCTAGTGTAATAGTCATCTCCAAAGGTTGATTTGCGTAGTATAGTGTGTTCGCTACTTTATTTTTATGTAACTAAGTCAATGATCTGATCCAAGGGTATCGTTTTGAGCAGTCAATCATTCGTAATGAGTCCTCCGGCGTTGCAGCACGAGCGGTCCGCGTTTAGTGACGTGCGTGTCTATATAGAGGGAATCGATAGTGTTGTGCTGGATATCGATAAATCGGAGGATATGGATAAAGGTAGGATTGAACTGAATACCTAATAAAACTGGTTTAATTCAGTTTTTATTTCATAAATTTCTTTAGAATATAAAAATATTAATTTACCTCTAGATGTATATAAAGACGCACAATCAATTATTATTTGATTGTGATACAAATTAGAACTAGTATTTACAATTGAAACACTTGAGCTAACTGCGGACTGTTACAAACAATCAACAGATACCTCAACTGGTCCATACCAGTCGGAAGCGTCCCCAAGACGCGCTGGCTGCATTGCCCCGATGTTATGAAAAAATAAATAATATAAAAATAAAAACTTTTATTGTTCAAGAACGTTACGAATAGCTAATACATTCTTTACGATAAACTTAATCCTAGACTACTATGATATAAAATTAAACTAAAAACAATGGTGCTAGGGTTATCATAAGTAACTAAGACTTCATGAGATTTTAAGCAAATTTCTATATTTTTATTATAGAAATTTACTTAAAATCCCTTATGGCAAATGGCAATGCTCATGTAAATATACCTCTTTAATGTTCTCGATCCTCTGAATTTCTTTCTGTAGGTATTTTATTTTGTCTTTG
The DNA here is from genome assembly GCA_947859395.1 of Eupithecia insigniata. Lineage (NCBI taxonomy): Eukaryota > Metazoa > Arthropoda > Insecta > Lepidoptera > Geometridae > Eupithecia > Eupithecia insigniata. Next base: position 1,951,377 of record OX402009.1, on the reverse strand, counting down.
TGTTGTACAATAATGAATTATCTATCTAAATATACACGTATTTCATTGGCCGGAAAATAAGGTACCTAGGAGCTAAATGACGTTTTTTACCAAAATCGGTGGGCCACCAACACGTAGACAAAATACCGCCGGCTGCCTAGGTACAATATTTATAAAAATTCACAGAAATATCAATATAAGGACATAATATAGGTATCGCGTAGACTTTTTAAGTTTTAAACTCTCTAGAATTCACCTTAGAATTTTCACTAGTTTATGTTGAGACATTAATTTGATTGTTTTGAAAGAACTAATAACCTACTTTGAATCCCTGGTTTTACGCTAGTTTTAAGTTATGCAGGACACATATTAGAGGTATCCCTTGGGAATACAATTTAATATAGGTACAGTGGCGAAAGATTTGTCAAAATCGATCAATAATTTAGGCACAAACAAATTGATGGACATATAAAAAAACCGGCTAAGTGCTAATCGATTTGTGATGGCCTATAGCCATATTGTTCGTTTCAAAAGTTTCAAAAGAAAATGATAAGGACAGGTATATATAGACAATAGGTGAACGCTTGTTTAAGACTTTTATGTACTTAGTCGGGGTTTTAGTTTATAACGATATTTTTTTATTAATTGTCGTTGTAACGGCAACAGAGCACATTATATGTATACACTAGGTATAAAATAAAACATTGGTAAAAAATAAACAGAAGCTAGAATTACACCATCTCCAATATGATATTATGTTTATGTAAATAGCACTAAGCCCCAAGCTACGGAAAGTAAGCTAGTAGGATCTTTGACCCCAAGAAGAAGGAAGGAAGACCAACATATCGACCACAACTTTGAAACTTACAGTTAAACATAGACAATCAGTGCTACCAACACAAAATAAATAGGAATGTGTTGCTCCTTGTTCACATTTATCGATATCAATGAATAAGCTGTCCTACTATAATAAAATTGATAACCAGATATAGATAATTGTCTACAATTAAAGAGTAGGTATCGATTTTGATACTATAAAATAAATATCGAAAATCAATATATCGCTATTCAAAATATCGACTAATTGTATCGAATAATTTCTGAAAAAATATCGATAGTTTGATATATCGATATTTTTTACCCATCCCTACAACAAAGTGATCCTAATAAGGGTTCCATTTTCCTTTTGAGGTATCTAAAATCTTCCAAGATCTCCTCCAATGTCTTCATGATAATTATGTTACTTGTATTGTAGTAAGGTGACAATCGTACGTATCTATTACTGGTAATAACCTCCAATGTTAATACCCGTAGTAAAGTAAACAGTCGGTAGGTAAAGGTAAACAGGGTTTTCAATGCCCCGCCACCGCGTTCAATCAACGTGTTAAATAATACGCTGTACCTAACATTTGTCATCATGTCGCCGATCGTATATTCATCATGTCGCCGATCGTATGTCAGCCCGTTTGTAAAATGGCTAGGCCGGTTGAACAACGAACGCTTTGATTTCTTGGAAATATTTAGGTACCTTTATATAGAGATACCTATATTAATGCAATATTTATAGAATTATAAGTTACCTGTGTGATACTTAGCCACCTCTAAAATTTGATAGTGCCCAAACAGGGCTCCTAATAGCCCATAGGTGAATTTTTAAGACCTCTCATATTGTATATATAATAAGGATTGCAAAATAAATACTTAAATCCTGAATTTCATTCGACGAGATGGCTAAATTTGTGAAGGCCTATAGCCATATTGTTGAAAAATAGGTCGTTCAACAATCGGCAAGGCAATAATCTGAATCTGTAGGTAATTTTTAGAACCATGGATAGGTATATACATATATCCATGGTTCTCAAATTACCTAATATTAGCCGTGGGGTCGCGGCGGAAGAATATCGACCCCTAAGCCTCCAACTCAACCCGTGGATGTCGTGGGCCGACTAATAATAAAAAATTTGACTTGTCTAAGTGCTTATTTTGTAAGCCTAAAGAAATAAAGTTATTGATTCTGATAATGTAATTATGCAACCTTCCAAAGGAGGATAGCAGCATTTTACACACACTTTTAACACCTGTACTGCGATCACCAATCCGCCTGCCAAGCGTGGTGAATAGGCAAAACACCCCTAGATCATGATGTAGTACATTGTAACGGTCGCGAAGTCGATGGATGGGGGCGGCTTAGGACTGCTATTTGTGGCCGCGTACCTATGGGGGAGCCTAATGTTTTTTTGATTATGATGGATCTAAAAAGCTCAAGGAAGGTCGACCATGTTCAGAAATTTTCGTCCTTGACTGTACTGTACCAATCGGAGCGTGAGAATTATAGAATACATAAGTACTGAATTTTATAAAATCTGTAGTTAGGTACCTATTCCTCGTCTGTATCTTTTATACAATGCTTTGCAACACTAAACCATCATGCTTTTAATATTATTACGAACAAATCAAGGCTGTAACATAGAGTTACAGAAGACAACAGCGAGTTTTTTTTAAATATAAATTTACAGAATAATACCCTGAAATATTATAATTCATCCCACAGTCTACATATCTATTTATCTATCTATTTACAACAAATATTTTTAGAACTGCCATCTATGTTCTATGAGAAATAATAGAAAAGCAATGAAGTTAGGCAGAATTCAGTACAATGACCCATATGACCTCACAATAACATTCATTCATTTACAATGTCAAGCCATGTCAGCTGTCATTCGAACGTCAAACTCGGTCAATCAATTCCATCAAACAGTCATTCACTCTCATCAATCCAGATGCAGAGTCAAAGCTAAAAGAAAAAGAAATCATTCACTCTATGTTCATTTCATTCATGTCAATACGACACAGCTGATGGGACGTGCGTTTGAGTTCAACAATTTCCGAATAAAAAGAAATTAAAATTAAACAACAAGTAGATACGTTATATAAAGTTGTGTGATAAAATTTACCTCTTTACTATATATGAAACTCTCAAGTTACTGTCAATAATAATTACTCAAGATTCAAAGTCCGATCAGGACCAGTTTTTAACTTTTTGCGTAATCCTGCGTTCGCACAAATCACGATGTCTCTAGGTGAGTTTCTTGCTATGCATTAAATATCTGCGATCCAGCGATCTCTTGTAATAAGACATAAGCCCCCTCACTAAGTTAAAAAACTCCTCATCGCGACCTCAGACAAAATAAAAAGTGTTGTCTGAGTTCCCGGCCTCTTCTCTGTTCTCGAGTAGGTATTATAATATTGTACGAATGCTTACTTACCATACCACCTGCGTAAAAGTTTTACCATTTACCAAGCACACACTCAACACAACACATAAATGTCTTTTCTGTATAAAAGGTAGTAGGTATGTTTTTATTTAATTTTTTACTTCAAAGCAGGGAGCTTGTATGGTGGTAAAAGTGAATAATGAACTCAACCCAAACTGATTTATACAATAAGTACCTACCTACTTAACTGTTATACAAGACCTGCATAACAGAAGTAAGGTACTGCTTTACAAACATTGTGTGTTTATGATTACGGAATGAAAGCAGTTGATCTGATATATTTCTGAATTTTGTTATCATATCCATCAGCCCATATCAACCAATTGCTGGGTGTAGGACTTATCCAATTTGTGCAACTCATATCTCTCTTGAGATTATTGTATTGATAGCTTTATAATATCATCGGCCATTCTAGCAGGTGGTTGTCTACTAGTAATTGTGTACATATTTCTTAACTAAAATTGTATGACACTAAAGTTCAATAACGGGATATTTACCATGATTTGAGTTTTGAGTTCTCCAATATTTCGGCATAATTAACTTTAGTATGGTAAATAACCATGATAGTTTCATTTTATTTTTCAAAAGTAAAATTGTATAGCTTTTTAGAATATTTTGGATACAATATAGTAACTTAGGCTGTATGCAGCATCAGGTAAAACCCTGTGTATAGGCCTAATTCCAGTTTACTACATAGCACTGGGTAAATTCCTGCTGAGAATAATATGAATAGTTAAAAATGTCTTAATGGGTAATCTACAGAACACAACTGGTCGGATTTAATTACTCTGCTTGTTAATCTATATCAGGCAGATTTTTTAATAATTTCATAGCCCACGAAACACATGTCCGCCTGCAGCTGCGTCTGGCGGCGGTAAACCTTGTGGGAAGCACTGCCCAGGCTGAGCAGTGAATGCATTAAGTCAAACCTCACTCACCCCAGATCACTTTATAGCATGAAATATGATATTATTTATGATAAGTTAGTTTTCATACTAACTTGAAGATTAATACAAGTTCATGGGGATCATGACTGGCAGCAAATTCGGCAATGAGGAAAACAATGTGAGGGGGAATTTTCTTACTAGGAACTGCTATTCTTCACCCATTGTATCATAGTAATTCTTACAGATAACACTAATTATGTAGATTAGATAAAGGTTTAAAGTAATCTCTTAATTTTCATTATCAAATGAACAAAATTCTATGTGTGGTTAATATGGTTGCTGGGCTGACCTTGACCTGTGCAAAAATTACATAATATTCTATATTTAAAAAGCAATGTACCCGTTGTTTTGTTTTTACAATATAAATAAAGTTCCTTTTAACCCTCAGAAGTGTGGTGCACCCGAGTGGAGTCTCTCAGACCCACTCCTGCTCTCTCTTCTTTCTCTTGTTCCTGGATGAATCTGAGATCCTACTAATATTGTAAATGTCAAAGTTTGTATGGATATTTGTTACTCTTTCACTCAAAAACTACTGAACTGATTAGGCTAAAATTTGGTATGGGTATAGTTTGGGAATAACATATAGGCTATTTTTTATCCCCATAAACGAGAGCAAAGGCGGGGGCAGCAGCTAGTCGAAAATATTTTAACAAATATCAACTACATATGGTTGCATTGTAACCAACTTGTAAGCTCTTCTAATGTAATATTTTTTATTTGGTTACAGGAACAGCCACAAAGCCCAAGCCTTCAAATGTAGGAGAGGTAAGTAAATGTAATGATATGACGGCTTCAGTGGCGCAGTGCGCGAAAGTCCGGAGGTTGCGGATTCGAATCCCGCCGCGGGATAAATGTTTGTAAGATCTGTACTTATGTATTATGTGTATTCTGTATTATGTGATACTTGTGACGAGCGTTTTTATTTATAACTAGCTGCGCCCCGCGGCTTCGCCACCGTTAAATAAGTATTATAAGTAGTTACTTAGTTACGGAGATACGTGGTAACAAACATTCACACAGACTTTCACGTTTATTATATAAGTAGGATAAACAAATCTTAACTGTATCAAATAGTAGATACGAGTATATCAGTTATCTAGTAGCCATAACAAAAGTTCTGCTATACTTTGGGGCTAAATGTTACATTGTGGATTGTCCAGTATTTATGTCATTTCGTTTAATTTACACAACACACATTAAGTGACGCTTCACATGTTCAGGTCACAATGGACAGTTAAAAGGTGTATAATTAATATGAACTGGTTTGAACAATACTAAGAACTAGTTACTACGTTGTACTAAATATAGTTTAAAAAATAATAACGATGTGCCGGAAGATAAAATCTTACTACAGAGCTATCGAGTTGAAATTAACATCAAATACTCAGGTCCGTAACCTTTTCGAGTCGTGATATAGTAAAATAGTAAATCAAACTGCTAAGTCAACGCAATCAAAAGTTACAGACGTTTAAGCCCAATTTTTTTTTAATTTGCTAGGGAATTAAATGCACACTATCAAATGCACCGAGGGGTGACAAGATGGCGTCTCTCGGAGCTTGGTACCCGGGGCGGACCTGTCCCTTACTTGCCTCAGCATTTTGCCGCTACAAGCCGAAGCATTACATGCGGTACTTACCTTTACCCTGTTTTTGCGTCAGGGAATAAATTCTTGAAAAGATAGTAATTTCTACATACGTAGTGAAACGATCATACTATGAAGAAAATCGTTATCGACTTAGAAAATACTGCACTTCGCCAATCTTTTAAGGAAAGTGAGTTTCCCTCTCGTTTTATTCAATTGGTTACGCTAAACGAAGCTTTGGCGAACGTCTGCACTTTCTATTTCCTCTGTAATGTAGCTGAATCAATGAATAATAAGTATATATTAAATATTTATATATGTTTAAATAATCGTAAGACCCGACTAAAGGAACCGACCAATGCAAGGGCAACAGCTTCTTTCTTAGTATTTTTCAACACCAACACTGCGATCACCAATCCGCCTGCCAAGCGTGATGATTATGGCAAATCCCCCTTACATGGGAGACCATCCACTCGATGGACCGACGACATTGTAGCGGTCGGAGGGAGTCAATGGATGGAGGCGGCTCAGGACCGCTATTTGTGGCGTCGTATGGGGGAGGCCCATGTCCAGCAGTGGACGAGCCAAATAAATGTACCTATACTTATTTATCTACTTAAAACGAATCTACTACCTAATACTTGAATCAGATAGATCAAGGCGGATTTAACCCCCAATATTTTTGTCTCTATTTCATTGGCCTCTTACCTATACAGGAGTTCTAAATGCTCTAAGATAAGGATCAAGGCGGATTTTACCCACAATATTTTTGTCTCCATTTCATTGGCCTCTTACACTCACATCACTTGTGTACAACTTCACACCGCGCCTCGCCTTACAGCTACACGACTCGAGAACATGACTGTGGCACCGCTGTGTTTGTATGCCTATCTGCCTAACGTGTTTACATTATTATTATTATATTATTATTGCTATTTTAAGAGAACCCTAGTGTCTAGTTAAACCTAACTTAGGATTTAAGACACTATGTACCAAAACCATGTAATTTATGAATAAACGAAAATTACAATTACCTATACAGAGTGGCTTTTTGAGATAGGAGTCGATGGGCAAATCCGAAAAGTCGTGAAAAGAGTCGCTCAATTTATGAGAAAATAATAACTGCAAACATAGAACACCAGTTGTAAAAGATTATTTAAAAAAATCACATTGATGCTTATTAGAGTATTCACAAGAAAGTTACTTATTAAATTTTTTTGTTAAAAACTAAAACCCGACTACATAAAAGTCTTAAACAAGCGTTCACCTATTGTCCATAGCATTTTCTTTTGATACTTAGGTAGTCGGAGGCACCCACCCCATATACCTAGGGTTTTTTACCATACATATATCGATACAATATACGTATATCGATACATTTTTTCTATACGAATATCGATACATTTTTTCATTTGCCCATCCCTAGATGACCCGTTGCCATGGTAACAAATAAACAAGAGGTCTCCATGGCAACGGGTGTGTCTTCCTTCACTCATCACATCAAACAAACTAAATTAGACTCGAACTGTAACTAGATGTCGTCTCTTGCAAAATTTTATCGCGCTATGGAAGTGTTCCAGGTGTAATTTAGACCCAGCTATCTCTTAAGACCCTCAGTTTTGTCGGACACCATATAGCCTATAACCATCGGAGTAATGAGACGAATCAATCAATACCTCACTTGTTGAAATCGAAGTAGTAGTTTCAGCGCTACGTGGGAACAAAGAAATCGGCTACATACATACATACATAGGGTGCTAAAATCATAACCCTCCGGTAGTCGGGTAATAAAAGACCCATTTCCTTTCATTTTTAAATAATGCATTTCTTTGCAAAGATTGATCCTTATCAGTTATCGAATCCATTGGTGCAAAAATATAGGGAATCATATTTTTTTGAAAACGAATCGGCTTCCTGCAAAGTCTAAAATTAAAAAATCTAAATATGCAGTTTATCCTACTAATATTATAAATGTCAAAGTTTGTATGGATGGATGTATGGATATTTGTTACTCTTTAACGCAAACACTACTGAAGCGATTGGGCTGAAATTTGGTACGGGTATAGTTTGGGACCTGGAATAACGTGGAATAACATGGTTTCTGATTTTGCCCAGATACATAGATACACAAACATTAAAAAGTTTCGAAATCAAAGACGCAAACTACCTACTTACTACAATAAGGTCATAAATTACCTTATAAAAAGTACTGAACCAATTTTTTTTTCGTTAATATTAACCAAATCCAAATCATGAATAAAACTGGTATAATTTGGCGTTTTTAAAAAATTTCCGATGATAATAATCTACTTCAAATGCCTTACTTTTACACTGTTTTTAAGTTTTGCGGGATAAATACCAATCCTCTGGGGTACAATTTTTAAAGGACCACCTCGGGATCATTTTCTATAAAAAGTGAAAGAACTTTCAAAATCGGTCCATAATAATCGGAAATATCGCGTAACATACATACAAAAAAAAGCATCATCTCCTCCTTTTTTATGTCGGTTAAAAAGCGTTAATTCTGCTTCAGATTACAAAAACGTGCAAATTCTCAAGTAATGTGCAAAATCCTGTGTATAAAACAGAATTAACTCTTGCTAAAAATAAACGAAGTTCTGGGTTCGCAAGTAATCAATGTGGTACTTGGTTTATGGATGATTTCATCCTATACAGGGTGGAACAAACGAACGTTACCTGGAAGGCAAGAACCCTAAATATTCAAGATAGCAAATTTCACTCAACAGATGCTATGCGATAAACTGACGACCTAGTGAAGGTCGCGGGAAATCGCTGTAGATGACAGCGCAAAGTTGGTCATTGTGGAGATCCTTACCAGGTGTCCAGCCAGTGGACGTCGATCGGTTGATATGATGATGATGACACAAAAGATACATTCCTTTTAATAAGTAGCATTCACAGAATTTGGAAAAACGACTTGCCTTATCCGGGAGTTGAACCCACTAAGATCAAAAAAGAACTGTATTTTTATGATGCCAGTAGAGTCGATCAAAGAATCAATTCTTATGATTTCCTATCTTGAATCTTTTGGGTAATTGCCCTCCAGGTAAAGTTCGTTTGTTTCACCCTGTATATTTGTTGCTATTTTTATAAAAGTGATGCAATCTGCTTTATACGCAATATTAAACTGTGATATGTGTCACTTTTAGTGATGGTTTTTTTTGTTATTTTCATTGGTTCTCTTTAGCTGACGGTTTAAATAATAAGTAATTACTAGGTCCCTACCTATTAAGATGAATCATTCGAGCTAGTAGAAGGAAATATAAATAAACTAGCTGCTACCCGCGCCTTCGCCCGCGTTTTATCGGGATAAAAACTTTGACATTTATAATATTAGTAGGATATCAGTCATCTATAGATGACTGATATCCTACTAATATTATAAAGCTAAGCAGAGCTTGTGTTGTGGGTACTATAGTACCCACAACACAAGCTCTGCTTAGCTTGCTAAATGACTGATATCCTACTTCCTACAGTTCCTACTAATATTATAAATGTCAAAGTTTGTATGAAAGGATGTATGCATATTTGTTACTCTTTCACGCAAAAACTACTGAATCGATTAGGCTGAAATTTGGTATGGATATAGTTTGGGACCTGGAATAACATATAGGCTATTTTTTATCCCGATAAACGCGGATAGCAGCTAGTACTTAATACAATAATTAATTAGTTTTCAAAATACAAATGACATCAAAATAAATTCCTTTTGCTGCTAAAATCGTTTCGACTTATTCGATTCGACTGATCGGTACTCTAGTAAAGGCCCTAAACCTTCCTTTAAAATTGGATCTATTGTGCTTTCCGTGTATTTTAACATACATAGATTTTAAGCCGGCTCACTAACAAAAAATGGACCTTATATCTTTGCCTTATATGTACAAATGTTGTCTGATTTAATAGATAAATTTAATTTATTCGTAACCTGCATGACAAACACATTCCCATTGGACTTCGCTCGGACTCTCTGTTTTGTTATTTATAATTCTCGTACAGTCAGCGTTATACTTATCTTATTATGTAGGTATGCGTAAAAGCAGGTTGCATTGCAGCTTCTGCTTAGTATTAGGCACGGGGGCCAATTCTACGTATCACGCAATACTTTATCGAGTGATACTCATTATCACGGGATAAAAATATCATGTGATTATCGAGTACCGCCAACAGCTGCATTCTCGTCCGACTTATCGAGCAACTCAATAAAGAAAAACTCTCGATGAAATATTGTTGAGATTAACTCACACACAATGTTTTATATTTATGTGGAGGTCGAGGAGTGTGCTGCTGCGAATATTCTCCTTTTATTAATTATTGATTGATTTCGTGGATCTTGATCTTGTCCGTCTTGATTTTTTTGTGTAGAATTGAATGAATGAGTGAGTGAGTGAAGGCAAGAGTGAATGGCGATGCATCCAGCAGATATTCGGATATTACTTGTGTTGTTTTGCCTAAACAAATATATCGAATGCAGATTTTGAGAATACACTTCATTTCTACGGAGCAATCGCTTGATATTTTGACAGTTCTTGCCATATTTATCGAGTATATATGTATATTGCCAGAATTGCCCCCATGTATTATGAAATTATGCTCAATCATCGATCTTTGCTTGAGTAGTAACGCTTTAGCCGCAGAAAATCTTTACTCCAGCATAGTTCGATGACTGAGTAAGATTTTATAAACCGGGCCTTAATCAACATGATTTACATTGTGACATTAATCACACAAAGAAAATTACAATCAAAAATTAGAACTAGTATTTAAAATTGAAAAAATTGAGCCAACTGCAGACTGTTGCAAACAATCTACAGGTAGATCTAAAATTATAAATGTGAAAGTTTGGATGTTTGTTACCTCTTCACGCCAGAACTAGTGAATGGATATCGGGCTGAAATTTTATCTCGTAAACCGCATATGAAAAGCGGGCAGAAGCAATTATTTATAATTATAACATAATTATTATGTATAAGTCATGTTTTGCTAACGTGTCAGTAGATACCTTACGAAAATGTTACATTTTGCAATAAGAATCAGCCCATACAAGTCCACTGCTGGACATAAGCCTCCCCCATAAGACGCCACAAATCACCCACTGCCCCGCTGTTACTATGGCGCGCTACCGTGACCGGGAATAGCAGAGCTGCCGGGGACTGGGGCCCGTTTTCATCACGTATCCATCATGTAGGGGGGTTTTGCAATAATCACCACGCTTTGCAGGCGGATTGGTGGATGGGTGTTGGTGTTGGTAATACTCAGAAGGAAGCTGCTGCCCTTGATAGGTCCTCTGATAGGTTCCCTTAGTCGGATCATACGACCTCCACGAGCTAAGTTGGAAAGGTCGAAATTCGCACGCCGTTCGTATAGTTATTAATGGTTTTTTATATCTCATCATATCAGCCCATACACGTCCACAGCTGGACATAACATAGACCTCCCACATACGACGCCACAATTTTTTTAGTATTTATAATTTAACTATAGATTTTACATAAGTCGCAAGAACTATTTATTAACGTTTAACGCCGCACTAAAAACTAAATGGCGTTTAGAGACTGTCATAACTGGCAACCCACGCGTGCCTCGAGTTATCGAGCTATACCTAAATTGCATCTATGTATTTCTATTATTATAAGTGAAATCTAAATCGAATCGATCGAGATAATACAGTATTATCAATTTAATAAAATCTATACCTAGTGTGATTTTACACAGCTGGGTTACCTGGGGCCTCTTTAAATACCCAAAACGCAATTTCGTGTTTCGTTTCGGCCAATGTTGGTCCTCTCTCGGTCAAAAAAAAAACACTATTACGTATTCCGGATAATCAAATTAGATTAAATATAATTTACATGCATTTGTTCTGTCACAAATGATTGCTCGACTAAGGTAAAGACACTGTAGTATAGAAGGCCTTATAGCCCGGCTACACGCTCAAACATTTGTGCAAGCAAGATCGTGCGTGTTGCCGGGCTCAAACGAGTTTGCGCAAGCAAGATGGAGCGTGTGGCCGGGCTCATCTTGCTTGCGCAAACTATTTTGTGCAATCATTCATGCACAAATGTTTGAGCGTGTAGCCGGGCTATAAGACTCTTCTTTGACTTCTTTAAACGCAAACGAAAAACATAACAGTCTTTATGAGTGACCTTTGCTCAGATGTGGGACGAAAGAGATCTAGACAAAAAACTAATCAATAAATATAATGTTGACTCTACCGTGACGAAGTATTATTTACCTATGACATACGAACTGTATGCAAATCACTTTGCCGCGACCTTGTCGTCTTTATGTTAGATAAAAGGAGCGGCACGTAACTTTAGCGCTGACCGTTATTGCGCAGAAGTATTAAATAAGGTACCTGGGCGGGGCTAGCGGTACATTACCCATGCGCAGCTATCCCCTCCGCGTATCACTCAGTGCTAGACTTACGTGCCGCTACTTGACTTTTTAAAGTATCCATAACGAAAAATATTCATATGCGATGAAAACATAACTTATCAATAAACAAGTTACGAATTTAGAAAAAACAATTATACTTTTATAAAATTAATTTAAAATTAGAATTCTTAGCCATACAAATATTTTGATTTGATATAGCGCAGTTGGTTAGCGCATCCTCGTATTCAGAGGAGGGTCGCGGGTTCAAGTCCCGCCGGAGTCGTAAATTTTTGGGATATCATTAAATTCTTGATATAGCCAGTACTGCAGAACGGCGATTTCATAGGTCACCTATTACAATATCTATCACACACGTTTTAAATACCTGAAAATTACTTTATGAATGTATCCGGGTTAACTATGAACCTTTGTGTTCGAAGAACACCAACCGTTTATCTTCTTTATAATGAATTCGTCAACCTGCGCCAGGTTTTATAGTAAAACTAGCATCTGCCCCCAGCTTCGCGCGCACTTTTCAAGTACTTAGCCTATTTGTGTTCCCAGGATATTGTTTACCTTCCTACCATTGTTCATTAACATCCGTTCAGCCGTTTAGGCGTGAGATGATAACAAACAGACAGAGTTACTTTGGAATATTTATTATTTTAGTTTGGATGTCTTTTTAACTTTAACCTCTTTTTTTTCCTAGGCCGTAGAACGAGCCCGCGAGACCTTCAACCGTGGGATCACCAAGCCCATAGAATGGCGACGCAAGCAGCTGAAGAGTCTCATGCGCATGTACGAAGAGAACCAGGGAGCTATGATCGAGGCTCTGAACAAGGATCTGCGGAGGAGCAAGATGGAGGCGGTTCTGTTGGAGACTGATTACCTTATCAATGACTTGAAGAGCGCGCTGCATAATCTGGATGATTGGGTGAAACCTGAGAGGGTGAGTTCTTTGAGTTTTAATAGGTACGTACATACTCGTAAGTCGAGACGTCACGAAACGACTGCCAGAAGACCAGCAGTGTTGATTGCACGTAAATAGGTACAACAAACTCATGCTGAGACACCATGAGTAATTTTTCTTTGTTATTGTATGTTTGTGTAACAAAAAATAAGTTTTCTGTTTTCATAAAATAGTCCTATCTCCATACTTTAGAGCCTAAGGTCCAATTTCAAGGTTTCAAGCGTCAAACCGAATTCAGGAGCTGTCAGATTCAGATTCTTTATTTATAACGCTTGTTATATTTCATAAAAGTTAATATAATATAAAGTAGTCAATCCAGCATAATTGGTTCATAAAAAAATTTAATTAAATAGGATCTAATCTCATTACATAATGAATTCAACATAAATTATCATAAAATTCTTACAATAAATTATCATAAACATATTAAACGAGTATAAACAGGGTTTCTCAGAAATGGTGGATAATCCTGCACTTGCGTGTGGGTAGGGGAAAGGTCGGGCCCGACATCCCAAAAAAAAATCTATTCCGCGGTCTATGCATTTTTTGTAAAATTTTGAAATTTCCCAGTTTTCCTCACATTTGTGGGCATCACGTCCGCTACGAGACCTATTTCGGATTTTTTTCTTTTAACGTATTCCCTAATGGTATTACTAAATTACCTTTAAAAAAACGCAACTACTTAGGATAGTAGTTAACTAGTAGTCCCTAAACATAAATTTGATTTCTGAAATTTATTTTAATGCTAAGTTTGAGCACCTGTGGTGTAAAAAAATGTATTGAAGCTTTATTAGCCAACCACATAAAAAAATTACCTACATCATAGCGATTCTAAAACAGTAGCATAAGTATCTACTTTAATGGTAAAATTACTGAGCTATAGCTACTAATGTGTAAAAGTAGGCGTTTCATAATTTACTCAGAATATGAAATGCCGAGATTTTCCCTTAGGACGGACACAGGAAATGAAATGAAATAGATTTATTGCAGCTATGTGGAATAACAGTTTATCCATTAATGAAACAGGACATGGGGTTCTCTGCTTAATATGGATGAGATATTATATTACTTAACGTTTAACTGAATGAAAGTAGTATCATTTGCTGCTATAAAACTGCAACACGGAAACAATTTTATCATTAAGTATTGACGCAGCAAGTTGAACAAGATGACGTGACCTCCCTAACAGGTAATTATGTTGTTCAACCACTTTAAGTTTTTGATATTGCGGTTGTTAATGTTGTTATAGGTACCTACTTTGTTATTTATAATGTAATTAGCTGAGCAAACGTTGTTTTGCCATCGACCACTGAGGGTTGAACGTTATTACAGTACTTACTAATATCGCTGTTAAAAATGGGGGTTGGTGTTAGAAAGGTGAAAATTGAGGGTTTTATGTACCTATTTTTAGTGCCAAATCATAAAAATCTAAACATAATTATCTTTTTTTACCAAAAAAATTTTTTTTTGCTTGGCCACCCTCATTATTTTAGCTTATAAAAAATAAATAACTTCCTATTCCCAGACCTACCAAATATACACAAAGAATTTCGCAAAAATCGGTTAGCCGTTTCGGAGGAGTTTGGTTACAAACACTGTGCCACGAGATTTTTTTATCTATAAATATATAATAGAATAGGATAATATAAATATTTGTTTCCTTGACCTCAGTGGCATAGCGAGCTAAGGTTCGCCTATGATGAAAGATAAAAAAGAGACAAAAGACCAATTTAGGTGGCGTGAAAAAGCAGAGGCCTATACTCAGCTGTTGATGTCAATAAGTTGATATAATGATGATGATGAAGTAACTTCATCGAATAGTAGAAATGAAACTCTTGAAAACTCTTTAAATTTCCTATGAATTTACGCGTTTAATCTTTTGTATGCTACGAGAGTCGTAACGTACAAAAGATTAAATTACGTAGCGTAGCACGCTCTACGAAGATCTACGACAAGAGATAGTTACGTTTCATTATATTAGAAGGGAAAGAGGAATTAATGATATAGAATGAAAATATGAGAGAAAAGAATAAAAACTCGCCTAAACTATGGTGTGATTCGCATCTATTTACAAATTCTAGTTTCAGAGATATAAAAACTATTCTATTATAATTATTGATTGCTCACATTCACATAATGTCTATCGCGCTTTAATGCTGAAACTGAACTAAACCGTGTGACGTGTGATTGATGATGTGAATGATATACATATTTTGTCCACAGCCCGCCAAAGGCTTCGTCAACATTCTCGACGACGTCGTAATCTACAACGACCCCTTCGGAGTAGTCCTTATCATCGGAGCATGGAACTACCCTCTCCAATTGCTGTTGCTGCCAATGGCAGGCGCCATAGCTGCCGGCAACGCTGTCATTGTAAAACCCAGCGAGCTGTCGGTAGCTTGCGCCAAATTCATTGTTGAGACACTGCCTAAATATGTGGACAGTGTAAGTAAACACTAATGCTATTAAATAAGAGCTCATAATCGCAAGTCTCCAAAAGCTACTGCTGCCAATGGCAACCGCGATAGCTGCCGGAAACGCTGTCATTGTCAAACCGAGCGAGCTGTTAGTAGCCTGCGCCAAATTCATTGTTGAGTCGCTGCCTAAATACGTGAACAATGTAAGTAGACACTTATGCCATTAATTTAGGGCTTATTATCCTAAGTCTCCAATAGCTACTGCTGCCAATGGCAACCCCGATAGCAGCCGGCAACGCTGTAATTCTCAAATCTAGCGAGCTGTCAGTGACTTCCGCTAAATTCATTGTTGAGACGGTGCCTAAATACATGGACAGTGTTCGTAGACATTTATGACATTGATTTAGGACTCATAATCGCAATTTTCCAACCACTACTGCTGCCAATGGCAGGCGTCATAGCTGCCAACAACGCTGTCATTGTCAAACCCAGCGAGCTAGCAGTAGCCTGCGCTTAATTCATTGTTGAGTCACTGCCTAAATACGTGGTCAGTGAAAGAAGACTTTATATCATTCACTTAGTACTACTATCCAGACAAATCAGTTTAAAGATTATTTATTTCTTAATAGAGCACACAAGGTAGCATACAAGGTTCCATTAGAAAAAACAAACTTAACGTTTTACTTGTGTAATAGATGTGAAATATTTGACGTTTCCAATCTGTCTTAGAGTCATGTAAGGTCTATGGGAAGAATCTTTAGTGTTTTTAAAACTTATATAATAGAAATGCCTTCTCAAAATTATTGCATCTTCAACAGAACACAAAACCATTGAGTTCCCTATTTGAAAATTTTATCTTGCTCTAAATTAAACTCTATCAGCCCATAAATAAGTATCATTTCTCTCCGTAGGACGCAATCATAGTGGTAGAAGGTGGACCACAGGAGACCACAGAACTTCTCAAGCAAAAGTTCGACTACATTTTCTACACTGGCGGGACCAACGTCGGAAGGATCGTGTACGAGGCTGCGACTAAGAATCTGACACCGGTCACTTTGGAACTTGGAGGGAAGAGGTTAGTTAGCATGTATTTCTTAACACTTTCATTGCCAACGACGCAAAGGTAGTTCTGCGAGTCCTACTAGCTGCGCCCCTGCGGGTCGCGCCGCAGAGACTGGGCAGTGAATGCGTTAAGGTGCAAGCCAGGCAGAACGGCGCGGCGTACATCAGGTGCGCCACTGGCGCGCACCGGCTGCACCCGTGGCATGTTCACGTCGATATAATCGTCTGTGGTATCGGTATTCAGGTACAGGCCAGACAGCACCTCTTCTATTTGTTTTGCAATACGTCCCTCCTACATTTTGTATAAAAGAACATTGAAAAGGCGTCGAGACGACACACCACGGTTGCGACACGAGCGCACCCAAGGCGCACCGCCGGCGCGCACCCGAAGACATCTTATCAGATCACAATCAAACACTTGAATACCACCGATACACACCGTCCCGTCGTCGTGAGCATGCCACGGGCGCATCCGATGCGCGCCGCCGGTAGCGCGCCAGTGGCGCACCCGATGCGCGCCGCGCCGCTTCTGTCCGGCTTGCGCCTATAAGGTGACGGCCGCACTACATGATGGTAGCTTGGATCATTAACGCTCATGTAGTTCTGCGAACGTAACTTTCAACTCTACATCACTCTCTAGTGATGATGAGTCTAGTCCTGAGTGATGTAGAATTCAAAAACAGAAAACAGACGACACGAAAAGGGATTGTGGTTGCATACATTGAGTATAGACTCAATGTATTTACACTTTTACTTTATAAACATTCCTTGAACAATACAAAGGTCAATGCATCCTGAACTCCTGATATATTATCATTATTTATCTGAGCGTATATTTATCACTGTCGTACTAAAGTAGCTTATCGAACAAATACCTATACATTCGCAACACATAATTACTTGATAACGTGTGTGCTGTAAGGTTCATTATGCTTCGTAATAAACAGGATTCTACAATACACTGGTGCAAAGCTTGCAGTTTTGCTCTTGTTTTAAATAATTGCACTAAGGAAATTCACGAGACATGTTGACCTTATTCTATTTATTTGTCCTTATTTTGTTGAAATCCATCATAAAAACATTTAAAAACACGGTAACTTTTATGAACTGGTTTGCCCTTTCGTGTTGTTATGGTCCATGATAAAAACCCATACTGCAGATTTTTGCAACAGGAAAAACCTAATTTAACTTGTCTTGTAAAACAAGACAAGTCCAATTATCCTCAACCATCATCATCAGCCCGTACACGTCCACTGCTGGACATAGGCCGACGCAAACGACACCACGGATAGCGGTCCTGAGCCGCCTCCATCCAACGACTCCCTGCAACCGATACGATGTCGTCGGTCCATCGATTATCCTCAACCAATTAAGCTGAATTTTGCATAGGTATATAAGTTCGGTGACAATGCAATGTTATGGTACCATCCAGCTAGTCTTATGGTGGAGATAGAAGAAACAGAATCAGAATCAATAACTTTATTTCTTTAGGCTTACAATACAAGCACTTAGATAAGTAATATTTTATACTATAAACCATCTACAAACATAGTTGTTATTCTCAAATAAGAAATATGGTGTTATTGATATTCTCTTCACTTCAATTTGTTGAAGGTGGCCATGAACTCCTAAACGAAACAACATAACCCCGTCGATTTGGGTTCGTTGGATTTGTCTTCCCAAGCACTTTGGCCCTAGATGATGACTACTGAATTTGTGATTAAAACCTTGTTTACAAGTTTTTTAGTTTAAGATATTTATTCATTATTCCCAACAACAATTTACAAAATTGTTGTTGGTATTATTGAAATTTCGCTTACTGAGAACTTAAATTAACTGAGTTTAAAGATTGTACCCTTACGCGTCGGCTTAAAAGCTAGTTATAAATAAAAATACCAAACCTGAATTTACAACAAAGGACAAAATCATTTTGATTTTGTGACCTGGTTCTATTTTTTTGTTTCTATTTTTATTCCACGCTGTTGTACCTACTCACGCTAGTTTAAAATTAAATCTATATCCTAAAGAATTTAATAATATCCCAAAAATTTACGACTCCGGCGGGACTTGAACCCGCGTTGGATAGCGCAGCCCCGTATTCAGGGGAAGGTCGCACTTTCAAGTCCCGCCGGAGTCGCAAATTTTTGGGGTATTATCAAATTCCTTAAGATTACCCCAAGTGCAGGCATGAGCACTATAATAACAAAAACCTTAAATATATATCCTTCCAGCCCAGTCTACATCGACAATACAGCTAACCTGGAAGTAACAGCCAAGCGCATCCTTTGGGGAAAGTACATCAACGCTGGTCAGACGTGCATCGCACCCGACTATATACTCTGTACCAAGGAGATACAGCACAAATTCCTGGAGGTCGCCAAGAAGGTGCTCAAAGAGTGGTATGGAGTTGACACGCAGAAGTCTCCGGATCTGTGCAGGATTGTTAATAGCAGGCATTTTAGGTGAGTAATAGAGATATTTAAACATAGGTACACGTCTCATCACGGTTTAATTGTCATAGTCATATATTTATTTGCAAGAAACATATGTGCATACAAAATAAGGTCTTAATTTAGATACAGGTCCATTATGTTCTACAATGATAAGTTGGCATGCAAAAATTTAAATTAAACACAAGTAATATATTGAACAAAGAAAGAAAAAAAGAGATAGAGAATTTTTATTATTAATAGGTTATTCCCAGAAGGTTCATAATTCGGGTCAGCTTTTTTTTTTACAGTAGTCAAAATATTCACTGACTGAGTAAAAGCAGCAGTAACCATTTATGCAGCTTTAGTTTCAGGCTATTGAAGGGGTAGCTCCTTGAATCCATCAGGTAGAGCGTTATATATGTTAATACTCATACAGAATGCATTCCTTCTAGTGAGTGCCAGATTAAACCCGGGGTAAAAAAGCTTATTATAGGACTTGTTTCTCAACTGTCTTTCACAACCATATAGATTTTTACGAGAAAGTTTAATATCTTTGTTCGTTTTAAAATAAGTGGGCTGAGACTTTACAAATAAAATTGCCTGTTTGCGCTTGGTGAAAGTGGGGTTCTGCACAGGTGTAAAGCGGTGAAAAAATTCTGCGGATTAAGGTCACCGCTATTAAACCATGACGCGACCTATAAGTTTATAACGTGAAAATCTTTAATTGGCTCTCTACTGTTCTTCTTTATGTCATCATCATCATCATCATCATCAGCCGTTGATTTCCCAATTAAATAAATAAAATAATAATATGACGTGTTTTAAAACGATAAACCGAATTGAAATCTACTCACACACACACACTCATGAATACACATCCACACACTGGGTCTCCAGTTGCCCAGACTCATAACAGACTGGTGCCTCGGGAGACCAATCTATCCCCACACTCAAACACCTACATACACACCCCCCACATATACACAGACACAAACCAGAATTAAATTTGAGAAATTGTATAAACCAGTAACAAAATCCCTTAGTATTACAAATAAGTAGCTTTTAAGTTTGTTATTAATGTTAATTTAGTTATCATCAGAATATTTATATATTTATCAGAAATATAGGAGCAGGGCGTTGACACTACCACACAGTTTGTTAAGCTTCGGTAGTGTCATCGTTTCCATATGTAACTATGAACCTCGTGTAACTTTTTTTTTTTTTTTTATAGTTCTTATGCCCGCACTTTGGGTAATCTTAAAGAATTTAATGATATCCCAAAAATTTACGACTCCGGCGGGACTTGAACCCGCGACCGTCCTCTGAATACGAGGATGCGCTAACCAACTGCGCCACGGAGGCAAGTACCCGACCTGTCGAAAATCTTTGGGACTTACGGACTATAGCGCCGTTAGCTCCACCTACAGGGGAAACATTGAAGTTATCCAAACCTGCTCAAAGTCTAAAGTTACATTTAGATCGTTTGACGAGAGGTTCAAGTCCCGCCGGAGTCGTAAATTTTTGGGATATCATTAAATTCTCGTGTAACATGTTCTGAATAAATGTTTTTTTATTATTATTATTTAAATTCCCTTACTTTTACACTTATTTTAAGTTTTGCGTGATAAATTTATGGGGCCCCTTCGGGATCATTTTCTATACAGTAGTGAAATAATTTTCAAAATCGGTCCATAATTGGCGGATATATCGCGTAACATACATACATCCAGCCAGACGAATTGAGAACCTCCTCTTCTTCCAGTCGGTAAAAAAAGGGAACAAGTCAGTTTAAAAAAAATTGTCAACCTAATTTTACTATTCACTAGTATATAACGCGTTTATTTAGCTACGTTTGTTGAAGAAAATCTAACTGTTTGATAATATACAGTGTTATTATTATTAACAGATTTTTTAACTCGTAATAAAGGGTGCAAAAACATATTTTTTCTTTCAAACCATTTCATTAAAAATATTAAATAATGCTTACGCAGAAAGCAAAAAGCTGATTGACCCGACGTAACCAGATGACGCTACGCGTAACATCGATTTCCAAGATTCTATGACCTTTTCTAACTTTTTTTTATTTAACCCTTTTCAGTCGTCTCCAAGCCCTAGTAGACGCAAGCAAGGACAAAATCGCCGTCGGCGGTCGCTACGAAGCTTCAGAAAAGTTCATTGAACCGACCATAGTGGCCAATGTCACTGGCAATGACAAAATAATGGAGGACGAGATTTTTGGACCTATTCTACCGATAGTACCGGTTGAAAACGCTTATGAAGCGATCAAATTTATAAATGCTAGGTGAGTTTATTAAGAACACTTATAAAGCGATCAATGTTTATACTCTGATTTAGAATCCAAGATATTTTATGTCAACAAATACATTTATGAATGGAAACTTGACAAAAACTGATAACAATAACACAAAACGACAAGGTAACACCAAAGTTATCATAAAAAACGTCTTCAACGTAAAACAACTTCAACAACGCATAATCTCACATTTAGCAAAAAAATTTTAAATTTGAATTCGAAAACGAACGAGACATCAACTAAAAATAATTTACGAGCTTCTGTTCTTTGCTTCGATGATACCAATGTTGTTAAATATTTTCCACCAATTTGGGTTTATAACCTCTTTGTATACAAAAAATGACCAGGTTTTTGAATCGGAGTATAGGTGTGTAAATACTGTTGGAACAATACATGAACATTACGATTCTTGTTGCTTGGATTCATAATGATGACCTATGGTAATCGGTCTTCGGTAGAACATTTTACATGAATGATTATGCATCAAAAATTACATATATTATTTTAAGAGATCACTCAAAATAATAAAAAAAAACGTTTATAAATTCAGACAATTACATCCATATCAAATGTTAGTTTATATTACACGTATAATTCATTGGTTTGAAACTTTGACGAGCATTATCTATGTAAAACCGTAGAATATTTGTGTTTTTTTTTTAATTATTTGTTTATTTTTAAAGAATGATCTACTCCTAAACTCCGATTCAAAAACCTGAATATTTTTTGTATACAAAGGTATTGTAGGTGACCCTACCATTTTATGTATTTATATTTATGTATATAATATCACTACACACTACACATACACACGATATTTATTTACGTATATAATAACACTATGACACTCATTACTCACCTTATACCATACATTCAGACATCACACTAAACAATAAAATGACACACAAACCAAGCCGCGCGATACTAGTAGTACTAGAAATGTGCAGCTCCGAGGAATTCCTTTGTCTTGCGCTCGACGAAGCTCGGTCCCGCTCGGGAGCCGCGCCGACGCACAGACAAGGGGTTCGGTTTTCGTCGCCCGGCAGTCGCTATCCCAACACACCCGCGAAGCGCACGCCGCCCGCGCCGGGTAACCCTTTGTACCGGTATCGCGATCTATATTTGTTATTTCCGTTTCCTCTATTGTTAATTATCTAAAACCTTCCTTGTGCTTGACTGTCTTTCTATGCGTCTCTCTTCTCCTTCTGTATACAAACTTTTATGTAAGCTCGTAAGCCGGAATAAATCGAAGTGAATGTACCTATCCAGTGTTTCACTTATCACCGACCCACTAGAGCTTCTAAACTGGTGACCCCGCGCAGGACATCAACGATGCAATGACGGAGCCCACAAGTGAATCTTCAACAATAAAGAATCCCAGTGGATCCGAGACGGACGATTCCCAAGCCGGTGTGAATACGCAACAGCGCCGTGTACGGCACAAAATGGCTACCCCCGCCAAAACCGGCACATCGCCGATGCCGCAGCCTATAAACATCCGCATACCGCCTTTTTGGCCTGAGAAACCGGCGATATGGTTCGCACAAGTGGAGGGCCAATTTGCGATTATGCGGGTGACAGACGATGCGGCCAAATTTTACCACATTTCGGCCAATCTTGATCGCCAGTACGCAGCCGAGGTTGAGGACATTCTCATCGGTCCTCCCGACTACCAACGGCTCAAAAGCGAGCTTATAAAGCGACTGTCGGCGACTCGAGAAAATCAGGTGAAGCAGCTACTTTCGCTCGAGCAGCTTGGCACACGCAAGCCGTCGCAGTTCTTGCGACATCTACAGCGACTGGCTGGACCAAACATACCCGAAGACTTCGTGAGGACAATCTGGTCTAGCCGACTACCTACCTCGATGCAGCCGATCGTCGCGTCGCAGTGTACGCTGCCTCTGGATTCACTCGCCGAGCTCGCTGACCGTGTCCACGACATCGCTGCGCCGACGCACCACATAGCGGCGACCACCGCACCATCATCATCATCAGCGGCACCATCGTCGCCCATCGATGAGTTGACGCGACAGGTAGCCGAGCTGACACGGCAGGTAAGCGCGTTAACCGCGCAGTCGCAGCACCGTTCCCGATCGACCGAGCGACGAGGAAACGGACAACGCAACCGTTCGTCGTCGCGCCGCTCGCAGTCCAGCTACCGGAAGTGGCCCTTGTGCTGGTTCCACTCTAAGCACGGGGCCGAGGCGCGCAGATGCATCAAGCCCTGCGACTTCAAGGCGGGAAACGCGACGGGCAGTCAGTGATGGCGACCAAGGACTGCCGCAGCGCCAGCACAGGTCGCCTCTTCATCACGGACCGTGGTACGCGAACACAGTTTTTAATAGACACTGGAAGTGACATTTGTGTGTACCCGATTTCCGCGATTCGTGAACGCCGGTGTAAAACCTCATATCAGCTCAGTGCTGCCAATGGGTCGGCTATCGATACCTACGGCTACATTCAACTAAATTTGAATTTAGGTCTCCGCCGCAATTTTCCTTGGCGTTTTGTTGTTGCTGACGTCACGAAAGCGATTATAGGCGTAGATTTTTTGTCGCACTATCGCCTCATCGTCGATGTCGGTCAACAAAAACTCATCGATAGCCTTACCAATGTTAGCACTGTAGCTTCTTTAGATTTAAGTAATTCACTTGTATCTAGTGTAAAGGTAGCGACTGGTGGTGACGGTAAGTACCATAAAATTTTAGCAGAATACCCGGAGATAACACGCCCTGCTGGTACTCCTAGTATCGTTAAGCACAAAATTACACACCACATTCGCACTACACCTGGTCCACCTGTGTCATGTTCCCCGCGACGACTCGCCCCCGATAAATTGAAGATAGCGAAGCAGGAGTTTGATGCCATGCTAGCGAACGGAACCGCACGTCCGTCCGACAGTCCGTGGGCATCACCCTTGCACCTCGTAAGTAAAAAAGATAACGGGTGCCGCCCCTGTGGCGATTATAGGTTACTAAACGCGCGAACTATTCCCGACCAGTACCCAATTCGTCACATACACGATTTTTCACACTGTCTGTCAGGTTGTAAAATTTTTTCAGTCATAGACTTAGTGAAGGCTTACAACCAGCTACCGGTGGAGGAAGCAGACATTCCGAAGAATGCCATATCGACGCCCTTCGGATTATATGAATTCCCTTTTATGACTTTCGGGCTTCGCAACGCAGCCCAGACCTTCCAGAGGTTCGTGGACGAGCTGACCCGGGGACTCGACTTCTGTTACCCGTACCTCGACGATTTTTTAGTGTACAGCAAATCGTCAGACGAGCACGAAGACCACTTGCGCCAGCTCTTCGAACGCATGCGGAAGTACGGCGTGCTGGTCAACTCGGCCAAATGTGTCTTTGGCGTCTCGGAGGTAACATTCCTCGGGTACCACATCTCTGAGAAGGGCACCAAACCACTGGAAAGCAAGGTAGAAGCCATCTCTAAGTTCCCACCTCCAAAAACCGTCAGAGAGCTCCGACGATTTTTGGGGATGGTGAATTTTTACCGCAGATTTTTGCCTAACGCTGCGCAAATTCAAGCGCCGCTCAATGCCTTGCTGACCGGGTCGGTTAAAGCTTCTCATCCAGTAGTCATAGAAGGGGATTCACTGCGCGCGTTCGAAGCGTGCAAGAAAAGCCTTTGCGATGCAGCTCTTTTAGCTCATCCTGACTCGCAGGCTAAGTTAGGACTTGTCACTGATGCTTCCGACACAGCTTTAGGTGGAGTCCTACAGCAGCTGAAGGATGGACACTGGCAGCCGCTAGCATTTTTCTCTCGCAAGTTGAGCCCATCGCAGACTAAGTACTCTCCGTACGACCGCGAGCTCCTTGCTATCTACGAGAGCATAAAATACTTTCGGCACATGCTTGAGGCCACTCACTTCACTGTCTATACTGACCACAGGCCTATCTGTTATGCTTTCCATCAGCGGAAAAGTAACTGTTCGCCGCGTCAATATAGACACCTTGACTTCATCTCGCAGTTCACCACCGACATCGTACACATCGCTGGCAAAGACAACCTGGTTGCCGATACTCTGTCGCGTGTCGAAGAACTGCAGATGCCAGTCGACCTTGAAGTGATGGCTGAGCTCCAAGCCACTGATCCAGATCTCGCAGACCACCTCAATGGCGACACATCACTTCGCCTCACTAAGACGACCATTCCTGGGAGTCGCGCCGTTTTGTACTGCGACGTCAGTACACCGTCCCCCAGACCATTCGTCCCACAGCAACTGCGTCAGCAGGTTTTCGACTGTCTTCACTCTCTCAGTCACCCTGGCGCCAATGCTACAGTTAAGCTCATTGCTCAACGTTTCGTTTGGCCACTGATGCGGAAAAACTGCCGTGAATGGGCTAAGGCATGTCTGACTTGCCAGCGCTCGAAGGTAACCAGACACGTTGTCTCACCTTTAGGTAAGCTTGATTTACCTTCAGCGCGTTTCAGACATGTCCATTTAGACCTGATCGGCCCTCTTCCGCCTGCTGGTGACTATCGGTATTGCCTCACCGCCGTCGATCGCTTCACGAGATGGCCGGAAGTAGTGCCTATTACCGATATCACCGCCGAAACAGTGGCTAAAGCGTTTGTTTCCTGCTGGGTGGCCCGATACGGTTGTCCTACGGAGATCGTTACCGATCAAGGTAGGCAATTTCAGTCGGCATTGTTTCAGCAGCTATCCAAGTCCATCGGTTTCGATCACCGTAGGACGACAGCTTACCACCCGCAGTGCAACGGCTTGGTGGAGCGATTTCACCGTCAGTTGAAAGCAGCGATTACCTGTCACGCTGACGCAGACTGGACCGAGTCTCTCCCACTCGTGCTGCTTGGCATTAGGAGTGCCTTCAAAGAAGACCTCCAGACGACTTCGGCTGAGCTGATGTACGGTGAGCCGCTCCGTCTTCCTGGCGAATTTTTTGGCCACGACGTAGCTCACTACACCACCGACATCACCGACTTCTCAGCCCGCATGAAGTCTTTTGCCGAGAAAGTACGTCCAGTTCCACCACAGCACCATTCCAACACTCGCAGAGCCTTCGTATTTAAGGAGCTTGCCAACTGTAGTCACGTATTCCTCCGGGAAGAAGTGCTACGTGGCTCATTACAGCCCGCCTACAGAGGTCCGTACGAAGTGCTCAAGAGAGGTGCTAAGACTTTTACTATACGCGTAGCGAGTAAAGACGTGACGGTAAGCATAGACCGCCTTAAGCCAGCCTATATACTGTCCACCGATTCAGCCGCACCGCAACGGGATACCTTACCCTTTACTCCAGACCTTCCACAGCCACCTCCCGGGGATCCACCTGTTAGGACGACACGTTCAGGACGACGTGTGCATTTTCCTGACTTCTATCGACCTTAGTCGGTCTCTGGGAAGGGAGTGATGTAGGTGACCCTACCATTTTATGTATTTATATTTATGTATATAATATCACTACACACTACACATACACACGATATTTATTTACGTATATAATAACACTATGACACTCATTACTCACCTTATACCATACATTCAGACATCACACTAAACAATAAAATGACACACAAACCAAGCCGCGCGATACTAGTAGTACTAGAAATGTGCAGCTCCGAGGAATTCCTTTGTCTTGCGCTCGACGAAGCTCGGTCCCGCTCGGGAGCCGCGCCGACGCACAGACAAGGGGTTCGGTTTTCGTCGCCCGGCAGTCGCTATCCCAACACACCCGCGAAGCGCACGCCGCCCGCGCCGGGTAACCCTTTGTACCGGTATCGCGATCTATATTTGTTATTTCCGTTTCCTCTATTGTTAATTATCTAAAACCTTCCTTGTGCTTGACTGTCTTTCTATGCGTCTCTCTTCTCCTTCTGTATACAAACTTTTATGTAAGCTCGTAAGCCGGAATAAATCGAAGTGAATGTACCTATCCAGTGTTTCACTTATCACCGACCCACTAGAGCTTCTAAAGGTATAACCCAAGGAAATTTGGTGGAAAATATTTATCGACATTGGTATAATCGAAGCAAAACACAGAAGCTCGAAACAATTTTTGATTTTGAAAGCTTTCATTCATCGTTTAATTGATCTCTCGTTCGTTTTCGAATTCTAATTTAAACATATTTTGCTATTCATGAGAGATTATGCGTTTTGATGCTTGAGTTTTTATTTTAGTGATAATTTTGCTGTTACCTTGTGTTTTCTGATAATGTTATCAGTTTTAGATACGCTTTCTTTAGTAAACGTCTTTGTTGACATAAAATATCTTGAATTCTCAATCGGAGTATAGTCCTTACTATATTATACTATGGTTTTAAATGACTTACGGTGCCCAGAATGCTTCGTATAAACAGTAAAATCGTTCATGTACCATGTCTATATAAGTTTATGACTTACAAAATCATTATGACGTGTATATTTTGACCATTGATTTATTGAATTATTTGCTTATTGACAATTGTATTGATTTATTTTGGTTATTATTTTAATGACTCGTTGAATGTTTTTGCTGTTTGACACACGTTATGAATTTTTTGATTTTTTTTGCTTAGACTTAAATTAATTTGGTGACTTCTCTTTTGTATTAGATCTGACCTGTTCTGTAATTAATTGACGTAATGTTTTTGAATAAATACAAATGTACGGTCAGTCTTATCTGAATCAAACAAGTTGCTGAGTGCAATTAGTACATGAGTACATAAATTTTGCCCTTTTTTAAGGAAGCCTTCTGTATTTCGTGAGCCGAGGATATTTTAGATTTTATTACTTCTAATCCTCTCTCAACTTTAATTAATAATTAATCACGAAGTGTCATTTGTTTTTTCTTGACAAAATTTAGAAAACCACAGAACACTGCTGAGAGGGTATTATAATTAATATTGTGCAAGTTTGGTATTGAAGTCT
This sequence comes from Eupithecia insigniata, assembly GCA_947859395.1. NCBI lineage: Eukaryota > Metazoa > Arthropoda > Insecta > Lepidoptera > Geometridae > Eupithecia > Eupithecia insigniata. The sequence goes on along the minus strand of OX402009.1, from coordinate 1,923,111 downwards.
CCATTTCCTTAAATACCTACTTCAAAATGTTCTGTGAATATGACCCCTAGATTATGTGTGTTTTGAACTGTGAACTTTATTGTGTGTTGATTATGTCCGTTTTGGTTTGATTTGGGTGTGTCTGGTCATTCCGCGTCCATGATTCAGGGTTAAAATTCGACTGCACACATTGCATTGCCATTTTGCACAAAACCATAATCTGGTTATTCAAGGTTATTTTTATGTTATACATATATTTTATTTTTACTAAGACTTTAAGAGCATATCAGAGCTATTTGAACTCCCATCAGGGTCGGGCAAAGCAGTTGGCGAAAGTCCACCTAGGACGCAGAAAATTGCAGGTTTGATTCCTGCCCCGGGACCAAATTTTATGATAAGAAAATATTTTGTCTAGGTACAATTTTTTTTATCTGAGTTTCGCTGAGCCTAACCGACCCGAGCGTGACGGTTCCGTTTCGTTCTCTGTTCAGAAGTGTTCATTTGAATGGTAAAATCGGGGGTACACATCAAAGTCCATACATTTCAGGGAGCCTCCGTTAGTGCTATACTTGTTCAGCCAACAGAGCAACATTCACGATTTGTTCGTGGAGCAGACGCGCTCCGGCAGTCTGTGCATCAACGATACCATCATGTTCTATGCCGGTAAGGCGTATGCCTGGGAGGCTGGATGAAAAAACAATATTATCTTGAAAACTTCCATCCGCGAATATAATAATACTAGCTGCTACCCGCGGATTCGCAAGCGCTTCTCATGTACCCTATGTTCGTCCCCGGCAATCTACCTACCTCCCTGCGAAATTTCATCAAGATGAACGGATCTTGATGAAATTTGGCAGGGAGGTGAGCCTTTTAGGCTTGAAAAGGTAACAGACAGACAGATAGTAACGTTCAAATTTATAATATTAGTAGGATGGTTAATGTTTAAAAATTCAAATTTGAAAACTTATCAGTAGACTTTCCAAAGGAGCGACTCCTATTAAAGTTTAGGAGAGACCTTTCAAGCTTTGAAGAAATGCAAATGTATATTGTTTCTCTCCCATGCGAGTCTATCAAATTTAATGTTCAATATGCTCCAAAAAGATGAAAGTTTCCTTTGCAGTTATGTAATCAAAAAAACACGATTGTAGGTAATAGGCTGCCTTCTAACATAACAGAGGAAAATGATAGAACTTGGGGGCTCCATTCGATGCAGATTGAAACCCTCGCATACTTATTTTAATAACTACAATTGAAATCAAATTAAATGAAATTACTGAATCTTGGTACATAGGGCAATAAACATAGGGTACAAAATTGAATAGCTACATTTACAAAAGCAAAATATTAGCAAAGGTATAGAAACGAATGATAATGTTGTTTTTGCAAATAGCTATCTCCAACTGGTGGTGGTTAGTTCGCCTCTCCATAATGCATCGAAACATCTATTATATACATATATGTACGTGCGGTTGAGGTTCGCGTGTGTTTCTGGTTGTTTTCTTGAGAGGTCTCGCCTTGTTGGTTTCTGATGGAAAACTCTGGTGATAGAGTTTTTGAACAAGTTCTCTTTCGGTGATGGTTCTCGTTTTGGTGATGGAAGTCAGAATGTATCTTTGTAAACATGAATGTATGAAATAACTGAAGCATGTGCCTACAGTCAACGAGATGTCAAAAGCCTTTTAAGCGAAAAATTTAAAAAATTGTCAATGTACCAATGCTGAACAATTTTTGATCGTGTTAAATCTCGTTGTCTGTATGTATTTGTTATTGGGTGGTGGAACATCTTCTATTTAGGATTTAAGACCTTTTACTAGTCCTTGCGTAGTCTAAGAAAAACCTAAGCTAAATCTTATGTAATAACTAGCTAGAGCAAACTTAATTGGCGAATCCAGAAATTAATATTCTCCTTTTTTATAATTATCAATTTTTCTAGTAATTAATACCTTCTGAACCTTAAAATATTGAAATATATTAAGCCATATTGATTTCTGTATTCGTTCGTGCCTGTGAATAATGAATTTTAAGAATGTTTTGTTTGAGTTAATAATAATGACCGTATATTGTTTTTAATATGAAGCGTTTCTCAACCTTGAGCATGTAATGTAACTCCCTACATAGTTGCCTTGAATTCTGTCCTTCCATCATACCAACTGGTGACACCCTCCACTGATCAGGTCCCTCTTCTTTATCACGCTACTCCTGACGTTCTTGGGTCCATCAGATCCACTGACACCCCTTTTTCGTTTAATCTCTTTCAATGTGTTTCTCTCACTCTAGCCTCCAATTCATGTAATTTATTTGAACTTGCTTTCAAAGTTCTTTCGATTCATGTTTTAATTCTTTCTCAATTTTAAATCCTATAGATTCTCTTAAATCTATATATTTTTTTCATTATCATAATAATGAATCTCTATTTGAATCCATAACTATACAAACTTTTACGAAAAAAAATAACTACTGTAATGTAAACTTTTAACAATAAATGTACCTACGAGTATGACCATTTAGTCTCCTTAACATAACTCTCCCTTCTCCACTCCCCTATATCTTTATAGAAAGGTTAAGTAACGCTCGGTGGTGGCTCACCCTATATTCCACTGTAGAGAGAAGCCGCTAACAATGTACCTCTTCTCAACCGACGATGGCGTCGTATCGAGTTTCGTGGACAACACAAGCAGTGGGTCAATATGCGTCAACGACACTATGATGCAGATGGGAGGTAGGTTCTACAAAAAATTTACGCGAGCGCCATTTTGTTGCTTATAGCAAAATGCCGGATAACTAAAATAACGCCGGCGCCATATTGTTGTAAGATATAATTATAACAAAATGGTGGGTCAATCAGGATTGAATAGCGGATGAGACTATGTAAGTTCCAACGTGATTTTATGGCTTAGAGATGGTTTAATGAAATGGTACCCTGTCTAGCTTATAAATAAGGTAGGTTATGGTGAAACGAGCTCTCTAATATATCTTGAGAATGACTTACGTGGTAACGCATGCCAGTAGGTACTTACTAATGCTTGCATGAACTCCGTGCCTTAGATGAAATCTAGATAGATTTGTAAATAACTCATCAGACCTGAGGAGCAGGTGAGACCGCGGTATCGACATAGTGAATGTGCATCCCGGTACATGGTGAATTGGTGATTTAGATAATTAGATTCGATGGACTGACGATATTGTAGCGTTTTTTGTTATTATAGTGATTATGCCCGCACTTGGGGTAATCTTAAAGAATTTAATAATATCCTGAAAATTTACGTCTCCGGCGGGAATTGAACCCGCGACCTTCCCCTGAATACGGGGCTGCGCTATCCAACTGCGCCACGGAGGCAAGTACCCGACCCGTCGAAAATCTTTGGGACTCACGGTCTATAGCGCCGTTAGCTCCACCTACAGGGAAAACATTGAAGTTATCCAATCCTGCTCAAAGTCTAAAGTTGCATTTAGAATTTTCGGGATATTACTAAATTCTTTAAGATATTGTAGCGGTCGCAAAGAGTCGTTGGAGGCGGCTCAGGATCGCTATTCGTGGCGTCGTCGTTTGGGGAGACCCATGTTCAGCATTGGACGTGTACTTGCTGATGATGATGATAGATTCTTTTTTCCCTGTTCTTAGGTACCACTGCCTACGTACCTAATTGAGATGTAAAGTCCATCGGTGATATGAAATACGGGCTGGTGATGATGATTGAAATTAGACCTATGTATATAACAAAAATCACACCTTTAACCACCATTAACTGTATAGAGGGTCCATACAGTAATTAAGAAAACTAATAAATTTCTACATTATTACCATTCCTCAGTTGAGACGCTACCATTCGGCGGCGTCGGCCACAGCGGTATGGGCGCGTACCACGGGAAAGCTTCCTTCGACACGTTCACGCACAAAAAGAGCTGCTTGAAGAAAAACTTCGCGGCTCTCGGAGAGAAACTCGCTTCGTAAGTAGAAAGCTGTAGTTTTCAGGTCACAGGTGGTGAATGATATTCCTACTAAAACTAGTTGGCCAGGTAATAAATAGCCCGCAACCACAGGTGTTGCGGGTTTGATGCCCTCCTCGGGACAAATGCTTGTACGATCTGCAAATATTTGTTCCGGGTGTTCTGGGTATTTTCTATGTACAGTAAAAAATATATATCTATGTATGTATTTTTTTATTTGCTTAATGTGGCTTTAGTGTCACAGCGGCCATGGTAGGCCTATTGTGATCGCCACTTCGAGTGTTCACATCTATGTATGTATTGTATTATGTATATCAGTCATCTAGTACCGTTTCTAGTAAACATTGATGGTTATTTCTTCTACCCACAGAGGCCGCTACCCACCTTACACAGAAAAGAACCTGTCTTTCATCAGAGCCCTGATGAGGAAGCGCACCGGACCCTCTTTAAAGTTCCTGCCATATCTTCTGGCGTTCGCGCTTGGCGCCGGCGTGTCTTATGGGATATTCGCTTGGCAAAAGGTAAAGAAGTAAATGAATTGTAGATTTCAGTCTTAAAAATCAAGTTATATGGTATAAGCCGAAAAACACATAACATTAAAGCAATGGAAATTGCACTAAGTTTTAGATCTAAATTAGGCAAGAAGGCTCGATCTTGTCTTCAAATTAGAGACAAGTATGTGAGGCCAGTTTAAAAACGACGGAATTCATACGTATGCAAACCTAGGAAGGAACTATAATTAATATGTTTTTACTAAAGCTAATGGCTGGTTTACACGTATTAAGTAGTAACTAAATTTTAAACTTAATTTTTAGTGACTTACTTATTCTTAGTGCGCGTCCAAACGTATAAACTAGTGCGCGTATAAACTCTTAGTTGTCTCAAAAATGCAAAATGGACGATTGGTGATTGCCATAGCTGACGCTATGCTGGCAAGCCCTCCTTGTTTACCTGCTTTATTTCTATATATCAACCTTTTTCGTTTCACATACACTGTCATTCAGTTATTCCTTGACAATGTTCATGGTCGTGTCTTCAGTCCACTTCGACATCTTCAACAGTATCAAAATATAATGATATACAACAAAGTTTTGTCAATACGATCGATATTTATTATCAACAATAATAAACAAAACGATCCGCTCCGCCAAAAATACTTGTCAACTAAATTTTAACTAAATTGTACTTGTTCAAACGCTTCAAGTGACAAGACACGCTTCCCAACTTACCTGAAAAATTAAAGGATTTATATTGTGCTCGTTAAGTAGGTAACTAAATTTTTACTTGCAACTTACCACTAAATTGACTCTTGACACACATAAAAGTCGCATAAAATCGAGTTAAAATTTAGTTAACTACTTGACAACTTGATATGTGTAAACCAGCCATAAGACTTACAATTCTCCAAAAATTACTATGTTTTCTAAGTTAAACGGGACCAATGGTAATCCCTCGGGTTAAACGTTGCTGAATCCTCCTTTTTTAAAGTTGGTTGATTATAACAAATAACCTTGTGGAACTTATTTATGTTGGGATCGTAAGAGTCTATAAGTTCATATTACCTGCGTACTCAAAGATTCGAAGCTTAGATTCTGCCGCGTGCGAGTTAGATCTTAGACCAAACGAATAATGAATAATATTCCTTACTTTTTTACTTAAAAATTATCTTGTTCGGAATTAAAAAATTACAAAAATATAGAAGAAATTATCCGTTTATTTATAGTATGCCTTTGTTAGTAGTTGAAGCTCAAATGTAACCTAATAAGTATTCAATAAATAATAATGTTTGTAAAGTAAAATTGTGTTTTATTTATACGTTACATGAATAGTTAAATAAACAATCAAGTCAATATCAAGTTGTCAAGTAGTTAACTAAATTTTAACTCGATTTTATGCAACTTTATGTGTGTAAACAGTCAATTTAGTGGTAAGTTGCAAGTTAAAATTTAATTACCGAGGCTCTTCGGGTTTTCAAAAAATTCTCTGAGCGCTTGGTCGAAGCGACGCGTGACCCGAGAGCGGTGAGTATCTGGCGCAGCGCATTGCCATACAGCGGGGCAATGCAGCCTTGGGGACGGGGACGCTTCCGACTGGTATTGATATGGACCAGTTGAGCTATCTGTAGATTGTTTGCAACAGTCTGCAGTTAGCTCAATTGTTTCCATTGTAAATACTAGTTTCATTTGTTTATATTATTTGATTGTTATTTTCTTTGTCAATAAAGATAACAATCAAGAAGCCAGCGAGCTTATTCCCTAAGAAATAAGGTGTTATTTAAATACAAAAATCTGTCGAGCTCGAATTAAAACTTTATATAGTATATATCCCATTATTATATACCCTTTACACCTATTTCATTTGAAAATCAACTCACTAGCTAAAGCACAAGAGACAAATACTTCTAACTAGCTGCTGCCCGCGCCTTCGCCCGCGTTTTATCAGGATAAAAATAGCCTATATTTTATTCCAGGCCCAAACTATACCCATACCAAATTTCAGCCCAATCTGTACAGAATCAATCAATAATCCAATAAAAATCGATCAAATACTGAACAGATTGAGATAAAATTTCATATATTTCATAGATGCCGTTGTAGACCTGGGATAAAACATAGGCTTCTTTTAATCCCTAAGGAAAACGCGTACAAAACCGCGGGCAAAGGCTAAGTTATTCAATAAATCGTTTCTGTAGAGACGAAATTTATATACATATATAAATATAGAATATTTAAATATTGCACTGCATGCCAGCAGATGCTAGATAATTACTCAACTTACGTAGATTAATTAAAATACCGAGTGAATAAGTTCCTTTTAGATATGCGTGCTCCATCTTAGGCCACATCTTCACTTTCTCCAGTGCGATGGTGATCAAACGCTTTACCATTATCAAGAAAAAAAATAGGTACAATTTTTAAGCATGTGTCTTGTATTTTTTATGCATCATCAGACTGTGCAGTCATTTTGCCATTGTGCAGTTCCAATATAATAAACCTTAAGGGCGGTAACGAAACTGGCAGTTTTTGCGTGAAAGAGTAACAAATATCCATACAAACTTTGACATTTATAATATTAGTAGGATATATCGCGCTATGCGTTGCTATGATTCATATTAATATATATTATAGCTACGGCTGTGATAGGCTTTAAACGGGGCGATGCCGTAGAAAGAAAATTGTATCTTCGTGCGATAAAGTTTACAAGTAAAGCGCCATCTATTGAAAAAAATATGTAGTAAAACTAATGTGTAGAATGAAACACTCAATATTATATCTTATATCTTTTTTTCTTTTCAGGCAATGTCCGGCAGCGAATAGAGAAGGGAGAGATACCCACCGTGTTTTGTGATAATCACCTGTAAAACGTAGCTTGCTGACTCATAACAAATGGCTAATCTAATCATAAAAGGCGCTTCCGAGGGGCTGGTGTTAGCTCTCGGCTTACATGTATCATAAACACTCTAACGCCCTTTGTTTTAGAAAACAACTACGAAAAAATTGGAATTTTCATAAGGCGTTTTCTAAAAAACATTTAACGACTAGACTAAAAAGAGGCACTTTAAGTTTGGGCCTGTCCGCAAAAGATCCGCGCCATCTACTGATTTCTATGGTAAATAGGAGTTTTTCCGTTTTGGCAAAGGCCTCTTTGCAAGAGTTTTATAATTTTTAGAATTGGGTGCTCCCAAACACAAATGCCTCCCAAGAATAGTTAAAAGAGTATATTTGAAAAATTATGTTCCTCTGCAAACACGCAAAATGAGGATGTAAGAAAATAAATGAAATGGTTTCAATCTTTTTATATTATAATTGTGATTTAGATAAGTCTGTAAGCTTTGTTAATTTCTACCATTATCTTATTTTTATTGTCAAAAACTGATAACTTACGTACTTTTATATTGTGTATTTTTGTGTCAATGTGGGTACATAAACTACTTGATTTTATAAAAGTGTAGAAGATAAAAAAAAATACGAATTTAAAAAAAAAACAAGAAAGGAAGCGAAAGGGTATTTTGACATTCGGAAACTGCCTCTCTCTATTTCCTTACGAAGCTGTCAAAAATGATGTATATTTTAAGTACACTTGGGTACAATAACTTTACGAATATGACATTTCCTTGAGTATAAATATTTATTTTAGGTACCAATAGAAACGAAGATTTTTTTTATTATTGTTTGTTATAAAAGGTTCAGCTCTAAGAGCTTGTTTCTATATTTATTGCCAATTACAATATTAGCTTCAAACTTTACGTAAAAGTTACCATTTAGACCTAAGTAGATGCACTGTAAAAAATACAGTCATCTACCCTCGCAATGCCGCGCACAAGCTCATGTTATATGTTCTGCATTTACTTGTTTTTAATTTTATCGCGGCGTAATTACTTGTGGACGAAGCGCACTTTTGTATTACTATGTAAGAACCTTTAATTATATTATTTTAAGGATGGACGAAAAATTAAATGTTCTTTTGATTATATAGCGTGTGATAGGGTTGGACTGGAATGGAATATTGAATATTATGTTTTATAAAGATATTGGGACAATAAAACCTATTAATTTTTTTATTATGTGTTTAATTTATTACTCTAGTCTAGCTAGTACAAATTGTGTAAAATTATTAATGTATGACGTCATCTTTTCGATTCATTTTTATAACAGTGTAGGGGGAGCGCTGCTGCCTATATTACAGACTTTTCAATCTAATTGGGGCAGCTGAGGCTACATAATAATTAGAACTAGAAATTCTCCAAGTACCGACTTAACTATTGTCCGAAAAAATAATTAAATTAATTATTTGAAAGGATTATTTTCGCAATAAGTTTGTCTTTATCAAGTTAATAAGTAATCCCCGTCACATCAAACTGGGTTCCGATAAAACAAGACTGAAAGAGAGAACCGTTGTGAAACAAAAAACGCGTTCACAACAAAATAATTGTTATGAACGCGGTCAAAGTGAAGTTGAGAGCAGTTGACTGAGACAGAGTTGGTAGTACGCAAATACTAACCCATGCTGAGACAGGGACCGTTTTGTGACTAGCAAAATGTTTTCTATGTGCAGTCTACTCGAAGCGTCTATCCTAGCCGACCAACGAAACCTGCGCCATCTATTGAGTTTTAAAGTACCATAAAAAGTTTTTATTTTATTTTGGAAAATAAAACACATCCGTCCTCATGATCCGTTGCAGTCTTGTTCCACTATAAAAATGCTATGAGTTTATTACAAAGAATTTCTCCGGCCGTATATAAGTACTTATGGTACGGCCAATGAGTACCTATAGGTACAATAACTACGGTACGGCCTCCGGCGGAGTACTTAATACCTACTTATTAAATCCATCCAATCATCCATGGTGAGTTTAGTATTCTCATTTATTGGGTTAAAAAAATCCTCAATCTACGTATAATGACCAACCAAACTCCCAAAGAGAATACATACTACTACGAGGACAAACGCCAGAATGTCATCAAAATCGGGCGGATTTATTGCAGTGATTGCTTCACGTAGTAGTAGGTTGGTTGGACAACAGCGAGTTTTTACTTTATGGAATGCTCAAAAAGTGTGTCAATAAAGCGCAACGTCGGCGTCGCCGCGTAATCTTAGTTATAGCGTAGCTTAGCGGGCTTAAAACTAGTTTATGCCCGAGGGATTAAAACACAGACATGATACTAGTATTGATCTCGTTAAGAGTTGATACTATCTGAAATCAGTTATTTTCAACGATCATATCTTCCACAATTCTGAAGCATTTACTTTGAGATTTTAATATCTTATAGTTCAGGATTGATGCTAGACTACTAGTGTTTCGAAAACACGATTACATGAAATTTTCTCGATAGAAAAAAAATCCAAAGTTCACTCTAAACTGTACTTTAAACCGTTGCTATTCAATAGATACGTTAAAATAAGCCTTGATACTTTGTACAGTAAACAATCAGAGTATAAAGCAGACGGTGTGTGTTTTAGATTTTCAAAATTACTATTAATTTTAACGTAAAAAAACAAAAAATTATTTTTGCGGTTATGACGTTCTACTCTGTCCCGCTCATATGAACGCGAAATCCCAAGCCTATCCTTTTCACACAATGGTGAGGTATTGTAGGCCCTTAAAAATAATCACGAGATTGTATTGTTTGCTGATGATTCTTCTTTAATTTTCAAGATGATTAGACAAAACACAAATTATGACGATGTAAACAATGCAATATCAAAAGTAGTCCATTGGTTTAGTGTCAATAATCTTTTACTTAACGAAACCAAAACTAAATGTATTAGATTTATTCTACCAAATGTAAAACAAGTAAAGGCTGATATAAACGTAAAAGGAGAAACTTTAGACATTGTAGACAGTACCGCATTCTTAGGAATAACTTTAGACAGTAAACTTCAATGGGCCCCATACATAGATAAACTATCGAAGAGACTTAGTTCTGCAGCATATGCAGTAAAAAAATCCGTCATCTTACAGACGTTGATACTTCTAGACTTGTCTTTTTCAGCTACTTCCATAGTATTATGTCATAAGGCATATTACTGTGGGGGAACGCTGCAGATATTAATACCGTATTTGTGCTGCAGAAGAGGGCTGTTCGTGCTATCTATAACATGGGTCCTAGAGAATCCCTGCGTGATAAATTCAAAGAAATAAATATAATGACTGTACCAAGTCAATATATTTATGAAACCTTATTGTACACTCATAGATATATCGGCCGATTCCCTAAAAATTGCGACATACATAATTTAAATACTAGAAATAAGAACAAACTCGCTTTGCCCAAAACTCGGCTGCACAAGATTAGTGTTTCTTTTAAAGGGCAATGTATAAGCTTCTACAACAAAACTCCGAGTGAGTTGCAAAAATTATCAATAAATAAATTCAAACAAACTATCAAACATATCCTTTGTAAAAAGGCTTATTACAAAATATCAGATTATCTAGAGGATAAAAAAGCATGGGACGACTTTTGCTCCAACTCGAAAACTATCAACCTAACAAGGTAAAGGTTTCTTGTTCGCTTTTTTACTTTACCTTAAAAAGATTGAAGGGAACAAAAAATCAAAGTGATCACTTTATTTCCCTGTTTTACTTATGTGATTTTAATTTTGTGACATGTCCAAGAGTCCTGTAAGGTCTAAAGGAAATAAAGCACTTTGATATTTGATATGTGATTGCTTAATAGATTTCTGTGCATCAAAAGTACATATTTTTTCTTTTTAACTTTTGTCTGAAATCTTCAGCCAGTACACAACATAGGTACAGAAAGACTCGACTTTTTGGTGTTCCATTTTGAAAGAAAATAAATGTATACTGAAACATTTCATGATAATTTATTTTTTAAAATGGAATTCAACGTGCATTGTTGGTTGTTGGATGTTTTTTAAGAATGGGTGGTGATTCTTCCTTTAAACTCGGAACGTATAGGTTGCTTGATCTTAGGCTAAAGTGTGTAACACACTTTCAAGCAGCAGTAAGTTGCAAAACAGATTTGTATTAAGGATTTTATATGAAACTCAAAAATTTGTGTAATTTGAAAATATGGGGATACAACCATTTAAAAATAAATCTACGAGCTAACACTATAAAATTGTCGTAACTATCTATTAGATTTAAGTGTACAGTATAGTATCTTCTATTCTTGTTTTAACTTTAAGAACTTGCACGGAATACCTGTCAATATCTCAGATTAGGTATCTAGGTAATGAAACAGTATAGATTTTTACAAGGGACTAGACCATCCCATTACCTACATACGAGGTTGATAAACTCCCGAGCGTAGCGAGTTACAGAATTATAATGGGTGGCATTGGCTCAAGTGAAAAACTCTACTATTCACTTTGATTACGAGAAAATAAAACAATCTAACCTGACCTAATCCAAACTCAATTTCAGTAAAATATTGCATACTATTTTCACTTCTCTACTTCACAAATGTCTCGTACATATGTACCTAACCGTATGAATAAAGGTAGGCCTATTTACCTATTTAAGTCACATGATTTCGAACGCAACAGATAGAAATAGGTATTAATTATTCTTATTTACCAACTTTTTTTGAGACTTCGTTACGCGCATTTTAACAGCGGCATAAATTGTCTAAGAGCGTATTCTAGCTTAACCAAATCAAAATCGAGATTTTGATTGTGCTTAGAACGTAGACCGATTTATGCTTACCCTCTATCCCCTGTAAGCATAAATCCTCGGTCTACGCCGCCCTATTACTCTATGGCATAAAATGAAGACTTGACTGACAATATTCAATAAACATCAAATGTCTGAAGGACACCTAATGTCAATGTCTTGACGAACGAATTAATATGTCATGTGTCATGAAGATTGATTATTTTAGATGGCAATTTTGTTCCAAAAAATACAATTAATTCTTGTTTCTACTGTATTGAAATTTTGCAATCTTTAAAATATTGAACTAATTGTTGGGAAAACCAAAGGAGTTCTGTGAAATTGCTTTTTCCTTGAATTTATCAATTATCAGTTTCTAAAAACGGGATGTGAATATTTTGTAAAGTGGCAACATTAGTGACTTAGGAACGAAAGTGCTTGTGATGAGCAAAGACGATTGAAATTATTGAAAAGTGTCGATAGGCCAATAAAACTGCTGAAATTAGCCAGAATCTTCAGGTATCTACAAAATCTAATAAATAACACCCTCGCATGTGAGGGTACTATGTGGTGGTGCTGTTCTTCTTCCGCTAGTTCAGGTGCTTATTCACATTTGAGGGCTTGTCTGACTACTCCCAACCCATATTCCTATACGGCGGCCATATTTTTATGTCATGAAAGGCGTTGACGCTCTATCCCATCGTAATCATTTGCGTTGTTTGTTCCCCAGGACCGATGGCTGCGATACGCAAAAAATTAGTGATCGTCGGTGACGGCGCTTGTGGTAAAACATGCCTCCTAATCGTGTTCAGCAAGGATCAGTTTCCGGAAGTGTACGTGCCGACTGTGTTTGAGAATTACGTCGCCGACATAGAGGTTGATGGCAAACAGGTGGAACTGGCACTGTGGGATACGGCGGGCCAGGAGGACTACGACCGGCTGCGGCCGCTGTCCTACCCCGACACGGACGTGATCCTGATGTGTTTCTCGGTGGATTCGCCCGACTCGCTCGAAAACATCCCCGAGAAGTGGACGCCTGAAGTGAAGCACTTCTGTCCCAATGTGCCCATCATCCTCGTAGGTAACAAAAAGGACCTGCGCAACGACCCGGCCACCATCAACGAGCTGCGCAAGATGAAGCAGGAGCCGGTGAAACCGCAAGAAGGCCGCGCTATGGCAGAGAAAATAAACGCGTTTGCGTACCTGGAGTGCTCAGCCAAAAGCAAGGAGGGCGTGCGCGAGGTTTTCGAGACGGCGACGCGCGCCGCACTGCAGGTCAAGAAGAAGAAGAAGACGAGGTGTTCTCTGCTCTAAGTGCCGTGAAGGGGACTCTGAATCATTCGCATACTGCCTGTAACTTACGTTGGATTGACTCTGAGCAGGCGCGGCGCCTCCACAGTGCTTCCTTCCGATACTGTCAGCTGCCCGGAGGCTGATCCTGCGCCCCGCGGACCACGCACACTACAGTATTTGTGTGGCTACACTTTCACCATTGGTACTTGTATATTTTATAGTATATCTATTACGAGTAAGCGTAAATGCCTTATCATTATATTATTGTTGGGGGAGAGTGGGCCTCCTCATGAGGCTCGCTGAGTTTTTGTGCTATCATGTTTATACTTATAGCATTTCTTCAACTTTAGTTAAAATATCCTTAACCGGTGTCATCTCACCGAGACTCGTTTAGTTCGGTATTTTGTATTTTAATTTTTTCAATAAAACAGTGATGTTTATATTGAGTAGGATGTGTTATTTGACATACTCAGCCAAGTGCCTGTCAGCAGTGCCTCTGAGGCATCCATCTGATTCTGTAGGTGGTTCATTGTAATCTATTGTTTGTGTGAAATTTAACTTCCTAATATAATTTATTAGTAATAAAGGAACCCCATGTTTTATCAATTCTTTTCTAGACTCTTTTTGACTTTTATAAAATGCAGCATTTATGATAGACAATTGTATAGGACAGGGGTTTATGTTAGAACACATATTGCATGTTATGTTTTATTAGTATTGTAAGTACAAAATTATCTTTCAAATATAAATGAAATAACATTATGATTAGATTCCTTTTTATATTTTAAGATTTATTATTTTGGATCTACTCCAATTACAAGTTTATAACTAATAATTGACAGTTTCACTTTAGGTATTCCTGGACAGTTTCACTAGTTGTAGCGGGTTGAACCTCCTCCGTGGTGCAAACATAAACTTGCGTTGGTGGAATTCTGTGCTTGATGTCCTGTATGGGATGGTGGTTCCATTGGGCAGTGGGGATTTTTCTAACCCCCGCAGTTCTGGCATCCAATCTGAATACACCAATGTATCCACAGAGGTCAGGGCTTTAATAGGAACTGGAGTAAGGATATAGAGTATCCCTTTTTCATAGTCTATGTTCCGGATGAGCCCTGCAACAATACATAAAACATAAAGACACAATTTATCAGACTAATCAGCTGTTTATTACACTTGATACTTCATAGATAATATTTCTGATATTATTTTCCTTCATATGTGTTGAGGATTTATTCTTGAGAGTGATGTCATTAGCGAGTCACTGTTTTAGCCATAAATAATATGTTGACAAGGTTCAAGATCAGTTAAAAAGTGCATTATTGTTAGGCAACAGGTGTAAGCTGGGCTGGCAGATTTTATTTATTATAATCATCCACAACCTGACTTTACCCATGCTGGGTATAGGCCTCCAAACTTGTGTTGCAAACTTTTGTCCTGTGTTATCAATGTTATCATCATATTATCTATGTTAGGTTCATCCTGCAAAGTTCGCTATAACAATTTCGCACATTTTTTAAAACTTTATTAGTTAAAATCGTCGTTCAAGATTTGTGTATACTCATAATGGATATACTCTGGCCAAACTCAAGATAAAATGTTTGTAAACATGGCCTAAAAATTTTGACTGAATTTGCAATAGTCGATTTGAGCCCTTTTGTACAATGCTCTTATTGCTAACAATTATATTGAAAACTCGACGCTACAATAAATATTTTAGAGTTTAGTGAGAATTGTTTACAAATATCAAGTATTTCTTGAGGTATGGCTTGCGTATAGCCTACTCTACAAGTAGAAGTTTAATTACCGTGTCCATAGCATTTCAGAGCATTATCTCCCAAAGTAAACAGCCACCTATTTGGCTGCTTCTGCTGACACAGAGCTACTATTTTTCCGTTTACGACCTGTGCAAGTAAGTTTTCTGGTATTTTCACGTTCAGGCCGAATTTCAGATCTTTTATGTTGACTCTGGGAAAGAAAAAATAGGGTTAACATCTCGGGAAGAGAACCCCGCTGATTTAATTCGAAGCTCTTAGGTATATTTTAGATAGAACGTAGATCCATCCGTACTAATTAAATTCTTGCACACAAAGTTATTTATAAAACTAAAAAAATTATGTACAAAGGCGAGCTTAACCCTAAAAGAGTTTCTTACAGCAAATCTATGGGTATAAAAAGAATTCATGAAACGAGTGTCTGGATACATAGACTAAAGCGAAAGTACCTAATTCTGTGTCTGTAACCTTTTCATGCCTAAACGGATTTTAATGAGATTTGGCATGGAGGTAGACGGTATTCCGGGGAAGTACTTACTATCCCAGAACATCGCGTGCGAATCCGCAAGAAGCTAGTATTTTATAACTTGCTTTTTATCATTTAAATTTTACCTACTGTTGTTCTTGATTATGTATAACATTTGTTATATTGTTGCCTATAATGATTCATTCGTGATGATTCGACCTATATTATCTATTACTCATAGTATAACAATTATTTGTCAGTGGAGTTATTTTGTAAAAGGGCAAATCATCACGTCACTCATTCATTAGACGAATCTGTTTTTATTATTGTAATTTGCCAAAGACATTTTCAAGGCTTTGCATGGCTACATGGTCTTTTATACCTGCTAAGGATCTACTGAGGTAGGTAGGTACCTATATACTCCTATTCAAAAACCATCAACTAGGGTGTATCCACCAAGGAATATTGGTGGAAAATATTTAACGACCTTGGTATTATCGAAGCAAAGCACAGAAGCTCGAAACAATTTTTGGTTTTGTAAGTTTACATTCATCGCATCACTTAATAATTGATCTCTCGTTCGTTTTCGAATTCAAATTTGTTAATTTAACATAAATGTCCTTGTTGACATAAAATATCTTAGATTCTAAATCGGAGCATAGGTACCTACTCTTCTGATTTTAACAAACCTACCAAGGCGCCTAAACCAGCGTTTCTCATAGGCTTACAACTTTTCTGAATTTGGAAATCTACGATCTTGCTATTGTCAAGTTTTTTCCAACATAGTATCAATGCGTAGATATAAAAGAACTTTTATTGCAGTTTTGTGGTCTACAACTTCTACAAGCATTACCTATGTGAAGCGATGCATAACAAGCTTCTATTTATATCCCAATGCGCGACCCTCCCTTCGATTAGCAGGAGGGTGAGAATTGATGGTCGTGCGTAGGGTAGACGGAGGTCAGGTCACTCAGTCATCAGATACAACTATTTCGGAGGCCTAAATACCCACTGCAGGTTGTTTAGGACTCCAAACCCTCGTGCCTAGCTATTACTATGTACAATTCTTACTTATTTAATGTTTGTTTGTTTGTACCTAGCGGATATTCTTGGAATCTACTGGTTCGTTTCTGAAAAACGATTCCGTATTATGCAGTTTGTTAGAAAAGGATTTCCGCGAACTCGACGCTGCTAGCTAGCGAGAAAGACAACGAGACCTGAAAATAAGGACCTGCGGCGTACTAACACAAACCCATATGTATTGTACTAAGGCCATACAATTTAAAGTAAAATCTATGAAAATAGTTTCCATTGAACTTCACAGGTTCTTGCAATAAAATGACGTCATTTTAACGTTACGTCATCTGTGTACAGTACACTATCACAAAAACACCATATCAACTTTTTACAGTCGGTTAAGGGTCAACAGTTTGTGTCATTGATGACATCATGGGCCAAACTGTTAGCTCCTTGACACCACAACTCAAACATAACTCAGTAGGTATACCTTGTTCGTAGATACAATAATCGCAACGGCGAAAGTGGACGTTTCGAAATACATAATTAATGTACTCGTAGCTTAATTTTATTAGTAGGTATGCTTTTCTGACGTCATCTGAATTAAATGGGCATCAAGTTAGTGACTAACATATCCGATTTCACATAGCTAAGTTCAACTTAAATCAGCTCAAACTTAAGCTTCAAACGTACGCTTCGACGTACGAAGCAGTCAGTTCAACGATTTACCTGGGTAAACAAAGATTCTTGATCGTCAGTTCAAAGCTTTAGCTGGGGTTAACAAGATTTTTGATCGTCAGTTAAACGCTTTAGCTGGGTTAAGCAGATTTTTGATCGTCAGTTCAACGTTATAGCTGGGATTAGCAAAGATTTTTGATCGTTATAAGAGCGGATAATACCGTGTCGGTCGCAGCGTAAAAGTGGGTATTGACCGGCGCGAGGCGTAATGTAACGTGTTACATAGCGAGCGTTCGTGCAGTCAGTACGGGGAAAGAAGGCACGTGTAACGAGCAACGAGACGGTTTTTTGACGTATCATGCTCGTTGCGAATGGTACATTACGCCCTGTAACACCAGTCAGTAGCTAGCTTAAGGCGGTTGTATGCATCAAACTAGCACCGCGCTGCCTTTTCTTTCATTTAATTACGTTAAACAAAGGAATATTAAAATATCCAATGTACAGTTTATGATACTTATCCTAAGCTTTTTTATAATGCCCATAAAATAGTTTTCTTTTATTTCCTTTATAAATAAATAAAAAGTTTGTTTATTCAGACGTTTGTCCATAATTAAATTAATTAAGCACATACACCACAATAATATTCAAGGATATTATAAAATCAAAATTATAATACAATAAAATTTATAAAAATCAAAAATTGATAGGTTTATGCAGCCATTCAACAGAGTCCTCTGGACACTGGAGTATAGAGAGTTAGGACTTAGTTGAAAAACTGCATGATGGGCGAACCGAACTTCGTACCACCTACAACCTGTAGGATGGTGTTGGTACTGATCCATGTTCTGCGAAGCAGCGAGGCTGTTTTCTTGCGCATGATGGCGTGAAAACCATCAACCTGAGCTTCCGCAAACATGAAACATGCGGCATACAGAAGCGGGGCAGTCCCAACAACACCCTAAAGGCGTTTATGCAGAATAGCGAAGTTCCTATTCGTGACCACCGAACTCTGTTTTCGTTCAGAGGCCTAAAAAAAGCTTAGGATAGGTATCACAAACTATACATTGGATATTTAAAAATTATTATGCGTACGTTTAAGTAAAAATAGGTGGTAGCGCTAGTGTGCGGCATACCACCGCCTTAAGAATCAAACCCCCCAACTTAGCCAGTGGATGTTGTAAGAGCCGACTAAGAGAACTACCAGAGGAAAGGCAGCAGGTTCCTCCTGTGTATTTTAACACCTTGACTGCAATCACTAATCCGCCTGCCAAGCTTGGTGATTGTAGCTTTGACTATAACCTGAACCAAAGCGTGGAATTTAAAGTCAACGTTCTAGGTCTCAAGAATCATACAGAGTACATAGTAGGTAGGTATGGGATATGACATGGGAACTATAACCGGTCAGGTTGCACTCACGGCCGAGTCAACAGTGACTCACCGACGCGTCATCGTTGAACCACCGGAGGTGATTTACACTAGTCAAGTTAAAGTAAATGATTTACAAGTCGTCAAGTTTAATTATGTAGTAAATTAATTTGCTGGGTACTATCTGAGAGTTATATTATGTACTACAGAACGTACGTGGGATTTTTCATTTTATTGTTAGGCTGGAAATTACAAATAAAAATAGGAAATTACGCGCCACCTAGTCAAACTGAGAAGAGCCACTAACACGGGCTTACCCGGAATACTCAAACGTCACTTCTATTAATAGTCCGGTCAAGAAAAACATACAGGCTTACATAAATTCGCATAAAGCCAAAAATTGTTATATACGTTAGGGACACAATAAACAAAATGTGAAAACTCCATATGAATCCCACGAGTGCATAAAAATTGTCACGATCTCAGTTCGCAGGTTTTTATATTTTTCAGGCAAACGGTTAGTTTTATCATAAAAGTAACTATGACCAAATTGTAGAATTTTCAGCTTTGCGAATTCATTGCGGTAAGCCTAACCCTAATTTACGGGCTAAATTGACCGGATAAGTGTATGTCGAGTACTTATGTTGTGTGTGACGAATTTTTGCCAGATTTTCATTGAAAACTATCAAATTGCGACTTGCGCAACTCGCGTTTCAGTTCAGGCGTTATACCTACTAATAAGCAAGCAAATGGTAGGGGTGATTGCAAATGACAGCAAATGGAAGTGATATTTGTTTATCCAGGAAAAGCAATTAAGGAGCAAGATTTAGTCCTCAATACACGAGCGGCAAATTTCCAACGGCAGACGTAACTGTAGCCGCCGAGGCGTCGTTGTTCGCGGCAGCAGTCAACGCGTCGGCAGCAGCCGTAGACTTGTCGGCCTTAGCCGTCAACTGACGGGCATAATTGGGCAAGGACTTAGGAGAGGGAGGCCAAATGAGAAGGCTCTGCCCAGCACTGAGACAGTTACTTAAAATAAATAAATAATAACTAGCATCTGTCCACGGCTTTTTTGTTATATGATAATAATTACCTACTAGATATAAAGCTGTTTATAGTATAAAATTTTACTTGTCTAAGTGCTTATTTTGTAAGCCTAAAGAAATAAAGTTATTGAATTCTGAAAATCTAAGTGCTCATATACACGAGCGGCAAAGTGCCAATAGCAGAGGTAACTGTAGTCGTCGACAGTTGACGGCTAAAATAAGCACTTAGACAAGTTAAATTTTATACTATAAACAGTTTTATATCTAGTAGGTAATTATTATCATATTACAAAAAAGCCGTGGACAGATGCTAGTCATTTATTTATTTTAAGTAACTGTCCCACTGCTGGGCAGAGCCGTCTCATTTGTCCTCCCTCTTCTAAGTCCTTGCCCAATTTTGAGTGAATAAATTTATTACTGGACTGTCTATTAGCCACTAAATTTGCCAGCCCGCACTGGTACTTGACCAGTGTAGACCGGCCTTAAAAGTCCCATACAAAGTGTCCGGAAATAGACCGCGCTTCAATTGCTTCTAATGAAATAATAAACAGTTTGTAGACTATTTGCTGTGTGTGACGATAGGGGATTGAGCCTGTATAAGAAATGGATGTAATTTAAGAGTACGCATTGTGCGCCATTTTGTAAAATGGATAGCAATAGGATGTTGCGTTCATAGGAGCGGGACACAGCATACGTTTTTGGAAAGGCGGAAGCGCAAAAAATGAGTTTTTATCTAGTTACAAGTTAAAATCCAAAAATTAAAAGACATAACTCAAGAAATACTTCAAGCATTCTTGAAAAACAAAAACCCAACAAATAAAATGTGCTGTTCCTGAGATAAATAGCAAAATTTGTGCAAAACATGTATTTTTCTAAATAATATTTTATCTAGAAAATTTTCACCAATCGTGTTTTTAAAACACGTAATCCAAGATAAAAGTTCAAAGTATCATTTCCCTAAATTTGAAGGTACCTAGTAGCTTTCACAGATTCTGAGATAAATAACGATTTCTAACACTAAATTGCTTATGGCACACTCTTAAGTCGCCAAAGTATAATAAGCCATATTTTGAATCATATTTAGGTATGTGGTATGTGGGTTAAAACGGGGTGAATAAAAATGGACGAAATACTGGAGCAAGACATTACTTGGTAGCAGTAGAAGTATCCTTAGTCTGCGACCGTTCACCTCCTGTGTCAGTGGATCTGACCTCTACACAAGGATGTTGTGCTCCAGTATTTCGTCCATTTCTATTCACCCGCGAGGCTCTATTCGTCCCGTTTTACGGTACGTACATACTTTTTGGGGGTTTGATTTAGTAAAAAATACAAAAGCGCGAAATTTCGTTCAACATATCGCTGCCAACGTGAATCAAGCCACCTAAAATTCTGTTACCTACAGTAAGAAGCAAAGATCCTAAATAGAAGACTCTTTTAATTTCATTAGTCAGCATTAAGGATGACTCACGCTAGACCGTTTTGGGTCCGAGCCGAATGTCGGCCGTAGCACGGTCAACTAATATTACTTAAACTTTGTATGAACACACTCAGGCTATACCGATCGGCAACCGAGTGACGGGATGGACAACGGTTGCAAGAAACTCGGTCCCGGCTCGGCTCGGCCATCGGCCCGTTGCAAGAATACAGTCATCATCATCATCATCAACCCATACACGTCCACTGCTGGACATAGGCCTCCCCCGTACGACGCCACAAATAGCGGTCCTAAGCCGCCTCCATCCATCAACTCCCTGCGACCGCTACGATGTCGTCGGTCCATCGAGTGGATGGTCTCCCATGTAGGGGGGGATTTGCCATAATCACCACGCTTGGCAGGTGGATTGGTGATCGCAGTGTTGGTGTTTAAAAATACTCAGAAGGAAGCTGCTGCCCTTCCTCTGGTAGGTTCCCTTAGTCGGCTTTTACGACATCCACGGGTTGAGTTGGAGGGGTCGATATTCGTACGCCGCGACCCCACGGCTAAGAATACAGTGCCGCGCGGTAATTGCTCGGTCGAGGCCCATCTTTGTAATTAAAGACACGGGACCGGCTCGGTGACCGTGCTACGGCCGACACTCGGCTCGGACCCGACACGGTCTAGCGTGGGTCATCTTTTAGACTGAGTTAGGTTAGCCTTTTTATAACAACTTTATACCTGTACCTATTCTTTAAGTATGACTCTCATAATAATGAATATAAATAATGTTGGACAATCCACACAGCATCATCTAGTCCCAAGCTAAGCAGAGCATGACTGTATTATGGGTACTAGATTACTGATATACTTAATATCAATATATTAGATAGATATATATTTTTATGATATCTACATAGAATACTCAGAACACCCGGAACAAATCTGTGGCGTTTGGTATAAACATGAGAAGTCCAAAAAGCGTTATATACAGGTCGCGCATTTGAAGTTAAGGGTCTGATTGTATTGGTCAGGCTGATACTGCGATGCCACTCCCGGCCGCTATCCCACTACTGCCCGATACGGGTACTTTTGGCTGCTGGGTTTCCCCCCTGGCCCGGTTCGCACCTCCTTAGTTAACCTGCACCGCCCAGACTCCTCCGGGTGGTCCATATTAATACCAGGCTTAGTGTAGACGTCCAGTCAACATGGAACGCGCAACACCTATTTCTTTACTGAAAGAAAAAGACATTGAGTTTGTTTTATGGTAATGAATGATATATTATATCATGCGTTTTTTTTTTGTTGTAATGATTGCGTCTTTTCCTTTCAGTAACTAAATTTTTAAACTTGTCTCAAATGCTCGCCCTGTAAATAACAGTTTTTTTTAAGTTATCATGTTTATACCAAACGCCACAGAAATATTTGCGGATCGTACAAACATTTGTGCTTAGCTTGCAGCTATGAAGCTGTGTGAATTATCCAGCATTATTTATTTATAGTCAAGCCTCATATACATACCTATAACTTCGACAGAATTCCTTCAAAAAGACTTACTCAAAAGGTATAATATCCAGCAGGCTATCCACAGCATACTGTTCGAACAGCTCTCCGAAATACGCCAGTATGTTGAGGTATCTCTCATCTCGGGGCAGCAGGTTCGACGCCGATCCGTTGCCCACTTGTGGGGTCGAGTCGGGGCGGGAGATTATGAACGAGTAGTGTAGGCAGTAGGGGTTCTGGATCTCCCTGAAAATCGTTGTGATATAAGTGAAAGGGAGGAAAATGTTTGTCAGCAATGAGCTTGGAGCTACTATACTCTTAGGTTAAACCCACTGAGACCTATATACGAGTATGCTGGAGGTCATATTATCGATGACAGATTGAGGCCATTTCAAGAAAAAAATTGAATTGATTAGAAATAATTTGACAGAGTGGGATATTTATTTGATAGAATGAGCATTGGCTCGTTCGGTCAAAATGCACCTTTAAAGCACGCGACAAGGAGAATTATGTTGACATCCCCACTCTTGCAATGTTTGCAATACTTGGGTAAGGTTTTTTTCTATTATATCCTTTCGAACTCGATTTTTTAAAGATGTTAGGTAATATAGTATGAAATAGATTCAGGCGTTACTTTGCGGAAATCCATTGCAAATTATTAGAATGAAAAAATATTTAGTAACAATTCCGCTTAGGTATAACCCACTCTGATAGTATTCATCAAAGTAAGTTGTCAACTAGTTTCGTTACTCTACGAGACATCTTCAGGACACAATACTCGAACTTGACATTGAGATTGCCATAGCAACACCGACAGAGTCCAGCCAGCGTTGCAGCGACTCAGAGATTCTCACGGCGGCCAGTCCAGCCAGTGATGTTGCCTCTCCTCGCTCCTCGCGCCAAGTCTAAGACTTGATACAAAATATTTTTTAATTCTAATAATAGGTAATATAGTGTCGCACAATTGAAACCTGTTGCCGGTGCAGATTATATCGGCCACATCTATAAATGCCTTCAAGAATAACGCTCGACAACCGGTTACGAGACAATAATAACAAACAAAAAAAGTGACGCAATGACAAAAATCAACACTGTGTGATATAGACACAGGCTGCTTGTCTATTGTCTAATAAATATTATTAACTTTTAATCTGTAGGCTTCGTCACCGTTAATAATCTCATTAAATCCACTTACTCAAACAAAGCATTATCAGAATTCTTCTCATACAGCTGGGTCACTGTTATAGGTTCCAGTTCTAAACCAAACGACTTCTTTGGCACTTTGGAGTCAATTTGGAACAGAAATGTTGGCTGTATCAGCAGGATGATGTACGTCATGAACTTTAGCCCCATGTTATTGCATAACCCCATGGTGTTGACAATCCAGGGTAGTTCACAGAGGCTCGGGTTGGTTCTGCAGTGCGCGATGAGTTCTGTCACGGCTGATAGGTAGCGCTTTGGGTTGTCCATTGTGTTTATCATACCGATGTTTAGCAATCTGAAAGAAATTGCTTTTCAAACCATTTATTTGTGCATTTATGTTATGTACCATTTTATATGTATTTATATCTAGTTACAGAAAACTCTGTAACTAGATATAAATACATTGTTTTGAATGCTTTTTGAACGAAATTGACTAACGATTTTATATGACTTTCGTCCACTTTAGAGCTCGCTCAACGAAAATCAAATAAAGGTTTAGTCATGCCAACTATATAGTTATTCTGTAGTCATGATAAGATAAGATATTTTATTCGTTATAAAAAACACTAACTTAAATATTTAATAATAGGTCCTGTGGTACCCAGGTTGTCTGGCAGAGATCGCTCTTGAGCGATAAGACCGCCCATTGTCATTTATGTTGTTTATGTCTCAGTTGTCAACTGTTTTCTAGTTTTAAGTGTGCAATAAAAGTATTTTCTATCTATCTATGTTGGCCTTAGGTAACTTTTTGTCATTAAAAAGCACATCAAAAAATGCACTGCAACCTGGGCAATAACAACACAAGCAAAAAAACGGATACTAGAATCGAGTATCATCTACATTCTACATCTTAATCTTGGATAATCATCATCATATCAGCCCATACACGTCCACAGCTGGACATAGGCCTCTCCCGTACGACGCCACAAATAGCGGCCCTGAGCCGCCTCCATCCATCGACTTCCTGCGACCGCTACGATGTCGTCGGTCCATCGAGTCGATGGTCTTCCATGTAAGGGAGGATTTGCCATAATCACCACACTTAGCAGGCGGATTGGTGATCGCAGTGTTGGTGTTTAAAAATACTCAGAAGGAAGTTGCTGCCCTTCCTCTGGTAGGTTCCCTTAGTCGGCTCTTACGACATCCACGGGTTGAGTTGGAGTGGTCGATATTCATACGCCGCGGCCCCACGGCTCTTCTTGCTTAATCTTGAATAAATAACTGCATATTCCTGATGAGAGATTAAAAAGAGAAGATAATATTAACTTACAATTCAGGAGTTCTCAAATGCGTGAAACTGGGTCCAATGAGTGGTTTCTTCACCACAGTGGCAGACACATTCCCAGGTACCGAGAACTCAGCCTGGCCCGGGTCCAGATCTAGGACCAGTATGGGTCCATCAGCCAGCAAGGTGTTCACGTAATGCCGGAGGAATGTGGACTTGCCCATGTTTTTGCCGCCGCAGATAATGCCACGGCTCTGTTCCTCTGGAAAATACATCATCACACTACTATTATAAATGCGGAAGTATAGATATACGTTGCCTCCTCACGCTAAACTTATCTAAGGGTTCGGGCTCAAATATTGCACACATGTAGATCTCGACCTGGAGTAACATATGGACTATGTTTATCCGGAAAAAACGGGTGCGAAGCCTTGGACAAATGCCAACATAAAACGCATTTTTTGAGAAATAAAGGAATTCACAGCCATGCAACAGGTTGGTGTCGGCGGCGTTATCAATTTTGATTTATTTATTTACTGTTTATGTACGCCGCCGACGCACAATACACTCCCATGCGAGATGTCAGTGCAGATCTCAGTTCCCCCATTTAGAATTAGAATTAGGCCACCGACAATACCCAACTCGTAACAAAAATAAATGTTACTCTTGGACGGCCAGCACCTTTGGTGTGGAGACTCCCTAAGGATTGAATGTCAGATCATCAACATTGTTTTTAACCTTTACCTTTATTCACATTAAAATACCATTTATAAACAGATAAATTTCTTGACATATTATAATGTAAGTAACTTTATTCATAGATAAATACTTGGAACTTACTTCGACAAATAATGCTGGAATAGACTTCATCCCATATTTCCTTGTCCTCAAAGCTCTTCTTTGGAGGTGTTAAGAATAAGGAACATCCAAGAGATTCAGATGCCTTCTTCAAAAACTGAGGTATATGTTCACCCCTCCTTGAAAACAAGTCCGTAGTACTATAGTTAGAGCCGACAAAGTCCAATGTAGGGCTGTCGAGTTTACTTAGCTGAACAATTGCTGTGTCCTCATCGACATAATGGTTAAGTATCTCAGCAGCATCTACTGCAGTTAAACCTGCAGCCATCAGCATGTGGCAAAGGTTAGAGTTGAATGGATGGTGCTTGTTATTAGTCTTAAGGCATTGTGCATAGTGGGAATACGGTGCAAACACCTCTACAGGATCACAGTTCAGTTTGTACCCTAGTATTTCAGATGAGCTGTTGAAATCTGATATCTGGACTTTTCCATAAATGAATAACTCAGTAGGATGTCTCATGACTAGAATGAAATTGTCATTGCCATTGTACAACTTCATTTGGACATATTCAGATGCTCCAGGTGCTTCATTAGATAAAATAGAGTGATCTATTTCGGTACTTACTGTATCACAGAAGACAACGGTTTGCTGGCTATTCTCAGTCAGCTCTTTTGAGTCTTCCTCAATATTCAAGTCATCCAATGTTAAATCTTCATCTACTTCTGGTTGTAAGCTATCCATTTCATCATCAGAGGCCCTATCAAGGGTCACAGTCACTTTATCAAGATCTTGATCATGCATGTTTGCGGGGAACACGTCTGAGAGTGCTGTGTTGGAGATCAGGTGTAATTCCTCCGAATGAAAGTTCTTAGTGGTAGGATGAATGTATTGTCCAACAAGTTCATTTAGTTGGGTATTGACACTCACTGTTTCTTGTACATAAACTGATACAAATGGTGGAGAATGATTTTTTTCATAACTTTTTAGTATTTTGATTGTACTGTTGCCATCACTGAAGTCTAATGGAACTTTATTTTTATTGTTTTTTTTCTTACTTTTTTTGAAACTGACATCTTTTTTTGATTTCTTCAGATCTTTTATAACTTCTTTCCAGGAGCCATCGTTACCGTAATATTGCTCTGAAAGAAAATAATCCTTGTCTTTTTCCTTTGGTTTGCCTATATTTTGAATGTATGCTTCTTGCTTGGTAAGTTCACCTTTTAGATTATCTACTTTCAATAGTTCGTCTTCAGGGATATTTACAAGATTTAAATTCAACTTTGCCATAATTTTGGAAGCTAGAATTCCTTCCGCATCAAATTCCTCATTCTCAGAATAATTTTCAAAAGATTCCTCGGAACTACTTTCTGATAAGAGTTTACTGTCACTGAGGTCTGATTCGGTTAACTCTGAGGATAGGTTTGAAGATGATATAATATCTACTGATGATGATCCTGATGGTAAACATACCAAGGAAGCGTCATCATTAATATCTTCCCAAGTTTCTGGGACTGAATGCGATTCACTTTCAGCTTCTTCCGTTTCTGCTGTCGCGTTGAGCTCGGGGCTCTCGCTAGTTGCGTACGAAGAATTTAATGATTCCTCGAAATCCCAATCTGGTTTTACTTCAGAACTGGAGCGGATTCCTTCATTATCACCCTTTTTGAAAGCATGAAGCATTTGCTTGTATTGTGCTTTCACAGTTTTGGTTTTATTTTGCAATACATCAGATTTTCGTGGTACATGGGCCCGTTCAAAGAAATCCATTTTTCCGGAGACTAGAATAGATATGAATAAAAACAATACTTTATGATGATAACATGCTTTAGAACGTAAATTTCGATACAGATCTACATTGAAATTACAAATTTATAGCACATTACAATCACAAAACCTGTAGTTATTGTATACTCATTGCACAAAAACAAAACCCTACAAAACCACGTTATTTTTTAGGGCAGGGTTGCCAGATGTCGAAATTTTTTTCTCGTACCAGGTATACCAAATACTTTAAGAACATAATCTCGTACAAGATTAGTATTTAAAAATCTCTAAAATCTGTGGTTTAAACAATGTTATACCCAGTATAGATTAGGTGATTTCATTTCTTGAGGTTGGGGCCATCAAATGAAATTAATATCACTAAACCTACTTAAGGTGTTTCAAATTTTAATAATCTTAAAACAGTAACTTACTACTGGCGCAGTAACATTACCTAAGCTAGTAGTCTAATACTTACATATAGTAATGGTAAATTATTGCTATAACATCCTAAAATAACATTATGTTGTAGGTATGTAATCCATTTAGTCCTAATTGTTTTGAATAAAATTATTTTATTTTATTTAGTTTTTATCCTAAATGCCTACCGCCTCGAGGCAGAGCTATTTATTTAATATTCAATGTCTGGTATATTTCAATACACGAACAAAGAGGATTTCACCAATATATTGATGAAATCGTCAAAATGTATGCTATTCCTTTACGTTAAGAACCTGTAGCTTTATCGGCAGCTAAAAGTGTACCATTCACTAAACTTAATAAGTCGATTTCCGAGGTCTGTTTTAATTCAATTGGTTTTGCTGAAAACCCGCTCAGTCTGCATTTGCATGAGAAAAAACAGCACTGCGAGAGCAAAACTGGCCAATCCAGAGAAACTTTAATGAGTAATATTGCCTAAAACTTATCATACACGCCATAGTAGTGGTATATTATTTTATTTATCTCTATTCTCGTACATGTACGATATTTCTCGTACGTCTGGCAACCCTGATAATTTTTTTAATTTTTCACGTCTAAAGATTTGCCGGCATCTAATACAATCAATAACCATGCATGCGAGAGAGATAACGCAGAGTTGGGAGAAAATAACGTAGGTAGGTTCAGCAAAATAGTGTATGACTTGGGCTGTGGACTTGGGTCATACAATATTTTCCTGTACCTAATTGGTAACCAAATTCGTACACCGTAATCGTAGACCGAGAATTTATGCTTACCCTCTAAGACCAAGAATTTTATGGACTCAGCCTTTCAGTTTTACGCATGTCCGTTTTTATTAGTGTGCAGTTGCAGATTTGTAATAGTGTGCATGACTAGGGAAGTGACTTTGCTGCCGAGCCGAACTGGCTTCGGCCCTAACTGGTCCGAATCAGGAAAATACACTTGAATGCCGATTTCATTCCTGATTCGTCCCATTTTTAACAGGCACGTGTTAGTGACACATAACCTGATGCTGATTTTGGCCATGTGCGTGTCGGAATCGCGAACCGAGTATGCCACACTAATTCCATATTCATGGTTCTACCAATCGAAAACGACATACGAAAAACTATACACATTTATAGAAAAGCAACGCACTTTTTTAGGGTTCAGTAAACAAAAGGTACCAAGGGGACCCTAGTACTAGCCCTCCACTGTTTGTCTGTCTGTCCATCTATCGGGCTTTATTGTATCTCATGATTCGTATAAGGTAGACACTTGCATTTTTCATATGTATTTCATTTGCCGCTATAATAACATACTATCAAAATAAATATTAAAATTAATGGGGGCTCCACAAAAAACATGTTTTGTGGCTATTTTCTGCACCACTCACGCGATGCAAAAATCTAAAAAAAGGGTTAGTGTTCGCTCCGCTTTCCGTTGCCTTAGTTTCTTGGTGATTTTAGGCAAGTGCCGCTATAAAACCTGAATTTTTTGCTCATCCTTCCTATTCCTGCGTGTATAGTCTAGAGCGCTAATTGACACTTTGAACTTATAGTCACGGGTGTGAAACACATTCAGCGAGTCTAATGGATAAGCTATAAGGACTTATTTTGCGTAAATTTGTAATTGTTTATATGTTGTTTTTGCCCAAAATTTTACATCGGTGTCAATGTCATTTTGTAAGACTAAGAATAGGATTTTGCAAAATTTATAAAAATAGGGGCAATAAATCAGATAACACATTACAATATTATTATATAGCTAAATGCGTGCGGCTTTGCCCGCATGGTTGATTTAACATTGTTGTTTTTTGTAAATAATGTTTATATTAGTGGCATTGGCATTTTGATGGATGTATACATAGATATTTATTTACTGTTAATTTTAAGGATATTGTATCGTTTGTGCCTTTATAAAAGAAAAATGGTCGTAGTAAGTCGTATGGGGGAGGCCTATGTCCAGCAGTGGACGTGTATGGGCTGATGATGATGATGAAAAGAAAAATATACACAGAGTAAATACCTACGAAAAATTTATATTTTAACTAAAATCAAATTACCTAACTTTTGGAACGAAAACTTCCGGTAAAAACCGTATGAAAATAATTCCAGGTTATTAAAGTTATTTTCTTGTGTATTTCTTTTTTCCTCGTACTTTGAGTTATACATATAAACTAGTTAAATAAATCCTACGGAAACAATAATGATAAATCAATACTACATGCTTGAAAAGAGTGTGAAAGACATTACTTTTCTGTACGAAATCTTGAAATGGGACGAATCAGGAATGAAATCCGAAATCAATTTTATTTTCCTGATTCGGACCAGTTTTGGCCGAAACTAGTGGGACGAATGCAGAATAACCCGAAAACTAAATTTGATGGTAAGCACATCACTAGCACAGACGCTATAATTTATCTCAGCTAATTATTCATGGTTTTGGACATTATTTGTATCCGACTAAGACTCATAGGAACACATGAACTAGATTGTTAAAATGTTGTTACTACAGATTTCTAGTAATAAACATAATTACTTTAACTTTTATACTGAGGGAAAAACTTACGCATGTAATGACAAATCCGGGAATTTTACTCCACCTTTTGTGCTTGAAGGACTGTACACAGCGGAACCCGACATATAATCACTTTTTCAACAAAGTTTTAGGTAAAACGCAGTAATTTCTTAGAATTTCAATAAAGTTCATAATTCTTACCACAACTTTGAACTAACTAGTAACTAGTCAGTTCTAAGGTGACACGGTTGACACTGACAGTGCAGTATAGCTATACGTACACCAGCTATCTCTTTTACTCATAGCTTTACTCCGAGGGATAATAAAGATACATGACAACTATGGTGATACATAGTTAAAAGACCGGAAATGAATTATGCTACCTCTACCTACTTATTTCTCTATGCTTATCCTAATAATCCGCGTAGGTAGAGTACGCGCAAATCTTTATGAGCTCTGTGAAGTTGGCTTCAACGGCTGCGCACTGTACCAGAAATAAGGCGTTGAGGGGAAAAAGCGGGGTGAGAGGGGACCTGACTGCCAAACCAGGGTTGCCAGCAAAAGTTTTGGCGTATTTTTATTGTGTCTAGCACATTTTGTTATGCATTACTATATTTTTCAATTCAATATTTATAGAATATGCAAAAACATCTTATACTCAATGACAGATTATTTAAAACCTACAATGTTAGAAGAAATTAAACTTTTTATCTAACGCAATTAACCCAAGTTTGAAAATGAAATAATTATTATGTAGCAAATTTATTTATAATCTAGTTGGCAATACTGTCGAATGAATGCTTTTGAGTACAATGACGCAGTAAAGTCTTTGACGGTTGTTCGTTTCGTTGACTTATTAGTTTATTCTTGCGATTTTGTAGAGTAGCTGTTTCTCATAAACGTTATGCCTCGCGACCGGAATTACGTACTGCGTCGTCAAACATGGAAAATGGTGTTCGATGTCATAAGTTTTATGAGAAAAGAAGCCGATGAATTCAACCTCAAAATGGTACTGCAGTGGACTGCAGCTGCAACAGGTGTGTCTATAGCACCATAAAAAGGATTTCTAGCCGAAGCCCGGGTGGGTCGCTAGTTGGTAAATATCATTTTTCTATTTGATTGTACTTGCGCATATTGCTTCCGTGCCTATCACAGAGCTCATCAAGTTTTGCGATCTCTCTACATGGCCTGCGATTAACGTTTCTGCCAACATTATCACCATACAGGCTGTATCTGCTCTATAAAAGAGGCGTCCGTCGGGCTATGTTATATACTTACCAACTCTGTGGGGTCGGGTGCCGGGTGACTCTAATGAGCTATGGCGTGCAACTATACTACCGTCCCTATCAAAAGTGCAATAACTCGGTTTTCGCGCCAAAAAGTTTTATACATAGGTACATATTCGTGATTAGAATAGTAGGTAAAAAGTTCTTTCTTCTAAGACGGATTTCACGTATCTATATCCGATTCAGTTTTTTTATAAGTAAAATCTCAATATGCCTAAAGATTTGGTTAAATAAAATCTTTAACTGCGTTTTTCTCGAAAATATCTCGGACCGAGTTTTGCAGTTAAGGCGGGAGTGGTTTTATACCTGTTGGAATCTAATCTTCTTCAGGATTTCTCCATGCTCACAAGTAATGTACTCACAGTGAACGCCTGGAAAGTCTGATTTGGTAGCAGCAATTTCCTACTTTTCGATACACAACTGTAGCAGGTAGAACCCACAAGTAGAGATGAAAATTATAAATAATTAAAAGCACAGGTTTTTTAAATATTTTATTGTACAGAACCTGACTCACGACAGAGATAAATACATTCCATGATTGTATCACCATTCAATACAGTCCATACGAATGATACGGACGCTACAAAACCATTGCTGTAACTATTACTCCAAGACACAACACTTACAACAATGGGTGACCTAAACCGAGATTAAGTCGCTTGATTACCTAGATAAGTCAAAGCGACTCAATCCCGTGATTGATTGATTGATTTTTAGGCTACTTTTATTGGTTTACTTGGCCATGAAGGCGGCAAGGAATTCGGTGACGAGTTTCTTGAGGGCCTCATCAGACTCCTTGGAGATTTGACCGTCCTTTGCGATGGTGGCGAGGAGGCCCTGGTGGCTGGTCTTGATGTGCTGGGTGAAGTCCTTCTCGAACGCTGTGATCTTGGTGGGGTCCAGCTTGTCGAGGTGACCGCGGACACCGCAGTAGATGATGGCGACCTGGGGAATATCAAAGTGCTTTATTTCCTTTAGACCTTACAGGACTCTTGGAATAAAGTTAGCAACTATGAATTCTATCATAGAATTTCAGAGTAAATGTTTATTCTTTGGAAACAGGAGTACCTTGTTTATTTTTGTACAAGAGACATTCCAAGATAAAGCATGTCAAGTTCAACATGATCCAGTTTAATCGGGATTGTTGATAAATTATCATATTCTTTAATACATATTTATATCATATTGTATGACGCGACACGTCAAGTAAACATGGCGGATCTGTTTCACCACTAACGCCATCCATCAGCTCAGTGAGTCGCATATCGCGGTTCATGCTGGGTGACGTCATAGTTCACCAGCTACTTTAGACTATCTGACCCGTTAACTTGTAGAAGCTGGCTACTAACACCACCTCTAGTTGAGTACTGTACAACTCACCTGCTCTTCGATAGCCATGGGCACGTATTGGCCCTGCTTCAGCAGCTCCGTCAGACGCATACCGCGGTTCAGCAGCTGCTGGGTTGCCGCGTCCAAATCGGAACCGAACTGAGCGAAAGCGGCGACCTCACGGTACTGGGCCAACTCCAGCTTCATGGAACCAGCCACCTGCAGGTAAGAAGAGAAGTAAATTAAAATTCGACCCTGTTGTCGTCGTATCAGAAATTTTGTCTTGCTTGATGCTTGTGAATGAATGAAATATTCGATTAAATAAAAGAGTCAATGATAGACCATAGGTCATGGTCATTGATCTAAATAAAATTCAGAAGACGGGGCACGTTCTCCCAGCACTAGCTCAAAAAAACGGCTTGTGTTTTGTTACAAGTAATCGCAACCACACGCTATTATATGCAATCTTGTGCATTATACCTACCTAATGTGCAATCAAATGGAAAAGCGTACCTAAACCGAAGTGCGACAGAGACAACAATACGCTACCTATGTACGGCGACTCGCAACAAGACGTAAATTTTTATTTTTTTTTGTTGTGTATTTATTTGTACACTAGTGAACGAACACGAGGGCATTGCTGTAGTGTTTTATTCAGTAAATCACACTAAAGTACGTCGTAGTAAGCACGTGTAACACGAACGCCGTTCTGACTATGACTGAGGTAGATGGACCTAGTTTGAGTAGTCCACTTTCGAGAAGCCAGTACCCGATCTCCCATTTTTTAGTTAGATCAATGCACATGGTCGGCCAAGGCTCATAGCAATAGAATCTGAATTATAACTCGGCTTGTTATTTATAGTTTGTTGCACTCATCAGATTTCTTTTTACGATACTCCCTACAAGTTAACGTTAGAGAGCATCGTAACGTAAAGTTGCCGCACGATTATTTTTAAAATAATTATCCTACTAATATTATAAATGTCAAAGTTTGTATGGATGGATGTATGGACATTTGTTACTCTTTCACGCAAAAACTACTGAACCAATTAAGCTGAAATTTGGTGGGTATAGTTTGGGACCTGGAATAACTTATAGGCTATTTTTTATCCCGATAAAACGCGGACGAAGGCGCGGGCAGCAGCTAGTATTTAATAATTTTGCAATAATAATTTAATTTTAATTAATTCTTGAATATTAATAAAAAGGATCTGCTATTTTATTTTTTGGGCTCTACGCCAATATACAAGAGTCGATGTCGCGTCAGATAAGTTGATTTGTGTATTTCAACGCTAATGTTGCCGAAAACCATTAGATGAACAATTTACCTGCTTCATGGCCTTTGTCTGGGCAGCGGACCCTACACGGGACACAGAAAGACCAACGTTGATGGCTGGTCGGATACCCTTGTAGAAGAGCTCAGTCTCCAAGAAGATTTGTCCGTCCGTGATGGAGATCACGTTGGTGGGAATGTAGGCAGATACGTCTCCGGCCTGGGTCTCGATGACAGGCAGGGCGGTTAGGGAGCCACCACCCATTTTGTCGGACCTGGGGATAAGAGATAGTATAAAGTGTATAAAGAAGTAGAAAGGTAAGCAGCCGAGAATAAGTCGCCGCGCCGTGCTCAGCTAATTTTACATTAACCAACTTTGATTGTTCTGTGGACGTGTGGAAGGGTTCCTTTCAAGGTTGGATCAGTTGGGCAGTCATGTCAATACAGCAATAAACAAGTAACTATCTTTTGTACTATAGTGAAATTTTCATTCTCAATATGTTATTCTCATCTATTCATGCGAGTTTTCCAATTTCTTTTATATGTAGGTACTCACATTTTAGCCGCACGTTCGAGCAGACGAGAGTGGAGGTAGAACACGTCTCCGGGGTAGGCCTCGCGACCTGGGGGACGACGCAATAGCAGGGACATCTGGAGATGACGACAACAGTACATTAACCAGGATAAAGCAGTATCTTATGTCACCGGTGCTATTGATCCCGAGCGTAGAGAAACATTCTAGAATGCAGTCTTACGTAACAGGTGTTCCCGAGTGAATGCAGTCTTACGTAACGGGTGTTCACGAGATGATGCAGTCTTACGTAACGGGTGTTCACGAGATAATGCAGTCTTACGTAACGGGTGTTCCCGAGAGAATGCAGTCTTACGTAACGGGTGTTCCCGAGTGAATGCAGTATTACGTAACGGGTGTTCCCGAGTGAATGCAGTCTTACATAATGGGTGTTCCCAAGAGAATTCAGTCTTACGTAACGTGTGTTCCCGAGATAATGCAGTCTTAAGTAACGGGTGTTCCCGAGATAATGCAGTCTTACATCATGGGTGTTTCCGAGCGCACGTCACTATGCGTCTAGAATGTAGTCTTACGTGACGAATGTTATTGATTCCCTGGCGTAACGAAGTGTTCTAGAATATATCTTACGTCACGGGAGCCATTGGTTCCCGAGCGTAATGAATCTAAAACGAACTTTTGAGTTACGCGGAGTAGGTGCTAGAATCCTGGGCGCAGAGGTCAAGCTTTTGTCACACTTAGTAAGCAGTTTTTGTCTAGTTATAGAATTCTAGTTAAGTATATTGCTACTCAGGCAATACTAGCTCAGAACCGAGGTAAATAAATATTGAGATGTCAATACCCAACAGTAGTAGATCGCCAAGGGCTGACGATGATGAATATATTATAACGACTTATAAAAAAGGAAGAGCTTCGCCTATACACGTATTTTTTTTGTTTTAATGTTGTTTGCCCATTTCTCGGAATTGTCGCGGAACTCTCCCATAGCGCAGCCTGAGTAGCCCGCCAGGTACTGCAGTGGCGCCGTGGCCGACACACAGGAGTGGTAATGACATGTAACACGCACCTGACGGTAAGCCACAGCCTGTTTGGACAGATCGTCGTAAATGATCAGGGCGTGCTTGCCGTTGTCACGGAAGAACTCTCCCATGGCGCAGCCCGAGTAGGGCGCCAGGTACTGCAGCGGCGCCGCGTCCGACGCCGTGGCGGACACGATGATGGTGTAGTTGATGGCACCTGGAATAATCATAGGCTTATGACAAAACTTATTCATTAAGTATTGTTATTTTTATCTCAGGAATGTATGTCTAATTTAGTCTCACTTTTGTTTAGCCATCTATGTCACATTGCGTATACCATAATTATTGGATTTCGAATATGACTACGAAAATAAACTGACAAATGAAACAGAGTATTCCTGTCCATTATACAGAGAGATATGCAAAATCTATTTATCTGCTCAATTCAAACAAGAAACAGAAAGCTAAATTCCAATAATCATACCAGCATCAGTCAGCCTCTTCACAATCTGTGCCACGGTGGATCTCTTCTGTCCGATGGCAACGTAGATACAGTACAGCTTCTTCTTCTCATCTTGTCCCTTGTTGAAGCGCTGCTGGTTGATGATGGTGTCGATGGCCAGAGCAGTCTTGCCGGTCTGACGATCTCCAATGATCAGCTCACGCTGGCCACGGCCGATGGGTACTAGGGAGTCTACGGCCTTGATACCTGAAAAGTAGAATTTTAATTGAACCGCCGATCTCCCTCTCCCTATAATTTCCGAAAGATGCGAATGTGCTACCGCGTTGATCGCGTCGCGATATTTTGTAGACGAGTTGGGATTTCGATTCAGTTTAATTTCAAGAGTATATCAAAAGAAAAGTGATAGATTTGTATATAATTTTTAATTCAATTACTGGTCTGACTATCTTTGAAAAATTTTGTGTTTACAATGGTTTGAAAACAAATTTTAAAATTACCTATTTGAAAAAATTTGAATTTACATTCATTTGAAAACAAACTTTAAAATTATGTATAAAACACTTCACTATTCCTGAAGATTACAATCATTGTTGCTTGATAAATTGATAAAATACACGAGACATACAGACTTGCAGATTTCCGACTTGATTGACAAAATAAGGTGGAAGTTCTGAAGCCAATGTGTATATTTCTAAACGTTACTTACCAGTCTGCATAGGCTCGCGCACAGACACGCGGGGGATGATACCCGGCGCCTTGATACCTACACGCATGCGGGTCTTGGTGCCCAGGTCTCCCTTGCCGTCGATGGCGTTACCTAATTAAACAAAACAAACATGTTTTTTGAAATTTCGGAAATATACATCGTTATGTAACAATTGGAATTTGATAATGCGTGCATCAGTAGTTATTAGTAATTCTCCGTAAAGACACCATCACATTTCTCACAGATATTTTCATACTAGCCCTAGCAGACTATTGAACTATACTAGCTAGAGGTTCTTGTAACTTCATTATGCGAGCTACATGAAGAGAATGAAATCTGTATCTTACTAGTAATGAAAGATTGTAAGTCTAGATGGAGGTTTGATAATGTCTGAAGTAAGAGACATCAAATGCGCCCAATGGTCCTTGTAAATATACAGACTGCTATTTCGTCGCCAGTTTCTTTCAGAACTTGGTTGAAACTCTGACACTTGTCTCTATCAAAAGACACTTTATTTTCTATTTAGAATAGACATGTCAGTAAGTTGACTCAGCAAACATAGTGAAGTGTAGGACATGCTGCAGCCAAGTGGGATGACTATCTGCGAAAGATTGACAGGCAATGCTGGCATATGCTGGATGAGGCAAGCTAAATGACACTGTAGAGCTCATTAGAGGAGGCATACATCTAGCTTGACTAAATTCATTGAAATAAATGATTTTGATTCATACCCAGAGCATCGACGACACGGCCGAGCAGTTGTTCACCCACTGGCACATCTACGATGGCTCCGGTACGCTTGACGATGTCTCCTTCCTTGATGAGCTTGTCGTTACCGAACACTACCACACCAACGTTGTCAGGCTCCAAGTTGAGGGCCATTCCCTGGAGAGATTTAAGTGTTATTTATGAAGATGTAGAGTTCAATCTGTAAAGTCTTTGTGAATAAGATTACTCCTTTGATAACAAGTGACTGAGAGTTATTTTTTGTAGAGCTATTATTATAGCTCTGAACTAGGTTATTCTTTATTTATTTTAAAAACATCAGTTAAATACGAGTTTTTCTTATTTAGATATTTATAACTACATAATATACATCTACCTAATATTAATTGGTCTATATAATAAATAATATTAATAATAATAATTGGTAATAATATTAATTGGTCTATATAATATATATCTACCTAATATAAATCTAATACTATATCACAATTTTTTGCATACATAACAGAATCAGAATTAATAACTTTATTTCTTTAGGCTTACAAAATAAGCACTTAGACAAGTAAAATTTTATACTATAAACATAGTTATTATTATCAAATAGTAGTTTTTAATTGAAAGAGGAACATACATCTATTCTCACAAACGTTGTCATTTATAATATTAGTTGGATGTATGGATGAAAAAATCCCAAGTAAACTACAGAGAAATCAACCATATTACAAGACCGTTTGAATGGTTATTACTAGTTGTCAGTGTAGTTTAACATTTAGTTGTAATGAATTGGTTTGACGAGAGTAATGTAATATCTGGAAGATATTCCTAATTTTGTGTTCACACAAATTGCAGTGAATGAACATCCATTAAAATGTGTTTGTGAGTAGTACATATATATACTACATATATCGTGTTTTCCGACCATTTGTCATGATAGAGCGAAATGCGGGGTTATAGCGACGTGTGTTCGAGATTTAAGATATCTAAGATGGTTTATTGTGCATGTGCATTTTTGCACATGCACAATAAACCCTATTTTTTTATAATCTATATTCTATTCCAGACAGAATACTGTATACATAACATTACCGTAGTACAGGTTGCTGACACGTCCAACTCAACTATAGCAAATCACAAAAATGAGCATTCAAGTATATGCTTAAACTCGTAACATTAAGATAGAACTAGCTAGCTGTGCCCGCGGCTTCGCCTCCGTGGATATTTTTTTTTTGCTCCATACTTATTTTATTTATTCGCCTATTCAGGACAGAGCCAAACCCAACCAATCAAAAATCATTAGAATCGGTTCAGCCGCTCTCGAGTTACATGTAAGTGGTGTAACAAGACTTTGTTTTATATAGATAGATTTGTGATATACTCAAAGACTCAAACATTAAAATTTACTAATTATTACTTCAAAAATTTCAATATAATCTTTGAAGCGTCGCCTTATCATAATAGATAGATAGATAAAAAACTTTCTTGATATCACATTTTCAGATATAACTTTATTTCTTTGGTCTTAAAATAAGCACTTATTCAAGTCAAATTTTATACTACAAACAGCTTCATATAGTAATTATATTATCAAATAAGAAATAAGGTGTTATTGATTTTCTCTTTTTCTTCTATTATTGGAAGAAGTGATACAGGTAATTCATATTATAAACAAGTTGATTACAGGTAAACCATCAGAGCCAATTTTTTAACCAGGGCATGGACTAGCATGAGTGCCCAAGTCTTGCCAAAGAAAACCTTTGGATAATCCTAAACACAAATGCAATTGTCCATGGTCTGTGAATGGTTTGGTATCATCATTTAGTTTACTATTTTGTAAACATCCTACTAATATTATTAATGTCTAAGTTTGTATAGATGGATGTATGGATATTTGTCTCTCTCACGCAAAAACTACTGAACCGATTAGGCTGTATGTAATTTATGTAATATATGTAATTTGGTATGGGTATAATGTGGGACCTGGAATAACATATATTATTATTTATCCCTATTTTTTGTCCCGATAAAACCCGGGCGAAGGCGCCAGTAGCAGCTAGTAGGTAATAAATATATAAAGAAGTGGGACAGTAAAAGCAGATATAAAAAAAACTATAAATATAAACCGACTCTACCATATGATAAGAAGGCTACGAACCTCTCCCAAATGGAAACGGATTTTCCCATGCGGATTCGTTGTTGTTTCACGTAGAATGAAATGGGGCGCGCTATGAGTGAGACAGCGTGTCTAACCATCTAATACGAAGCTGTCATCTGGCTGTGTGCGTGTGCTTGGAGGCACCATTTTTTGACATCGTACTTTTGAGTTAACGATTGATTTCAAAAATATTTTGATTATTTATGATGTAGAATATATTGAGGATGTTTGAAGCGGGACAGATTTTCGAATAAAGGTGTTTATCATACATAAAAAATCACTTGAAGATGACTCGATTTAGTGGTCAAAATTTGTTTCGCTCTCATTTAAATATCATTATGTTTTGCAAAAACCAAGCCGCTACAAATATAGCTATTTTTCATCAGATTACGTATGGAAAATTTCAATAAGATCGGGACATAGTTTCCAAATAAAGTGGAAAGTATGTTTGTATGGAGAATAAGGCTATCCATTCCATTCTTAAGATCAAATCTCTCTGCCACTATTTAAAGAACTTTAAAAAACTGTATCAAGTAAAACAAAAAAAATTAAAATAAATGATATTTGTTCAGAAAGGTCAAAGTCCAGATGCAAAAGGAATTATTCTCCAAAAGAAATAATCATCATATGAAAGTACAAAGTATGTCATCATCATCATCATCAGCCCATACACGTCCACTGCTGGAAATAGGCCTCCCCCGTACGACGCCACAAATAGCGGTCCTGAGCCGCCTCCATCCATCGACTCCCTGCGACCGCTACGATGTCGTCGGTCCATCGAGTGGATGGTCTCCCATGTAGGGGGGATTTGCCATAATCACCACGCTTGGCAGGCGGATTGGTGATCGCAGTGTTGGTGTTTAAAAATACTCAGAAGGAAGCTGCTGCCCTTCCTCTGGTAGGTTCCCTTAGTCGGCTTTTACGACATCCACGGGTTGAGTTGGAGGGGTCGATATTCGTACGCCGCGACCCCACGGCTTACACGGCTACAAAGTATGTATCAATCAAAAAAGTATAAAAGTACAAACCTTGAGTCCGGAGGAGAATTCCACCATCTCCTCAGCCTGGATGTTCTTGAGACCGTACACACGAGCAATACCATCTCCAATGCTCAACACACGGCCAGTCTCTTCCAAATCAGCCTGTGATGACAAAAAATGATTAATTTTCAAAAGAATTTTCTCCTTGTTGTCTTGAGCTAAGAAGAACTGTAATACAGGACTCTATATTCTACTAGACAAAAATAGTGACAACTTTTATTTCTGAACTCCAGTTTCTGCTGGAAAATACACAAGTGTGTATAACACTTAGTGATAAGTATATGTTATGGAATATAATTATAATTTGCGTAATAGGCTTAAGGTCGTTCAAGTAAATAAATAAGATGGAGCTGTTGGTAATGTAATATTTGCCTACGGGATCCTGCACACCTAAGAATCAATGGTGTGAGTTTGTGTAATTAAAAAGAAATCCTTTCTATCACTTGTTCAAAATAAGTGCAGGTTTTTCCAATGAAAATTGAGTGATGAATCTGCTGAATATCTACTTGCAATACTGTAACACTGCTGGAAGGGCAATGAACTTACTCTATATAGGTCACAAGTCCTCTGCCCTATTTACTAAGTAATGTCCCATTTAAAAGTAGCACCATTTCAATTACACAGTTCTTCTAGATAACCTCTACATGTTTGAATAGTTTATGTAACATGACAGTGACAATGGTTACCTTGGGTGCAGCTCCCAGGATCCTCTCCTCCAAGATAGTGGAGATTTCGGCGGCCCTGTGGGTGCTGGAGACATGGAGTTTGCGGGCGGCTACCGAAACGGCGGGCACAGCGACCTTGGCGACCTGCCGACATAACATAACCAACTCAACCTCACATCACCATAACTTATCACCCTTTTAAACTCACCACAACGTCCAATACGTGAAGGACTTGAAGATTGTACGACAGATTAGCACTATTTTACACAAAACTGTGATGATAAACGATGATACCCACGACCGCCCATTATTACATAACACCGATCACAAAATTTTACAACCTGAGTAAACCGAATGATATGGAATATCTATAGGTAATTTTCCAACAAGATACCAATAACCAAGTTCTACTGGGCAAAATAACTCTGTATTCGTAAGGATTAGTGTAAATCGTGGTCAATGAACATTTAACGAACAACATGTCACCGGGGTATTATCCATTTTACAGCTGCTTACACACTTTTAACTGTATTTGCAACAATGTATACCTGGTTGGCGGCGTTTGGCAGACGCCTGGCCACCGAGCCGGCAATACGAGCGGAGATCAGCGACATTTTTCACAAAATTATTAGAGCAATGGCAGACTAGCCCGTGGTATTCTCCGCTCGCAACTCGTTGCGGAAGAACCGGATATGACAGAATAGACTGCGACAATTTTGTTTTCCGACTATGTTCGGAATCTAGCTTTGGTCTAGGTTTCTCAGTTTAGTTTATTTTTCAAAATATTTTGGCTATACTTATGTAAAAATAAACCTAATAAATAATGCTAATTTTGAAGCATTTTAATATAAACAGTTATTGTAAAATAGACAATTTTTTAGATAAATATCGTTATTTAAAATAATAAACACTTCGATACTTGTACATCAAGAAATGGTTACTGAACGTTTCTAATCAATAAAAGACTAGTGAAAACCACTTCTTATTTGGTCCATCTCAAATTAAAACCAAATTTATTGCAAAAATACAAAAATATTTATATTTATCATTTAACCTACTGTTTGATAAAAATTTGATCCCTATTAAATTCGAAATAAAATCTAAGCACCCATTTGAGTTTTACGTTCCATTCGATGTTTGTGAGCAGAACTGTCTTAACATTTTCATTTCACTGTGTATAAAAATGATAAAAAACTGAAAACTTTGATTTACATAATTTTATGCTTTGATAGAAACGTTGACTTTTGAAATACTCAATTTTTGGTTCCTTTCATGAGTCTAAACTATTAATATGCCTTGCGTAAAACGAAACGCATATGTCAGCTGTTTCATTTGACAGTCAATCAGCTGACATAGCTGACAATAAAGCTGACATTTTGACGACATTGTCAACATTGCAGTGCTGCCAGACATACGAGATAATCTCAATTTAGTACATAGTCCCGTACGAGATAAATCAAAATATTGTATAATACAAACAAAAAACCAAGACGATTTCACCAATATTTCAGCGGACATTGAATATTAATCACCACCTCTGCCTTGCCTATCCTTGCGGATAATACAGGCGCTATTGTGCTACTTACGTGAATAATATTAGTAGCAAATAATTTACCATTAAGTACTATACCTAATTATGTATTATTATTATGTAGTAAGTAGCTTTTTGAAAATTAACACCCAAGAAGGGAAATGGTGGAATCAGGTCATAAAGTTCCTGGGACCATTCTCCGAAATGTATCCTATAAAAGATCGAGAGACAAGCAACCTTGCGGGGCGGTGATCGAGACTTTGGATCTTAGTCTCTGCAAGGTACTGCTCATCTATGAGTCTGAAGGCTCTTCGTTCTATCGAGTCTTAGTACTTACAGTACTTATAGGAATATTCGTTTCATTTAACAGTCCCAACCTCAAGGAATGAAAATACTTAATCGAAGCAAGATGGA
The DNA here is from genome assembly GCA_947859395.1 of Eupithecia insigniata. NCBI lineage: Eukaryota > Metazoa > Arthropoda > Insecta > Lepidoptera > Geometridae > Eupithecia > Eupithecia insigniata. The sequence continues at coordinate 1,879,435 of OX402009.1, read as the reverse complement.
TCATTGTGTAATAGGTACAAAGATTTTAGAGACTTTTAAACGTTAAACTTGTACGAGATTATGTTCTGAAAGTGCGAAATATTTTACATCCCTCGGACGAGGAAAAAATTTCGACACTTGGCAACCTTCAAAGTGAGTCAGTCAGCTACAACAACGTTGATAGAAGGTTCCAAAAATAACCTTTTAGGTGATTTTTAGTTCAGCAAGGTTCCTTTTAGGTTCCACGACACAAAAGGTTAATTTCGTTTTCAGAACTTAGAAAATACACGATACGGACCTATACGTTACGATTTTTTTTCTATTCATGTTAAAACTCATCCAAATTCGGAAAAGAAAATGATGTTAGGTTCCTCTTACCACTACAAGGTTTCTTTTTGATTAAGGTTTGGTTACTTTTGACTCGACTGGCAACATTGGTCAGATTACAGTCCAGCAGTCAGTACTGTCAGTAGTCGTCAGTCAACGTCAAGTCAACAATTTATTTAACATTTTATTTAGGATTTCGGGGAGAAATCCTGTTTTTGGGGTTTTCAATTCCTTCCTGTGTCGTTTAAAATTATATTGTGAGTGAAATAAACAAACGAAACGATCAATGTACCAACTTTACTTAGTGCCATGGCTCTGTTCAATTCGACATCCCAAACAAAAGCGAATATTGACGACACCGCAAAATTAATTTGCTCCATAGAAAATGCACAAAACGTCAACAAACACACTGTGAGTTTTCATTTCTAAGAAATTTTCTAGTAAACAAAATGATTCAAGTTATAACACGGTCCTTGAATGAACACTATATATAATCAATATCAAAGTATTTCCATTCATTTAATACTTGCAAACAGCACAAATGCAAATAAAGCGCAATAAATAATCCAATAAACCCCCTATTATCTGTTCTTATCAGGAGTACACATTACGGGTTCAAAAAGGCCCTAGAAAAGAGAACAACTGGAATGTTTCTAGAAGGTACAGAGACTTTTCTACGCTTCAATCAGTTCTTCAGCATTCTAACATTGAACTATCAATGCCACCAAAGAAGCTGATCGGAAACATGCATCCATCATTCATAGCAGAGAGGCAGATTGCTTTGCAGGTCAGTCAGTATCAATTAAAAGAAAGTGTATTGTAGTAAGTACCTGTTTACGAAGATTGTTAAAGGGGAATACCCTGATAATCATTTCACACTAGGAAGTACTGTTTGTTCTTTTATGAAAATATGAATAACAAACTGGTTTGATGAGATTGAAAAGTGAATCATTAAGAATAATATATTTGGTTATTTTATGTTACATAGTAGGTTCAAAGGTAAAATATAAAATATGAACCATGTTGGGGTGCTAAAATTTTACTATTACAGATAATATGAATTAAACGAGATAATACTTAATATCTTATTCTAAAATTACCTTAATAATACTAATATCTATAATTTATAACATTAAAAGGGATAGGCATGGCTCTGCAGTGGGTTATGATATGACATAAAAAATTTAATAATGCTGGTCAATCCACAGAGCACTTAGTTCAAGACAAAAGCAAAAAAAATATAAATCATGCTTTTTGAAACTTTATATAAGAAAATCAAATTAACAATATTAATAATTTTCAGAACTACATCAATGAAGTGCTGAAACATCAAATTCTAGCCCTCTCCTTGCAAGTTAGAGCTTTCTTGGATCCCACCAACTACTCAACTTCATTTTCAGGTATGTTGATTATTAACTGTGAGGTGAGTGGTGTCCTCCTTAAATAGTATATTTATATACTCGCAGCAAGCCAACACATACGCATGGTCAGTCTAAGCTCTCACACATCACACCCACCCCAACACACACATATACATCATACACACACACACTCCCAGATTGCATACCATAATCTCACATATTCCTGAACTTATATATACTTATTATAAAATTGCATGTTACTGAATACTTATGATACCCTCGAAAACAATCAATCTTCTGATGATCGTGCCGTGATGTCCACGTCACGGGCCATGAGCCTAGTGTGGGGCCGTAGCCAGTCTCATTCGACATACTATTAATTAATTTATTTGCTTTATGTTTATTTGTGTAATATTTGAGTGTGCCTATATGTAATGTGTTTTTGGATGAATAAATTATTGTACTGTATTTATAATTAGCAAAGGAAATACTAGCTAAATATTAGAAACAAAATAGAACTAGTATTTACAATTAAAACAATTGAATTAGCAATCTAGATCAAAAAGTATCCTAAACTGATCCATATCAAATTCAATACTATAATAATGTTTATAATGTGTATTTGTTAATAGTTACTTATATTCTTGAATTGTATTATGCCTGGAATAAATCGCTTCTAAGCGATAAGGCCGCCCATTGTACTTGTTTATATTAATGTCTATGTGTTTTATTTGTCTTTGTGGTGTACAATAAAGAGTTTTGTATACCTCTATATGTATATTTATAGTACATACTATGATTGTGTTAGTTATCTTGTTTCTCTGTCCGCTTTTGTATCTGTTCTATGCTAGTTTTATCACTATACATACATTAAGAATTTAATAAGATTTAATAATAGGCTACCTTTTTTAGTCAGGGCAAAGCGCATGCGAAACCGCGGGTACAAACAAGTGGTCATAAATTCGTATATTTGTGTCAGGTATTCATTTATAGTTCACATGAGCCTTGAATGGATGTTATAAGGTTAAAGATTAAATTGTTTATGTCAATATTATGTCTATAGACACAATAGTCTATAGACATAATATTGAGAGTGAGAGTCTATACTGAGTTGAATAGCAAATTCATTTGTGAAATGGACCCTAACATACTGATTGCAAGGTTACAAGTTTAATGGAGCAGAGACAATAACACCAATCTCATGAAATTTGATATATTAGGTATGGTACTTATTACACGCGCGCCAAGCAGGTATAAGATAAATCTGTGTATTTTTACCTCAATACAAAGACATATATGTACCTATAATATTATGCGAAAGTAACTCATGTCTGTACCAGTCTATTATTACGTTTTCAGGAATAAACTGCTGAACGAATGAAAATCAATACAAAATAAGATATATTTTCTCGTTAGATCATTTGTGTAAATCTAACGCCCGAATACTCAAACGCAACTCTGATTTAAGTAAGTAAATAAAATAATCCGGAAGTCGGAATTAAAGTTGTGCGTCCACCAGACCAGACCGGACCGGATCGGAATTGTAGCGTACGCCCTGTACTGTACGCGGTAAGGTTTGGTCCCGGGAATTCCCGAAATTTTTGGCCGATTTGAGGACCGGGAAGTTGTTAAATCATTTCGCGGGAAATTTCAGGACTTTCAGGAAAATAAATACAAGAAATTAATTGCTTAATCTACCTATCTACTTACCTACGCGGTGTTAGGTATGTTAGTTGAGCTTTATCTCTTTTTATCTGTTAAAATTAATAGCAAATTCATAGTTTCTTAGCATTTTTTTATATTCGTTTGTCCCCTCGTCCGTCAATAAGCCTTAAGGCTTTTCATTCTATTGAGTCGTGGCTGAAGCCAGCTTCACACACTCGATTGGTGCCATATTGCTCAGTAAAGCATCATTACCTTGCTGAGCAACATGGCAGCAATACTACTTGATAAAGAGAAAGTAGCTGTCCCGCCCGGTGGGAAATATCGCCTTGATCTCGTATAGTATGAGACACATTCGGATTTCAGATTTCAATAACTTTAATAATTTAGGCTTACAAAATTAGCATTTATACGAGTCAATAATGAAATAAAGACGCATTTTGCTTGCGTTGTGACACGTCGCTGCAGCACGTCTCATGCGGTTGGCTACGAACTCGCACCTTATTTCAGATGAATGTTGTTGCATGATATACCTTAGTGACGCAGTGGGATGAAGGCTCGTCTGTAATGCAGGATGTTGTGGGTTCAATTCCCCCCACTTTGAGACAAATATTTGCACAATCTGTAGACACCAGCTAGACATCCTTTAAATCCTAACTAATATTATACGATTAAATGCGAAAGTGTGTTTGTTTGTCCTTCTTCACGACCTAACTAAGCAACCAATCGACTTGATATTTGGCATATAGTTAGTTGAAAAGATGGAGAGTAACATAGACTATTTTTTGTCCTTTTTTATTATCCTGAGGGAAATTCGCACGCATATCGTACTGCCACGGGGAGACAGTACGATTATGTGGGACTTTAACCCACTAAAACCCTCAGGGTGTGCCGCCTCTGCCATTTGTGGTGGGAACGCGGGAACGTTTTCTCTTCCGCGAACCCACCGCGGCTGCCCGATATCGGGCCCCTCACTGGGGGTGTGGAGCACTCCCCTTCGCGACGCACCAGAAACACAAGATGCGCCGCGACCACCTCGGGGACCTTAGCCTGCCAAATGGGCGCCAGACGACCCCGTGTCCAAACGCCCCTAGGTCCCCTTGCGACGGATCAGTCGAGTGGTCCCGCCGCCTGCCACACGGTCACAGAGGATAGGGAGAGCGGCCCTCGCAATACCGACACTCCTCTTCCCCTGTGACTCCACCGCGTCCGCCATCAAACGGTGGCGACCCCGCTAAGGCCGCGGAAGGCAGGGAGAGCGGCGCACCTCAATACCGGCACTCCTCTCCCGCCGCGGCCTCCACCTCTCTGCGGCCATGCCGCCCATACAGCACAGCCGCCCGCCTCAGTTGGGGTGCCTCCCATACGACACCGCAACCAACTACCGCTCCAACTAGGCTTAGAGCGCAAAACCCAGAGGAGCGGTCCATCTCGGGGCCGGCCGTGTCGCCGTCTGCGTTGGCACGGCCCCATGGGTTCCTCTTAGCTTCATCGCGGGTGACTAAGCCGCGATTACTAAGCCCCCCCGCCACGGCAAGGCGGGAACCCTTTGAGGGGGCAGACTATTTTTTGTCCTAGTAAAACGTCAAATTCCCATGGGAAATTTACGGGAAAATATACCTTTTTTATCTCCCTAGAAATGTGAAAATCTAATGTAACGCGGGTGAAACCGCGGGGAACAGCTAGTCATACTATATAGAAAAGCAAATAATATCTACGCTTTGCTTCGTGGTCGCAGTTTAATCCGATGAAATTTAAGTTCAGGATGCCCACCAGCGTGGGCATTATGGGCATTACTCCCATATGATAAGAGCCAATACGACGCTTATCAGGGGGAGACCTACATCCAGCACTTAACAAACTTTTAGACCTATTTCACAATTTGGTTCAATTCCTCACTCTAAGTTTAGAAAACTCGTGGTATACGCGAGGGATCTCTACCTCTCGGAAAATAGCTTACAGGCAACTTCTTTGGTTTAGTTACAAGAGTAAGACTGTAGATGTTTGTTTACAGATCAAGCGCTGCAGACGGTGTCGATAGCACTTCGCGGGGAAGGGCGGTACGAGCTGCGGGGCCCGCTGCCCACCATCGGCTGGCGGATACGGAAGCACTACTTCTTAGTGAGTTCATTACCTAGTGCACGCAGGGACGAGGAACGCGCGCGACTACACTCCCCTGATGAAATCCCTCGTTAAGGGATGAAACATTAGTGTTCTTCCAACACTAACTAGGTTCGTAGTTAACCCTTACATTCATAATGAATTCGAACTACGAAAGTTTTTAGTAAAAATAGGTCACTACTGCCTACAGCGGCTTAACCAATGGTCATAGCATAGGTGTCATAGTGGTTGGACATATTCCCGGTTCCGTCATCGGAATTTTCCGGGATTCCCGGTTCCTCAAAAACTACCCGATTTTACAATCCCTAATAGGACCATCTTGCCTTGGCAAGCATACAAATTAAAACAGACGTAAATAAGATAACATTTTGAAATTGTAAACAATCATTGGTAAACGAGGGAAATACACAGAATATTTTAAAGAGTGACTGTGTGTCACTGTCACTGCACCAAAAAGAATCGATGATTTGATATACTTACTGCATGGATTAGTATCCAGTAAGTATATCAAATCATCGATTCTTTCTGCCCTCCATATGAAAAGTGCATAACTAGCATTTTTGCCAAAATGACTTAGATGCCTGACGAACTGATGACATATTCGGAATCGCCTAAAAAAACGCTATATTTTATCAAAATTTCATCAGGATTTCCAAAATAATAGTTTACGACAGTGATTTGACCATTTATTCGTTTGATTTTTGTTACCGACCATAGTCGGGCATACTCAGAGACGTAAAATTCGTCTTGAACTCCAATAAAAACAATTCGCCATTTTATTCTCTTACCAGCCCGCTGGTGGATAGTTATGGGCTGGGCTCCTTCCCTTCTATACTTTCCGGTCAATGGCGTCAGTGGAACTGTCTAAAATCTGCTTCTGTGTTGTTTAAGATTTTTGTTGAGATTTAATGAATACAAACAGGTTAGAGATGCCTTAATCTAGGGCGTAGCTGGAACCGTTTTGGATGGTAAAAACTACGCTGGACTACCCAGTTTTGGGTGAAATCCGACGGCAAATTAGGATACTTATAAAAACGCATGCAGCTACTGAAGCTCACTATAGGTACATACTACATACATATGTATATCCTTTAGGAATTGTTACGATTCATCGAACCACAGGGCATTGTATCCAATTTTATCACGAAGATAAAAAATGTCTCCTCGCATTAAATTGCTACTAATCTACGCATTTTATGAATACCTACCAACGTTCAATTGATGTGATTGGCATAAAGAACTTATCTTTATGAAATGCAACTATACAATTTGTATTTTCGAACCTTGATCGAGATGGAGTATACTTTTTATACTACACCTGCTCAAAAAGTGACTTATTTATTTACCAAATATGTGTTAGATAAGACAGTAGGTCATTCCAGGCGTACTTAAATGCGGAACGGAATAGTTCAAAGGACAAAATATTTTTAGTATTGTTTATTATTATTTATTTATGTCACGTATCCACACATCTCGTTTCATCCAGGTTCGAAAACACACACTGTATAGGTACCTACTTTAAAAATACAATTCTTGGAAGCTTCAATTGCTTATCACACCATTGATGATGATGTCGTAGCCGAATTTCGATTACGGCGGACAGTCTCTACGTAGACTAGCCAGATACGCAGGATATATTATAGTGTGCAAGTGGGTGCGAAAACACAGGTGCACTCTCTATTCCCTCACTCTCATAATCCGATGGGACGGCAGACCGACACGACCGGAGCGAGGTCAGGCGCAGGACCAACGCAGCAGCTTTACAATTTATAGGAATTGGAACTTCATAGACTGTCTGTGTACTGATATGCTTTTATGTACTTACGTTGTATACAAGGGGTAGCGAGAAAACATATTGGCAGCTTTTGCATTATTAATTGACTAGCAACTTGCCCCGGCTCCGCACGGGTAGTCGAGCATATTATTATGATAGAATGGGTATAGTAAGCTATACTTAAAAGATAGATATATGCTATCGTGTACTTTTTTGTAGATCTATAAAAGATGAATATCCCACATCGAATGTTTTCTTATAGGTAGGCAGCGTTTTTGATGACAACCATTAATTATCGTTATATACAAATACAAAAATCCAAAATCCAAAATATTTATTTCTTCAACTTAATGTCCGGTAATTTATCAGTGTTTGAGATTCCCTTTTAAGTAAAATAAATACCTGTGTTAGGGAATCTCGCTCTTCCATGACAGTTGAAATATGAAAGTAGATTAAGTTAAGTAATTTAGTTTTATATGTAATATTATTAAAGGTGTACGGTTCATACAATAAGTACATACAAATGCAACTCGGCATTTCCCGACCGTGGGACCGATAGAGGCGCGACATGCGGTCACCCGCGCCGCCAGTCCACATTAACATCGCGGCTCATTATCACGTCTTTCGCATCAATTATCTTCAAAGTATTTTTAGTGCAATAAATCGTCTGCAGTTAAACCAAACTCTTTTCTTGATGTCCCCAACAAAAGGTAGTATTATATTTTAAAACTAAGCTAAGAGTTTACATCTATACTTAAATATCATTTACAATAAAGTTTAAGATTTAAGTGCACCAACTATACAGAACTTGTGTATGTATGAGTGTGTGTATGTGTGTGTGTTTGTGGAGGGGGGTGTATCTGTGGGTGTTTGGGGGTGTGTGTGTGGATGTTTTAGTGTTTGGTATGTGCAGTGTTATAAATGTGCTTAGGCCTCCCGAGGCTCCAGTCTCATAAGAGTCTGGGCAGCAGGAGACCCAAATGTATTAAGTAGGTAAATGTAATATTGTGGTGTGGAATGAGTCGAGTCCTCCGTAAAACTCCATTCTCATAAGAGAGTGGGTGATACAAGGACAGCCATGGTGTCAGTTGAGAAGAAAATGATTATGTTTGCTTAAAGACAGATGAATATAAACTTACTATTTTAGAGTAACATGTTTGTTATATGTAAATATAATTGAGCAGGTAGTAAGTACATGATTCAATTTAATTTATTGAACAGTGCTTCTGTTTCATCGTGCTATCGTTATATTTCAACCGATTTACACAAAATTATATACCTAAACCTTCCTTGATTGGTGAAAACCGCTTGAAAATTCGTTCAGTAGTTTTTGAGTTAATTGCAAACAGAGAGACGCGGCGGAGGACTTTCGATAGATCGACGACATCGTAGCGGTCGCAGGGAGTCGATGGATGGAGGCGGCTCAGGACCGCTATTTGTGGCGTCGTATGGAGGTGGCCTATGTCCAGCAGTGGACGTGTATAGGCTGATATGACGATGATGATGAAGCCCGTTAATTAATCGTTTCAGGTGACAGATACAGCGAGCAAATCAGACTGTATGCTCTCCTGGCAGAGCCACGGACCCGACCGCTGTTTGTGCGACAAGGATCTGCAGACCGCCTTCAAGAGCTTACGTAATTTATCTGTAAGTTAACACATTGCGTGCCTGTGACTCACCTTACGTTCTAGGAAGGCTCGTGCAGTACAGCGACGCGGGATGCGCTGCGCCCAGCAAGTCGAGTCGCATCGCTAAGTTTTGACTGTCGTTTACAGCTTTGTTTAACATTCTCAAATTCCTATTGCCTGGGGCTTCGCATGCGTTTTTTGCGGGATAAAATGCTGTTCCAAGTCAAGATCTTTACAAATTTCAGCAGAATCTGTTCAGAAGATTTGGCGTGAATGGGTTATCAACTTCCGTCCAAACTTTCGACCCCTCCCAACTCAACCCGTGGATGCCGTAAGAGCCAACTAAGGGAACCTACCAGAGGAAGGGCAGCAGCTTCCTTCTGAGTATTTATCAACACCAACACTGCGATCACCAATCTGCCTGCCAAGCGTGACGAGTATGGCAAAACCCCCCAACCCATCCCTACATGGGAGACCATCCACTCGATGGACCAGGAACATCGTAGCGGTCGCAGGGAGTCGATGGATGGAGGCGGCTCAGGAGCGCTATTTGTGGTGTCGTATGTGGGAGTTCTATGTCCAGCAGTGGACGTGTATAGACTGATATGACGAGAGTTGCTTTCGCATTAAGGTGTAACTTAGTATCGCTGTGAAAACGTTGGTGTTTTTCCAACACAAACAAGGTTCGAAGTTAACCCACTCAAAATGTACATATTGATGTATGTATAGTAAATATTTACGGATGTTTTGTATGACACTAAATAACGGTTACTTTTTGTTTCAGCATCCATACATTGACCAAATATTAGCTATACACAACCTAGAGACCGGTGCCTACGTAGTTAGAAGAATACACGAGAACGGGACGCTCAGAGATATATTGTACGGAACAGAGTACTCTAAGAGTTATCTATCCAAATACGCGAACCCTAAAGTTAGGAAACCGCTTACAACAGGCCAGTTATCGCATTATGGATACCAGATATTGCAGGCGTTGAAGTTCTTGCATGATAAAGGAATCCCTCATGGTATGTTTACTGTTATATACATATTAGTTTCTTACAAAAAAAGATTCATATTCTAATTGAAATTGTACGGTTTACATACCATACAGTGTCACATGTTCCCGCGGGTCAGCAGTTTACGTTATGACGTGTTTCTACGGCTAATTAGAGCCACACTAAAGTTAACGGGATATTTACCATGATTTGAGTTTTGAGTTCTCCAATATTTCGGCACAGTTACATGTGCCATGATCACGGAACAACTGTTGTCAGTTGTTCCGTGATCATGAAAAACTGTTGTCAGTTGTTCCGTGATCATGGCGCATGTAACTGTAAATATCCCGTTAACTTTAGTGTTGTAAATAACCATGATAGTTTCAAAAGTTTAATTAGAGCCAGTCGCAAACAATTGTCCTTTGGGCAACACGTCACGGCGTACACTCGCGACCATCAACATAACTTTTAACTTACGTACGATTAAACCGTGAAACTTAACAAACTCTTTAACTCACAAACTCTACCAACAACTTATAGGATTGTAGGGGGCACACTACGCACCCTACAGAAATTATGTGCTATATTCTGCCCCAAGGTAAGCAGAGCTGGTGTTATTGATACTACATGACTGATATACATTATAAGAAATATGTATATTACATACATAGAATCTTTATTAACAAAGAATATTCTAATCAAATAATAGAAACAAATTAGAACTAGTATTTACAATTGAGCTAACTGCAGAAAAAATCTACAGGTAGCTCAACTGGTTCATATCAATACCAGTCGGAAGCTGCTGATGAAGCTGCGCCAGATAGGTGCTCTAGATAGATAGGTAGTTGTTTTACTATACATAGGAAATACCCAGAATACCCAGAAAAAATATTTGCAGTATGCTGAGTGTGAACTGCCTTACTGTTTACTACAAAGTTTGCGTAACTTTATTTTCTATGGAATTCCTGAACAGCGCTCCAAGCGGGAAGTTTTAAAAATAGGCATTCCATAGAAAATAAAGTTACGCAAACTTTGTAGTAAACAGTATGGCAGTTCACACTCAGCATACAGATCGTAAAACATTTGTCCCAAGACGGGAACCGAACCCGCAACCTCCTGCGTCCCAGGCGGACCTTCGTCCACGACCACAGTGCCACATCGGTCGTCATAGCTACAAATCTACCTTGGTTTTCAGGCCACATCCACCCCGGCAACATAGCAATCGTCAACTCCACCGTCCAACTGCTCGATATCGAGAACTCTCTCCTCGGAGGCTCCTCCCTATACCGTCCGTTCTTGGCGGTGCGCAGGCGCTCCTTTGCGGAGAACGTGGATGCGTACTGCTTTGGACGGACGCTGTACGAGATGGCGTTCGCGGCTCCGCTGGAGGATACTTACTATGAGTATCCGGAGGGACTTCATGAAGGACTGGGTAAGATTAAAATTATTTTCGAATAACAGGTAGAAAATAAAAATATTAATATTTGAAAATTACATGTACCTAAGCATAACTATTACAATTCACGTAGAGCGATAGAAAATACTTTATTTCTCTAGAGAATTTCAAAATAAGGAATTATAATATTTGAAAATTACAACTACATTTCACATAGACAGACCGAAAATCCTTTAGTTCTCATTTAAACTAGAGGCAATTTACAAAAGAAACTAAATTTACATAAAAATTCATGAAAGTGGGCGGTCTTATCGCGGTGAAATACTTATAGTATTATATAATCTGTGCCTATGGACAGAATCCTTCGTGAGGTGGACCGACGAGATGGTTAATGTCGCACGCAATCGCTGGCATTTTGTACCTTTACTTCTTTTAAGGCAAAATCTTAATGTTACTTTGTCTAGGATTTTTATATATTTTTATGTTTTATATCTGCTTCTGAGTATATTTCAACACCAACACTGCGATCACCAATCCGCCTGCCAAGCGTGGTGATTATAGCAAACCCTACATGGGAGAACATCCTCTCGATGGACCGACGACATCGTAGCGGTCGCAGGGAGTCGATGCATGGAGGCGGCTCAGGACCGCTATTTGTGGCGTCGTATGGGGGAGGCCTAAGTCCAGCAGTGGACGTGTATGGGCTGATATGATGATGATGATATCTGCTTCCAGAATCAGTCTTCCGTCTCTGCCTCTCAAGCTCACAAAAGCTCGGTACAACGACACTAGACGACCTGCTCTACCACCCGTTCTTCTCTGTCGCACCTAGAAATGGACTCATGAGTATGAGCGAGGCGAGATGCTCGCTCAAGTTTCCTCTCGCACTGAAGGGCGAATTGAAACGAGCAATGGACTGTATCGAGGAGAGGCTGAGGACTGATCAGAAGATGGTAATTAGAATTATTTACAGTACCCGGCGGTAAATAATGCACATCGGTCTTTAGAAAGAGACGGCTAATTTCGGCGTCGTAGTGCGTTGTCAGATTCTACCTTTATGATGTTTTTCAGTTATATTCTTTCCCCCTTATTCATAATGCTCTGCTAATTTAAAATAGCTGCTAAGCAGTGTTACGAATTACTCACTATGACTTATGTCAATAGAAAAAGACGAGTGAGAATTAGCAATGCTTTAAGTTAGCAGACTATTATGAATAAGGGGGTTTGTTAGTCGTTATACAGGTGCAATAGAGTACAGTCGCTGTCGAGTCGCTAGTCGTCGTATTCATATACAAAATAATAATTAAAGGTTTTACTATCGTTTTCTAGTAGTTGCAACAACTCTGTTATTTAAAGTTATATTGTATATATTTAAAGTTTACATTTCATCGATTTGACGTAAACTAAAAGTTTAATAAAATCCATAAAGTGCAATTTATTTGATATGAAATAAAACACCTAATAAAAACGGTGATTAATGGACGGTCGCAGTGTTCGGAAATCGTCGTAAACAGCCAATTGTCTCTTTCTAAAGACCGATATGCATTATTTATTGCCGTGTACTGTATTCCGTTATAGGCTCTTTCGTTAATCTTCTTGTTCTCTGGCGAACCACGTGATAAAGATTCAAATAATGAAAGAGTGAGACAGAGCTATACGAAGCTGTACCTATCTCTTTCGCCTGCTGCATTGTCGGCGGCAAATTAATTATATGTAGTATAAATAACGTCAATCTTGTTCTCTGGCAACCACACGTGACAAAGATTCAAATAATGAAAGAGTGAGACAGAGCTATACGAAGCTGTATCCCTTTCGCCTGCTGCGTTGTTGCAAACTTCCCATTCTCGCTGCACGCCACCGGAGAAGTTTGGCGGCAACTATACCTACCAAAGGTGAACCCCGTTGGGGCGCTACAATATAATAGGCCTTTAGCTTAAATAGCATAACAGTACTTAATAATGATAGCTAACTTAAAGAATAGCTAAGATAGCCTATATCTATAATTTATAAGACTTGATGCGCTTTGACTTATACACCTGGAAGTTTGACCGTTTTCAGCTTCACGTGTCCAAGATAAAGGAAATGAAGCAGTTTGAGTTTTGAGTTTTATTGAGTTTTACGTAGGTATTTACTACATTATTAATATTATTCTGCAGGAGCGTATTGCGAGACGTGAAGTCAGGATACAGGAAATATTGGGCTCTCAAGAAGAAATGAAAAAGCAGAGGCGAAGAGCGGTAAGCTAGATTTTATATTACCTATCATTTTCTCTTAATACCTATGTATATGCCTAAATAGTAGATTGTTACACAAGGGTAGTAAGGGAGCTATTACAGAACAAGATCCAATTTGGCGCCAGTGTGACAGTGTGGGCGCTCAGCTCGCAAAGGGCCCTAAATTGGATTGAGTGCACCCGAGATATTTAGACGCCCGAGCGAAGCGAGGGCGAATATAGTTCGAGGGTGCACTCAATCCAATTTCGCGACCTTGCGAGCGCTCTCAAAGGGCGCTAATGGATCGAGTGCACCCGAGAATATAGTTCGAGGGTGTAATAGCTACTTGCAACCGAGGTAAGCATTCTACTTTACATCATAATGGCGAGGCAAATAAAACATTTATATACTTAGGTATGACAAAATGTATTTTTTATTAGAAAAATAACTTTAGTTTATTACAGTCGCACAAATCAAATGAAATGCCGCCATTTCCACAGTTTTTTTTTTTCAGTAAAATTTTTCTTATCATTTTATAAGAAAAGAGATTGTTTCACCAAGGAGTTTTGCATAGCTTGAACTGTAAAGTCTTTACAATTCAAACAAAGTGTGACGTAATGAGATTTGAAAATGGAATTCCTATAAAAATGTACTGTGTTGCGATTACCATCTTACACAGCCTCTTTGCTTAATTTGTAAAACCTTCTTGCCGAGCATTATGATGTAAACATAATAACCTACGGCTACAAAACCGTATTTCGCCATCCATCCCCTTCATCATATCAGCCCATACACGTTCATAGCTGGACATGTAAAATTGCAAATTTTAAGTTATAAACAATTATATTATTAAGGTTTAAAGAAATATTTTTTTTATAGTTTTGAAGATAACTTAAAAGCTTATAAAAATATATTGTGCTATCTACTATGTCTGAAATAAATGATTGAAATAGCCCAATACGACGCCACAAATAGCGGTCCTGAGCATATAACTTTCCACCACTAAGCAAACCGGGTGTATGCATCCGTATGAAATTTGGGCCAGGGCTAAAAGGCCTAGTCTCAAAAACTAAAAAGTTGCCTTTCATAACTCAACGTTGTGCGAAGCGTGTGCTTGATTAGGTACTTATAGATTGATAAGAGTTTGTTTTTGCAGAAGAAACGCGATAGTGTATGGAAATCATCGTCATCATTAGCAGAGACGGTTCGATCTCAGAGCGTCAGCACAGCTTCGTCGCCGACGCCGCCTGCGATGCGTATGTATTTGCGAGCCTTCCCAGCAAATGATATAGACAGCACCATATTCTTAGGAATAACCTTAGATAGTACATAAACTTCAATGGGGCCCACACATAGATTAAGCTATCGAAGAGACTTAGTTCTGCAGCGTATGCAGTCAGAAAAACCCGTCATCTTGCAGACTTTGATACTTCTAGACTTGTCTATTTCAGCTACTTACATAGTATTATGTCCTATGGCATACTGCTATGGGGGAGTCGCTTAGTTTTCAAGCGATTTTCTATAGCAAACATTAATACCATAACAGGGCTACAGGTCTGACACCTTTATCTCAACCGCAGCACATCACAAAAATTATCATTCAAATATATGCTTAATCTAGTAACATTTAGATATAATATAACTAGTTGTGCCCACGGCTTCGGCCGCGTGGTTTTTTTTTTGCACTGAACCCTATTAATTTTTATTATCTCCTATTCAGGAAGGAGACAAATCGAACAAATCAAAGATCATAAAAATCGGTCCAGCCGTTCTTGAGTTATAAGTGGTGTAACTAACATGACTTTGTTTTATATAGATAGATTTACAGGACATATGTATGTATATGCTTACCACAAGCTAAAAGCGAGTGGCCCGCGCGCTGTTTACTACTTTATGCCATCACTGTAAAATGTATCTAAATGTTAGGTGTTTAAGCCCATATTTGTATGCAAATTTTTGTGTTGTGCGGCGGTGGTGTTGGACGTGTGAGTGCCAACCTTCATCCTATTTCATACTGATATTATACAGGCAAAATATAGTGGTATAGTGAGAAGTTTAGACGAAGACAACGCCATAACTAACTACATATCGGAGCGCACTGAAATTGTGTTTAGATGGAGGTAAATTCCTTCTAGAAATTTTCTAGATTAAGTACCTAACAATAACTAAGGTAGAATTTTTTTTTCGAGCTAAAGGGTAGCCTCTGTAAGACAACCTCTTTGGTCGAAAAACGTGCTTGCGTAACTCGTGCGCCGAAGCTGATGTTCGAAAACCACCAACCAAACAGTGAACTGGCAACACTGAAGTTAATAACGGGATATTTAACATGATTTGAGTTAGTTAGATTAGTTATTAACTTTAGTGTTGTAAATAATGTAACCAAGATGATTTCAAAAAATGTATAGTGTTCTGGCACACCAAATTATAATTCCAAATTTTTATTTTCCTCATTATCTCTTCAACAGCTGCAGAAACCAGTGCTCTGGCCAGCTCTTCACCAATCAGCGCTTGCGCCAACGGTGACGACCGCTCAGCGCTACTAGGAGCAATATGCTCTTTCGACAAATCCAAGCTGTCTCGAGTCTCGCGGTGAGAAAAAATCACCTCCAGTGCATTAGGATAACGTTCAAAATACGATAACGATACGAAAAGACGCCTCGTTGCTGAACGTCCTATGAATTTTAGTCTTAAGGATTACTTATTTTTGTGATGTCCCGTTCGTCCCACCAGTGGGACGAATGGGATATTAATAATTTGAATTAAAATTGACACTTTGACCGTAATGGTGCTTAAGCATAACGGTGGGACGAATGGGACAATAATATTTTAGTCTGATGTCCCGTTCGTCCCACTGCCTACATTGGTGGGACGAACGGGACATCAGACTACAATATTATTGTCCCATTCGTCCCACCGTTATGCTTAAGCACCATTACGGTCAAAGTGACAACAAATGTCAAAAGTGACAGCACTGGTAGGACGAGCGGGACATTACGCTTATTTTAAGGTCTAAACTTCTAAAGAATGCCAGTATTAAAGCTGCTTCAATGGTTAAATTCCTTGTAAGATTATTTTATGCATTTTTGTGTATGAAATGGTTAATGTTTTATACAAAATCTAAATGGTTATTGATTTTTCAAAAAGCTTTTATTATTTGTAAACTGTTAGTTAAAGATATTAGAGATTATTGACTGTTATGTATGTACTGTATGGGGTGCATCCATATGTTTATGGATCTCTGAATTTATTTTTATTTGAGTAACATCGCAAGTGCTTAGTTATTTATTCTATTCGTCAAAGATCTTTGTCCAAAATACATTTTAACAAATAAAATAACTAGCGACGCGCCCCGGCTTCTCACATGATGATACTAAATTATACATATAATCCTTCCTCTTGAATCACTCTATCTATTAAAGAAACCGCATCAAAATCCGTTGCGTAGTTATAAAGGTCTAAGCATAGGTAGATAGGGACTGGCAGACAGCGGGAAGCGGCCTTGTTTTATACTATGTACACACTGACAATCCACACAGCATCATATAGCCCCAAGCTAAGCAGTGTTCATGAACTGAACAAGCTGCAAGCCAAGATACTGAAGTCAGGCCCAAATACTCCAGTGTGAAGCTAGCCTTGAGGCGAGCAGACGTGCGCGCGCACGGATCCACTCCGTGGGTCAAAACAAGAAAATTGCGCATTTTTGACTCGCGTCAATTTAAGAACATTTAATCTAAACCTGTAAATTAATCATTAAACTATAATGATATTGAACAAGCAGAACTTGTGTTATGGTTTAATAGAATAGAAATAAAGATAATTGATATACATAATACAATACATTCATAAATAGATTTTTATCCCTATATAAAATACCCAGAACACCCGAGACAAATATTTGCAGATCGTGCAAACATTTCACCCAAGGCGGAAATCGAACCGGACGGCGGACCTTCTCCCCACCGCGCCACATCGGTCATGGAAGACTATCCCATTTACTAGCAATACCGATATTTGTTCAAAGACTTGGATACTAGTTTCTGCCTGCGGCTTCGCACATGTTGTTGCTATTGAAACGTTAGGTTATTTCTTTCCAATGGAAACGGAAACTTTATAGATTAATAATAATATGGCGCGTTTTAAAAAACGATAAACCGACTTCAAATTCCCTTACTTTTACACTTATAAGTTTTGCGGGATAAATACTAATAATCCCCTTGGGATACAAATTTTATGGGAACCCTTTGTAATCATTTTCTATACAATAGTGATAGAATTTTCAAAATCGGTCCATAATTGGCGGAGATATCGCGTAAAATACATACAAAAAAAAAACAGACGAATTGATAACCTTCTTTTGAAGTCGGTTATAAAGTAGCCTATGTTTTATTCCAGGTGCTAGAACTACATACATGTAAAATTTCAGTCCGATGTACTCAAAATTTTTGACGTAAAAAGTATCTATAATCCATCTATCCATCCAAACTTTCGTATTTATAATATTAGTGTGATGTGATTTCATTTGAACTTAACTACACAAGTTACAAAGGAATATTGACAAAGATATTTGACCTGTAGAATATATGGGCATCAAAATCAGAATCAATAACTTTATTTCTGTAGGCTTACAAAATAAGCACTTAGACAAGTCAAATTGTATACTATAAACATAGTTATTATTATCAAATAAGAAATAAGGTGTTATTGATATTCTCTTCACTTCAATTTTACAATTTCATCCTGTAGTAGAATGGTCGATCAAATGTTGGGAATCGTAATTGGACGACTTTAATACCAACCTTACTAACTATAATACTTCTTTGTGTAGTGTACCTACTTCGAATAATAATCTGACTTGCATTTTAATTGATGTCTCCGACATACATACATTTCATATACTATGTCGAAGTTATCCGACGAAGCTGCTAATTATTCGGTCTCAATTATCTTTAAAAAAACACTTAGGGAAATGATGAGGAACCAATGCAATTCTAATAAGCTGAAGCCGAACAAATATTACGAGTGTGCTAATATACTTTTATAGACTTAAGAGATCTAATATAATATTTATTTAAGTTTGAAAGTGATAAAACTGGTCAGGCATTACTTATTTGATGAAGAAAATTATATAGATATATATTTTATTATATATTCAGCTTTAATTATTGAGGATATAATACAAATGTAGGTTAAATGTTTAATATATTTGTTATTAGTGTAAGTTGAGAAATATAATGATATATTTGATCCTATATGTTTGTATTTTTAGTAACTTTTTAGGTAAGGTTGGTACACAAAACTAAAAGTTTTCGTTCCTGAAATAAAATAGTTATGTGTGAAGGTACATAGCAGAAACTTTATTTAGAAACTTACAAACTAAACATACGAATTATTAAAATAAACAATCACTGTATCATTTGACCGTGAGTGAGTCTCCAACTGAAATAAAACATGTTATATGTATAAACACACCAAACATGAATCATTAGAATAATCTGCCTTAATTGTGAATAATTCTCTAACCCTAAACTAATTACTCACACAATTATGAACCCTAGTTTCAAATTTTACGAGAATTCTTAACATTAAGCATATTTTTATCTAAATAACAAAATGACTTTACAGTAACCATAACATATATTTCTAAATAATGTGTTATTCAGATATTTTACTAGAATAACGAAATAAAATACTTTTAAAATAAATGGTTTTATCACAAGGCTGTACTCACCATCTTACTGACATAAGCAAGACAGTTAACATTAAAAAGAAAGAAATCACCAAATTTTTATCAGTAATACATGCTAATCAATTGTCAACCAAGCAGGACACTAGTAACGTATAGTTTCACCGGCTATTAAATAGACTATAGTAAAGTCGTATACGACAAAAAAATCTTTACGAAGATAAAATGTCCGAGATAAACATTTCTACCAGAGTATCTCTACCTTATCCTAGAGACCAATAGGTGACCACACATTAGTAATTATTTTGTTTGTCATTTGTATTTTCTGCTTCCTTCAAGATTGTGCACAGTTTTCTATTGACCCATGCAAATGAAGAGTAAGAGATTTCTTAACAGGATTGTCGTTAAGACTCTAAAAGCGTAATGAATCGACATATTTATAGCATGGATTCAAAGCAAATGCATGCAACAACTAATTTGCTAGCTATATTCGTTTAGAAAATAAAATAAATCAGAAAACATTGAATTTCGCGTTGTTCACACTTGTTCCACCATAACTAACAGTTCAGTAACGTAAACTGCCGTACGGTGCTCAAATGTCGATTCTGTTGCTTCAGGTACCTAGTAGTAGCATAAGCAACTGCTCCGTTACGAAACTACCACTTGCTCAAGGGATTGTACAGGAAACGAAATACTGGAGCAAGACATTACCTGGTAGCAGTAGTATCCTTAGTCCGCGACCATTCACCTCCTGTGTCAAAGGATCTGACCTCTGCAAAAGGATGTTGTGCTCCAGTATTTCGTCCATTTCTATTTACCTTGGAGGCTCTATTCACCCCGTTTTACGGTAGCTAATATGCGGTCAGCCTTACTTTACTCTTAGAAATAGATAATACAATTATGCTATACTAGAACGTATCGTCCACTTGCGACGACAGTGTGACATCTCGAATTATGATCACATTAGAGATGTCACACTGTCGTCGCAAGAGGGCGATCGTCCACTTGCGACGACAGTGTGACATCTCGAATTATGATCACATTAGAGATGTCACACTGTCGTCGCAAGAGGGCGATATAGAAAACTTGCGTTGATGTAAACTTTAACTTAAAAGTTAGTCGACAAGTTAGTTCCTGCTTGAATATTCGCTCTAACGATAGTTTTTATCGCGTGTCACTTAGTCTAATTCTATGATGTCGTCAATATCATCGATATCGAAGTCCTTCAGTGTCATAACTGAAACAAAAGAACAACTAACATAATTAACTATAAATGTTGATCAAAAGTAACTGTTATGAAGAAATATACATGACTAGCTGCTTCCCACGCCTTCGCCCGCGTTTTATCGGGATAAAAAATAGCCTTTATGTTATTCCAGGTCCCAAACTATGTAAATCCATACCAAATTTCAGCCCAATCAGTTCAGTAGTTTTTTTGTGAAAAAGGAACAAATATTCATACATCCATTCTCACAAACTTTGACATTTATAATATAAGTAGGGTCTATTGGGGGGAGTTAGTAACTAGTCTATGCTAGCTGATGATGATCTAGTAGGCACTCACCCTTAGACTTCTTCTGAAGCGCTCCGATGGATGCCGAAGGCGCAGGTCGCTTGTCCGCCTGCTTCTTAGCGCTCGTCATTGGCAGGCTGCTGTAAGTATTATCTAGATGTAAACATTGCATACCACACAATTTATAAAAAAAATCTAAGTGAGCTTCGATAAACAAATAAAGAGGTTAAGCTTGATTTTGATTTATAATCTATGTTCAGAATAAATTAAATTGGTAAAAAAATTAAACACTTTGCATGCCTATAGCTGCTTTATCTAGATAGATGGTTTATTTGGTTCACAAACATATTAACCTAGATCTAACGTGAATATTGATTTTATAAGTAAGGGATAATAAGCAAAATATCATCTAAAAATGTAAGCCATGTTATTTTGTACAAATAAAGTTACAGCAGTAAATAGTTCTAATTCCGGGAAAAAAAAGCGAATCTGCGCGTAAAAGCTAGTAAAGTGATAATTTGATAAAAAATTGTAAGACTTTACATACCTGCTCTTGGGTTCCACTTTCAAAGTCTTCGATTTTCCATCCAGTATAATACTCTTCGAAGTTCCGACGAGTTTAAATGGAGTTGTTGACTTAGATGAACTCGGTTTAGTCAAACTGTTCTTAGACGAACTTGGAATAGACAAATTCAGCTTAGATGAACTCGACATAGACGAGTTTGTACTCGTGCTTAGTTTCTTACTGAGTTTAGAAAGGTCTAGTTTGACGGAATTCGTTTTAGAAGCATCCTTTCGTACGTCATTGGATCGCGAAGTGCTGGGTTTAGAGCTGTCTGTGAGCTTTTTACTGCTCGAAATCTTTGAGTTACCAGGCCCAACGTAAAGATTTGTGAGATCAACAGTGTTTTTATCCTTTTTCGGATCCGAGCGAGGAGATTCAGTTTTCGGGTGTTTTATTTTATATGAGCCAACATTGGTCGGTTTCGGTGCCGCCTTCTTTTCGGGTTGGGCAGGCTTGTCCGGCGCTTGTATGTGGACGACGTCTTTGAGGATGGCGAGTGGGTCTTCGGGGCTCGAAGAGCGAGATCGGCCGCTACTGCTGCTGCTTGATGACCAAGATCGATGTGTTTTTTTCTTGGCAGGTTTTTCAGCGGGTTTAGGAGGTGGCGGGGTCGAAACCTTTGGCGGTTCGGGAGGCTTTGGAGCTGCTTTTGGTGGCGGCCGCGGCGTTGGTTTCGGCGCTAGCTGCGGCATAGGTTTCGGCGCGAGCTGTGGCGTAGGTTTCGGCGCGAGCTTCTGCAGCTCTTTCGGAGCTGCCGGCGCCGGCTCCTCGTCATCAATTATAGTCGTCGGCATATCCGTAGTTAGTAGTTTCAGTGCGTCCCTCTTCCTCTCCAGTATCTCAACAAGACCTGATTGCGTGATGCGGAGTAGATCGCCCGGTTTGACCGTGGCCGGTTGTTGCATCGGCTCGCCGACGGTGGTCGGTGTCGGTGCAGTCGGCGTCGGCTGGTGACTTGAGAACACCATCGCTTGTCCGTTTGCGAACATAGGCATGCCTGTGAGTCCGACCGGCCGACCGCTCGCATCGACCAGAGACATGGGGACGGGCGCAGGCTGTAACTTTACCGGTTGAGAATCAGGACCGACCAGAGAAACCGGGACGGGCTGGGAACCTGGACCTGATAGCGAGATGGGAACAGGCGGTGCAGCGCGGCCCGACTGTACATTAGAATCAATAAATAAGCCAGGCATTGGGTGTCCGCGCATAGGCATGGCCTGAGACGCTGGCGTAGGCTGGGAAGCGGGACCGAGGAGTGAAATGGGGATAGGGCCACTCGAACTCGGCAAAGGCAGAGGGATAGGCGCCCTCCCTTGCACTGGGACCGCGCGCGTTCCGCACGGCGACAATTGGTAGTACGTCGGCTGGTTCGGAGGCGTCGGTGCGAGCGGTATGGTCTGAACGTTGGGTCCCGTCAGAGCGATAGGGACGGGCGCGGGTCCCGTGCCGATCTTCATGAGTCTTCGCCGTAGCATACCAGGTGCGACCGCGGGAGGTCGGTCCTCATCATCGCTGTCAAGGCATATCGTTCCATCAGATGGTTGTGCTTGCTGGGGCTGGCCCTGAGGGGTCCCTGGTGGGGCTGGCCCCCGGCCCATCGCTACCGGCATAGCGGCGGGCACGTTCGGAGCGCTCAGCTTGATCTTCCTCAGAATGACCGGCTTCCTATCCATGTGAGGGTCTGTGGGCATGGAGATGACGACCTCGTCGTCTGGAAGGATGCTTTCCTCGCGTGCGGCGCTCGTGGTAAGCTTAGTCTTGCATTTGGATGGGGCGAATAGCGTGGCGTTTGAACTGTGGAAAGGAATGTTATTGTTATATGTATAGAACAAAGATAGCTGGAGTTTAGTCTATTTGGCTCTGTAATTTCAAACATAAAAAGAGCCTGGATGAAGGCCTCCATAAGTTAACCGATGAAGCTACTAATTGCCCAATTATATTTGAACTAACACAGTTTCATAGAATTATGTATCCACCGGTGTAGGGTACGGTCGGCTAATAAAAAATTATCCATTCCCGTCACTCATTACTATTTGGTGCTTTGTGCTCCCAGCCCTTATATTGTTATGGACCTTTACTCACACCAACCAATTAACTTCTAGAATTCAGATTTCAATAACTATTTCTTTAGGGTTACAAAATAAACACTTAGACAAGTCAAATTTTATGCTATAGACAGTTTTATATATAGTAATTAGTATTGTATAAGAAATAAGGTGTGGAAACGAGGTGAGAACTTCTAAAAACTATTTTAAACTTACACTGTCATAATGACGGGCTTTCTATCGACAGGCTGCGTTGGCGTATCTATGGGCTTGGTTGGCGTATCAATCTTCTCTTGTTTGACCTCCTGCATAACTTTAGACTTGGGTCCTATCCTCGGCTTCTTGGCAACAGACGGTGGCGTGGGCTCAGGGTCACCTCTCAGTAGTAAACGTAATTTGTTAGACGCGGCTGTGCTTTCTGTGTCCAATTTTGGGTTCGCTTTCTGTAGCTTTCTGAGGATATCTTTACCTAAAGACTGTTAAAAAAAATAAGATCTAATTATAGTTTTCCGTCATGTTTCTATTTGGATATATTCTTGTGTACCAAAATAAAAGAAACAATCATCATATCAGAAGTCTACATGTCCACAGGTAGACATAGGCCTCCCCTGTAATAAGTTCCATAATAGATCTTTTCATTAGGGGGTAAGGTCACAATTATGATGGTGAGAAGATATAGTCAAAAGTGCGTAAACAACCTTATTTCTATGGAGGGATGTTTCAAATTAACTTTTGTCTGATAGGATGTAGCAGTAATCTAACTAAAATAACTACTGCCGACAACCCAAAGCAGACAACCAGTTACCAAACAGTTGTGTAGGTGGAAATAAAATTCCACCCAGGTAACTGGTTGTCCTTGCGGAAAATTCTTTCCACGTAGACGACCAGTTGTCTAGTTTGGTTGTCTGGGCGGAACAATCCGCTTAAATTCCAACATACCTCAACAGCGATATCATAAACGGGTCCGCTAGTAATTGGCTTCCCTTCACTCTGAGCTTCTTGCAGCGTTTTCAGAGTACTATACTGTGCTGCCAGCCGAGCGGCCGCTTTGTCCATCATAGGGTTATTTTTAGCATACGCGCACGCGACTATCTTTATAAAGTGAGCATTGGTAAGCAAAGAAGGAAGAAGTTCGATGACCTCGTCGTCTTGGTTTGCTGAGCTTTGGCTTGGGGTAGGCGCTGGGGCATTGACCTGCGTTTCTACTTCATCATCACTGAGTAAGATACTAGATAAAATATCATCGAAAGGTTCCTTCCCTTTCGGGATCGGTTTCTGTTTTGGGACTATCTTTCTAGTTATCTCTTGAGCTGGGGTTTCTTTTTGTATAGGTATGGGTTCAATTTGGGTAGGTTCGTCGTTCGTCTCGGTGTCAGTGAGCCAGTCATCGACTGCGACGGCGTCTTCTAGGTCGGCTTGCCACTCGTCGCCGTCATCGTCGAGGTCAATGACATCTTGCTGTGAATCGAATTGCTTCTCGGCCGCTATGGCCGCTTTCCTTCGCCGCCTACCGTCCGTTTCTGGCTCCGGTTGCGGTTCCGGTTCCGGTTCGGGAGTTGGAGCAGGTGGTATTTCAGGTAAGATTTGCTTCTTTTTCCTGCCACGTTTACTTTTTTGTTCTGAAACCGTCGGTGGTGGTGGTGGTGGTGTTACTGGTGGTGGTTCGATATTCGTAAGCGGCGGCATGGGAGCATCTGGGTTAAGGAGTACGTTAGCTATGCTACTCGATAGCTCATCGTAACCAGGGCCCAGCGCCATAGGCTGTCCGGTCGCAACCATCCGTTTCACTTTGGACACTAACTCGGATACTTCAACGGGTCCAGACTTGTTTTTGACGAAGTTGTGTTTTATAAGCAAGGTGGTAATTTTCTGGACCATCTGTAGTTGGTGCTTACGGTCCTCCTCTGGGTTGCTGGGGCCGGGTTGCGGGCCGGAGGCGATGGGTATCCGACATTGGACAACCTTTTTGTACTTCCTCCCGCATCTTTGTTTGACCCCGGGCTCCTCTTTGGGAACAATGAGGTGATATCCGGGTTCGAGCTTCGGCGTTATCTGGACGAGTGGTGGCGGGTGGATTTGAGCCGCTTCTTGTAGCTTCTGTTGTCTGAGATGATCCATCTCTAGCCGCTTCATGGCTACCTTAGCGGCTTGTTTCACGTGGAGTTCGTTTTGTTTTTCTGCAACAAGAAAATGTACTCTTAAGATACCGTAAGTGATTCGCCCGCGGGATAGTGGCGCCCTCTATTGACATTTACACTGCTGCAACATACATGTTTTCGTGCTATACAGTATACATACGCTTGTTCTCGTGCTCCTCCTGGAACTGGCTCCAGGCGGCGGCGCGCTCGTGCTCGGGCAACCCCTGCTCGTGCTCGCCGCGCAACAGTGAATCGTGCTCGTGCACGGCGTGCACGGCTGCGTCGCGAGCCACGCGGAGTAGTGCTACGTCGGACACTCCAACCGCTACACCGCCGGCTACTGACATGCCCATCTCGTCCACGCTGTAAGATTAACATTAATTAGTATAACCAGCGTACTTTAAGAACGGGACTGAGAATGACGTCATCTTTCGTGCTGTCCCGCTCAGATCTGATCGAACTGAACAGGACAGCATGAGCCGTGATTCTCAATCCCATTGTATATGTACACAGGTTATAACAAGAAAGCGTGTAAAGTTTCGTGCTTTCGAGGCCAAGTCAAGCGATAGGGTTGGGAAAACAGAACCCTGTAAACTCAACTCAGCCCAAAAGTAGATGACACCCTTTCGGCCGCCATGGTAACTGTGTTTCGTAACCAGTTATCGTTGTTTATCGTGTCGTTTTGTCCCGTAACCAAGTTATGAACGAAGATTTTTTTTCAGTTTTATGTTGGTAGGTTTTAAGTTTCGTAACCACCTTTCGTAGTTACTTAAGCCGAATTTTTATTCCCAATTGGTAGCTAACTTAGTTA
The DNA here is from genome assembly GCA_947859395.1 of Eupithecia insigniata. Classification (NCBI taxonomy): domain Eukaryota; kingdom Metazoa; phylum Arthropoda; class Insecta; order Lepidoptera; family Geometridae; genus Eupithecia; species Eupithecia insigniata. The sequence continues at coordinate 1,853,221 of OX402009.1, read as the reverse complement.
AAATTAACCAAACGAGTTAGGCTGATAAAATTCTCTTTTCTCAATGATAATTAGTTCTTCATAGATAATAATACATATCCTCTTTAAAGATAAATAACCACTTGTTACAAATTGATATGTAATAATCAACTGATGTAGATAAGGCAAATAACAAAGGCTTTGACTACAACTCTAACAGGCAGCTGCTATAATGGCTGGCACCATATAAACTAGTTCAGAAGGAATAAGACAGTTGAGAACCAACCTGTACAACTCAGTTAACTCCGCGAGGTTGTAATGCCGGTCTATTTGTTGCTCATCAACGACGCGGCATGCCACCGCCTGCTTGGTTACCGAACGCTCGTAGATCTTTTGTTCCATTGTACCCTGAGAAAAATATTACAAGCATTCAAGTCAGCGTTATTCATGTTTGGCACATGGACTAAGTGTCTTCCCCTTAAGAAAAGTGCCGATGGACACGTTCTTAGTAATATATTTTCATAAAATTAAGTTAAAACAAAATTACCCATTAGCCAAATCTATGGCTAGATTGTAATATGAATGCTAGACAATAATAATAAAAAAAAAAAATTGGCAGCGACAATTGAAAATATGTGCGCGTCGCGTTTGTCGCTCGCTTGGAAAACGGTTTATCCTCGTGAACAGATTGTAATTTTTATGAGTGCCTGGTGACTGAAGCTGTATGTTTTACTACGGAACGCAGTGAGCGTAATTTATGCAACTTGACGGTCAAGTCAAGTGCGTATCGTGCAAGTCAGTTCCGTAGTTGTACGCTTCATTATTTTAAACAAACATTACTAGTAGTTAGCCTCTAACAGTATCGAAACAAATGGGTTGCACGCCGCGACTTTGGTACCCTAAATGGGTACCTATATCGCGGCGTGCAACCGTGGATGTCTTCTGGTCAGACGAAATACTTACCAAAGCGACCAGTCGGTATATATAACAGTCCTTCTTCTGTCCGAAGCGGTAGACGCGGAAGATGCTCTGTATATCGTGCGCAGGGTTCCAAGATGTGTCGAGGATTATAACGCGGTTCGCTGCCGTCATGTTTAGACCGAGGCAGCCGGCTCGAGTTGATATCAGGAATAGTCTGTGGAAGAATAAAAAGAAATATAAATAAAAAGCATCACCTCTCACACGGCTTATAGTCTCTTGATGACAACGCAGTACTACGCTGCGGAATGCGGTATGCGGTGCTGGACACATAATCGTTTGAAAAACGTCTAGATCGGTATTTTGTTTCGACGTAATCTCGCGGAGGGGCAAACGCGGGGAAGTTGGGAGTGGATACTACGCACAGCGCGGCGTCGTCGTCAAGTTTACTCGCTGCGGTGTGAAAATCAAATGACCGCTTCTACGCACAGTCGACGTTGCGTCGTGACATAACGTTGTGCCACATACCGCAGCGTATTGAGTCCCGATCAAGAGACCAAAGCTTTACCAAAACGCGCAACATCAAGTTAATTTGACGTACTTCTATGAGTGTGGACTCAAATGTTGAATGTGCCTACCCCAAAAATGGGATTTGAGCACGAATTACCATGCTAAGTAAAGGTTTTTGCTATTATAGTGCGTAAGCCTCACACTGGGGGTAATTTCTAAGAGATTTAATAAGAACCCAAAAAAAATTCCACTTCGACGGGACTTGAACCCGCAATCCTTCCTCAGTACGGGATGCGCTAACCAATTGCGCCTCGAGGTCAAGTGACGTAGGAGAGAGGAAAAACTGTGGAACTTTCTTCGGTCTCGAGCACCGTTAGCTCCACCTACAGGGGAAACGTTGAAGTTTATCCAAAATCAAATCCCGTCGAAGTAGTTTTTTTTTTGGGATCTTATTAAGTTTCCTAAGTAAAGATGGAAGGAGGCTGCTGCTGCCCTTCTGGTAGCTTCCCTTATTTGGCTCTTACGACATCAATAACACAGGCCAGCAGATAATGGGGTCATGTCAGTTGTTGGAAGTGGAGGGCCATTTCCAGAGTAGTTTTTTTCGTTGCATCCGAATCAGGTGTCGGAATTGGCCCATCGCGACAGGATTTTAAGAAATTTGAGGTTATGTACAGTAGACGAAGATTTTTAGGGGTTTTTCTTTAGTTGCAACATATAGTACTACTCTTCCTCTTTAATTTGAGAGTTTAACAAGAATAAGCCAGTTTGCAATTACGAGCAAAAAAATTCTTCGGACATAACCCTCAATTTTCCGACAGCAAAACCACCATGTTAGCTTGTGTAATTAATGGACAGGATAAACTGTTGTTTTGACCTTGTTTTTAAGATCGTTTGTACACAGTTTCGACAGTACATAAATCTTTATACGCGGGCTGAGTTTTAGGGGGTCCATTCTTATGTCCCGACCGCCTTGATATAGTTTGACGTATGTACTCACTTGGTCTTGAGATTGTTCTCTGCGTTGAACTCGCGAACCCATTTCTGGCGCACCTCGGCTGGCACGGACCCGTCCAGTCGGTAGTACTCCTGCCCTAAACACCACTTCTTTATCTTCTTCAGAAAATACTCGAGCGCGTCGAGGCAGAACAGCGATGTTGAGAATATTAGCCTGGAACAAAATGGAAGCTTAATCATAAGAAGTCATAAAAATTAGAGATTACCGATAGAATTATAAAAGCCTTAGTGCCTTTTCATAAGTCCTGGTTGCCGCTTGTCGGGTAACACGGCGGCGAAGTGTATCCAAATTTCGCCGGTACTAGTAAAAGATAACGTACATGCCCATACACTTCGCAGCCGTGTACATGGCACCGGGGTCAAAAACTACTAAACGGATTGGGCTCAAATTTTGTGTTGATTTAGGTCCTAGACCTGGAACATTTTATTATAGGCTTTTACCCCATAAATCAGTTCTCTTGGGATAGAAAAAACCTTCAGAAAATTGCGAGCGATACCGCGGGCAGAACTAGTAGTAAATAACTCACACTTTATCCCCCAAAGCGACGCACTCGTGTAGTATCCGGAACACCGCCACGAACTTGTTAGAGCTATCAAGTGACTCCAACATATCTCCCTCGTTGAGGTACTCCAGCCACCAAAGCTCTGTCTCCGCTGGCTTGATGTCCGCTTCCTGGTCCGCTATGGCTAGGTCGTCTTCGAGCTTTTCCGCTGAAAGAGAGGAGAATTTGATTTAATTTATTGTGAAGGTGATAGTCAAGACACTTTAAATGACCTATCGGTAGAGCAAAATGACAAAGAAAAATGAGCCAGACGCAAATTTGAGGGATGAGATTTAGTAACAGAAAGTATAGGGTCAGTACAGGCTCTTGAGTGTGAATGTTATATTCGGTATACCAGTATACTTGTTTCCGGTATTCCTGGGTACTTGGTTCCGGTATTCCACGGTCCCGGATTACGGTGATCTAGTTAGGTTAGGAATTTGATACTGATATCACGATTAAAGCCGTCGCTTGACCTATTACAAATAGCTAAGTCACTAGGCTATAAAAGAGCCCCCGTTTCTTTAGACTCGCTGGATTACGACTATGTTGTTTGCCACGCCAAAGCGCAGTGTATTCCAACCGTCATTGGCGCTGGGGTCCTCTGGTGATTTGTCATGTATATGTGACTATTGCGGTCAAGGGGTTAATACTGATGATTTATAGTGACGTGTTAAATGTATTTTATGACCACAAGTCTCAAAATATCTTACCTTTAATTTTGTCCCTCTTATCTCTCGCCTTCAAATAGAAGTTATGCAGCACTTGAGGATGCGACCAGATCTTCTGCAGGATATGGAAATCCTTCAAAATCTGCTTCTGTTTCTGCGTTTTCGCGTAAAAATCTATATAGTGGTTATACAACTCCCATTGGCATTTCGTTAGTGGTATGAACACTGTGTATTCGTGTTTCTTTGGTAAATAGGGGTATAAGACCGAAGCTTCTTGTCTTTGGAGGCAACCTTCTAAGACTTTGTGGAGGATGTGTGTCCGAGCTTTCATGAGTTTGATGTCTTCTTCTTGCGAGTCTCTATGTTGGCCGTTCATTATTGGATTCTCAAATCTGAAATATTAAAATTAATCAATGATGATGATAATTTCTTCGCCATCTATGTCATAATTATTTATTTATTATATTACAAGTGGACTAACAGTTAAAACCAAAACATCCCATGAGTCAAGTACTGATTATTAAGTATTGATTATTCCTATTATAATCAATACAAAATAATTCAAATAAAATCAATAACAATATTAACAATTAATTATTTTATACATGTATTGTAGCTATACACACAGTTTAACATAAGCGATTTAAACGTATATCCTTTTCACTAAATACAATCAATAGTTTAACAGATGGCTCTGTTGCCGGTTATGTATTAGTTAACCAATAAGTTTTAAACTTTTAACGAGTATAAGTGAACAGCAAGACCTACTTATTAAGTTATCACACAGATAATCTGAATAAAAACTTACCGATTGGAATACTCCGAGTAAGTTCCCAACAGATTAGGCTTGATAAAGTTCACCATACAGAAATACTCTCTCAAATTATTCTGCATTGGTGTTCCCGTCAAAACGATCCGTCTCTTCGTGACCACGCGACTCATCGCCACGGCTAAGACGGAGCAATCATTCTTCAGTAAATGTCCTTCATCACATATAATTATATCCGGACCGGGGTCTAGTAATGCCGTGCGGATTTTGTTGATGATAGTCGGTCGGATCTCGTCTATCTCCGGGTCGAGAGTGGTGAGACTTCGGAACAGTTCGTATCCTATTATGAAGATTCCGCCGCCATTGTACCAGTCTTCTAGTTGGTACGCTCGCTCGTAGGTTTTGCGGAGTTTTGATAGCTCGAATACCTTTAGAAAATAGAATCTTAGATTAATCCAAGTGCCATATAATCGGTGTACTTATCTAAAAGTGAGTGCTTTTGGAAACTAGAGGAGATTTTAAATTATTATTTTAAATTAAGGCAGTACACCTTTACCCCGATTTAGATTCCAAGATATTTTATGTCAACAAAGACATTTATGAATGAAAACTTAACAAAAACTGATAACAATAACAGAAAACAACAAGGTAACAAGTTATCACTAAAAACTAAAACACAAACATCAACAACGCATAATGTACGAAGTACAATGTAGAGTTCGTTATCATCAGGGAAGAATCCTAGTTGTGTCTGGATTCTTTTATTACCTATTTGTTATTCTTTTATAATTTAAATATTACTTTGTTTTCCCTTTTTCTAGCGGCCAAGATGTACAAAGTACAAAGTTATTCAGGAAGTACGTGTACCTAATACCTATATAGTTCACCGGCATTCCTACATTCGCTTAGGAATGTCTACCTACGTTTAATACGTGATGTACATATGTTCTTCCGTATTAATCTTTCATTTTAACCTAAATTTAATTAATAAACAGTTGCGATCAAACAGCGTTAGAGTTATCATTTCTCTTCCTCGGTAGCTCTAACACATAATCTCAAAAAATGTATAACCTTGAATTCGAAAACGAACGAAAGATCTATATGATAGATAGATATCGCTCAAGAGCGATGTCTACCAGACAACCGATACATATAAACCGAGGATGGATAGGATCGTTGGATGGTACTAAGGGATCTGAATGATGAATGAAATCTTGCAAAACCAAAAATTATTTCGAGCTTCTGTGCTTTGCTTCAATGATACCAATGTCGTTAAATATTTTGCACCAATATTCCTTTGGATTTGTAACTCCTTTGTATACATAAAATATCCAGATTTTTGAATCGGAGTATAGACAAAAGGAAAAACATGTTACCTGCAGCTTCCTTCTTATTTTTCGAGGCTTGAAAAAAGACATTAAAAGCTTTTAGTTAGTTTGTGTTCCTGTGCAAGGTAAGTCCGATTTGCAGGCTGTGACAAAAAGTCGGATTACCTGATGGTGATGACGTGATCGACATGTATTCGAGAAAGGCAGATGAGAAGCTGAAGTGACACCACTACGGTGCTCAGTAGGGGTGGCCTTTGTCCTCCATGTATGTATGACGTAGTTAATATTTAGTAATTTAGTTCTATAACTATTTTGCCGTCTGTTAACTAGAAGGCCGTTAACTACGAAATACTTTTCGGAGTTAACGGCCTTCTTTCGAGAAATCGGTGAAAAACGTTTGAACCCATCGATTGATATTTATTTGTGTCACTTATTTTATATCCTATTTAATGAAAAACCCAGTGCACTGAGCTGTTAAGGTATTTTGTATTAAATGGTAATGGTAATTTGTATTAGCGATGTATTGTGGATTAGTTTTTTTTTTATTTCTTTATTATTCAAACATAATCTAATCTTATAATCATTCAGACACTCTAAACCAGAAGGTTTGTTTAGTGTCTGCGGTTACGAGTTGCCACAAATTTGACAAGAAGTTATCAAATAACAAACATTAGTAACATAAATATTATATAATAAACATACTAAGTCTAGGTATCACTAATTACAGTTTGCTAGTCACACTGTTATTTTGGTTTTAAATGCCTAGTGGCAAACAGGTTTTAGAGTAGTTGCTTACAAGTTAAGGACACATCAAAAATTATGTCACTTAACTTCACTTAAGAAGGTTTTATATCACTGGAACTTTTTGGAATGGTTGTTAAACGAAAGGATGAATAATAATGAATAATAAATAATACTGGACAATTCACACAACATTATCGAGCCCCAAGCTAAGCAGAGCACAGATAATTTTGAACTACATCCGTTTCCACTTTAAGTCAAAAATAGTTATTTCAGGGTTAACGACCTTCTAGTTAACAACCGGCAGTATTGTATAACAAACATACCTTGATCTCATCAGTAACGGGTCCGATCCACTTGTGTATCTCGTCGACCCAGTTGAGCACCGTCGACAGAGGGCAGCACACTAGTACGCGTTGCATATTGGCGCGGGGGTGCGTCAGGACCTGTTAAAATGAACGATTCAGATTATAGTTTTAGATGCTGTTAAACTGTAAGTACCTTTTTTTTATTAGACTGAGGGAAATGCTCACGCATATCGTACTGCCACGGGGAAACAGTACGATTATGATAAAATTGTGCGATAAAAATTAAGTAATTTTAGGAAATGACGTTAAGAATGTACATACTTTGTAACCTTTTCTGAAATAACACTTATTTTATTTTATAGATGAAAAATAGGCTAATTAAATTACAATTCGTACGACACACAACAAAAAACATGCGAGGTATACGGAGGTATATTTCTAATACAAAAGATGGTCCTCAAGTGAGATGGGTGTGTTTCTAAAAGGAACTACTGCGTCCGCGGATTTATCAGTGATCCTGTGGCATTCCTTCGCCATTGACATACCTCTGGTTATTATTATATTAATTTTTGAACAGCAACATAACATACCGTGTGTAACAGAGCCAGCACTTGCAGCGTCTTGCCCAGCCCCATACAGTGCGCGAGGATGCAGCCGCCGCCGGGCTGGCCCATGGAGATGTTGTACAGGCTCTCGAAACACGCATCCCACATAAACTTTACGCCTTCGTACTGTGGAAATAAGGTATTAGTTTAGTGGGGCAGAAATTGGCATATTGGACTGAGGCCAAAAGAGAGTAATTTTTGCGTTGTTAGTCATCGTGGGGCACTTACAGGAATTTTGCATGAGACTCATTTTACGCGGCCCTCTTTTACGCATTTAACGCTTTTTGACCCCTTTTATTGATTATATATAATAAGTATTTTATTTATTGAATAAATTAAGACATAATAAGTCTTCTTAGCGTGACTTCCAAAATAATATGGTTTACCTACTACCGTAATTATCATTTTCCTTATGTGAATAATTTTCAAAAAAACAGTCATCATTTTTCATTTCAGTCGGTGACACTTAAGGTTTAACTAGTCGCTCATTTCCATACAAACGTGGAAGGGTAATTACGCCACTGTATGATGTCGTACATCCAAAACTAAGGATTATATCAATTTATCTCGTCATTATCTATGTTTGTATCAAATATCAAAGTGCTTTATTTCCTTTAGACCTTACAGGACTCTTGGACACGTCACAAAATTAACAATGAGATACACTCAATAGTTTTTCTACAATAACCCTTGTGCTATTTTTTGTACGCGGTCGTTTTAGTAATCCATCATTGTGCATCTCATCCTACACTACTCATCGCACACTATGTCGGGTGGAATAATTTAGGCCTCGCCTACCGACGACTTCGCGCGACCGACTTGTGCAACCTTAAGACCACATAAGATCTTAATGGGACAACATTACATTTTCATTCCTTTTCTTTACTAAGTACACGGTATACAGGTGTTTGGTATTGGGGCCGACATAATTTCTGGGGAGTTAGGGGTGTCATGGGCTACATTTCTCCGGTAGACTAACGGCCTTATGCATAATGATTTAGCGGCCCACTAGAGGCTGATTAGAGCATTGTTATCAAAAAACGTTATTCATAATGCAATCGTTTCCGGCGAGTTAGCAGCTGGTTAGCAAACCCAGATCCGTTTACGTGAGCTAGAGCGAGCTTAGCGACCGTTCATATTGCCGAATTCAAACATTTGTATGTTTTGTTGTGTTGTTTTGTACCCTTGAGTACAACTGAATATAAATGTACCTACTAAAATAATAAATATTATTGTATTTACAAATTTTTAGTAACTTCTGCCCGCGGCTTTGCGAGCGGCTCACGATCTTTACATGTGCGAAATTCCACCCGATCTATTCACTAGTTTTGGCGTTGTCTTCGGCCAAACATTTTCACAAAGACACGGCACAACGACACAAACTTTCGCCTACATAATATTAGTAGGACCATTAATTTATTTTTTTATACTTAATGTATTTTATTTTTATCTTTAGGGTTTCTAACCCGACGAGTGAAACGGTACTCTATTACTAAGCCTCCGCTGTCTGTCTGTCCGACTGAATCACTGTGTCTGAATCACTATCACAGGTTTAGCAGTGAGTTAGTTAAATGTTCGCTAAGGTAAGCCAACGATTGCTATCTTTTTCTATTCATAATAGTCTGCTAAACTGTCGCTTACTAAAATAGATAAGCATAGACCACAGAAATAATGGCAGTCTATGCTCCAAATGCAAACCGTAGACAGACAAACCGCATTGGTATATTACACGTTGAATAATATCGGCGTGTCACGATAATATTGATAGGATAATAAGCCGTATCGCAGTATCGTGATATTGTCTAGAAATCTTGCGATCCGCGATATGATACGCGATAATATTGAAAATGTAAGCGCCTCGCGATATTCGTCTGTCAATACTAACTAGCATTACTATATAATACTAACGTTGCCGGTGCGGATCTTTTTGGTCTGTTTTGGACTTTTTTATACCTATGCGGACCTTTAGCGGTCCGTAACTCTGCGGATTTCTTCGAATCAAAACGCTTATCGACTGTATATCACTTTATTTATGCATAGTTTGCACTGTAGTAGCAGAGAATGTTATAATAATACTAACTTGTAGCTACAGTGAGATATATGCCGTCGTATTTTAGTTAGTTTCTCAAAGATAGTTTGATTAACTCTGTATTTTACCTATTGTAAATGATTTTGTATGGTTCAGCTATGAAATCTAATCATGCCACAAGCATTCGTTTCAAGTTAGGACGTCGTAATTTCTCGAACGGTGTGCTGGTTCGGTTCGGAGCCAGTGGCGGCGTAGCGTGGGTTAGTAAATGGGGCGAATTTGCTACCCACTTTTTATGATCTGGCTGTGCTTGTGAGCTTCCTTTGTCACCTCTTCGGGTTTGGGGTGCCACCCCAAGAAGTGCCAGCATGGCACCCCTCGGAGCTTGGAACCCGAGGCGGACCGCCCCCCCCCCCCCCCCTTACCTCTCTACTGTTTGGAGCTTTTTCATTTTGATTGCCGGTAACACTCTAGTTTAACGACGAACTGAGGATGACATGATATTATCATACGAGTAATATCAGGGTAGGTATTACTTGTATGATAATATCATGTCATCCTTCTATAATATAATATAGAAGGAATATATCATGGTATTCTTCTATTTCAATACTTGCGATCCTGCGATACTAGGATCTCATTGACAACAAATATGCATGGGCGCGCTTCTATGCGCAAAATACGTCAATTAAAAAGAATCGTTCTCGAACTATCCGTCAAATCTGCAGAACCGTAACAGCTAGTGCAGACACGGCGGGAACCGCGCGGTTTCAAAATCGCGTGGGAACCGCGCGGGTCTTATTTATACTAGTATTTTTGTAACCGTTCAGACGTAACCGCGCGGTTAGTCAAGCCAGGATACAAACCGCGCGATTTGAATTCGCGCCATTCCCACATGTCTAAACGGGCCCTAAGATCGTAGACTGAGCATATTAGTAAGCATAAATCCTCCATCTACGCCTAAGATCAAGCAGCCTACTTATACATACTACCTCTTTGGCAGAACCAATGATATTATTTTGAAGTTTATGACACTTCATACTGACACTGGCAGAGTCCTAGCGAAAGAAAGGCAAGCGGCATCATTAAAAAAGAAGTGAATTGTTTATTTAGAGTGGAATAACTTAGCGATAAATTGGAATAGAAATAATAACAAACAGCTGATTGATTTCGGCCATTTTTTCACACTCTAGAACACGTAAAGTGGGGGTCTGGGTTTGCTAAAGTTAGCGAGCTGCTAACTAGCCGCAAACCTTAGCAAACTATTATGAATAATGTTTTTTGTTAACAATGCACTAGTGAGCCTTTTGTGGTTAGCGATGTAAGCAATCATTGGCTTATCTTAGCGAACAGTTTAAGTAAGTCAATACTAACTTAATTAATACTACGATTTATTATGCATAAGGCCGTAAATGTCTTAAGTGTCACGGACTGTTATGGGATTTTTTAAAGTTTTTTGTTTTTAATTATCCATATCGCCTTTAATAGTCATATACTATTTGTTTGTGGTTGTAATGCCACACCATTGTAATGCCCACCACATAACATTTTAAATCTAGTCTGTATAGTTAAAATTTTAAATCAAGTTTAAAGTTTTGCAGGTACCTGGTGCGCCTTCATGACCTTGGTGAAGAACGGATGAACGGAAACCACCGGCCGCTGCTCCTCGAAGTCGTACTCTAAACAGACTTCGTCGTTGATCACTAACACGTTCACGCCTTCTTCACAACCAAGGACTTCTCTCTGAAAAGACCATAAAAAAGGCTATAAGGTCAAGGTCTAGATGGACCGTCGCGGTCACTGTAGTGTCGATACTTACTTACCTACCTACGATACCAACCCGTGGAGGTCGTAATAATCTACCTCAGCAACTCAGCCCGTGGTGGTCGTAAGAGCCGACTAGGGGAACCTACTAGAGGAAGAGCAGCAGCTACCTTCTGTATTTCAACACCTTCATAGTCGTCACCAATCAGCCTGCCAAGCGTGGTCATAATGGACCCCCCCCCCTGTTTTGGGAGGCATGTTTAGTAGAAGGAGATGCATCCAGCATATCAACATGGACACAGATCCTCGTCGTCTTAACTTGAGAGCAAAGATCAGAGTTTTTGACGGATAATAATACAAGTGGAATGAAGAATAAAAGAAAACATTTTATATTAACGTAATGGGGAAATTTTAAGTTTATGCATGGTATAATAAAACAAGGAATGCTCTTCCGGGAGTGATACAAAGGTACACTGTCCAGTTGCCACTTTATTTGAACAAAATGTAGAAGTTGGGAAACAAATGTGATAAGGGTCAATTGAAAATATCAATAAAAAAGGACAATCGTCAATTATGTTTGTTAGATCAGTCAAAACAGCGTTAGTTAAATACACGTCAATGTGATAAATAATGGGTACATACAAAACTACATAGTTTTATCAGATTTATACAGGTAATACAAGGAGTTCGGGGAGTTAATTTTACGCAACTAGTATAGAAAACCATCTCATTCGCCGATGGCGTCGATGACGTAGCATGGTGTCACCCACGTGACCGTCGTGTCCCGGAAGAGCATACCTTGTTTTCTTATACCATGAGTTTATGCTTTTACCTCAAGTGTTTCTGTAAATACTAGTTCATATTTGTTTCTATTCTTTGATTGTAATGTTTATGCTTTTAAAGTGAATTTAATACTATCTCAAGTACGGAAAGAGAAACCCATGTAGGCAGAGAGAAAATTACTAGTCTCTTTCCGTACTTGAAAACAACCTTGGTTTATAAGCCGCGGCTGGAGCGTTTTTCTTTAAGACTGTTCAAAGTTATATATCAATAGAAATGTGACTTATTATAATAATGACTTACCAATTTGTTCTGTTTCATGTTCAGTCTCCTCTTTCTCTCAAACTCTTCCATATTTGCCACGACAGTGCTACGCGCCAGCGATTTCTTATCTATAACCTGCAAAGAATTAATTAGCCTGAATCCAAAACCAACACAGTTTCATGGTGTTCTCAGGAACTCTCCTCCCCACTCACAGACACAGATACACACACTTATACACATACTACAATACCCATATCAGTATACATAGCACTTTCTTCTTTTAGAGCTCTTTAATTATTATTAACTGTTTAACTGCGTACCTACTACTAATTTTATTATTATGTTATTAATTTGACTTTAAATAACTTTAAGATAAAGAACTATGTACCTATAATCTTTATAATTCAATTTATTTATGGATACAACCCAAGGACGCGGGCGATGAGGTTGCTCCACAGTTTTTAACTTTTGCTATCTTATCGTTCATTTTTAACTTATGTATTTAATAGTATTTTATTCTTAATAATTATATGGTATTATTTTTTCTATATTGTCTGCCGTAATAGCGACTCGCGCGCTTGCTTGGCATATTTGGTAGTAATAGAATGCCTCTCGCCGCGCGGTGGATCGCCGGCAAATGATAGATGTTTCCGTCTGTTGTAAAAAATCGTCTCAAGTGCTTCGCTAGAGTGCCAGAGGGACAAAATTTATGTCAAGGATGGTTGAATAACTAAGGAATGAGTTACGTAAATAATATTGACGGGTGTAGAAATAAAATATTAAGTAATGAAAGAGCAAACATGTACAGCCGAAAAATTAGATGTTGTTTTGGAAAAAAGGTTGTTTTTTTTCTATATTTTCTGCCGTAATAGTGCGAGTGCCTGAGTGACAGTGGACCGCACAAGCGGATTGCGGAGCGTAAGGCTAGCGCCACATTGAACGGATAATCCGTCGCCGATCGTACGCAGCGAACGCCAGAACATTCTATTTCATCTACACTTTATGGGTAGAAAATATTTAACGACATTGGTATCATCGAAACAAAGTTCAGAAGCTCAAAATAATTTTTGGGTTTGAAAGCTTTCATTCATCATTTAATATATCTCTGGTACGTTTTTGAAAAAAAAAATTTATATCTAATATTTTTATTTATTTATTGCATACATGTCCAATATATGTAAGTGTTACAATATCTGGTAGTTCAACGCCCTTACATGCATTTCAAAGCCCTTACACGGCTAATGTTATCAACATTAGCCATGTAAGGGCGTTGAAATGCAACATCCAGAGTTCTTGACTATAAAATATTTTTTTACATTAATCATTTAGTCCTCATATAACAAATAGTAATATGCCTATTTACAGGTATATATATATATATATTTACAGGTATATTCCTATTTCCTATCTAAATTTTGGGTTCGAGGTTCCGTTTAGTGTACCCGAAAAAAGATACTAGAAGAAATAAAATGTACTTGCGTTCCACCGTGTAAGACCGGCGACGGATTATCCGTTTAATGTAGCGCTAGCCTATGAAAGCGTGGAAAGAATTACACATTTATATATTAACTAATCGAGTAGAGTATTGAGCGCAACAAATTCCGCCGTCACTAACTTATAGATCAGATTATTTCAGCAATTAATTCTGGCCAAATGCAAGCTACTTGGCCACCATAGAACTATTAGCTACTAACTGCTGCCCGCGCCTTCGCCCGATAAAAAATAGCCTATATGTTATTCCAGGTCCCAAACTATAAGTACCCATACCAAATTTCAGCCCAATCAGACCAAGCGTGGAGATTATAGATAAACCCCCATTTGTTTGGTGGAGAGATATTAAAAACAGTTGATGTAAAATTGCTGCCTGCTAGAAATCGTTCTCAGCGATAAGGCCGCCTTTTGTCTCTATTCTTATTTTAAAGTAAACTTTGACATTTTTCATATTAGTAGTATTGTAGATGTTACTCGTACCTTTCTAATATTACGGCGTCCTTTGAAGAGGCCAGCGGCCGCGCCTCGTTTACCCCCGACGATTCCATCCACACCCTCGTTGGACAGCTCGTTAGACAGGAATCTGAAATCAAAAGACATGAGTAAAGAAAATATTTATTTATTTAGAAAAATAACATCATTACAGGTTTTTTTTATACCTAAACATGGTATAGATATAATTCTATACCTAAACATCCAACAATCTATACCTAAACAATTCTATACCTAAACATCCAACAATCTATACCTAAACATGGTATAGATATAATTTATCTCGGAGTCCTCGCTTCTTAACACAATTTTCGACTTAGTAGGAGCGAGAAACTCATAAGCGAAGCCTCAAAATGGGTCTTTTTGACACATCATCTCTAAATACCAAGACCAAATTTGTTAATGAGTATATTGTAATTGATATGTTACTTAAGACGATTTTTTTTTTATCTTATAACTATGCTCATATTATAAAGAGGAAAGATTTTATTGTTTGTTTGCATTGAATAGGCTCCGAAACTAATGAACTTATTTGAAAAACTCTTTCACTGTTGGGAATCTATGTACACTATCCCCGGGTGACTATAGGCTATATTATATTTTCAAAATAATTAAGGATCTTGAAATTTTTGTTAAATATCTGTGCGAAGCAGGGGCGCGCCGCTAGTCTTAAATAAATTAAATAAATAATGTTGGACAATCCACACAGCATCATCTAGCCCCAAGCTAAGCTGAGTTTGTGTTATGGGTACTAGATGACTGATATACATAATACAATACATACACATAGGTAGATATTTTTTATTATACATAGGAAATACCCAGAACACCCGGTACAAATATTGGCAGATCGGTCAAACATTTGTACCGAGGCGGGAATCGAGCCCGCAACCACCTGCGTCGCAGGCGGACCTTCGCCCGCTGCGCCACATCGGTCATCGGTTGTAGCATTAAGATATAATTTGGCGTGTTTTAACAAACGATAAACCGACTTCAAATTCCTGAACCTACCTCTTGTTTACACTTGTTGCCACAACGTCGACTTCGAATCCCTTACTTTTACATATTTTTTAAGTTTTTCGGGATAAATACTAATCCCCTGGGCATAAAATTATGGGACCACCTCGGGATCATTTTCTATACAATTGTGAAAGAATTTTCAAAATCGGGCCATAATTGGTGGAAATATCGCGAATAAAAACATACCGACCGTCGAATTGTGAACCTCCTTCTTTTTTATTTCGGTTAAAAAGAGTTTTGGCAATTTATATGTTTGTTGTTGATTGTTGCCAGATATAATTAATTGCGAAGATATTATTTACGGAATGAAATACTTTTATATGATGATATTAATGTGCGTTTTTATTGAAGTTCAACGTGAGGCTGAAGTCTCGTAGTGTTTACGTTAGGTACATGAGTGCTTAAAAATAGTAACTATGCATAACCTATGACATGTCATATGAGTATGCACAGATTAGGATGTAGGAGGTATCGCTACATCTACACCCCCCTGAAAATTAACCTTTTTATCTAAAAACAAAATAAATTGATTAAGGTTACTTGTTTAAGTTACAAATTAAAAATTAAATAAAGTAATTTGAGTAAACATTAACACAGATTATATAATACACATTAATTAAAATGACGAGTAAATATCAATTACAAATAGTAAGTTAAAATGAATTAAACATAATTAATAAATGGGTTGAATAGTTAATTTATAGTTGCTAATTGATATAGTATACAACATGAAAACATTGATTAAATTTGGTAAATAAACATGAAAATGTAAAAAAAATGATTGAAATAAAGTAATGCGAAATTATCAGTTAATGTAGGTAAAGTTGGTAATGTTGAAAATGTTATTAGCATTTAATGTTTAATTTGAAAAAAATAAAGTTAATTAAAGAAATAAGGAATATAAAGAATACAAAACATTGTTCAAAATATAATTTTTGATGTTACACCATAATAAAATTGACCGAAAATCTCTTAGTTTTAAGCATGATGTAGGTACTTGCGAAAGTTCTTAGGAGAAATCCCTGATCTAGTTTTACTTAGGAAAATGATGCGTGATAAGAGGACTTCCTACATAACTCGCGATAAGGCTTACGGTGCACGTTATATTTTTAAATTAAAGGTCCTTATAAGTTACGACACGATATTTAACATTTTTGCGCACTAATGTCTGATTTTGAACACTGCACTTTATGTACTCGCACTATGCCGGCATTTCCTGCTGTTTATTACCGTTGATGCTGATGTGTGTTGGTGCAGGTAACAACCAACCAGTACACTTATGGAGAAGTTCTGAAATATATTTAGTCTTACGAACGGTGCGGATAGCCTTAAGACCCATACAAACGTACTTTCCGCTTCTTTTGGAAACTACATGTCCCCGATCTTATTGAAATTTTACATACGTAATTGGATGAAAAGTAGCTATGTTTGTAGCGGTTTAGTTTTTCAAAAAACATAATGATCTTTAAACGAGAGCGAAACTTATTTTGACGACCAAATCGAGTCATTTTCAAGCGATTTTTTATGCATGATAGAAACCTTTATTCGAAAATATATTTAACATTATAAATAATCAATAATATTTTTTAAACAATCGTTTACTCAAAATTAATCGGAAAGTACGAAAAAATATCAAAAAATGGTGCCATCACCAAGCACAAGCACACAGCCACATGGCAGCTTCGTATTACAGGGTTAGACGCGCTTTCTCACTCATAGCGCGCCCCATTTCATTCTACGTGAAACAACAACAAATCCGCATGGGAAAATCGGTTTCCGTTTGGGAGAGGTTCGTAGCCTTCTTAAGTTCACAGAATTGTTACGACGGAGGTAGAGTACGTGCACAGACTTGTTGGGTCGACTACATTCGCAAGACCGTAATCTTATGATAATGTTGTTATTAATACGTTTTACCGTTCGAGCCGCTTCTTTCTGTTGTCATGTAGTTACCGTAGTTGAACACAGTCATGACAATGAAGCATTTATAGTAGTTGTTTTTGCCGTTTGTGTGCGGCCTGAGTGACGGCATCCATAGAGCACGCGGAAAAGTTGAGGCGTGCGCGAGTAAAATCGTCAAAAATATTACATTACATCATAGTACCAAACATGTAAAGTATGTTATCATGATTGGGAATCTCCAGTAAGAAAGTAATTCAAATTAATTTGCAACATTTCACTTCCTTCACTAACCGTGACTAAAAATCAAAATACGCGTATTGATGAGCTTATCCGCGAGTAGAATGCGCTGTGAAATTACGTGCCCGCTCGCACTCCGGACAAGTGTGTCGAACATTTGTTTAATACGCCGTTCATTACGCCTACGCGGTACGCCGTGACTCAGGACGCAGGCTTAGAGCCGCTTCTTTCTGCTGTCATATAGTTACCGTAGTTGAACATATGAGGATGTTAATGAATCATGTGATTACCTCAGTTGTTTTTGCCGTTAGAGCCGCTTCGTTCTGTTGTCATGTAGTTACCGTGGTTGAACATGTGATGGTGATAATGAATCATGCAGTTTACTCAGTTGTTTTCGGCGTTCGAGCCGCTTCTTTCTGTTGTTATGTAGTTACTATAGTTGAACCCAGTGATGATAATGAATCATGTAGTTACCTCAGTTGTTTTTGCCGTTCCAGTCGTTTCTTTCTGTTGTCATGTAGTTACCGTACTTGAAACCTGCCATGATAATGAATCATGTAGTTACTTCAGTTGTTTTTGCTGTTCGGCCCGCTTCTTTCTGTTGTTATGTAGTTACCGTAGTTGAACATATGTACGATGATGATAATAAATCATGTAGTTACCTTAATTGTGGCAAAAACAATTCGTTCGAGACGCATCGTTCTGTTGTCATGTAGTTACCGTATTTGAACACAGCCATGATAATGAATCACGTAGTTACCTTAGTTGTTTTTGCCGTTCGAGAAGCTTCTTTCTGTTTCGCCTTTTCCGACCCTGGTTATTCTCTCGCTTGTCTTTCCTTTCTGCTTCATTACGTCTCTCTATGAATTCGTTGACTAGCTTAGCACGTTTTGCGTCGTCCGCACTGAAAACAAAAGGATGTGTTATTTTAAATATTCATTATTATACATTTTTTTTTGGTGTTTGGATAAATTGATTTATTATTAAATAAATAATGCTGGACAATTCACACAGCATTATCTAGCACCAAGCTAAGCAGAGCTTGTGTTATGGGTACTAGATAACTGATATCATCATCATATTAGCCCATACACGTCCACGTCCACGGCTTCCCCATACGACGCCGCAAATAGCCGTACTGAGCCGCCTCCATGTATCGATTCCCTGCGATCGCTACGATGTCGTCGGTTCATCGAGTGGATGGTCTCCCATGAAGGGGGGGTTTTGCCATAATCACCACGCTTGGCAGGCGGATTGGTGATAGCAGTGTTTGTGTTGAAAAATACTCAGAAGGAAGCTGCTGCCCTTCCTCTGGTCTGGTATAACTGATATACATAATACATTATATTACATATATTGTTTTTTTATACATAGAAAACGACCAGAACACCCTGAACAAATATCAGCAGATCGTACAAATATTTGTTCAGAGGCGGGAATCTAACCCGCAACCTCCTGCATCGCAGGCAGACCTTCGCCCACCGCGCCACAGAGGTCGTCGTCATTGTACTACCATTCTGCTTAGTATTTATCTTTTGTAGCAATGTAATAATATTATATACTGAATAACGTCTAGATAGGGGGAACTGGTAGAAAGTATAGTAAGCTGCATCGACAAGTAACCCCCCTGACAGGTTCTAAAATCCGTAATTTAATTAGAATATTTGTTTTTTGTATCCCTTACGCGAATAACAGTTCAGGAGCGCTATTTGTAGCGTCGTATGGGCAACCCCATATGACGCCTTTGTCCAGCAGTGGACGTTTATGTGCTTACGGGCGCGGGCGGATCGACAGACAGCGCGGATGAGTAATAGGGTCCCGTTTTCATCCTTTGGGTAACGAACCCTAAAAAGGTTTTAGGAACCAGAAGCGAGTTTTAAAATAACAGAAGGTAAGGAGAGATAAAAAAAGTGATTTTCTTTGAGTGCTATGCGGAATAATATGGCGTGTTTTAAAAAACGATAAACCGACTTCTAATTCCCTTACTTTTACAATTTCAATAGTGAAAGAATTTTCAAAATCGGTCCATAATTGGCGGATCTATCGCGTAACATAATACAAAAAAACAGACGGATTGAGAACCTCTTCCTTTTAAAGTCGGTTAAAAACCATGGTGGTTTATTACATTTGCTACATTTTGAATGAAAACATTATCAAAACCGTAACCAACGAATGAAAAATCATCAAAACCGTACCGATTCATTGTTATGACAGCAGGCTTCTTCTTTAAAAATCACCTTTACATTATTCCTGAGTTTTCAGTAAGGGTATGGTCAGTGACAGCAGGACAAATAGTGTTCCTTTATCATGCCCTTGAATAATGGTAGTGACTTTGCACGCCTTACTGAGACTGGCAATGTGTTCCAGAGCTGTACAGCACGGGCAGTGAATGAGTTGTCATAGAAGGAAGTAGAGTGGACAGGGACTTGGAGCATAAGAGTTTCTGAAGAGCGTAGAGAAAGAGTGTGAGATTGATGAAGAAAAGTTAAACGTTCCTTGAGATAAGAGGGTGCAGAAGAGAGAAATAAGATATTATAGAGAAGAGATAGAATGTGACTATTACGGCGAAGCCGTATAGTTAACCACTTGAGCTTCCTACGAAATTCCGAGACATGGTCATATTTGCGCAAGCCATATATAAACCTTATCCCGACATTCCGCAGGCGCTCAAGTTTGTCAAGTTGTTGCTCAGTAAGATCAAGAAAGGAAGAATCAGCGTAATCAAGTAATGGAAGGAGAAGAGATTGTGCGAGAGAAATCTTAGTGGCGATAGGGAGAAAGTTCCGTAGTCATCGAAGGGAACCAGCTGAGGCAAACATCCTACGGCTGATTTCAGAGAGCTGCGGTCCCCACGACAGATTCCTGTCAATGAGGACACCTAAATTTTTCACCGTTTCGCTTTGCCCCACGGGAGTCCCATCAAAGACCACAGTTGGAAGACTACTCCAGTTTACCCGGGCTATCATCCGCGAGCTTCCTACAGTGATCAGTGTGATCACCTGCGTTTTTGCAGGATTGACTTTGAGACCGAAGCTTTTGCTCCAGTCAAGGATGCGATCTAGGTCATCGTTGATTGCGGAGATAGCATTAGGTAGTTGATCTACCGGGGCCTGCGTATAAATTTGGAGATCATCTGCATAGAGGTACGATGAAATTATTTTATGAGATATTGAGTTTATGAAAATAGCGAAAAGGAGAGGTGAAAGAACGCCGCCTTGAGGCACGCCCGCAGATATATCGCACCAAGATGAGCACACATCATCAATGCATATACGCTGCCAACGCCCATGCAAATAACTGCGAAACCAGTCAGCCACTGCTGGAGATACGTTTAGAGAGCGTAATACTCCAAGGAGAATATCGAAATCAACGTTATTAAAAGCGTTGCTGAAATCCAACAAGCAAAGGACAGTTATTTTTCCGTCTTCCATCCCAGAGCGTATGTCGTCAGTTATTTTAACCAACGCGGATACGGTACTGAGGCCTGGACGAAAACCGGACTGAAAGGGATTGAGAAGATTATTTCTGGAGAGGAATGTGATGAGTTGTTGATGGACAAGTCGTTCAAGGACTTTGGACAGGAAAGGAAGAATGGATATAGGACGGAAATCGGAAAAAGAAGCAGGCTTTGTTTTTTTTGGGAGAGGAGTAACCAGGGCTACCTTCCAAGCAGTTGGAAATAAGCCAGTAGACAGAGAGTAGTTTAGTATGTGTTGGATTACAGCAGCTATTTGAACAAGGGTGGGGAGTATCATATTACGACTAATGCGATCATCGCCAATAGCCTTAGAGGATATACATACACAACATCTTCTTTCTTCCCCATCCGCTTGAGAAGTTTCTCTTTGGTAGAGACCCATTGCTTCTCTTCCTCAGAAGAGGAATCGTCGTCGTTTTTGACGCGGTCCTTGATCTGTCTTTTTGAGCTTTTCTGTAAAGAAAACAAACAGTATTTAAACACACTACATCATTAACCCAGCAAGAGTTAAATTTCGAAAAATTTATTTTTATACTCATATGATGATGATAACGCAATAAATATCACATAATTTATGAGCATTGACAAAATAATTTCAACTATAAAATTACCTTGCTATGCTTGGGTTCATCTTTCGGACTTGTATCCTTCACTTCAGTTTTAATATTGTCCTGTAAAACGATGGGTGCATGTAGCAAGTTCAACTCTTTATTCATCATTTTGTCAGCGGTCAGCATAAGAGACTCAGATTCTTGGCTGTTAACTTTCGTCTTCGATTTGGGCCCGGTTTTCTTGGTTTTCTGCGCGTCAGGGTCTTTCGGCTCTTCCTTAATTTTCTTCCCGCCTCCGTCCGAATCGCTTTCTTGATCGTTCATTAAAAGATTCTTTGCAAGGTTGTTTTCCGAAGAACGTACTGCCACCTAAAATAAAAGGACATTTTACAAAACAATTAGATTTTTTCCTAGTACATATATGTTTATGCCCTAAACTTCAGCACCAGATCCATTTTTTCATAGACAAAGACACCAGTCTTGACATCCAAACTGCCGCTGAGAACAAAAATAGGGGTTTACAAGACTTACATTCGCTCGAGGCTTACATACGCAGCACCAGCATGGTTCTCCCTGTGCTCTGCAACAAACCAGAAAAGAATCCAAGCCCAGTAAAACATTGCCCTCGGAGTCTGTACAGGCGCTGGGCGTTAGGTACGTGCGAAACAGCGTCATCGCACGTGACCTACAGCTAGACACAGTAAAGGAGTTTATGGTAAAGTTGGCGCGCAGAATGTACGACCGAGCGGACAACTCTCGCCACGAGCATCTCAACGGACTTGCTCCTCTTCACACGAGACCACCGGACGTAAAAACTCCGTGGCGACCCCTTCCCCGGACTCCTAGAGCCGCCCGAAACTATCTCCCAAGAAGACCAGAACAGCCAAGAGGCTAACGAACAGCTCTTGAGAAGCCTGCAAGGCTCTCTGAGCGACAGCACATGACTTGAAAAAGGCCTTTCTCAACGTTGAAACCGGAATAAAGAACCCTAGTTCGTTTCCTGCCTGCATTTGACAACAACAGTCGAATGTTGAAGACCACTTGATGATGAGCCAAAGACCCACATGTACATGTGGAGGTGCATGAGGTTGGGCAGTAAATACGTTAAGAAAAATAATGTTTTTATAATTATACTCTTTTCATGCAAAACCGCACAAAAATACGAACTAGGAAACACTTACAGGAGGTGGTGTCTCATCTTCTGGATTAGCGCCTTCGTCATCATCCGAAGGCACAAGTTCATCCAAATGGTCAGAGTAAGTGGGACTTGAAGCCCTTGAAATATTCCCAGAGTTTAGTTCACTTGAACCTTCTTTGTTTGTTTTGGATTTATTCTTCGTTTTTCCATCTTTGATATCCTTGAAATCTTTTCCACTTCTGTTCAAAGACTGCAAGTTTATGAGTCTGAAAGGTAAGCATTATTATAAATTTTATTAGTTAATTGAGTTATTATAAATATAATTTATTAAATACTTTACCTGTCCACTTCCTGGTCATCTAAATCTTTGTCCATAACATCTTGATATTCATTATATATCTCAACAAATGATTCCGGAAGTTTTTCTAATATTATCTGAGCATTTGCATAGAGTTTAGGATCATTCGGATTAACATTATAACAGTGCCAGCCATGACGCTCTAAGAAATCATCTTTAGGTTTATCTTTATCTTGGTCTGTTCCTATATTCTTTTTATTTTTATGTTTTTTAGGTCCTGGACGTTTTTTTGGTTCATCGTCAAACATTGGCATGGTAGGTTCACATTCTAAAAGTTCTACAGGTTCATTCGGGTTTATAATTGGACTAGTAACCGCTTCGGAAATCATTTCAGCGGTAGCTTCTTCAGCAGCATTGTGTTCTTTATTTTTGTCCTGATCCTCTTCAACGTCAGGCATAATTCTATTAAAAACATAATGCAATAACTTTTGATAGTTTGCTGTTTCATTCTGGTCAATAACACTGAATCCAGCAAACTTTTCTTTATCTGTCAGTTCTGTGCCAGCTAAAGTTTCAGTAGAATCCACATTGTTGCATTGAACAAGGTCTTGTTTTTTCTTTGCTTTAGTAATTTCTGCACTAGATTGTTTATTTTTCATGGTTTTTGTTTTATCTTTGATATCCTCGCCTTTTTTCGTTTTATCTTCGACATCGTTATCCATTTTATTGAGCTTATACAGGGTATCAGAATCTGAATCAGGTTCTTTTTCTAACACTTTATCTTTTTTGCTTTTATCTTTCCTTGAAGCTAATGAGTAATACGATTCAGAATCGGAATCAGATGACTGAATCTTTTTCTCTTCTTGCCTTATTTTTTCTCTCATCCTCCTTGTCAACACAGCAACTTCATTTTCGGGTATTATCTTGTCATTTACAGCAGGCACTTCTTTTGGTACCACCGGGACTTCTTTATTAGTGGTCTTAACATCTTTTTTATTTTTTTTCTTCCTCTTATCTTTCTTTTTACCAGCTTTTTTAGAACCATCATCGGAACTGGATTCCATAAGGCTGCCTTTAGCTTCAACAAGATGTAATGGCTCAAAAGTATGAGGCACTAACAAGCTCATATTAGGGTCATGTCCTGGGTCTAAGTCCGGTTCATGTTGCCTGCGTATTCTTAAACCACTCTGGCTAAATATCTCATTATCATCATAAGGCACATTCATAGAGCCATCCATTGATTGTATCATCTTGTTTTTATTAACGAATTGCTCAAATGACTCAACATTATAGCTAGAACTACTATGAATTAGTGGAGATGCATCTGCTCTTATCAATGGATCCATCAGTTCCCTTTTCGCAATTATTTCATCAGGTATATGAGTCATTTCGTTTAATGCACGTAATCCTTGGTCAGGATCAGTTACTGACATCGGTTGAATTGGTTCAGATTTAACAATTGATGTATCAACTATGTTTTCTTCAGCAAAATCTATAGGTTCTCTTTTGATGTGTGTTGCAATTTCATCAGGTTCATGAAGTGTATCATGAGTTTCTTCCATACTCTCTGTAGTATCAACATGTGGAGTAAAGCAGGAACGAAACTCGTGCACCTGTAGTTGAGATGCCCATCCATTATCATCTGCCTCATGAACTGCATTGTAATCAATTTCATCATGATCAACAAAGTCATTATTATCAAATCCATCTGAGAAATTTGAACTATCTTGAGATTGCTTTCTTATTCTTACAGGTTCTTGAAGGCAATCAAATGCTTCTTCTGACAATGTGTTTATACAGTTAATAGTGAAATTTTCGTTTGCTTCATTTTCGTCACTTGTTATTGTATCAATGGCAGAATCAGTAATTTCCTCAATGTTGCTTGGATAAAGGTTATTTTTTATGATTTCAAAAGCAAGACTCTTTAATGATTTGATGTTACGTACATCAGCATGTGATGTAATGGCTTGATCATGATGTTTTTTAGTACATTCTTGCAGATTTTGTATAAGTTCTACACATAGCCTGAATAATGATTTTGGATTAATGGGAGTAACATCTTCATCAGATAAATATAATTCTTTGTCCCTTGTATGAATATCATCTAGATAAATTCCATCATCAATATTGTTATAGCTATCCATTGAATTCTCACTATCAAAAGTAACATCATTTAGTTCAAGTGTTATATGGTTTTTTTGGTGTATTTCTGATTTGAAAAATGTTTTCACAATTTCTTTGTAACATATCTTAGTGAGAGGTGAAACTGCCTTGTATATTGGATGATCTTCAAGTTCTTGTTCATCGTTTTCATTGACATCATCAATGATGTCATAATCATCAGTCCAATTAGCTTCTTCTGTACTATCAGTGTTATTTACATCACATGAATTCTTTTCTTCAGTAGATTGCTCTTTATCATTAACTTTATGTACATTATCTGAACTATGTCTATTATGGAGATTAGTTCTTAAAACATCCAAGCACAGCCGAAATAAAGTTACAGGCCCTTTTGTGTCAGCCCCATCTGTAACATTACATGTATATTTCTGAATTTCCATTTTCTTGTTATGCAAGCATTTGAGTATAGCTTTAGCGCATAGGCTGAAGAGTGTTTTGGGGCTTTCAAAGAAATTTCTTTCATTAATGACACTATTTTCTTCAGGTATTTCAATATTGTTATCAGTTGCAATCATGGTGTTAGCTGCATCCAACTCATTCACGAAATAATGGCATACATACTGTCTTTGGATACAGGTCCAATCATTGTTTATGAATGGTGCGCATGTAAGTAAGGCTTTCTTACGATTGTAGCTTTCAAAAAAGTCACTTACCATTTTCTTAGTTATCACATCAGGTGGTTTCTTATTTCGGCTGTCCTGGGCTAAAAAAGACTGAGTAGGAGTGACTTTTTTAACCATGACGTTTTTGTTTATCCAAACTGCATGTCGTCCTTTGATTTCCAGTTTCTTTTTTCCTGGAACAGGCTTCTCTGGAGTACTTGGCTTCTTAGCTATTTTTATAGAAAGTTCTTTGTTCAGGAAAACAGTCTTTGGATTGACTTTAGGTGTAGCTTTCTGTGGTTTAGACGCTGAGCCATTAGCACCAACTACTTCAATAATTTCACAATCACTATCACTATCATCTTTTGGTTTTGGAACAATTTTTTTAGGAATTTCTCTACACAATGATAGTTTATGCTCATCTAGAAAGGCTTCATACTGATTAGACAAGTCTTCTTCCATTTGTAACAAATTGTGCTTTGCGAGTTTGAACAGCAAAAATGACTTCCTCACACAATAGTCCATCTTGAGAGTATCTGTCACATTTTCAGGGTTAATTTTTTTCCTCATAAAATCTTCAGATTTTTGTGACATCAATTGTCCCAATTCAACAGTAGTTCTGACCACGCTCGATAAAAATTCACAAGCTTTTACCGTCTGTCCAGGAGTTAAATCAACATTCATTTTCATTGGAATATCATAGGGAGCACTTGTTTGTACACCCATGGTTGATGTACTGGCTTTTGTTGTTTGAGTTGATATTTCAATAGTTTTTTTAGGTTTTGTTTGATCAATGACAGGTATTTCCAGAGGAACTACAGTTTCAATGCTTGCTTTGTTTGAAACCTTTTTTATTTGTAAGCCACTATTTTTATTTGATGCAATGAAATTTTGGAATTCATTTGATTTAGCCCATGCTTCAGCCGGTGGTCTTAAAGTCTCATCTATCTTAATCATTGTACTTTCAAGACATCCTTCTATATCAGCATCATCACTTTTTGGTTTTATGATACTCACAAGAGATTTATCCAAAGATATAGCAGTACTTCCTGATGCACTTTCCGCAGTGATAAGAGAGTTTTTAGATTTTTTTCCTCTTTTAAATGGTGACATACCTAATGGTGTCTTTCTCTTTTTTCCAAATTCATCGTCAATATCATCATCTGCACTGTCTTCTGATGAGGATGATTTAATTTTTCCACCACCTTTCTTTTTACTATCACTTCTTGGGACATACTCATCATCAGAATAATATTTAGTTCCCTTTTTTCTCCGTTTAGGTTCCTCATCAGATGATGCCACATCAGCAAAAGGGTCTTCTTCCTCAGAACATTCATCATACACAAAGCTTTTCTTTGCTACCCGTCTCCTTTTAGAAGTGTCTTCAACTAACAAGCACTCACTATCAGCTGTTTGATCGGTTTTATTAGCAATGGAAGCATCTTTTACTACTTTATCTATATTATACTCAAAATCTGGCAAAGATGGCATTTTTGAGTTTCTACGTGTTGAGCTGGCACCAACAACTTCAGATATAGTATTATCAATAATGTTAGGTTCACCTAATATTAAGGATAGATCAGTTTCTATGTCATCAATTGGCATTGATCCTATTGAATCATCTAGAATTGGCTCGTTTTCAACAGGATTTGGTGCTAATGTATTCTCACTTTGCTCACTCGCCGGTGCTGATGTGATCTCACTTTGCTCACTTGCTGGTGCTGATGTGATCTCATTTTCCTCGCTTGCTGCTGCTGATGTGATCTCACTATGTTCTAGGTCTTTTTTCAATTTGCTCAGACAAACATCATCGCCATCATCATCAACATCACAACTTCCCTCATCATTGGTTATTTTAATTGGAATAGTTTTATTAGCCTTTTTGCCTTTAGTTTTTTTTCTTTTAGAAGTATTTGGTGTCACCATTTTTACATTGTAACTAGGTAGTGTTGAATCCAGTTCTATTTGACTGTTCTCTTCAGGTCTAGTAGAATCCACAATTGTGTTTTTGCTATTTTGAATACTGTTTAGCTGTTTATTACCCAGAGGTGTTTTGGCTTTGGGTTTTCGGGCTCTTGTATTTCTGCCTCGCTTACCTTGTAGTTGATCAGGAGTTAGCTCATTGGTTCCATTGCCACGAGTACTACATACTCGTCTACTGGTACTTTCTGTTCCATGAAGCATACTTGAGTCCGCATTTGTAGAGTCAGGTTCTGATAATGTCTGAACTGGAAGCATTCTTTTTGGTCGACCAGGGCGACGTTTAGCAGGTGTCACTGTTTCTGCTTCAGAGTTAGACGCTGCAGTCATGGGATATTTGGCGGTATTAGGTATTCTTCCACGTTTAGTTCTTCGAGGATAGATAGGTTCAGGATCTTGAGGTGTTTCCAATCCATCATCGGTTTGATCTAAGGTGGTGCTAAGAAAAGAATCCTGAATCATAGAAGTACTATCTTCGACTACATAGTTTTCGTCCCCTAGACCATCACAAGATCTGCTGAAATTTTGTTGATTTGTATTACCAATATTATTAGACTCACTATCAGTTGTAACTGAAAGGTTTTCAAAAACATTATGCTCAGAAACGTCTAAGAGTTGCAGGCCGGTACCAGTATGATTGTTTACTTGGGCTTGATCGTCATTAGGAATCGTATCCAATACCACTTCATTATCGTATGGAATTTCGTTTAGCTCATCACTGAGGTCAGGAACAATGTTTTGTTGAGGTGCAGTCGCAATATCAGAAAGTGTAATAAAATCCTCTTCTTCAAACACGGATTCAGCTTGAAACTTATCAAAAGCATCCTCACTGGCAGTCAAATGGTTCGCGTCCAAATTATTTTCCGACATGATGGTTGTTTTGCTTTGCCACTGCCACACAAATACAACTAAACATTATTGTATTATCGTACCCACTTTTAATCTTTCACATATTTTGAGGAAAATACACTGAAAGTACTATGAAAGTCACAACTATTTTTGCAATTTTAGCGTCACACGCGACGAAAGGAAGAGAAAAGCCACCGAAAACGAAAAGTCAGATTGCTTTGCTTACTTTTCTTTCTTGCCGCTGGCCGCCAGTGGCGCTATGCATCAAGTACGGTGGTATTGAACTAGGGTTGTTACCACCATGTACATTGTCAGTTTCTATTATTCTGAACTCTTCAGTTATTATTATAACGACAGAATATCCACGGAGAATATATTAGGACAAAGGCTTCACGGTTTTATAGTTTTCTTTTCAGTATGTACCCAAAGAGAATACAATACTGACGATATGTACCTATGATTATATTATAGGCACCGTTAGTAGGTTCTATTAGGCTGCGTTCCGTTTTTCGCATAAAGCGCTCAAGCGAGCATCATGATCCAATAAAACAGAGGGGCAAGTCTGGCAAGGCGTCGACGACGCGACGATCACGTGTCGACTGTTGGTAGTCCGGTAGCTATCGTGGACGTGTCGAGTAGCTATCGAGCAGAGACGTAAGGAAAAGGTTCATATCTGAAACGCGTCTCATTTACGAACCACTGATGTTCACCACCTGACGACTCAAAGGCTGGAATAAGACATTTATTTGCTTATTTTATTGTATTTATAACAAAATGAGTTGCCTTTAAATTCTTAGTTTTTTTATTATATCGGCTTTCCTACATGTTATAGTAACAAAATAAATAAGCGATTTTAGCGCCATTTTTGGGTAAAATAAAGAACTTCACTGTCTATGAACCTAAGGGGTAGTTGTAGTTGCATTACTAATAGATGGCGTTAGAGTCGCGATTCTTCAAAAATATTATTTACGCCTTATTTTACGTGCTTACGTATTATTTATCACTTTATAACACTCCGACAAAAGTAAGGTACATACCACAAATCGATTTATTACTAAACATGGGTCACCGGTAGGTAGTGTAGGTATTTGTTTAGGTACCAGTGTAGTAAAGTAAGAATGCTTAAAAAATGTGTTTTAGCTACTGATAAAACGACAAAAATAAACATCTAAGTAATAAAACAGTCTATTGTAATTAAGGTAGGCATGGATCATGTGTGGAGGATCTACCATGTAAGATTGTAACATCTACGAATTATTTTAAAGCTAATTCAACAAACTCTAAAATAAGGTAATTCTTAGAAAACTAGCAGCGTTAAAATAATGCAAAAATAATACAGATAATAAACTATACTAAACAGTTTTAAACTATTTAAATATAAATAAGTAAATCTTTACGTTAGTAACGTCAGCATCATTCGGACTCACAATTCTGACATTTTCCTAAAGATTTGGACGTCTCCTCACGTTAGTAACGTAAAGCGATCAAAAGCGTAATTCCACGTACGCACGATAGAGGCGCTGTACCAAATTGTATTGAAAAAGGAGACGTCTAGATCACGTCTCGTTACCAAATTCCGGCCAGACTCACGCTACAGCCTATTTCAAAATCCGTCTCGGAAACTAGCGGTTTCCGAGTAAAATCAATTTCGAACACGAAATCGATCCACTCTGAATTGCCCTGCAGGCTTACCATGAATTATAACATATAACGTAACACATAACGAAACGCGTTATCAGCGTCGTCATCAGCATTATTTGCGTTAATTTTAACGTAAATCACGCGCTACGTTAATATAACGCATCATTTTTTTTCATATTTATTTATAACATAATAAAATTAAAATTAACGTAGCGTGTTATTTACGTTAAAATTTGCGTTATAATTTATTTATATAT
This sequence comes from Eupithecia insigniata, assembly GCA_947859395.1. Lineage (NCBI taxonomy): Eukaryota > Metazoa > Arthropoda > Insecta > Lepidoptera > Geometridae > Eupithecia > Eupithecia insigniata. Next base: position 1,822,903 of record OX402009.1, on the reverse strand, counting down.
TTACGTTATAAAGCTGATAACGCGTTACGTTATGTGTTACGTTATATGTTAAAGTTCATGGTAAGCTGCTGCTCTTCCGGGAGTGTCTCTAGATGACGTCACTGTCCAGTCACCTTATTTTATAGCCACTTTATTTCAACAAAATGTAGAAGTTGGGAAACAAATGGGCTAAGGATCTAAAAATCAATAAAAAAAATACAATTGCCAATTATGTTCGTAAGACCAGTCAAAACAGCGTTAATTGAACACGAGTCAATGTGATAAATTATTGGTAAATACAAAACCACATAGTTATATCAGATTTATACAAGGAGTTCGGGGAGTTAGGATTTTATGCTACTGGTAGCACCAGGAAACAGATTCGTCTTCGTCTTCTCATTCGCCGATGGCATAGTGTAAAGCTCATGAGTTTTGCGCAGCGCCATCTAGTGTAAAAATAAAAAGCGTGATTGTTTTTTTTTTAAAGATTGCTATGAAAAGCCCTCATTATATCTTGGTTGGTCAATCTGACGCTAATCGATAGGAACGGATCATCCGATCCAGGGACCACGACCACGGAATACCATTTTATGTACTAAAATTTTCTCTTCTCTATCTATGACCACCACCAAGGACATATCGGTCCTTTTGACAAGTAGACCGATGCGTTCATGGAGAAAGACGTTGAAATAACTTCTGCTTTTCTAATTTGGCTGGTTAAATCATAGAGTAGGTTAAATAGTGGCTACGAACCACAGAAGGCGTAGCTCTACGATGTCTGTGCTACGAACGAATACGAAAACTTGACGAAAACCTAAACCAAAGAGAATACAATACAGATATATAGTCTGTGGATTGTACACTGTATTGTACATACATACAATACAATTTTTCTGCTTGTTTTCTGTTTTGTTTAATCGTGGTTTAATCTACAAACTTAGTTAGAGTGCAGCAGTCGTAACGTTGCAAAATACTAATATACTTGGCAGAAACATCAAATGCTTGATCACCATGTATTTTCCCATAGGATGGCCAAAAGTTCTAAAACCTGTTGGTGCTGATAATCAAATTATAATGCAAATAGTGTCTAATCGGGATAAAATATTATTTGCATCACTCACTGACGATTCTCTTACGGTCTGGTTTTGTAAGGTAAGTGCATGGTATCATACAAATTGATACATTGTACCAATTCTGACAACATTGAGCTACCATGGAGCTACCAGCTTTCTGTATGTACAGAAAACTGGCAAACTAGTCCCATATTGCCATTATCAAAGCAGTCAAATCGTACATAGTCATACAAACTAGCATTGGTGGGCCATCGGCAAGTGGACTAAACACTTGACTGCAATGTTCATACTTATTATTATATCAATAATACCTTATTTCTTATTTGATAATAATAACTATGTTTATAGTATAAAATTTGACCTGTCTAAGAGCTTATTTTGTAAGCCTAAAGAAATAAAGTTATCGATTCTGATTTTATAGGTACTGTTTTGCTGACTTATATCTCCAATGTACTCCAATAAGATAACTTTGCCTTCAATTCAGTGCTTAACTCTACCAGATTACCTGCAAATTTACCTACATAGGTACATTGATATTTATATTATAAAACTGGTGAAATCTAAGTACAAATGTAAAATCTTTTCTCTTTATGTAAACAATGTTCTTTGAGAAATAAATATCTTTAACCACATATTTTGTGTTTTCAGCCAACTGTACCAATAGTATATCATAGACGCAATGAAGAATCTTTGCAGAGACTCGGTCTCAATGTTGGAGTGGAATGGAAGCCAGATTCATCAATGTTATGCATTTCAGTAAGTATTTTGTACTATATGGTAGTACCACAGACATGATACTAGCTGCGCCTGTGGGTAGTACATCTAAAAGTTTGCTATTTTACTATAAAAACTATCATCATCGGTGTTTTTCTGTTAATCCTCTTACGTAATGAAAACCTAAATCGGAAAAAAACAAAAAAAAACATTAATTTGACACAATTAGTGTATACATATACATATTGAATCCATAGAGTCCTAAACTAGCTGGGCTGGTTAGTTAATTTTATTTATTTTAATAATTTTTCCAATCTGAAATATTTTAACTATATTGATTTCAAATTCATCTAATTATATATTATTGCCTACCTACACTACATTTAAGTTGATTTTAGTGCCTTAATCTTAAGAACTAACATTTATTATAAGAGATCTTTAACATAACTACTAACGAATTATGTATTAGTAGGTACTCTGAAATAAAAGAATTTAATTGATTTATTAGGACTTTTCCTTTTAAAGCTCGTGCCCCAAGTAAAAATTAGAAACAAATAACTAAAAATAATAATGTAAATAAAAATGAAAAACCTATTCAAATGAAAAAACCTACTATCACTACAAGGTTGCCTTGTAGAGATCGCTTTTTAGCGATAAGACCACCAATCCATTTGTATTTGTTTGTAAATTGTGCATTAAAGCATTTTCTACCTATCTATCTATCTATTCTAACCACAGACATGATACTAGCTGCACCAACAGTACCATTTAGTATAATATTTATCAAAATAGATTTCTACCACATTTTGATTGTGATAGTGACTAATCTCTATTTCAGACCACTGAAGGACATCTCATATTGTACAATGTAGAGTCTCACTGTGAGAATACAGCGTACCAACAGTACGACCCACCAACTGCCAGCCTGCGGCGAGACTCAGCGGAGCTGTTTGTAAAGGAAGTCATTCCATCCTTGAAAATCACTCTGGTAATAAAACACAATATTAATTTATCTGCCGGACTATGCACGCAGCGACAAAGTGTTCTGACTGTTTTGTCTCACTCTTTTTCATGTGATTATCATAATCTCAAATGCATGACAAAACGGAAGGCAAAATTTTATGTTAATGGCCAAGCACAAGGATTTTTATCTGGGGATAAACAAAAATAACATCAAATTGTTATTAAATGTAGTAAAATATTTGAATTTCATTCCTCTAATAGTTTCCAATAGTATGAAGCCATCACAGACAGCTATAATATACAGTGTGTCCCTGGATAAAGTGCAACCCCGAAAGGGGGTGAAACTAGACCAAAAATTATCGACTACGAAGACATAGCGCGATATATTTTCTATAAAAATTTTCGGGTGACCTCACATGCAGCTATAATTTATATTTCTATGACGTCACTAAGGTACACGTTGACTGTATATTTAGATTTTAAATTCTTTTTCTTTCACTTGTGCAGGTAAATCTATCCACCCCCATCTCAAAAAGCTATCCTGTATATTTGTACAATACAAGTATTCTTTATTGTATACTAGAAAAACAACATGAAAAGAGATGTTACATAGGACAAGTACAATGGGCGGCCTTATCGCTTAGAAGCGATCTCTTCCAGGCAACCTTTTGTACCTCTCGTAGTTCTTCTGTCCTTGTCTTTGCAATTATTTTTGGGTAGCAAACGGCATTCCAAAGAAAATGATAGGAATAGTACACTGCATACAAATTTGACTTGTCTAAGTGCTTATTTTGTAAGCCTAAAGAAATAGTGTTATTGATTCTGATTCTGATTCTGATCAGACTTGAAGCAATCAAGAAGCGGCATCCAGTAAATTTTTTAATTTGGTATACGAAAATGTATATACCTACGCTTCGCGCTCGCGTCAAATTTGCCCACGTAGTACGCAGTGTAATAAGATAGAACAAAAGCTGAAAAAACAACTTTATTTCAGTTCAAAGAAGTCCTAATATGGGACGGCCAAATTACCCGTATGTGCTGTATATCAGGCACGGAGATCTTGGTGTGTACCACTCGCTCCCATCTCCTGAGGTACCGCTGGGACGGGACACAGAATAGAGATTACTGCCTTGACCTGGGCCGGATACCGTTCTCTATTAATCAACAGGTTTCTAAAGGTTAGTTCCTCATATATAAATAATGCTGTACAATATGATCTAGCCCCAAGTTAAGCAGAACTTGTGTTATGGGTACTATATGACTGATATACTTAATCATCATCATCATCATCATCATCAGCCTATACACGTCCACTGATGGACATAGGCCTTAATATACTTAATACGATATATTAAATAGATAGATATTTTTTATTATAGATAGGAAATACCCAGAACACCCGGGACAAATATTTGCAGATTGCGCAAACATTAATCCCAAGGCGGGAATCCAACCCGCAATCTCCTGCGTCGCATACAACAGTTTTAGCTTTCAAAAGAGGCATCATGAATGGGTAAAGATAAAGATTTTTTATTTGCCAAAACATGTGTAAATTAATGTAACAAAGTAATTACAATTTGTGAATCAACATGCTTGACCATAGTCTGTATGCAAATATTTGAGAGAGAGTGGCATGCAGTCACCTAATATTTACTAAAGTTTATTACATTCAAAAAATCGAAGAAATTTTAATAAGATCCCAATATATGTATGTATATGCTTAAGACCGAAGGAAGTCCCAGAGTTATTCGAATTCTACGTCACATGACCTCGTGGCGCAATTGGTAGCGCATCCCGTGCGGATTCAAGTCCCGTCGAAGTCGAAAAAATTTGGGATACTTATTACAATTTCTTAGAAATTATCCCGAGGCTTACACACTATAATAGCAAAAACCTTATTCAAAAAATCGTCAATATTATAATAACACTTGCAAATTAATAACATTTTCAATTTCTGTTTAAATTGTTGGACATTTAGTTCTTTTAGCTGTATAGGTAATTTTTGATAAATTTTAGAAACCATACTAACAACACTTTTCCGCATTAATGCTGTGTTAGCTGGATGTGTTTTGACCCTATTATTATCTCGTCTATTTCTGCATACTGTGTCTGATAACCGGGGAAATAGATGAGGATTATTCTTAACATAAAGTGCTACCTCTAATATGTAGAGTAGGGTTGTCACGTTTGCCGCATGTCGGATAAATAGCGAGCGAACTGCAACGAAAAAGAATAGATCCTAAGATAAACTACCTCTCGGCAAAAACGTCGTCACTGGTGAGAGATACTAGACGCGCACTTGAAAAACTGAACCTTGGTGACATTTAACAGAGAGGAAGGCCTTTCCACTTACCCAGCAGTGATATCATTTAATAATATTTTGGGGTGTTATTAAATTTCTTACAAATTAATGCGTAAGCTCTCACAATGAGCCTCAGTGAGGTACTGAGGCTCATTGTGAGAGCTTACGCATTATAAAAAAACCTTAGTGATACAGTTCGTTATATAGTATAGTTAGCTAATTTGTAAATGGAAGTGAAAAGAAAATTAATAACACCTTATTTCTTATTTGATAATAACTACGATTATATAAAACTGTTTATATTATCAAAGTTGACGTGCTTATTTTATAAGCCTAAAGAGATAAAGCAGTGGTAGCGTAGCTTGAGCTGGTACCCGGGCGGATTTTTCTTTTTCCCTGCGAGAGGTGTCAAGATGGCACCCGTCGGGGCTTGGTACCCGGGGCGGACCGCCCCCTCCCCCTCTAGTGAAATAAAGTTTGAGGAAAGAAATATGAAATCTACATTTGTTAAATCAATGTAACAATATGTACGCAATAAATAATTATCCGATTGTTGCGAGTTCACAGTCATAGTTTCATATTAGTTTAGAAACTGACCAAAAATTGGACGGCATAATTTGACCCATTATAGTAAAACCTGAAACCTTCCAATCGTTAATTAAAACCTCTCATACATTTTCCGTTTCAGCTGAGCCAATACAAGAAGACAGTGTGCATGTTAATGACATTGAATACTCTCCATTGGTCTGTGGTTTTGGTATAACCTTAAATGACGGTCGGGCTGCCTACCTTACTGCTCCGAATCTAAAGTTTGATCCTAATGTAAGTAGTAATAGAGCTTAAAGTTAGTTACTCATAATTGAGGTAATATAGAAGAAACTGCCGAAATATAGAAAATCGAGAAGTACCTTAGAAATAATGTCTTTTCCAATGTCTCCAAATGTGTCCATATGTGAAGAGCAAATGGCTTGAATCCATATGGCAAGAACATATGGTTTAAATCCATATGGCAAGAACATATGGTTTAAATTCATATGGCAAGAACATATGGTTTAAATCCATATGGCAAGAACATATGGTTTAAATCCATATGGCAAGAACATATGGTTTAAATTCATATGGCAAGAACATATGGTTTAAATCCATATGGCAAGAACATATGGTTTAAATCCATATGGCAAGAACATAATATGGTTTAAACCCATATGGCAAGAACATATGGCCTAAATCCATATGGCAAGACCATAATATGGTTTAAATCCATATGTGAAAAACATATGGTTTAAATCTAAGACATTGGACACGATATTGTTTCTAAGGTACTTCACGGTTATCTATGTTTCTGCAGTTTATTCCATTGCAGAAATAATTAAACGAATATTTTTCCTGACCAGATTGGTTTGGACACAGAATTGGGGGTAAGAGGGTTGCAATTGCTTGATCAGCGTTTCCCTATCTTGTTGTTGCTAGATCCTTAGTACACAACAAAGTTGGCCACGATCTTACCGCTAGCTAGACTCCGAAATAACCCTGTATTGAAATTCCAATCTTATCACAAGAGGCCTATCATGGCCGCAATGACATGAAAACCACCTAAAGCTAATAAAAAAGACCCTGTATTGAAATTCCTTTCTTATCACAATAGGCATATCATGGCCGCAGTGACATGAAAGCCACCTTAAGCCAATAAAAAAGACCCTGTATTGAAATTCCTTTCTTATCACAATAGGCATATCATGGCCGCAGTGACATGAAAGCCACCTTAAGCCAATAAAAAATTCCCTGTATTGAAATTCCTATCTTATCACAATAGGCCTATCATGGCCACAGTGACATGAAAGCCACCTTAACCCAATAAAAAAAGACCCTGTATTGAAATTCCTATCTTATCACAATAGGCATATCATGGCCGCAGTGACATGAAAGCCACCTTAAGCCAATAAAAAAATCCCTGTATTGAAATTCCTTTCTTATCACAAGAGGCCTATCATGGCCGCAGTGACATGAAAGCCAACTAAAGCTAATAAAAAAGACCCTGTATTGAAATTCCTTTCTTATCACAAGAGGCCCATCATGGCCGCAGTGACATGAAAACCACCTTCAGCCAATAAAAAATTACCTGTATTAAATCCCTAAATAAGCTCAATGAGTGGCCCTACAAAGTGTGTACCCAGAAAGCACAAAATCAGACCTACAAGTACCGTAAAGTAATAATTTATTTGTCTTTCAGGCGGTACAAGGTATATGGGCGACGGGTATTGACGATGCTACTTGTGCGAGAGTCAACCATAAGTTTAGGTTAATAGCTATTGGGCGGAAAAAGTAAGTACATACATACACAGTCATAAACACGGATATTCACACACCACTCTCATATACACACACTAGTCACTACTTATACTCATATACAGTGTGAGTCTGCATGTAGTGCACAAACTGAAATGAGAGAAACTACGCCCTTTTTTTCCAGTTCACAAGTGGATGTGTTCACGATAGACGAGGCGACGGGCGGTCTTGAACTATCTCACACAATGGTACTCAGTTCTAAAGACTTCCCTGGCGATCCGGGGCCCATCAAATGTATGCGGTAAGTTTACTTTATAGATTTATTTATTAAATCTTCAAAACCTTAGTCTAGACTAATGTCTATGGTCTAAGGCTTAGATTAGACCACCTTCAAAACAGAATAGAAGCCAACTAAAATTAAATATTTGTTGGATTCTTTGTCTATTTGATTAATTTAATATATAATAGCAGTTAGCTCAATTGTTTCAGTTGTAAATACTAGTTTAAATTGTTTATATTATTTGATTGTTATTTTCTTTGTCAATATAGATAGATAATCGTTTCTCGATGTGTCTATTTGGAGAAAAAGTTTAAGCGCTTATAGGAAGTGCTCTAGGCAAAATACATATGTATGTATGTACATTTTTTATTTATAAATTTTTCAACTTAAAAGTACATTGCAGTAAATCTTTCCTGCCAAACTGTGCAACAGTTTGTCGGCAGTAGCTCTCGTGGACAACATTGAATTAAGTTGTAAATGTAAACTAATTCCTTAATTAACCTAGATTGACACTTATTTTATTATTTACCTAAATTGATATCTAAAAGAGCGCTACTTCGCAGATTAGTTATACTTCGTAATATTGGCCTGGCTCCTCTGCTATTCTGGCTCTAGTTGGCTATTCCAAGCTGGTTTCGTGGCTGGATGCTGAATTGCCACAAACATACTCATAAACATTTAAAATATTAGTAGGATGATTTCATCTAAGTTTGCCGTATACTGTTTAGATTCACTGTAATGTAACAGGCTGCGGCAATTCGAGCTTTTCTATGATATGGTTTGTATTCGAGTGAGACGTTTGCAATTGGTTAGTAGTCTTTATGAGTTCGTCACGTAATAAAATTACGGAGTAATTTTGTCGTTATCGAATATTGACATAAAAACTTGTACGAGCACAAGACACCGTCAATATAGCGCAATGTTGACGGCTCTAGGTTTTCATAGAGCAGTATCAAATACGCATATGATTTAGACAGTAATTCCTTCCAGATGGACAGCCGACGGTCGCTGCGTAGCGGTAAGCTGGGAGCGCGGCGGGGTCTCCGTTTGGAGCACGTTCGGAGCCCTGCTTATGTGCTCGCTGGCTTGGGACTACGGCCTCAGTCAGGACCTGCTCAATCATAACCCGCTTGTTGTTTCTAGTCTGGTGTGTACTTTATCTAACGCTAAATAAGATGTTATGGCGGCTGGCGGGTTAGAATTCGCGCCGTTTGTCGAATATTCCTCGCTCTTTTCCGTTCAAATAGAAAGAAAGAAAATATTTTTATTTACCTTAAAATCATTCTACACAAAAGCGCTTTATTCAAATTGATTTTTAAATTATTATTGTCTAGCCAACATATAACTGAGTTGAGTGATTCATTAATGTCCGATTTATAGGTTTCCTTAAAATACAATTAGATACATTAAATAGTCAATGTGCTGTCATCAGCACATAAAGTAATCGGTTGATTTAAAGCTTTCGGCAAGTCATGTATATATAGAATAAACAGAAGTGGTCTAACACACTGCCCTGAGGGACACCTTAAGTTATACCTCTGACGCTTGATTTGTGTGTGACTTCTTGTTTAGTTTTAAGATCGACCCTTGTTATTTCAGTGATTTGTTGACGACCTGTAAGATATGTATCAATCAATTTTAAAATATTGCCTCGTATCCCATACGCTTCAAGTTTATTTATTAGGATTTTATGATTTACGTAGTCAAAGGCCTGGGTCATGTCACAAAAAATTGCGCAAATAGGTGTCAAGGTCAAGTTTTCAAATGTTACGATTGGTTACAGGAATGGGCGACGGAGGGCTACCAACTATGGATGGTGAAAGTCGAAGGGGATACCAACACCAATCTTATTCAACTAGATTTTATGAAGAGCCCACTGAGCGTCAATCCTTGTATGGTAAGGTGATTCTTATCTCAAAAAAAAATATGTACATTAAGGTTAAAATACCGTTGAGTAGATTGAAAAAAATTATGTACATACATTAAGGTTAAAACACCTTTGAGTGTGATATCACACTAATATTATAAATGCGAAAGTTTGAATTTATGGATGGTTGTTTGTTACCTCTCCACGCCAAAACTACTGAATGCATTGGGCTGAAATTTTTCATACTAGAAGTTCTAGGCGAAAGGCGTTGCCCTTGTTTTATTCCACACCTAGACCCCTAGGAAAGGAAAAACATTAAATTACTCTTGATCTCGATTTTTTTTTTGCAATTTCTGACTTTTTTAGTACTACAATCTCAGTTACTCTCATAGACATAAAAAAAATATAGGTCCATGGTTTGTCCGATAAAAGATTTTGTTCAGTATAATAAATGGTATCGATTGGCACCCTTAAAAGTGGTATAAAATGCTTCTGTTGTTGCTTACCGTTAATTTTTTTTAAATCTCTGAATGGGGGAACAAGTTTTCGCTAAAAATTGTGGATATTCTTCTAAGAGCATTTTCCTGTACCTACAATGATTAAAGAAAATCTCCTTACCGCCCCTTCAAAAAAATCCACTATACAGGATAGTTTAGTATACGCTACCTACTGTTGTGGTGCTAGATGTTGTATGGATTAACAAGCATTATCATAACTGTAGGTTTTCCTTAAATAAAGTTTATTTTTCTATACAGAGCAACCAAAGACATCTCTACCTACAAGCAGACGACAAACTCTACGTAAATTTAGAAGACAACCTAACAAAACGTACCAAAATATCAATAATAGACTCGTCCGGCGACGGCTACGACAACGGAATGGACCAGCCCAACTTGGAATATGAGAGCAGTACTAACTACAGGGAGTTCATTGACGACAACGAGTGCAGGAAACAGTGGATTGTGTTGCCACTGCCGGCTACTTATATCGCTACTAATTGGCCGTTGAGGGTAGGTAAATTATAAACACAACACCCAATAGACACTTGCATAGCACGTAGATTGCTTATGTTCTCATATACCCACGGTGCATTCCGAATTACGATTACAGCGCTGATAGCGAGCACAAAATATTTTGCGTTCCAAATTAGATATCACGATATTGACAGTTGAGTGCTAACATTAATTCGGAACACTCATGAGCGCGCTCACGGTCACGTGGCGTGTCGTGGTGTCAATGTTAATATCTCATTGCAATACAAAAAGAGAGCATCAAAGTTATTCTCCGACCGTTGATTTGGTCTTCTATATTTATTTCCATTTCTTTGTAAAAACTTGCAAACGAACGTTTTGTTGAAAAAACCCAAAGAAAAACCGTTAGTAAACAAACCCAATTGTCAGATTTGACAGCACGCTCACAGAGATTTCAGTTTGTAGCATGGTCATTGATATCGCTAAATGGCGCATGTAATGACGTCATCTATGACGTCACACGGGACAACGTTGTCGCGCTCACGATAATACGGAACGCGTGTGAGCGCGATGATATTGATTTTAGCGTAATTCGGAATGCACCGCCAGAGTGGTTGTAGAGTATGTGTTTTCATCATCTCATCCCAAAATAGATCATGCAAATCTGTAAATATTCGTTTCTCAGTGAAATTAAACCCGTAACTTTCACCCTCACCTTATTATTTAGCTGTTATGCCCCAAAGACAGTCTAGATTTTAAGGTCGTGACAGGACTTCTTCTTTGTTGTGTCGATTTTTTAGGTATGCGGTAAAAAACACCCTATTTTACATTCACAAGTTCCCCACAGTATAGTGCAATAGACGAGGACGGTGTGAACGTATGCGTTGCGGGTCGCACCGGGCTCGCTCACTACAACTGCATGTCCAGACGGTGGAAACTATTCGGCAACGAGGCTCAAGAGAAGGACTTTGTGGTCACTGGCGGGATGCTGTGGTGGCGAGAGTATATTGTCATCGGTAAGTTTATGAAGTAACTTTGTGCTCCGAAGGTAGAAAGCAGGTCGTCGGGCGGTATTATAAAAGCTTTCACAGTCATCGATCTATTCTTGATTTCTATGACAAAAGCGTTACTCAAGCATTACTTGATAACTGAGCATAGCTTCATAATACGGGCCTTGACAGGTTTTCGATAGGGTAAGATTGTTTAAGATATTTATGGAATACTAGCTGACGTTGTACTCAGAAAAACTATAGCACTTAATACCTAATTACCTATCAGTGAATGGATTTTAAGAATCGGAAAATTTATTCCGGATATTACCCTTTAGGAAACGTATTGGAATACCATCAACTGTCATCAGTAAGAACCATTCTAGGTTCAGACTTATTTTTCTTTGTCTTCTGTTACTCAAAATATTGCCTTTCCACACATCGAATAGAGTTCGCTTTCCATTACTCAAATACCGAAGCTTCATCTCTACTTGTTCCTACAGGTTGCTACAGCATTCTCGACGGTCACGACGAGATTCGCTTCTACCCGCGCGACGCGAAACTAGACAACAAGTTTGCTAAAATAGTGCGCGTACAATCGCAAGTGTTCGTCGTCGATATCTTGGACGATCAACTGGTGGTGTTTGGAGCGGACGCGCTTGTTACCATTTATGAGCTGAGCGTGGACAATAGTAAGTTCTATTATGATGGTTTTTGTATTTTATGTACCTTGATACACAATAGTATAAATCTATACTCTGATTTAGAATCCAAGATATTTTATGTCCACAAAGACGAATGAAAACTTAACAAAAACTGAAAACATAGGCAGCATAGTTATCACTAAAAACTAAAACACAAACTTCAACAACGCATAATCTCACATGTGTAACAAAAATAGTTTAAATTTCAATTCGAAAACGAACGAGAAATCAATTAAATGTTGAATGAAAGCTTTAAAAACCAAAAATTAGTTCGAGCTTCTGTGCTTTGCTTCCATGTCATTATAGTTATCGCATATACGAATATCGTTAAATATTTTGCAACAATATTCCTTGGGTTTTGTAACCCCTTTGTATACAAAAAATATCCAGGTTTTTAAATACAATATAATAAAATATAATAATTCATCCAAAGCCCACGTATATAGGGTTTTAGCTACATAAATATCTTGTGAATTTTCCCAGTTGTTTGAACTAATAAAAGTTCCTATTCCAGCTGGCATGATAGATATGAGATGCGTACAGGCCGTCGACATATCTGCATTATCTCACCCCGCGTGCGTCGTCTCAGCCGCGCTATGTCGTCTACAGGATCCACCGCAGAGACACCGTGCATCGCAGCCGCTTATACACACACAACGACAGCCGGACTCATTGGTGAGATAACGCCAGAACTACTAAATAAATCGGGCTGAAACGTTGCACAAAAATTTTTTTGGCCCTGTAATTAAATAAAGTCTACTCTAAATTATTATTAAAAATCCGCGTGCGAAGTCACTGGCAGGAGCTAGTAGAGATGTAAATTCTTGCACAATAATTTGGAGTCGGTAACAAATTATTTATTTTCAGGTGATCAACGCAAGCGGCAGACTGATGATGGTCCAAAGGGAAGAGTATGATGTCGACGAAGACAATAATCCGGTAAGTTACATAAGGGCCTACAATACCTCGCCATTGTGTGAAAAGGATAGGCATAGGATTTCGCGTTCATAGGAGCGGAACAGAGCAGAGCGTCATTACCGCAAAAACCATGTTATTGTTTTTTTACGGTAAAAATAATAGTAATTTTTAAAATAACCATTTTAAAAATTACTATTATTTAAGAATATATTTAGTTTAACATGTTTTTGGAATTGTCAATGAGCAGTATTTACTGTCGCTGACAGTACCAATTACTTCTTCATGTTTGCAACATTAATGATTGTAATTTGCTGCCACCTGATTACATTTATGTAATAAGGTGTATTGATTGTTACGTGTCAGCGAATATCAGTCTGGCAACACTAATTGTATGGAATTTTATGCGTGAATTGTTGCGGAAAATTTAACAAACTTAACAGATTCCAGAACCAATGGAATTGCAAATACATGTCGTGGTGATGATAATTTTAACCGATTCAAAAAAGGAGGAGTTTTTATGTTCGGCCGTATGTACGTTTGATTTTTTTTAATTTACGTACTTCTTTGAATCATCATCATCAGCCCGTACACGTCCACTGCTGAACATAGCCTCCCCTAAACGACGCCACGAATAGCGGTCCTGAGCCGCCTCCATCCAACTACTCCCTGCGACAGCCACGATGTCGTCGGTCCATCGAGTGGGAGGTCTTCCCACACTCCGTTTCGCATTGCATCGCGGTCGCCACTCGAGAACCTTTACTCCCCAGCGGTTATCGGTTCTACGAGCTATATGGCCTGCCCATCGCCATTTCAGCAATCTTTGAATACATTAAGAAAAAAAAATGTTTTCGCTATTTCATTCTTTTATTCTATTAAAAATTATCCCGAGGTGGACCCATAAAATTTTTATTCCCGAGGGATTAGTATTTGGCCAAAACTTAAAAAGACAACAAAACTTAAAAAGTATTTCAAATTATGAAGATGGTTTTTAGTTTTTTCCAAGTAATTAAATTATGAAAACATTGGTCAATAACTTATCTCCGCTCTCCGCTCCGCGCTATGTTTTGGTGGAAAACGGTCTTAAGATTTAAGACAGAAGATATGTATTTTTATTTTATTTAGAAACAACATCATTACAGGTTTTTTTTGAGCCCTAATGCGATGCTATATCTAGGTTACATTGTATAATAAATCTATTTCTCCTGGTCCGATTTCATTCATCTTTTTTTGATACGTTTTCTAATACTTGGTAGAAAGTTCTTCATTTAAAAAAATAAGAAAATTGCACAGATACTTTGAAAATTTAAGAAAACTTAACGACTACCTTTATTATATATACTTTTTAATGTAACCTTAGCCCCAACGTTATATACTCTTTGCTAAGCAGGTTTGAAATAACTGTCAGATGTTTGACAGTAAGTTGAATGACAGGACAACGTCTGTCGGGTCAGCTGTATAAATGAAGTAGGACAAGTTCACATAGCGTCACTTAGTCCCATGCTAAGCAAATCTTGTGTTATGGGTACTAGATAACTGATATTCTTATTAATATGAGGGTAAAACATTAAAAAATAAAGTAAATTTTTTAAAATATTTATTTCGCTCAGGTACACTTCGTCGCTTTGGATACCGTACTTAACTTCTAAACAGACCTATGTGTATTTTTGCACGCGAATACCGTGCAAGAACACACTAGCGCCGCGAGTAACTAAAAGGTTACCTATACACGGAGAAGTTAAATATAACTTATAATACATTTGCCACGATGTGTCTATGCCGGTATTAGGCAGGCCATACAAATAAGAAATCCTTAGGAAGGTTTTTAACACACAGAAATATCGCTCAATAAGTCGTTTTCTAAGAAACTATAACCTTATTTACATTAGAACTCAATAGATGGCGCGTGTCTTTCGCGGAAGAATAGAGATAGTTAAAACGCCTTATTCGGGTTGTTTAGTTTCTATGAAACTTCCTATTATTACAACGTAACGGCTTAGCCGCTCCTCTTTTGTTTTTCACTGTGCTTTAACGAGTTGATGAGGCAAGACAAAGCCGGTCCGTTTCGATACAAGATTCTGAAAGGTGTGCGTTTTTATGAAAAGGACAAGTTATTTAGCGGTGTCTACGACCGGCTTAGATACATCGAACAAAGATTAACTACATCAGTGCTTGGTTCTAATGGTGACAGTTTTATCAGCGAGATTGATGGGCCCGGTTGCCCAGCGGCGGACTTTGCCCTTACCACCCCAGGACGACCCTGATAGATGCACCCATGGCCCATATTGTGGGACAGCTAACCAGGGAAGGAAGTCCAACTGCGGGATAATATGTTGGTCATAAATTGGGGCATGTTCTAAAATTGGAATTTGGTCTATGTATGATCCGTGGTCTATGATTGGTCTGTGGTCAACGATTGGTCCGTGATCTATGTTTGGTCCGTGGTCAAAGTTTGGTCCGAGTGGGATGGCTTCATGAGCTACTTCCACGATCGGTGCCGGTTCTGCGACGGCCACCGGTGTTATAGAGTGAACGCTCGGGCCAGTCCGTTTCACGACCGCGTTGAACCCTCTGATTGGATCAGCTGTGTATTCGACCAGTCGGATGTTGCCGTCCGGTTCGACCAGCGAATAGGCGCCTCGGACGACGTCGCCTTGGCGGGACTCCCATTGAGCTTTGTTGTCACCCGTTGATGGGTCGTTTACTGCGTAGTTGAATCCGTAATCGGAATTCGGCTGGAAAATATGTCTTATGTTAAATGCTATAAAGTTCTCTGGAGTGTAATTTAAAAGTGCTTTCAACTAATTTACTTACAATACTAAATAAAACTTATGCTATGGGCTGTTAAGCTTTCTTTGGCGTAATTTTAATGTGATAAAGAATTGAGACACTACTATCGACGACGAGAAAATATGTCTTATGGCAAGCTTAATAAAGTTCCCTTTGGCATGACTTGGAGAATGTATAATTTAAGGATTTTATTATTATAGTGGGTAAGCCCTCGCACTCGGGGTAATCTCAACGAAATTAAATGATATCCCAAATGCGCCATACTCTGTAAGGAAGTCCCAAAGATTTTCAACGTCGGGTACTTGATTCTGTGGCGCAGTTGGTTAGCACAGTCCCGTATTGAGGGGAAGGCCGCTGGTTCAAGTCCCGCCGAAATTGTAAATTTTTGGGATATCATTTAATGTATAATTTACTTACAATACTATCGACGGCGTAGAGAGGTCCCCCGATGGGGTTCGCCGATGCGACTGCGACGGTTGCCAAAAGGCATGACAGCTGAAAATAAAACAGTTATTTATTACGTCATCATACCACTTAAAAATCGTAGCGACAAAATCCACAAAGATTGCAGAACAGCTGGTAATTTTTTGCAGCGCCATCTTCTTCCAAAGTAAACAAACCTAAATGGAAACTATAATAATGGAAAATAATGGGAACGAAACTAAGCAACTGCGCTACGTAGTAGGCACATTAAGTTATTCAAACCCAAAGATAATAAATCTGTAGATTATGCAAATATTTTCCTAGACCGGATTCAAACCCACAACTTGGATATCACCACTCACTATGCCACGAATGTCGTCCACACCTTAGCGACTTCTTCCCTTTTAACTCCGACTTCCGAAATTAGGAATTTGAGATAGATAATTATTTATTTCACAACCTTAAAAACATTCACTAGTACATTATAATTAAACTTATCCTATAAAAAGGCAGTGGAATTGGCGGCCTTATCACTTAAAGTGATTTCTTCCAGGCGACCAAGGTGAAAGAAAAGATCATAGGATGGCGGGGTTTAAGCTAAACTAATACTAATATACCCCAGTTCGGTAGTTAACTGGGAAGTAAAAGGAAGTGCCATTACCGCAAAATATGTATTCATATTTCCTGACGAAGGTACTCCAGTGAACTGACAAAGTGTACTGATGCTTTATCACCACCTTCTTGCTTATTTATACCACACTAATTATTCGACCTGGCCCGCCCTGGTTTGTGAAGCATCTTCGCCCTGATTTGTGTCAGCGATACTTTTTGTTTTGTTTTTTTTTTGTTTACAACCAGTTCCGTTGTGTGAGTAATCAGGTATGCGGACAATTATGAACTAATACAGTAATTTGTAGGTGATTATTCGTTTGGATGGTTTGGGTGTTCTCTTGGTTTCTTGTACAGTGGCTTTGGAACTGCCATCGAGTTATCCTGTAGCAGTAAGTGTTTCTAATATCAACTCGTGCAATAAAAAATAAGAAATGCTGGACAACCCACACAGCATTATCTAGCCCCAAGCTAAGCTGAGCTTGTGTTATGGGTAACTAGCTGCTGCCCGCGCTTTATCGGGATAAAAAAAAACACCGATATGTTATTTCAGGTCCACCCATACCTTTCAGCCCAATCAGTTCACTAATTTTTTCGTGAAAGAGGAACAAACATCCATACTTTCACACTTTTATATTTACAACATTAGTAGTATTGGAGATGGGTTTATGCTGGGCATTTACTCAATACGCCTGTAAATGCCTATTTACTCAAAATGCCCTATAAATGCCCGGCATAAACCCATCTCTAAGTAGGCTAGATGACTGATATACAGAATACAATGTACATAATAGATATATATTTTAATACCCAGAACAGCCGGAACAAATACTCGCAGATCGTACAAACATTTGTCCTAAGGCGGGAATTGAACCTGCAACCTCCTGCGTCGCAGGCAGACCTCCGCCCGCTGCGCCATATCGGTCGTCAACAAATTAGTGGATGAGGACCCGACTCGATAGCGTAATAGTTAGGTAGGGCCTATATCCACCAGAAAGCGCTCACGGGCGGATCTGGTAGATAAAATTTTATAATTGACAACAACGATTGGCTAAATTCTGTGTTGTTTCGATTTTGTGATATCTGAAAGAGAACTTCATCCAGTCTCAGAGTTCGAGTGAGTTGGCATTGACGAAAGTATGTGACGTCTAATTTTTGTATGAGATTTCCGTAGTTCCGTATCCGCGCGATAAATACACTACTGCACCAACCTAACCCAATATATATTTTGTTAGATCTTACCAGAAAAGGTTAATTTAGTGCATAAATTTAATAAATAATTTAATGCGCGGAATATTTACTTAATATTTTTTTCCGTATATTTTCCCATAACATAGTAAAAAGCTTATTAATTGACTGGTCGCGGCCGTCCTAAGTCAAAGCGACATGATTTACATTAGACAGCTTATCAATAGTTGGTGCAGTCGAGTAGACCAGCCGATGAGCTTTTAAACTTCAAGTCGTCGTTACTAGTAGCGACTGATTTTGAGCTTGCTTCGTACATTATCTTGTGACTGCAAAAATAACTCGTTGAAATAACTCTTACGAAATATTCTCGCTGCCGTCGGTTATTCTCAGTTGTCTTGTGCAATTGTTGTGTACAGGACAACTGGGATAATTTTTGTCCCAGTTGTCCTGTGCTATATGATCGTCAATGACGTCATAGTCTTCTGTGCATCAAGTGCTCGAAACAGCATTTATTAGAAGAAGAAGAACAAGAAGAAAATTATTTCTTAGACACAACACACACAAACAAAGAAATAAGACTACTTAGAACCTACTAGATAACACATAGACAATACACAGATGAACAATAAGTAGGTACTAACACTAGTAAGCATTGGGTTGGTACTAAGTAGCCCACTCAGCAAGTAGACAAGCGCGTGTGCGTGGGTCTAACAGGTCCTGACTCACCTTGGAGCTCTAACACAAAAACCTAGAGTAGTTTGTGAATGAGCGCTGGTTTTCAGTCAGAACCATATGCTAGCAAGAGCGTTCTAAATTCATAATAAGCTTACACCTAGTATTGTACTACTTCCCTCTAGTTGTATTTAGTGCTTACACTCTCCACTATCTATTGATAGATATTTCTTTTCAAACCGTTTTACGCCTATGGGAATAACAGTCAAGTGGTGGTTTGCCCCGAACGAAATGTATTGGTATACATTATTGTTCCTGCACCATTTTCATTCCTTGGATTGAATTTAGTCTTCGTTAGTAAAATTATCCAAAGAATTTAATAACATTTTGCCTATCCCACTATGCGTGGCAACGAGGGTATGAATTATTCTGCGTTGGTTTTGCAAGCATTAGATAATTTTGAGAGGATGAATTATGAGAGAAGTGTTATTGTCATATCGCAGTTTATAGGCGTAAGGATAATAATTGCATATACCACTGATACCTTGTTGGTGCAATGAGGTAACTATTTATACTCAAAGTCTTAGGTTCTGTACACAAAGCCTAAGTACATTTTAATTGTTTTAACTTTAAAGGTATTTTTTTTTGTGTTGGTTGAAGAAGAAAATTTTATACAGCTCAGTTAAAGGTTTTTTTATTACTATTTTACCCTTATACATTGTATCCTTAAATAAATAATTAGGTCTTATATTCTTATTTAAATGTTTGATCAATAGCGCTCTATAGAAAAAGTTATGTTTTTATTTATAAAAAAGTAAATTTTTTTTTGAGTACCTATCTTTATATTTATCTTTGTATCGACGCAACATGTATCTACTTTCATATTTCATTTATTTTGCTTACATGTACATTTATACAGCTTAGATCTAAGTAGGTAGCTTATGTCAATAGGTACATGCACCCTGTAAGGGCACTGCAAAAGAGTTCATGTCTAATTACATTATTAACATATAAATAATCAATAAACATATGTAATAAAAAATCGAAATTCATGCAATGTTATAAAATATAAAAATGATAATGTCAATGAATTATAATGTCATGTAAATATAAAAATAATCATGTCAGTTTGTCAGAAGCAAATTGGTCAACGGAGTAATAACATTTTTCTAATAAAAATAATTTAACTTTTTTACAAAATAGCGTTTCTTTTTCCTCGTTTTTTATGCATTCCGGTAATTTATTATATATTTTAGATAATCTATGGTTTGGACATTTACTAGTTAATTTCATTCTTGTCGTGGGTATAGCAATTTTTAACTTTCCAAAATGGGAGAAGCCACTGGCTCCTGAAACACAGTTTATAACTAGTTCGGGAGCCTATGGATTCATTTTATATATTTGTAACTGGATTTGTGTCAAATAAATGGTTTTTTACTTTTACTTTACTTACTTTAATTTCTACAGTTGTTCTTATATTCTCATTCAAAATACATTGCTAGTAATTCAAAAGAAACATTTCTATTATACCTTACATACACATTAATCATATTATTATGTCATTTTGTTTTAAATCATAAATAAAAAAAAAAACTTTTATTGTTCAAGAATGTTACTAATAGCTAATACATTATTTACGATAAACTTAATCCTAGACTATTATGATATAAAATTAAACTAAAAACAATGGTGATAGGGTTATCAATTATCATACTACTAGTAACTAAGAGTAAGACTTGATCTCGAAAGCGTTATGAATAACTGAGATGTTTTTTACTCTGTCTAATTAATTAGATATCCTAATGGGAATTGAAATGAAATACGGATATCGTTCAAATACTTTATTGGTCCATAGTTGAACGGCTCATGAAAACGGACTAGTGTACTTGGTTCAATGCCCTGAGATTGCATCGTATATGTCTATTTACATTGCACAACCGACACGATTAATACAATACAATAATTATTATTTACTTCTACATAACATACAGAAGTATAAATCTAGAGCTCCTTTAATGTTTCTTCTTTCTAATAACCAGAGTCTGACCATGTAGAGAAATAGGTCCTGTCTGCCATTTCAGTACTTTTCCGTTGACTATTTTCTTGCTGTAGATCGTTGCGTACGGTCCTGGAGGCAGCAGCCCCCCGAAAGGCACCCATCCTCCATAAGAGTGCGTTAGGGGATCCCAGGGTAGACTCCACTTGCCTAGCGCTGCTGAAGGTAAGATCGGTGTTATAGGGCCTACATTCGCTAGTAATGGGACAGTCGGAGCTAAAGGCGCATGTAAAGGCAGTATCGGAGCTAATGGCAAAGGTGCACTGATCCCTTTCAGTCCTCCGAAACCGTAGTTCAAAGGTCCTACTATGGGAGCCAGCGGCGCGATAGTCTTCGCTATCAACGGCGTAGGGTGCAAGTTAGGTCCGATCTTTTTGACAACAGCGTTGAAGCCAGTCAAGTCGTTGGCGGTATAGTCGACTGTGCGGATGCTTCCGTCAGGTTCTACGAGCGAGTAGGAGCCCTTTACGTTGCCACCGTCTCGCAACTCCCATTGGGACTTCTGGTCGGCTGTTTTCGGGTCGTGCACTGAGTATTTGAAGGCGTATCGAGGATGGTCCTGAAAGAAATATAATTTTAATGATCTCGTATTTGCTATAAAAACTATCGTAGTTTGCGGAATTCATTACGTGTGTAAACGAGTTAAATACGTACCTAATTTGTGTGGGAAAGAACAACAAAGTTTCGTCCTTTAACGAGGGACATCATAAGGATGAGGGCGGTTCTAGACGCGCTAGCTAACCTCATATTTGATTTGAATGGATGAATGAATGTACACTTTATTGTACCTATTAAAATTACATAAAAACTCTTACGTGTACTGTATTTATTTTAATTTTAGATAATTAAAATAAATACAGTACACAAGGCGGCCTTATCGCTGAGAGCGATTTTTCCCGAGCAACCTTTAAATGGTGGAAAGATACAAGAAAAAAAAGAGCTGATACACAGATAGTAAACAACGGATTTTTTATTAATATTGAAAATATCATCAGGATGAGAGCGTTCCTAGACGCGCTAGATCACCTAACGAACATTTTACATTGAAAAGTTTCGAGCTGATGTGACATGCCTACATCACGCCGGATATACGTGTAGTAGGGCTGCGGGCTTAAGTCCCGTCGGAAGCGAAACTTTTGATGAGCTATTTAAAACCTCACTAGTTCCACTCCTAGACTTACTAGAAAATAATTATTCTGCAAATATTTTAGAGCTCGATTTATTTATTTATAACTTACAACAATCCCAGTGGCAGCTGGCTTTGCATCGGACACGGGAGCACCACTAACAGCGGTAGCTGCTAGAGCCAGAAAACAAATACTCTGAAAAAATTAAAAGCTTCCTTATTAAACTGTGATACAGTGTTCTCGGACTGAATACCCGCCGAGTGGCCAATAGTTGGCCGCGCCAGTCTGAGACCTTTCAAATTATAGAAAATAATCTACATATTTTCACAACGGGTTCATGCTATGATCTCACTTTATCTTACAACTTGATGTACACGTTAAACAACGCAATAAATGATAACAAGACCTTCTAGCTCGATAACCAAAATTAGCTTTCAAAGGAAACTAATCTTAATGACATTAAATAAATTGCTATCATTACCAGTAAAATTAATTTCATAATGTCGGTTGTTGAGCCGTTGAAAAGCCGAATGATTGGCAATCATTGACGCATCCTTTTATAAGCGTTTTACATGAAGTATTGACAGGCCTGCGTAACCCGTTGTAGCAGTTTTTCCTGCGACCCGGTATACGGGTCTTGTATATGCATAAGCCAAATACGCTTTAAAATATTAGGCGATGTATTGGAACTGAAACCTCAATTCATCGAAGGAATATGCAACGACGCACGACTGTGTCAACACGTTTTGGCCCTAGTCGTGAATGTTTCACGCTTCGTTTCCTATGCAAGAAGCAAATTAAGTTTGCAAAACTGTTGACAGGACGAATTAAACGACAGAAAATATACCACACGCTGGCGTAATGCTTTATTAGTGCTCGTAAACTATTAGTCTGACTTATTGTTAGCAATATAAATATCTAGTTAACTAGTCAACAATCACATTTTCGGGGATAATTAACACTTCAAGAAAGTCATGGCAGGTCAATAAGAGTAAGTTTTGGCGCTCAGTGTTTCCATCCATCAAGGAGAGAGCCATCCCAAGGCGCGCCAAGGCCAGCTGGTCCAATGGGGCCCTTCAAACCCCCGAGACCAATCGGTCCAAGCGGAAGACCAATAGGTCCCTTCCAACCTTCGAGACCAATCGGACTCGGGGATCCAAGGGGTAGTCCAATATTGCCCTTCAAGCCTCCGTATCCGATTTGTCCAAGAGGTAGTCCAAAAGGCCCTTTCAAACTTCCGAGCCCATAGTTGCTAACTACCGGAATCGGTGCAAGAGACGGTCCAATTGGGCCCTTCCATCCTAGACCACCACCAATTACGTCAGGGTAACCGTAAGGTCCGGCGATCGGGCTTTTGATGACTGGCAAGATTGGCGATTTGATCAGAGGAAGCGAAAAAGCAGGGGCTATTGGCAGCACTGGCTTTATGATCGGTGTTACTATCGGAGCTGATTTGACGAACGATGCTGTTGAGACGGCAGGGCCGTAGCCGTGGCCGAGTCCTACAGGGCCATTCAAGAGAGGAGCTTCAGCTAATGCTCCGTACTTAGCCACAGATCCGACGGATATCGGGCCTAATCCGTGTCCGCCGAGGAGTGGGATCTGGGCTTTGTAAATAGGAACGGGTCCCGGCGGGTGCACGGACGGGCCGAGCTTCTTGACCACAGCATTGAACCCTGATTTGTCATCTGCCCAGTACTCGACTATCCGTAGACTGCCGTCTGGCTCCACAAGCGAGTACGCTCCTGAAAGAAGAATTTAATATTATTACTAACGTCACAAGTCACTACAACCATCAATGAAACAACTTGTTACTAATATATCGATTTTGGCACCCTTTCGAAACGTCCCCCTGGGCCAAGAGACCCGGCTTGATCCCCCCCTTAGATCCAGCACTGCAACATAGAGTTGAAACAATTGATCAGGTGTAGTTTTAATTACCTTTTACGACATCCCCATCGCGTTTTTCCCATTGAGCTTTATTGTCTCCAGTGTGAGGGTCTTTGACCGAATATTCAAAAGCATATCTTGGGTAAGCCTGTAAATAAAAAACTCGTTAGACATTCATTCCTACAGCTTGATGTCGTTGATGCTAAATTCAGGTATCTTACATAATAGTCTACGGAGGCGTGTTTTGGCGCATATACGAGGGGTTCCAGGCCCAAGCCATCTGCTAGGATAGACGGCGCCAGCGCCAAAATGCAGCAGCATATCTGCAACAGTCAAAACACGTCACTTTGTTTTCATTTCTAACAGTAAATAAGAGCTAGATTGCCACTGACCGCCACGTAGGTATTCATTGTAAGACACTAGCTAGATGTGCACTGGATATGAAGGAGACGTTACGTGTATTTTATAGGCAATCTGCGAAGACCTTCGGTTCCTGACGTCTGCCGGATGTGGAACGTTACACACATGCACGGCATTACTCGTGGAGCGTTGCATCAGCTATCCTCGTTTTCATAGAACAGCCTTCGGAAGGTGAAAACGCTGCTTCTAGGACTATGATCTGTTAACGTCATTTATATAGAAGATTTTAAGAATGAAAGAAGATGTACGTATTTCAAATGTTTACGAAGCAAAAGGTTGTTAAAATATAGACTAAATAAAGGTGCCTATCCTACTTAGCAGCATAAAGCGTAGGATTTAAATTTTTAAGTTTTTAGGAAAATGTGAAAATTTCTGAGTTAAGGTTTTTGTTATTACATTGCGTAATTTCTTTGAGATTACTCGGGGTAATCTCAAAGAAATTAAATGATATCCCAAACATTTACGATTTCGACGGGACTTAAACCCGCCGAGGGGAAGGTCGCGGCTTAAATACCGCTGAAATTTAAAAATTTTGGGATATCATATAATCTCTATGTCAAGTTTCGCCCTTGAGTGACTATCGGTGATAGGTGAACGATAGCAGTGCCAAGAATGGTCCTCCATGCGTGTCGCGCCTTGACGCAATCGAAGCGAATAACTTGAGCGACGTTTTGCTCCAGTTGCGCGGCTCGCGGGTGCTAACACGCTTGATAATGCACCTCTATGCTCATTGAATCAGAAAAAGTTGTATAATCTAATTTCTGATACGATCAGCACGAACTTGAATTGGTGTGAACTTGGAATCAAACGGCCTACGTTCTGCTGCGTTGTATAACTCGCATAATTAATATTTTGAATTGCTCCCTGATCGAAGTTCTACTTGTACTAAAGGCCTCTGTTATTTATTCTATGCTAATCTAATCAGGTTTGTCATTGTGTAATTATTTAAATAATAGAGGGATGAATTTTTATATTGTACTTTCTAATTTTTATTTAATGTTTTAGGGCTGCCGAATATTTAACTTAGGTTTTATTAATTGATATATTTTTATTATCACTACATAGCATAAAACAAAGTCGCTGTCTTTCCCTATATATGCTTAGATCTTTAGAACTACGCAACGGATTTAGATGCGGTTTTTTTCATAGATAGAGTGATTCAAGAGGAAGGTTTATCTATATATGTATAATTTAGTATCAGCATTGCACCCATGCGAAGCCGGGGCCGGTCGCTAGTGTTATGTATTTTAATAATGAATTGACATTATCTATGTAGATTTTATTTTTATCTATAAAATTTTAGTATCATGTATTTAATAATGCTATAATGGAATAATGGTAATATTAATAAGACTAGGTAGGTACACTATTGCATTGGGTAGTCCTGTAAAAAAAGTTTTACTTTTTATGAATAAATAAATAAACCATCTTAGTTGGGATATAAACATCCTTCCTAAATATTGAACCTAACCAATCAAACAAGTAGCTTAGAAATCAGATTTTGGCGTAATTGTCTTATTAGACATCAATTATGAGTGAATTTACGAATTAACTGCATTGAAACTACGTTATTAACACCAATTCATAGGAAAATACAGGACATTCCTTGTCTTGTTGGAAATCCTTTTAAAATTACAAATTGCACGGAAACTTTGACACTAGAAACGATATTTTAATTGTAGGTAGGTACAGTCAGCGTCAAATTGATATGAGCTTCTAGAACTAACAACCTAACAAGATAAAGGTTTCTTGTTCGCTTCTTTACTTTACCTTAAAAAGATTGAAGCGAACAAAAAATCAAAGTGATCACTTTACTTCCCTGTTTTACTTATGTAATTTTAATTTTGTGACGTGTCCAAGAGTCCTGTAAGGTCTAAAGGAAATAAAGCACTTTGATATTTGAGAGTAGTCAAAATGATCGGAAAAACATAAAAATATGTATTTATATGAGCAGTCAGGGTGTTTACAATTATCTTAGCAAACAAAGCTCTCAAAGATGATATTTCAAATATCTATGACATCTCAAGTATTCAGTCAAAAGAGTTTGCATACTACATTTGAGAGCTTTGTTTGCTAAGATAATTTTGAACACCCTGACTGCTCATATAAATATGAAACAATGAGTAGTAAGATATTTTGAACACCTTGGGTACTTACAACAATATGTAATTCCAACTGCGTATATCAAATTGCTTTTATGTTTTTCAATTTGACTACTCTAGAAGCTCATATCAGTTTGACGCTGACTGTACCTCCGATTAAAGGTCCTATCATTTACAGTTTCCTGTTCTCTAAAACTGGAGAATTGTGCAATGATTTGCAGGCGAAAGATAACGGTAATCCTTTGTTTCCTTGGGCCTAGAGAATTATTTATATATCCTAGTAGGATATTTTTAGTAAGACAGTTTTTTATTGATTTTTCAATTGATCCTTATCACATTTGTTTCCCAACTTCTACATTTTGTTGAAATACAGTGGCAACTGAACAGTGACGTCACATGGCGACATTCCCGGAAGAGCAGACCTGTTTTCTTGGAGCATGGTAACGGCCATGTGACGATATTTTGAAACCGTTTGATTTTACACATCCCTTTCCAAACGAACAAAATACATAAATCTATAACGAATAATATAAATCAAATATTCTTCGACAGGCCTACAGCTGCCTGCCCGCAACAGTCCTAGCATCATGCGTGGAAAGCGTATGGGCCTGCGGCGGGGCGTCCCAGACCCAACTCTCTCGGGCGTTATGGCTCTGGTGCGGGTCTCTTGGCGCCCGTGTGTGGCTACCTTTATTACCACGTGACGCGACCAGACATCCCGACTCGGGACGGCATACCTTCATGGCGAAACGGATCATGCTGCCGTTCCATCTCAATATCTACCCTTTGAGTACGTATTAAAGTCTTGTTTTGCTTGTAGCTAGTAAATTATATTTTGGCTTGCGTATGGGCATGAGAGATCTCAAACTCAATTCTCCCAGGAGTTCTGAACTGGCCAGACATTATTATATTTTGGCTTGCGTATGGGCATGAGAGATCTTAAACTCAATTCTCCCAGGAGTTCTGAACCGGCCAGACATTATTATATTTTGGCTTGCGTATGGGCATGAGAGATCTCAAACTCAATTCTCCCAGGAGTTCTGAACCGGCCAGACATTTCGACAACAGATTATGCTGCTGTTCAATCTCAATATCTTTGAGTCTAATTTTATATTTAATCGAGTCCTTGATATTTTCTGGGTTTATTTTACGGGTTACAAAAAATTCAATATTGGTGGAAAATATTAATTATTATAAAAATACGATATTTGTGTAATCGGAGACGAAACTATTTATTTATAACCCTTTTTATTAGTAATTTCATTCGTGTCTCGTATATTTTGGAACCAGAAGTTTCACCTTTTTCGCTGCGCGTGTCCAATTACGTTGTTGAACTTTTTGTAAGATTTGTGTGGTTTTAGTGATTAACTTGCCGTTACCTTGTTATTTTCTGTCATAGTTATCAGTATTAATTCAGTTTCCATATATACATCTCATGATGGACCGACGTCATCGCGGGCGCAGGTCGGAGTCAATGGATGGAGGCGGCTCAGGACCGCTATTTGTGGCGTCGTATGGGGGAGGCCTATGTCCAGCAGTGGACGTATATGGGCTGATATGATGATGATGATATAGAAATCTTTGTTTACAAAAAAAATATCTTAAATTCTAGATCAAAGTATAATATTATACATTATATGACTCTTGTTGTCCACAGCTATCCTATTCGACGACGCAATCCTACTGGGCGCTGAGAACGACACGACACTGTATGCCTCTGATTCAAACTCTGTGTTCTCACTACCATTCTGCGTGGTTAATCGAACGGTACGTATTTTATCAATCTTCCTTTCCTTTCCATCGAAATCACCCCGGAAAAACTCACAGCAGTAAAAAACTATGTTCGTCTATTATGTTTTTTTACTGTGAGAGTTAAATAGGTGGCAGCCCTAGTGTAAGTCCAGGTAACGCCTTAAAACTTTCAAACTGTAAAGCAGCAATGACATACGGAGGGGCTCAGTGTTAGCCAAGAACTGCGTATGCGTTGGGCACACAATGTGCTAAAAGGACAGCATATTTCTACAGCTGACTTTCCAGCAGCCTCCATTTTGTGAACTATACTTGTTATCTACAGGGTGCCACGTAATATGTGTCGTACTAAACAGAAAGGAGGTGATTCCGGACCCCGAGGGGTGCACTTTCATTCTACGAATTTTTGAATATGTTTATTTATTTTGAATTTTAGAATACAAAACTGTAAATCAATTTTTAAGGCACTCCTTCTGTCGTGGAAAAACGATAAAATCGGGGTTTCAGTTTAAAATATAATTGTTTTAATGTTAAGGGGCTACTCCGACCCAATCAGAACCGCCACCTATTTTATCGTATTATTAGGATACACGTACATACATACATATCGTAATAATACGATAAAATATAACAAAATATATACATATGAATGTTCAAAAATCCCTTGGCCCGTTTGTGATACCTATCATAAGCTAATTTTTTATATTGTTTTATATTGTATAGCTTAGGAGGAGATGCGAAAACCGACTTCGGTGGCCAAAAAGTGCAACTTCGCATCTCTTCCTAAACTATACAAAATAAAACTATTACAGAGGCATTAAAAAAAACCATATGAAAGGGGAAAACCATACAAACGGGCCAAGGGATTTTCGAAAATTCCTTTATTTAACGTAATAATATGATAAAATAGGTGGCGATCCTAATTTGGGTCTGGGAACCGCCTTAACGTAAAGTTAGATTCTCCGTTATCATGATAGTTTCATAGTTTATAGGAAAATTTTGATTTTCCTATGGTATCTCAACGAAACATAGGCAATCTCCATGTGTGCCCAGGGTTCTCCGCCTTTATATGTGTTCCGCAATTTTTTTTCCAAAAACTATGATAATTATAACCCAGAATCTAAGACCCTTTATCAGAGCAGATTTAATAAAAAAAAAAATATCATGGACATTTACGTTTACAGAATTTATTTAAAAAAAATCTCAGTCAAAGTCACGCAAAGTTCATAAATTTTTATAACAAAAAGTATTTGACATAGACACGTGGGTGTTCTACTCTTGCATTTAAAATGCATTCGTTGATGATTAATGCTATAAACCGTATAAGGTTTTTTTTTTTGGTCATTTTGAACACTGTGCCATGTTGATAGAGAATCTAAGTTTACGTTAACATTAAAACAAAACAGTTCTCTTTCTGATCAGCAAATGAAAATGTCTCGAAGATATCGAAACGCTCTGGTCCAATAAAGTTGACAAGCAGACTAGCCTGTACACTGCCTTCTTCTTTATGCACCCCGGATGCTTTCAAAAACAGGCTAAACTGTGTTCCACCGCTTCCATGCGTCAGCCCGGCTGACGGGGCTGCCATCCAAACTCAATTCGGCAGGCAATTTTGAAACTAAAATACAGATTATACAAAAGGAGTGCCTTAAAAGTTGATTCACCTCTATATAACGATTTTTATTTTCACAGAGTCAAGTATACCTCCACCAAATCCTGCGCCAACTCCTCCGTCGCAATCTCGGCTACCACGCGTGGGAGATCGCACGCTCCTGCTCTCAGCTCGCTTACTTCCCCCACTCCTTAGAGTTGCTGTTACACGAGGTATAATTATTCAAGTATTTATTTTACAGTCTTAATACATACAATGTAAGAAGTCTTAAAAATTTTACTTAGAGGCCTTGAAGAAATCGCTCTCAGCGATAAGGCCGCCTTTTGAACTATTTATTTTATCATTTAGATATAAAATCTTGTAGTAATGTTATTGTTACGTAAGTACAATAAAGTGTTAATTCATTATTAGGAGCCCTGTTAGGGCGCCATGCAATTACCCTTATACTCATCATTTGGTTATTAATACTTGGCCAGATGTCGCTCCGTTCCGCACTGTCAATAGTATGTAAGAAATTCAATGTTCTGTTTAGCTTTCTAAAAATATTGACATGTATCTAAATCGCATTAAATTTAGATTTAGATAGGCAAAATAACCATGTATTAGACACATAAGTGATATTATAATGTGCTAGTGGTTTCTTTTTCACTTCTTCCACTTGTGGACAAAAAATTGAAGTGAAGAGAATATCAATAACACCTTATTTCTTATTTGA
The DNA here is from genome assembly GCA_947859395.1 of Eupithecia insigniata. Taxonomy (NCBI): domain Eukaryota; kingdom Metazoa; phylum Arthropoda; class Insecta; order Lepidoptera; family Geometridae; genus Eupithecia; species Eupithecia insigniata. Next base: position 1,792,507 of record OX402009.1, on the reverse strand, counting down.
TAATAATAACTATGTTTATAGTATAAAATTTGACTTGTCTAAGTGCTTATTTTCTAAGCCTAAAGAAATAAAGTTATTGATTCTGATTCAAATTTTATACTATAAACATAGTTATTATTATCAAATAAGAAATGAGGTGTTATTGATATTCTCTTCACTTCAATTTTTTGTCCACTAGTGGAGAAGTGAAAAAGAAACCACAAGCAAATAACGCCACCAAATAACGGCTACACTAAAATTTCTGGATGACGTCTAACAGTTTTAAAAATGTTATAACGACACCGTTGCGCTGATTAACCGTTACAACGGTACCGAAAAGATTCCCTGCATAGCGCGGCTCATTTCTCTCGCTAGAATGTTTGAAAGTGTGCGACACGCTTCGCTCGACGATTTATGCCATCAATATGGCAATCCTTAGGGGCACCATTATCCAGTAGTTGACGTCTTTGGCTGCGATAATGATGAAAACCATAGCTAATTATAATTAACTAATTAATTTATTTAATTAATAGGTGCTGGAGGAAGAAGCCACCAGCAAGGAGCCGATACCTGACGCACAGCTGCCGAGCATCATAGAGTTTGTGCACGAGTTCCCGGTTTATCTGCAGGTGAGTGGAAAATAAATGTCGTCGCAGAATTGTAGAATCAGCCAGTTTGTTATTTAAAAATTGGTAAGACCGCTTACAATACGACAGTTAATTGCCTAGAACGATTGTTGAACGATCAACAATATGGTTAAAAGTCACTTAACAATCTCATCGAATGAAATTAATTGGATATGCCCTATAAATCAGCGTTTGTTTTTGTTACCGGCCTAGCCATTCTACAAACAGGCTGATTGTACGATTCAGCGACGTTGTACATCATACGCTCACAAATGTTATCATTCTCTACACACGCCAAACAGCGTTATATCTACACATTTATTTATTTAGTATAAAAAACCACATCCCTTAAAAATTGACAAACTTATTTACAGAACCTACGGCCAATACAGGATTTATTTTTTTGTAAAATAACACAAACACCCGCGTTAATAAATAAAAAATATACACACAATTGAGAACACAATACATGCAAATAAGTTACATATTTTTACTTACCAAAAATAGACAGAGTTGTCCGCGCAATAATCAATTCAGGTCTGCTTGCCCATTGGAACTATCACGATATGATGTCCATTCGCAGAAACACGTTTCCGTAGGCGTGGTCGTTGCAAATCTGTTGCATATACCTTGCATTTTAATGAAACAAAAACTAAGTGAATAAAACATTGCTATTGTAAAAGACTGAATTATTTATTTAATGCGTTTCTTCATTATTAGTACAAAGAAAATCAGGCTACGAGTACAAAACATGTTCAGATTTAAGTTTTATGTATTTAAACGCGTTTACAATTTAGATTTTATAAGACGGAAGTCAGACACGGTAGGCTAAACAAAAAAATCGTTGACAAGGTAATGCAAAAATTCAAAAACTACTCGTAGATTGGTCAGGGCTTAAAAACATTAGTGACGTACAGTCAACAACGACAAGAAAATTTCGTTGTTTAGTCTTTCACTCAATTGTGAAACGGTTTAGTGTTAAGAAGTTTTGTAATGTTGGATGTGTTCATGGACTTTCGTTGCTGACTGTACATAACAAAATTCATTCTGGTCAGTACGGATCTCTGAAGTCCGGCGTACGAAGTCGCTGAAAAGGCGCAATACAAAACTACCTAAGTGTAACTTATATTATCTGTGCTATAACGGTTTTAATTCAATCATGCTCTCTCTTTCAGACAGTGGTCCAATGCGCGAGAAAGACAGAGATAGCACTATGGGCGTACCTGTTCTCGGCCGCTGGGAAACCAAAGGAATTATTCCAAGAATGTTTGCAAAGGAAAATGCTGGACACAGCCGCATCATATCTTATTATATTACAGGTAACTAACCTACTTTCGTAGTAGTTATTTATTTTAAATATATTCCTTTATTCATGATTTTTTCCTGACGGTAAGTGACGATGTGGCGGACGGTGTATCACAAAGGTCTTGAAGCTGTCTACTCACTCTTGTCTTAAAGACGTCTACTCACTCTTGTCTTGAAGATACCCAGGCTGCTAGGGCTCATACACTCATCATCTGTTTTACTGGATCCGTTTAAGTTCCCGTGATGGCGTATACAGATGTAGGAGCGAGTTCACACGCCTTACAGTATTCCGGATCCAGTAAACGATTATTACCGGACCGATTTTTTGCTACTGGAAAAAATCGTTACTGGATCCGGAATACTGTCCGATGTGTGATCTCGATCCTACAACTACATAAGCCATGACGAGAAAATAAACAGATCCAGTAAAACGGATGAATATCAAATATCAAAGTGCTTTATTTCCTTTAGACCTCACAGGACTCTTGGACACGTCACAAAATTAAAATTACTTAAGTAAAACAGGGAAATAAAGTAATCACTTTGATTTTTGTTCACTTCAATCTTTTTAAGGTAAAGTCTTTACTTTACCTTAAAAAGATTGCGAACAAGAAACCTTTACCTTGTTAGGTTGTTAGTTTTCGAGTTGGAGCAAAAGTCGTTCCATGCTTTTTTATCCTCAAGATAATCAGATATTTTGTAATTAGCCTTTTTACAAAGGATATGTTTGATAGTTTGTTTGAAATATATTGATAATTTTTGCAACTAACTCGGAGTTTTGTTTTAGAAGCGTATAATCTTTAAAAGATACACTAATCTTGTGCAGTCTAGTTTTGGGCAAAGCGAGTATTCTTATTCTTATTTCTAGTATTTACACTATGTATGTCGCAATTTTTAGGGAATCGATCGCTATTTCTATGAGTGTACAATAAGTTTTCATAAATATATTGACATGGTCCTGTCATTATATTTATTTCTTTGAATGATAAATTCGCAGGGATTCTCTAGGATCCATGTTATAGATAGCACGAACAGCCCTCTTCTGCAGCACAAGTACGGTGTTAATATCTGCAGCGTTCCCCCACAGTAATATGCCATAAGACATAATACTATGGAAGTAGCGGAAATAGACAAGTCTAGAAGTATCAACGTCTGTAAGATGATGAGTGTGTATGAGCCCTTATTATTTGTAACGCTTCCAAAAACACACCTCCGAAAGGGCTGAATTAAAACTAAAGACCTTGTTACCGGTTCTTCGGTTCTCAGACATCTTAGTAGCCATATTGGGAATTTTATCATTGTTTTTTGTGCTAACCAATGTATGCTTATTGCAGCTTACAAAGGTATTGTGTTATTTTTTATGTGTTTTGTAAGCTTTTGGCATATTTTATTTGTTTTTGTGAATCAATATTACTTTATCGTTTATAAGTTTTCACGTAGAATTCGACAATATATTTTCTTTATTCGATACAGAATCTAGAAAGTTCCGCAGTAAGTCGACAGCTAGCGACGCAACTGCTAGACACGGCGCTTCAACAAGAGAGGTGGGATCTAGCCAGAGACCTCGTCAGATTCCTCAGGGCTATAGGTGAGTGAATACAAATCGTTTAGGAATCTAGAAAGTTTCGCAGTAAATCGACAGTTAGCAACGCAGTTACTAAATACAGTTTTATATCAAGACAGAATCTAGCCAGAGATCTATTCTCATTTCTCAGGGCAAGGTAAATTAGAATGAAATTTTATACGTACTAGCTGCTGCCCGCGCCTTCGCCCGCGTTTTATCAGGATAAAAAATTGCCTATATGTTAGTCCAGGTCCGAAACTATACCTATACCAAATTTCAGCCTAATTGGTTCAGTAGTTTTTGCGTGAAAGAGTAACAAATATCCATACATCCATCCTTACAAACTTTGACATTTATAATCATCATCATCATCATCATCAGCCTATACACGTCCACTGCTGGACATAGGCCTCCCCCGTACGACGCCAGAAATAGCGGTCCTGACCCGCCTCATTTATAATATTTGTATGATATCAGTTATCTAGTACCCATAACACAAGCTCTGCTTAGCTTGGGGCTAGATAATGCTGTGTGAACTGGCCAGCATTATTTATTTATATAAATGTGAATATATTAGTGAATAATTGCAGATCCAAACGACGTGGACTCACCCAGAAACTCTGTGAACGTCCAAGCTAAATACGGACAAATTGTACAACAGAATGTTAGTCCAAACGCTGAAGACTTGTCCGTTATTCTCGGGAGTATGCAGGTTTGTAATCTTTTCATCATCATCAGCAACCTAACGTCCCAACTGATGAGTGTAGGCCTCTCAGCTTTTGTGTCCCCCCATACGCTCCTGCCCCAATCTGTGGGTCTCGGCTCGGCGATCCAAAGCGAATCTCTGGACACAAAACTGATAAAGGCCCGTAATGCAAACTTGTAAAATAGAATGAATATAATATAAATTTATTTATTTGCCTAAATCTACCACACATTACAAGCTTACGACTAATTAAACCATTAAATAACTTTCTCGGATAATTTGAATCTTTCTCAAATTGTAAAACATGACTTGCCTTGCATGACTTCCAATGTTATAATGGTAAATAAACAAAAATGCCTGCTTGATCACGTTGTCTTCTAAGATGTCTCAGCTAGCATGTCAAGTCGACAAATATTTGCTTCAAATGTAATATCTTAAGTCTTTCCTTCCAGCTAGCGGGCGGTCGCGGCCGCAGCTTTAGTACAACGGTCTCCCCCCGCGAGCCGTCCCCCCCGCACGCGGCGCCCCCGCCCGCTCCTCCAGCGCCGCCACCCGCGCGCGCCACCGCCGCCGTCAAGCGGAAGAAGTCTGTGCCCGCTAGAGCTGACAGGTACATCAAAAAGTGTCCTTAAAAGGTGTCAAACAAAGAAGTATAAGAGTTCATTGCGGATGTAAGCTGGTTTACTACGAACCTAGTTATTGTTGGAAGAACACCAACGTTTCATCCTTTAACGAGGGACTTCTTCTGGGCCCGCTATTGAACTACGATAGTTTTTATATTGATCATCATCATATCAGCCCATACACGTCCACAGGCCTCCGCCATACGACGCCACAAATAGCGGTCCTGAGCCGCCTCCATCCATCGACTCCCTGCGATCGCTACGATGTCGTCGGTCCATCGAGTGGATGGTATCCTATGTAGGGGGGGATTTGCCATAATCACTACGCTTGGCAGGCGGATTGGTGATCGCAGTGTTGGTGTTCCTCTGGTAGGTTCCTTAGTCGGCTCTTACGACATCTCGGTTGAGTTGGAGGGGTCGATATTCGTACGCCGCGGCCCCACGGCCACACAAACACTACAATTTTTATATTAAAAAAGTATTATAGTTACAACTGGAGACATTCGAAAGAACGAGGCAGCAGGCTTTCTTCATACACTTTTACATGTTCGCGGTTCCGAATCGTTTTGACAGGACAACGAGGTTATCCTGTCTACTCAGCTACTTGCAGAGGCAACTGCCTCTGGGTTGCAAAAATTATCAATAAATAAATTCAAACAAATATCAAACTGCTTTATTTCCTTTAGACCTTAAAGGACTCTTATTTATCTCTATATTTGTTATTTGTTGGAAGAAGCGGTGTGTGTTATGTTGCCTTTGGTTGAATAGCAGATTGGTCTATTTCTGCTTCCTTGGGATTCAGTTTTCTATTTCATTTGGCCCGGTGAAAAAAGTTTACTGTTGGGTCTTAATCCGTCCATCTTTATGTTACACTTAACACATAAAGTTGGACAGATCAGGACCCAACTGGCCAAAAAGGACTTGTCAAAAGGATTCGAAAGGAACAACTTTTTGTTCCTGGCCGTTCCATCAAGTTCACCTGCACGAAATCTTCTACCCAGGATAGGATTTCGTGCAAAAGTCGACATGTTGTAAATAAGTCTAGTGAAGTAGATAAATTGTGCAAAGCTGTGTGTTATTTTATCTTATTATTTGCAGAGAAACAACTTACGGCACCGACGAAGAATTCTTCATAGACGTAATGATACACCGGTACGCGCGAATTTTACTCTCCTCGGCACGTTTACTAGCGCTAGGCAAGATGGCCGCCGCGTTAGACCTTCACTTGGTCGCGTGGCTGGCTAGAGAGAGAGACTCGTCAGCTAAGGTGGATAGTGCAGTGTTGTGTCTGAGGAGACTGCACGAGGACTTCGCGTGGCCTTATCCCGTGCTGAACCAGGATGCTGATTATTATATGCAGAGGAAGACTAGCACCGTTGCCAGTGAGTATTTAGATTGAGTGTCTTTGGATTCAAGATGGCGGCACAATGTCCCAATGATTTCTTAAATGGATTGTAGGATAGTCACACATTAGGTCATCGTATGGGTAAGATTTTTGTGTCTGTATGCAGTTGGTTTAATACAGGCAGAAATAGTTGACCCAACCGGCACAAGAGATTATTCAAACCATATCCATTATCCAAGATGGCGGAAGGCATTGAACAGTTTAAATTCAGCCAAAAAAAAATACTAAAATTTATAGATTAAGGAGAGAGCATTTGAGGTAAAACGACAAATTACAAGCCAATATGAGCCGTATCCACAAGCTAATATAGCGCATTTATTAAAATTCTCAGGTTCGTACACCCCCTCAGCTGAGTCGGACAGCCTATGCGGAGATAGCGGGTATATGAGTTTACCATTACGCGCCGCATTACCACTGTCCGGGGTACCTATGTCGCCGGGACCTGTCAGGTAAATATACTTTACCATAAAGACATTAAATCTTTTTAAGGTTGGTCATATGTGGGTGCTAACGGTCTGAATAGATAACTCTAAAAAAGTCACTAAAACATGGCGTCGGCGTTTAATTCAATCATGGCATGACGTTTATGAAGAGATTCTGTTTTGGTTTTAATAAAGTTATTCGGTGAAGCCGTGCCCTGCATATACTGTTGACATCCCCAAGTCGCTTTCTTCGATCCTAACTTGGTATGGAAGACCGCAAAGTTCCTCGTAATATTTTATTTTATTTCAGTTCTGTAGGCGAAGGCAGCGTAGCGGAAGGCGGAGTGGCCTGGGTGGGAGAGGCAGGGGAAGAGAGACGGTACGCGGCACTCATGGAAAGACTGCACCATCACCAGGCGGAAAGAGGAGACAACACGGCACATGTCAGACTGAGGTAATTTAAACTGCGGGGCACTCAACCTTACTCCCAGAAATAAAAACAATAATGGCAATAATGGACTAATTTTCAATAAAATAAATTTTGTCATTAGTTCATTACCTAATCTGTGGTATTCGTTTTCTTGGCAAATCTTGCGCCTGGGGTCTTTGTACTGTACTTTGGGACATTTCCAAAAAAACACAGAATCCCGCTTATGCTATCCGCTTGACCAACCTTAGGTCACTTTAAGTGCTTGTCTTGTCCATAGTGGGCAGTGGCGCGTTGCGGATGCGATATTAATTCTCGTGAAAGACGCAATTCGCATTGGCGCGTCTTTTCACATGCCCCGTCACTCAAGTCACGGACTTCGTCAGCTGTTTTGTCGATTTTACGATTTGGCTAAAACGATTTATAATTACTATAAGTAGGAATTATAATAGTTTTGATTAGTCAAAAATCCTTCCACAGATACTTTCTCCAACTAATGACTGAAGCCAGCTGCGTGGAATGGGCGGCCATCATCGCCATTGTCCTACGCGACGCGCTCGCCGTCCTTAGAACCACCAACGCGGCGCGCGGCGCTGACGTCAGCCTGGACGCAGTTCGCCGATTGCGCAGAGTGCTGCAGGATGTATGCGCCTGGACTGATGCAGAGTGGTATGTACATACAGACAGACAGATATTGAGGAATGTACAGTGGGCGTTTGTAATAAGTACCCCCTCAATGTTTCGTAGACAAGGGGATATTTAATTATGACGCGCACTGTACATAGTCCTTAGAACCATCAACGTACAAAAAAGCCTATTAACAGAAATGTCCATTTAGAGGAGCTTCCAACGTGTTGTGGTTCCTGTAAAATATTCACTTCGGTAAATTCGTGTCGTGACGTGCTATTCGACTACGGCGCATTTTGGCAATGAACAAAAAGCCATGTCTATAAACTAAGTTCAAAGCTTTCTTAAACCCAATGTAAAGTTAGTCTAAAAACGCCTGTTTCTAATTTTAGTACTCGCCGAAACAAAAAATATGGGTACAAAAAAGATGGCTAGGTACATTATATATTATGTTTTTCGACGATCCTCTCGGATCTGTATCGACCACCATTCGCTAAACGAACTGAAGCGTAAACGATCTCCAAAAAATATAGTCTATCAAAAGTGTCTAAACAACAGATTTCCGATTCCAATAACTTTATTTCTTTAGGCTTACAAAATAAGCACGAGAGAGAATAAAACACATTAAAAGACTAATAAATCATATCAATAATAAATTTATCTTCGTTTCAGCTACGGCTACAAACCATTCATGTTAGCAATCAGCAACCAGATACCATTCCTTACATCCGTCATCAACACGCGCGAGCGTCGAATATCAATGGTCACGAAAACGCGGATCCGAACATCAAGCACCGGTTCCCTCAACCAAGAACCTAAGCCCCAAATCATGCATATGCACAGTCTGGACTCGAAGCTACCGCAAGCTGAGGTTCAGAAGAAGCAAGCGGTAAGAAAGGACTCGCCTAACGTGATGCCGGAGGCGCAGCCGACTGTGGAGCAGAGAGTGGCAGCGCCCGTGAAGGAAGATAGCTCCTCAGGATGTGTTGTTATGTAAACTAATGTAAAGAATATGCCAATAAGATTGTGTGGGCCGCACTACACAACTAAGGTAGAACCAATACTTAACATGTTCACTGCCAAGCGTCTGCAATGCGACCCGGAGAGGCGAGTCCCTGGAGGGCGATTCTGGTAATATATCTAGATAAATATTGCAGAAACTGTCAAAATATCGAGTGATAAACAAGCGTATTCTCAAAGCTACAATTATATTGTAGCTTTGAGAATACGCTTGCTATATTTATCGAAGGTTTTTCTTTGAGTTGCCCGGTAAGTCGCACGAGAATGCAGTTTTTGGCGGAACTCGATATTTGTCACATGATATTTTTATCCCGTGATAATGAATATCATTCTATAAATTATCACGTGAATTGGCCCCCAGGCCTATCGACATCTTGTGTGTCGGGTCGTCGGAAATAGCACACACTATTTGAAGTTCTGAATTTTTTTTCATGGCGATTCTGTGACGTTACCACTGTCATAATGGAGCGATTGGTACATTGGTACCCTGATCAGTTTTACTAATTCCTCGCTAACTTTAAGCTGTGGACATGACAGCTACCAATATTAACAGAGAAACAAAAAAATAATAATTTGATCCGTTGGGACAAAGTTTAATTGAATAAAGCAGTTGCAACGGATCAATGATCGTTGGGAACTTTTTATGTGATCACGATCCAACCACAAACTGATCATATGATCCGAGGGCAATAACCCGAAATTTTCGGTGACTTTACATGGTAGGTGAGTAGGTCTGTGTCAAAGGTGATTGCTAAAACCTTTGGTGTACCAGCGATATTTCAATCTAACGTTGCGTTGGACAAGTTTTTTTGATGTTTGATGTTTTGATATTGGCATTTAGATTAGATAGTTTTTATAAATTCATGTTGTTCAATTATTGGTCCGGTGTAGTTAGGTGTTATGTCTGGTCTGGTTAATATTTTATACTGTATTCTATGCTCCGATTTAGAATCCAAGATATTTAATGTCAACAAAGACATTTATGAATGAAAATTTATCAAAAACTGATAACAATGACAGAAAACAGCAAAGTTATCACTAAAACACAACAAAGCGTAATCTCTCACACGTAAAGCAAAAAAAAAAAACAATTTGAAGTCGAAAACGAACGGCAGATGCATCAAATGATGATAAATATAAAACTTATCTAGGTATGTACATATGTATGTTTGTATTATGTAATAGAAATAAATTGATATTATGTATGTAGTTCGGTCCACCGAATCTCAACGATAATCGGGTTATTAGTACTTATACTTGTTATTTATCTTATGAATTTAGTGAAAATACGTTATTTATAAATTAATCTGGTATGGAACCTTCATAATATAATTAAATGAAAAGTAGCAAAGAATTTAGTATTAAGGTAATTTTTGGTAGAGGACTAGAACTTGAGAGATGATAATTATAATTATGAAATTTAATTATTAATTATAAAGGCAAAATTTTAATATATTTACGCGGAAACAAAGCCAGAACTACAGCTGAGCCCAGAGTCCATTTGACCATAGTATCGAGACGTGATTATTTTTAAAACTTTGGAAACTGTCATGATTATATATGGTTGCCGAAATATTGGAGAACTCAAAACTCAAATCGTGGTAAATATCCCGTTTTTTTTTTACATAAAGTCTTTATTGACAAAGAAAATAACAATCAAATAATATAAAGAAATTAAATTAGTATTTACAATTGTGCTTACTGCAGACTGTTGCAAACAATCTACAGATAGCTCAACTGGTCCATATCAATACCAGTCGGAAGCGTCCCCAAGACGTTATTAACTTTAGTGATAATTTTTCCATAGTTTTTGGTACAGCGTCTCTACCGTGCGAACAGGGAACTACTCAAATCCCATACAAATATGAGACGTTACGATCACGTCTCGATACTATCGTCAAATTAACTCTGGGCTGTGCTATATTCGAGTGTGTCACAGAATGTGGTTCATATTATTTTGGCCGCCTATATTTGGTTCAATTCTTTTATTTTTTATTCGTATCTCGTAAAAATGATGCCTATGAGTAGCGAATAGTATTCCCGAATATATCTGAATAGATCAGGTTTATATTTTACATAGATATTTAGATCTGGAGTCACATATTAGTAACTTTCATCCTGGAAATCGCGTACGACGACAATGGTAGCTGGTTATTAAAAACAAGAAGTATGTAGTTAATTATACTATTGTCTTCCAGTATTCATAAATCAGCAAGAGATAAGGCAATTGGGTTCGTATTACCTTACAAAACAGAATACTTTTCTATGACACCGTGTGTTCAAACCGTGTGTCTAAATTTCTCATAGATGTGCAATATGTTAAAATATTATATATTTAGATATTCTAATCTTTATATTTATATATTATGTAACCTACCGTTCAGTTCAGGTTAAGTTCAGGCAATTAATTTTAATTGATTAATATAATATTAATCAATTGATTAATATAATATTTCGCACTTTTGAGCAAGTCTCGTCAAATTTGTATTAAAAAAAATGCGGTTATTACAAATTTGGTGGCTAGCACATTTTAAAAATCGGATCCGCGTTGTGGCATTATTATTTTTAACTTATTTATTATTAAACCAGCCAGATGTAGGTAGGTAGCTTTATTTTACAAATGATTAATAAAATTACTAGTGCAATATTGTGGGGTTTTGGTACCTAAACTAATTCATTTAAAAGTAACTTCTAAAATAATGAGGGTGCAATTTTTGTTTTATTATAAATACTTCTAAGGTTTAAATATTGCTCAATCTTATTTTATAATTTGCAAAAAAAAAAATACAAATCAATAATGAAATAGCTAACGCTAATCCTGATAATACTAATAAATACTAACACTTCCACACACCAAAGTCGGCGGCGACATACTCCATAATAGAGTAGGTACACAATAAAGTCGTCTGGCCAGCTGCGTAGGTACAATGATCATATTCTGAAATGTCGTACCAACCCCTGGCCAGCTGCGTAATTACAATATTCATATACTGAAATGTCGTACCAACCCCTGGCCGGCTGCACAGGTACAATATTCATATACTGAAATGTCGTACCAACCCCTGACCGGCTGCGTAATTACAATATTCATATACTGAAATGTCGTACCAACCCCTGGCCGGCTGCGTAGGTACAATATTCATATACTGAAATGTCGTACCAACCCCGGGCCGGCTGCGTAATTACAATATTCATATACTGAAATGTCGTACCAACCCCTGGCCGGCTGCGTAGGTACAATATTCATACACTGAAATGTCGTACCAAACCTGCTTTGTTGGCGACTTTGGTGTGTAGACTCCTTCATTCTGACAGATATAAAACTAATTATAATGTTCTAAAGTCATTTATAGTGGGATATTTACCATGATGTGAAATATTGGAGGACACAAAACACAAATCATGGTAAATATCCCGTTATAAATTACTTAAGTTTTGTGAATAACCATGATAGTTTGAAGTTTTAATTGCATATACAGGGTTATTAGTGACCTGGCATCTTCACGAACGTGTCTGTGATGTAGGGCTGAACCTGCATTTCTTGCAGTGTCAGGAAATTACTAGTAACCCTGTATGTATAAACGACTTTCTACATTGAATACATTTACATATTTTGTTGTAAGCCATCTTAGTGCCACTTTCCAATAGAAAATAGTCAAAACACCACCAATTCAATCTTAAATTAGGAAAATTCTTGAATTGTTTAAATTTATCTAGCCAATCAGTACAAATTAAATTATTATATTTTTGTGACTATATCCATAATTAGTCGGTTAAGTATTATTATTTCGATACAAATTATGATATTATTGTACATATGTATTATTATATTTTATATGGTATCTAGTTAATAGTACATTATGGTAATAGTGTGTAACATTGGTGATTACCGCCGAGGCGCCATTAAGACCCGAGCCGTAGGCGAGGGTATTAAGAGAGCCGAGGACGGTAATCATCAATACACACGTTTATCATACGCCGTTTTTCAACACACTTGTGAATAAAATAACAATAAAAACTCAGTGAAAACGAGTTGTGAAAAATGTTTCGCTACGGCGGGAAAATTTAATCAGTTTTCCTATGCGCGCGCATTGCGATCGGCCACAGACTAAAGGGATGAGATTTTTTTTTTATTTTCCGCGCATAGGGTTTGCTCCTTCTGCCACGTACAAAATGGGGAATTTAAAGTTTTCTTTTATTACAGAGAAAACAAAAGTTATATTTGAGTGAAAGTTTTCGTCGTACGTGTTTTAATCAATTTAAACACGTACGAGCAAGGAATTTTTATACTAACGTAAGTGGATAGTTCACTCGACATTTAGTGCAAAAAGGATTTTGAACCTTACCACAACTTAAAAGTTATTTTTCAATTCAATTTAGATTTAAGGAAAAACGGTCTCGAGAGAGACTCACTTTTCAGTCGCTGTGTCCCTTTCACACATTCGCCAGCATGTTTTTTTTTTTTTTTTTATTCTTAATTTTTAAGGGACTTTGAGGCATTGGAATGACTAAGTCAGCCCCGTATTATAACAAACAACTAGTTAAAACTAAATTATATCAAAAGCTAATCTAAATAATTTTACTGCCGCAACACTCAGTGGTGCGGCTAAAATAATTTGGATAACACCAGTATCCCTCAGGTTAACATCGTACAAATCATTAAGCTCTGATCTTATAAACTCGCTCCGCTCACACTCCACTAGAAGATGCTGCACATCTTCTAGGACGCCACATGTGTCACAATTGGGCGAGTTTGTGATTTTCATTAAATATTTAAATTTATTAAGGGGGATGTGCCCAGAGCGTAGTCTATGAGCCATTACAATATGCTTTCTCTTTAGTTTACAATTCATACCCCACCATGGTAGATATGCAGGCTGCTCTTGTAAAATTTTATACCAAATTCCTTTATTAACCGATATAGAATCAAACAACGACTTCCACTTTTCAAAAATTTTGTACCTGTATTTACATAAAATCTCTGAAATCTCCGGCATAACATAAATTTCTGAACCTATTTCAATAGCTTCCTTAGCTAATTTATCTGCTTCTTCATTTCCTTGAATACCTACATGTGACGGAATCCATTGTAACCTTAGGGCCACACCTTTTTCTTGGAGAAATAACGCCTTTTTTAGAATTTCATACGCTACAGAAGCACCTCGTACATCCGAGGCGCATCGAATAATGTGTTGCAAAGCACTACGACTATCAGTAAAAACAACTACTTTTCTACAGTTCAAAGTGCGAATTAAAGATAGAGCCTCAGAAATCGCTAGTAACTCTACCGACATAATAGAATTTAAGTTGGACTTAATTTTATACAGGTCACTTGTTCTGTTTCTAGGGTCAAAAATTGCAGCACCAATACCGTCACTCATTTTAGAACCGTCTGTATACAATTGATACCAATCCCTATACACCACGTTAATCATATGCAAGGAATATTGCTTGAGTATTCTCGGGTCAGATTTATTTTTGGCCTGATTTATACCTTCCACTTCGGTGACAATAAAATCCGTACTTATTTGTGATACCCATACATGTAGCATATAAGAACACAAAGAGTTTTTGGTAACGATATTTTCAGATTTAGTCTCAGCGTAAACCGTCGCTAACAAAGGTTTTTTTCTTCTAGTCCAGTATCCAAAGTTACACAAATTATTAAGTTCTGTTATAATTTTAGTAGTAAATGAAGAGGAAAACCGAGCTTTCAAGCAGTATTTTGTAGCCAGGTAGTGACGTCTCAAATGAAGTGGGTGTATGCACAGTTCAACCTCCATAACGTGGATTGGCGTGCTTCGAATGAAACCACCTATTACACGCATGGAGATGTTCTGTACTTTATCTAATTTATATAAGTGAGACCTAGCAGCTGCATCATACAAAAAACAACCAAAATCCATCCTGCTACGTATTAATGCAATATACAACCTTCGAATGTGTTTCGGATGGAGACCCCAAGAAGAACCCGCCAAAACTTTCAGAAGATTGATAGTTCTTGTAGTTTTTGCAACTATCTCATTCACGTGCTTCCCCCATGTCAAAGATCTATCTAGCCACATACCCAAATACTTAACATGACTCACTATAGGTAAGATACTATCATTAACCTTTATTTGGATCTGTTCCCTGACCATTCCTCTCTTAAAACAACAACACTGTGTTTTAGCAGAGGATACCTGAAGCCCCAGCTGATCGAGTAACCTAACAACACAACTAAGTGCATTTTGAATATATACCGCATTTAATTGTGCATCTCTTTTTTGTGCATATATAACAAAATCATCCGCGTATTGTAAAGCACAAACATTGGTCAGCTCTGAAGCTATTGGGCGTTGCAATATTAAACAAAAGAGGTGATATAGGATCTCCTTGAGCTAATCCTCTTCTGGTTATCCTAATTTTGTCCCGTTTTCCTCCCTCATCACTACAGATTTTAAGAATTCTTTCATTTAAAAAGCTCCAGAAATAATTACATATTATATGCCCTACACCTAAGTTGTCCATTATTATTAATAGCTGGTCTATAAGAATATTGTTATATGCATTCTCCACGTCTAAAAAAACTGCCAACGTAGACAGCCCTTTCGAAAATCCTATCTGTATTTGGGAAACTAAGCGGGATAAACAATCTAAACAAGACTGGTTCCTCCTGAACCCAGAAGTAATAGGAGACAGGACTAGGTTTCGCTCCACAAACCATTCTAATCGCTTACAAATCATAATATGTAGAATTTTGCAGATACAAGAAATTAACGAAATAGGCCTTAGTTTAGGTACTGAATTAGGGTCACTATTGCCTTTCGGAATCGGGACTACTTTAATATTACGCCATTGACTAGGAATCCGGGACGACTTAAATATGACATTATATATTTTTAATAGATATAACTTACATTCTAGTGGTAAATAATAAAGCATAGAATAGGTGATGCCGTCCTCTCCAGGAGCTGTGTTTTTCTTTTTCAAGCTCTTCTCCATTTCTAGGTATGTAAATTCAGATCCTAAAAGAGCGTTGCTAGAGCTGAAAACAGGTTTAGATGTTTGTACAAAGTCAGGTCCTAATGCGTGCAATAGCTCTACCTTGCTCTCTTCTGGAGCATAAATATGTGACCTTTTAAGCCCCTTCATCCACCTCATTTTCTGCCACATTTCAGAAGCTTTAGTGGTTTCATCAACTCCACTACAGAATGCCTGCCAATTTTGTGTTCTTATTCTTCTGTGTACCCTTTGTGCTGCCGCAATTTTATTTTTTAATTTGTCATAATTAGCTGTCGTAGGGTTTTTCCTGAATGTTTTAAGAGCAAGTCGGCGTTCAGCAATGGCTTGAGAAATATCAGAGCACCAATACGGCTTAGCTATAAACTTTTGGGTCGGAGCTGTCCCGTTCCTTGTAAAAGGTATACATTTATCAGCAGCAGTATTTATCCTGTCAACGAATAAATCATAACAAACCTGAATGGTATTTTCATTAACAGCTGAATCATCAAAACCATCAAGAGCCTCGCCATAAAGTTTCCAATTAGCCTTTTTAAAATTTCTGCGCTTTGTGATTCTACGAAAATCTTGATATTGCAAGGTACTTATGACAACCAAATGATCACTACCTAAATTTTCATGCGTAACTTTCCATGTAAAGTAAATTGCTATATCAGAAGTTACAAACGTAATATCAGGAGCTGATTCCTGTATTGCTCCTCCAACTAATTTAACTCTAGTGAATGCGCCGGTATTTAAAACAACAAAATTATGTTCCACTGATGCTTCGAATAATTGCGAACCCCTATTGTCATTTTTATAGGACCAATTGGTATGGTGTCCATTAAAGTCCCCGGCTACAATGGATTTCGCTGAGAACTTCGAAAATATCCTTTCCCATTCTATTTGAGATGTTCTTACTGAGGAAGGGCAATAAATAGCAGCTAAATTTTCTAAGTATTTACAATTAAGAACTTTTACATGTAATATTTCTATTCCCGAATTTCCTACATCCAAAGAACAAGCCTGGGCTTTGATTGTTTTATGTACAACTATTGCTACACCTCCATAAGAGTCTGATCTATCATTTCTGAAAATGTTATAATTACTTATATTCAAACTAATATCCGTATTTAACCATGTTTCACTTATAATACAAATTCCAATTTTTTCCCGGTTCAAAAGCAGTTCAAAATCGTAGCGTTTAGGCATCAAGCTCTGCGAGTTCCACTGCGCAATATTTAAAAATTGCGCAGTATAACCCACAGGACCCGATGCCGGCCTATCGATACATGGATTACTGGTGTTATCCATCATTAAAGAGGCCAAGTATTTTACTAAATACCCCTCCCTGACTTAAAGATCTTACACAAAAAGCAAGTAATTCTTCAAAAACTAATTTTAAAATATTTTGTACCTTCTCTGTAAAATTACCCGTTGTTGAAAGCTGTTCCTGTAACTTTCGTAAAATCCGGCTAAAGTTAAATTGCTCTTTGTTCTCTTTGTTTTTTTCACTGTTCTTCTCTTTCTTACTCTTTTCCTCTTCCGCTGCCGCGCGAGAAACATTGGCGTCATCGAATGCTCGCAACTCTAGTGATTTCTCCTTCTTCTTCTTTTTCTTTTCCTTCCTTATCACTGGATTTTCTCTTCTCATCACACTATCTTCACTGCTCTCTTCACTCTCCGATCTCGATTCTCCTTTTTTCCCGCCTTGAACCGCCTTGCTATATGTCATCGTCTGTATGCGTTCATTTCTTTTCGGAAGTACAACATTTTCCATTTCAACTTCCCTACGTACATTAGAAATAACCGGCTGTAGCCCCTCGTTCGATTTATTCTCTGTGTGTTTAATGAGTGCCATTTTATAAGTCATAGTATTCTGAGACATAGTCCAGCGAATTTCTTTTTCTTTTAAAAATATCGGGCAGGTTTTATCGTAAGCAATATGTTTGCCTCTACAGTTGACGCAACGGAACTTTGTAGTGTCACAATTGGAATGACCACCCCCACATTTCGGACAAACAGTCTTTTTCGAAGGGCAGCTGCGAACTAAATGTCCATACTTCCAACAGCTCGAGCATTGTGATACTGGAAATGTGTAGGGCTCAACCTTGAATCTACACTCATAACCATAAACATATGACGGCAATACTGCACTCTTAAAATCAAACCGAACTGTCTCACTGTCGACCCATTCCCCTTCTTCTGTCAACCTCTTCAATCTTTTAACCGACAAAATTTTATAATCAGCAGTAAATGACTTCATTATTTCCTCCTCGTTCATGTCGACTTCCAAAAATTTTACCACGCCGTATGTAATATCTACTTCGTTTGTAAAATGACAGCGGTATCCTTTTTCCATAAACTTTTGGTTATTTATCAAAGATAAGGCCTCTTCTCTTTTATCAAAACATACAAACACTTTGTAGGCATTTTTATATTTGATGCTGGAAGCATTATTTATTCCCTCTGATTTGAAAAGTTTTGCAAGACCTACTTGCTTAGGCAATATTTCATAAGATGTCAATGATACTTCAAACTGATTGTTTATGGTTTGGTTGATGTTATTATGCAAATCATTATTTTGCGTTCCTGTTACAACAGCATTCGCAAATTGCTTATACTTATGTCTTTTTTGCACCAAAGTATATCCCTCGTTATCTTCTTGAACTCGCTCATTGCTCCCAGGGTCAACAATATGTCTCTTCAAAGGATTACCAGAAAAAATCAACGATATGGGCGACTCGATCCTGCTCTGGGAAAATACATTCTCACGAATCTCCTCCTCACTCATATCAGTGTATAAATATTCGGAGGTTCCGGACGAAGGCCCAGGCTGGACCTCGTCCATTTTTACTGAGCTCTCGTACGTGTATTAATCGAACAAGAAAACACAAACGACGAAACAACGCACAATACGTGCACTCGCAAAGCTGTCACGCGCACGACTGGCCAGCATGATACACTGATGAAACTAAAAAGGGAAGATTGGGCACTAACTCTTTGAAAGTGGAAGGCTAAAACTAGGTTACACTAGGTTCACTCAACTCAGTCACGATCGGATGCGTTTGTGTTGCGCGTGCTTGCTACGATGTACTTTTGTGTGATTTATTGACTAAAAGACTACAGCAATGCCTTCGTGTGTGACTTTGTGTCCAAAATAAAAAACAAAGCCCAAGGCATCACTTTTCACACGTAAATACACCAAAACTTTAAATTTTCTGATTATTCTACTGTATTTTACGTTACTGCGTTTACCTATTGTCCTTATCATTTTCTTTTGATACTTAGGTAGTCGGAGGCCTTTATTGTACCCTAGGTTTATGGGTGGTGGTGGGTGCATCCAACTACCTAAGTATAAAAAAAAAATTATAAGGACAATAGGTAAACGCTTATTTAAGACTTTTGTAGTCGGATATTAGTTTTTTATTTAAATATATATTTTTAACACCTTTTTGCTGATGGCTTGAGAATCGTTAACTTCACAAAAGTTTTAAAAAGGGTTTCGCAAAGTACAAACATTACATTTGCAAGACCTTTGCAACGATACCACACACGAGCATATTTACTAACATTGGGATTTTCGACCCTTACTTAGACCCAGCTATCTCGTGAGACCCTCATTTTATCTGACGCCACATAGCTTTTAACCAGCGGGCTATTAAGAGGAATCATACAACACCTCATTTGTTGAAATCGGTCTGGTACTGGTTTCAGCGCTAAGTGGGAACATAAAAATTGGCTACATATATACATATATTGCGTTTGTGTTGCGCGTGCTTGCTACGATGTACTTTTGTGTGATTTATTGACTAAAAGACTACAGCAATGCCTTCGTGTGTGACTTTGTGTCCAAAATAAAAAACAAAGCCCAAGGCATCACTTTTCACACGTAAATACACCAAAACTTTAAATTTTCTGATTATTCTACTGTATTTTACGTTACTGCGTTTACCTATTGTCCTTATCATTTTCTTTTGATACTTAGGTAGTCGGAGGCCTTTATTGTACCCTAGGTTTATGGGTGGTGGTGGGTGCATCCAACTACCTAAGTATAAAAAAAAAATATAAGGACAATAGGTAAACGCTTATTTAAGACTTTTGTAGTCGGATATTAGTTTTTTATTTAAATATATATTTTTAACACCTTTTTGCTGATGGCTTGAGAATCGTTAACTTCACAAAAGTTTTAAAAAGGGTTTCGCAAAGTACAAACATTACATTTGCAAGACCTTTGCAACGATACCACACACGAGCATATTTACTAACATTGGGATTTTCGACCCTTACTTAGACCCAGCTATCTCGTGAGACCCTCATTTTATCTGACGCCACATAGCTTTTAACCAGCGGGCTATTAAGACGAATCATACAACACCTCATTTGTTGAAATCGGTCTGGTACTGGTTTCAGCGCTAAGTGGGAACATAAAAATTGGCTACATACATATGTATGTATGTAGCCTATTTTTATGTTCCTTTTCAACAAGGAGGTATGTATGTACATAGGGTGTCAAACTCATAACCTTTGTCCTTCGGTAGTCGGGTAAAAATTATCGGACCTCGTGCAACATTACGCCACAAATTGCCCAAGGCTATATTGCTTAGTCATGATGTATGATTGATTGCATGAATGCATCAGCATTGCCATATGAATCAGTTGAGCTAGATAACTCTAGATTGTTTCCAGCAGTCTGCAGGTAGGTAGCTCAATTGTTTCAATTGTAAATACTAGTTCTATTTTGTTTCTATACTATGATTGTAATTAACTGAATAAGTAATAGTAATATGATTGATTGTTTATAAAAAATTGGTATTGCTTTGTGTTGTTTGAATTGCCACTTCAGTATTTTTAGTCTAAAAGAAATGCAATTTCAAAAAGTATGACAGTGGACTGTGACTTCAGTCGGTTGCCCCGCCGAACATTTTATGTCATTTCAAAAAAAGTTTCATATCTCAGAGCTCTTTTCGCATACATAAGAAACGGCCTGTTTACGTCACACTTGATGGTTCCAATATGGGGACGTTTTTAATTGTGTCTGAATAAACGATTTTTCAATATCTAATAACTTTATAATAATAAAGGTAGGTATGCTAATTTAAAAAAAATCTTAAAAAGAATGAATATAAGCAATAAAAAATATTCATGATTATTCCCTGTCTTGTCCTGTTTCGTTCATAAATTATAGTCGTCCTTATAGAGAGACACACCACCTTAGTATTCAGTCTCTTTCAGACCGCGGTTTTTGTATCAGTGAACCTTCCAGTTACGTTAGTATATAAATTCCTTGCGTACGAGTTAAAATTATCTATTTAATTAAGAAGTTGCATGAAATGAGCAAGCAATAGGAACATTAATTTATTTGTTCTATTGAACACGATCTTTTTTTGAATAAAACCTTTTTTAAGAACAAAGCAACTCAACCAATAAAATTTGAAAAAAAATCTAGTTTGATTATGGGTGTCATTATGTGCCTAATTTCGGTGACCATAGAGCCACGTTATCAACAAGTGTGTTGAAAATTGTATTATTATTTTACCTCATAATAGGTAAATCGTTTTCTGAGTTATTCTAATTGTAGGAAATGTAGGAAAATTCTTAGCATTCCAAACTAAGTGAATAGTATCGTGAATTTAAATTGCAATAACAGGCATTCTTTAAATGCCACATTTTTAGGTCAATTAATCAATGTTAGTATAGATTTAAGTACTTTTAACGTAAATTTGTAAATAGTTATATAACTTTTGAGTCTCGAAATGTTAAAGCAGGTGCTAATAAAGTAGTTATTTCTAGAAAATAGTAATTCTAACTCCATGGAATAAGGAACGTATTCGATACCTTATTCTGCTTCTACTAAATTCTGTAAAGTTATTATGCTCTGTATTATTAATAACTCTCTGTATTATAAATATATTACAGAGTGTCTTATACATTTTATCAGATTTTGAAAAGGAACGGTTCGTCACTGCCTGAACTCAAGCTGTATGAAATTCTTATTTTGTATGAAATTCTTATTTTGTGTCTGTTTATTTATTTATTGTTATTTTATTTAGAAAAATACCTACACCTTTAGATAAATGCGTCTACTTTTTTCAATAAGCTTTTGTGCCGCGGTCAGGTGATCGATAAGGTGAAGCGATCCTAATTCATTGCTGATATGTGTGCGACAACCTTATTTATATTTTCTCAATTAATTTAAATAATTTAAGTTGACATGTTTATCACTCTTTATCTCTCACCATGGTTTTTTGTTTCAATAAAACTTAAATAAAAATTATTTGCATATTATTAAAATGTTTGTTTACGAAATAAAATCAAATCTATTTTGTAATTTATGTAAGTAGATATTTGGTCAATTTGCTGTCAAAAAAAATCCTAATAAATTAAATCGAATAAAAATGTGTTCTTATTATACGAGATTAACTCCCTATTCTCAAATGCAACTCAGATTTAAGTACGTCAAAATGACGTTTTTTTTGTCAGATTTTAATTGAAAATTTACAATATACGCGATCTGAGACGTGTGTACGAAATGAGTTGCGTTTGATGCTCGTTCCGTGTGGCGTTCGTTCAATGCCCAGGCTCGGCGGGGTGGTGCCATGCGAAGGAATGTGCTTTCGCCCCACCCTGCTGTAGTTTCTTCAGCATGAGTCGTGGGTCTACAGCGCTAAAAGACATTAGCGGTTATGCTGCCATTGCTGCCAATTCACTTCTTGGTTAGGTATTGGCCCTCTTGTTTTTTTTTATGACACTGCCCTAATATCGCAATGGCTTTAACAGGGAGGAGGTAAAATAGCTGTAAAATTTAACTTTGGAATGCTTAAATCCGTAATGATATCTCTCACCTGATCATTTTCACTTGGAGAGTGTACAGAAGTTAAATTTTACAGCTTCTTAATTTCAAAAGCCATAATGGTATTGCCACAAATAGCGGTCCGGAGCCGCCTCCATCCATCGACTCCCTGCGACCGCTACGATGTCGTCGGTCTCACGGGGGAGGCCTATGTCCAGCAGTGGACATGTATGGGACTGATGATGATGTATTGCGTCACGAGTCGTATAAAATGCTCTGCAGCATCTGCAGGGTGACCCGGTAGTATTGTATTCTCTTTGGGGTGAGCGAACTCTATGGCCGCCAACTAATATAGGATAGCATTCTCCGGCTCGATGCCGGAGATTTAGCGAGATGTTTGTCCCTTTCCACTTCAAAAGTACCTACTGGTACTCTACGGATCGAGCTGTCAAGAGATCTAGACATAGAAATCTGCATAAGTTACTCTTTCCCGGAAAATTGCATGCGAAACTACGGGCAAGTAGTAAATAAATGATTCGGACGGACCGAATCTCTTTGTTCGTGAATAGGTATGACTTGTACTTGGCCGGTTTATATTGATCTTGTATTGCATGCTATTTTTGTTTTATATTCAAAAATATATTGGAAAGGTTGTCGAGCCCTGCTGTGAAGGCCTGCGTAGGTACGTATGGGCGGCGATATATTCTCTTTGGGCGGCGCCGACGAGCCTTCTCACTGCATCTGAGAGTAATCCTGTAAAATACCATGAGGGTAATCAAGTGGGAAGCTTGTCTTTAAATTGGGTAGTAGCGACATCTAGGTAGTGCAATTTGCTATGTAACGTAAACCGGTAATCATAGAGAAATAAGCCGGTAATGTCAGTTACTTCCGCCATTCACTCAAAGATGGCAGCACTACGAAAGTTGTTTTTAATTGGACTTCTCTTAAATGTTTCCAACTTTATTATGTTTACCTACAAGAAGGGAGATTTTATTGTTATCTATAATGTAACAAGTTAAATGATTGTGTATAATAATGGTACACACCAAGCGAACGAGAGCGGGCAAAGGCTAACGAACGAAACAGTATGGAATTCATGGCGAAAGCAAGCGAGCCCAAACGAGGTCGTTCGTTCGCCTTCAGCCGTGCTCCGACGGCCGGCAGTACATCAAAGAAAAATGGAACAAACGTACTGAGATTTTATTGTTATCTATAATGTAACAAGTTAAATAATTGTGTATAATAATGGTACACACCAAGCGAACGAGAGCGGGCAAAGGCTAACGAACGAAACAGTATGGAATTCATGGCGAAAGCAAGCGAGCCCAAACGAGGTCGTTCGTTCGCCTTCAGCCGTGCTCCGACGGCCGTCAGTACATCAAAGAAAAATGGAACAAACGTACGGACGCAGTGTGTTCGAACGAACGAATGCTCGTTCTGTTCAAGTGGTTGCACGAAACGGACGTTTCAATATTGCACATACATACATTGTTTCAATTTGCAAAGGTATACGATCGTGATCGCAGTATGGAGTGACAAACTACTTATGCTCATAGAGCTCTTTAGGCAGAAACCTAGGCCACAGATTATAAAATACTATACGATATAACGGGGGAGGCCTATGTCCAGCCGTGGACGTGTATGGGCTGAATATGATTATGATGATGATACGATATATAGGCTGTGAGATATGAAAAATGGAGAATAGTAGAAAGTAGTTAAGATAAAAAAAAAAAACGACGATTATTTACACCGAGTATACTTTCATATATAACAAATAATACAGAGCTAGCTATTACAAGATCGTTGTCATGATCACATGATCACTAAAATACTACATCATTTATTTTGTGATTTTAATATACCTACTTAATAACAATTTGCGGCAGATTAGTTTCCGATAATTTTAATAGTTGTGGGGGCAGAAAAAATTTCAAAAAAACTCGCGTAAACACGAAACTATCATCCCTTTGCCGTGGTTCGCTGACTTTCACTGGGTTTCATATGCGTTCGTTTATTTAAACAACACAACAACAATGGTCCATAGACAAACTCCTACTAGTATAAATGTCAAACTTTGTGAGAACGGATGGATGAATGTTTGTTCCTCTTTCACCCAAAAACTACTAAACTGATTGGGCTGAATTAAGGTATAGGTATAGTTTGGGACCTGGAATAACATTTATAGTATCACGGTTATTAGTTTTATTTTTTATAGTTTAGCTTCATTCAGGTCCCCATGCCATGGCCATAAAAATTTATAATAAAATCCCCTACGCATACACAGCAAAAATAATTAAATTGAAAAATCAACTAAAAAAATATTTGATCAAGCTTAGTTTTTACTCCGTGCAAGAATTTTTAGAACATTAGAATAAATAGGTACTATTAAAAAGTATATTTTGAATTTAATATCTCTTAATAAATATAATTTTTGTTATGTAATTTTATGGTTAAGTATATTTATTAAGAATATTATAATTACTTGGATATAAGATAGTTTTCAGGTTACAAGGCTAATTTTTAAGCAATTCCTGGTATCTTAAGTCACCTAGCTTAAAACTTAAGTACTAAGTACTTATCTTGCTGTGCCCTTTATCGGGGTCCATATTTGAGAGTGTAAATTATATAATATCTTTTTGTACAATATGGTTGCAATAAAACATTTTGATTTGAAGAGATGCGAAGTTGCACTTTGTGGCCTCCAAACTCGGTTTTCGCATCTCCTCCTAAGCTATATACAATACAAAACTATTACAGAGGCATTAAATATAAGCATAAGATAGGCCTCACAAACTGGCCAAGTGATTTTTGAAAATTCCTTTGTTTAACGTAATAATACGATAAATTTAGGTGGCGGCGCTAGTTAGGTCAGGGAACCGCCTTATGAAAAGTCCGGATTTTTATAAGAGAACGTTCGGCCGAACTGTAAATTAATTTTATTAAAATAAACATAGGTGTAGTGAGCCAGACAGGCTATAATGTTAGTTACAATTTGAATTAAAACTAGCTCAGCCAGAGGGCAAAATGTTGGTTTGATAGATCCTACAGATAGCTGATTCTACTGGTAGATATGAAAGTCTTCACTTTACGTTTCTTCGTATCAATATTGTAAAACGAATTATTGTATGTCCAAACAGGATAAAATAGTTGATGCTTTTATTTTATGTTCACACAATTTTACAATAAAAATTTATTCTATTCTTCCTCGGTACCATCCCTTTAGTACGGTGCGGATGAGGCAGCGACTCAACGGCGAAGTATCCGGAAGCTGATGGTCTACGACCAAACAAGGAAAGCATTTTCATCAAACTTTCATTATATTATTAGGTTGTTGGGAAACAGTTTTTGACACATTAGAAGTTGAGGGGAAAGTGTATACTGAGTTGGAATCCGGAAACATTGATGATGTTGAGGTAGCTGTCAATAAAGATCAAGTGAAGTGTCATGCCCAAAAGACGTTCATTGAGAGAATGTAGAAACAATTGATTTTACACGTTTTTACAGTTGTTTTTCTGAGATTATTTACTTTGTTTATGAGAATTAACTAGGACGCCGTTTAACTGTCATACGATGGCAGCCACGGCTCAGCACGAGCTGTCGGTGGTGGAGTTACGAGCCGAGATCGACAGGCTCGGTCGAGAGCTTGATCAGGCCAGCAGTGAAAAGATACAGTCAGCCCAGCTGGGTCTGGTGCTTCTCGAGGAAAAGTCCACCCTCCAGCAAAGATGCGACGAATTAGAAGCCCTCTACGAGAACACAAGACACGATCTAGAAATCACACAAGAGGTTAGTGGCCTACATTTTATAATTATTTTCACTCTTCATGCACGGCTACTTTACACCGCTGAAACGGTGAAAAGATTCTTAGATTTCATGTTCATGAATTTGTGAAATTTCAAAAATTGCAGCTGATTTCCAGCTCCAGTCCTGGATGCTTATCCATACAAATATCTGCTGAATAATCGTATTGCTTTAACTATTCTAGTAGTCTAATTGCAGGGATTGCAGTCTACAGTAGAAGAGACAAAAATGACATTGCATTGCCTATGTTATTGAAGTTTCAGGAATTAATTACATATAGGTAGGTATTTTACAGATTTGACGACAATGTGATCAAAGTTTCTCAATTCTGCCCTCGACAACAATCCCTATTCTTGGTCATAATATTTGGGTTGCCAAATTAAAGTCTGACTAGAATATAAATGTTAAAAACTTTGATACAAAAAATTTAGTAAAAATCTCTTTGCAATACTTCTAAAGTTCACTTTCTATCACTTAACTAATGCTAAAATTAAGTGCTAAGTTACCTCATATTTTAATGGGTGTTACATATTCTTTTACACATTAAGCGGCTTCCTTTCACCAATTAAACCTGCATTTGAATACAAACAAAAGTATAATTTCCTGTACTTACTCATAACTTTAACACGTAACTGTCTTTGCATTAAATGTTGCATTTAATGCATTTTTGGTCTGTCTGTGCATTAACCAAAGACAATATGCGTAATGCGTTTCCTGAGATGGTCATGTGAGCAAGAGCTTCTATTTTCTAGGGATGTGGGACTATGAACAATGACTTGGCTAAAATAAAACTCAAATGTCCCATTGAATTTTTTTGTTAATTTTTTTTTATTTACTTCCTATCAGAAAAACAAAATATTGTTAATAAACCAGAGCAGACAGTCAACCTATGAAAGGCATAGAAATAAGTATCTCATAAAAAATGTCAGATATAATATTAACAGACAACAAATATTTTCTGGTCTCTGTCAGGTGGAACTTTTGCTCGGTACGCATATTTAGATCAATCTGTTGTCTAGAGGCTAAAAACTAGTCTGATTAAACAACATTTAAAAGCAGCTGTGTCAACAGAATTTAACAAATACTTCTGAAAACTGCACACTTATAGATATTACATTAATGAATTCAAAACATGTGATGAAAAACATGACCATTGTAGAATTGAGTTTTTTGTCAGAACGGAATTTGTGCCATTGTTAACTTTTTTGCTTCAAGCTGTTGTTGAATACTTTGTAATTGTATTGCAATGGAACCTGGCTTGAAAGTTTTAAATGTATGTGACAAAAACAAGAAATGTAACTTAAATGCAATTCCATGACTAAGTACGTGAATATTCATACCATTATCAGTTCAGGTTATCTGTTATAAGGAGCCATTTGCTTGGAAAACTTCAGATCAGATTGCTCCTTAGTTTAGTGTCTCATCCACTGCCCTTTTACGAGCACAATAATACAGAATGACATGAAGCATGTGTAATATCTAGCTATTATGTTGCTTGGCACCCTGTTTAAACACTAGATTCAATTATCTCATCTAAAACTTGCTTCTTTGCGTTTGCCAAGTGATGAAAATGTATCCTGGTGGATCACTTTAAATACCTAACCAAATTAAAATCAAAATAAGTTACGAGCTAGATTGTTTTATGTCACAATATGTCCCTTATAAATTATCCATTGCAGGCCCTGATGAAACTAGACACAAGTCAGAAAGTGACGACACGCAGCGGCATCGAGCAGGAGAATGCTCTTCTCAATGAGTCTGCGGCCATGGAGAGCTCGCTCACCCTGCAGATAATAGAGCTGGAGAGTGAAACTAAACAGGTGAGAGATATTGTATGTAGATGTAGGTATTTCAGAAGCAAAGTTAAATTTTCCAGCATTTTAATTCCAAATGGCATTGTGATACTGTGGCAGTCATAAAGAAAATTTAAGAGGGCCAATACATAACCAAGAATTGAATTGTTAGCATAAACGCTATGTCTTACAGAACTGAATACTCAAACGCAACTCAAATTTTGTATATACGTCTTAACTCGCGTATTTTGACAGTCTTCTATGAAAATCTGTCAGAAATTTGTCATTTATGGCGGTTGTGTATGCCTGAAACTAACGCCGCTGCCTTTTCATTCTTATAATCATGTAAATCAAAGGAATTTTCAAATATCCAATGTACAGTTTATGATACCTACCTATCATAAGCTTTTTTTTTAATGTCCATAAAATAGTTTTCTTTTATTTCCTTTAAACTAAATAGCGAAGTTGCTCTTGGTGGCCATCGAACTCTTGTTTTCGCTTGTGTCTAAATTATGCGAAACTAAACTATTTCAGAGGGATAAAAAAGCTTACGATACACTAACTTTTCTTTGGATATTTGAAAATTCGTTTGATTAACGTAATTATAAGAAAGAAAAGGCAGCGGCGTTAGTTTGAGGCATACAACCGCCTTAACAGGTACCTGTCTTAAGGCGGTTCAAAAAAATCTGAGTTCTCTCTAAAATCGTCTTCAGCATGTTGGCTGTAAAAATACCTAGGTCTATACTTGGCAGGTGGAGTCATGCTACCTGCCAAGAGGAAGTTTTGCAGCAAACTCCCCAATTTCATCCTGATTGATACCTAGCTATTATCGGTGTGTGGGTATACTAGAAAGCATGAAATTAATGCACAAAGCATCAATTTCATGCCATACATATTGAAACAGAAAAACTGAAACTTTAAAAGGCCTGGCAGAGTTGTTGTACACACGAGATGGTTTGAGTCACCAACATACCTCCCGGCTCCCACTCTCTTCGTAAAACCAAGATGAGGGAAGGAAGAACTGTAAATTTACGCTGATTTGGCGACGCGATTCTGGTTTCACTTAACGTAAAAATTACGATCAAAAGTAGCAGGTCTGGTCTCTGGAGTGTGAAAATTATTCAAATGTCATTCTGACGAGATGAAACTCGATAAATTATTTCAGAGTTTCATCTCGTTAGTAGCGGTTTGTGAAACAGATTAAAGGAATAGTTGACGATGGCCGTTTACGATACCCAGAGGATTTGTGTGTAGCATATTACTATTTATTTATTTTTAGTCCAGATCGTCCCACTGCAGGGCAAAGTATCCTTTCCTTTCTTCCAGTTTTAGCTGTCTTGAGGTTGGCAACCAGTCAGGAAAGTGCGCATAACATTATCAATAGCATTATAGGTAATCTATTGTGCCTGGAAACTAGGGTTTTTATTTGTGCCGGGTGTTCTGGGTATTTTCTATGTATAATAAAAAATATCTGGGGCCTGCTGCTAAAAGGGCCAAAGTACATAACATGCATCAATGTACTTTGACCCTTTTTGCACCGGGCCACAGATATATATCTACACAGATATAGGTATACCGAGCTAGTTATCTTGTTTTGCCCAAAGTCAGAACGAATTACGGCAAAAAAATGTTTACCTTTGAAGGAGCACAACTTTATAATAAACGACCCGAAAATTTAAAAAATGTTAGCTCAATTCATACCTTCAAAACTGAACTTGCTAGTTTTGTTAAAGAAAATTGGCCAATTATATAAAATTGTTAATTTATAGTTTAACTAATTTGTAATGTGTTTAAAACTTTCACCTTTTGTTTTGTACCTACCTACATATCTTTTAACTTAAATCTGTAATAACTACCTACAGACCGAACAACAACTTCTGTTTACTTTTAATTGTTTACACTAAGCTAAACTACTATTCTCATGTAAGTGACTATGTCTTTTTTGAGAATAAATATCTTTAAACCTAAACCTATATCTATGTAAAGTATT
Source organism: Eupithecia insigniata (assembly GCA_947859395.1). NCBI lineage: Eukaryota > Metazoa > Arthropoda > Insecta > Lepidoptera > Geometridae > Eupithecia > Eupithecia insigniata. Next base: position 1,762,442 of record OX402009.1, on the reverse strand, counting down.
CTATCAAGTATATCAATCATCTAGTACCCATAACACAAGCTCTGCTTAGCTTGGGGCTAGATGATGCTGTGTGGACTAGCCAGCATTATTTATTTTCCATTTAGATGATGCTTCTAGAAGGGCATTGAAAGACACATACGATCTAGAGGTGTGTCTACAGTACACGATGTTTAGAATGTTGATCATCAACCAATTAACTGCTATCAATAAAGCCTGCTCTGATAAAGCAAAACCGACCTTAAATCCAACCTTATGATCCCTCACAGTTTAAAACTTGAGTAGGTATGAGTGCCGTCGCATTATCTGATTAAGCATCCCAGACGCGCTGACGAATCGTGCCTACGCGCCTAATGAAATGGGAGCAATTGACGTTCCGTTGACTCACTCCAGGACCCTCCGAGCAGTGCGCCAGAGTCGCCTGATAATATTAGTACATTTAAAAACCACGTATTTGTCGAAGATACTGTAAAAAGTGTAAATTTGTGTGCGAAATGTGTACCTCGTTACGCTTTCTATCATTCTGAAGCGCGAATCAAAAAGACCTTACAGCGAGTGATGTAATCCGTATGGCGTAAGCGCCGGGATCCATAACACTGATCCAGAAATACACATTTATTTTGCCGGCCTTGATTCACTACAGACTTTACTCAATGGTGTGTAGTTTTCGAAATGCACGTTTCTTCTGTGCAGTGATTCCGCGTGTTATAGTGCCAAGTGTGAAATAATGTGCTGAGTTTTCGCGACGAAAATGAATGGAGGGGAGGAGGTAACAATATTTCATGTTACGAATATTCTAAAAGCGAAAGTTTGTGAAGATATGTGAGGTGTGGTTGTGCGCGATCAACGCCAAAATCTCTAATAAGATGGGGCAAAATTTTGACCTCATCTTATTAGAGATTATGGCGTTGATCATTGATGTATTTTCCTAAGAAAATCTGAAACAATATCGACTACCTACGTTTAAATGTTTTGTTTTTTTATTTTATAAAACCTGATAGATTTATCATCCTACTTGTTCTTAACCATTTATAAATTACAGCATCTTTCGTTATTTTAGTTGACCACAATTAATGACTGATTAATTAATCGATGACGACATCGTAGCGGTAGCAGGGAGTTGATGGATGGAGGCGGCTCAGGACCGCTATTTGTGGCGTCGTACGGGGGAGGCCTATGTCCAGCAGTGGACGTGTATGGGCTGATGATGATGAATCACTGATTTGTATTATATTCATAATTAAAGATGCGAGTATATGTAAACATGGCCGTGGGGCCACGGCGTACGAATACCGACCCCTCCAACTCAACCCGTGGATGTCGTAAGAGCGCAGACTAAGGGAACCTACCAGAAGAAGGGCAGCAGCTTCCTTCTGAATATTTTTCAATACCAACACTTTGATCACCAATCCGCCTGCCAAGCGTGATTATGGCTGCTCTTGAATATTGCGGTCCACCTCAGTCTGCTGCCTCGTTTGACGTATTTTAATATTTATCGCGTATGTTTATTCATCACGGGCGGGGAGAGTTGCTCGTATTTCATGTGGTGTGTTTACCCCGGTAATGGAGCATTGTTGACACTTGTTAGTCCCTGGCAGTTTGCCAAGGGAAGTAAGGTTCGAATTATGCTCGTCTAGCTTCTAGCCGCGGCTTCACACGATCTATTCCATCCCCTGTTCTGTTTAATCGCCCTTTCAAATGTTACCTATTAACTAATGGCGTCTATTCGGTTGTCGCAAAAACTAAACTAATTTGACGGAATATAAAATTTTGCTGCCCTCTCTTATCCGTCCAAATAAAGAGAATGATATATTTTTTAGTGCTGTCAAATAACTTTTTTTATGACATCTGAAATCAGCGATATCCTCTTCAACTCTGACCCACTTGATACCAATGTAATTAATTGATTTCAAAATATTTTTTTAAAGTCCTTACCACAGGTTATGACGATTTTCGTATGAAAGGTCGGCTGGCTAACACCGGAACGACACGACTTTATTTGTTTAATAACTGCTGCCCGCGCCTTCGCCCGCGTTTTATGGGATAAAAACCTATATGTTATTCCAGGTCCCAAACTATACCCATACCAAATTTCAGCCTAATCAGTTCAGTAGTTTTTGCGTGACAGAGTAACAAATATACATCCTTACAAACTTTCACATTTATAATATTAGTATCCAAATATAAAACATTTATTGTGCGCCGAAATTAAAAAAAAAACATTGTGCTGGCCCATGTCAAAATCCATGACCAAAATCTTCAAACCCTTTTTATTAAGATACGTACTGCCGCTTGGTCGTTAAAAAGCAACAGAAAATTGTTACATTTGCATTCTTAACGCTAGAAGCGGCCTCGCACGCATTATTTGTTTTAAAAAAAAGTAGCTATGTCCTTCTCCGAGATACAATCTTTCTCCCTATCTTTCATTAGGTCCCTTTTTAAGTGTGAAAATGTAACAGACAGACGTATACATTCACATTAATATTATCAGTATGGATTTATAGGTTTAATGGAGTTCGAATAATTTGTTATCTTTTGAGGTGCTTCTGAGCTTTTTGTCCCGATTTGGAGATTGTCCAAAAGCGATACAAAGTTAATGCTATCGGAAAGCTATTGGACGGTTTTGCTGAAATATGGGCAGCATGAGTAAAATTATCACTATACTTTCCATTCAGTTTTCTTTCGTCTCAAATTATTCAGATGAGTGCTTTCCCGCAATTTTTCAACCCACTATTATTTTTCTCATTCAACCCAAAATGTAAGCTCCGTTCAACCTTATCCAAAAAAACGTATTTTAATAATACATGCTGGCCTAGCCCTAGCCGGGTCCATATTTGAGATTGTAAAAATATACTTATATATAATATCTGTTTGTACAATATGGTTGCAATAAATGACTTGAAACTTGAAAATCTAAGTCACCGTGTATTTTAAACAGTAGGGTACCTACTGTACCTACAGACACCGCAGTATTTATAAAAATTGGATGAAATTATTAGCCACAGTTACTTAAAATTTTGTACCTTTCTTAACCTACCCTACCTTTCCTACCCTTTAATAATAAATACGAAACCACTGATATCGTGCTGAAATTTAGAATTTGGTTCATAACTGAAACCTGGCACGATCCTCTTTTGTTTTTCGTATAGTGGAAGCCTTTCATTTCGAAATTTTGTTTTGTTCCATATAATCGTTACTGTAATCAAACGAAAAAGGAATTTTTGTACGAATTTGAGATACTTTTTCACTTTGGAATGATGATAGTACATATATTTTTACTTCTACTTGACACTGAAATGTTTGTTCCTACAATGGCTTTTAAAAAAAATCTGATTCATAAAATTCATCCGAGAACTCTTTCGTAAGTAAGCGTGGCTAACATGTTTGCAGCCGTATTAGGTACGCTACTGCGGATGAAAGGAAGAATAGAAGAATACAATAGTTTATTTGTGCAAACAGACCTACACACAACAATTTAAATGTGGATAGAAATGAGCAGCCTTCCAATATCGGTATATGTATTTATGACGTCATTCAGTGTGGTTAATTATATGCAATAATATGGCGTGTTATAAAAACGATAAATCGAATTCAAATTCCCTTGCTTTTACACTTATTTTATGTTTTGCTGGATAAATACTAATACCCTGGGGATACAAATGTTATGGGACCTCTTTGGAATCATTTTCTATATGATAGTGAAAGAATTATCATAATCGGTCCATAATTGGCGGAGATATCACGTAACATACATACAAAAAAAAACATACAGACGAAATGATAACCTCCTCCTTTTGAAGTCGGTTAAAAACAAGCCAGTTTTATATATGTAGATCTTGATCTTGTGACCCAATTAATGTCACGAAATCCGCATTAATTTTTCACCCACTGAAACGACCTCAGTAAATCCGGTAGGCACCTCCTCAAATAACGTCGGCATCAGACATTCCATTCAGCCTTAGTAATATGGAAAAAAGTCTAAATCTATTTCCACTTTGCGAAAAGACAGATTTAGCGCACAATGGTAATGTTAGTCACGGAATAACGAACTTTACACACGTAAGATTGTAAATTCTTTGTACCGTCAATCAAAAGTGAACCTTACTTAGCTAGATTACTGGTTGATTTTTTCCTTGAGAGTATGTTACCGTTGGTTTTTGCTGGTTTAAGCCGCGGTTAGGTTATGTTCCGTGCGTGCTGGAGCTGCTAGGTCATTTCTCTTATCAGTGTGCCTAATTGGTGTTAGTTGACTCAATCTGAACGCGCTATCGGCATCCTTAGAGTTCTCACCGTCATAGATGTATTAGTAACTATAGTATTTTTCACGTAGGAAGCATTCAGTGACAGACAGATGGACTGGACTGCGTTTCATATCAATTGACTAGGATTCTGTGAAATAAGTTGTATTTCAATTTCAACGTATTGGATAATCTATAGAGTTTCAGTACCTACGCCAAACAAATTATCAAAAACTAAATAATAATTAGCCTCCATACGTTACATTTTCTTTATAAAATCAGAGATAATTAGTTTTGCGTAGAACGAAACGTAATAGAGATGACCAAAATAAAAATGAATCAGGAAAATCGAATAATCGATTATCGCAAATTAAAATCGTAACTTCTAACTAAAAAATCGAATGAAATTATTTCGGTTACACCTTAGGTCAGACAAACCGAACCGTCACGGAACGCTTCCTACGTGAAAAATTATAGTATAGTTCTTTAGTTTTGATTATTACGATAACAGATGCATATAGTTGCAGTTGATAAGAACCTTACCCCTCTCTCCTTAGCTAACGCGAACAAACCTACGGTGATGAGCATTCAGGACAGGAAGGCTATATGGGAAAGCAAAGATCTGCACGGAAGATTCTACAAGGTTCTCACAGGACCTGATGTAGATCTCCTGGGCTCAGTAAACTGGCTACGCTCCGGTGACCTCTTTGGGGAAACCAAAGGTTTAGTCTGTGCAATTGACAGACCTTCAAAATATGAAGAAGTGGGTTCTCTATCTATACGCTACTTTTTCAATGCATATATGTACATATTTTCAGCGATAACTCTTCACCACGTTTTCCGATTTCAATGATTAATTCTCTGTAAGAAAAGGGTTCCTCATATTTTATATTTCAAACTAGTTTCTGCTCGCGGTTTCGCACGCGTTGTTTCTATAGAAACGTATTTATTACTAATTTAGAAATAATTTACATTATTATTAACTTAAAAGTTATTTCTATCTCATAGGAACTGATTTAAAGTATAAAAATAAGAATAAGAAAAACTTTATTTATAGCATTATTTACAACTACTAGCTATGCAAAAAGTACCTAACTTATGTTTGATTCTAGGCCTAGAACTACGTCTATGCAAAATTTCAGCTTGATCCGTTCAGTAGTTTTGGCGTGAAGACGTACCTAACATACATCTATCCATCAAAACTTGAACAATTATATTATTAGTGTGATTTTGGTAAGAAGCCGGTTAACTTCTGTAATTTTTTAACTTGTCCAATTTTCATACACATTAAAAATTATGCCCACGCCCAGCAACAACACGGGCAACAAATGCTGCTGATAACACAGGTTTCCGAAGGTTTCGAGTATACGCGTTGAGTTTGATCAGATATATTTTTTTTTCGCTTACACTCGCTCGGATTCAGCGCACAAAAAACCTTCGGAAAGTATACTCTGATTCCTGGGTCTGAAATTCGACAAAATTTTGTCGGCCTGTGTAATGAATTATCATTGTAATCATCGTGGTATTAGAAAATAACGACATCAAGTATACATGCAATACCTACGGTTAAATGAAATCATAAGACGAATTACACTTACATACGATTTATAACATAACATGTCTATGAATGTAAAATAACATTCATAGACATATTTTCTGGCCAAGAAAATGTTATGTAGTCATAAAATTAATCATTTTTACCACTGAAAAGAGGCCATTGCATGCTAGAAAACTAAGTGATTCGACATTTTCAACGTATACTATGTTTTAATATTATTTAAATTCTGTTACAATTGTGAAAATAACTTGGCTTTATAAAAACTACGTACTTAGGAACTCGCTGAATAAGAACTCTCTCGTTTTTACGTCATTCAAAGCAACTAACAAAGGGAATATTTTAATTTAACTCGAGCTCGTCGTTGTATATAACAACTCTGAAATTCCGAGTTTTACTTTCCATTGACATGATATTCAGAAATGCAGCGAGAATTTGCCCACAGTTTTCTGTGAAAAGTGGGCTTCAAAATCAGCATTTTTTGCTGTTTATTATGCCTTTACCTCTTCAATTAATTAGGAATCCTCATGGGCAGGCTTGTCCGAGACCGTAATAACATCATGTCGTCGTTTCCTGCGCAAAATTCAGATGATTTTTAAAAGGTTTTATTAAACTAGCAATGTTCGTTCGGGTGGAATCTTGCTACTCAATTTTAGACCAGTTATCCTTAACCAATTGAGCTGGGCATTATACTTATATATGTATAAAAAAGCATGGGACGACTCTTGCTCCAACTCGAAAACAATCTAACAAGGTAAAGGTTTCTTGTTCTATTCTTTACTTTGCCTTAAAAATATTGACGTGAACAAAAAATCAAAGTGATCACTTTATTTCCCTGTTTTACTTATGTAATTTTAATTTTGTGACGTGTCCAAGAGTCCTGTGAGGTCTAAAGGAAATAAGCACTTAGATATTTGATATTGATATATAAGTTCGGTGACAATGCAATGCCATGGTACCATCGAGCTGGTCTGATGATAGAAACCGAAGGTTCTATCGTCATAAACAAAACGACGAAACATTTATTATTTTGTATGTTTACAAATTATAAAACAAGATCATTTTTTTCTTCACGGGTATGTAATTGTAGCTTGTAGGTTATTAACTTTTTTTTAAATGATTGTTTTTGTTTTTTAAGTACGTATTGTATTAGTTTATTTTGTTTCTAAGTTAGTATTGTAAATATGTTTGTATTATAATGGATCTGTTTATTTACGTACTGTTTGTGCACTATCAACCCAATTTTTCTTATATCTTCTCCATCCCAGGGTTGCCTGGAAGAAATCGCTCACAGCGATAAAGCCACCTTTTGTACTGTTCATTTTTTGTTTAGATATAAGATCTTTTATTAATGTATTTATTTTATAGTACAATAAAGTGTTCATTCATTCATTCATTCATGAAATGGAGAAAGAAAGTGACAGACAATTCTATTATTCCGGCCATTTCATTACTGTATCATTTTATTTTGTATCTTATATATAAAATTTCCATGTCACAATGTTAGTTACCGTACTCCTCCGAAACGGCTCTACCGATTTTTACCAAATTTTATATGCGTATTCAGTAGGTCTGAGAATCGGCTACTATCTATTTTCCATACCCCTAAGTGATAAGGGTTGAAGGCAAAACAGCGGCGGGTCAGCTAGTAATAAAATAAAACATAATTTTAAATCATTATGAGTTATTCATAAAGATAAAGAACTATACAGAAAGAAATACAATGAATCGCGGACGTAGAAAATCATTTGAATCATCAGGTCATTTGGAAGTTCAGTTGTGGTTCAGTTTCTAAAAAAAAGGTCGAAACAAAAGCCATACTCTCGAAAGTCATATAAGTTCGACATAAAACTCCATTCGGTAAAAGTTCTACCGACCCAGCCCATGTCCTTGATAAATAGGTACCTATACTACCTACAGTATACAAATAAAATTCAACCTCTAGTATAGGTCACAGCCATTTAGGAAATAACAAAAGGTCAATTTAAATTCTCATACCTACTAAACTACGATTAAAATATTACCAGACGTCTGTCTGTCTTCTTACCTTTTCACGACCAATAAATCCTATATATTTAATTTCTTACCCTATTATAATACGAAGTCGCGGGTATCGGCTACTAAAAATTAGGTTGACATAACATTATGGGCGTTCGATTTACACTGCGCGTTAGATATTTTTTTTGCGATTTTTAATTATTTTTGGCGTTCTACAAGGAATAACGCTAACGGAAAAGTTTGCCGCTAATCCCGTCATTATTCGTTGTAAAACGCCGTAATATTCTTTGTAGAATGGAGAAAAAATTAGAAATTCACAAAAAAAAAACAACAAATCAGTCCATCTTCATACTGATGTTGATGAACTAAATCAAAATTCTTGAACGCATCTTATATAAATACTTATTATATTGAGGGTAGTTCGTACTCTCGACACTTCAAAGTGTTCTTCAAGGAAAAAGCCGCATCTCAGATCAGACTTTAGTTTTACTCCACGTTGTCAAGTTTTAAATAAAATGAGTTTTGGACGTTCACACAATGGAGGGCTGGAATAAGGTAATATTTATTCAAAGGTATCAATCATTTTTATTTCTAAAGCATACTATTGAATATTTGAATGCGAAACGGAGTGTGGGAAGACTTCCACTCGATGGACCCACGACATCGTAGCGGTCGCAGGGAGTCGTTGGATGGAGGCGGCTCAGGACCGCTATTCGTGGCGTCGTTTCGGGGAGGCCCGTGTTCAGCTGTGGACGTATACGATGATGATGAAAACTATTGAATTTTCCTCCATTTTGAATAAGAAATATGTTATGGCCGCAATATTGCACACGCCATTCCTACATAAAAAGTAGCTTTTTAGTCAAAGATCGAAACAAACACAAGTTTTAGCCCGTTCAATAGATTTTTGAAGTAACAACGCATCTAAAATTTTTCCTTTATGTTAATATTGTGATAAGAAGTGATTATTATTTATTGAAGGTAGGTACGCGTCTCGTCACGGTTTAATACCGCTCGGCGAAAGAGGAGGAAGTTTCTGCGCAGGTCTTAAGAGTATCTAGAAAGTGAGTTGCCAAGCGCTACTTTTAGTACTAAAATGATTCTGCCAGTTTTCGCGGGAGGCGAGGTAGCACGGTAAAGCACACATTTTTACATAATCACGCACACTAATGCAGAAAAATTTCTCTCAATCTTCTTATTCCATCTGTATACTTTTGCATAACCAATCTTCCTAATTCCATATTGTGATTGACGAAATCATTATCATAGACATGTAGATCAATATTTGGAAATAAGTCCTTTCCTTGGAAATAGTTCAATGATTTTGAAACTATATACGTTGTAGTAATTTATTTAAGCATTAGGAGCCCATGTCACTGGATAGTGACATGGGTTACTTTTTTTCATCACAACTTGGATGAAACTGCGGTACATAGCTAGTTCTTTATAAATAGACTGTGGATTGAAATATCAATACAGTACAAGTAGATAATGATTGAATATTATATTAAATTTATAATACAAAGATGCTTACATACTACACCAGCTGTACAAAAAATCACGTTTATATGTTTCTGCGTTCAAAAAGTACAAAGCAAATAGCAATAAACACACGACACAGCACCACCAAAATTTTAAGGGAGCTCCATAAATCGACATGTTGAAGGCAGAATGACAGAGACAATCGCAGCAAACTAGTTTTTATAAACAGACACGAACGACTGTTCATGTACCTCGGACTGCGTACGCTTGGCTACTCCCGTTCTGAATGCTCCAAGTAATGTATTCCCGATAGAGATCCTTTCCCCGTGTTTCGTTAACTAATTTGAAATGATGTTGTATACATACATTACCATTCCAATACAGAAACTCCTTTTTTTAAATCGGTTAAATATGGGTACAAAAATACACATGGCATTTTATTCATTCCATCATTCACTCAATCAATTCCATTCAACTAGTCCCCACACTATGCCTTCTACCAAGGAATTTATACTCACATTACTCACCTACACCCTCTACCAAGACGTTGGCGTCGTATTAAAACTGTCGCAACTGCTATTCCATTTGAATCTAAATTAAACAATATTAGGAAATAACGTGGTACCTTAAGTTTAATGTCTCTGATCGTCTTTTACACCGTAATACCGCACAATTCACAATTTTCACTGAGCACTACTTCGCGACACGGAACGACAGCTAATGGTCGCGGTTACGAGTGAAGTAGTTTTATAAAACGTGTATGGCCATATGGCCGGCAGGGGGGAACGCCTTGCGTTGACATCTCCGTTCTAGATAGATACTCTAAGGCGCAGGTATAAAGGGTTTAAAAATATAAAAATCGACTTCTGCGCATCAATGTCAGCGCTATTAAACCATGACGCGACCTGTATATAGCAAACCAGGCGGAAAAACTTTTTCATAAAGAATACAAAACTGATTATTGTACACCACCAATTAAATAAAAAACATACACATTAACATGAACGAGTACAATGGGCGGCATTATCGCTTCGAAGCGATTTCTTCCTGGTAACCTTTGAACCTATATTTCAATCATCATCCTGTCCGTATAAGTCCATTTCTGGCGGTGAGCGTCCCCCATGGGATGTTCCCAAAGTGCGCCATTTCACCATGTCCTGGCCAGTCACATTCCTCTGGACCTCTTCTGCCGGCGACCTACCATCGTCCCACATAGCCTAGTAATCAAAGATAATAAAGCCCCTACGTTCTAGTAATGGTATTATTTTACTATTTTGAGTTTATGTACAAAATAAATGAACTTTTAACCAACTTCGTTAAAATGAGGAGGATCTATGTTCGGCTGTATGTTTTTTTATGTATGTTCGATTTCTCCGTCAATTATGAACTCATTAATAATTCTTCTACCTGGCTAATAATATATGTATCTAAAGAATGAAGTGACGGAATATCAATTCTTACGCTATTGTATAGGGAATGGCCCCGAGGTGATCCCATATTTTTTTATTTATCGAGAGTTTATATTATTTCCATTAATATTTGTCACGCAAATCTTAAGTGTTTCGACTTTGGATTTTAGTTATTACAAAACAATCAAAGTATTGAGAAAATATGTAAATAAACGCGATAAATACTCGTGAATATTAATAATAACAAATTATTGAGTTTATGTTGTGCAAAATACACACAATATTTTATTTTAAGCTCGGATCGCACCTAACACCTGCCTATTTCCATATTCGTGGTCAGCGTTAAAAAGTCGTTGACCCTAGGCACCGATTCTGCGGCAACTATTTCGATAAATGACATCTGATTGCAATTATCGTTTGAAATCTATCGAATACTCATTGTGCCTCAGCTTGATAAAAAGTAACGTCTGCCGATTTCCATATTCATGTTGGTATCTTTACGACTTTGTGATGACGTTTATTTTTTTCCGAAAATTAATACTCCTGGGAGTTTTTTTTCCGCGATCCTTTGTTAATTTAAGTTTTTAAAACTCGTAACCGCGACCATTAGCTGTCGTTCCGTGTCGCGTAATACCGCACAATTCACAATTTTCACTGAGCACTACTTCGCGACACGGAACGACAGCTAATGGTCGCGGTTACGAGTGAAGTAGTTTTATAAAACGTGTATGGCCATATGGCCGGCAGGGGGGTACGCCTTGCGTTGACATCTCCGTTCTAGATAGATACTCTAAGGCGCAGGTATAAAGGGTTTAAAAATATAAAAATCGACTTCTGCGCATCAATGTCAGCGCTATTAAACCATGACGCGACCTGTATATAGCAAACCAGGCGGAAAAACTTTTTCATAAAGAATACAAAACTGATTATTGTACACCACCAATTAAATAAAAAACATACACATTAACATGAACGAGTACAATGGGCGGCATTATCGCTTCGAAGCGATTTCTTCCTGGTAACCTTTGAACCTATATTTCAATCATCATCCTGTCCGTATAAGTCCATTTCTGGCGGTGAGCGTCCCCCATGGGATGTTCCCAAAGTGCGCCATTTCACCATGTCCTGGCCAGTCACATTCCTCTGGACCTCTTCTGCCGGCGACCTACCATCGTCCCACATAGCCTAGTAATCAAAGATAATAAAGCCCCTACGTTCTAGTAATGGTATTATTTTACTATTTTGAGTTTATGTACAAAATAAATGAACTTTTAACCAACTTCGTTAAAATGAGGAGGATCTATGTTCGGCTGTATGTTTTTTTATGTATGTTCGATTTCTCCGTCAATTATGAACTCATTAATAATTCTTCTACCTGGCTAATAATATATGTATCTAAAGAATGAAGTGACGGAATATCAATTCTTACGCTATTGTATAGGGAATGGCCCCGAGGTGATCCCATATTTTTTTATTTATCGAGAGTTTATATTATTTCCATTAATATTTGTCACGCAAATCTTAAGTGTTTCGACTTTGGATTTTAGTTATTACAAAACAATCAAAGTATTGAGAAAATATGTAAATAAACGCGATAAATACTCGTGAATATTAATAATAACAAATTATTGAGTTTATGTTGTGCAAAATACACACAATATTTTATTTTAAGCTCGGATCGCACCTAACACCTGCCTATTTCCATATTCGTGGTCAGCGTTAAAAAGTCGTTGACCCTAGGCACCGATTCTGCGGCAACTATTTCGATAAATGACATCTGATTGCAATTATCGTTTGAAATCTATCGAATACTCATTGTGCCTCAGCTTGATAAAAAGTAACGTCTGCCGATTTCCATATTCATGTTGGTATCTTTACGACTTTGTGATGACGTTTATTTTTTTCCGAAAATTAATACTCCTGGGAGTTTTTTTTCCGCGATCCTTTGTTAATTTTCTAACACCATATCCTAATATTAGGTATTAGAAAATTCTCACAGGAGGGATCCTGTGTCTAGTGTTCCGGTGTCGAAAAAACAAAACCCTTTTTTTAGTTATTTCTGTCTGTCCGTTTGCCATAGCTATTTTCTAACTATTATATTCTCGCTCGTTTAAATACACGTAATACGTCTATCTAATACGGGATACAAAATGTACTACAAACGCCCTTGTTTTTTTTTACGAGATTTATAAATGAACGTGAAATTATCCAAATTCCCTAACAATCTGGATATACCATCCACTCGTACAAAGCGGTTTTCGTCCACCTTCATCATTCGCACCGCTAAGGAATGGAACTCGCTGCCTGCTTTAGTTTTTCCGATGAATTACAATCTGAGTCTCTTCATGACAAGAGTATAGAACCAGAACCATGTATAGAAACCAGACCGTTGTCTAGTTTTTATACATTTCTAAAGAATAAACTTACCAATTGTGGAAGATTTTTTCTCGATTAAAATTATAGCCGTATCTCGCTGTATTCTACCTACCTAAATTGTTGTCGCAATGATTGTCTGTCCCTTGTTTGCGGCCGCTAAACCAACAGGCGGTTATGGCCGCCGCGCCTCTAAAACTCAAATAGGTACGGCGCAATCAGCAAAGTGCTGTGTCGTGAATTATATTATTAGCGTCACGATCGATACAGCTACGACGGCAATTGTCTTGTATGGCTTCATTCAAGGCTTTATGGACGATTACCTGGTTGTACCGAGTGTAATCGTCCTCACGCTGATGCGTGAGGGATGTGTTAGAGTAACCAATAGAATCTCGAACATGATGTGATAGGAGATGACGCTATTTTGCTGGCATGCTATTGGTTATTATTACACATATCTTTCCTCTCTGCTCCTCCATGGTGGAAGCCAGCCAATTAGGAAACCGAAAGTTAGATTTGACTGATCTTCTTTACTCTCTCATGATGTTTTCCACACTCGAATCAAGATTTACGAACACATTACAGCACCTACATTAAAGGTTTTTGATTTAAAACCCACTTATTGAAAATTCTAAGATTTTAAAAGATGTTAGAATATGTACGTCGTAAATTTTCGTTTTCAATAATAGTTTGAATGATATCCCAAAAATTTACGATTTATAAATTAATAGAGTCACATTTACTTCGTCACATAACATCATGTCGACGCTTGAAAGGCAAAAATATTTAAGCGACATTGAGTTTTTTAGCCTATCAAGCGTCGTCGATGTGATGTCAAAGGAAAGTATTCATAAAATAACTGTTCATAAACATCTGTTTTCTTGATGAACACAAAGATTAGTAGGTGCTGATACTTATGGTTAAAACGGTGTATTGTCACGCACACTCATTTTGTCCGTAGGTATTTGAATGAGTCTTTTTACCTCATTGCTTCGGCAAAGCCTGATTACAGCTCTATCACATAATTTTATAACGCGTTGATCGGTCCATCATCGGTCTGGTAGTTCTCGTTTTATTGCTATTCAGCTTTACACCTGAAATCGCTTCTCGATTTGACCCTGACGGTTCCATTCCATCCAATCAGGATTGAGTTCAAGGTGAAATAAAAATCACCAATATTGATGCGACGTGTCCATTCAATGTCTTTTACACTAGGGACATGCTAGGCTTCGAGCAATATCTTTATTTCGTTGAAAAAGTGCGATGCTAGTATCTTATACCTCTATCTCTAGATAACAAAGCCATATAAATAAAAAAACTAGAATATGTAGAAGAATTCGACTCATAATTGTATTAATATTTTTCCATTCTGCAATGATAAGAACATATCATAAATCTGTGCAATGCCTGCGTCGACGCGATAACGCAAGCCTCGCTAATTGCAAAAACTGATATATGTGGATATCGACTCAGCCCGTATGCACTAATGCTGGTATTACCTCCTATGTACCTGCTATATAGGCCTCCTCTGTAACACCATTCTGTCCGTTCCTTTGTCACCTCTTCCAATCTTTCCCGGCTATTCTAACGATGTCGTCTGACCATCTGGAATGACTCTTTGTCGCTAAGCGTCTCTGCAAAAAACCATATGTTATTTAAATAAGTTATTACCCCTTGACCTGGTATTCTTCAAAACATAGGTTCACTTCGTGAAATAACTAGAATTTTCCACGAATTTTCATTCTAAATTACCGTCATAAACTGTCCATAATCCTGTAGATAAAAGTATTTTTCCGACTTCCGTGACTCTGTATAATGAGAGTGATTCCGCCCTTTATTGACATGACAACGTCCCTTAACCTTGGCCTGAACTGGCCTGGAACCTGTCGATACGCTGACATCATTATGGATGAAATGCTAACGCGTTACTTCTCGATAGCATCCATATTTATGAATATGTGTACGTACGCGTTATATGTCAAAACCTGAATATTCTAAAAATTTTTTACGGTACTGTAAGGATATCGCACCAGAAAATTTATTCGTGATGTTCATAATTTTTCGGCAGGACTAGACGCATAGGCGTAATCAAGAAATTCTTTGAAAGATTACTCTTTTTAGCTTTTATCTCATTTGTGAATTTTTGACCGCATTAATAATAAATATCCCATTAAAGTTACCAATGAATCAGCCCTTATGAAATCGGTGTTATTAATCTGACTTGTCTTACTGCTGAACAATTGATTCTCCTGAATTGGAATTGATACGTCTTGATCCTTGGACATATGCCCTAAAAAATTAAATTTCGAGAAAAAAATGGATTTTCTGTAATCCCATATTTCAAAATGATAACTAATATCATTTTGTCCTTTCAGTTACGCCACGAGCTAGACCGCGTGGTGAGTGAGCGAGACAGACTGCTCGCCGAGAGCTCCGAACTTGGAGCGCACAAGCAGACGAGGGAATCCGAACGCGCCGCTCTAAGAGCCGAACTCAGGGAAGCGAGACAGAGAGAACAGAGACAGTTGGTGGATATTAGTGACTTGGAGGACGAGAATATCTCGCTACAGAAGCAAGTTTCGGCGCTTAGATCTTCACAGGTAAGATTATTATGTCTCTATAAATCTATACAGAATTTATTTTTTAATCGAAGAACTGGGGAAAAAGTTTTCTTTAAATTTCGGGATATTTCTAGTCACAAAGCATATTGTACTTGAGAACCACAAGACGAGGCTGGCAAAGGTTTTATCCATGTTCTATACAGCACTGTGTGATCCTGGGATAGAATGATTGATGATAATGATGTAATTTCTAGTACTCTTTCTTTTGGTGGTCTAATACGATAGAGACGATCCTTTAAGAAACAGTTTTGAGCAAACTGGCAATTTTCCTACAGGTTAGATTTTTTAATTCTAGACGCTGCTGGGTGAAAAGTGTCTAATAGAAATAGACAATGTTTAGCAATTCAAAATTAGTTAGAATTAGTCTAGAACGTTTCCATGTAGTCTCTCTCTTCCTTTCATCCCAAAAAAGCCACCCAGACTGAATCGAAGACGTCCCTATATACCTTACCCTTATTTAAATGTAAAATACATAACTGAAATGCTTTTACTCTATAGATTAATTTTTCAAGTTAGAAAATAAAGAATTAAGTTATGAAAAATTGTGACATACCTACTCTATGATTCTAATGTCAATTATTTTACTAATATGAATAGATTTCTTATTTTAGTTTTAATAAATTTATGTTAGTTTTAATTAATGTATATTGTTTATGTTTTTGCTATTTACCTATCTATTTAAAATTTGACCTATTAAAATAATATTTGCATGCTAAACATAAGTAAAAGTATGAGAACTTCATTAATTTAAGATCTTCACTGTACTACCATACTTTCGCAAATAAAAAGATATGATTTGATTTGAATGAACAATAGCCAACTCTATGCTTCTCTGTTTAGGTTGAATTCGAAGGTCTCAAACATGAAGTCCGTCAACTCCGAGAAGAGGCAGAAAACGCGCGCGCCACAGCGGAAGAAACCGCTGCATTGCGGCGCATCGCTGAACGACAGCTCGCGGAGGCGCTTGAAGCGCTTCAAGCGGAGAGGGAAGCAAAGTTTGCAGCGAAGAAAGAGCTGGATGCGCATCTGAGTAGAGAGGCCGCTTATAATATCACTAACTTGGCGTATAGTATACGAGGTAAAAAGGATATCTTACTGGTGTAATGCAGTGAAGCTACATTGTGTAATAGCAGTATTTTAGCAAAAGTTCAATCTTTCACATCTGCAGCTTTTTTACTGTCCATTTTCAGCAACATCTCTCATTGACTGTCCTTCTTAACAAGTGTAAAAAGACGATCTTTTCATGTACAGGTATGCCAGAAGACGGCACGGAAGAAGACGGCGAGCCAGGCGGCTCCTCATCAGCGGAACTTGCCACCGCCATGGGAGACCATCACGCGGACCTGTTCTCGGAAGTACATCTTCATGAGATATCCCGCCTTGAGAAACAGCTGGAGCAAGCGCATAATGAAAACGTGAGTTGAAATGAAATAGTTTATTAGACAATACTTTTTTTATTATACTTATATTTATAATTATATTACTAATTATTATAATAACATAGAATATACCAGGTAGAATACACAGAGAGGTTACGAACCTCTCCCAAACGGAAATGGATTTTCCCATATGGATTTGTTGTTGTTTCACGTAGAATGAAATGGGAAATTCTTAAGTACGGTCTACTAGCTAAAACACAAAGCAAAGGTGGGTAAAAGAAAGAAAGTATTTTATTTACCTTAAAACCACAAAAAATAGTCAATGTAATAGATCAGTAAATATATCTTTATTGACAAAGAAAATAACAATCAAATATTAGAACGCTATTTGCAGATTGTTGCAAACAATCTACAGATACAAGAGACAGAGAGAGATTCAACTGGTCCATATCAATAATGATCAGTCATCGAGGCTGATTGACATAATGATTCCCTGTGAAATATAGAATAGTAGGATTTATTTTATTATGTACCAGTTTAACTTGTAAATATGTGTTACAGAGTCAGCTGTCAGCGTCCATGCGCAGTGCGCAAACCGCTATGGAGAGCGAGAGCGCATGCGCGGCGCTGCTGCGTGCCGGGCTGACGCGCGCGCACTCCCGGGTCAACGCACTGCACTCTCTGCATACGGAGTGCAAGCCACTGGTATTTATATAGAACTAGCTGTTCCCCGCGGTTTCAACCACGTTAAATACGAATTACACATTTCTAGGGGTCAAGGTCTTTTTTCCCGTATACATATATCCCATGGGAATTTGATGTTTTACCACGACAAATGCTTATGTTACTCTCCATCCTTCCAACTAACTCTACGCCAAAAATCAAGTCAATTGGTTGCATATATTTATTTTATGTATGTTGTATTTATTTTGTCGTTAAACGCGCGATTTCTAAACAACCAAATTAAGTGGCGTGTGAGCTTGAGTCACCGCAGTTCCCAGGCAACGATTCCCCCGCCCGCCGCGACTACCGTAAGATTATACTTACTTGTATTTACGGATAATATTCTGAAATTTTAAAGACAGTTTGTTAGGTCTGTCTGTTTAAAAAACATCACGTGATAATGACCCCTAAGGATACGCATCATGCGATGCAATCTAGCTTAAACTCTCTTTATTCTGATTTTAATTTTTCATTATCCGTCAACAGGAAGAAGAAAAGGTTGAAAACGGTTCCATATCTTCCCGCGCTGCAAAATGGTTAACCTGGTGGCGCGTATCCGGCGGCGAACTTTCGGCGCTCGCCGCTGCCCTTGCGGAGGTACAGTCGTCGGCGGCCGGCGACGGTGCTCAGGCGGTTAACAGGAGTCAGCTGGCGGAGCTCAGCGATCGCGTGGCTGAGAGTGAGGTGAGCCTTATCCTCATACACCGAAGGTTCACTATACAACTGCATATCTCGCCGAGATACAGTCAGGGGCTGAGTGCGCTCAAAGCTTAAAGTTTTACAAGGCGCCTGCCACTTAACTGTTTGGGTTTCTGGACAAGGCATAGAATACTGAAGTTTTCTTCAGTTTATCTAGTTAGGCTGGAACGAAGCCACAGCATGCGCACCACGACAATATTTGTCGTCTGTTTTGTCATTCATTTCTTTCATATTCGCACGAGAGAGAGTGAGACGAACACTCGACAGCTATTGTCGCGTGCCCCCCCCTTAAGCCATACTAATATTTACAATTCTGTTCTAACTACCTGAATTCTCGTCCAGGTCCGCTGCGCAGCCCTAGAAGCGGAAGCGGAGCTTCTCCGAACCCTCGCCGGCGGTGCCGGGCGCGCGCTGTGGGCCGCCGCCCCCGCGCTGTCCTCGTGCGCAGACACGCTCGCGCAGATCTACCACCACGTGTGTGCCGTCAACGGGACCACGCCAGAGCGCCTGCTGCTGGAGCATGCAGGTAGGATGTGGCACCGCTGCCACCATGATAAAGAGAAGCCCGCCAAAACATTTGTTGAATTTGTCTTGCCTTGGAGACAAATTCAATGAATTTGTCCCTCGCAAACTTTGGAAAAAAAAACAGAACAAATTCACACAATTCGCAAAATCCTAGATCGCAGAAACGATTACTTTAGATATTCAACTACCAAACATCATCTGTTGGTCGAAAGACCGCGGGCATGTGGACCAGATGGGTCGGCCCGGATAGAGGAGATTTCCCTCTCTTACTATTTTGGGGGAATTCCACCTTCACCCCCCAAAGCTGCCATGGCAATGATGGTGATCCTACCGCGCTGCTGCCCATGATTCTGGCCATGATTAAGAAGCCAAGAAGTTCGTTTTGTAGACTCTACTGTTTTCTTAGGGCTACATATTGATTCCACTCTTCAATGGAAACCACAAATTGATGTTTTCGCAGGCAGACTTAGTTCAGCAGCCTATGCAGTTCATACAATTAGATATATTACCTATGAAGATACAGCTAGGTTAGTTTAATTCAGTTACTTTCCTAGTATTATGTCTTATGGTATTTTGCTTTGGGGACAGGCAGCTGACATCCAGACTTTCCATCTTTGTTCTCCAAAAAAGAGCAGTACGCGCAATTTACAAATTAAAGCCACGCGACTCTGCGGGAATTATTTAAAGAAATAAATATTTTGACAGTAATATTGCAATACATCTATGAAAATCTAATGCAGACGCGCAAAAATAGAGATATCTTTTTGAAAAAGTGTGATTCTCACAATAGAAATACAAGAAACAAGAACAAATTACACATCCCAGCATATAGATTACGAAAGGTAGGGAAATCATTTATGGGCAATTGCGTGCCCTTCTATAATAAGCTACCATCTGAAGCAACTGAACTCCCTATTCGTAAATTTAAACAGTACATTAAACAAAATCTTATCAGGAAGGCCTTTTACTCCATAGATGATTACATCAATGATGTTAATGCTTGGCCAGATGTCGCTCCGTTCCGCACTGTCAGTAGTATGTAAGAAATTCAATGTTCAGTTTAGCTTTAAAGAAATATTGACATGTATCTAAATTGCATTAAATTTATATTTAGATAGGCAAAATAAACATGTATTAGACACATAAGTGATATTATAATGTGCTAGTGGTTTCTTTTTCACTTCTTCCACTAGTGGACAAAAAATTGAAGTGAAGAGAATATCAATAACACCTTATTTCTTATTTGATAATAATAACTATGTTTATAGTATACAATTTGACTCGTCTAAGTGCTAATTTTGTAAGCCTAAAGAAATAAAATTATTGATTCTGATTCACATAATTTTTTGGGGTGTCGGGGAGGTCAAATCAGAAAAAGATATGATGATTTAAAGGCAAGACATTGGGGTGATTTTCAAAAAAACCAAAAAAAATATTTCTCAGCAGCTGAGGACATTGATTTACCAGAAAAATTTAGCTCACGATCCCGCCAATAACTGCCCAAAAACAATCCAAATACCCTGTACAGAACATATAACTGATAAACGTCACACAGGTTTACAACGTTCTGCGACGCCGATTTTAGCTCGTCTCTTTCCAAAGACCGAGTGCATTATTTATCGCCGGGTAATGTAGGATAAACAAAATTCCATCGCTGCACAACCATCAGTAGTTGAAATTGTGAGTATTAGATTATGTATGCACATTAATTGACCTGTTTATCTTTTTGCAGGTGGCGCGGCGGGTGCTGCGAGTGCGGCCGGTGGCATTGCGGAGGCCGATGCGGAGGCCTTAGCCCTCGCTGCGGGAGAATTAGAAGGTAAACTGACTTACATAACTACAATATTTTGCTGAATCTATCCACTGTTTTATCTCTCGTTAATTGGAATTTGACAAAGGAAATTCAACAACAGATTGACCGTTAGACAACAGAATGATTTTATATTGGGAATGGCTATTAGAGAAGTTGCAGTCTATCTATCTTTCATTTGTTCATTTATTTAGTGCATCATGTTATGGTACATCAGCAACTGGTAACCCTCTAGCGGTAGAAGTGTTAACGTTAAAGGGGTTAGCAAATGATGCTGCCCACCGTACATGCAATTTGTCAAAACATATAGACTACATTAGAGAATCCTACTAATATTATAAATGTCAAAGTTTGTAAGGATGGATGTATGGATACTTGTTACTCTTTCACGCAAAAACTACTGAACCAATTAGGCTGAAATTTGGTATGAGTATATTTTGGGACCTGCAATAACAATAGGCTATTTTTTCTTTCACGATAACGCGGGCGAAGGCGCGGGCAGCAGCTAGTTTATTATAATTGCGTGTTGCAATGGGAGACGGCCTACAATTCAGTCCCTAAGCACTCAGTGCTCTCTAGTTATTCCGCGATCAGGTCACATGCTACATACAAAAGACGACCGATGTGGCGCGGCGGGCGAAGGCCGCCTTCGATGCAGAAGGTTACGGGTTCGATTCCTGCCTGGGGACAAATTTTTGTACGATCTTCAAATATTTGTTTCGGGTGTTCTGCGTGTTTTCTATGAACCTATAGTAAAAAATATCTATCTATGTAATATATTGTATTAAGTATATCAGTCTTCTAGTACTTATAACACAACATTATTCTTAGCTTGGAGCTAGATGATGTGTGAGAATGCCGTAAATTATTAATTATATATTTGTCAGGCTTGCGCGCGGCGGGCGGCGTGGCGCGTTCCGCCGACACGTTGCTAGACCAGCTGACGCATCTCCGCGCCGCGCTCGACACCGCACTGGATTCCAGGAACAGGCACCAACCTGGTGAGAACAAACCTTGTTTATCATTTCTTCTCACAAATTCAGCGACTCGAACCCCACTTACCACCGGTTTCACCCCCTGTTCTTCAGTTTCTTTTTTATTACTCATATTTTTAACCCCACATAGGAGTATTATAGTTCAAAGCTTGATCTGTGATGACCGTGTCACTTATGTATATTTTGTTGTTTTTTTTTTGACAATTGGATAATAATGATGTTACTTCACATTAAGAAAGAAAGAAAATAATTTATTAGACCACAACACACAGTTAAACAAAGAAATAAAAGACTACTCAGAACCTACTAGATAACACATAGACAATACACAGATGAACAATAACACATTTAACATTAACACTTATAAAGGTCCTCTGTGCTGCACGCATGCATTCCAGGGACCGGGTCTCATAATGACCCGAGATTATGGAAATGTGAGACATTACACACACGATTCCTTTATCCTTTTCTATCCGTCCAATATTAAATGCAGCTACTTAACCCATTAATTTGTTTTTTTTTTCATTTTATTTTTATATATTAACCAGGTCCCTTCCTTCCCTTGAAAGCCAAATATCACGCCTGTACCATGAAGAGAATGAAAGACCAAGCTAACACAAAGGTCAAAATGGCAGACACAAGAAAAAAACTATACAATTTCATTGCCCAAATCCAGGCTTTTAATGACAATTCCACAGAAAAACAAAATTATGCCGTCGGAAGAACGGTCAAAGAGATGACAGACTTCTTTGAAAACATGTCGCAACCGAACATCAAGAAAATAGAAAATCTAAAACCTAGAAATATAAAAGAGGTTCCAATTAACCAGAGCCTTATTTCTATTATCCGAAACTCTAATATCCTTACTAACAAGCCAATACTGAAGAACCGAACACAAACGGATTTGAGCCTTCACTCTGTGTGGAAAGACTCGAAGTTGTACAGCCAGGGTGTTTACAAGACCGAGATCTCGAGACCTAACATTATGGAGAGCATTAAGCATTCCCTGAAGAGTGGTCTTTGGAACTGTGTACTCATGATGCAGTACATAGTATGATACCAGAAGTTTGGGTGAAGAAATAAAGGTTACTTTTAATGTTTAAATTAAGGGTACATAGTTGCTTTAATGTTTAAATTAAGGGTACATATTTGTTTTAATGTTTAAATTAAGGGTACATATTTGAGTAACAAAAAGTAGTGATAGTGTAGCTAGTTATTTATAGTACGGTAGAAAAATCTAAATGTCCTCTTGTGTGAGACTAATAAATAAATATTTAATTTATTAATCTCACTCAAGAGCAAAATATATTGCTCGTTATGAACATTGAACCATCTTACATTTGAGTTAGATTTTTCTGATAAGCAGTATATTTTTCTAGTTCAGAAATCTATGATTATTTTAGATTATGGAAACCAGATTTTCCATTCTAAACAAACGAGCTTACCTAGTTTATTGTTGCGTTTTTATTTATTAATAATTTAATATATCATAAAACAAAAAAATATATATAAATAAATAAATAAAAAGTACCGATACCGTATCGCTGAGTATCGGTATTTTCCATTTAGGTACCTGAGTATCATATGATATTTTTTAAGTATCGGTATTTGAGCTCAAAGTATCGATACTAATAGCGGTTCTTGCGACGTTGCCAGCTGGCATGAAAGTACACCGCCGGCACCGCTCTGCGGCGCGGGTGGTACCGATGTGATACTTTACGTAGATAGTATCGGTATTTTAGATTTAAAGATCCGGTAAAAGAACCGGTACTCATGAAAAATATCGATACTTTGGTACCGGTACTGATGTTAGTATCGATATAAATTATATCGATACTAGAAAAGTATCGATACTGCGTTCAGGTCAGAGGAACCGGTACTTGAAAATACCGGTATTCAAAGCCCTGCAAACAACAATCCCCTCTCAATAATTTTATTTTATTTACCTAATTCTAAAAGTAATCTCACTTTGATCTCCACACTAGGAATCCCCATGCTGTAGAGACCAAAAAGTATTGGTGCACGGGGATTCTAATTTAAATGACATAAATAACCATACTAATCGTATATTATGCAATTAGTAAATAAAGGACGGATTTAAAGCGAGAGGGCCATAGATTAATCCCTCCCTACAGTCGTGATTTAGAATCCTGAGCGACGCGAGTGATTCATGGCCCTCGATAAATTCGTCCGTCATTCAAGAGTTGTATACTATACTTTGTATCATGACTACGAGAAATAGATAGATTTAAGTTAAAATTGTGTTCTAAATTCAAAGACCAAAATAGTGATTATAAATGCTTTTTATTCACTGTTTTCATTGTAATAATGCATGCTGTCATATTGAGTGTGGTTGTACATATAAACGCAACTTTAAAACAAAAGGAATAAAGCTCAGTTTGTGACAATCGTGTCCAGTTATTTAATTTGAATTTGATTTCCACAGTGATGGAAACAGAAGACCGCGGCGCAGAAATGGCGGAGCTCCAAGAGCAAGTGATCAAACTAAAGTCCCTTCTGTCCACGAAGCGCGAACAGATCGCGACACTGCGAACTGTACTCAAGTCCAATAAGAATACGGCTGAAGTTGCGCTGGCGAACCTCAAGTCTAAGTATGAGACTGAAAAGACTATTGTGACTGAGACGATGCTCAAGTTGAGGAATGAGCTGCGGTTGCTGAAGGAAGATGCTGCTACCTTCTCAAGTAAGTCACATTAGATTACTTATATTTTAAGCAATAAAAATATTTCTAAATTTACAACAACAAAGACAAAGACACAACAAAACACTCGAACAGAAAATTATTTCTAGGATTTTGTATGTAAATTTCTCGTCACTATATTCCGTTGTGTCTACTATGTTGAAATCAACCGTGTTTGTTCGTAGGTCTTCGCGCAATGTTCGCGGCTCGCTGCGAGGAGTACGTGACACAAGTAGACGAGCTAACAGCAGCGCTGAGCTCTGCCGACGACGAGAAGAAGACGCTCAACCAGCTGCTGCGGCTTGCTGTGCAGCAGAAACTGGCGCTTACGCAGAGGCTGGAGGAGCTGGAGGTATTTTACATGACTCGACAAACGTAGTGTAGGACGCCCTCCATCTAGGTGTGACGACCTGCGTAAGACTTCAGGCAGTTGCTGGATGCGGCAAGGTATTAGGGGAGGCCTATGTCCAGCTGTGGACTAATATAGGCTGATGATGGTGTGACACAATATTAGACGCACTAAAGCGCTGTTAGTTTGTCTACTGTGGAACGACGATGCCGCTTTTCCTGTTGAGATCTAAGTCAAAGGGTAAAAATTTGTTATAGTAGTATTCTTTTTGTCAGTGACGAAAATAATACTCGGAAATAGTTAACACCACCGGCTGTTCCCCGCGTTAAATTCGTATTTCTCATTTCTAGGGGGATAAAAAGGTCTTTCTTATCGTTAATCTCCCATGGGAATTTGATGTTTTACCAGGACAAACGGTACCCTATGTTACTCTCCATCCTCTCAACTAACTCTATGCAAAAAATCAAGTGGATTGGTTGCTTAGTTAGGGCGTGAAGGAAGGACAAACAAACACACTTCCGCATTCATAATATTAGTTAGGATTACAAGATAACTAACAAATTAAGAGACTGGCTTAGAGAAACCAAATAATTAGTACACAAGTCATTTCAATATATTATTTTAAATCTATTTAATTTGTCTAATTATAATGTAATGTACGTAGGTGGACCGCGAGATGCGTACCCGCCGCGTGCCGAAAGCAGCGAGCGGCGCGCGCGGTCGGCCGCGAGACTTCTAGCGACTGGTGTCGGCGCTCAAGCAGGCCGCCAACGCGCTCAGAGCCTTGCTACGAGCTCCGCACTGAACACACTGGAGACATGGACCGTTTTAAATACACAGGGGACTGATCGTAGAGAGCTCTTGAAGTGTTAAATGAAGCATTGTGTAGTTCTCTTGATACGGTACCAAACGCACTTCTATCATCTAAAGTCACAAAATGTGACGTTGTCTGACAGTGGACTGATTTAAAAATACAAGGTACTTAAGCGTGTTAGAGTTATAGACAAACCTTTTAGGAAGCAAAGTGAAGTGGGCTTGATCTACAGTAGATATAGGGTTGGGTTACTTCTAAGACCGTTCCTCACACGAAAGTTCAGATCTGTAAACACATGGATACCTTACTAAGTCACTGCCACTTTTGCATGTCCTGAACAGTTGTCTCATACAGCGGAGCCCCATCCACAGCAGACAGCTAGACTAGACTACGACAATGTAAAGTCTAGACTGTCTATCTTGCAGGAATAACTCGCATAAAGGATCTTACCAAGTGTCAAGGGAAATACTTCAATGCATTTAGAATAACACTTCAATATGCTCTTACGATCGTCCTTGCGGTGAAACTTCCTAGTGATGAGTTACGGCGAGACATTTCAAGCCGCAAGAAACTTCGTTGACTACGCTAGTGCTATTAACTGTGCTGTTATAATGTTAACGTTAACAGTGATTTGTGAACTGTGACTTGCGTGAACTCTCCGGCGTCCGGGCCCGTTCCGGAGCCGCCACGAATTTATAGTGTTTAGTATGTCTGTACGTCATTTGGGTTAGGTTGTTCTCTGAGTGATGTACGGATGACCGTCGTCTACTTGAATTTTTATATTCGAGCGATCTCTCGGGATTGATTATTTATACATTTTATAAAATGTAATGTTAGTAGGAGTAGCGGAAGGGGCCCACACCGGCCCCACTGACAGCCGGTGATTCGTCGACCGGTCTAGTGTTGGGCTCCCACGTTAGTTCCCCGTAGCGTGTCCGACCGCGTTTCTAATGAAAATTCGAATTTCCTCGTACCTTTAGTATCTCCTGCACGTTTCGGATTAACGTTTAACGAGTATTTTTGTATTTAGCATCTGTGTATTTTATTACGCGAATGGTTTATCGTTACGTCTCGTGTTGTTCCAGTCGAGGCATATTTAAATATTGTACCTATTTAGCGGTCGAGAAGCCGACACCGCGCTCCGTTATTTTTTACGATATACATAATTATATTTTAACGTTCGATCGCATATTACGATAGAATCCTGTTATCGATGCGAACGTTCAGTACGTCCATATGAAAAATTTCTAAAAATATTCGTCGATTTCCATCCATTGTGCGCAAAAAGACTATGTAATCTGTCGTAGTGAGATACGTTTTGCGTTGCGGCCCTCTGCCGTACTTTCGTCCATCTTGTTGTAGTTGTTACGTATTTATCGTAGTGTTTCAGTGTTTGTGTCGCGGCCGCGCCCGCGCCCTGCCGTCCTCTTGTGTGTGTGTCTGTGTGCGCCTCACGTCCGCGCCGGCCGGCCCGTCCTCTCCTCTCCATATTACTAACAGACAAACTGTCTCCAGTAACTGTACCCTCCTCTCATTCTCGCAAGAAGCCTCAGCATCATTGCTCAATCGTTGCTCAGCGGCGCCGGCCGGCGAATCTATGAGATAAGACAAATTTAATATATATTAAAAGTGTTACGGTTATTATTTACGTTGTTGGATGTGATATTGGCAGCTCCCGTTACGGCCGCGTACGGCCGCGCGATGACGTAGTCGTTCGTCTTTTTCTATTTCACGTACTTAGGCTAGTTCGACCGTTCCATGTAGGGGGCGCTCGCTCCGGTAGGTATTTTTACTGGTTTAGGCTAGACCTAGATATTTATTAACAAACTAGCGTATTCATTAGATTACCTTTCGTGGGGGGCGCACTAGCGCCCTCGTAGGCGAGTAATAATCCTAGCATAATATTGATTTGCATCGCTCAAAGCGGCGGAGGCGACTCCGCCCTAGGACCATAGCCTTGCATTTATTGTTTTTTAGATAATAATATATTTGACTAGCTTTTATAGTAGATCAGTTATGTACTTAAACGATGGACTTACCAGTTAGTTGTAGTTTATTATTTTGTTTACTAAGTATTATTTTTAGCTTAGCAGCAGACATCGTTTATGTATTGTATGTCTAGTCAGTGTGTCCTCGAGGGGCTGTATTCTGTGACTCGGTTGTGGGGGGGAGGTAGGCTGTCCGTCGAAGACTGCTACCCGAAGTCTAGTCAGTGTCCTCGAGGGGCTGTATTCTGTGACTCGGTTGTGGGGGGGAGGTAGGCTGTCCGTCGAAGACTGCTACCCGAAGTCTAGTCAGTGTCCTCGAGGGGCTGTATTCTGTGACTCGGTTGTGGGGGGGAGGTAGGCTGTCCGTCGAAGACTGCTACCCGAAGTCTAGTCAGTGTCCTCGAGGGGCTGTATTCTGTGACTCGGTTGTGGGGGGGAGGTAGGCTGTCCGTCGAAGACTGCTACCCGAAATTCTGTCCAAATGTCCATTGTATTTGTATCGACTTATCAAATCTTGTTACGTTGTATTTTGACATGTTTTTGAGATATAAAACATTTCAGTTATTTATTTGAGATTTATAATTATTGTTAGATTTATTATGATGAGTGGATATTGTCCGCGAATTGGTTATATTCTACTCGCAATGATTGTTTATTATTTATACAGTATGTATACAGCTGTTTTTGAGTATTATAAATTGAGTATTTAGTATTTACGTTATGAATTGAGTATTTGATATTTACTTGTGATCGCTCGATGTCTGCTGCCTCGGTGGCGGTGTTAGAAGCGATTAACCAAATATTTTCTATACAAGTAATAACAAAGTATTTAGATCACTTATTTGTTGCTTAGGCATTATTAAAGATTATTTAGATCACTATTGATTATGAGTTTATTATTTGATTGTTATAAATTGCTAGCTAAATCATGATTAGGTCATCAACGCATGTATGTTCCCATTTGCATCGAAATTAGTATACCTCGAGCCTGTAAGCACTTTCTAAGATCGAGTGCACGCGCTGATATCCCACCAATGTCGCAGAGTTGCAGTATTTTGTTTTAAAACAAGATGGTTATTATTTTGTTTGTAATCAAATCACCAGATTACACTGTCTTTGCAACTTAACTAATGAGCTTCGAGTGAAGGAATGTTTAAACTTATTCGGATGGAATGTAATTTAGTACGATCGGGAACATATAATGGCAAGGGGTTGTTTTGCGAACTGTATGTCACACCGTGTGGTCTTATGACTGATAGCAATCATTTATGAGAATAATAAATTATATATTTAAAATATTTGTGTTTTTGTTTATTAATGCTATATATAAAGGTATATTAAAGGTGTTTTTTTGATATGCGAGTGTATTACGAGGTATACTAAACTGCCTAAACTGGTCTATGAAAAAAATCGTTATTGGCATATACTATGGACACTTAATGGTAAAGAACAAAGATTCTGAAAACAACTTTAAAACTAAATTGCAAGTGGCGGTCTTGTCGCTCAAGAGCGATCTCTACTAGACAACCGTGGATGGATAGGATCGTTGGATTCTTCTAGAGGATCTGTGTGGTAATATAGGTTTAGATTATCTATAGGAGATAATCAATTCGGCGTGAAAGATTTTTATGTAGCTAGTGCTACTTGTACTATTTCACGCCGCACGCTGCTCCCGAATCGCAAAAAAGCAGCCGTAGGTTTTTTTAGAATTTCGTTATTCTGATTTCACCATTCGATAACTCTACCAAAACTAAGAAACTTTTGTTCTATTAACTTTTAACTAGGCCTTATAGTTCAGGAGTTAAAGGCAAAAAACGAGTTTTTTGTATGGGAGCCTTAAAAGTTATAAGTACCCGTATTTCACCTTGTTTCTTCCGAATTTTTTATGGTATGTTTGTGGTATTATTAGTCATCAATTAGTCTTACCACAGGTGGGTCCCTTTAGCCATTTTGAGTTAGTGCTAAAACCGAAAATAAAAAATTTTGGTCTGTAAGTGTATTTTGATAAATTTTATTTTTCTATTCGATAGTTTTATCTTAAATACATATAAAAAGCGAAACTCACAGTCTTATCTTTCTCAAAAGATTTATTACTCCTACTGTTAAATCAGTTTTTAGTCATTTACTTCCGAAACTATGAGCTTAAGGAACAATATAACAGAACAACATAAGTTCTCAGAGACCCATTGAAAGTATTATTTTTTATATCATCCATACATACCAATTTTTTTCGGTTAGAGTGCTATTTCTCTAAAACTGCATTAATGGCACTCATGTGTTGATGACGGTGACAATGACAATGCTACATAGCCATAACCTGTTATAAGGGTAGTGGTAAATAAAATGGTCAATTAAGCTTTACATACATTCGATGGGTCTCTGAGAACTGAGTTTATCTTGTTATGTTATATTTTTCCTTAAGCTTATAGTTCGATGAGCATATCGATGGGTCTCTGTGGAAAACTAATGGATTTCATGGCAACAGGCGTAAACAGTGTGCGCGAATTTCTTTGTTAGTCGTGTAGAATAAATTATGAGCGTGACCACGTGTAACATTAGTTAATCTGTGGTCGTGTCATCAAACTAAATAGGACCTTCAGACTTGCCTCCACCTAAGATTTTGTAGCCTTCGTTCACATTCCCTAGGTCAATTTGAGCTTTGGATAAAAAAAAACAACAAAGCTAATATGTCAAAGTTTTTATTTAATTTTGGTATTTAAATACAGACCGATACAATCAGAAAAACATAAACAATAATTTAATCTTACATAGAAATGCTAAATACTTATAAAATCTAAATTATTCGTAATCAGGAAAAACGTATGGGTAGTGCTTATGTATTCACACGAGTATTTTGTTAGGATCCTGCTAAAGATAGATAAAACTAAACACTTTGGTTATGAAATTCTTATTTTCTATAGGTAATACAAAATTACCAATTTTGGCATAACTTCTACACCCGTTTGTCACAAATTGTTGACAAACGATAAATAGATAAAAGATCGAAGTAGCACTGTATGTACGTTTTCAAGTCACGTAATAAATGAAAGATATAATAAAATTAGTATTGACTATAAGCATTCATATCACAGTCTGTATTTATACAAGTCAAAAGTCACTAGTATAATTTACATGAATCCTTAAACGTAAAAATTCAAACGAATTTAGAATAAAAAATTTAACAAAACATTATAATGTATTATCAATAAACACCAATACGTTAAGGTGCATAGTGATGCGACACTAGCGCCACTCTTTAGTTTTTCTTGTATTATCGTTATGGAAAAGAATTACCAAAAGTTCTCACCGCCAATTGATAATACCCAGTATAAACTATTTTTCGATACCTTCAGCAGACAATGCGTGCAAGAGTATTTAGCAGAAAATGGTTTATTGCGTTTGGTGGCCACCAAAAGCAATAAACCATTTTTTGCTAATACTAAATGAAACAACTATTACCGAGGTGTTAAAAAATAGTTTATACCGGGTATTATCAATTGGCGGTGAGAACTTTTAGTAATTATTTTCCATAACAATAATATAAGAAAAAATAAGGAGTGGCGCTAGTGTCGCATCACTATGCGCCTTAAAACTAAATAACAGACCTAAAATTTCATCTGCGGTAATAATTCTGCGATCGATCCAAGTTACAAAGATTGAAATGCCAAAGCAATATAAACATTAAAACAAAATAAAAAGGCACCGAAATCGAGCAACAAAAACATCTTTAACTCTTACGTATTGAAAAACAACAGTATGTGCATTAGAAAGTGAAAAATTGTACTTAACAGTCATGGGAAAAATTACGAGTTAATTCATTAAGTGTAGAAAATCAAAATGCAATTTACGGAATAGATGCCCACTTTAGCGGTAATAGGTAAACACCACAGAAAATAATAAATTGTTATTTGTTAAACTTTAATGCCATGCGCATAACGCCATGTGGCTTTGAATTTGCACCATCCTAACTCTTCCCGCGGTTGTCGTCGATACGACTTAGGGATATCCAGCAGCGCCCCCTGCGGAATAATTCTACCACCGAACTGCGATCCCCAACCGACATGCCCAGCATGTGGATTATGGGCACTATGATAAAAGCCGATAAGGCGCCTGTCAGCGGGAGACCCTTCTCCCATATCATGTAGTACCGTACACGGGGTGACTAGGAATGGACTAAATATTGGAGGAAAAACATCCTTTTGCAAAGGTCAGATCCACTGCGACAGGAGATGAACAGGCACGGACTAAGGATACTTCACTGCTACCAGCCAGGTAATGTGGTCCAGTATTTCGTCCATTTCTATTCACCCTGGAGTCTCTATTCACCCCGTTTTACCCGGTACTTAGTAAAGAAAGACGAGTCGTTTCAAGCAAGTTGGGCGACGTCCCTCTATTGCTTGACAATGGTTGCGTTCCGTATATAAATAAGATCGTTTTGAGCGCCCAGTGGTCCGTTTATCTGTTAGCGTGTCTACAGTTGATAGCGAAACGTCATAGATGACGTCATAACCAGCGCCATCTTTGCGCTCACAACGCCCATGTTACCGAGGATAGTCGCTGTGAACGATCTGTCAAATTAACATAATTTATGAAATACACTGCTTGTTATTCGCGAAAAGCAATAGGCGGCGGCGGCCTAGAATAAAAAATAAGTTGAAGTTGAGATAAATAACACAAAAATCGACGACAAAACGAAAATTTACAAAATCACCGTTAATCTATTGAGGTTATGTTTACATTGAATAAGTCAGCGATGTGAGCGCGTTCAAAGCCGGTCCGATTAACATAGGCCGATATCTGTTGTTAGTGCGCCAAAACATATCGGACCGACTTTGAGCGCTTTTAGCGCTGATAGTCTTGTGAACGATAAACGGAACGCAGCCAAGTTGTGTATCTTGTCATAACACTAGAACTTGCCAAGTAGTGTGACATAACTCACTTTGAGACGTCACTTTTAACATGTTGTGTGACATCACTCACATTGAGAAGTCACTTATTAACATGTTGTGTGGCATCACTCACTTTGAGACGTCACTTTTTAACGTGTTGTGTGACATCACTCACTTTGAGACGTCACTTTTTAACATGTTGTGTGACATCAACATCACTCTGCTTCTGAGATGTCACGTTATGAGGTGTTGTGTCTTCACTTTATAGCTTCACAAGTTGCGTAATGTCACTCTCAGGCGGGACCGTGGAGGGTCGGAAGTAGGTACACAGTTCGTCATAAAGCGCTATACGCTCGTTGCGCGCGCTCCAATCTTCGGGACAGGAAGCTTCCTCATCATGTCCCACGTCCCAGGTTTCCGGTTCCGGTGTGGGGGTTTCTTCGAAGGGACGGAACGGTTCGAAGATCGTTTCGTCTGAGCCGCCTAGGACCTGGAATTAATTATTAATATTTAGATAAGGTTCAATAGGCCGGCATTTGTTTGGGGCAGAACGAGAGTACTAATTTATAGAACAGATTGCCTACAGACAAGAATTTAAGAAAATGTCAGATACGATGCGCAATATTATTTCCCCGTGTTACGTTTTTACGTCGGTCTTTTAACGACCGACGTTCTAACCCAGTGCGGCGAGCGAAAAGAACCACAATCCCTTACACAGCTCGGTGAGCAAAAATCGAACGTATATTAATTGCCAAAAAGAGCTTGTTGTACACTCATAGAAATATCGATCGGTTCCCTAAAAATTGCGACATACATAATGTAAATACTAGAAATAAGAATAAAGTCGCTTTACCCAAAACTAGGCTGCACAAGATTAGTGTATCTTTTAAAGGGCAATGTATACGCTTCTACAACAAAACACCGAAAAGTTACAAAAATTATCAATAAATATATCAAACAAATTGTTAGACACATTCTTTGTAAAAAGGCTTACTACAAAATATCAGATTATATAACTATAGGATAAAAAAGCTTTGAACGAGTTTTGCTCCAACTCGAAAACAAACAAGTTAACAAGATAAACGTTTCTTGTTCGCTGCTTTACTACGTCACGCCAAAAACGCATTCACGTGTTCTCTACGCCAAAGCACAAACTGAACAAAAAATATTCTAAATGTTGTCGTTGGCGCTCTCAGGTGTCATGTATAGATGACTAGCTGCTGCCGGCGCCGACGCCCGCGTTTTATCGGTATAAAAAATAGCCTACATGTTATTCCAGGTCCCAAACTATACGCATACCAAATTTCAGCCTAATCAGTTCAGTAAAGAGTGACAAATATCAATACATACATCCATCCTTAGAAATTTTGACATTTACCCCCTTATAAATAATGGTCTGCTAACTTAAAACAGCTGCTAAGCAGTGTTATTTCTCACTCTGACTTATGTTAATAGAAGAAGACAGAGTGAGAATTAGCAGTGCTTTAAGTTAGCAGACTATTATGAATAAGGGAGATATAATATTAAGTAGGACTATGGCGGTCAAAGGGTGAATATACTTCGAGCCGGATTCAGTCTACTTCCACGATCGCGCTCACCACTATCTCTCACCGTCTAAATGAACTATCGAATTCACAGTCTGTCGAAGGACCGAAGTGAAAACGTACGTTACTGCGTTGCTACGATGTCGTCGGACTATACACTCAATGGACATTGATATAGGTATCAAAGGGATTTTACCTGTAGGCTCTTTGATATACGATACTAAATTAGCATGGTAAGACCAAATAAAAAGATACATGACTTCTTCTAGTTCTAGCACGGTAAGATCAAATAAAAAAATACTCATTTTCTTACTTTGTGTTAATCTTAACAATGAACAAATACAGGTTTGCAAGAATTTATACTCTGCAACACGATGCCACCACACCGAGTGGTCAGACCTAGCACGACTTTTGTACGTCTGGCGTCTGAAAGTTGTAGCAGCTCTTGGGCAAGTATCCTATATCAAACAGGTGTTGTTTTATCTACTATCATGAATAACTTGAAGCAGAACCTTGAGGAGATCCTTGAAGCCATGTTATATATCAGGACCAGCTTCTCGAGGATCTAGCCCGTCAGAAGACTCGAAAGCATCTAGTGACAAGGCTTGTCAAGTCCAGAAGCTTATCTAGTAGTAGACTGGATAGTTCTGGACTTCATTGAAAATAAGGTGAATAGTCCAACTACCAACAATGAAAAGGGAAAAGGATACATCAGTGCTGCAGTCCACTGCAGCCACCGAAATACGATTCACTAATAATCAAGAAGGAAATGGATACTTTAGTACAGCAGTCCCCAATTCCCGCTCAAAGAAACCCTTCAGCCAGTCACAGGGACCATACAGCAAGCCAAAAAATCATCAACAATCGAGCTACAGTAAGTCGGGTTACATTGGAGTAACTTCAACAACTTGCACATTATTGACCTGTCTCTATTGTAGCAACAACCATGCAATATACCATGTGATGATATCAAGAAACTCGATGCCAAAGATAAATCGAATGTAACGACGAAGTTAAGCGTTTGTCAAAATTGCCTACTCCAGCACATTGTCATGTTTTAATAAATACTTGTTTGCTTTATCGAGTGGTCAGGATGTACGAAGTACAATGCTGTGTTCATTTATTGGAAGAATCGTAGAAGTGTCTGGATTCTTGTTCTAATTTTCTACACTTTAAATCACAAACATCCCTATAACATCTGTGTATCACAAATGAATTAATGAACTATGATCAAAGCTAGCTGCACTGTTGTATCAAATGCTGTGCCAGTGCTGCAGGATCTTCCACAGCTCTGTAGCATGCACGAGTCGTTTCACTTCGCTGCAGCTTCCTCCGTGATAAATTTTCTAGATTAATTAATGTCATACTATTTATATATAATCTGTGATCAAATCCTCGGTGATAGTCTACCCGAATTAACTCTTACATCTCTCAGACAGACACCTCACCTGTTTGATATGATGCGAGTAGTCGGTGTGTGAGCGCATGTCCGCGCGCCGCCTCGCCAGCGCGCGCGCGCGGCGCGGTGACAGCGCGCACGGCGCGCGCGCGCCGCCCGAAAGAGAGAATAGAGACGATGGCAGCAGGTGGAAATTGCTTACCTACAACAAAAAATTACTGTTCAAAATACTCATATTTCATCACACTGATAGTAAAACTAGCTGCTGCCCGCGTTTTATCGAAATAAAAAATACTATATACATATGTTATTCCAGGTCCCAAACTATACCCATCCCAAATTTCAGCCCAATCAGTTCAGTAGTTTTTGCGTGAAAGAGGAACAAACTTCCATACTCACAAACATTGAGATTTAATATTTAATCCAAGTCCGCAGATATAGCAGAGCTGCCCTAGGATCAGTAGCACACATTTCTTTGTAGCATGCCTCTGTTTTTAGAACGCCTCTCTTTTTAGCACACCTCTCTTTGTAGTACACCTCTCTATATCTTACTTGTGTCTTGTCCGTATGATCGACCGCCTCGTTTATCCTAGTGCGCAGGTACTGCAGAGCTGCCTTAGGATCCATAGCACACATTTCCTTGTAGCACGCCTCGCGGATCGCGACGGTAGCTCGCTTTAACACGTCGTCTGCCGAGGGGCGGAGGAGGCGCAGTGACCAGAGGTCGTCGAGGCGAACCCGAGGGTGGGATTGTGTGCCGGGGTTACCGCCGAATAAGTAGTGGATCTGGGAGATTTTGAAATCAATTTATTTATTTATATATATTTTTTATAAATAAATAATTACCATGAATATATTCAGATGCTCTTTGCGGATCGGGGAGAAAAAAAAGAGATTATTTTATGATTACATATATATGATTAAGATAAGTAAATCTCTTTGGACTTGGAAAAAAAAAACAAATAGCTGGAGAATCCACACAGCATTATCTAGCCCTATGCTAAGCAGAGCTTGTGTTATGGGTATGAGTAAATATACATAATAGAATTATAATACATAGATAGATGTTTTCGAGGAAAATATTTGCAGATCGTACCAACATTTGTCCCAAGGCGGGAATCGAACCCGCAACCTCCTGCGTCGCAGATGGACCTTCGCCTAAAATCAAAGATAGACGGAACGCAGGCTACTATATAGGATCATCATCATCAGCCCATACACGTCCACTGCTGGACATAGGCCTCCCCCGTACGACGCCACAAATAGCGGTCCTGAGCCGCCTCCATCCATCGACTCTCTGCGACCGCTACGATGTCGTCGGTCCATCGAGTGGATGGTCTCCCATGTAGGGGGGATTTGCCAAAATCACCACGCTTGGCAGGCGGATTGGTGATCGCAGTGTTGGTGTTGAAAAATACTCAGAAGGAAGCTGCTGCCTTTCCTCTGGTAGGTTCCCTCAGTCGGCTCTTACGACATCCACGGGTTGAGTTGGAGGGGTCGATATTCTATGCCGCGACATATAGGACGCGACTATAAAGGATATTTTATAAAAATAGTTTCGATTCCAATTTCCAAAACAATGACATTCTTTTTATATCGACTTTAATAGGATCAATTTCTGCATAAATCGGTCCAATTTATACACCAGCCAGAGCACACCACTTTTGATTACCAAATTTTTTTTTGACTGACTCATGAAATAAAATAGTTTAAAGATTAATACAAATATTATGATTAATGTTAAAGATTATTACAATTATTATTATAAATAATCTTTAACTTATTTTATTTCATAAGTCAGAAAAAAATTTGGTTATCAATTGGGGTATGCCAGGGGCACACCCCTTTTGATTACAGTAGCTATCTTATTCCATTGGATTCAAATCTTACGGGTCACAACCAATAATATTCGTGTGACAGTCTGACTCGTTTGTAGGTATAAATTGGACCTTTTGTTATATTTTCCCCTACGTTTCCATCGCGTTACAGCAATTGTGGTCACGGGGCGACTGGACTGTACTAATCGCGCAAGTTTAAAAAGTTTTAAAATGGGTCACTTTATTAGGATAGGGGTGTTTAAGTCACAGGCAGTTACTCACTGACCTTATTTTGGCTGTCATAGACGAGCTGGTGTGCGAAGCGAGGCCGGGGTGCGGCGCCCCCACCCGGCCCACCCGGCACCCCAGCGCTGCTAACACTGCTCCACACGCAGCTCCAGGCGCGGCCGCGGAGTGAGAACACCCACAGGGTGTTGTAGACTCGACGTTCTTTCTCTTTGCTCATACCCTGTCGGTAATAAAAGTGCTTTGAAAATTTGATTTTGTGGTCGATGGGATGCTCACATCAGTCAGGAGATGAGGTGACGCGCTCGCATAGGATAGAGGGGGGCTGAATCGCTTAAGAGGGGGGTTCATTTTAGAAAGAGAATATCTGAAATAGTTGGTGGTAGGCTTTAATTGGAGAGAAGACATATACAAATAGTTGGTGGACTGTTCAAATTGGAGACCAAATTCTGAAAAATACGGTGCATGGCTCAAACTGGACAGGGGGACGCATCATAGTCAGTCAGGAGCCCACATGTATTTTGTAAAGCGAGGGGTCAAGCGTGGCGCACTGCGTGAAGCCGGCGGAACCTCACGTGAGTACATCAGTGGGGGGTGCTCTTAAAAGACAGCGGCAGTATTACCGCCAGCACGTGTATCTCGTCGAGCGAGGGGTCGAGCGTGGCGCGCTGAGTGAAGCCGGCGGGCGGGTGGTGCGCCGGCGCGGCACACAGCGCGCGCGCCGCGCCCGAGCCTGCGTCCCACGCCCACAGCTCGGCTAGGTGCTGCTTGTGACGCTGGCCTGCTAGGATGTACAGCCGACGCTGGACCTGTAACAGAGAGATAAACAATTGACTATCAAGGTTGTCTGGTAGAGATCGCTTGTGAGCGATAAGACCGCCAATTGTCACATTTCTTGTTTGTTTCAAATTGTTTGTAAACTGTTTTGTTAAGTGTGCAATAAAGCATTTTCTATCTATCTTGTCATCTTTTTGTAGCAGGAATTTATGCCTCCCAAATTCTTTGTTCGAAGAACGATCAGGGGATTTTTAATCGGAAAGGGGGCTGGAGTTGAAAAAAGGGTGGGATCAGAATAACATATTGGGGGCTCGGATTATGGCTCAGAATGTAGGACACAGGCTCAGAGTGAGACTTGAAAGCCCAGATTAAAAAGTGGGGGGGGGGGGGGGGGGGGGAAGCTTGTATGTGTTAGTTACCGGATGGAACAGCATAGAATGCGAGACGCGCGACTGCGGCGCCGGCAGCGAGTGTTTGTCCGGCAGTAGGAGCTGCCACGTGCCGGTAGCTATGTAGTACGCATAGAGCCCTGAGTATTGAGGGTTGGCTGCTTCTTCCCTGAAAGAATACATAGGGTGGTTTTATATTACTGACGGTGATGACCTCTGTGGGTGCAGTGCACGAAGGTCCGACTGCGACGCAGGAGGTTGCGGGTACGATTCCCGCCTCGGGGCAAATGTTTGTGCTATCAGCAGAAATTTGTTTTTTTACTCCACCACAAACGGCAGGTGGCAAACAAGCTTGCGGTCCGCCGATGGAAAGTGGTTACCGCAGCCTATGGACGCCTTCAACATCAGGGAATTTACACCTTTCAGAAGAACCCCATGGTGTCCTGAGGTGTCTGTCCCGTTTCCCGCTGTCTGTCCCTATATATGCTTAGATCTTTAAAACTACGCAACGGATATTGATGCGGTTTTTTTAATAGATAGAGTTAAAGCGGAGTTAGTTCAAGAGGAAGGTTTATATGTATAATTTATTATACCCGTGCGAAACCGGGGCGGGTCGCTAGTATTGTATAAAATGATTTGTCCAAGTGCTTATTTTGTAATACTAAAGAAATAAAGTTATTGCAATCTGAACTGACGTGTTAGCAGGCAAGATCCTCCCTCCAAACACATAGACTGTCTGCGTTTCGGCGTCGATGCACATCTGGTGGTCGAACACGAGCCGCGGCCCGCCCACGGCCGCCGTGTCGGGGCAGATCTGGGACCACTCGTTGGTGGACACGTCGTACGTATACAGTGCGCTCTGTAAAAGACAATAAGACACTTAGGCCTGTCTTATGAAAGGTTGCTGAGTCAGTCTATTCTTGAGGAAGGCATATGTATGTCATAGTTCAACGTTACTCAATGATAGATATAACTGAGCTTTCATAATACGGATCTAGAATTTGAAAATTTCACATAATAATAATTTGCGTCTTTTTGTGCCTGCATTAAACTGATATTATTTATTTATTAACGCCGCAAAGTAACGGAAACGTAGAATGGGTTTCTCTGTAATATAATGAGTCTACTTTGTAGTGACGCGTTTTCCGGGGCCGCCTTACGCTTCGCTGTGCAAACACGTTAAACTAACTCTGCTATTATAACAGACTCTATAGCTACCTTCATAAGATCGGATATCCTCTTCGCGTTGTCCAAGTACCGTCCCACACGAATAGCCGCCAATTTATGAGATCGAAAACCATCTTATGGCAGAAGCGAAGGCCAGGGCCGGCTGCCGCTTCGCTGTGCAGATATCTTATTCTTAAATGATATAACGGACTCTATAGCTACCTTCATAAGGTCAGGTATCCTCTGCGCGTTGTCCAAGTACCGCCCTAATACGAATAGCCGCCGATTTATAGGGTCGAACACCATCTTATGACAGGAGCGAGGGCCAGGGCCGCCTGCCGCTTCGCTGTGCGGGCAGAGCAGCCGCCATTGTTCCTCGGTGGTACTGAATGACCAGAGGTCGTCTAGGTCTTCGGAGCCGTTCCAGCCGCCGAATAGATAGAGAGTACCTGGGATATTGAGATAATAGTTGTCAGTTATTAAAGGTATTGATGTATACATAAAGGTTCATCAAGGTTGTCTGTTAGAGATACGGCTGGTAAGGCCGCCAATTGTCCCATGTTTTTGTTACAAATTGTTTTGTACACAAGTGTTTGTCCAGCACAATGCTAAGGTAAGGCCATGTTTGCCCTAACTCTGCTGCGCAATGAAAGTCTCTACCTAGGTTTAATAAGTTGTAGACATTGCATGTATTGTGTGGTAGTTTTAGTTAGTTTTAGGCAAATAAATAAATTTATAAAACATTTTCTATCCATCTATCTACATAGTTATACTTACTATTTGTGAGTGATCTTTGGGTGAAACCTATGTTAGTGGACGGAGGGGATTTTTAGCTAGTTACAAACTTACTAATTTTACATCTCTTTACTGTATTTGCAAAGACATGGGTAGACAGTCACGGCATCAGATTTTTTACGCTATACTTGATAGAGAGCTTTATAACGCTCTTTTTTTTATTACTTGTTGGAGTTAGTAAATTTTAAATGCATAAAAAACTTTTTTATAGTGTCTCTTTACCAGTGGTACCATCTAACACCAGCTGATGGCCGCCGCGCGGGCCCGGCTTGCCGCAACACCCGTCAGGTCCACATTCAGACATTTCGACATCTCCGCTGCAGTTTTCTGCTGGACCTTCCTGAAATAACGTTATGATTATGAATTATAGTTTATGGGAATTAACTTCAAACTTAGAAGCATGTCTACCTTAAGGCACCATTTACCTTAAGGCACCATTTACCTAAAGGCATACAGGCGTTATTTTTTTATCTCTTACGTTAGACTTATCCGCTAGTGGCCATAGTAACAAGTATTCTATGAAACAATGTACTCGCCAAGTGCCTTTTCATACAGTAGTCGGCGGCGAAATGTATGGGCATGGGCATGTGCGATAGATTTCACACGTACCGGCATGATTTGCTTACAATTCGCGCCGGGTACCCGGCGACCAGCTACCCGGCGAAAAATACAAAAGCTACAAACGTTAAAATATACAAACGTAACAGAAGTTAAAAATATACATAAGTAAAATATACTTTTTATTTTTAGCATGGGTGGTTTATGGGCACCAGAATTAGAAACCAGCTAAATTCATCAGATGGAAGACACCAAGAGTGGACAATATACTTACAGCAGGTACGTCTCTATCTACGGAGTGCAAGTCATACGGGACCAGTCTCGCGCCCGCCGGGGGCCGCATCGCGGGGGCCGACAGCTTGGCCTCCACTTGCGAGGAGCACGGGGTTATCTGTCGCCAGACGGGCTCGTAAGGCTGCCAGGATAGGTACCAGTCTAGTTCACCGTCTGTCAGATAACAATATGAATATGTAGACTAGTATACATCAAACATGAAGAAATGCTGTAGGTACTATCTCGCTCCCACTCAGCAAAATACATACAAAAGTTCTGCGCAGTGCTGTCAACTGTTACGTTGGAAGACAAAAGCAAAAAAAAAAAGCAAACTGTGAGTTGTTTTGGGGTAAGTAAAAGGAATTGGAATGTTTTGGGGTTGCGGGTTCGATTCCCGCCTCGGGACAAATATTTGTATGATCTGCAGATATTTGTTCAGGGTGTTCTGGTCGTTTTATATGTACAATAAAAAATATCTATATATGTAATATATTGTATTATGTATATCAGTTATCTAGTACCCATAACACAAGCTCTGCTTAGCTTGGGGCTAGATAATGTGTGAATTGTCAAATTTTTTTTTTTAACATTTAATTCTTATATATACGTTATCCCCCGAAGCCGTGGGGTCGCGGCGTACGGATATCGACCCCTCCAACTCAACCCGTGGATGTCGTAAGAGCTGACTAAGGGAACCTACCAGAGGAAGGACAGCAGCTTCCTTCTGAGTATTTTTAAACACCAACACTGCGATCACCAATCCGCCTGCCAAGCGTGGTGATTATGGCAAATCCCCACCTACATGGGAGACCATCCACTCGATGGACCGACGACATCGTAGCGGTCGCAGGGAGTCGATGGATGGAGGCGGCTCAGGACCGCTATTTGTGGCGTCGTACGGGGGAGGCCTATGTCCAGCAGTGGACGTGTATGGGCTGATGATGATGATGATATACGTTATGTCTTAATTATCCCATTTTTAAGATGTAAAACAATTGTATGTGTGTGTTTTATGTGACAAATAAATGATTTACTTACTTTACTTACTTACAAAATGTATTTTTTTGTGAATGTGAGCGTAGTCCCACCTCTGCGTCCATACGTGTTTTGTTTACCTCACATCCCTGTTAGAAAATAGTAGTGTTTGGGGCAAAAATTCGCTCCTTTATGTTCGAAGTTCGTAGAGGATGAAATAGCAGCAAATTTCAATTTTTCTACTATTCATGTTTCCATTCATATTCACTGAACTATCTCGAAAATTAAGGTGTATAGTATAGGTACTATTAATTTCTCAGACAAATTTTATTAATAGCCATTTAGAGCGAGGCCCCATTAGCGACAAGATTCGTGAGAGAGAGACGTGCGTTTTTCTATTAGCAAGATACAAACAAATACAGACCTGCAGCAGCTTCTGTAAATATCTGCTCTGTAAGTTCAAAGTCTCCCTTCTCCACCAGTGCATTCCACAATCTTGCCTGCACAGGTCCTTCCAGTTGTATACCGCTTTCCCGCGAGAGCGCCTCAAACGCATCCTTGTAGCGACGTCGCCGTAGGTGCTTTAGCAGTATACGGACAGCTTCTTCTTCTTTACGCTGGGGAATTAAGCTATGTTAAAAAATTGTTCATTAGGGCCTCCCCTAATGAACAATTTTTTAACATAGCTTGGACTAGAACAGGCGGATGATGATGAAGAAAAAATTTATGCATCAAATGTTTTACGCACTTATACAGTGTGAATGGAAATTGCTCGCATTCCTTTCAGGAGAAGAAACTACCTATGACTAATTTGGAATTATTTAACCCCTATTGGAACTCTGCCTGTTTCGAGAAAATCTACTTTGTTTTTATTTTTAGAAAAGTCTAAACTTTGCCAGATAAAAATTTATTAAAAAAATATCACTTTTTGGCCTGAAACTTTCTATGATGGATTTTTCTGAAAATAAAAACTATGTAGATTTTCTCGAAAAAGGTGGATTTCCGACCCCCGAGTGATAAGGGTTAAATCAAAAATATACCCATACCAAATTTCAGCCTAATCGGTTCAGTAGTTTTTGCATGAAAGAGTAACAAATATCCATACATCCATCCATACAAACTTTGACGTTTATAATATTAGTAGTATAGATTAATGTATCTTACAAAGGTCAATGTATACGCTTCTACAAGAAAACACCAAGTGAGTTGCAAAAATTATCAATAAATAAATTCAAACAAATAACCTTAACCTATAGAAAGGCTTATTATAAAATATCAGATTATCTCTATATGACAAGTTTTACTCCAACTTGAAAATTAACAACCTAACAAGGTAAAGGTTTCTTGTTCACTTCTTTACTTTACCTTAAAAAGATTGAACTGAACAAAAAATCTAAGTGATCACCTTCATTTCCTAGTTTTACTTATGTAATTTGAATTTAGTGACATGTCCAAAAGGTAAGGTCTAAAGGAAATAAAGTAGTTTGATATTTGATTGATGTGGCGTTATATTCAGCAGGCATTGTTTGAGGGCAAATTTTGATGATTATGATTTACATTAATATTTTGAGATTTGCACAGATAAAGAAGCTTACTAAATTGATAGTCTCCAAGGCTTGATCGATCAAATCCTCCTGGTTCTTTCCCATAAGTTCCACGAACCAGATGGAATAGTTGAAGGCTGGACCCCATGATTGCAGAGGCACTATCTTTAAGAAGGTTACAGGTAAGTATAGACCATCTTGTGTCTTGTGACGTAGCTTGAATGTTTCAGCTTCAGCATCATTTTTTAGTCCTCTGTAATTAAATTTAATCTTGTAGCCTCATTGTGATGCATCTTCCATAATTATTGATAATAATTTACATAGTTTAAAATTTGACTTGTCAAGAGCTTATTTGGTAAGCGTGTGAAGTTCCTAGGAAGATTCTGTGATTGAAATTGATGGGTCATGAATTCAGAGTCAAGAGACAGGAGTATTCTTACTATACCATGTCTGACTCCTCAGGTAGTGCCAGAAAGGTAGTGGAAGAAATTCTGGCAAGAAGCTAAGGGTTCAATATGCACTAGATATAAGATTTTATATAGTTAAAAATATGGTTTATCAACACTATCTGTCCACTCTTGAAAAGTCTTCTTGATGATTTTTTTTTGTTAATAATTCCTGTTTTTTTGTATCTCATTATTGCAGGTT
The DNA here is from genome assembly GCA_947859395.1 of Eupithecia insigniata. Classification (NCBI taxonomy): domain Eukaryota; kingdom Metazoa; phylum Arthropoda; class Insecta; order Lepidoptera; family Geometridae; genus Eupithecia; species Eupithecia insigniata. The sequence goes on along the minus strand of OX402009.1, from coordinate 1,717,765 downwards.
CTGTTTTTAGTAAAGGTACTTTTATGTGGTAAAAATATATATATTGTTTTAATGTCATCAATTACGCTACTGTCTACTACTGCTTTAATACATACTGATCCTATCCATCTGCGGTTGCCTGGAGGAGATGGCTGTTAGTAATAAGGCCACCGATTGCACCACACTAGATATAGTTAGTATTAAGTTCTTGTTTAATGTATTGATGGCGCAAACATGTAATAATCTTATCTAAACAAAGACTGCCTGGTGTACAGATGTTTGCATAAAGTATGGAGTTCCAGGTTCAGTTCTGCAGTGCAAATTATTTTTTTGTGCCTAGGGTTTGATCACACATTATCTATGTGGGGGGGTTGGTAACACAACATTTTTCATACTTAACCTCAAAACTTATTGGGTCCTTTCTCAGTCGTCCCTTCTCAGAGGTATAAAATAACTTTAGATATAAATTAATTTGTAAAGCCTCGTGTATTTGAAACTCACCCTTGCAAAATAGCTGACAAGTTTCCTTCCTCTGTCCCACCAAGTATTTGGAACTTCCTGAGATTACTGACATGAGATTTGATATACTTTCCGAATTTTATAGTTTCCACTATAGCTGGTGATTTCAGTTTCAAGATAAGGTACTGATTTGGTGTTGGATTGTCGGTAAACCACCGCGAAAAACCATCGGCCGGGGAGTTTTTTAGAATGCACCTGAAATATTATAATTTCTGATATTTTCAATATTACAAGATAAGATTGGCTAACGAAAACAACAACTTCAGTAAATTTGCTCATGTAGAAGCTTCTATTAACCGTATTATGAATGAAAATGTGTGGTTTTCGATCTGTGTGTGTTATACGTACTGCGGCATGTAATTCATTGAATAACTTGAAAATTTATGTATTGTGTAATCAAGTCTAACAGTTTCATAATTATCCTCCATTTTTGAGGCGATTTTTAGTAAAAACAACAATAATTTGAAGAATCTTGCTTGTTTATTTTTCTGTTCCTACTTTTATTCTGGCTAGAACTATTCTCCCGTCTTCGATGGTCCGGCGCCGCCGCCGCCGGGTGGTGGTGGTTCTCGGGAGTTACGAGCTATTAAACCGTGCAGTGTAAGTTCGGTCCGAATGTGTTGCCATACTTACCTACTGAAACTTGAGTTTTTCAAGGGGAACGATTTCGAACAGCTTACTACGCACCAAGAGCTTGGTTGTGGTTGGTAATACCTTGCCTCTATGTGTGGAACCCTTATTTTGTGAGGTGAGGCCACTGTGAATCTTTATACGAATTGAGGTTCTGTTTATAGGTTTTGCATCAATTTTGCATGTGTGTTCGAAAAGTCCACAAGTAACTTTGATCATTTCTATAATGGGTCCTATTCGTATTGTGCTAACACTAATAATTTCATGCTTCGGAGTTATGTCAGAGGTTGAGAAGTGCCCTGAAAATGTATTTGATGAATCAAAATTAAGACTCAAGAAAATAGTTCCTGCTTTAGAAGATAAAACTAAAACAAAAGGAGATGCTGGCAAAATATGTGTCATAGGAGGATCCATTGAATATACAGGGGCACCGTATTTTGCAGCAATATCTGCCCTCAAGGTAAGAAACCATCAAATCAAAGAAGGTACACATTAAATAATATATACATAAATAAGTACCTACATAGGTACGTAGGTAACATAAAATTAATATTGATTGTTGATGTGATTTTCCTTATCGTTCGCACATAGATCACTTAATAACTACTACGTACAGACAGTAATCTACCTATATTGTTTTGTTTTTGTGTAGAAGATACGTAAAAGGTCACACTGCGTGTATTCTTGTGTAATGATAAACAAAGAACAGTAGGTATCTTCATTTAATTTGACCTTTCAATGATGCTTTGCTCGACGGCGCGGCGGCGCGGCGGTGGCAGCGGACCAGTATCTATTACTATCTAGTAGTGAGGACGAGCTAGTACCTAAGTATTTGAGAATTTTATTATTGAGCCTTTCTTTAACTACATATACATTTAATTATAGAGTAAGTACATAAGGTTTATACATCTCTAAAACAGATTATTTCACATAAACTCTACCAGAATATTACAAATGAAACATTGTAAAATTCTTTTACTCTTTAATTATTTCACACGGAAATTGGAATTGTAGGCAATAAAACTGTAAAATATGGTCTGCAAAAACCAGCGATGAAGTGATTCCAGTTTATAGCTCGCTAGTGTATAATATGTTTACTCGTATGTATATGATGCTTTATTTTAATATTAGTAAGTAGGTACCTTTTTTTTAGACCTTTTGATTAGACATGAGATAGAAAAATCTGGTGGAATAAAAAAAGCCCTACAACAACTTCGCGGCCATACAACGTGGATACCAGAACTGAAAGGAAAATACAAATCAGGAAAGGCACGCGTAACTTCCCAACGGCCACAAATAAACAACATCGCCACAAGCTTCTACCGCAACCTATATAAAAATGAAGAATTATCTGTGCTAACAGAAAAATCGGAACATACCACCTTTGACACCCTCCTTGAAACCCCAGAGGAAGAAATACCCACTATTCTGAGTAGCGAGATACAAAAAGAGATCCTAGCACTAAAAACGGAAAAGCAGCTGGGGAAGATAAGATAACAAATGAGCTACTGAAAGGTACTATACATGTTACACTCACAACATTAACGGATTTGTTCAACGAGATAATAAGTAAAAAAGACATACCAACCCAATGGAAGACATCAACTATAATACTACTGCACAAAAAAAGGAGACAAAAACAAAATTGACAACTACAGACCAATCAGCATAATGTCAAATATACAAAACATTCTCTAAAGTACTACTCAATAGAATGACTAAATGCCTTGACGATGAGCAGCCACGAGAACATGCAGGATTTCGCAGCGACTTCTCTACAATAGACCACATACATGCAGTAAAACAACTTATGGAGAAATACAGTGAATATGGCAAGATATATTACATAGCTTTTGTTGATTATAACAAAGCATTCGACTCACTGCTCCACAACTCCATATTTACAGCCCTAATCAACCAGGGGATCCAGAAAAAATACATAAGAATGGTCCAACAGATTTACAGCAACACTACAGCGAGAGTTCAACTAGAGAAAAGAGGTGAAGAGTTTAAAATACAGAAAGGAGTGAGACAGGGCGACCCGCTCTCACCGAAGTTATTCTCAGCAGTAATAGAGGATGTCTTTCGAAATCTTCACTGGGAAGCCTATGGACTAAACATCAATGGCACAAAATTGACCCATCTGAGATTTGCAGATGACCTGGTGCGAGACAATTCAAGCCATGTTAATAGAACTTACAGTAGAGAGTAAGAAAGTGGGCCTAACTATGAATACATCTAAAACAAAAACCATGACAAACTGTACAAAAATAAGTATTAAGGTAAAAAACCAAACGATAGACTATGTAGATGAATATATCTGGGACAAATAATCTCACCCACACTGCAAATGGCAAAGGAAATAGAGAAAAGAATATCAAATAGCTGGGCGAGATACTGGTCACTGAAGGAGATAATGAAAAACAAATCTATACCTATTTCAGATAAAAGCAGAGTATATAACGCATGCATATTACCAGTCTTGACTTATGGATGTCAATCTTGGGTAATTTATATCTTTTTTTTATATTTGCCATAGTACCTAAATTGCACGCGCTGTATAGTCCTTTATCACAAACGTGGAAGGAACACCTCTAAATAGAATAACGTCTAGTTTTGATTAATCTTAACCTAGTCTGCTTTAATAGAATAGAATAGAATAGAAACATTTATTTGTAACTCAGACACATACAATTATAAAGAAATGAACATAAAAAAGAAAACAGTTTGCTAGAGTCACAAAATAGTCCCTGTCTCAGTATGGGTTAGTTGTATACTTATGTGTGTACAACCAACGCTGGTCTTCCGACAGAGCCGTTTCGTGACGTCACGGAATATAGAAGACAGGTATAAATAAAGATAAACAGTTAAAGGAAATACATTGACAACGGTGTTGATATAAAATATAAACAAAACAATGAAATAAAAAAAGTAGGAATTGCAACAGCTTTGTGCACACATTTAATGTATCAAACACATTTCAAAGACTATTCCTAACTATTTTCAGTGTTCTATTTACCCTTCGGTTAACTAGGGAAATCAACAAAATGATTTACATTTGAGTGGATGAAAACAGTATAAATAATTTACATATAGATGATAATAATTCTACTAACAAATGTGAGAGACGACTTTATAACAAGGTATGGGTATTCGTATATTAAATGATACTTGTATCGTTTCTAAGATTCTCTTGTATTTTCTGACCTTCAAAAATAAAATTGCGTAGTTTAAGCTTAAAACCATAAAAAAATTGCAGGTTCCTTATTGGAGGGGGGATATTATTCCAACACCGCGATGCAGCGTAGCGGAAACTGCCTCGAAAAGAGGCCGAGCTATGACGCTGCATCGAGAGTTGCTTCGCACTCTGTCGGGGTCCGCACGATCTGGAGCTGCTCATCCATGATAGTTTTTCGTATAGATATGAGGGCATGTTATGTTTGATTACACCAAAAAGCAAACAGGCTAAGTGAAGTTTTCTGCGGTGCTTCATTTTCATAATGCCATGTTTATTTAAAAATGGAGTAACATGATCTCTAAACGGAATGTCAAAACAAAATCTAGCACAAGCGTTCTGGACTCGTTGAATTAGTTTCTGCGTTCTCGCAAGCAGCCTAGGACTAATAACTATTTCTGAGTAATTCAGCTTGGATAATAATAAGTGTCTCTACTAGACGTATCCGTAGCTCCTCCCGAATATGAGACCTCATTCTATACAAGACCTTCAATCTGTAAAAACAATTTGCAACTGTATCAGCTACATGTTTTTCGTACCGAAGAATGCAATCCAAAATCAGACCTAGGTTACGCGCTTCGTACACACGTTCAACAGACTTATCTATACCCTTGAGGAACCCCTGTTTTGACGGGGTATATCTGATAGCAGTATCGAACCATCATTGCGAGTTAGCTTTGTGTATTGAAGGCGATTACTGAGGTAACTGTGGAACCAGAGTCTCGATTTATTGTCGAAACCATAATAACGCGACTTTGACAGTAGCAGGTTAATATTTATTGAGTCAAATGGTCTGGAAAAATCCAAAAGCACCAACAAGGTACACATGCCCTTATCTTGCGCACAGAGAATATTGTCCGTTACATCCAATAGTGCAGTAACTGCGCTATGTCCCCTTCTAAATCCGGATTGTAATACAGGCAAAATACAGTGACACTCAAGGAATTCACTTCCTTGAATATAGACAACCTTCTGCAGTACTTTCGACAAGCAGGGCAAAATACTGATTGGTCGCAAATCTTTTGGTTCAGTAGGATTTGATATTTTAGGTAGTGGTTGAACACTTGCTAACTTCCATATGTCCGGAAAAGTCGATGTTTCTAGTGAGTTGTTAACGATGGATACTATTGTATCAAGTGTTTCAGGTAGTGTTAACATGAACATGTTCAGGGTAACAAAGTCACTACCCTCAGCGTTTGACTTTAATCCACTAATAATTTTAGCTATTTTGTCTATACTAACCGGTACTAATTGTAAAACAGCTTCCTAAAAGAAAAGTACTCAAAGTATGTTAGGTGTGAGATACTTATGTCAGAATTACCGGAAATATCCAAAAAATGCTTATTAATTACGTTAGGGTCATTGAAATGCAGAGGAAGTTCAGGGGTATGTTTAGGAAAAATTGTGTTTTTAATATTTTTCCAAAGCAGTTTTGGGTTGTGTATTTTATTATTTCTGTTTTTATCTAGATATGCCGTTTTTTGTGGTATAGGGCCTGATTTACAATAGATTTTAGACTTTTGTAATATTCTTTTTTAGATTCGAGCTTAGTCTTGTGATACTCTGCCAGGGTCTCATCGCGTAACCTCATCATTAGCTTAACGGTGTCATTAATCCATGGGTAAGAACGAGGCTTAACCACGATAGGGGTCACTGGAGAGTGCACGTCAAAAAGAGCCAAGACACTTTGAGTAAATGCGTTTACCATTTCGTTAACGTTATCAAGCGTCGATATTAGGTCCCATCTTATAGTACGTAGGCAAATATTAAAGTTATCAATATTAATATTTTTAATTGACCTATAAAAAACAGTGTAGGATTCGACTTTAGAGCGTTTTAGGTTAAACTCACAAATAACAAGGGAGTGTCCATAAATAGAACCTACTGGCTATACATTAATACTTTTAGCTTTTAAATCGGCGCAGACTACATCAATTAAAGACTGAGAGGTTTGCGTAAAATGCGTCGGCGATGTCACTAACTGTGACAGATTTAAATAGGAAAGAAACGTTACAAGCTTTGCTTGTTTTATGTCATTTAAATTCAGATAGTAATATTAAAATCACCCAGTAGAATAATGTTATCACAGCATGGAAGCGCATTCACTAAGTCCGTCACTGCATCAAAAAACAGATCAACGTCCAACCAAGGAGGCCTGTAAGCCGTGCCGATTGCAAGCTTCTTACCGTTGAGGGTAATAGTTAGCCAAATTTGTTCCACGGGCGAATGTTGTGGGTCTACCGGGTAACGCCATGTGCGCATCGACATACCACGCTTTATGTAGAAACCCACCCCACCACCACGCGAGCGTACTTTATCATAATTTATGTCTGTATATTTTATTGCAGACTGGAGCGGACCTCGCATACGTCATCACCACTGAAAGTGCAGCCCCAGTAATCAAAAGTTATAGCCCGGACCTCATTGTTTATCCCTACCTTGAAATTGCATCGTTATCCAAAATATCAGATCTAATCAAAAAGATGGACGCTATAGTCATAGGACCAGGACTAGGGAGGGGAGATGAAACCCTCGATTTAATTGGTAATATAATAAAAATATGTAGAGATCTGACAAAGACCTTAGTTATAGACGCAGATGGATTATACGTCATATCAAAAAATCCGTTACTTATTAAAGATTATCCAAAACCTGGATTAATTTTAACGCCAAATCATCATGAGGCTCGTAAGCTGATGGAATCTGTTCCTGAAGACATGAATAGCACGTGGTATCATTATTGGGGTGAATTTGTATCTGTCCTAATAAAGGGTGAAACAGATAAATTTTATTCAAGCAAACCAGGTTATAATTGGTCTGATTCACAGGCAGGGTCTGGACGCCGTGTAGCTGGACAAGGAGATATTTTGTCAGGTTCTTTAGGCACTTTTTATAACTGGGCTTTAAAACAAAAGTTATGTGAAACTGGCCACCAGATACAACTGGCCCAAAGTTTAGCAGCTTTTGCAGCTGCTAAACTAACAAGAACGTGCAATTCCTTTAGTTTTGCGATACATGGACGCAGCATGTTGGCTTCGGATATGATTCATCAAATTCATAGTTCATTTGATAAAGTTTTTGCTCACTAATACCTACAGGCACCTTCTAATCCAATTTTTGTAGCCGCACTTCGGTATCAATTTTTATGTCCTACCTACGTATTACCAGATGTGAAGGATAGTTTATTACGTCCATGGTATTACCATGTATTACGTACGTACTTACCTAAAATATTGTAATATTTTATTATTGCATTTATTAAAATCATTAGTACTAAAAATAATGTTTTTTTATTTCATTTCGTTATTCATAGGTAGATACGGTTTTTGTATTTGAATTTCAATACTCTAGCAATCTCACGAGTTTCCGGTTTACAGGAACTGAGTGAGCGACGAGTAATGTTCTTCAATTCTAATTCTAATTTATTTATTCCATTCAGATACATAAGTACAATTCCTTTTCGGTCTTCGATATAGACGAACGAGTGCTCGCGTGATCTCGTTATTTATCGAGCAACCTATCGAATAACCGACGATAAATATCGAATTACAGATTTTGAGAAATCGCTTGTTTGCTCGGTACCACAGTTATAGCCCGGCTACACGCTTAAACATTTGTGCATGCATGTTTGATTACTATAACTGTGGTACCGAGAAAACAAGCGATTTCTCGAAATAATAGCCCTGCTACACGCTCAAAAATTTGTGCATGCAGATTGCACAAACACAGTTTGCGCTAGCAAGATGAGCCCGGGCACACGCTCTGTCTTGCTTGCACAAACTGTGTTGTGCAATCTGCATGCACAAATGTTTGAGCGTGTAGCCGGGCTGTTAGGGTGATACCTTTGCTGCAAAGCACCTCGAATCCTCGTTGCTCCTAACCTCATCCATCACGTGGTCTTCAACATTTAACTGTTGTCAAATGCAGGCAGGAAACGAACTAGAGTTTTTCATTCCGGTTTCTACGTCGAGAAAGGCTTTTCTCAAGTCATGTGTCGCTCAGCTAACCTTGCAGGCTTCTCAAGCGCTGTTCATTAGCCTGCTGGCTGTTCTGGTCTTCTTGGAAGATAGTTTCGGGAGGCTCCAGTAGCAGCCGAGGAAGGGGTCGTCACGGAGTTTTTGCAACCTGCGGTCTCGTGTAAAGAGGAGCGAGTCCGTTGCAATGTTCGTGGCTTGTGCAGTCAGTCAGTGACACTGTCATACTGACTATCATTAAATGGCACACGACTGACTGAGAAGAGACGATGTGAAGCCAAAACTAAAACAATAAGAAGACAGACGATCCCGCCACCATTCTATGTTCTTCTTCTTCTTCTTTTAGCTTTGGCTCTGCATCTGGATTGATGCAATTCTGCCAGTGTCAGTTAGGTATGAATGAGGGGTTTTCGATTTACAATAAAAAAATCAAAATTAGTTCTAAAAACGTAGGGGAAAATATAACAAAAGGTACGCGATAAATACCCGATAAATAATCTTTAATTAGTTCTAAATATCTCGATAGATGGCAGGGCGTCAACTGGAAATTAGGGTAATGCCAATGCCAAGTGAAAGGAAAACAAACTTTTCAAGTTTTTATTTGACATACCCTAATTTCCAGTTGACGCCCCCTGCCACCTATTGAGATATTTAGAACTATTTTTTTCTTTATAAAAATGCGAATCGAAAACCGCTCATTGCGCATTTAGGAACAATAGATAAAATTTAAGGAGGTCGAATTTGGATTTTTCAGAAAATAAATAATTTGTATAATCTCAATCAAGTTCGTATAGGTACAAAAACAAACAGAAACAACCAAATTAAAAGTTAAATAAAAAGCATTAACAGAAGTGATCAATATGCGAAGTAACATAAAATATATACCTACGTAATCTAAAAGTTACAATTGTATACTATTTACAGAAATAAATCTACAAAGTTTAGATACATAAGGGGAAAATACTAATGGAAGAAGGGTCTTGGAAGAGAAGGGACGGGAGATTTCAGGAGGAATAATATCATGAATGAAATTTTAAGCCTAGGACAGAGGAAAAGAAGATGTTCAACATCTCCTTCATCCAAACCACATTCACACAGAGATTGATTCCTGACCCTTATCTTCGTAAGAAACACAGGGGTACATACATGGCCTAACCGGGGACGGCATAAGATGAATGTGCTGGTTTTGCTGGCCTTTCTAAATTTGAAAAACCAAGGTTTGAGAGGAATTTCTCGTTGCAAATTACCATAGTGCTTGCCTTTTAAAAGTCTAGATGAGTTCCACATTTGAGACCAAGAAGTAGTTAGATGGAAACTAGGAGCTGAACAAAGATCATGAGCAAAAATTTTAAGGTGTTTCTCAGAACCAAACTGAGTTGCTTGTTTCGCACAAGAGTCGGCGGTTTCGTTTCCTGGAAGATAACATTAATGCCACGACTTTTACACCTGAACAAAGATTCACGAATTTTAAGAATGATTGGAAATCTAGATTTAGAGCGAAAGGGGCAAGATAGGATAGACTGAAGAGAGCTTTTAGAATCAGAGAATATTATGAAATTATTGAGGTTGTGCTAGTCTACAAATTTAATAGCTTCCAGCAATGCTATAGATTCCGCAGTAAAAACCGGGGAAATCGATGGACATTTATAATTTAAAATTATCTTGGGCGAAGGAATCCAAACTGCAGCGCCTACAGGACTAGACTCATTTAATTTTGAAGCATCTGTAAAGATGGAGAGCCCACCATTATAATTAGAATCAAGTTGCATGTTAAATTTTTCACGAGCATTATGAGCAACCTTTTACGATCCCAAAATCTAAGATAATATCTGGTTCGCACATAATAGCTTCATAAGAGGTAGTAAACAAAGGATTAGAACTAAATTGGATGACAGGATATGGAAGGTGGGAACATTTCATAAAACTCCGAATCAAACACGGTATTTTATCCTGATGAATATTAATAATAGGCTCAAAGAAAGAATACAAATCGTTTAACTTATTTAGAAGAGGATGTTGCAAATTTTGAACTAATTTGAAAAGAAAACGATCTGAGAGATATTGCTTTCTAAGAGAAAGAGGAGGATCACCACATTCTACTTGCATTGCGTTTATAGGAGAAGATTTCATTGCACCAAGAATAATTCGAAGACATTTTGACTTGGGACCTTATCTAACTTATCTAAAGCCATCCGCGTACTAGGATCCAGAAGGAACGAACCATAATCCATATGACTACGAACTATGGCATTATATAAAAGTTTTTGACAATAGGGATGGAACCCCACCAGACACCAGACAGTGAACGCAGGATGTTAATATTCTTTTCACATTTTTCTGCAATGTAGCTAAAATGAGGAACACCTGTCATTCTTGAATCTAATTTTAAACCTAAGAATTTTACATTATTTATTTGATCAATCAATTCACCGCCAACATATAATATATAAATACATATTGTACCAACCTACATAGTTAATATTTTGTAAGAAATAAATAAATGTTTATGTTTATGTGTTATGTTAAAAAATGTATTGAAGGCATATACACGGTAAAGAGTGATCTAAGTCAGAAGTATAAATACTATATAATAAAGGACTCTACATTTAGGGGCATTAGGGGCAGTTTCGGGGCAAGGAAGAATAATTGTCTTATCCGGAGGGTCGGGTGGATCTGGCGGCGGGCTTGATGCCGCCGGCAAGAAAATTGATGGGTCAGTGTCCATGATGGACAATGACCAGATTATTTATCTGAAATCTATATATATATAAAAATTACACTACTTACAGCTAAAAATATGTACACAGCAATAAAGAAAATAAACTCAACTGAGAAGAAAACACCGAAAATAAAATTTGGTACTCAAAAACCTGACAGTCCAAATTTTCGTTTCCTTGGCAACCACCATTCTTCTTCTTTTAGCTTTTGTTCTGCATGGCAACCACCATTCTATGACTTGACTTGACTTCTTTGTTATTGGCAATATGTGTCTGGGTTGCCAATTTTCTGCCAGTGTCCAGTTCATGGAAATTTCATAGTCATGGAATGAAGGCGAGTAATAAATAATATGAGCGGTAAATTATAACAAAAAACACCAATGATGATTCTATGACTACCTATGAAAGGTCCATGAACTGACACTGGCAGAAAAGTGACACAGACATATTACCACATATTGCCAATAACAAGAGCCAAAGCTAAAAGAAGAAGAAGTCAAGTCAAGACGAGAGACAGAGACAGAGTATTGTATTCTCGTTGACAGACAGGCGAGACGATTGGATTTCAATATTTTTATCAAATAAATCCAGGCCAGGCGACAAGTATTTAGCTCCAATCAAGGCCATAAATTACCAATAATTGTACAATGAAATCATACATGTAATGTAGTATCTTATAGAAAGTCTAGTCCATCACCATGGAGGATGAAATCGAAGAATGCATCAGGAAAAAGATACAATGGGTTCAGCTGCCCAGCACTGTAAAAAAGGTAAACAAAATGTTATTTTAGTTCTTTGATTATACTGTAACGAAACTTACTAACTTATATTATTTCTATTCAGTTGCTAGGTGACTCACCTAAGGACTATGAGAGATACATATTTGAGTTCAGCATCAAAAACCAGCTTAGGTACAGAGGCAGCCTTGGTAAGTGTACATTATTGGCTATCCCTATGACACCTTCCCTTCTCTCCCCCTGCAATAAATGTAAACTTCAGCTTAGTATTATCATACATTACATATGTATCACTAAAATTTACCCTGTGGAATATGACATTTATTATACATAGGTCATAAGACTGGATTACAGCTCGAAGACAAGGGTAGGGCACATCAATAATACGATAATCAATAATAATCTGGTACATATCCTAAATAATCAAGCAAGGACTCTACAACTTGATTAACACAGTGAGAACATTAATACATTACATAGCTAGATATTTTTTTATATATAAAAACAGCTAGAACAAATCTGTGAATCCTTTATCCCACTCTGGTCCAGAATGTGATTTTGCATAAACTAATACATATCATGCATTTCAAAATGATGTATCACCTCCACATTTTCCACTACTAATTATATTCTACTAGCTGCGCCCCGCAGCTTCACCCTCGTTTCAATTAGCAGAAAATGGTTTATTGCCCTTGGTGGCCACAACACACAGAATGCAGTGACTACTCAACTGCCCGTACAGGACGCATCTATGTACGTTGACGGCCAAGACGAAGGCGACAGAAACCAAAGCACAATACTCCAATGAAATGCTGGCCCACTGGCATCCAAGCCTCAGCAAGTAAGTACAGACCAAACTGACACAATTACATATGAAAAGTTCGGCCAATTAATAAAAATGGAGCTAGAAAGTCAAAAGACATCAATTCTAACAGAAATAAAAACTACCGTACAAAGCGAAATTAACAAGGCGATAAGTAAGATGAAGGAAGAATTAACAATGAAAACTGACACTTTACAACAGGAACAACTCAAAATAAATGAGTAAATATCACATTTAAACAAAAAATTGGACAATTGGAAAAGAAAAAAAGGATGTACAGAACAATATGAACGAGAATACCAAAATGAAGACGAGTACGATTTGGAAAGAAGAATAATAAATCTGTTTATGGACAGAATGAATATCGACCTCACAGGGTACATAGAAGAAGTAGGAAGGATGGGAAAACAAGGATACAAGAGACCACTGAAGGTGGAGCTCATTCGTAAAACAATGAAAAAATATATTACAAACAATGCACAACTTCTAAAATCTACGGGAATCTATGTGGCTGAATATCTAGACAAGAAAACTGTGCAAGAAAGACGAAGCCACTATGAAGCAGCCCGAAACAATGAAACACAAAACCGCAGGATCTCAACAAATCTACAACGGACTTTTCGTCGCTCCACAGAAGAAAACCCCTGAAGTATGTAAAATAACCAAGAGAAAAACTAGTTTTAAAATTATTTACCAAAATATGCAAAGCCTTTCAAATAAACTACATACCCTAGAAGCATTCTTAGACAATAAGCAGAATAAATATCAAGCCTTATGCATATCAGAAACTTGGTTATCAGAAGAAAAACTTAAGCTTATCCATATAAACAATTACAGATTAGGAACAGCTTTCTGTAGAAAATCACGAAAGGGCGGAGGAGTTTGTATAATTTTGCACGAAAGTGTAGAACACAAAGAAATCGAATGTATTAAAAATATGTCAGTAGAATATGTTATAGAACTGTGCGCAATAGATATTCCAAAAACAGACACAATATTAGTAAGCTTATACTGGAACGGAAAAGAGACCGAAATTTTCTATGATCAGTTAAGAAAAGCCCTTAATTACTTGACTCAAAATATTGCAAAGATAATATAATCATAGGTGGCGATTTCAATATTAACGTCCTCGAAAAAACTAGACAGACTAACTCACTATTAGATTTTATGCTAGAATTTAACTTTACTCAAATAGTTAAGACACCAACCCGAGAAACAATACACACTTCGACATGCTTGGACTTAGTTTTTATTAACTTTCATACTACAAACTATAACCTAATCGTCAGCGATTTAGGTTTTTCGGATCACAAAGGAATCATTATGAATCTAGACGTTAGTAAAAACCAATCATACCTTGGAAAATAGAAAAACGTCTTTACAACACAAATAATTTGCAAACTTTCAAATCAAGATTATCTGGTATAAATTGGTCTGACACACTAAATTCATTAAATAATATAAACTTTAATTATAATTTATTTAATAATATCTTGAAAACCCTACTAGACGAATGCATCCCAAAAAAAACATTACATTAAAATACAAATCTTTACAACAATAAAAATACAAATAATTGGCTCACAAAAGGTTTGAAAATATCATGTAAAAACAAACGCTTCCTAAAAATACATACAAACTATTCAAAAAATCCGATCCTAAAAAAATACTATAAAAAATACGGCAAAACTTTAAAACAAGCAGTAAATCGAGCGAAAAAAATTTATTATATCCAACGAATAAAAAAATCGGACAATATAATGAAAACTATGTGGAAAATAATCAATGAAAAAACAAAGAAAACATCAAAAAAAGACGAATAAAATATCAAATTAATCAACAATAATACAATAATCGACAATACAAAAGACATTTCAAATATTTTTAATAAATTTTTCGTATCAATAGGACAAAACCAAAACAAACAAAACGCCCCTAGAACTTTAACCCAAATACCTAACAGTATGTACCTAAACCCTGCTACACCAAAGGAAATATACACAATAATTAAAAACTTAAAAATAAACTAAGCTGCGGTATTAACGAACTACCACCAAAATTAATAAAATTTTGCGCCGAAGAATTGACCTTACCGTATTATCTACTAGTTAACCAATCGCTTCTAGGATGCTCATTCCCAGACTCACTTAAAACATCAATTATTAGGCACATCCATAAAAAAAGCCCTAAATCAAATCCGAACAACTACCGGCCCATATCATTGGTGCCTACATCAGCTAAAATATTTGAAAGAATAATGTGCGACAGAGCTTATTACTTCATGGAAAAACATAAGCTACTTGACGAAGCACAATGCGAATTCAGAAAAAACCGGTCTACTACACTAGCAGTATACAAATACATAGACAATATAGTCGGGATTCTTGATAAAAAACAATACGCGGTAGGATTATTACTAGGCATGTCGAAAGCATATGACAGGGTACAACACGACATCTTGCTGAAAAAACTACATGGCCTAGGTATCAGAGGCATAGCGTATAATTGGTTTGAATCGTACTTATGAAATCGTACTCAATATGTAGAACTGGAGCACTACGACAACACCTCAGGCACGATCCAAACTATCAGGTCAGACGAACACGATATCACATCTTCAATACCACAGGGTAGCGTCCTTGGATGTTTGCTTTTTTTGGTCTACATCAACGATTTACCTAGATACATAAAAACACAAAGCGTATTGTTCGCGGATGACATTTCACTTATGCATGCAGACGCACAGATAACGTTTACTAACGTACTACGTAACTTAATATAGAACACCCTCACAGATGTGTCGAACTGGATGGCCGAACACAACCTACAGATAAACTACACAAAAACTAAAGTTATGGACTTTAGGCCACATCAAAAACAACCTTTAGGCGTAACCACGACTTTTGAAAACATCCCTCTAGAAAATGTCAAAACTTTCTCACTTTTAGGATATACACCTAAATTTTAATGCCCATGTGCAAAAAATAAAATCGAAATTGTCCAGTTTTACCTACGCCCTCCGAGAGCATAAAAAAACAACTGACTTAGCGACGGCGGTATCAGCTTACTATGCGCACACACACACTCATCTTTCGCTATCCGTGATCCTATGGGGAAATAGCGCACACACGGAAGACTTGTTTATCTTACAAAAGAAGTGTATACGCATCTTGGTTAACATAGATATAATGTACAGTTGTAAGCCGCACTTTAAAAAACTAAAGATTTGCCATCGATATATATTTGGGAATTATGTAAATTTGTTAGAAAATATTCAGATCTATATCAAAACTTAGACGACCTACCAAGACCTTATAGCCTTCGAGCCGGTAGAAATAAATTAGTGCAACCTCAATCTAAACTGTGTATCCACAGTAAAGCACCGTACAAAATGAAAATAAAAATATACAACAAACTACCCCAAGAAATAAGACATAACAAAATATAACTTATTTACTAATAAACTAAAATATTTCCTTATCAATAAATGTTATTATAGCGTAAATGAATTTTTGACAGAAAAATTAGATTATGTTTTATTATACTATAACTGAAAACAACATTTGTACCTACATTATTTGACATTGAGATTCTTATAATTGTAAACATATGAACTTTTTCTGATGGACCGACGACATCGTAGCGGTCGCAGGGAGTCGTTGGATGGAGGCGACTCAGGACCGCTATTCGTGGCGTCGTTTGGGGGAGGCCTATGTTCAGCAGTGGACATGTACGGGCTGATGATGATGATGATGATGATGATGAACTTTTTTTATTGTTTCCATGATTAGACATCCAGACTTATAATTGTAACTTTAAGATTTATTTAATTAAGATTAAATCTATGTACCTACCTAAATAACTAACAATCTAAATTGCAGTGCCCACCAGGGTGTATGTACCTACTAACGCTAGCTATAATTAGATCATAAGCTACCAAACAGTGTACATACTAGCAATGAATAAATGAAATGAAATCTAAAGATAGTTTATACTGGGTATTATCAATTGGCGGTGAGAACTTTTGATAATTCTTTTACATAACGATAATACAGTCATAAGGAATTAATTGTGACAGACAATGCCCTTCTACAGCAGCACTATGAACTTTTAATAATTATAATTTTTACTTACACAACTATTTATTATTAATTTAACATTAAAAAAAAACTAAGTTCTTTATTGTTTTCCTGTCATGTCTGTTTTGTCTTTGAATTATAATATAAGCACCATTTATTGTAAAACCTATATTTTTGTAAATTGACGTATCCAAGTGTGCCCTGTGCTCCTACGGCGAATAAATGAGACAAAATAAAGAGTGGCGCTAGTGTCGCATTACTATGCGCCTTAAGGAGATTATCCACAATCAACATTTAGGCCCCATTCCCCATCCCTTTGTTCCAGTACCCCTGCAGTGTGTTTCCTTATTGTTATCCGACCCATCATCAACAAAAATATGCTGCAATAGCTTGTGGCCGCGGCTTTGCACACTTTTCCCCACTATAATGTTAATCCTGATCTTGTTTAAAATTAGGCCCATGCAAAATATCAGCCTGTTGCGGTCAGTCGTTTTGGCGTGAAGAGTTAACGAAGAGAGGGTTGAAGGATATATGTTTATATATCCTACCGAACTTTCGCGACATTATGTATGAGATATATTATATTATTAATGTCTAAGTGCTTATTTTGTAAGCCTAAAGAAATAAAGTTTGTGATTCTGATTCTGATTATAAATGCGAAAGTTTGGATGTTACCTCTTCAAGCCAAATTTATTGAACGGATTCGGCTGAAATTTTCAGAACGCTAGTTTTAGACCTGAAATAAAAATATTTTTATAGATCATATAAATCAGTAGCCCATAGTTAGAAATAATCTTTAATGGGGGTTGCGGGTTCGATTCCCGCCTTGGGACAAATGCGATCTGAAATATTTATCTCTGGTGTTGTGGGTATTTTCTATGTATAAGAAATATCTATCAATGTAATGTATTATGTATATCAGTCCTCTAGTACCCATAACACAAACACTGCTTAGCTTGGGGCTAGATGATGCTGTGTAGATTGTCCAGCATTTTTTATTGTTCTTTTCCATAGAAACAAAGCGTACGAAGCCGCGTGCTGTAAACTAGTTAATAACTTTAGTATGGTTGATGTTGAAACTCTCTTACAGTGAGGACAGTGCGTAAAGATGAACGGAAATACTACGAGGCTCTCATTCAGACCAGCATCCAGCGTCTCATGCTGTACCCCTACCACTTGGCGGATATGATTGTGAAAGGTAAATTAATTCATCCAATTTACCATACCAACTTACCCTACTTTCACACTGGGACATGCCAGATCTGATTTTTGCAGGATACGTTTTGGTCACTATCACTACATATTATACTAGATGTCGTCTCTTGCAAAATTTTATCTCGCTATCGAAGTGTTCCAGGTGTAATTTAGACCCAGCTATCTCTTAACACCCTCAATTTTGTCGGACACCATATAGCCTATAACCACCGGGGTATTGAGACGAATCAATCGATACCTCACTTGTTGAAATCGAAGTAGTAATTTCAGTGCTACGTGGGAACAAAGAAATTGGCTTATTACTAATACATAGGGTGCTAAAATCATAACCCTCGCCCTTCGGTAGTCGGGTAAAAACAAAGTCGCTTCCCGCTGTCTGTCTGTCCCTTTGCATGCTTAGATCTTTAAAACTACGCAACGGATTTAGATGCGGTTTTTTTAAATATATAGAGTGATTCAAGAGGAAGGTTTATATGTATAATTTAGTATCAGCATTGCACCCGTGCCAAGCCGGGGCGGGTCGCTAGTATAATTTATATGTGTGAGTTCGGTTTTAAACGGGGAATGGTTGACATTAGATTTTCCGACTGCAATCAGATTCGGTCACACGGGAAAATACCGAATACGGTTCAGTGAAAATAGCATTTTAATCGTTCACACGAGCGTAGATTTGGTTTTTTACCTAAATGTTAATATAAATGACTAAATGTTATTTTTTTGCGTGTGTTTGTCATAATAGTGACGACCGATGTGGCGCGGTGAGCGAAAGTCCGCTTGCGACGCAGGAGGTTGCGTGTTCGATTCCCGCCTCGGGACAAATATTTGTAAGATCTGCAGATATTTGTTCAGGGTCTTCTGGCCGTTTTCTATGTATAATAAAAAATATCTATACATGCAATATATTGTATTATGTATATCAGTTATCTAGTACCCTTAACACAGGCTCTGCTTAGCTTGGGGTTAGATAATGTTGTGTGAATTGTCCAGCATTATTTATTTATTTATTATTTATAATATACTCTATTAAACGTGCGAAGCCGGGGCGGGTTGCTAGTGTTGAATGAATTGCGACCTCCAGATATCCTCTTACTGTCATCGTTGCATAACCTGAATCTTAATAATTATTTAAAATATGAGTGAGTCTACTGACTAGTCTAATTATTCAATTCTTGCGTCTACAGTTTCCTACATAATCTAGTTTAAGGTAAACCACAAACATGTCATTTATACCTAACTAGCAACCCGCCCCGGCTTCGTAGGGTAGTAGAGTATATTGTGCCTGCATGTTTTGAAGTTACAATGGATATAGTAACCTAACCATAAAAGATAGATACATATGTATATGCCATCCTGGACTTTTTTGTAGATCTATAAAAGAGGAATATCCCAGCATGCATTGTTTTGTTATATCTCAATTAGATATAAGGCAGCGTTTTCGATGAAAGCTCCCAGGCGGCTAGACATTTTCCAACACTTCCAACAATTATCATTATAAATATCAAGCAATTTACCTACACAAAACCTTGACGAATTATACGTATACTTAAACCTTCCTCATGAATCACACTATCGATTGGTGAAAACTGCATGAAAATCCGATCATAGTTTTTGAGTTTATCACGAACAGACAGACGCGGCGGAGGACTTTGTTTTATAATATGTATGTAGTGATATTAGTGTGTCTTTTTATTCAATTCTTTTCCTTGATGCGTCTACAGTTTATTACATAATCTACACTTGCGAGCTATAAACTGGAATCACTTCATCGCTGGTTTTTGCAGACCATATTTTACAGTTTCCATGCAATAAACTGTAGGTTGTGGTATATTATTTTAAAGATAATTTTATTAGCTTTCAAATTCTTTCGATATCATAGCGAAAAAAAATGTTCATCATATGTCAAGGAACGTGAAAACAAAAGACATAAATTTTTGGAACGAAACATAAATTTTTTCACACTCCTGAATCCCTATAAAAACTGGGAATTTATGCAATTTTGTCATCAGTCCAATATATCACGTCACTCAAAATACTGGAATTACAAGAAAATGGAAACCACACCAATAGAAGCCGCTCAAATCGTCATCCTAATCCAGCAAGGGTTCTCTCAGCGTACTATCGCTCGATAGCTTCATCTGAGCCAGTCCTGTGTCTCCAAAGTATACAAGAGGTTTAGAGAGACTAGAAACTTAGTCCGAAGACCAGGATCTGGACGACAGCAATGCACTTCGGCGAGAGATGACCGATTTATTGTCAGCACTTCTCTCCGAAATCGACATCTAACCGGCGTTGACGTCCAGCGGGAGCTCGGAGAAGTTCGAGGGAGAACTGTCAGCGAGTGGACAGTGAGGCGAAGACTCAAAGAAGCTAACTTGACCCCAAAAAGGCCAGCAACGGGACTCAAATTGTCTACAGCCCACCGACAAGCCCGACTTCAGTTTGCTCGTGATCACTTAGATTGGGATATACAGCAATGGAGCCGAGTTTTGTTCGCGGACGAGACTAGGATGTGCCTGCATGGCAGCGACCGTCGACGGAGAGTCTACAGGAGACTGGGAGAGCGATACGCACAATGCTGTATAGCGGAAACAGTAGCATATGGGGGTGGGTCTTGTATGATGTGGGCGGGGATTTCAATTGAAGCTAAAACGGAGCTGATATTCGTACCCGGTGGAGGTCGGGGAGGAGGACTAACCGCAGAAAAGTATATCAACGACATTCTGCTGGGCCATGTACTCCCTTACGCCGGGTTTATTGGCGAAAATTTCCTGCTAATGCACGACAATGCCCGCTGCCACACCGCTCGTGCGACTAGACAGTACCTGGAAGAAGTCGGGATTCCCACAATAGACTGGCCAGCCGTCAGCCCTGACATGAACCCTATCGAACACCTGTGGGACGAGCTGAAAAGGCGGGTACGAGGAAGTTCTCCAGCTCCGGCGTCAATAGAAGACCTAAAAACTGCTCTTATCGAAGAGTGGCAGGAAATTCCACAGGATTCCATCAGGAAACTCATTAGGTCAATGAAAAACCGGTTACAAGCAGTCATTAGGGCCAGGGGGGGCAATACAAAATATTAAGGGGGAAATAACAAAGATTTTAAATAAAAATTTGATATTTTCATATTACTAACATATTAATAACATCCACAACTTCGACCTATTGTAATAATTCACTAAATGAAGGTAGGAAACTAAATTAAATTTAAATATTTTTTATACCATTCGAAAGCTAACAAAATTTCTTTTCAAATATCTGCAGTTTATTCCATGGAAACTGTAAAATATGGTCTGCAGAAACCAGCGATGAAGTGATTCCAGTTTATAGCTCGCAAGTGTAGTTTGAGGTAAACCACATTGTCATTTATACCTAACTAGCTGCTGCCGGCGCCTTCGCCCGCGTTTTATCGGGATAAAAAATAGCCTATATGTTATTCCAGGTCCCAAACTATACCCATACCAAATTTCAGCCTAATCGGTTCAGTAGTTTTTGCGTGAAAGAGTAACAAATATCCATCCTTGCAAACTTTGACGTTTATAATATTTGACATGATGACACTTTTTAATATTAGTAGGATTCTAAATATTAGTGTGACAAGTCTAGTTTTTCAATTATTGTCCTTGATACGTCTTCAGTTTTCCTACGTAATCTAGTTTGAAGTAAACATTGTCATTTATAGGTTACTGGCCTGTACCGGTACTGATTTTTAGCCCAAACACTCTCTTATTTTCTCAAATGCTCCAAAACTACCAATGAGCCGAAGTTCGTTTTTTCTTTGGTAAATAGAAAATGATTTACAATGTGCGCCAATTTACTTTTCCGCTAGATTAATTCCTTGAAGAAAAAACTACAAAAAAAATTAATCTCGCGCCAACCCTTGACGAACCACCTTAAGATAATCACGCGATATTAACTATTGTGCGCTTATGACAATAATCTAATTAGAGAGAGAGAGAGAGAGATAATTTATTTACCCAGAAAACATAGATAACTTATTAACTAAACAATACTTCAATCTAAATAGTTGGTAACACAGAAGAAAAATATGAGATGATAAGGGTAAAATGGGTCCCTGCCTCAGCATGTTGCAGTATTGGAGCATTTGCCCAATACTAAGCTGGTTTTCAGGCAGGCCCTTGAGAGTGAAGTCTGCTTATTTACTAGCACTATTACTAACGGTGGGTATACATTTTGGCAATTTAGGTAGGTAAGTACGCACAATAAAAAACTATTGAAATGCCTTAAAATTAACAATAATACCATAGATAATAACAATAATACGATACAACCTTAGCTAAAGGAGATTAATCAATTAGATCTCTAACCATATGAGTATAAGTTTCAAATTACATTAATATTGCAGGTTTAAGATTTACTCCGTTCATCTACTACGTGGAAGTGGTGGCTCTCCTGATAGAGCTTGAGAAAAGCTACGATACGATGCCGAACTTCACTGCTGCTGACTGTAAGTTAAATGAACAAATTCGCGTCACAAGCCTCTAATGAACAAAGATTTTATTTAATACTGATGATTCTGGGACAAATGTTTGTACGATCTGCAAATATTTGTCTCGGATGTTCTGGGTATTTTCTATGTAATAAAAAATACCTCATAATCATCATATCAGCCCATACACGTCCACTGCTGGACATAGGCCTCCCCCATGCGACAAATGTTTGTACGATCTGCAAATGTTTGTCTCGGATGTTCCGGGTATTTTCTATGTGATAAAAGATACCTTATCATCATATCAGCCCATACACGTCGACTGCTGGACATAGGCCTCCCCCATACGACGCCAGACATAGCGGTCTCGAGCCGTTATATATGTAATATATTGTATTATGTATATCAGTTATCTAGTACCCATAACACAAGCTCTGCTTAGCTTGGGACTAGATGATGCTGTGTGAATTGTCCAGTATTATTTATTTATTATTGTCTATTTTATCAGTGATAATGACACAGATTATGAATGAAAATAAGTCTCTCACGCTGTCCCGCTTAGATTTTTGATCCAATACGATCGAAGCGAGACAGCAAAAAAGAGGGGGCCATTTTTAATCCTAATCTTTATTTCAGCGACTACTCATTTTATGAATAGACACATATATGTTCCTGCAGCTTCGCTCACTCATATTTAGAAACCGGCGAAACTTAGGTACCTACTAAAGAGAGAAATCTACATTTTACCACGTGATTAAGTGAGCAAAGCCGCAGGCAGACACTAGTCTACAATTACTTTAGTTGGCATTAAAATTCTGTTTTTTTTATCTCTGTTGATCGTATCCTGTATTACTAAATAGATTGGTATGAACTTGAACTAAAATTTTATTAATGTTAATGGTAATTAGGCGGGTTGGTTGACACATCGTTATATTTTCGGGCCAGACAACGAATAAAATGTGGGGCGAACGTGGAATTTTACATGTGGGCCGAATATGAAATTAATTTTAAATAATTAAATGCTAAATTAATTTAACGGAGCCAATGTTAACTTTTGAGGTGTCCTGTTTCCTACTTACTCCTGACCCTTGAGTCCGGTAGGCGATAGTATCGAAACGTGATTGTGACGTTCCTTTTTTGTATGGAATTTGTGAGTTCCCTGTCCGCACGATAGAGGCGCTGTACCAATCCCATATAAAAATGAGACGTCACGATCACGTCTCCATACCATCGTCCACCCGACTCAGGGCTCTGGTCAGTCCTCACAATCAATCTAACTTAACTTCGGATTATTATATTTACAAAAATAGTAATTCTCGTGTCTCCCACTACCGAGTAAAGGCCTCGTTTCAGTCACTCCAGTGCTTATTTTGTAAGCCTAAAGAAATGACACATGTTCCGTCTCGCGTTCATCTGTCCCGGATCTGGGTCTCTTTCCTCGATATCTAACGCATACTTAGTGACTGATTCACATAGAAAAGCCTAAATTCAAATCTAGTCTCGGTCTCTGTCTGTATTGGGACCAGCTTTATTCAATCTATAGAGTCAACAAGAAACCCGAGCCTGACTACTAGTAAAACTGAAAATGTTTTGCAGGTCTCCGTCTTCTAGGCATTGGTAGAAACGAGTACCTGGAACTGGTCGCCAAGTCTCGCTCGCTCGGCCGCCGCGGGCGGTACAAGGCCATACGAACGCTGTTGCCGCGAGTACCTCTGAATATTCCGATGCAGCCGTGGTGGAGAGTTGAACTTGGATATGTGCTGGAGGAAGATGTTAAGGTAATTTGAACGGTTTTGTAATGGAGATTGAGCTTATAATCAACTGCATATAAAGAACCAAACTGATTAGCAAAAAGTATTACTACCAAACCATCTAAATAAAATAATATTATTTTTGCATATTAAGGTTCCCAAAAAAAGGTTGTCATCTCACGGTGCGAAATATAAATAATAATACCAAAAAAGTATCTACTGTCGAAATGGATGTGTGCTAGAGAAAAATATTAAGCCATTTGAATATTTACGAATTATAGATGAGAGTTCATTATAAATAAATAATTAAGTCATCACTCAAATTCTCAAAACCATTAAGTTTTTAAGCGTTTAGTTAAAATTCAACTTATACACCGCCCAGGGTCCCCTAATTTTGTTCATAGTGATGTTCCTCTTTAAAACAAATCATAATGAATTATTGCTATAGAAAGATATTAACACGGTCATTTGAACCTTTCTGAAATGTAGATAGAGCTCACAACCAATAATATCGATGCTGTCATAAAGAAACACGACACCTAAAATCAGGAACATGAGTGAAAACAATTTACTGCTGCTAAAGCCGAACTTCCATTCATCCACTGTCTTTGTGTTGAAGTTTTAAACTAACGCATGTCTCGCTCCCTCCCACTACAGCCGCTGAGTCAGAGCGAGAGGGCACTAATCGACCTTCTCATCGACCGCGGTTCACAAACTGCTGGTACGCTTGACTATAATACCGTGAAGACTTTGTACAGGTGAGATTTTGCTTACGAGTGATGATATTTTTTCATAATGAACCTTAGCTGTTTAAAAATAAGATTATATTTTCACAGAAACTAATGGAGTAGGCGTTTTACATAATGATATAATGGACAAATCGAACGAAAGACGAAGTACGATAGAAAAAGTAACTTGCAATAATTGAGCCTTAATTGGCTAACAATAAAATTCAAATTTAACGAAGCATTTATCTAGTTTTGTAGAACGTATTTGAAAACAAACGAATTTTATATCGTTAAAGCTTTGATAAAAGAAAGTAAGGATGCGTTCGCATGCGAAACGGAATCGACCATTTAGAATTCAGTGAGACAGCGAGATGTTAATTTCAAATATGCCCATTCCGCTCCTCTCTGCGCCAATAGGAACGCGCCCTAGTAAAACAGTGCAAGTCAAATTCAGCCTTACATAACTAACAATAAACTTCATATTCCAGACGCGGTCTCATCTACCTAGACGTGCCAATAACAGCGGCTGACAAAGTCTCCGTACCACCGCTGAAAGGATTCGTCATGAATAGGATAGCTGGAGATTACTTCGAGACGCTTCTGTACAAAGTGTTCGTTTCTATAGACGAGCATACCAGTGTCAGTGACCTGGCTGCGGTCTTACAGGTTTGTAACTTATTGCTGTAAGAATAAGGGTCATAGCACATATCAACTTGGAAAGGGTTGGACACCGTATCGGCTCGCCTCGCCCCGTCAACCAGGCGTCGACCTAACGTAAGCCCGTAATCAAAGCGGATCAGCAGCTACGGGACTCAACTTTGCTAGGGTTAGGCGATGCCACGCTTACCGACCGCTAGTCGCGCGGCTAGGCGGTTCAATCAGTTAGAATCCAAACGTGAAGTCCGAAAGGCAAGCGTGGACGAAGAGACGTAAGCTCGGGTATGGAGAGACGTAAGCGCGGGGACAACGAGCCGTAAGCAAGGGGACGATGAGCTTGTTTTTTTTTTATCGTATATAGACCTTTGTTTGACCACAATCTCGCCTGATGGAAAGTGATGATGTGGCCGATGTTGTATCACGAAGGTCTAGAAGACAACTGTTCACTCTTGTCTTGAAGAGACCCAGATTGTAATTTACCGGAAAAACTAAAGCAGGCAGCGAGTTCCATTCCTTAGCGGTGCGAATGATGAAGGTGGAGGAAAACCGCTTTGTACGAGTGGATCGTATATCCCGACTCCGATTTGTGTGCATTGCAGTAGGGAGTTTCGTACAAATAATTCTGAACGGCTTGAGTTGATACGGCTACGATCCCTTTTCGAGTTGTAGGTGTGCTATGACCCTAAGACCTGAATTACAGTGTTTTACAAAGGGTTCTAAGTCTGGTTCTAATAGCGGGAGATTCTTTGTGACTCTTCTATACAAATTATTTAGTTTTGTAGATGATCATACTAGTGTCCGTGACTTATCAGCGGTTTTACAGGTAAGATCATTATCACTCTGGCCATTTGCGAGCGATTTGAAGGCGAGAGCACAAACGAGCTTGCTGCGATTACTAAGTACTAGTACTCTGCGTGTCAGTGACGTCGTCGCTGCGTGTCAGTGGCCTCGTCGCTGCCTGTTAGTAGTCTTGTCGCTGCGTGTCTGTGGCCTCGTCGCTGCGTGTTAGTAGCCTTGTCGCTTCGTGCCAGTGGCGTCGTCGCTGCGTGCTCTCTGCGTACTCGCTTCGCTTTGAAATCGTTCGCAAATCGCCAGTGTGATGAGGCTCTAAGTGATTTCACACAGCACGTGGCGAGCGAAACGAGCCGGGCTGTTTGTACTGACATGCTGTGCCCATGGTACGTATATAATATAAGGTATAGTCTTACGATCTTCCACGAGCCAAGTAGTCAAACATTTTCGATTTGTTGGCCTTCTTCGGCAATAGAATTTAAGCAACAAATGTAAATTTATCAGAATAAAGGCTTATATATATAAATAAATAGTCAGAGACTCGACGCCGACGGTCACGTGGGTGACACAAGCCTACGTCATCGACGCCATCAGCGAAAGAGAAGACGAATCTGGTTTTCTGGTGTTACCAGTAGCGTAAAATCGTAACTCACCGAGCTCCTTGTATTTCCTGTATAAATCTGATAAAACTATCATCATCATCAGCCCATACACGTCCATTGCTGGACATAGGCCTCCCCCGTACGACGCCACAAATAGCGGTCCTGAGCCGCGTCCATCCATCGACTCCCTGCGACCGCTACGATGTCGTCGGTCCTTCGAGTGGATGGTCTCCCATGTAGGGGGGGATTTGCCATAATCACCACGCTTGGCAGTCGGATTGGTGATCGCAGTGTTGGTGTTTAAAAATACTCAGAAGGAAGCTGCTGCCCTTCCTCTGGTAGGTTCCCTTAGTCGGCATTTACGACATCCACGGGTTGAGTTGGAGGGGTCGATATTCGTACGCCGCGACCCCACGGCGATAAAACTATGTGGTTTTGTATTTACCAATTATTTATCACATTGACTAGTGTTTAACTAACGCTGTTTTGACTGATCTAACAAACCCAATCTATCGACATTTTTTTTTTCAATTGACCCTTACCACATTTGTTTCCTAACTTCTACGTTATGTTGGAATAAAGTGGCAACTGGACGGTGACGTCACCTTTGTCACTCCCGGAGGAGCAGACCTTGATTTCTTGGATCGGTGCCTGTGTAGCGAGCGAGCGAAGCAAGCCGCACAAGACAAGACGGTTCACACTCCACTGCTGCTGCATCTTTGATAGAGCCTATCCGATTCTTCTTCCACTCTTGTCTACAAAAGATTACAGGTTATTAATTAAAATGTTGTTATCAGGTGGAATGCGAGCTAGTGAAACAAGCAGTGTCGTTGTACTGCCGGCTGGGGTTCGCTAACAATCTACAACCGCCGCCGGTGGCGCCGCAGCACGCGTCGTGGCGAGAGGCCGTCACTACGCACACACACCAACCGTTAGTATCAAGTAATGTGAGCTAGGTTCTATAATGCGAGCTAGGCTCTGTAATGCGAGCTAGACTCCATAATGCGAGCTAGACTCCATAATGCGAGGTAGGCTCCACAATACGAGCTAGGCTCCATAATGCGAGCTAGGCTCCATAATGCGAGCTAGTGTAACAAGCATTGTCATTGTAGGTACTGACGTCTACTTGGCTTGAGGTTGAAGAATTTGATTTGGATTATGGATTATGAATCTGAAAATAAATGAGTTAATAATAATAATAATGCGAGCTAGTGTAACAAGCATTGTAGTTGTAGGTATTGACGTCTACTTGGCGTGAGGTTGAAGAATTTAATTGCGGCATTTTGATGTGTTTTTATAAATAAATTGCTACATATCTGAAATGTACTCAAGCAACAGAATCACAAGATCAAACAATCAAATTGATGCTATAGATGCTAGAAGAGACGATTATACAGCTGATTTCTTCTCCCCTAAATTTAATACATTCTACCCGAATCCGATATAAATTATAAAAACTCGTTATATTATAGATAACGTAACGAACAAACGTTTATTAAAACTCTAAACTAAGTTTATAAAAACTCGTCAGAACAAACAAGCTTTCGTCTATCTAATAATTTCTATCGTTTTATTCCTGTTCTTAATTTATCCGAAGTCATTCCCGCCAGCCTTGAGAAAACAGAAGAAAACTAAATTATACCTAATTTCTTCCTACTTTAAGTTTGTTTTTGTATATTTCAGTTATAGTCAAATATCACCTTTAACGCCTACATTTGAGCAGAGCTTGGACGAAGACGCTATACAAATGGAGCCCGTCCTTCTCACGCAGACACCGTCCACTTCCAGACAGGTGAGGAAATATCGATCTTATCTCGTAAGCTTTAAGAGATTAATTCGGTATACGAAATAGTTTTACTAAAGGTTATTCTAGCTTGCATAGCATCTAGAGAACGGGAAAGCTGGAAGAAAGGGGGTCTTTGCCCTGCAGTGCGAAAAGAAGGCCACAAACAAAAAAAAAAGTTAAGGTAGTCGAGTTTAACAAATTGTTTCTGAAAGAAATTTTTGAGCATTTTAAGTTTTAAAAAGTAGATAATTTAATGAGAACTAAGACGAAAGTACACTCAAATCATCATCATCATCATAATCATCATATCAGCCCATACATACACGTCCACAGCTGGACATAGGCCTCCCCAATACGACGCCACAAATAGTAGTCCTGAGCCGCCTCCATCCATCGACTCCCTGCGACCGCTACGAAGTCGTCGGTCCATTGAGTGGATGGTCTCCCAACACTCCGTTTCGCGTTGCATCGTACACTCAAATATGAACCTCATTGTAGCTTTAGTGTAAAACTTTATTCTTGCAGAGCTACTACGAACCGCCTGAAAATTCATCAAACAATGGTGGACAAAGAGTGGCTGTTCTATTTGACTCAACGCTGGCCGCCTATTTGATGATGGGAAATCTTTCACCAGTAAGTTTTCGTCTTTAAGAGTATCAGTCACTCAAAAACTAATTAAAATTTAAACTAAATTTCAACTAATAATCTTATCTTTTAATCAGGATCTCAAAAGCCACGCAGTGACTTTGTTCGAAGTTGGAAAGCTGTGTGACGAAAGCTTGGACAGCCTGCTTATGGAGTTAGATAAGGTAAGGCATATAAATAAAACTTATATAGGTAGGCCTATTTATAGTAAAAAATATCTATGTCATGTATTATATAAATATATCAGTTATCTAGTACCCATAACACAGGCTCTGCTTAGCTTGGGGGTAGATAATGCTGTGGGAATTGTCCAGCATTATTTATCTATCTTTTCAATAGTAAAAAAGAATTATGTCTTGATAATTTCATCATCATATCAGCCGATCGACGTCCACTGCTGGACATAGGCCTCCCCTAAGGATCTCCACAATGACCGATTTTGCGCTGCCCGCATCCAGCAATTTCCCGCTACCTTCACTAGGTCGTCGGTCCATCGCGTGGGGGGTCTACCCACACCGCGCTTTCCGGTATGTGGTCGGCACTCTAGAGCCTTGCGGCCTCAGCGGCCGACGGTCCTACGAGCTATGTGCCCTGCCCACTGCCACTTAAGTGCCACTTGATAATTTACTTTACATAAAAGGTTTTAGCCACATCCATGAGTCTGTAACCAATGAAAATCCAGCAAAGTTCTGGAAGTTCCTGAGATCACTGGGACTGGGCAAGCCTCGTCAAGACTCTGTACCCGGAGACCTTGATCTAGATTTGCTTGATCAGCATTTCTCAGCTGAGTCTGATATTAGCGATGCAATCAAAAGCAGTACACTCAATTATTTATCATTATTACCTGCTCTTAATCACCCCCCCTTTATTTTTGATCAATTCTCTGTCATCGATGTTAAGAAAAGTATTCTCTCTATAACGTCTAAAGCTGTAGGGATAGATGGCATTAGTCGAAATATGTTAATTCCTATTTTAGACGAAATTGTTCCGATTCTTTGTCATCTTCTCAACTTCTCTACATGTCATGACACTTTTCCGAGCATCTGGAAAGACGCACAAATAATACCTTTACCTAAAAAACCGAACCCTAAATCATTTTCCGAATATCGCCCTATTTCTATACTTCCTTTCCTTTCTAAAGTCCTTGAACGTCTCGTCCATAACCAACTGAATTCTTTTCTGTCGTCAAATAATCTTCTTAATCCCTTACAGTCTGGTTTTCGAAAAGGCCATAGCACAGTCACTGCACTCGTCAAAATACGGATGATATTCGTTTCGGTATGGAAAATGGGCACCTCACTGTCTTACTCTCCTTGACTTCAGTAATGCCTTCAATACTGTCGATTTCGATATGTTGATTGCATTACTCCGCTCTCTTAACATTCCCTCTTCGGCGGTTGGCTGGTTTTCTAGCTACTCGCACGGCCGTCGGCAGCGTGTCCGCCTTGATGAGTCTTTCTCGTCTTGGTGTGATATGTCTGCTGGCGTACCTCAAGGAAGCGTACTGTGCGACCTCTTCTCTTTGCCATCTTTATAAACTCTATTTCACAAAATCTCTCCTTGTCCTATCATCTATATGCTGACGATCTACAATACCCAAGCCCCACTTAGTAATATTTCGAGCGCAATTGAGATAACAAATACAAATCTACAAAATATCACTGAGGGGAGCAAGCTGCACGGACTAAGGATCAACCATTCTAAAACTCAAACCATCATAATTGGCAGCTCTAGAACCTTGTCCAAACTAAATTGGTCGGCAGTTCCGCAGGTGGTTTTTGATGGAATAGCGATCCCCTTCAGCGAGACCATCAAAAACCTGGGGATTATTTTTGACCGCACCTTTTCTTGGAGAGCTCATATGGAGGTGACTAGTCGAAAGCTGTTTGCTTCTGCTGGCTCCTTAAGAAGACTGCGTAACTTTCTCCCCACCGCTACTAAAACTGCATTTGCTCATTCTATTATATTATATTTATTCTGATATAAAAAAAAAACGCATCTCATCACACATTTAAAAAGAAAGTCTATGAATATTATTTAGGTCAGACTAGGTAATTTGTCCCTCAGCTTACTACTAGCTATGTATTTGTTATTATGTATTAGTGTATATTTCTATTTGGTATATGTGTATTAGGATTATTTTAGTTTGTATTCGTTTTAGTTTTATTTTCGTATTTAATACCTGCACCGCCTTCCTTTGATCTTTTCTTTTAAGCTTTGGTTGCCTGGAAGAAATCGCTTTAAGCGATAAGGCCGCCTACCTTTTTGTCAAACTGTTTTAGTTTTAAGTTTTTCTGAATAAAGCATTATCTATCTATCCATCTATCTTTTGGCGGGTTAGATTATAACGTAAATATCGTAACGATTAACGTATTCACAAGGAAAAAAATTATGGAACTGAGACTGTTTTTAAAAAGCGTTTTAAAGTGTATATTATAGGTATTGATCCAAGGTTATTTTAGGTCGTAGCTGACCCAGAAATAGAGGGCGAAGCGAGAAGATACCTAGCGGCAGCCGCCTGCCTACGAATAGCGTTACGGTCTCTGAGACCGAAACTAAGGCCTCTAGACCTACTGCGATGTGAAGCGTTACATGCTTTGGGTGCGCCTGCCAGGACGAGACTGCTCACTACTAAGTACAGGTGAGATTAATAAACTGGTAGATCACAGACAGACCAGTGTGGAAGCGCTCCGTGAAGGCTTTCCAGGACGGGCACGACCTGAAGGTCGTGCCCGTCCTGGAAGCCGAAGTCCGAAGCAAAGAAGAACACGACAGAGAAGAAGATCACAGAATGGAGTTGTGGTATCTGAGATCCAAATTAAGGCCTCTAACTTCTACTAGAGGCCTTAATTGGGTTTCACCTCTAGGATCACCGCCGGCAAAGTAAACCGGCCTAGTTAGACGACTGAAAGCAGGCATTCAGTAGGACGCCTGGGCTGATTAGGCTGAAATTTGGTATGGGTATAGTTTGGGACCTGGAATAACATATATAAAACGGGGGCGAAGGCGCGGGCAGCAGCTCGTATATATTATTTTTTGTTTGTTTCAGACTAGCGATATCCACAGCACCTCTATGCCGTGAAGCACGCGCTGGACTAGCAGCCTCCGCGTTACCACACATAGGCCCAGCGCCCGGGGAGGCGGCCACGCCCTGGATGCGGCTCTATCTGTACCACGTGGCGGGATATGGACCGCCTACCTTATTGCTGACAAAAGGTATAGGCCGGTGGCCGTGGGGCCGCGGCGTACGAATATCGACCCCTCTAACTCAACCCGTGGATATCGTAAGAGTGCAGACTAATGGAACCTACCAGAAGAAGGGCAGCAGCTTCCTTCTGAGTATTTTTAAACACCAACACTGCGATCACCAATTCGCCTGCCAAGCGTGGTGATTATGGCAAATACCCCCCTACATGGGAGACCATCCACTCGATGGACCGACGACATCGTGGCGGTCGCGGGGAGTCGATGGATGGAGGCGGCTCAGGACCGCTATTTGTGGCGTCGTACGGGGGAGGCTTATGTCCAGCAGTGGACGTGTATGGGCTGATGATGATGATGATGAAGAATAGGTACGTGTCCATCCAAAGATTGCATGGAAGAAATCGCTCCTAGCAATAAGGCCAGGAAAACACAAACACAGAAACACTTGTACAATGGGCGTACAAGTGTTTCCGTGTTTGTGTTTTCCTGTTCTGTTTTTCTCTCAGGTGGTCTGTGCTAAATGATAAAGTGTGATAAATTGTATTTGTATTGTATTGTTCCAAAGCAATTTCTATAAAAACCTTGTCGCCCCCAGGAAGCTACCTCCGCGGCGTACCCCGTCTACTCCTCGGTTACTCGCGCCTCTCTGTCTGGTGGTGGGGGGCGGAGGCGAGCGGCGAGGGGGGCGGAGCGCTGCCCGCTGCCGCAGCCCTGGCAGCCGCCAACACGGCGCTGCGGCGCGGGCCCGTGCTGGTGCAAGCGGCGGGCGTGAGGCAGCCACTCGACGTCAGACATGTGCCGTTCCCGCCGCAAGCTGCTGATACAGGTGAGACCCCGGGTGTCTACGCCACCTGTTCGGCTACTCAAATAATAATTTTCGCGCGCTTCTTATAACGAGCGTGAAGGCGAGTAATGTGCATGGCTAAGAAACTACGTAGTCGATAGACGATATTCATTCGGCTGCTCCCGCAATAGATTTATAGTAGAGAAGGCGGAAATAGCGGTTAATTTCATTTATTTCTCCAACAATTTACATTGTGTCCGAAATTTTTACACAAATGCACGGTAAATTATAAGAATAGAGCGTTTCGCAACGTCACGCACAGTCTAAAGACAAATTTATCCACAAAATATCGTTAACATTTTACTATATTTACAGAGAGCCAAGTATACTGGACACGCCACGCAGGTTTACGAAGGCTCCTCAAACGGTTGCGTTTGTCGCGTAGTGCCGGCTACGTCACGCTCGCAGATATTGGCGTGCCGGACCTCGGCTGCGCTAAACCCCCGGCAAATGTGCAGTTAGGTATGTATGTATACTATAATTCTTCTTGCATCCTATGTCACCCCGTTGTCGAGGCAGAGGACAGATACAGTGTTTGGCCATCTTGTTCTGTCGGAGGCTTTATTGCACTCCAGGTGAGCCCGAGTTTTAGTGCTTTGGCAACGACTGTTAGTCGTAAAGTTTGCTACGGACGTTTATATGTTTTTCGGCGTAGAGTATGACCTATCCAATTCCACTTACGGCGACGAATTTGTAGCTCAACAGGGTTTTCATGACACAGTTTTCACAACTCAGCATTGGAGATGACAGTGTCCGGCCAGAAGAATCCCATAATCTATCGTAAGCAGCGGTTATGTATATATAGTCATACTATAGTCATACTTATTGACACGTGTATAGATGCGGTTGTCGCGTATTCAATTTTCAACAAGCAGTTTGCAGTTCTGGGTGTTTGCTATGTATAATAAAATATATCTACATATCTATTTAATCTATCAAGTAATCAATTATCTTGTCATCATTATCTACCCATAACACAAGCTTGGGCAGATGAAGCAGTGTAAATTGTCCAGCATTTAAGAAAAAAAATAAACTTCTAAAAACTGCGTTAGTTGCGTAGTGTTGGATACGCTAGTTTTGCAATTTAAACTTATTATCCCAATATTTAATTTTACAATGATAAATAAACGTTGAACATTTTTCCAGTGGCACCAAGAAAGCGAAAAGAAACATGTGGCATTGCAAAACCCGTCGAACCAGATGACAAAGCTCATCTCCAATCGCCCATAGAATCACACTTCGCAGTCACCCCCACCACGGACAGCAAGAACAGCTCACCAGCGAACGGATTCACCAGCGTCGAATCGACACAACTCATGTGCGAAGAACTCGACAACCTAGCACTCAACGATGCCAACTCTATCGTACACAGCAAAGAGTCCATAATCGACGAGCTAGTCCCGATCCATTCATCGTCAACCAGCATCGAAGATAAAAGCGACGAGAAATCCCGTATTTCTTTCGACGAACTCCTACCTATCTCTAATACAAGCTTGAACGAAATCACTCCTGTGCATAGTGATAAAGATTTCGGAGATAAATCTCTCAACCAATTGAGCGATTTGTTGAGTCCGGCGGACGAATCTATATCGATGTTCACTCAGTTGTCGGATAAGTTGGCGGAGATGTCGACTGAAGATAGTGGTGTCGATACGGCGCATAATGCTTCGGATGATGAGGCTTGTCGGCCGGAGGTGGGTAGTTTGAACTGGTTAATTGAGGTTTAAAAAAAATAAAGCTTTATTGCAGGAAAAATTACAGTATAGTAGGTACAGGAGGTTCTTAAAATCTAATTACCGTATCCTGCAATTGGCGCTCTTATCCCTTACAGAGATTTCTACCAGACAACCATAATTCAGGGCACCTTATTATTTAAGGCTACCTATGAGCTAGCTAGTTGTAGCTAGCTGCGTGTAGTAGTTAGGATAGGCCACTGTCTGTGAGTCGGACGGCAGTGGTTGTTCACCATCCCCCGAACTAGTTGGTACTGTATCTCAGGGGGCAGTTTAGTTTAGATTGAGCTGAATGAAAATGTCTTAAAGTGAATCAACATTTTTGAAAAAAAATTTGCTAATTATCACTTATTTAAACAAAATTGTGCCATGTTGACCTTATAGTTTGTGGGTAGAAATTATGAAAAAAATATCAAACAAATGGCAATTTGAATTATCTTAGTTTGTTAATAGGATTCATTTTTCCTTGTGTTTCAGAAATGGACAGTACTAGACCTTCAATTCGGTATACCTCTGTTTGACGAGGCTATGTGCGATAGTATTTGCAACTGCATCGTTGAAAGGATAGCTAAGCCTGATTTGTAAGTATTCTGAAATTAACCTTACTGTCTTACAATAGGGTTCATAGTCGGCACTACCGTGCGTTTGCCGTGGCGATCGTAAGAATTGACCCCTACAACTCAGCGCGTGAATATCGTAAGAGCCGGTTAAGAGATGCTACCAGAGAAAGGGAACCTTTCTTTTGAGTATCTTCACTACGATCACATGTTATAAAACAAAGTATTCCGCCGCGCCTGTATGTCTGCCTGTCTGTTCGAGAGAAACTCAAAAACTACTGAACGGATTTTCATGCAGTTTATCCAATAGATAGAGTGATTCATGAGGAAGGTTTAAGTATATAATTTTTGTCAAGGTTTTGTGTAAATTGGTTGAAATATAACTTACACTTACATTCAGATGTTTGTTCCTCTTTCACGCAAAAACTACTGAACTGATTGGGCTGAAATTTGGTACGGGTATAGTTTGGGACCTGGAATAAAATATAGGCTATATTTGATCCCGATAAAATGCGGACGAAGGCGCGGGCAGCAGCTAGTTATTATAATATTGGTAGGATTATGTCTACTTGTTTCAGATTGGAGAAAGTGAAAGAGGACAATGAATTTGTATGCGCCGATGTATTGAAGTTTGTTTCACAATGTCAAGTAAGTATCTAGTTATTTATTTATCTTCTTGGTGTTGCCCGCAGTCTTACTTTTCTGTAATGTAGCTACAGAATATGAAAGGCTCTACAAATGCTACAGGCAACGTGGCTACACACCTGTGGTTTTTGCCAGTCTGAGTTTGTTTTAGGGTTTCGTAGTAAACAAAGAATTCTTATAGCTTCGGCAGGACTTGAACCCGCGACCTTCTCCTCAATACGGGACTGCGCCACAGAATATCATTTAATTTCTTTGAGATTACCCCGAGTGCTTTCGCACTATTATAACAAAAAACCTTATACCTAGTATCGCCATGTCCGTCCGTCTGTCCGTCCGCGGCATAGCTCAGAAACTATTAGTAGTAGAAATCTGGTACTTGGCACGAGTGCATATTAATCACGCTGACAAAGTCGTAAAGAAAAGCCTGAAAAATATTGTTAGGTAGGTCCCGCACCTAAAGTGGGAAAGAATATTATTTTCTCATCTACTCCTTGGTATCAGATATCGTTAGATATTTTTTTTAACAATAACATGGGTGTGGGAACATCCTTTAGACTTATTAGGGTTACGTTTGCGAAAAATTAAACCATAATGGGAAAAATGTTATTGGAGTCTTACTTTTACCGCTTTAAGTAAAATATTTGTATACCTAGATTCAAAGCTACAGTGAAACTCATGTACACATCAAAACATCCAGTCTGATACATTTATTTTTTGTTATTTATTTATATGTATGTATTTTTCAGTACTACCCCGGCGAAGATATGGGCATAGTAAAACGTGGTACTCTAGTTCCCCTGCCAAGAAAAAACCTAGCGTTCGAAAATGGAAGGATAACAGAGTGGATTGGCAAGTAGTGCCGTCCTACTCCCACCCGCCTTTAGCACGTAGCGATAGAAAGAAATAGATTTACATATATTGCGAGCTTAGTTAGAAAATGCTAGTTCGCGTTGAGTTATGTTATTTTATTTTGGACTTTATACTACTGTTAATAAAGTTGTTGTTGAATCGGCGATAAATGCCCGCCATATTGAATTAACGAAAGCCAATCACTGGATTTTAAAGAAAATGCCATTTCAGTTGACCAATCACAAGCTTTTTGAACCCATGTCTCTATG
The DNA here is from genome assembly GCA_947859395.1 of Eupithecia insigniata. Taxonomy (NCBI): domain Eukaryota; kingdom Metazoa; phylum Arthropoda; class Insecta; order Lepidoptera; family Geometridae; genus Eupithecia; species Eupithecia insigniata. The sequence continues at coordinate 1,680,348 of OX402009.1, read as the reverse complement.
GTGATGGTACTTTACTAGTAATGTTTGGTTAATAATTATCTGCTAAAACCCAAAGAACTAAAGATTTTTCAGTTAAGTCAATATTAAGTAAACAGTACCTATGTAATTATTTGCATTGTTATGTACTCTATACTTACATTGATAATGTCAAAAAACCTTATACCATTTCTTAGTATGTTTATGTACCTCTCTTCCATTCCGCTTATGTATTCCGTATATATATAATATAAAAATAGAAATATATTAAAAACCCAAAACAAATACATGAATGAAATTGTAAGTATAAAAAATGAATAAGCGAATGTATAAAAAGCAAGAGTGAAGTAAGTTGTAATGTGACAGTCTTCTCTGACTAGACCTTGGGTCTTCCTTCCGTTTCAATTTGCTTCAACAAGGCTTATGAAGCCATGTTGAAGCACACGCGCAGAAACTAAATCCAAAACACGATAATTGTGCAAAGGAAAGAGTTCGAAAACGAAGGAGAGATGAAACAAATAATGAAAGCCGTCACAATCAAGAACTGTTTCGAACCTCTACTATTTCCTCCGATGATACCAGTGTCTTAAAATACTTTCCAGCAATATTTTTCTGGTTTTGTATCCTGGTTTTCAAAAAAATATCTAGTATTTAAAAAAAAAAGAGAATAGAACCAATTGAATTACTGTGAATTTGTAGAAATTAGACGCCAATTGTTATGAAAAGGAACATGCCCACTGATCTGCTACTTTTAGGGTACCTATATTTTTTTGAAAGGTTTTAATACCAATAACGCAAGTTTATTTTTGATTGTTATATGAAATTTACAAAATTAACTATGTTATCAGTATTTAATTGAACCAATTTTTATGTTTGTTTATCCGTGTAAAGCATTTTGCATAGGAAAATGTTTATCGGGACGTATCTTAAATTTTTTAATTTTCGTTAATGATTTTAGCTTTTTATAATAAGATAAATTAGTCAAGTAAACTTGTGTCATAGACTTATAAATATGATTCCCGTGATGTGTGTTAATTCAGACAGTTAGTTATGAAAATTTATTATATTTAGCTCTTGTCGAAACTGACAACCTTCAATTTTAAACACTTGACACCAACATCATTTATTTTATATTGTAATAAAAAATTATTGACGAATTGAATAAGAGTAGGTACTTAACGCATTCACTGCCCAGCATATGCGGAGTGAAAGAGGCGCGCCGCAGCTACTGCGGCTACAAGAACTTCCATCTGTGGCTTGCGTAAGCATGGATATAAAATAAAAAATAATGCTGGACAATTCACACAGCATTATCTAGCCCCAAACTAAGCAGAGCTTGTGTTATGGGTACTAGTCGTACTAGATAACTGATATACTTAATATAATACGATACATAGATAGATATTTTTATAGATATCTAAATAACAACTAATACTTCGATTTCTATGTGCGTGAGCAATGAAAATGTTAAAGTACCAACTACTAAAGAGCTGTATTTCAAAAATCTCGGGCTTTTGTAAAACTTTTACATTCAATTTCCTGCAATCTCCGTTCCGCTTTGATGGACCTTGTCCTTAACTTTTGCCGTCAGGCTGGATGTGAAGTGATGAACACATGCTTGTTGTAGTTCTGTCCATTCCCAATTATAATACTAATTTAGCTGTGGGGTTCCTACAATGATTTGAGATTATTTCCCATTCCTTTTATTCATAGTAGTACCCTATTGATAAATATTGTAATATAAGATATGAATATATTTGTAAATAAAATAATTAAATGATGAACCCGTGTTTTTGTTGTCGTCTGACTGAACTTAAAAGTCTGCTATAGTATGAGGTGAATGGTTATACCAATACATGATACATATACGAGTATTAGGTGTACCTAGAATAAATTCGTCAAATGATAGTTGGCCTAAAACAATTCGTAATTTTGTTTTAGAACTGCTCTATCTGTCAGTTACTGCATTATTGGGTTGCTACGAAACCAAGGAACGTTTTTTTCCAAGCCCGGTGAACCCTAAAAGTACGTAGTTGCGCGTCTCGTGTCGTCGAAAAAAAGGTTACCATTGAAAACCCTCCTATCAAAAAATGCTGGCATCACTGCAAAGTTCATTCTACTTTTTTTTTGTTTTGTTGCAGATACAAAAGCTCTACTGCTGTCATTGTCAAAGTCAGGTGGAAGAATGCAAACGTCAGTTGGTCAGTGAAATAAATTCAATCCAGTCAATTTTGTTTTGATTGAAAGATATTGCTTGAATTTATTTTGTCACCTTATTCGGCGTAATTTATATACTGATAAATTACTGCAAGTGTGTATAAAATAGCTTTCTACGGTGGCTCTGAGGAAAGGAAACGTTACACAGATGGATGTGGATCCATTCGCTCTGGAAGTGGCGTACAGCGGCGAAGTCTCCAGGCTGCCGCTGATCGACGAGTCTTCCGCACTTGGCCTGCAAGCCCCCAAGGATAAGTAAGCACCCTTTGTTTATCCAGTGAATATATTATATCGCCGCTTTTGGCTCAATTCTACCCATTGTTATACGCTTTCTTCATACACGTCTTCCGAATTTGGTCGCAGCCGGTTTTTCTAAAAAATTCTATGTAGTCACCCACGCAGCCGTTCCGGAACATAACTAATGGTTTTCGTAAGTTTTTTGACTGCCAATTCTTTCCTATTAGTCATGCTTGAACTGACCTTTTACGGCAGAGATAAAAAAATATTAATTAGATACCTATGTGTTCTTAGCTTGTTATTTACTAGTGGTTATCATGATTGACACTTAGCAAATTGATTTTAATTGCTTGATAAAAGGCCAAGTTGCTTGCAATATGTTTTCAGGTCATTCAATTACAATTTTTTTCCCACTGATGTTTTGTATACTACTATTGTATAAATTCACACACAATTTCTATTTGCAATGCAAACGGTACATAAATAATTCAAAAACACATTTCCATGTAAACAATAAAAGAACATGGGCCTCACAAGGCCATGTGCCAAGCATTTCCACATTATTAATACTGCTGATCACTGTATTCTAGTATTTTATACATGATATATATATCTATTTATATAGGAGTACCCAAATACAATATTATTTAATAAGCGTTTTGTTTGGATTTGTTGACATAGGTACATGACCATAGGTGGCTTTTGTGTCACTGCAGCCATGGTAAGCCTGATGTGATGGCCACTTCATATGTTCACCCTTGAATTCATAATTCATCACTTGCTCTTGCAGCTGCTAAGAACTGTAGGATTTTCTTCAGGTGATGTCTTGTAGTTCGTCTGGGCTCAGCAGGTGCTTGCCCAGATGAGTACTATGTATTTGCATTAGTGCTCCACACTCTCCTAGCAGATGGAGGGGCATTTCCTCTGCTTCCTCACAGAATCTGCAGGATTTTGTGTCACATAGCCTAAAACTGAAAATGTGCTTGTTAAGACACTATTTGAGCCTTTTCCATACAGATGCAACCTGTGGTGGCTGCCAGTACAATTTGCGTTGAATTCTATTGTAAATAGCCTATTTGGGGTTTGTCTGTAGGCCATGCACAGCTACTGTTGTCCGGGGTGGAATTGACAAATACAACATTGCATTTTCATCATACATTGCGTAAATCTGCCAACGCCAATCCTGCCAGGCATGGTGATTATAGCAAATCAAATACTTCATGGGAGACCATCCACTCGATGGACCGACAACATCGTAGCGGTCGCGGGGAGTCGATGGATGGAGATGGCTCAGGACCGCTATTTGTGGCGTCGTATGGGGAGGCCTATGTCCAGCAGTGGACGATGATATGATGATGATTGCGTAAATTATTAAACTTAAAATGAATGTCTTGCAGATATTTTAGAGTATTTTTTTCTTTCTGCCCTATGAAAAAACTACACTTTTATTTCCGCATTTACAAGCAAACTGTGCTTAATTTACTTCATATACTTCATGTAGGTAGCATTTTATGGTAGTGCTTACAATTTTTTCATTGATAGTAATATTAAGGGCATAACTTGCATTATTCTTTCCTGAACATTTCTAAAAAATAAGCCTCACATTTATAAAAACCCTAAAATTCAAAAATATGCGTAAATGTTTTTTTTTTTACTGAAATCATGTAGATTTATTCAACTTCTATTAGGAATTTTAGGAAAATTATCGCTTTAAAATATATTTTTATGGAACTGTTCTGAAATTGGTAAAAAAGTAGATTTCTTTTTGGCTCATCTATGTGGAAACTTTAAATGGAATATAAGTCTAAAAATAATTGGTAGCTCAGTAACTAGAAATGCTTGAATTTAGATACATTAATAATATAAAATATGATTTAGGTTCCTTGGATGACAATAAAGATATTGCCATTGAAATTTCAGATTCTGATGTAGGACACGAGATTCTTCATACATTTGAATTTTCAATTATTTTTGTGTTGTTCATTTTAAATGAGATGTAAGGAGTTACGCAGGCCCTTTAAATTAATGTTTAATTACAATTTGCCCATACATCAGTCATTGCCTTGTCTAGTGGTCACATACATAGATATAATTTATTTTTTGAAAATAAAAGTCATCAAAATTAATCAAATACCTACATTATAATTAATACTATAATATTTAGCAAATTAAAAATTCATTTGTAATTCTGTATGTATAGATAAAAAGAAAATGCGGAATCTAAATTTCCAAAACAACTTAGCGTTTCTAGCTACTTATGAAATTATGGTGTGCAGTTATTTATGAAATAAGAGTGGTTAGCGTATTTTGTAATTTTAACATGCTTGGAATATTTTTTTACTATTTCACCGTCAGTTATTTATGGAATGTAATGCCGTTCATGTAATATTACCATCAATTCGTGTTTAGCCATCTTCGTTGTCGACGTAGTGTATTTTATCAATATAGTACCGCCAAAAAATATCAGCTTGCCTATAAAAATGTAAAATATTCTAATGGATAAAAAAAAAGGTAAGACGTCTAGGTCCCAGTGCGGCAGTGTATGATTGAGAAGTGCGCGAATCACGACACGACGGCGCGGCGGCGGCGGCGCTCGCGGCCCGAGAGCCCGCCGAGAGATTGCAAACCGCGTAAAATTACCGGGGTATGAGCTGTTTGCGGGGAGCTCAAGGGGGGCGTGGCACCCGATTTCAAATAATTGTTTATCAATGCATCGCCTTAATGGTAGTAGAGGTAGTAACTTGTACCACGTTCACGTATCACAGATACTGTCTATTGCTGAAGCAATAGTAGCTAGAACGAGTGCTTATGCGGAAAATAACAAAAATCTGTGTAATTTCCCCAGATTGATATCAGTGCTAGATCAGGTTGAGATGCGGGTGGAACGGCTTCGGCGAGACACGGTCCGGATTGTGGAGGAGCGGGACTCCCTGCTGTCCACTCTAGACAGCGTGAAGCATTCTGAACTGCTGTCCGATATATCTGAATGTAAGTTCAACCACACCACCAACCACTTGGTGATGGTGGTCGATTTTTTTTAATACGACATAAACGAGCGATACTAGAGGTCTATTTTGTCGGTCAAACTGTAGTAGCCAATAATCTTTTAACTCTATAAATACAATATAGATGATGCTGTGTGAATTGTCCAGCATTATTTATTTATCTATGCCTATGTTCAGCAGTGGACGTGTACGGGCTGATGATGATGATGATGATTTATTTATCCTTTGTTGCAGGTGATAAGGATGATATCCAACGATATGCGGATCGCATCCTCGCGCGCGCCATGACAGTCGAGGTCGCCGTCAGAACGGACCGGGATCCGTCGCAGGAGGAAGCTCTGCATCAGGTACAATAATAATAATAATAAATAATATACCTGCAGGGCAGCTTGTGGCGAGCTGTTGGTGAGTAGCAACACGGGTATACCGAGTGCTCCCGGGGAAATTCCTGGTTCTCGTCTCCGCTTGCGGAGTGGTATCCCAAGAGAACCAGATCCCCACCTCTTGCTTGCCTTCTTTGGCCGGTCTGAGTGGAGTCGCGAGAGATGCATCTTAGGATGTAGACTCAGGGGTGTCTAATGGCGTAATAACGAGGAAGCCCGCTCTCGTGTCTTCGTGATGGTGAAATCGGGGCCGCACCTCTCGACACCCCCTAGTCGTTTGCACCGATGTTGTTCCTTTACCGACATTTACGCCGACATTTTGAGGAACCCATCCAGCATTCAGCAAGCCACCGTCTGCCGCTTATAACAGTATTAAGAGTATGTTTATGGCAGGCGTCCATAGTCTCCCCATAGCCCAATTACCCAGTGCATCCGTTCACCAAAGTGCTTGGGAGGAAAAAACCTTGACAAATTATATCCGTAAATCTTCCTCATGAATCACTCTATCAATTGGTGAAAACAGCATGAAATCCGTTTAGTAGTTTTTGAGTTTATCGCGAACACAGACGGACGCGGCGGAGGACTTTGTTTTATAATATGTAGAGATGTTCTTTCTTTCTATTAATTTATTGACGTTTATGACACAAGTTTTCATACGTTTTACGTCAACGCTAACCAACGAAGCTGTCAGATTATTACCGTTCAAAGAACTCTACCATAATGGTAGCACATGTTCTTTAAATAATAATGCTGGACTATTCACACAGCATTATCTAGCCCCAAGCCAAGCAGAGCTTGTGTTATGGGTACTAGATAACTGATATACATAATACATTACATTATACTACATAGATAGATATTTTTTATTATATGTAAATACATAGAAAACACCCTGAACAAACATCTTCAGATCGTACATATATTTGTCCCGAGTCGGGATCGAACCCACAACCTTCGTCGCAGGCGGATCTTCGCCGCCACAGAGGTCGTACCTGTTTATCTTATCAGGTTATCGTCAGGTAGACGTCAATTTAGTCAGCTAGCTGCAATGATCCACAATCTATGTAAATCATACTAGCTGCTGCCCGCGTCTTCGCCCGCGTTTTATCAGGATAAAAAATAGCCTATATGTTATTCCAGATCCCAAACTATACCCATACCAAATTTCAGCCTAATCGGTTCAGTAGTTTTTGCGTGAAAGAGTAACAAATATCCATACATCCATACATACAAACTTTGACATTAATAATATTAGTAGGAAGGATAGTAGGATCAGTTGAACTTACCTACTTACTGATTTTATTTACCTGCATTGTGATAAGCTGACTAAAAACCGGTAATTCTGGATATAATAACATATATGGCGTGTTTTAAAAACGATAAACCGACATCAAATTCCCTTACTTTTGCACTTATTTTAAGTATTGGAGATACAAGTTTTATGGGACGCCTTCGGGATCATTTTCTATACAATAGTGAAATAAGTTTTAAAATCGGTCCATAATTGGCTGAGGTATCGCGTAACATACACACAAAAAAAAAATACAACATAAAGACGAATTGAGAACCTCCTCTTTTTGAAGTCGGTTAAAAATAGCATTCACTATGATTATTCTCGAAACCAAGTTAATTTTACGCGCACTTTGCGGCAGTGGTGAGCTAATTTATAAAACTTAGACACACACTGGAACCGGTATACATACCTACAGTTTATCTTCGATAAATTCAAAGAAATAAATATAATGACAGTACCATGTCAATATATTTATGAAAACTTGTTGTACACTCATAGAAATATCGATCGATTCCCTAAAAATTGCGACAAACATAATGTAAATACTAGAAATAAGAATAAACTCGCTTTGCCCAAAACTGTTGTGGAGCCTACAAGATTAATGTATCTTTTAGAGGGCAATGTATACGCTTCTACAACAAAACCCCTAGCGAGTTGCAAAAACTTTCTATAAATAAATTCAAACAAATTGTCAAACATATCCTTTGTAAAAAGGCTTATTACAAAATATCAGACTATCTAGAAGATAAAAAAGCTTGGGATGGATTTTGCTCCAACTCTAAAAATAACACCTAACAAGCTAAAGGTTTCTTCGTCGCTTCTTTAATTTAGTCTACATACCGAAGCGACCGAAATCAAAATATCACTTTATTTCCATATCAGTGTTTAATTTAAAAAAAAATTACCTTTTCTAAGTGTACATTTATTGTATTTACGGAAATAAAGAAACTTTGACTTTGACTTGACTTTATCCACTGTGCTTCGCTAGCCAAATCTATTGAAGATTTACGACGTGTACTAAAGTCATTAACATAGCTCAAGTGATACAACTTTTCATACACATAATCTGTTAGCTAGATAAAATATCGAAGCTTACGTTATAGCCCGGCTACACATTCAAACATTTGTGCTTGCAGATTGCACAAACAGCATTTGCGCAAACAAGATTGAGCCCGGCCACACGCTCCATCTTGCTTGCGCAAACTGTGTTTGTGCATGCATGTTTGCACAAATGTTTGAGCGTGTAGCCAGGCTATTAGTTCCAATATTTTTCGAGCTCGTCTCGATTCGTCACACTATTCTTAAAAAAAATATTGCATTATTTCATTCAGTCAAAGAAAAGAAATGCGTGGGCGTTGAAGTGGTAGTGTGCCGGCCTTATCTCGCGAAAAACCGACAAACGCTGGGGCAAAGTGGAGTGCGGTCTGCTCTTCCGGGAGCGTCTCCAGGTGACGTCACTATCCAGTTGCCACATTATTTCAACAAAATTTAGAAATTTGGAAACAAACGTGATAAGTGTCAATTGAAAAATCAATAAAAAAATTACAATCGTCAATTATGTTTGTTAGATCAGTCAAAACAGCGTTAGTTCAATACAAGTCAATGTGATAAATAATTGGTAAATACAAAACCACATACTAGTTCTATCAGATTTATACAGGTAATACAAGGAGTTCGTGGATTTCACGCTATTGGTATCACCAGAAAACAGATTCGTCTTCTCATTCGGCGATGGCGTCGATGACGTAGCCTGGAGACACCCACGTGATCATCGTGTCTCGGAAGAGCATACCAGTTTTCTTATACCATGGTGTGCACATATAGGCTGATGACGATTTGAACTATGTCATCAACCTCGCTATCAGGCGCCCGACGATCTTTTGCCCATTTTTGGCCACTGATCTATTTCCACCTGTCATCACACTCATTCAGCAGTCGTCCATCATCTTATAATACGTCAGCACACATTTAGGTGCTAGCAAATTTTCTGTACAAAAGAGAATTTTCGATGATTTGACTATCATCAAAATCGGATAACAATAGGCAGAGATGTCAAGTAACAAACATACATCCGAATTGAGATCCTCCTCCTTTTTCGAAGTCTGTTGATACTGCTCTAAAATATTTTACACTAGCTGATCCGCCTTTGGCTGCGCCCGCGTGGACAAGAAGAATATCCCACCGTGCATTTTTTTTTGTTAATCTCTAAGGGATTAGACAGCGTTTTCGATGAAAGCTCCCAGGCGGCGGCTTTTCCTACAATTCCAACAATTATCGCTATAAGTATTTCAACCAATTTACACAAAACACCTTAACCGATTGCACACTTTGAAACTTAATTTCATGAATCATCCTATTGGTGAAACTGCATAAAAATCCGTTCAGTAGTTTCCGAGTTTATCGCAAACAGACAGACGAGGGTGAAGAGTTTGTCTTATGTTATGTACCTAGTGATTGAAAGTAAAACAAACACGTATATAGTAAACAGCTATTATTATCAATAAGTATGGGAACGCACTTGAGATTAGGCAAGCGACACATACCGTCATACAATGTCATTGCCCGTATTATTATGTACTTAGTTGGCGTCACGGCCATGTGCATATAATGGTATTATGTTGTATTGACATACAGTATTGTCTGGGACGGTTATTGATGCGAATGTTTATTGTAAATAGGACTGTTTTCTTTTTTAGTTAACTTGTTTGTTATTTGACAAGAGAGGGAAAGGGAGTTATTTACTATAATAATATTTATGTGTATGTAAGTTTATGTATTAAGTATTTATATATTACATAGTGTAGGTATCATTATACAGGGTGGAATTTTGTAATGCCATCTGAAGGGAAAGTACTCTATTACAGGAAAGTATTTTTGTTTTTTTTTCAAAACCTTTTCAAAAATAGACGATTGTTTTCTTTGAGTAAATGTTTCTATCTAAAATATTAAAAGTAATTTCCCTTCAGGTCTTTTATGTCCAGTACATCCTAAGGTTGCCTGCGAGAGATCGCTTAAATCGATAAGGCCGCCCTTTGTACTTCATTGTTTGGTAGCAATTCCTTCTGTATTGTATTTTGTGTTCGTGTGGTACAATAAAAAGTTATCTATCTGTCGCTTGCGACGCAGGAGGTTGCGGATTCGATTCTCGTCCCGGCACAAATGTTTGATCGTACATATGCAGCATTTGTTCTGGGTGTTCTGGATATTTTCTATGTATTATATAAAATATCTATCTATGTGGTGTATTATATTAAGTATATCAGTTATCTTGTACCCATAACACAAGTATCTTCAATGTACAGAATTGGACGTGTTACAGTTTCTTTATAAGTATAGATAAAAGAGAGTATTATTTAATTTTTAATTCGTTATAGATGCAAATTCTTTTATCTATGACGTTCTCTATAAAACATTACAAAATTTAAAAACTATTTGCATTTTCCGCGCTGCCACCTCCAGATCCAAAGGGTAAAAAATATTATATAATATAGACTTATTTCCGAAAACTTGGTTACAGTTAATATAAAGATTCTAACTAAAACTAATTATAAGGCGCATAGTGATGTGAGATTAACGCCATTCTTTATTTTTCCTCGTATTATCGTTATCCAAAGTTCTCGACGCCAATGGATAATACCTAGTATAAGCTATTTTTTAATACCACTGTAATTGTTTTGTTTTATGTCGATTAAACAGAAAATTGGTTTTAACTTTAGTGGCCACCAACAGCAATAAACCATTTTCTGCTAATACTAAATGAAACAAAACTATACTACAGAGGTATCGAAAAATAGTTTATACTGGGCGTTATCAATTGGCGTCGAGAACTTTTCGTAACTCGATAACAATAATAAGAAAAAAATAAAAATGGCGCTAATGTCACATCACTATGCGCCTTAACTAAATTAAGCTTATAAATGATATAATAAATATTAAGTTAGTTAATAACTGTTCCAGGTGAACATGTACATCGACCAGCTGGTAATGTCAGTTCAAGATGACGGATGCACGGCGCACGCGCGCTGTCTCACCTACATGAACGCTTGCACCAGCCAGCCCGATCCCAACACTGGTAAGATTCACACTTAGTATGCGCATACCACATTGGCTACTTTTTACCCGACTACTGAAAGGCTAGGGTTACGAGTTTGACACCCTGTGTATGTTTGTATGTATGTAGCGTATTTTTATGTTCCCACGTAGCGCTGAAACTACTGGTTCGATTTCAATAAATGAGGTATCGTATGATTCGTCTTAATAGCCCGATGATGGTTATAGGCTATGTGACGTCAGATAAAAATGGGGGTCTAACGAGATAGCGGGGGTCTAAGTAAGGGTCGAAAATCTCAATGTTAGTAAATATGCTCGTATGTGGTATCGTTGCAAAGGTCTTTTTTTGTACTTTCCGAAACCGTTTTCAAACTTTTGTGAGGTTAACGATTCTCAAACTATTAGCAAAAAGGTGTAAAAAAATATATAGTTAAAAACTAAAACCCGACTACATAAAAGTCTTAAACAAGCGTTCATCTATTGTCCTTATCATTTTCTTTTAATACTTAGTTAGTCGGAGGCACCCACCCCACCCCACCTACGGTACAATTAGTAACAAAGGCCTCCGACTACCTAAGTATCAAAAGAAAATTATAAGGACAATAGGTGAACGCTTGTTTAAGACTTTTTTGTAGACGGGCTTTAGTTTTTAACAAATATTTTTATACCATAAATTAGGTCCCATTGGGAAAGAAATGACCTTTAAACTTTATCATAGAAACAACCCGTGCAAAGCCGCAGACAGAAACTACTAATGACTGATGTCATTTAGTAGTACTCATAACACAAGCTCTGCTTAGCTTGGGTCTAGATGATGCTTTGTGGATTGTTCAGCTTTATTTATTTACTAGCTGCGGCATGAGGCTTCGCTCGCGATTTATCGGGATAAAAAATAGCCTATAATGTTATCCCAGGTCCCAAACTATACCCATACCAAATGTCAGCTTAATCGGTTCCGCAGTTTTTGCGTGAAAGAGTAACAAATATCCATACATCCATCCATCCTTACAAACTTTGACATTTATAATATTAGTAGGATTATAGGATCTCGTTATCTCGTTATAAACAAATAAAATTACAATAGTAGAAACAAATTAGAATTAGTATTTAAAATTGAAACAATTGAGCTAACTGTAGAGTGTTGTAAACAATCTACAGGCAGCTCAACTGGTCCATATCAAGGCGAAGGGTTAAACGGTACATACAAAATGGTCGACAATAATGTTATCTCTTGAATTTCAGGCACCGACAAAAACTTCGAGACCGCCATCCTCGGCTGCACTCTCGACGACCAGAAGCGCATCAAGAAACGCCTCCAAGGCCTGCTCGATTACTTCGCCAAACTGAACGTTACCACCTGCACGTGATCTAAATACCCACGCACTTTTAGTATAGATAGGTTATCTATTGTATAATAACAGGCTGCGATCTCGACGACAGCGGGGCATTTAACTTATAACTCAACTAGTTTAACTATTAACTCTAATTTGGATACGACGACCGATGTGGCGCGGTGGGCGAAAGTCCGCCTGCGACGCAGGAGATTGCGGGTTCGATTCCCGCCTCGGGACAAATATTTGTACGATCTGCAAATATTTGTTCAGGGTGATCTGGTCGTTTTTCTATGTATAATAAAAATATCTACCTATGTAATATATTATATTATGTATATCAGTTATCTAGTACCCATAACACAAGCTCTGTGCTTAGCCTCGGGCTAGATAATGCTGTGTGAATTGTCCAGCATTATTTATTTGGATAATACGCACAATTTGGCCTGTTCAGACCTAGCTAATGTACGTATAGCGAAAGCGGTTAAACGGTACATAAAAAATGGCCGACAAGAGGACGCGCGAAACCGAGCGAAATTTTTCGGTTTTGGTGACAATATAAAAGAACACGGCTCAAAGATTTTGTGCAAGCTTTTTTCCTTCCAAAAAGTGCCCTGTGAAGACATTAGAAACTTATACGATTCTGGGAGGCTCCGCTTACGCTCACGTCGTCATTTTGGACGGCACCATACAAATAAGTGTTTTCTTAAAATCGCCTACCACTGTCTTTGAGACTGCAGCCGTTAGAAGGCGTCACTATTATACCAACTATGTAGCGCTCTCACTCGCACGTTATAACATTTATTTCTAACGCTGAGGGTACATTTCAAAAGCTTTTTTTTATATTTCGTATCATACTTTCAAAATAGCTGTCAATGATAATGTTTTTGTAATGATCACTAATTGATGACGTAGTTTTTTTTCTATATTTATAACATTTTTCAAAAGTACCCTCAGTTATACAATTTTATAAAACGTTAGAAGTAGAATGCGGTAAACCGAGACGCCTACATACACATTGCATTTTATAATTGTTGTATTCTCGTGCTTATTCATAATTATTTATAATTTTACTATAAGAAATGCTGTTGCTGTGTTGGCTTGAAAAGTTATCGAAGTGAAAACTAAGTTTGTCACATAAATTTTATATTGATATGTCAGGTTATAAGATTCTTTAAAACTCGAAGCGTCGATTTAGCGTATATTTTTTATCTTTTATGATTTTATGGAACACGTGTTCTACAATGGGCTTAAGGTTACTCAGAAGGAACAGGGGACGCGTCTATATGACGTTAGTCCGAGACGTAATCTTTACGTCTCCTTTCTCTATAGTATTCGGTGCAGCGCCTCTATCGTGGTGGCAGGGAACTACGCAATCCCATACAAAAAGGAGACGTTACGATCATGTCTCGTTACTAACGTCAAAAAGACGTGCCGTTAAATAACGTGCTTACGTTTTGTCTTGAAACTAGCCGATCCGTTAATCCGGGTAGGTACTGATCTATGTTACAGGGCGTAATGTACCTTTCACAGTGAGGATGAAACGTCCAAAATCCATTCTGTCTACTGGTGGGTCGCACACTTATTTTTGGCGAGACATTTGCGAAACCCTCTTTGGCTGAAGTCTATGTGCTAAGCACAAGCCTAGTGTATATGTGAAGGTAGCCTACGTGCTAATCACTGGTACAACGAATCAGAAGAGGCGTGGCTGTGTGTGCATGTACGCTGCCGCCAATGAGAACAAACTTGAGTGTGTCTTGTACTCAGCACACATGGCAAACAGCAGAGCCAGCACATTACACACAGCCGAGTTGAGCCGAGCTTCGGAAAATATTGCCATCTGTGTCCCGCTTGCTCACGCAGTGCGCCGTGAACGGGCGTGAACTGGAGTGAACGGGCACAGAGAGCAATTCCTTGCCTAGGTCGTGTTCTTTGTCCTGTTCGCTCACGCGGCGCGTGTCGCGAACGAGCTGTATAAAATTGGCACACTTCTGTTTTCAGATGAGAAGCGCCTCGCGGGCGCTCGCGCCTCTTCATTGTGCCCCTCACGATTAGGAAGAGTGAGTGAGGGCCTCTTTTGACGAAGTGTGTTGATACAATTGTGACAGTTACGTGCTGAGGACTCACCTCTGCTTCTTTCCCCGTACTGAATGCACAAACGCTCGCTGTGTAAAGGTCCGTTTATATCTACCGGCATGGATGGAAAATGAGTATTTGCATCGGCAAATCTAGTGCGTACTAGGTACATATAAATCAATGGACGCCGCCGGACGGTGTCTGTCGTTGTCTGACGCGGCACGCTTCTGTTACGTTAGATGTGAATAAAAGGTGTCTGTCGGTGTCTGCCACGGTACGTGTCTGATACGTTCATGTCACGCTCAATGTCTGAAGATATAAATCCACGTTAAGCCCCATAGCACCGGTCAGTACCTGGTTTTATGGTAAACTGAAACAGGCTCATAGAGAGTAAATACATTTGAGACCTCTTCTGAGTTTCACTCAATAGCGAGAGGTTCATTGTGTTGGCACTTTATTAAGGCTAGTACTTATTATAAATATGTCGAATGGTTTTTTGTATTAATACATTCAGCACAAATTTAGGTTTTTTTTTTTTTCAGTTTAGAAAGAGGCTATATACTTGGTATTCGAAATACCGCATAGAGCCCACCCAATATATTTTATGTAATAAAATTAAGTTAACCCAAATGAATAAAACTAAATTGCTAATTAATTGGCCACATGTAACAAAAATATTTTTTATTAATTTTATTTAAAAACAAATCGGTGACTCATGGCCAAACGGTCATGAGTCACCGATTTGTTTGAAGTGTCTTCGTGGATTGATCTAAACTTTGGAGTATTTTTATTTTCTTGTCGAATATCATCTGTTGTATTTAGCTCATAGCATTTACAAACACAATTATTTTTGTTTTAAAATATTTTTTATCTCAATAGTATAAGGTCTTATTCGCGCCTACAATCAACTTTTTGTTAAGCGCTCAACAACTGTGAAAGTATTTTCTAATTAAAGTTAATAGAAAATTTTGTAAGAAAAGAAACTTAAACAGAAGTTTTTGGGTTTATGCCTTATTATGAATGGTTCCTATCATTGCGACTCCTTTTAAGTCGATTCCTGCCACGTCGACTCTCGTTACGTCGACGTATTTCTAAGGCGAGTGTTGGAACAGCGCGTTTTACTAGGTCGAGTTATCGTTACGTCGACTGCAGGACGTTGAGCCAACTACGTGATTATCCTAGCTATATTTTCACGAAGTACAGTTCGAAAGAAATGCTACCTACTAAAAAAAAAAAAATACTAGTGTCGTTACGCTCATTGATGAACATTTTCAGGATAAGTAAATTACTGGTTTTGCTAAATCAAAATATTTGTTTTATTTATAAGTTGAATTACACATTTAAATCTGGAAATAGCTATTTCTATTTACTGACAATATCGCCCCGAGTTTTTCAACCGCGACTATTCTCAAACAACTTTAAAGAGTAGTAGTAGACTAATAGTGTATAAAAGGAATTGAAAAACAACTAAAAAAATAGCCAGGGGTCAAATTGACACTTTTATCAGATATGACAGACTGCCACAAATGCAAGATTAGTATGGGAAACAGCTAAAGTTGACAACGAATGTCAAAATGACATTACATCTAAAAAATGGCCATAACTTGGAAACTGCTCGTGCTAAACTTTCAGTTCCTGTCTCAAATGCAAGGTGTGAACGAAATCTAAATTTTAGAAGAACAAAATCTACACTTTAGATAACAGCTGTCATCGAAAATGTAGCTCTTTTTCATGCCTTTTATTTGAGCCAGTAACTGAAAGTCAATTATGAGTAGTTTCCAATAGTGCATTCCGAATTACGCTAAAATCAATATCATCGCGCTCACACGCGTTCCGTATTATCGTAAGCGCGACAACGTTGTCCCGTGTGACGTCATAGATGACATCATTACATGCGCCATTTTGCGATATCAACGACCATGCTACAAACTGAAATCTCTGTGAGCGTGCTGTCAAATCTGACAATTGGGTTTGTATACTAACGCTTTTTTCTTTGGGTTTTTTCAATATAACGTTCGTTTGCAAGTTTTTACAAAGAAATGGAAATAAATATAGAAGACCAAATCAACGGTCGGAGAATAACTTTGATGCTCTCTTTTTGTATTGCAACGAGATATTGACATTGACACCACGACACGACACGTGACCGTGAGCGCGCTCATAAGTGTTCCGAATTAATGTTAGCATTCAACTGTCAATATCGTGATATCTAATTTGGAACGCAAAATATTTTTGTGATCGCTATCAGCGCTGTAATCGTAATTCGGAATGCACCGCAAGTTATGGCCGTTTAAATTTTGACAGCTGTCATCAAAAATGTAGGTCTTGTTCACACCTTTCATTTTAGACAGGAACTGCAACTTTAGCATGAGTACCTACTATCTAAATTATGGCCGTTTCAATTTTGATAGGTGTCATCGAAAATGTAGGTCTTGTTCACGTATTTCATTTCTGACAGGTTCTAAAAGTCTAGCACGCGGTTTCCAAGTAACCGTTTTAATTTTGACATATTATGTCATTTTGACATTCTATGTCTACTTTGACTGGAACAACTATTCCCCGTAAGTATCGTGTATTTGTGACAGTTTCTGTCACATCTGACGATAAGTGTTAATTTGACAGCTGTCATCGTTTTAGTTGAATTTGTTATTCCGTTAGTATGCACTATTAGTCTACTACTATGTAAAGTTGTTTGAGAATAATCACGATTATAAACACTTGGCGATATTGTCAGAAAAATAAATAGGTAGGTATTTATTTGCTGATTAGAATGTGTAACATAAATTCGAAATTATTATTATAGTCCGACGTTGTGATTTTACAAAATCAGTAATGTATCGTGGAAGTGTTCGTTGATGGGCGAAACCAGCATCGGCGGTAATCATGAGCGATTCGAGGCTATATCATTTTGCGTCGCCTTGTGAATCAAACAGGACTTTTCTATGAAACCAGATGCAGCAGAAATTACGTGACCGAAATTAGGCGACTGAAAACTCCAAAATTTACGCTCGTTTGGCTTCACGCTAATATTTATTTCATTTAGGTATGCTGCCGACTGTACACTCTCGCTCTACGAAACTCGACGATGAGAAACTAGAGCACGCTCGACGTTATAAAAGTCGCTATCAAGAAACTCGACGTCGGAGAACTCATACCCAAAAGTTGACGCGTAGTCGACGTGCCGGTAATCAGGCGGCGCTCTGCGTTGAAGGACTCGACGTGGCAGGAATCGACTTAAAAGGAGTCGGAATGATAGGAATGATTCCTTATTATGAGTAATTATAAATATAAAGAATCCTTAAATAAGAATTATTTATAATTACTCGTAGGGATGTACTCTAAGTACATTAGTACCATTATAAAACGGATGTTTTTGTTGTCTTTGGTGCATTTAAATTATTTTATGAAAACACTGGGTTTACCCGACATGTGCCTAATGTATCTACTATTGAAAAGCAAGCATATCTATTTACTTATGTCAAGGGAACGCTTCGACTCTTCTAGAAATTCTTTAAATCGGTAATTGAGATAAGAAACAGCATTATCAAAATAATGGAAAACTCCACTAGTCGTAGGTATTCTTACAATTTAATTCTTAGTTCTTATGATACCTTTAACTATATTTTTTTACGTTTAATTTATTCTCTGGCAACAACAAGGCGAAAGACGTTATTGTAAACTACTTATTTAGAATTTTGTAATGATATTTCTAGTTTCATTTAACATTTTGTCTTATTGGTTTATACCTGAAATATCCCTCTATTTTGTACCTTATAACAACTTACCAAGGAGTTTTAATGTACGTAATCAAAATTTACAAGTAAATGTAACAAGACATTTTTAATAAAGACTTTGAATACAAGCTTTTATATCACCTAGAAAAAAAGTGTACCTAGTAGTGTGGAAGACAAATCTAACGAGCCCAACTCGACCCATCATCAGACCATCTCGATGGTACCATCACATTGCATTGTCACCGAACTAACATAAATCACCTATGCCAAATTTCAACTCAATCGGTCGAGCATAATTGGTATAAAATTCAGTTTGCAAGATTTGTCCCACACAAACTAAAGGGCAAGTAGAATATAAAAGCTTATAAAACACGACTGCTTTACTTTAGAAAAAAAAATAGATGTAACTGGGGATGATTTACAGATTCTAACGATATGTAACTACATCGAAATCTGTTCAGGCGTTAAAAAGTTATGGTGGAATAAAGAAACTCGTACCTATTATATGAACCCTGAAAATATTACTCTTTTTTTGACAGTCGTGTAAAAAGCTACTTGCTACATTACATATATATAGTACCTACGTATATAAGGGTTATGGTAATACACTGACATGGCACTGTGAACTTTATAATGGTTTCTTGCAAGCAAGCGGCGCCATAAAAGAAGAAGTTGAAGTAAATGATTGATTGATTGAAGGTTCTACCCATGGTATAAGAAAACAGGTATGCTCTTCCGGGAGTGTCGCCATGTGACGTCACTATCCAGTTGCCACTGTACTTCAACAAAATGTAGAAGTTAGGAAACAAAGATGATAAGGATCAATTGAAAAATCAATAAAAAATTTGAATCTTCAATTATGTTTGTTAAATCAGTAAAACAGCGTTTGTTAAATACAAGTCAATATGTTAAATAATGGGTAAATACAAAACCACATAGTTTTATCAGATTCATACAGGGGCTCGGGGAGTTACGATTGTATGCTACTGGTATCACCAGGAAACAGAGTCGTCTTCTCATTCGCTGATGGCGTCGATCACGTAGCCTGGCGAAACCCACGTGGCCATCGTGTCTCGGAAGAGCATACCTTGTTTTCTTATACCATGGTTCTACCCATCATCGCGAACACGTTTGTGGAGACAGGTCTTCGTTAATTCAAAATAAAAATTTCTTGATAATTATACTATAGATCAATTCTAATTGATCTAGATTTGATCGAGATTGAAAACTAAAACACAAACTTCAACAACGCATAATCTCAGTGAAGCAAAATTTTTTAAATTTGAGTACGAAAACGAACGAAAACAATTATTTAACCTTAATGACGAAAGAAAGCTTTCAAAACCAAAAATAGTTTCGTGCTTCTATGCTTTGCTTTGATGATACCAATGTCGTTAAATATTTTACACCAATATGTATTCCTTGGGGTTTGTAAAACCTTTGTATCCCAAAAAATATCCAGGTTTTTGTAACGTGTTCGTGATGATGGGTAAAACCTGCCATTCACACAGTTTCAGTGAATTACCAATGAAGTCCATCACAGACGTAGCTATATTATATTCATCATCAGCCCGTACACGTCCACTGCTGAACATAGGCCTCCCCCAAACGACGCCACGAATAGCGGTCCTGAGCCGCCTCCATCCAACGACTCCCTGCGACCGCTACAATGTCGTCGGTCCATCGAGTGGGAGATCTTCCCACACTCCGTTTCGCATTGTATCGCGGTCGCCACTCTAGAACCTTTACTCCCCAACGGTTATCGGTTCTACGAGTTATATAGCCTACCCATCGCCACTTCAGCCTGCTGATTCTGAGAGCTATGTCGGTAACTTTGGTTCTTCTACGAATTTCCGTATTCTGGACCCTATCTCGTATAGAAACTCCGAGCATAGCTCTCTCCATAGCTCGCTGGGTGACTTTGAGTCTATGCACAAGGCCTATAGTGAGCGACCACGTCTCGGATCCGTAAGTCATCACCGGTAGCACACATTGGTTAAAGACTTTCGTCTTGAGGCTCTGCGGTATCTGTGACGAGAAGATATTGCGAAGTTTCCCGAACGCTGCCCATCCGAGTTGGATTCGTCGGCTGACCTCTTTATCGAAGTTGGATTTACCTAGTTGGATCATTTGGCATCAGCCTAGGTAGACATAATGATCAACAACTTCGATAACATCGTTCCCCACATAGACCGGTAAGGGTGCGACATGGGCATTAGACATGATCAGAATCAGAATCAAAAACATGATATTTGTCTTACCCATGTTCATTTTAAGACCCACTTGGCGGGAAACGGTGTTGAGGTCTCTGAGCATCCTGCTTAGGTGTTCCAGCGATTCTGCCATAGTGACTATATCGTCGGCAAACCGAAGGTGAGTGATGTAATCGCCGTTGATATTGATGCCATATCCGTCCCAGTCCATCAAGCTATAATATAATATAGTAATATGAATCAAGGCATAGCGCGATATATTTTCTATACAGATTGACTGCACACGCAGCTATCATTCATTTTCTATGACGTCATCAAGCTATACTGTCCTTGCTTGTATTGCTTGCTTTATAGCACGGTATATTACTTTATATTATAGCTACGTCTGTGATGGGCTTTACCCTTTATAGGTAATTTAATTGTACATAACAGTTCGATTTCACATATTTTCTCTGTTCTTGCTAAAGTGTGGTTCAGTGTGTGAGCTTTCCTTTGAAAGGATTTATGTGGTTGTTAAGTTCCAAATTGTAACTTATCATTATTCTTTAAATATAACTACATAATATTGTAAGTTGTTTCATTTTAAATGGGGAAATTATTATTTTCATTAGTTTTTAATATTTCTAAAATAAACATTGTAATAACTCTACCAGTGAGTGAGAGATATAAAAATTCCCTTCACTCTATTATAGTGCGAAGCGGTAGTGCCTAAGAAAAGAAAGGACTTTGTACATAGGTATTATTATGGCTATGCTATGGCTAAGGGCTACAAAGTGTTAGGATTGGAGATTATAGTAGTTGTAGGTTCTTTATTCTGGCGCGGTTGCTTAGGCCGATTAAAGTCGGTACATCTAAGATATTTATTACTGATTTAAAGCCTGAATTAGATCCTGCGGAAGGCGGAGATGAAATACCTATGAGAGAAACACTGTTTTATGGAAGGCAAATCACCTATAAACAGTCTTATTATAAGTACCCACCTTAATTCACAATTCTTCTCGGTCGTTCGCTGCGGGATGTCTCTCTTAGAAACTCAGGGGGAACTGACGACGTCACAGATAGATGAGGCAGAAGTCCTTGGTGCTAGAGTAGCAGCGGGTGCGGTCGCAACACGAGGGTTTTCCAAAATAACAAAATTTGACCGGATCGCGGGATGCAAATAGTTATACGCGTCCGTCGTTGACTTGGGTGCATCGTAGACTCGTTTGTCGCTACCCCAAGCGTGGGGCGTGCGGAGACTTTCGACTCGTTGCTCACTTCAGTAGGGAAATACAATAAAACAGTCTTTTTTAGGTGAAAGACCATCCAAAAAACAGCGTATGCTACCATTAATTATCATATTTAAAAACGAGCGTAACCAAGGATTTTAGACATTAAAATAAAAAAGCTCAAGTTTATACAATAATTTATTGAATGGAAATAAACATTATTTACATTTTTGAAGTTAGGTATGTATATAAAATACTTACCCCTTTATTCATAATAGTCTGTTAACTTAGAGCATTGCTAATTCTAACTCTGTCTCCTTCTATTGACATAAATAAGAGTGAGAAATAACACTACTTAGCAGCTGTTTTAAGTTAGCAGACCATTATGAATAAGGGGATGTGATATTATCAGAATGGTTGATTAATATTTAAAAAGGCCATTTATTTCTCAGATTGGCATTTGTTTAGTATCCTAAGTTACTCTTATTTATTTCTTACAAGATACAATTAAATTCAAACATTGCACACAGCAAAATTTAACCTATAAAATTAATAAGTATTTATTTACATTATTGTATTCCTATGAAAGGTTGATACTAAAATAACATAAACTTGACCGAAGTTGGTCTAATTCACGATACGGCTCTTAGGCCGGCTCCACACGTTGGTCCCAAATAGGCCAACCGCTATGCGCCAACGTTAGTGCCAATGGCGTTTTCCCGATTTATATCTACGTTGAGCAAGTTGTATTGTCTCATAACTAATTTGCACTGTACAGAAAACATCATCTTATATATAAAATTTCCATGTCACAATGTTAGTTACCGTACTCCTCCGAAACGGCTTTAACGATTTTTACCAAATTTTATATGCGTATTCAGTAGGTCTGATAATCGGCTACTATCTATTTTCCATACACCTAAGTGATAAGGGTTGAAGGCAAAACAACGTTTGGTGGGTCAGCTAGTAATACAATAGAATAAAGCAACATTTCTTTTTTATTTACTTCTGATTTGTCCAATGTTCTGCGATAAAATAATTCGGTTCGGGAGCAAGTTCTAGTACGAAAGTTAATTCACTCTGTTTCACTGTGGAGATGGAGACTTAGGTAAACTATCTAATATGTTCTCATAAGTTTCATATTCTGCAAGCATTTCTGAAGATATTCTTCTTCTTCCCTCCAGGTCGGTGCTTCGTCGGCCGCAGCAGAATTGTCCCGTTGCTGTTATGGTTCGTGAATGATCCTGGAAAAAAATAAGGTCCGTTAAGCATTTAATTTTAAAACGATTGATAAGATTGGATCTCTTAGCAGAATTAGTAAAGGAATATCAGTTATCTACGCGAAAGTTTTTTAAAAAACTGTCAGAAATCCGCTTCTAATAGGTAGGTATATAAGTCTTCTTCCTTCTCCCTGCGCGCCGCATGTCTGAAAGAAGCGACGAACGCGTGGAACACTGCGCCTACATTGACATCACAATTGACGTCCTGCTGTGAAGCCCACATCTGCCTAGCTAACTACAGTGTGAGAGTATACACCCCGGACACTCCACCGTTTCTCCATACAGAAACTGCGTTTTGGCGGCAGCGTCATGCTCAATTTTGTAGCGGTACACGTGCAACTGTCTGTGCAACGTCTAGGGAACTGCATAAATGTATTGTATTGTGCGAGTTAGGCAGTTGCGAAATAACTCGAAAACATCTCATAGACATTTAGGCATTTTTGTTTTTCTCACAAAAGTTTAATATTAACCTCAAACCAGAAGAAATTTCCTATGCCCATGCTCTAACAAACAAACCGTCAAACATCAACGGCCTCTCAATAGTGGTGAGGTCATTTATCTTACCTCTGTGGTTGAGGTCTTCAAAAGTTTGACTCTACGTGAAATGCATGTAAGCAAAAGTATTATTTTTTCGGCTTCAGCATCGAGAGAAACTTAATTCGAGTGGACGGCTACCAAAATGCTGCGTGCCGTGCGTGCGTCGTAGGTACATCCCTTGCATTTAGGGTGCAAACCGTACTCAACTAGGGGCCGCCGGGGGGTGAGGAAGCTCAGTCAGGTGGAGGGCGAGGAGTTGTCTATTCTACATATACGTTAGTATTATTCTCTGGTAAGAGTATGAGGTGTACCTATGACAGGTGTAGCGGGCGGCGCGCGTCCATTCTCCGCGCTCTCTTCGCGCCGCATGTCGGCGAGACATCTGGCAGCGAGCGCACGGAACACTGCACCCACGTTGACATCTTCTTTCACTGACGCCCGCATCAACCGGCATCCTAGAGCTCGCGCCACTAGCTCCGCTTCATCACTGAAATAACATATTTTAAGGTCTATAAAACATTAACTATTTGGTACAATTGCTCTTGGTTTCATGCCGTGGACTTAATTGAAAACTCCACAGAGATCTGCGGGACGACCGGCTACAATTTTACCCCATAAAAAGTATCTAAGTAAAAGCTACGTTTTCACTGGATCGATATCGGAGCGTTAAAATTTGTTGCTTTGTATATTGATTTCTATGTACCTACATCGTGCCAGTGCACGGTATATATACCAATGACGGAGACCGGTAGGTATTTCTGCCGATGACGCCATCCGCAACAATGTACTCGTTATCGGCAAAGTAGCGCTTTGAAAATACCATATGGCCGATGCAATACCTACCTGAAAGCAGTACAGCAGTATCGACATATTGTAAATTAACGACGCTTTATACCTACGCTCCGATTTAGATGCAGTGGACGCGCAACTTAATTCTGATCTCCCTCGTTTTTTTGAAACTTTGCAGCTTTCAGATGAACAGATTTGCCATACTTTAGTAGGTAAACCATAATATGCCTAAAAATTCCAAATTCAAATGACTAAAATAAATATATTGGACAATCCATTCAGCATCATCTAGCCCCAACCTAAGCATCTTGTGTTATGGGATATAGGTACTTAACTATGATAGTAAAGCTCTGCGCACACCAATCCCGCACAGCACAATAATGTACCTACATTTTACAGTGATAAAATGGCTTACCACCAGCTACAAACGAGCACGCAAGCTGTTTGTCATCTAATGCCGTCAATATTAAATGCATCTTAATATAACGAGTTAAAGCCCAAGTTAATTTGAATTCACATTTTTGAGCTGTTTATTAGCAGTTCGCCTCTGATCTGATGATAGAAAAGTTTAAAAAACAATAATGTAATAAAATACTCACGGCCCAACGACACACTGGTCCATCAAGTCTATTTTATTTTGAACTATGATAGTCGGGATCTCACCGCATTCATTTTCAACCTGGAAATAACAAAAAAACTCTTTATTGTACTACCTATTAACCTTTTTTGGCACATTCTGAAGGTCAAATACAGGCTATCATTACCTTTAGAGCACGCATCAACAATGCAACGATGATAAAATGACCGTAGATATGTAGGTCATCAGCAAATAACAAATGTATGTTAGTGTTTCATTATAATTTAATGCCTTACATTATAAGTAAAAAAACAGTCAACATTTCCTCTCTTAGTACCTATCCAATTTAATAATCAAAGTAATCATTGCACAAAAACAAACTAGGGACAATCAGGGCCGCCGGTACGGCCGTTCATAATATCTATAGTATCAACAATATCTTTCACTTCTTTCTTCGTAGGCTTGAACCTCGCCAGGAGAACCCCTCTACCCCCCGCCGAGCAGTTGATCCCAAGAACATAGTTCTTTTCAATCTGCACAAACACGTAGTTAGACAGCTCTCTATCACAAGATCTGAACATGGTCTTCGTGACTCCATTTCCCAAGTATATCACGCTTACTCTCTTCCCGGCGGTGTTTTTATAAGTCGCCTTTATTGCTGTATCAACTAATGAGATATTCTTGGATTTGCATCCTGATGTGATGTTCTGCAAGTCATTTGTCTTCAACTCTTCGAACGTGATCACCTCGCAGCTGTCACGGAGGCGTGATGGCATCGGCCAGAAGTATACTGCGTTCATTTCTCCACGTAAAGTGGTTAGATCGAAAGCGTCTCCTCTCTGGTAGTACCACAGACACTGCTCCTCGCGTTGCTGCGCCGCTTTTCCATTTTTACTTGCAAAAGCAAAACCAATGCAGAAGAAAGTAACCAGCGCGCAAGTTCGGGTGTGCATCGTCGCGGATGAGTTGTGACTAAGTAGAGTCGTGTACGCGAGCTGATATTTGTTTGACTGGGCTGTTTAGATAATCGTACCATCCTGTTATGTTTCGTTGTTAAAATACCTATTTACATATCTGCATGTACTGAGAGAGTCGCGACCCTTCTTATCTCACGATGCTAATTTAAACAACTCATGCAAGTGCCTTTGGTGGTCAGTTGAGTTCGATCGCCCAGATACACCAACTGGGTATTTAGGCACTCTCTCGCATCTTATCTCGTGTGTCCTTATTTGTAGTTATTGGGCCAGTATATTGAGCTTCAGACAAGAGACTAGTAGGTTTTTTACGTCGGATGGAATGTGCAGGTAGCAGTGCAAATAGGTATTATGATTAATACAGTGACTATCAATAATATAGAGAATTTAAATTCACTCATAGTTTAGAGTTAAAACAATGTTATTAAACTTCTTTTTTCCTTTTTTTCTTTGTATGTTGTGATATGAATAATTTGGTTACTAACATAGTATATAGGAAGGTGTACTAACAATTTATGGTGAACAACTGAAATATAATTTGATTGATTGATTAAACTAGAAAACAGATAAAATTATTCTAAACCTTATTGACGCGACATTCAAAACCTCTCATTGCTAGGAAAATTCAAACCGCGCAATCTCATAATTATATGTTAAATTTAATTAAGAATAACAAATCAACACCACCGTTTCAATATTCTTCAGAACAACGAGAAGGATCTTTCCTTCTTGAGCTTGGGTGATTATGAGATTTCTTCGCACTTTCAATGTTTTGTTTTGGTTTTCGCCAAAGTCAATCGTACCTATGTGACGAACTTCCTCTTAGCATCTTCACAATTCCGAAATGGCATATCGAGCTTTAAGTACCACCGACCCACCTAATAGAATTGTAAGTTAGGCGATGTAGTCGCTCATCGACGAAGCGTTTTGTGTGGTAGGTATAAAATAAAAACCTACCTTATAATTTAGTTGCAAGTTACCTTAAGTTTCCAGGAATGCAGTGCGAGAAAGGAATCTCTATCCGTAGTAGAGAAGGCCAGTACACACGCGTGCGCCCCTCTGTAGTACGCCTTCGTGATGGCATCGAACTCTTCCTGTCCTGCCGTGTCCCACAGCATTAGACGGACCTCTTCACCGTCGATCCTGGATTCAAGATATTGAAGGTTAGGGTTTATATCTGATTTGGAGAAATTGATGCTCCTTGTGCAATGTAATACATTCTTCTTTTTATCTCGGAACGTTACTCTATAGTACGTGGATACTCTGACTGAGAGACGCCGCTAAGCTCGAGTTGTTTGCTCGCACTTTTTGGTGCATCAAACGCGTTGCATTCCTACTCTCTCGTGAGAAATTGTACAATGTTCGCTTTGAACATCACTACGAGGCCCTTTGCGGTAGTGCTGGTCACCTGCAGCTCAATTCAACTCCTATTTTATAACGATACTCGCTCGATCTGTCGATTAGTTCCAAGAAGTCAACGCCTATCGTCATTCTTATATGTATAAGCCTCGGTGAAGGTCCCCTTATCTTCCCACTTCCACTGCATGATGCTAGTCTTACCGAAGATCAGCGTGATGCATATTAAGGGCCACCTCTAACTCAATTCACCCGCCAGTGTATTTTTTTTAATAAAACTTTCTATCTAGGTATCTGTCGTCGTTCCAAGAAGTCTACACCTATCGCCTTCATATAATCGCTGGTGAAAGTCCCCTGACAGTATCTCCAACCTTCATTGTATTTTATAAAATACTCACTCTATTTGTCTCTCCAAGAAGTCTACCCCTATAGTCTTTTTATAATCCCTGGTGAAGGTCCCTCGGCAGTACCGCTGTATCATGCTGGACTTGCCGACGCCGCCGTCGCCGACGATCACCACCTTGAGCGCCACCTCCAGCTCCTCCTCGCGCATCCTCGCATCTGTGTCCGGTACATCAGGGATTTAGGATTAATTCCTGGAAAGAGAGAAAAGTTTCGTAAGTTATTGTTTCAGTAAAGTGTAAAACGTTGAAATACTGGCATTCGTGGTTAGAACATAATACAGCTTAACTTAGTTATATATTCGGGTATTTCTCACGATATTAACATACATCTTTACCCAAAAATCGCCTTCGGTGGCTCAATCTGACCAACGCAACGCCTACGTGTGGATGTAATCGGGCAGGGTATTACATTGATTGACCAACGAACGACGCATACCTAGGTATAATCAAAAATGTATGAGGCTGATCGTTTCGTGTTGGCGTAATTATTTTTATTTTCGTTAAAAAAATACTGCGTTTTGTTAGGAATGAAATTTACAGATTTTGTAGGTATCAATGTATTAATTAAGCCGCAAATCATAAAATGTTTTCCTTATGAAATAAAACAACTAACTTCGATTCACTGGTATTTTTTGTGCTGGGAAAATAAAAGATTTTAGGCTAAAAATCAACATATGTACCTACATATTTATGTACATAAGTATTAATTACCAAAAGCTCACAAAATACAATTAAATCGAAATTGGTATTATCATGGCCTCATAGAAAATGGTTTACAATTTGCGGCAAATTATCATGTTGGAACAGAAAATAATATCACAAAATATTTTGAATCTTGGGCGATCAACCATAAGGCCAATACAGAATTTTTTGCCTATCGCACCATATCTATTTAGTCCGTTACATATAGTAGTTCTATGTACTTACACGTACCTAAGTAACATATGTAGGTATATTACAATCATATATAGAAACTAATTAGAACTAGTATTTATAATAGAAACTATTGACCTAACTGCAGCCTGTTGCAAACAATCTATATATAGCTCAACTGGTCCATATCAATACCAGTCGGAAGCGTCCCCAAGATGCTGGCTGCATTGCCTCGCTGTAAGGCAATGCTAAAGTAAGTGAGTGATATTTTATCTAAATTTTACTCTCACTTTAATTTTTAAACATACTTCATTAATAAAGATCGATCATCTATCTCTATCCGCTGTACATCAAGAGCAATAATGATGGAAGCAAACAAGAAACATCTCCCAGATTGATGAATGATTTTGCTTTCGACGTTTTCTCTTTGTGCCGCGTAGATATTTTGTGCTTCAAATACCGCGATGTCATGCATTGCCAATGTACTCGTAAGTGTGTAAGTAAGTAAAGCACGTACTTAGGTTAGAACTTTAGACATATTTCACATAGGTTACTATTTTGAATAATTTTGAAAGCTTTATATTTAATAGTATTAAGTGTTTTTACCTATAGTTCGATCAGGATGTCTGTGAAAATTATTTACGAAATTGCAGCACACTCTTAATTTCATAACTTTAGTTAAACTTGGTCGAAGGTTTCCATTATGAATGTAAGCGGGTTAACTACGAACCTAGTTTATGTTGGGAGAACACTGAAGGTGCCGCGAACATTTATGTTTGGTTTGCAGAACTATCATCATCATATCAGCCCATACACGTCCACTGCTGGACATAGGCCTCCCCATACGACCCCAGAACTAGTATATTGATGGTAAATATTTACGAAAAGTATTGTCTTAATTCTAATTTAAAATTATATTATTTAAATTTTACACTTAATTCCAATTTAAATTATACTGTAACTGTTTGGTTTATTGTACCTACTTAATTATGGACAACACGTCTGAATAAACAAAGTTTTTATTTTATTATTGTTTAGTAAAAAAATAGAATTTCTCTTGGACTCCTTATAAAATGTATGGGAAAAGTTTTTTGTGATTACTGACATTTCTACTCGGTCCGGTAGAGACTTTTGATCCTTACAAAAAATAGAATCGATTGGCATCAAAAAAGTTGGCCCTTATCGTCCCATCTCAAAAACTCACCTGTATATGCTATTACTATAGGTACCTACTCCATTAACCCATGCATTTTTGGGGAGCCTGAGTGAAGGAATCAGCTGTCAACTCAGAGGACACTTCATTTTTTTGAACTATAGGTAGAAGAACCTACATGTGTATCAGTCAATAAAAACTTTTGGAAATAGCCTTTAGATACAATGTTTCCTCAGCGTTTCATGTAAAACATAAAAGGGCAAGAAAACCCTGTATATGCTATTACTATACATAGGTGCCTACTTCATTAACCACCACCCACGCATTTTTGGGGAGCGCGAGTGAAGAAATCACCTGTCAACTCGGAGGACTCTTCACTTCACAGATATTTCTTTTTTGAACTAAAGGTATCGGTAAACCGTGTATGAGTCAGTAAAAACATTTCGACATAAGGCAAAATGTTTCCTCAGCGTTTCATGCAAAACAGAAAACGGCAAGAAAACCGGTTACACTGCTCTTATGTTTTCTTAGAGAATGTTTTTGTAGAGTCCTAAATGACATCAGATTTTGTAGGTCTGTTTATTACCCTGGTGAAGAGCGCGTCGAGCTCACATTGACAGGGTACTGTACCTCCTTAAATCGTTACGACGACTGTGAGGATATTGTGTATGCCATGTGTAATGAGGAGATAAGACCTTTTCTTTGATATCATAATAAAAATAAACCTATTGACTTTTTTCTCTTTTTATAATTTAGACCTAATGCTAATAGCTAACGAGTTATATTGACGAACATCCCTTCCTCTTTGATTTGTAATTAAATTAGCAAATCCCCATCTACATACTTATTCTTAACTTTTTCCGAAACTCATTGTCACAAAGTTTGCGGTTTTACGACCGCGATGGACCTATGAATGTGTGTTTGTATAAATTATATTTACCTCATAGTACCTACCATAACCTACAATTAAATATATACTACCTAATACATCAATTATAATTGTGCTTTTTAATTAATATAGGTAAGTATAGGTAAGTGTACACCGTACTATTACAGTGAATAAATAAATATCTAATGTTGGACAATCCAGCATCATCCACATAGCCACAGCTAAGCAGAGCTTGTGTTATGGGTACCAAATGACTGATATATGTACATACATAGTACAATACATACATAGATATATATTTTTTATAATAGAAATAAACCGAGACAAATATTTTGAAATCGTACAAACATTTTTCCCAATCGAACCCGCAACCTCCTGCGTCGCAGGAGTGCCACACCGGTCGTGGAATTAATTGAAAATTGAAATTGTCATTAGGATCCAGCGTTAGGTACAACACTTTCATTGTCATCGACGTACAAGCACGAGTTCCACCGGCTGCACCTGCAGCAGCATGCTCCGCGGGTCGCACCGCCGAGCCACGGCAGTGAATGCGTTAAAGGCCAGAAATGACACTTGTGATCGCAACGAGACCTGGGGCAGTTAGTTGGCAACAACAATATAATCTTTAGAATGATGTTGTATACCTAGTTAAAGTAGAATACCCTGGTCCTGCCGGGTACCTGGTTCTGGGACAGGTGGCGACCACCTGCGACACGCCTTCCGCACGTTACACGGCCACAACCTGTTTCCTACAACTTATTCACTCCACACATTTGATCATATCATCTATCTAAATATGTATTATAAAACAAAGTCGTGTTAGTTACTCCACTTATATGTAATGTAAGTTTATAACTCGAGAACGGCTGACCCGATTTTAATGATTTTGATTTATTGGATTTGTCTCGGCCTCCGTTGGAATAGGATATATGTAGGTTATAAAAAAATAGGGTTCCGCGCAAAAATTTTAATTCAACGGGGGCGAAGCCGCAGGCACAGCTAGTCGTTTATAAATCAGTCCACACATTTATTATTCTTATTTATTAGGTACGTTAGGTAGGTATACGTTCTTCATGATACCTACCAATATTACACTTTATTACACTAGATTGCCTGGGAGAAATCACTGTCAGAAATAAGGCCGCCTTTTGAAGGTACTGTTTATTTAGATATAAGATTTTTGTGTTAATTTTAGTGCAATAAAGTGTTCATTAACAAAAAAGTTTATCAAGCACCTACATATATAACAAAGTTTTAACCCTGAATTGCCGATATATTTTATTTAGAACATTACACTTTAATTCAATATTATAAATTCGAAAGTAGTTCTGTTTTTTATTTATCTTTCATGCCTAATCGGCTGAGCGCATCTGAGATGAAATTTGGTGAAAATTATAGGTAGATGGTACTGTGAAAGACATTTTTATCTCAGAAGAATGCGTGCCATTCGAGTTCGCGGGCGGAAGCTATCAAAGCCGCGGGTTGCTAGTAAAGCTACTAGCTAGACTTTCTAAAACATTTAGCAGGAATTTTATTTAGTCGTGTCATGTGATCTAAGGAAATAAAGACGCTTTGATTTGATTTGATTTTGCATAAATTGAATAACTAGCTTTCTCATTTATGAGTGTAGTTTCGCCTCAACATTGACCAATAAGGATCTCTAATAAGGACCTTCAAACTAATAATATAAAACGCGAAAATTTCTGGATGTTTAGATGTTTATTACCTACCCCTTCGCGCCAAAACCAATGAAGAGATCGGGACAGTGCTAAATAATATCGCTATAAAAAAATGGGACTTAGTGTTAGAAATGTGAAAATTTAGGGTTATAAGTATTTATTTCTTAATGTCAATTATAATAAATATATAATATTAGTTTTGCCATAACAATAAAAACAATTGGTGTGGGCCAAACTTATCACTTAGGAGTATAAAAATAGATAACGACCTATTTTTTCACAGCCTATTTTCAAACCTAACACGCCTTAAAACTACGTCGATAAATAAATACTAATAAGTTAAAAAAACGGTGTGACTACGTATAAAACGATAAAAAAACAAACTGACTCATTTGATTAGGTATGTACCTACCTAGGTTATCGCTACTGGGCTATATATTAACCAGCACAAAGTAATAAATTAATAATTACTTACAAAAGAGAACAGCGATTCATCACATCTAATTAAAAACTAACTAATCAAATCAAGACGCGAAGGCATAAAAGAACATGTTATTAGAAGCTAAACGTATTTTAAATTTTGGTCGGTAGTGATCTACTTTTACTAAATCTAAATAAAGACAAGAAGTGTTCGCGATTTCTCACCGCTTCCGCAGATTTATTATGTAAAGGCTCTGCATTTTCATAAGTGGAGCGTTGAGCAGTGCGATTATAGATATCACCCTACCATCATGTATTAAAAACGCATTATTTTTCTATATTTATTTGTTCTTTTATATGGTTGGCACGACCGCCGGATTGGCCTGCCCCGGTGGTGGTGCCAACCTTATCGCATCATCTTTGTCGAAATAAATGCTTACATTATATTAGACGTTTTTGACCGGTACCAAAATTGATATAAAAAAAATACATACAGCAGAATCGAAAACCTTTGGTCGACCTTAAGTCGGCAAAATATTGAAAATTAAATTCGAAGCGTTATAAATACCATAACTAATGTACGAAATCATATTGTGAATAGTCGTTACTTCATATGACACAAGTCCATACAAAGACGCTAACGCCCAGTCTGTGAACAAAACCGTGTAATTAAATATTATCTCTATGTCATATTTCCGTATTTTACATAATAAAGCCATAACAACTTTGCCCTGGGACTGTGAACCTAATCACAGATTAGATTGTTAGCTTAAAATGCAAATTATGCAACGAAATTGGTCCATGTCTGTTTTAAATAAATTGAATTTGTATCTATCTGGTGATTATTTATGGAAGCAATTAAGTGGGGTCAATGAATTAATAATACTTAGATGATGTTATTGATGATTTTTACATGATAATCAAAAAGGCAAATAATAAATTATCTTTACGAGGTAAGTATGTACCTACGTTAGTTATACAAACGTTTACAGGCAATTCAGCTCTTCAGTCAGAGTATCTAAACGTTCACCAAAAGCTCGATTTCAGTACAAAAGATTTCAACGCGCACCTAGTCGATGTCGTAGCCCTATAGTTCAAAAGTTAAATTACGTGTTACAAAGGGTTTTGAAGATTTTGACCCTTGACTAAAAAACTAATGCGGAGTCCACGAAACCGTTAGTCTAGTGGTTTATTAGCGGGATATTTAAGGATAAAGGGTCATATTCAAACCGTCATAACTTCTAAACTATCGTATTTAGGGCTAAGATGCACGACTTATTTTGAAGCATGCATTCTGTACTATCATCTAAAAACAAAAAACATGTAGCTTGACAGTGTCGATTTTATGAGAAAGCTAATAATTTAAAAAAAATGCTATAAATAAGCTTATTTTGTGTTTTAAATTCCCTTTTCCTCTATTATAAAATAGAAAGTGCAACAATGTTATCATTGCTTTATTGTCTACATTATTAGCTATCAAATGAGTCCTCTATCGTCTTCCTAGGACCTCTACTTGGGTAGCTATAGCTTAATCAGTACAAGCACCCGTACAGAAAACAAAATGGCTGCCATTTTATCATGGAGAGAGAAAAAACAAATAGGGATTTGTCGATAAAATTTACCGGATTTCACCCCCCCAAAGTCTCCGACACCGGTGACCAGACACATTGTATATTTGGATAGAGGACAATTAACAACAAAGAATTGCTTTAACATAATTTCAAGCAAAAAAATTATTTGGAGCAAGTTATTTTCATCTGCGTAAATCTCAGAAAATGATATGGTTTTTTTATGTGTGTGTCCTCTATCCGAAAATAACGTAAACGCAATTTGGAAGAAAAAAAATTGATGTTTGGACTACCCTCCATTCATAAGCATTAGGCAATTAGTGTAGATAAGTACAGTCAGCGTCGAATTGATATGAGCGTCTAGACTTCTAGAGTAGTCAAAATGATCTGAATATGTGTATTTTGAAGGCACCATATTTTATGTGTCTCGATATGGACTGTGTATGTAATGTTGTACCTACTATGCCTGAAATAAATGATTGAAATTTATGCATAGATAATTTTGTAAGCTCATTTTGAACACCCTGACTGGTCATATAAATATGAAACAATGAGTAGTAAGGTATTTTGAACACCTTGGGTACAACAATATGATGATTCCAAATTGCTTTTATGTTTTTCAGATCATTTTGACTACTCTAGACGCTCATATCAATTTGACGCTGACTGTACCAGGAATCTAGTTAATTATACCTTTTATATGTAAGTAGTAATTCTAAATTAGGTATCTTATCATTTGATTTTGTTTTAAATAACCTACCAAGTTACAAAAACTTTCTCAAAGATATCCAATATCTCCACTCACATAATATATTTTCAGTTAACTAGTTAAATATTAAGAAATGCTTTTTGAGTGGTTAGCGTACTTCATTATGAATGCAGGCCGCGAACCTTGTCTGTGTCGGAAAAAAAGCAACGCTTAATTTTTCAGGGTGAGTGTGGTTCTAGTCGTGCTATAATAATAGCGAAATAATAAATTCGTCATTATCCTGCAATAATTATTATACTTACTTATTTAGAGTTGGTAATACCTACCTACGTCGAAAAAAAAGCTCAGCTTACAGCGTACGTGCCACAGATAACTCAGTAAAGAACAGCGAAGGTCGTTCACCCTCAAGGACGGTGCCATTCCATTCATGGCCTGTTTCCTTTTACACCCGAGCCCTATTTTTACTTCTCTGTGTTACTTGGTAAATAGGATGCAGGGTAAAGAAACGTATTCAATAGGTATCATAAAACCGCCAATTTATATTTTACGAATGTAAGTTTTTAAACGACTTCAAAAGGAGGTTATTAATTCGTCTGTATGTTTTTTTTTGTATGTATGTTACGAGATCTCCGCCAATTATGGTCCGATTTTGAAAATTCTTTCAATATTGTATAGAAAAAAAAACGATTCCTCAGGGGATTAGTATTTATCCCGCAAAACTAACTTAATAAGTGTAAAGGTAAGGGAATTAGAAGTTTGTTAAACACGCCAATCATTCTTTGCAACAGTCTGCAGTTAGCGCAATTGAAAATATTATATGTATGTATTTCTAATTTGTTTCCATTATTTGATTGTAATTTTTTAAGAATGTTTTCTTGTAGGAAAATTGGTTTTGGTAAAACTAAAGTGCCTACCTATCTACATACGCTACTCTATGCTACTTCTAATTTGTTTCTATTCTATAATTGTTATTTCTTTGATATTAAACTATGGCTCTCCATTTTGTATGTTGGTGAGTATCCAAACCAAACTGATCTAACGAAGTTTTTAAGTGTAGGTAGGTAGGTAAAAGCTGCGTCTCTGCCAGAGGGGTTTTTAAGAAACTCCAGATTTCATCTGATTTCGGCACTATTAAATTAAGCAAAATTAATAATTTAAAGCTATTTTTTATAGAGCCAAAAAGGAAACGTCGCTTTTGTAATACGAAAGAGTTGGTAGAAAAACTTGAAAGTCACAGTAGTTGTGAGGTCAGATAGGTAGATTAGTACCTACATAAATACCTTGTACTATAGATTAGTACAAGGTACCTATTTATGTACTAATCATAGGTAGATTAGTAGTCTGTTTTTTTTCAAGTTTTTCTACTAAATCTTTCTTAAAATTCCTTTTTGACTATCACCTAGGTATCTGTAACTTGGCTGGATAACCAAAATTACCGCTAAATAATAAACTGATCTATAATTATACGTACTAAAACTCAGTAGGTATAGTAGGTACACAGACATGGGCATTTTCTTTTTGGCAATTGTACTTCGTCAGCTGAAGACGAACGGTGATTGATTGTCAATTACAATAAAACACAAACTAATGAAGTTAATGAGCTATGTCCGGGAGCAATCATGCTTTGTTATTTGTATAACCGACATCATTGGTACCGTTGAACTCTACAAATAACAGCTACTTACGGCTGATGGTCGAAAGGCGCTGTTACAAAAACAAAAACCTTATACTTACTTAATTTAATTAAGATGGGCGAACCCGAGGTCAGAACATTTGCTAGTGATTTTTTATTGTATACCTAGAGCTGAAACATATCTATATCTTTTAGGTTGACGGAGAATTTTTTTTTTGTGGTTCATTTGTTTTTGCGTGAACGAGTAACAAATATCCATACATCCATCCTCACAAACTTTGACATTTATAATACTAATTAAGTAGGATGTTAGCTTGAATCCTGACGTGATAATAAATTGATTCAATTTCAACTTTTCAATTATCAAGGTTAAGGTTGCCTGGAGGAGATCGCTTTTAGCGATAAGGCCGCCCATTGTACATTATCTGTATTTGTTATTATGTTCTATAATTGTTATTTTTATTTTAATATTTGGTGTGCAATAAAGAATATTTCTATTCTATTCTATTCTATCAAATTAACAATTTTCGTCGGTTTTTTCCACGATACTTCCCTCGTAGCGCAAATGGTAGCGCATTCCCTTGAGAAGGTTGCGTGTTCAAATCCCGTCGAAGGCGATTTTTTTTGGGATATTATTATATTTCTTAGAATGATTCTTGCTCTGCTGTGCTTTTAAAAATATTGATCTGCATTTCAAGAAATGATTGACCATTACAGGAACTCTGCGCATAAAATCTACAAAATAATATCTCTAGATGTCTGAAATTAGCTCAACTGTAAATACTTGAGCTATTAATTGTTAATCCGTTGTTAATAAATGGAACTTTATTTCCAATTTAATTTAAAGCTAATAACAGCTCTACCTGCGTGGTAGGTAAGTATAGGTACTCTACATTATTCTAAAAAGCTATCTTAAAACGGAATGTTATAAAAAAATGTGGAAACCCCAAAACGTCTCAACAAGTTTCAATTTCCAAGAATTTGCAAGTCACATTTGCTCTCCCATCAAAAGATGTGTTATACATAATAAACGAGTTTGATGCGGTCAGCACAGCAAGATTGCATTATAAAATAACAATAAGATCAGGTGGAACAATCCTCGCATTCCTGAAGATATGAGCTGATCATTATATTGATGTCGCACGAATACGACACCAGGGGGCTGACTCTATTTGACGTTAGTAACGAGACGTGATCGAGTCGTCTCATTTTTTGTGATTTGCGTAGTTCCACGTCCGCAGGGTAGAGGCGCTATTATTCGTTTGCTTCCCCGTTCGCTATTATCAGTATTAACGTCAAATAGAGTCACCCCACCGAAGTAACATTACCTAATCTGTGACCGCACTGCGTACAGAATCCTACTTAATATTATAAATGTCAAAGTTTGTGAGTATGGAGTTTGTTCCCCTTTCACGCAAAAACTACTGAACTGATTGGGCTGAAATGGGTATAGTTTGGGACCTGAAATAAAATATAGTGCCCGCGTTTTATACCGATAAAACGCGGGCGAAGGTACGGGCAGCAGCTAGTTCACTATAATTCAGAATATTCTACTAAGATAGGTACTTATATACCTTCACCTACTGCGTACATATTTTGCTTTGATATAGCAGATATCACTAATTGATTTTATCTAATAGGCCTTTTAGGTGTGTAGTCGGTCTGTAGACGCAGTATGCTTTTCTAGGGCCTTCAGGGGTGACGTCATAGAGATCCTTGAGAACTTTAGATCTTTTATCTATGCTGCTATGGTTTGCTCGTCCAGGGAACGAGGTATCACAAGGAATTTAAACAATGTATGTAAGTATGTATATAAAAATGGTCCAGCTATAATTTGAGACCGGCTTTACCGATTTCACATTCATCTTTTTTTTTAAATGTATTCTAAATTTCTAATACTTCGTAGAAGATTCTAACCTAATAAAAAAATTAAGAAAATTGCTTAAAAGATTAGAAAATTTCAGAAAACTGAATGACTACCTTTATTATAAACTTTTTTAATGTAACCTTAGCCCAAGCGTTATACACTCTTTGCTAAGCACGTTTGAAATACCTGTCAGTTGTTTGAATGACAGGACAGCGTATGTCGGCTCAGCTAGTAGTATATAAATTCCTTGGGTATCACGGGTAAGCAAAAATCCTCCGTCTACGGGTATTACCGACAACCTCTGAAAAACTATAGATTTAGGATGAAGAAAAAAACCCAGCTAGTATCATATCTGTGTGAAAAACTGACCTCAAACGCCTTCGAGTTACGTCATTAGTCTATGGCGGGACATGGATAATCTCATAGACCTACATAATGTAGTTTTTTTTTCTACAGATAATCTAATACGAACTTTGGAGGACGGATCATAATTTTAGCGGTTTTAAAGAGGTTTTCCAGGATTTTTCAGGGGAATTAAGGCTCCAGTGTTCCAGTGGACTCCCAAGGTGGGAATCTTCATGTGTCACCCTTTTTTCTTTAGGCATTTTGTTGCTGGACAAAACAAATCTTAAATTTTTGGGCTTAGCCGAACTCGGAAATTATCAAAACAAATTACAATCCGTTTTCAATAAACCTTTATACAAATTATCTTGTTATTTGTTAAGTTATGAAAGCTTTAGCTTTCTCTTCTGTCTTTTTCGTACTTATCGCAATTCCTAGATGCGCCTACGCAACCACATGGACAGATAATGTAGGTTGTTAACCGCTCGACCACCACGAAGCAGTAACTTAACGATTACTATCCAAGATGGATTCGAGATCCCTGAGCTTATTGCCAGCTATTGCCTCTGTGTTGCCAGCTTTCAGCGCTTGATCGCTATTTTATGTAGATTGGAGATTAGAGTCGTGTTAGGAAGTAATTGCTTCAGCTTCGCGTTACGATGCAGGTGTAGGAAATTTGCTTAACAATAGAGTCTGTCCGTTCATCACGTGGTTGTGAAGGAATTTATTAGAGTATAAAGTATTTTAAACTTACGCGATCTGAACACATTATTATTAATTATTCACGGGTATTTATCGCGTTTATTTACCTATTTCTCCGGGGAAATTTATTAGAGTAATGTCTACCGCGGCTTTGTTCACTTTGTCCTGTAAAAAACGTATCCCGTAGCGCTAAAAGTAGATTTATTCAGGAGTTAATAATCTTTCACAAATAGGTACTTGTCTATTTCTAATGTACGCTAAAATGTTATTTGTGTTGCTAACTAAATATGGGGCAATGCAGCAAGCGTCTTGGGGACTCTTCCGACTGTTGATATAGACCAGTTGACAGTTGAGATACTTTTAGATTGTTTGCAATTATCTGTAGTTGGCTCCCATTGGCTCCATTGTTTCAATTGTGAATAAGTGTTCTAATTTAATTTCTATTAAGTATTTGATTCTAAATATATAATTAATATTGTAATTCTTTGTAATACTTTATTGTACACAGTAATACATTGTATCAACTTATCTAATAAGATGTACATAGGCGAGATTAACCCTGAAAAAGGGTTTTTTTCCAGCAAATCTTAGAGTTTTTAGATTGTTTAGAGATTATTATTTTATCAGTTTTCAGAATGCCCTTAGACTCTACTGAAAGAAACCATGCCTCTAGGTATTTACTTAGGTATACCTAGGTTGATACCCTTAAAGAAGACAGCATTCGACACAGTCTTATCTCAAAACCAGAACATTTAAATTCCTAAGTTTTTCGTATTCCGAGATACTCTTCAAGGACGCAAATATCAAAGATTCTTGAACCCAGAGTCGTAAAATAAAGTCTATAATAAAATGCTAATTCGTTGGTTCTGTCTGTTTATTCGGTCGGTCTCGGTACGTACCGGACCTTGAATTTCAATGACTACTTTACATTACTACCTACCTACAAAATTATCGGGTGATCGTTACGTCTAAGCGTGAATTAAAATTTTTGCTGCATTTTTCATGTAACGAAACACATCATCATCACCTCAAATACATATTTGCATACCGACTACGGTCAAGCATGTTGATTCACAAATAGTATTTACTTTGTTGTTACATACACATGATTTGGCAAATAAAAAATCTTTATCGCGGCCTGTCGATCGTAGATCCTTTTCTGGATGTAGGTTTCCTCCAATCGCCTCCACTCTAGACGGGCTTGAACCCTTGACGTCCAATCATGGCCTGCGTGTTGTCGGATGTCGTGAATACATATTTTAGTGGTCTTCCCCTCGGTCTGGTGT
Source organism: Eupithecia insigniata (assembly GCA_947859395.1). NCBI lineage: Eukaryota > Metazoa > Arthropoda > Insecta > Lepidoptera > Geometridae > Eupithecia > Eupithecia insigniata. Next base: position 1,639,586 of record OX402009.1, on the reverse strand, counting down.
GCTGTCGTGCTCTCCACTCCAGCAGTCTTCGCGTCCAGATGAACGAAACATGTAAGGAAAAGTATTTTGTCGCAAATTATAAACCTTTTTCTATTATCTTATGAAAAAACTAACATCGATTCATTGGTATTTTTGGAGCATTTTAGAAAATAAGAGATTTTGGGCTAAACATCAATATTTTCTCAAATGCTCCCAAAATGCAATTAAATCGTAAGTTCAGTGGTTTTATCATAGGTTCATAGAAAATTGCTTACGTTTGCGGCAAATTATTTTTCCTTTAGTTTTAATCCTTGTAGAACGCAGAAAACATTAAAAAACACACACAAAATAAAACCTAACCAACATGAAACGATCGACCAAGCTCATAAGTGTCGATATGCAAATAGCTTGTCTTATAGATATTCAATTTAAAGCTAAGTATAATTGAACGGAAGCCCTTTGGTGTCGAGGCCACACGAGGCATTGTCTGTACGTGTGTCGTCTTAAATTTGATATGACTCAGCATTATACGTTTACTAGCTGCTGCCCGCTCCTTCGCCCGCGTTTATCGGGATATAAGTAACCTATTTATTATGTTATTTCAGGTCCTAACTATACCCCATACCAAATTTCGACCCAATCAGTTCAGTAGTTTTTCTGTGAAAGATGAACTGACATCCATACATCCATTATCACAAACATTGACATCCTACTAATATTAAAGACTAGCTGACCCGTGCCCACTTCCTAGGGCGGTAAACATTTTTAGTGAATCGAACCGAACCGTGAGACCGAGTCGAAGATCAAAGTTGTATCCACTTCCACCAGTGTCTTCGCCACGACAGTAGTAGGTAGGTATATAAGCGAGTAGAGGCTGAAGAGCATCAAATGCCTGGTGCGTTTCGTCAATGTATTGCAAGCGGTCATCCCGGGAACGCAGCACAATCTCCCGCCTGTCACAGTGCTGATCTACCAGGACGACGGCAACATCATTGGTAGCGAGAGCGAGAGTTTGTACAAACCGGATGCTGTCCAGTAGGTCGTTTATCGGCACTAATAACAATTTTGTTATCATTTTGTTGGCTTTTGGGGTATGGGCTCGTATTTTATGTCCTTCCTCGTAGTATGAACTCAAATCATGCTAAGTATCATTTGAATACATTCAGTAGTTTCAGCGCTATGCGCAGCCAAGAAATTTTACCCTACTGCGGGGGGCCACTACGGGGGGCTACTGGGGGTCCCACTGCGGGGCAATGTGGGTGGCCCACTGCGGGTGTAAACTGCCGAGGTCCCCCACTGCCGGTGCCCTCCACTGTGGAGCCTACTGAATGGGTCCCACTGCGGGGGGTACTGCGGGGGGCTACTGGGGGTCCCACTGCGAGGAAATGTGGGGGGCCCACTGCCGAGAGCCCCACTGCTGGTGCCCGCACTGTGGGGGGCTAATGAGGGGGGTACCACTGCGGGGCAATGTGGGGGGCCAACTTCGGGGGGCCATCTGCCGGCGGCCCCCACTTCCGGGGCCCCACTGCCGGTGCCCCCACTATGGGAGCTACTGACGTCCCACTGCGGGGCAATGTGGGGGCCCCTCTGCGGGGGGCTACTGGGAGGGTCCGGTTGCGTTAGGGGCCCCACTGCTGGGGTCCCCACTGCCAGTGCCCCCACAGTGGGGGGCTATCGCTCTCTACCGCCCTTGCCCCGCGCGCCATCCTGCAACGCGCAAAATTTCACTTCCATCCTCTCTCATAAGGGAACCCTTCTGAGTTCCGGGATAAAAAGTATTTTATGCCCTTTCTTGTAATATGAACTTAAATCATGCTAAATTTCATTTGAATACCTTCAGTAGTTTCGGCGCTATGCGCAGCCAAGTTTTACTTTCATCCCCTCTCCCAAGGGAACCCTATTAAATCCGGGATAAAAAGTATCCTATGTCGTAGTATGTACTCAAATCCTGCCAAGTTTCATTTCAATACGTTCAGTAGTTTCGGAGCTATGCGCGGCCAAGATACAGACAGACAGACAGACATGATGGAAAAAAAAATCATTTTTGGCATCAGTATCGATAATAGAGTGCCCTCCAAAAAAAAATTTCAAAATATCTTCAATGTACAGATTTGGACCTGTTACAGTTTTATTATAAGTATAGATTTAAAAGTTTGTATGGATCATATTTGTTACTCTTTCACGAAAAAACTACTGAACTGATTAGGCTGAATTTTGGTATGGGTATAGTTTGGTACCTGTAACAACATATAGGCTAAGGCTAAGGCGGGCGAAGGCGCGGGCAGCAGCTAGTTTATAATATTAACAGGATTCACTGGGATCATTGAACACCAAATTTTGACCTGTTTAAGAATGTAAACCAAAATAAACTGAATAATTAAAGATTATTTATCGGGTATTTATCGCGTACCTTTTGTTATATTTTCCCCTACGTTTCCATCGCGTTACAGCGATCGTGGTCACGGGGCGACTGGATGTACTCGGAGCTACCGCCAAGAATTGATGGCAGTATCCACGACAAAATAAACTGCTTTCGCTCTAGCGAAAACACGACGTGTAACTACCTAATCATTACTAATTAATTAAATTACCGTAAGTGATCTTTATATTAAGAAAATGAGAAGATGGCGAGACAATTCAGCCTTATTATTTTATCACCTGCAGAATAAATATTAATTTCTGATTGGTTATTCGGCCGAGCTGACAACGAACATCGAATAAGCATGAATCCCTACCTAGCTATAGCTACCTAACCTAGCTATAAAATACGTAAGTATATATTTACCTGATAAGATTCTTGTACTAATTTATTAATAACTAGCTGCTGCCCGCGCCTTCGCCCGCGTTTTATCGGGATAAAAAATAGCCTATATGTTATTCTGGGTTCCAAACTATACCCATACCAAATTTCAGCCTAATCGTTTCAGTAGTTTTCGCTTGAAAGAGGAACAAACATCCATCCATCCATTCTCACAAACTTTGACATTTATACTCATAATATTAGTTTTGGTGTTATCTTGACCCAAACTTTTTCCTCCACAAAGTAGGATTTGTATGACTCGTTTAAGCAATGTTTGCCATGAGTCTAACGTATGCCCATTCAATACCGCATAATACCCATTATTATGTGAAATGTGGATGGAGAACTTCCTAGTAGAAGACAATGCAGTCGTGTCTCATCAATGCATGCAAACAGATTAATAATGCATTTGGAAAGTCGAATGCATTTTCTTGAGTGGTAAACCAAACTACGCTTCTACGCTGCCCCTTTATGCGTGCGATTTGAATCTGATCTAGGTATAAAATATAATCTCTATCATATTATCTTATAGTTGAATGTTGTTTCTGTGTTTACTTATCTCGGGTTTTGATTTCTCATTTATTTTTTTACTGCCTTTTTTGTGTTTTTATTTGGTTTTTAATGGATAGATACATATTGTAACACCTAAGCATAGCCGTTATTATTAAATAAACTAAGTACCTATCTGAAAATTTATATAAAAAAGCAAGCCAAGTTAAGCCAGCAAAATTATCCCCATAAACTTGTGCAATAAACCAACACACACTGTACATAGCTAAACAGGTACATATTTTATAGCATGTTGCTCTGCAGCCATAAAATAAATCGCGGCGTAGAATTTGCTCTTCAATAGTCAGCTTCGATTACTTTCTTGTGCAGACCGGTTGTAACCATTCTGACACCTGGTGATCTGTAATTACAAGTTCCTGGCTAACCACTTTGAAGAGGTGAAGTAATGGTTAACAACTTCGATTGCGCTGTCAGTGGACGAACAGAGCGGGGGGAGGTGGAAGAGAACCCTCAAGTGAGTTCAATGGCGAGGACTAGTCTCACGTCACTGTAGAATAGGACACAGATTAAGGCAGGTTTGAAAGGAAATCTCTTGCGCAGCATTATTTCTGAAAACTGTCAAATCTCTCTCTTTTCTGTTTCAGTAGACTTGAGGACGAATGGCTTGGATATCTATTTTGCGTCATAGGTATACTTTGACCGGGGCTATACAAACAAAATTGGTTGAAAAAAACAAATAAAACATAAAAAAAAAAATAAGTGGGCTACTAATATCCATACAAACTTTGACATTTAAAAGTTTGTATGGATATTTGTTTCTCTTTCACGCAAAAACTACAAAACCGATTAGGCTGAAATTTGGTATGGGATTAGTTTGGGACCTGGAATAACATATAGGCAATTTTTTATCCCGATAAAACCCGGGCGAAGGCGCGGGCAGCAGCTAATGTATATATTTTTTTAAATTTATACCGTTTATAGGTGAGGCGCGTACTACGTAAGTTAAAAACAAGTGACGTACATAGAGTGAAAGAGGACACAGCATTTTTGACTGCTTTTCGAAACGCAATGAAGTGAAGAGTTGCGTAGGGAAACCATGCCAATCCCTAGAAAGATCATAATTTTTTTGACCCTGAATTAACCACGAACGAAAAAATACTATGCGTCGTCGGCATGTGCCCGACTGTGGGCATAAAAATAGGGGAGGCCTTTGGCCAGAAATTGCAAAGTATTGGCCCCCAGTCTAAGAGCCTATTACTTTGCCTGGGGAGTCTAGGCCATTTCTTTTATGGCGACAGTGAAGTCGTGGCTGTAGGTACCTTACTTAGGTTCCGATTACAGTTCAGTACCTACACTTAATTTTAAAAGAAAATTCGCAAGCAAAAGTTAGTGGAATCTAGAGTCCATTCCACTATTTCCACATTTCCATTCCACTAGCTTTTGCTTGTGATTTTTCTCTGGTCTAGATTCTAGACATACAAAACCTAGACGGCGCGTGTCTCAGAAACTCATGCCGTAACTGTACAAGCGATTCTGATCGAATTTCATGCAACCGCTAGACACTGCTTGGTGATTTCAGTAAACCACACAGTGCTGAGCAGTTTCCGGATCAAAAATAACTGTACCTAACTTTTTTCATTTTTATGGGAAACTAGCGACCGATCACTGCTTTACTCGACTGGCACCTGGCATTAATAGAATTACATAAATTAGTTTTTAGAATCGGCCCACTCACTGTCAGAGCGGTACATTTCATGGATCTCATAAATAAGTTTTTACTAGATCCATGATATGTATTCATGGATCTCATAAATAAGTTTTTACTAGATCCATGATATATATTCATAGATCTAATAAAAACTTATTTAAAATCAAAATACCTACTTGTTTATGTTGGTACCTACAACTAAAAATCTATTCATCTTAATTTATCCCCAAAACAACACCGCAAATAAGTCCGTAGGTAAATACATTTAGTCCGTTCTCAGTTTGTCATCTATTGACACACTTTCTTCGTAAACACAAGGCTTGAGTTGAGATGGAAAGCAAAGCTATTATATTTGAGGAGACGACGGTACTGCCTGGAGGAAATTAGAAATTATTGCTTTAACGAGCGCAGAAAGTAGAGATACCTCCATCTACAAAAAACCAGCACTCATGTAGAGCCCTGGCCTTGACTAGCATTGAAGAAATTCTTAACAAATCTTACATCCAAATTGGATGCGCTATTAGTAATCTGTCGTTGTTTTTTAGTGTGAACGTTGTTGGAATCATTCTCCTCGAATTCGTTATTATTATCATCATCGAGTTGTATTCGTATAGGGGTAGGAAAATATGAATAACATTTTTAACCGACTTCAAAAGGAGGAGGTTCTCAATTCGTTACGATATGTTACGCGATATCTCCGCCAATTTTGGACGGATTTTGAAAATTCACTTAAATGTTTTCACTTAAATGCACATCAGATTGTCCCACTACCACCGTAAAATAGACTTATCACTAGAACACTCGACGGCCCTAATAATACATTCTTTCACTATTATATAGAAACCACGTTATTTGTGAGTGTTATAGGCTATAAACAATATATTAACAACTAAAAATGTTTACCGCCCAACGAAGTGGGCACGGGTCAGCTAGTCTTAAAATAAGTGAATTTGAAGTTAAAATATTTTTATTTGTTTATTTATTTTTTAATATCATATTAGCGTCTGGTCGAAGCGACGCGTGACCCGAGAGCTGGTGAGTATCTGGCTCAGCGCATTGTGGGGCAATGCAGCCAGCATTTTGCAATCTGGCAATGCTAATGCACTGCGCTAATATGATATTAGATTACAGCAATGGATTTGTCAATCTTTATGAATGAGACATAAATGAAAGAAAGGACCGTAGTCTCAAAAAATTGGATGACACTGTCATAATATCGAAATCGGAACCATTTTCGGATTAGAAATCACTTTCGCTTTTACGGAATCTCGTAAAATCTGCGGAGCGGCACGCGCTTGGTAACACACAAGTGTTATAGTTGTTTAGACAAACTGACCATGTGAAAGTAGAGTTTTATTAACACTTTCATTGCCCATGACGTACATGGATGTCTTCAACTAGTTCTTACCTTAAGCTGGGCGGTAAATGTTTCCATCTTTCGCCTGTAAAGGTGTCTTGACCTCTGTAACGTAGTCTGTGCACAGATTTATTAATGAAACTGTAGGTAGGTACCTACCGCCAGCCATGCCAACAATATTTTCTTTCGGAACACTGGGTGTCAAAAATCTCAAATTTATTTGGGATATGCCTGTTCTAGTTGAAACAAAAATTAATACTGCACAGTATGCAAAGTAATAATGGAACATGTAAAATTCGGAACAAAACAAATTGCAACGGCACGGGTTTGTATAGGTAATCCTGTTGATCTTTTTCTTAGTTTTTTTTTTACCAATTTCTATTTCTTTGTTTAAAGATACTTTCAATTAACCAATATTACTTAAAATATAAATTTACGTCTACACCAATAAATATTATATACATAAATAATAAATAAATGAATTTACGTCTTCATGCATAATCATTGTATGTTCCAATTTTTTATCGACACTTTTTATATAACACTACCTAGTATAAAACAAAATCGCTTCCCGCTTGTCTGTCTGTCTGTCCCTATGTACCTATGCTTAGATATTTAAAACTACGTAGCGGATTTTGGTGCGGTTTTATTATAGATTTTATTCAAGTGGAAGGTTTTTATGAATGTATGTATTATCAGCATTGCACCCGTGCGAAGCCGGGGCGCGCCGCTAATTTATTTTAGTAGGTATAATAACAAAGAATATTACAATCAAATAAAAGAAAAAATAGAACGAGTATTTACAATTGAAACAATTGAGCAGACTGTTACAAATATTCAAACATACATATATAGATAGCTCAACTGGTCCATATCAATCAAACCAGTCGGAAGCGTCCCCAAGACACTGGCTGCATTGCCCATGGCAATGCTAATGCGTTGCGCCAGATACTCACCAGCTCTCGGGTCACGCGTCGCTATGACTACATAGGTTTTAAATAAAAACTAAAGAAAAGTCAGTATAAAGCTATCTAAAGTGTATTTATCCAGTTACCTCGATATTAGAACGCAAATGAAGCCAAAGACGTGTTTCTATCTTTAGACAACGATCGGACTGCATTTTTGTGCCAATTCTAAAGATAGATCTGCAAAAGTTTTTCAACTTGCGTCACTGTAACCGCAATATTACTTGACTAGATTTTATCTCAGGAATGCACACGCACATATTGCATATAACCACCTTTATGAATACCACGTCCACAAGCGAGTGTCGTTGGAGATAGTTATGTTATTGGACTACTTTAAGGGGATTGAAAGAATAAAATTCTCTCAATTTAGGAATCCATTTCAAAATAGTCCAGTAAGTACGTCTAGTATGAGTTTGCAATAATTTATATAATGAGTTTTTCGTACACTATGCAGAACTAAGGCTCTGGAAATAGAAAAAGGAATTTCTTGTGATTCTTGTGACTGAAGATTTAATGTGTTTTTCATTTTCATTCTTCGTATTATTCATCCTAACTTGATATTATAAATGCGAAAGTGTGTTTGTTTGTCCTTCCTGTTCCTTCACGCCCTAACTAAGCAAGCAACCAATCGACTTGTTTTTGGCAGTTAAAAGGATGGAGGTAGGTAATAGGCAACTTTTTGTATTGGTAAAATATCAAATTCACATGCGAAATTTACGGGAAAAAGACGTTTTTATCCCCCAAGAAATGTGAAAATTTAATTTAACGCGGGTGAAACCACTAGTAAAATAAAAAAGTAGACAGTGCAACCCCTCAAACCCAAAATACGTATACTTAGGTATACATTACATAATTTGTAAGATATCGTCTAGTGTCACGCAAATCGTTAGTGCATATTTTGCTAGTTATTTACGTAAGTGCGGGCTTATAAGTATTTCATATTTTTATAAGTATTTTGCACTCCACTTTGGTGATGTAATTTGCCTCGGCAAAGCCGGCTGTGGAGCTGGTTACATAAGTGGTTAAGTTAGTTAGGAATAGACGTTTTTCCACGTGCGAAATCATTAGTGATCATCATCTGTAAGACAGATCGCCCCACAACCGTCGCGTCGTCGTCCGCGCCATCGCATCGTATTCTCGGATTCAAATTATCATTCGATCGTCTAAAAAGTACCTGACTTTATTTATGGGCACTTTGAATCCCTTTGGAACTCCTTTTCATTATTGGCTATGGGCATGATTCGTCTAATTTTATCTATTCGACTTGCCACTAAAATTTACATATATATATATATATATATATATATATATATATGTACCTCTATCTATAGATCTGATATACCTACCTATTTTATAAATAAAAAATAATTAAAATCGTAAAGCCAAATTACTTACGCACTGGTTTATCAAATCTGGTTTGGGCGTTAGGGCCTTAGTTAGGGCGTGAAGGAAGGACAAACAAACAAGGAAACTTTCGCATTTTTATATGCGAAAGTGTCTTTATTTGTTTATCCTTATCCTAACTAATATTTGATTATTAGTTAGGATAAGGATTGGTAGGTATAACATAGGTACATACATATATAAGAGTGAAGGTTCTCGAGTGGCGACCGCGATGCAATGCGAAATGTAGTGTGGGAAGACCTTCCACTCGATGGACTGACGACATCGTGGGGGTCGCAGGGAGTCGTTGGATGGAGGCGGCTTAGGACCGCTTTTTGTGGCGTCGATTTGGGGAGGCCTATGTTCAGCAGTGGACGTGTACGGGCTGATGATGATAAGGATTGGTAGGATGATAAAAGTAATTTGTGAAAACGAAAAAAACTCCTTTACCAACTAATTACGTAATTCCAGAAGTCGTTACCTACATAAGAACACCGACAAGAACTTGCAAATTAAATTACTTCGCAGTCAATCCTTAATGTCCATACACACCTACAGTACATAGTAACTGTACGATGTAACCATCAAGAAACAAGACTATGAATAAATATCATATTGGCCAAGCGTGAGAAGCATATTGCAACTACGGTTCCGACAGTATGCGGAATCGGAAAATTGAGAAAATATTGATCGTTCCCGTTCTATTTTTGAATGTCTCTATAATTTGACTGATCAATAATTTATTTTCATAAACAAATAAATAAATAATAAAATCTATTTGTTTTGTTATTTTACCTCGCACTCGGCTTATTAAATTTCTTTGAAAATCTCGTTATTTCGGACAACTATCCAACTATCCAAAGAATATAGTTTCAAATAAGCAAGCTTTCCCAGACAATCTGGGTACTGCATACATCCGTTCATATTGATTTGCGTCAGAGTAGGTACCTAGGCCAAATGGTCCAACTAGGTAAATCCAACTTCGATAAAGAGGTCAGCCGACGAATCCAACTCGGATGGGCAGCGTTCGGGAAACTTCGCAATATCTTCTCGTCACAGATACCGCAGAGCCTCAAGACGAAAGTCTTTAACCAATGTGTGCTACCGGTGATGACTTACGGATCCGAGACGTGGTCGCTCACTATAGGCATTGTGCATAAGCTCAGTCACCCAGCGAGCTATGGAGAGAGCTCTGCTCGGAGTTTCTCTACGCGATAGGGTCCGGAATACGGAAATTCCTAGAAGAACCAAAGTTACCGACATAGCTCTCAGAATCAGCAGGCTGAAGTGGTGATGGGCAGGCCATATAGCTCGTAGAACCGATAACCGCTGGGGAGTAAAGGTTCTCGAGTGGCGACCGCGATGCAATGCGAAACGGAGTGTGGGAAGACCTCCCACTCGATGGACCGACGACATCGTAGCGGTCGCAGGGAGTCGTTGGATGGAGGCGGCTCAGGACCGCTATTCGTGGCGTCGTTTGGGGGAGGCCTATGTTCAGCAGTGGACCTGTACGGGCTGATGATGATGATGATGAGGTACCAAATAATTATTTAGGCGGCTAGATGATAAATTCCATGTCATCATAATTTTCTTGTCCTTTTCCCACTTAGTAAGGTCGTCATAACAGGTCTTCTTCTTCCATTGGCTAGTCGTCATCTCAGCAATCGCTCCTTTTTTACTCATGTCATCTTTCACACAGTCCATCCAACTTATCTTAGCCCTACCTCTACTCCTATATCCATACACCTTCATATCTAACACTTCTCGTAACATGACACTCTACGATGAATTCTATGTGATTGCTATTTTTTAGAGATGAGTCCGGTATTCAATAACTAACTCAGTACCTGTTAGCATGGTCCTAAAATAGCTAACGCTATTGTAAAATCCGCATACCGATAAGGAATAACTGTGCAAAGCGAGCATCGCGCCTAACCGACCCTGAGCCATAACTACCCAACGCTTCAATACCTATACTTACCTAATTATCATCTACGCATAGGTACTAGCGGATCGTTCACCCATAAAGTTATGTAGCTGCAACAAGTATTGTATTTGGTATTTCTAACCAAATCGGTTAGAAATATATTGGGTAGAAATCAGGACAGGTATAAGGTATTGTAACGTTATTGGGTACCAGTTCGTACTAGCGGTATTGAAACAAAATCCCAACTAATAACCGGTAGCCAAAATATCCAATAACTCCCATCCCTATTTTTTATTTGGTCCATACCTACAAGTTTCAATCACAGTCCAAGGAACCCCAACCAAGCTGAGGTGTCGGAACCGGAGCGTGAACCGTGACGCAGTGGACAACGACCCACTGGGAAATAAAATAGCCGAATTTATTTTAACCTATGTATGCGCCATGAAACTTTGCGCGTGGTAAAAATACCATTTTTTCTATGAATATATTCCAGATCCATAGGTATTTTGCTTCTGGCCACGTGGTTTAGGGTACCTAGGTATTAATAGAAAAATATATTTTGGTCGTTTTTATTTATATTTATTTATTCGTTCGTCTTTTGGCATCGATGAACGACACATTCATCAAAGTATTTTGGTTACCTATCTTATATGTATGTATCTAAATACGAAAACGCTCCTGATTCGTTAGGGGAGAACCAATAATATTCTAGGGAGAACTCAGAAACTATCGATATAGTTCTGTAGGAGATGCAATTATAAAAGACGTACCTATTCTTAAAGCGAGAGTATAAAGATGATAATGGAAAATGTGTTTAGGCACCAAAGTACCATATTTTTCTGACATTTTACACTCTGCAACTCTGAGTTCCACTATAGACTTTTCACGTAGGAAATGTGGGTTAGGTTCATATAGACTAGATTGCATTTAAACTACATAAACAAAACGTTGTAATTGCATAGTGCCTTAGTAAGCACAATGCCTGTTTTGCAGAATGCCCTAGTAAATAGAATGTCTTAATTGTACGATCGATCGTTCCAAGGTTGTCTGGTAGAGATCGCTCGTGAGCGATAAGTCCGCCAATTGTCACATTTCTGTTTTGTATCAAATTGTTTGTGAACTGTTTTGTTAAGTGTGCAATAAAGCAGAAGTTGCAAAATGACTAATAGATTTTACGACCAGCACAGACATCGTAGAGCTACGCCTACGACCAGTGATTTTTAGGTAGACAAAACATTTATTTGAATATTCGAAATATTTATTTGACATTATCCTACTCGATTGAAATGAAACGTATTTGTCAGGGAACGCTATTGTACCTACCTATCTATTTATGTGAATAATCTAGCATCCATCATAAAAAGAAGTAATTTGTATTTATTTAGAAAACGCCACATCACATTAATAAATAAAAATGCGAAAGTTTGGATGTTTGTTAGGTATTTCTTTACGTCAAAACTACTGAACGGACTGAAATTTGATTATATGTATGTAGTTCTACTGATTTATAGGATAAAATATAGCCTATGCTTTATTCCAGGCCTAGAACAGTTCTAGGCCTGGAATAAAGCATAGGCTACATTTTATCCCGTATATCAGTTTCCATGGGATAGAAACAACTTTTAAACATTTCCATAGGAACAACGCGAGCGAAGCTAACCCGAAGGCAGAAACTAGTAATCCATAAAATTTCTGTGTATGTACATATATACACTTTTACAGTGTTGATACAAACAAACAGTAAGATCGTTTTCTGTTAGGTAATTAGATGAATTTTTCTTCGTAAAAGAACAATATACTGTGATACGGGTATAATATCTAATGACAGTGCATCAAGCAATCTTGGATTATCTTGGATTTACAACTTTGAATAGTTTCTTAGACAATCTAAAACAGTTTTGAATGTTTATGGTTAGTTTACACGAGATTTTACTAGAGTAGCGCGTTGAAATCTTTTCAATGGGCGCCACAGTTTGACAACGTGCGTCATAGATGTCGCTTGTAGAAAAGTTAGTTCGCGTAATCAAAACATTTTTCAGTAAGATATAACCCGGCTTATTGTATAAAATAAAATCAAATAAAACTGTGTGTAGAAGAAAAAGCTACCCTCTTTGAACTCCTTTCATTTGGAAACATTGCTGCTCTACATTTCGTTTCTCATGATGAACATGATGAGTGAACTTGTATTGGTCTGTCATCTATGGTAGTACCTATTTTTTTTGTATTATTTTTTTATCAGTTTCTTTTGGCATCGATTTCTAAGTTAGGACTTCGCTCGGTTTCCGGTATGTTTAAGCGACTTCAAAAAGAGGAGGTTATAAATTTGTCTGTATGTTATTTTTTTGTATGTGTTTTACGCGATATCTCCGCCATTTCTGGACCGATTTTGAAAATTCTTTCACTACTATACAGAAAATGGTCCCGAAGGAGTCCTATAACTTTTCATCTCCAGGGAATTAGTATTTATTCCGCAAAACTTAAAAAAAGTGCAAAATTAAGGGAATTTGAAGTCGGTTTATCGTTTTTTTTAAACATGCCATATTATTGACAGTAAGATTATTGCATAGGTACAATACAACTCTACCTTCGCTGTATATTTACGGAACTGCTGTGTTTATTAAAAATAACCCTAGTTTGTATAGTCAGCTCTCTGATGTCGTCTCTCGAAATCTACGAGATCAAAGTCTGCAGGCCGAACTCAAACTCCGACTGCTTTGATGCAAAAGAGTGTATTTTTCATGGCGCCTTCCATTTACAATAAAATACCCAAATCATTAGGGGAACAACCGCATTCACAGTTTGAAAAAAAAGCCATTTTGGAACGCAAAATTTTATTTCATTAGATTGTAAGTTACTTTATGTCAGACAATTTTTTTTTTTCGATAATACGACGGTAGGTTGCAAATAAGTTTTATAATTTTTTTTTTAATTTTTATGCATAATTCTATGTTTAATATTTTATGTTATGATTTTAATTTATTTTCATTTACTTTCATTAATTTAACACTTTATTTGACATGTAGAAAAATATTGCACGCCGTACCGGTAGAAATACATACATTGTTTCTCATATTAACATACGACATCTATGTACCTTATACACATGTATTTGATGCAATAAAATATTACTTTACAAAATATATACTACGAAAGCCGACTGTACGTACCCACTCGGCTTTCGCTACCACTCTGGAATTCGGGATAGCCTTTATTGTGCGCTAGCCCGATTTACTCGCCTAGTGTCAGCGAATCATAGATTATAAAAACCAGCAATACACAGACGAAGACGTCTCGCTTTAATAAGTGAGAAAGTATAACGTATCTACAGCAATTACCGCGTTAAGGCGGTTTCAAACATTCTACGGATCATCTGAAGGAAACCTACCGGTAATAATAACGTTGGAAACAAGACCTTAATCAGTTCACGATATGGCACAAATTGATTCGAAATGATTATTTATCCGTTATGCTCTACCGTTGAACGTGAGTCGGAACGAAATTATTGTTAAGGTAAATTAACCCTTCGGTGTTTAGGGTATATGACCTAGTTTAGTGCTGCGGTTATTTATGCACCTGCTCAAGGTGAAGTCAAAGCTTTTTTTACTTTATTTGTGTATAAAATGTCGGGACTGTTTGAATATGCAGACAGCAAAAATATACTTAATATTTGGTTTTTGGGATCCGACCGGTTTTCCTGGAATAATAAGTTTAGTATAGTATAGTATATAGGAATAGTAAGTACTAGTAGTTTACTAATTAGTTTACCAGCGTTTTTCTGTATTATGTAGGTAATTTACGAAAAAAGTAAAAGACTCGACTACCAAGAAAAAAAAACGAAAATGAAAACGTAATACGCTAACTCCACAGGCCAATCTACATTATTTGGAAAAAAGAGAACATCATTCCAATAAGGCTGGTTTCTGATAATAATGACGAGACGACGACACGAGTAAGTTTTTGCTGCTATTAATCACAAAAATATTTCCATAGATGCGGCGATAAAGACAAATACACAATAGAGAACAGTAATTGGAAACTAAGTGAAAGTATTCGAAGCAATAATCTGAGTCGATTTCTTATGCCATATTTGATGCTCGATTACTTCATGTGGAAAGTTCGAGTGACCTTTCTATTTCGTAACTTGATGATTGTGCTTTTTTATCCATAGATGAGCACTTGCTTTGTTTGCTTAAGGTAGTGGTACCTACCTACATAGCTATTCAGTGACGTTCTGATGGGCTGGTCTTGCCTCTATTCACACAGCATCATCATTATGTCAAAGTTTGTATGGATGGATGTATTGATATTTGTTACTCATTCACGCAAAAACTACTGAACCGATTATGCTGAAATTTGGTATGGGTATATTTTGGGACCTGGAATAACATATAAGCTATTTTTTATCCCGATAAAACGCGGGTGAAGGCGCGGGCAGCAGCTAGTATCTGATATACTTAAGTTATTACATTACATGACATAAACAGATTTTTTTTAGGTATATGTACATAGAAAATACCCAGAATAAATATTTGCAGATCGTACAAACATTTTTTCCCGCATTTTAACCCGCAACCTCCTATGTCGCAGGCGGAGCTTCGCCCGCAGCGCAACGAAAGTTATCGACTTATACGTAAAATCATTTGCATTGTAAATACATGTGTGCAATATTTTTAGATCGATGGTGATGAAGAAAAGGTCCTAAAATTTCTGCAAGGAATGAGCAACTCATAAATAATGGCATATTACCTAGAAAATGACAAGGAGACTACGCTTTTTCGGGAGAATGGTCACTCACTCTTACGAGATCCTTAATTTTAAGTTCCAGAGAACTAATGATTGATCTGAGTTTGTAAGTTTTATTGTAATAGGTAGTCCATTACAATAAAACGTAGCCAAGTCCAAACTTTGCTTAGCTTGGGACTAGATGATGCTGTGTAGATTGTTCAGCGTAATTTATTTTGTATTTTAATGTATCACACATCAAACAAACGATATACCTAAGTATAAGTAGGTAATGCACCTACCTATATAATACTGTCATTGAGCTAGCTCAGTGATTTATGAAATTGGTAAGTAAGATTTTAAGTAATATCTTTTAAAAATATTAAAATGCAGATCTAACTATATTTTAATGTAAAATCGCAAGTCCTTGGATGAGGACATACAAATTAAATAATTAAGCACCGGTCCTACCAGTAGTTAGCCCCCGGTATTTGGAAATTGGACATTTGTGTCGCAATGTACCTGATATGTATTCCGTGTAGCGAACGATTCGACAGTGAGTGGGCCAGTTAGCGAATTAGATTGGCCATTTGTCTATAACATAGATGAGCTTCGTCCTACCTATTACAAATTCCTCACGCTGCTGCGAGACAAAAACCTCTCATCATCTTCGCAAACATTCAAGGTTTTTTGTTCTAGCGTGTTCAGAATTTTAATATCTTTTAACGTATAAAATTGAATTTTTTGGCGTAAGTACTACATTTATTTCTATTGCTTAATTTAACTTATTTAAAACGGTACCAGATAGAAAAGGCTCAATTTTATAGCACCTTCTCTACTAACGACTAACAATGAGAAATAAATTGGAAAAGCAAGGTTTCTCGCAATAGGTCTAAGTTAATGATGACATTAACAACTATTCGAAGCTCTTCGGCGTAGTAGATGGTAATTGAAGATTTAAATCCGGCATTCTGCCAAACGAACTTGATGACTTTGGATTCTTAATCACATCGTTCCATTGGACCGTTCGATACAAGTACAAATTCTTGGAGAAAATTACAGGTGTTGAATACAACAAAAGCTTGCAAACTTACTGTAAGCTGCGGTAGGAACAATCAGGAAGCTCAATTCATTTCCATATCTCAAGAAAAAGGTAGGAAATCGTACAAAGTTGCACAAACACTGTCAAAAATGCACACACCACAACACTATTTTGCAAGTTTTCTTCTTCATGTAAGTAATTCACTAGTCGGTATCCACGACGATTCGCGTAAAGACATTCGTCTCAGGTAGAGTTAATGTAGAGACTGTCGCTGACTGGCGCGGTGGGTGTAGGTAAGGTAGTGAACGAGTTGCCTTGCGTCTGCGCAGGCTTTGAGGCGAGTTCATCGAACGAGAGCGGCTCAGACGTGTGCCGTAGTGGGTATGGTAACTTAACCCTTGAGGTAGAAAACTTACCGCTGATTTACTCCTATCTAAGAGCCTATAGGTAGGTAGGTAAATCATATTACAATAAGCTCTACTAGGCTTTAGGTATGTTCTTGTTAAAAGTACCTTGGTAGGTACTTAGCTACGTAGCTACTAACATTAATTAGGTATCTAAGTAAAATAAGTAGATACCTCCTTTAAGTGCTGCGTGTAGTGTTGATTTGATAAATTATTTAAAACCCAGTTAAAACCTATTACATTATTTTGATTGTTATTTTCTCTGTTTATAAAGGCATGTTCACTTTAAAACCGAACTTCAGTAAGTATTTTAAAATCTGCATTTTTGGTTCGGCAGCGGCGAGTTCTATCAAGGTATCGGGACGCTTATATTTAAAAAGCTGATTACGATAACAAATAATTAAAAAAACTTTGAAATTATTATTTTTCTCTGTAAAGCCCCTTCTTAATAAAGAGTGCAATACAAATATGTACCTATATAGTAAGCACCAAGCTGTGTGTGATAGGATAGAGTAGCGATTCTGCCTCACCGCTCTGGCTGCACCACCCCGCCGCCTTCGGAAGTCGGAAGTGCACATTTTTTTATGGCTTTTATTTGGCTGTTAGACAAAATATCCGAACGAAATATCTAATAAAGTCACAAATAAATGACCAGCTAAATTAAACAATATCAGAGGAAAAAGCTGCGTAGAATGAGAATGGGTAACCAAAAATCCTCCGTCTACGAGATGCGTAGACTCAGGCAAAGAGGATACTGGGATACAATAACTACGTAAGACTGAGGAAGGTTAAGTAAGCATAAGGGTAGGTAAGCATAAATCCTCCGAGTTCGGTAAGCATAAATTCTCGGTCTGCGTCATCAGTAAAGACCGTAGACCGAGATTTTTGTTGGTAAAGACGTGTATTTTACTCTAAACTAAAGAAAATAAAATTAATGTATGACAAGGAATATAGCTATAATGGCTTTTGCCTGTTCATTTGTAAACTGGACAATGTTACAAAAAAAGAAACAAACGTCAACTGTCAGATGTCAAACAAACATCCTGCTGTCATCGACCTTTACGTAGACCGTGACTTTCAGTTTCTTGCGAATATTATTGTGAATTTCTGTTATTATTCAGTGCACAATTCTTAACATCATACTGCATAATAATGCCTAAAGTTTCTGGTAAGATTCATACCCAAAAAACTTATAAAACATAGTAACCGCTTTGTTGTAAATTTAGGTTAGTCGGGAGGAACGAACAAAATATTTCTGAAAACAAGTTCTTATTAGTATTTCTTGTATTATTACAGCTAATACTATCTTAAAACGCAGAATTTAATATTGTACTAGCTCAGAGAACATCGACAACGCCATATTAATATTGGTGCTATTTAATTTTATTTCTTACGTATCGGATTGGCATCGTCTTCCGGTCGAGCTTGTTTTCTCAAAAATATCAAAAAAGCAACCGCTAAGTTTAAATTTCATTACTAAAATGTGTATCGTACTCTCAAAGTGTGTTGACCTCTACATGCACAGTCAGCTGCAACCATTTCAAGGCAAACTACGTGTACTTACTACCAACTCTATTTACTTGTTTAATTGCTTAACGTGACTTGATAAGATAAAATAGGCCATCTGGACATCTGATCACTGTCTACTTTTGCAGTAAAAGTGAAATGGGGCAAGGAGACATTCTCTGGGGTGGAGGTAAACACAGATGAAGAGCCCGTGTTGTTCAAAGCACAGATTTTTGCGCTGACCGGGGTGCAGCCAGAACGACAGAAGGTTGTGTGCAAAGGAGTCACCCTCAAAGATGATGATTGGGCTAACTTCAAGTTAACTAATGTAAGTACCTACATCTTACTCAATAACAATAAAGGCATCCAGGTCCATATTATATCAACTTGTTACTTGTATCTGGACTTGTTTCTGCAACTAGGCCACATGTAGCCTATTTTTGCGTGTGTCCAAATGTCTATAAAAGTGCTTTATACCTTTTTAGGCCTGTTGACATTAGTTTTTCTAGCCTATCTTTCTCGGACTGGAAAAAATGCATTTTAGATTCTAAATCCAACACCATAAAGTAAATATATGCTAAAATCAGTCTTTCTGCATTGAAATATGGGGCATCTCTTTCTACACCATGCAAACTGAGCGAAACATCAGACCCAGGAAAATAGCTAACATGCTTGAAAACCACTATTAAAATGACCCTCATATTGCCTACAAAAAATATGCCCATGCAAGCACTTTAAAAAAGCAGAAAGATTTTAGTGTTATGCTAAAAAACATTAAATAAAAAAAATAAAAAACAGGCAGCAATAACCACAAATTATACCTTATAGATAATACTTTGGGTGCCCGCTGTGTATGTCATTCTAAATTAGAATACCTCAACTTTTTACAACCTGGGCAGTGATGCACTTGAGCTCACTCCTGAAAAATTGAATGGAAATATTATATTCTATTATTGTCGCAAACAAACAAGCAAAGGTCAAAAGAGACACATTGTCTTATGATTAACACCTACACACATAACACATCATAGTGAGGTCATTTAAAGACGAAATATTTAGCTCCAAACTTCACTTCTAATAATTCCTATCTTATAAAAATCCTTGGACTTGGTCATTTGAAAAGGTGCTACAAAATTTGATGTACTAGCTGCTGCCCGCTCCTTTGCCTGTGTTTTATTGGGGTAAAAAATTACCCATGTTATTCCAGGTCCCAAACTATACCCATACCAAATTTCAGCCCAATCAGTTCAGTAGTTTTGCATGAAAGAGGAACAAACATCCATAGCTACATCCATCCTTTCAAGCTTTGACATTTATAATGATCATCATCATCAGCCTTAGAGTATCTAGAACGGAAATGTCAACGCAAGGCGTACCCCTCTGCCGGCCATATGGCCATACACGTTTTATAAAACTACTTCACTCGTAACCGCGACCATTAGCTGTCGTTTCGTGTCGCGAAGTAGTGCTCAGTGAAAATGGTGAATTGTGCGGTATTACGGTGTAAAAGACGATCAGAGACAGCAAACTTAAGGTACCACGGTATTTCCTAACACAAGTAAGTGATATTTTTGTCAATTGTTCAATTCAAATGGAATAGCAGTTCCGACAGTTTTAATACGACGCCAACGTCTTGGTAGAGGTGAGTAAAGTGAGTATAAACTCCTTGGTAGAAGGCGTAGTGTGGGGACTAGTCAGTCCAATATATCACGTCACTCAAAATACTAAAATTACAAGAAAATGGAAACCACACCAATAGAAGCCGCTCAAATCGTCACCCTAATCCAGCAAGGGTTCTCTCAGCGTACTATCGCTCGACAGCTTCATCTGAGCCAGTCCTGTGTCTCCAAAGTATACAAGAGGTTTAGAGAGACTGGAAACTTAGTCCGAAGACCAGGATCTGGACGACAGCGATGCACTTCGGCGAGAGATGACCGATTTATTGTCAGCATTCTCTCCGAAATCGACATCTAACCGACGTTGACGTCCAGCGGGAGCTCGGAGAAGTTCGAGGGAGAACTGTCAGCGAGTGGACAGTGAGGCGAAGACTCAAAGAAGCTAACTTGACCCCAAAAAGGCCAGCAACGGGACCCAAATTGTCTACAGCCCACCGACAAGCCTGACTTCAGTTTGCTCGTGATCACTTAGATTGGGATATACAGCAATGGAGCCGAGTTTTGTTCGCGGACGAGACTAGGATGTGCCTGCATGGCAGCGACCGTCTACAGGAGACCGGGAGAGCGATACGCACAATGCTGTATAGCGGAAACAGTGGCATATGGGGGTGGGTCTTGTATGATATGGGCGGGGATTTCAATTGAAGCTAAAACGGAGCTGGTATTCGTACCCGGTGGAGGTCGGGGAGGAGGACTAACCGCAGAAAGGTATATCAACGACATTCTGCTGGGCCATGTACTCCCTTACGCCGGGTTTATTGGCGAAAATTTCCTGCTAATGCACGACAATGCCCGCTGCCACACCGCTCGTGCGACTAGACAGTACCTGGAAGAAGTCGGGATTCCCACAATAGACTGGCCAGCCCTCAGCCCTGACATGAACCCTATCGAACACCTGTGGGACGAGCTGAAAAGGCGGGTACGAAGAAGATCTCCAGCTCCGGCGTCAATAGAAGACCTAAAAACTGCTCTTATCGAAGAGTGTCAGGAAATTCCACAGGATTCCATCAGGAAACTCATTAGGTCAATGAAAAACCGTTTACAAGCAGTCATTAGGGCCAGGGGGGGGCAATACAAAATATTAAGCGGGAAATAACAAAGATTTTAAATAAAAATTTGATATTTTCATATTACTTCTTATTAATTTAAACATCCACAACTTCGAACTATTGTAATAATTCACTAAATGAAGGTAGGAAACTTAATTAAATTTAAATAATTTTTATACCGTTCGAAAGCTAACAAAATTTCTTTTCTATTGTTATACACCAATCTGCAGTTTATTCCATGGAAACTGAAAATATGGTCTGCAAAAACCAGCGATAAAGTGATTCCAGTTTATAGCTCGCAAGTTTATATTAATTGAAGTAAGCATTTGGTGCTAGTTCTGTAGTAGTCGGTAGTAGTCAATCACAATATGGAATTAGGAAGATTGGTTTTGCAAAAGTATACAGATACTAGAATCTCATTTCATATGAAAAAACAGATCCAAAGAAATAGAGTGTACGTCACATTTACAATAAATTAGTCCATTTTAAAAACCAATAGTGTAAAAATTATGTAATATACATTTATATTAAATACCACAATATCATTTTTTTTAATTCCTAGCCATACAAATCCAGCCGCACAGCCGCTATTCTTCTCCTGCTCTTTATTTTTCTCACCCCACCACACCAATTAAGAAACAAAATATTTATCAAAAAAATTCATTCATGAAAGATTCATCGAAATCAGTTCAGTCTTAGAAGTTCTAAGACTGAACCGATTTCTATGAAGATGTTCTAAGTTAGAACCCTAAGATTCATAATTGCGTAATATTTGTTGTAATTATGTAAGTACATACAATAACTATTAGCGCACCGCGGTTTTACTTGCGTAGATAGAAGAGCCTTGTGTTACTCAACAACAGTGTAGCTTTCTATTCGTAGAATAATTTTGAAAATCGGTTCCTTAGTTAAAGAGATTACGTACGCCCTACAAATCTATAAAAAAAGGAAAAGTATAAGATTTTGAACAACTCTGATTTCATTTGAAATCATTCATTTTATCAGTCTTTTTACACCCCATCACTACTTTTTTGTGTAATGTGTAACTAAACAATAGTGTAACAACAGTAATTCTTTAATTGTGTGCTTGTTTTGTGTTTGTGTACAGCTTTTACTTGCGTGTGCGTTTATAGGGACGCTTAATTTTTCTGCATTAGTGTGCGTGATTATGTAAATGTGTGCTGTACCGTGCTACCTCGCCTCCCGCGAAAACTGGTAGAATCATTTTAGTACTAAAAGTAGCGCTTGGCAACTCCCTTTTTAGATACTCTAAGTCATCAGCCCATACACGTCCACTGCTGGACATAGGCCTCCCCCGTACGACGCCACAAATATCAGCCGCCTCCATCCATCGACTCCCTGCGACCGCTACGATGTCGTCGGTCCATCGAATGGATGGTCTCCCATGTAGGGGGGGATTTGCCATAATCACCACGCTTGGCAGATTGGTGACCGCAGTGTTGGTGTTTTAAAATACTCAGAAGGAAGCTGCTGCCCTTCAGCTGGTAGGTTCCCTTAGTCGGCTCTTACAACATCCACTGGTTGAGTTGGAGGGGTCGATATTTGTACGCCGCGGCCCCACGGTTGACATACAACATTTATAATATTACTTAGTAGGATATTAGAAATTGTTATATTTTATCGTTTTAAACTATGCAATTGTTCCAGAATGCCCTAGTCCTGGTAATGGGCAGCAAGGAAGAGGATGTTCCCGCAGCTCCCGAAGAGCCAGTCCGCTTTGTTGAGGACATGAATGAGTCTGAGCTTGCAAGTGCTGTAAGTTACAAAATAATATTTAATAGGATTTCGTCTGCAAAAGATTGTTTTACTTATTATTGTAGGCCTTTGGTGTCCCATTGCAGAGTTAAAGCTTGCTTTCCTCTGCCTATTCCTTAATTTAGGTTTCTGCTATTTATTCTTTAAGATTCAATCATTCCTATTGGAAAAATACTTTTTTGTTTCCAGCTGGATATTCCTGAAGGCCTCATCAACCTTGGCAATACCTGCTACATGAATGCAACTGTCCAATGCCTCAAAACTGTGCCGGAGCTCAAAAATGCACTCATCGGCTATGATAAGAGTAAGTTGGTACTGGTACAAGTTTATTACGTGATCAGGTGTTTTAAGTTTTCCCGAACACAATGTATGTAATTTTTTTTTTATTAATTA
Organism: Eupithecia insigniata; assembly: GCA_947859395.1. Lineage (NCBI taxonomy): Eukaryota > Metazoa > Arthropoda > Insecta > Lepidoptera > Geometridae > Eupithecia > Eupithecia insigniata. The sequence continues at coordinate 1,616,386 of OX402009.1, read as the reverse complement.
CTAAAATATTACCATCTAGCTGCCCGCGCCTTCGCCCATGTTTTATCGGGATAAAAAATAGCCTATTATGTTATTTCAGGATAACTAGTTATTAAAGAGGAATGTTGTAATACATGTCCTGAATGACGGCACCTCGTGAAACCGATATTCACAATATTCACGCACAAATAAATACTCGACAAAGTGCAATGCGCGAAGTTTGTTCCTCTTTCACGCAAAACCTACTGAACTGATTGGACTGAAATTTTGTATGGGTACCTTATTTCTTATTTGATAATAATAACTATGTTTATAGTATACAATTTGACTTGTCTAAGTGCTTATTTTGTAAGCCTAAAGAAATAAAGTTATTGATTCTGATTAGTTTGGGTCCGATAAAACGCGGGCGAAGTAGCGGGCAGCAGCTAGTTTGGAAATAAAAGCCTGTATGTACACTATCATTAATGTTATTATGTTTTTATAGGATCAGGAGGTGGCACATCCGGCGAGTTAACGTCGGCACTAAGCGATACGATGTCAGCACTAGACGGTGGCGGCGCGGGTGCCTGCGCGGGCGCAGCGGCACGTCTGTTGGGCGCGCTGCACACCGCCGCGCCGCGCTTTGCGGAACGGGGACCTGGTAAGTATTACTGCTCATATACACGAGCGGGGAAAGTGCCAACGGCAGAGTTAACTGTAGCCGTCGACACGCGCCGTCGACGCGTGGACGGCATTCGACGGCAGCCGTCGGCGCGTATCGACGGCTACAGTTACCTTTGCCGTTGGCACTTTGCCGCTCGTGTATATGAGCACTTACACTACAAATACTGAATAAATAATTTATTTATAGCCACATATATAGTATGTTGTACAAATATAGTATGTATATACAAATAATTTGGCGTATTTTAAAAAATTATAAACCGACTTCAAATTCTATATAGTAAAAGACAGATAGATAACTCTTTATAACACACAAACACAAAATATATATAGAAGGAATAATTTACAACAATGAAGTACAAAGGGCGGCCTTTTCGCTCTGCGCTTTGAGCTAGAGCGATAAGGCCGCCCTTAATAATGATAATCGACTTCGAATGCCTTACTTTTACACTGTTTTTAAGTTTTGCAGGATAAATGCTAATCCCTTGGGGATGAAATGTTTATGGGACCATCTTGGGATAATTTTCTGTACAATAGTTAAAGAATTTTGAAAATCATAATTGGCGAAAATTTCGCGTAACGTACAAAAAAAAAACTGTGAAATACCGTACTGAAAAATATTTTTTTTGAAGTCTGTTAAATAAAGAGAAATATAAAAATATACGTAATAAACAATAAACATAAATGAAGGATTTAATTAGGTGATGTCGCGTCACGAGTCACCGTCCACAGATGAAACACAACAAGTTTTATCAAAATACACGACTAAATATATGCATACTGCGCATAGCGTATGCGTAAATGATATTCTATTCTATAGAACAGCAGACGTCAGCACTGAGCGACAGGATGTCAGCTCAAGAATGTGACTTGGTATGCTATTAACCTTATGACTGTTTAACGCATTTCTCATAATCTTTCCTCAGGCGGTGGTCTGGCGCAGCAGGACGCGTCCGAATGTTGGTCGGAGATAATCCGGTCGCTGCAAGCTCGCTTGAGGCTGCCTGCGCCTGTCGCCTCTGACAGGTAATCTCTTATTAAATAAATCAATAAATAATGCTGGACAATTCACACAGCATAATCTAGCCCCAAGCTAAGCAGAGCTTGTGTTATGGGTACTAGATGACTTGAGTCCTGTTTAGCTGAGTTAGGGCCATTATAAAAAACCCTTATGTATGTATGTGTCCTCGTCTTTAATTTGGTTTGTAAATATTCATCATCATCATCAGCCCATACACGTCCACTGCTGGACATAGGCCTCCCCCGTACGACGCTTCGTACGGGGGAGGCCTATGTCCAGCAGCCAACGCCACAAATAGCGGTCCGGAGCCGCCTCCATCCATCAACTCCCTGCGAGCGCTACGATGTCGTCGGTCCATCGAGTGGATGGTCTCTCATGTAGGGGGGGATTTGCCATAATCACCACGCTTGGCCGGCGGATTGGTGATCGCAGTGTTGGTGTTTAAAAAATACTCAGAAGGAAGCTGCTGCCCTTCCTCTGGTAGGTTCCCTTAGTCGGCTTTTACGACATCCACGGGTTGCGTTGGAGGGGTCGTTATTCGTACGCCGCGGCCCCACGGCTTGTAAATATTGTTGTTATATAATTCGACTCCTCCGTAGAATAAAGTCCGATTGCAAAGTATCAACTCTACAGATCTGACTTTATTCTAGGAGTAGTCGAGATGTCTTTCTTGTTCGCATCTGCAGTGTGCCCTCCTATGTATTTGCACGCCACTAGTGGCAAAACATGTAGGTCATAATAAATATATATTTTAACATAATTGCATGGTCACACCATGTTAATACTCTTGTTTTAAGGCGAATAAATCATTCTTATACATCAGTATGTCTAATGATGAACATTTTCCTTGAAACAATAAGGATTTGCCGTGATCTCCACCCTTGGCAAGCAGATGTATTGCAGCTGTCAATGCAATTCTCTAATTTTATGACAATTTGTTAATTTTTCCAGAGGCTCAGTAATAGAACAATACTTCGGCGGCACACTGGACGTGTCTCTCGTGTGCGACGAAGCGGAAGAGCCTCCCTCGAAGAGCACCGAGACATTCCTGCAGCTGTCATGCTTCATCTCGCAGGACGTCAAGTATCTACAGTCCGGGCTCAAGTCGGTGAGTGGATAGCAACAAAATATCTCTGTCCTTTTTTACAGTTTATCGGAAAGGGACGGCATGTTTCTTCTGTCTTCGCTTAAGTCGGTGAGTGAAAATTACCAAAATAGCTCTGTCCTTCACAGTCTTCTATGGAAAACGGCATGTTTGGCAATTTGCATTAGGATTCGTTCAGGCGTTTAGGCATGAAATGGCAACAGACCGAGAGATAGAGTTACTGATGTTAACGCAATTTTTTATAACAAAAACCCTAAGGAAAAAATGAAAATGGCTGACCAGTAAAGACGTGTATTTAACACAAAACTAAAGATAATAAAACTAACGTAAGACAAAGCAATATGGCTAATAACGCTATCGCCTGTTCATTTATAAAATGAACAACGTAACAAGAACCTTAAGTTTTTGTTATTATAGTGCGTAAGCCCTGGCACTCTGGGTAACCTCAAATATTTTTTTTATGTTTTACTTGGAAAAATCTATCTGAGTAATCTTCGTTAAGCTTCGACCGTCGCGTCGGCGCGAATAGAGCTCTGGTTAGTCTCGATAGTTTTCAAGTCGACGAACGTCTATAAAATATTGCATTAGTTCATTCAGTTGCCTGTCAGCAACAAGGTAACTTCCTATGCGTGCTTGAGCCAACAGTTAAATAAACTATCTTTACACATCTCTAATATGTATCTTTGTTGCCCTAAAATAAATAAATAAAAATAAAATAAATAAACTAGTGGATGGAATAGAGTGGTCCCGATTTATCGATTTTGTAGAATCTGGAACTCAATGCGTCAGCATCCCTGAGTCGGTCCCGGAGTAGGTACTTGTTGCTTTTAACCCCCTCGACCCCTCTTTTAAGGTTGGGCACCTTAAAAGAGAGGTGTTATAAGTTTGACTTGCATTGTATGGCATTGTAGATCCCAAACGGATGAACTGATTTTGATTTAGTTTTTTGTTGGATAGGTGGCTTGATCGGTCAACAGAGCTCTTAGATACGTTATAGATCAGTGCAGTCGTTCTTATGTTGTGGTATTTCGAAGACAAACTCCGGCAGTTAGAATTTTAAAAAAATTGCTTGTTATCTGTAAAGTAGATACATAAATAACAAGCTTCATCTTTTGTTTCAGAAAATGTCAGAACATATCACAAAGATGTCACCAACGCTGGGACGAGACGCCATTTACACGAAAACAGTAAGAAAACATTTAATTCATATCTTTTCTGTACATAAAGTTTAAATTTGGTTAGATTTTATGTACCTTACGTTATTTTCTTTGCCAGAGCAAAATCAGCCGTCTACCCGCGTACCTAACGGTGCAATTCGTGCGTTTCTACTTCAAAGAGAAGGAATCAATCAACGCGAAGATTCTAAAAGACGTGAAGTTTCCTCTAGAGCTCGATGTCTATGAACTTTGCTCACCGGAACTGCAGGAGCGGCTGGCGCCTATGAGGAGCAAATTCAAGGTAAAATATATCGTATTGTCAGTGGGACATAATTCAATTTCTCATAGTTTATTTGCATTTCGAAGTGGAACCATATCGCTTTAGTGTTCCCTCGATCTGAATCGCAAACCGTCTAAGCGTGAAGTGAACGCAATTCACTGTGACATAGTACTAAAATGGCGGTCGCGACGTTAGAATCGCCCCCTCGAACTTAGCCCGTGGATGGCGCAGCACCATCTTCTGTGTATTTTTAACACCTATACTGATCTCAGTTGGCGGACTACTATCAACCAACCTGTCTGGTTATTATGACAAAATCCTCATATTCAGCAGTGGATGTTCATGGTAAATTAAACAGTATTTGCTTTGAAACAAGGTTCATTATTGCAGGAATTGGACGACGCCGCAGCAGAGAACCCCCTGAACTCCAAGAACAAGAACCACGGAGACAGTAAAAAGGTCAAGGGAGCTGTTGGCAAGAAGACGGTCGTGCCATACTGGTTTGAAGATGGTGAGATACTTTCTTTATATATCTCGTGAAAAATCTCGTGTCACAGTGTTTGTAACCAAACTCCTCCGAAACTGCTTGACCGATTTTGATGAAATTTTTCGTGTATATTTGGTAGGTGTGAGAATAAGTTGTTATCTATTTTTTGTACCCCTAAGTAATAAAGGTGGCCCACCGCAACTTTTTTTTTTCGTTTTGCGACGAAAAAATATTTCCATTTTGATTTGGCATTAAAAATGCAAAAAGGTGAAAATTATTTTCACCTTTCTAATACTAACCCAAATTTTTAAAGCCGTGGGGCCGCGGCGTACGAATATCGACCTCTCCAACTCAACCCGTGGATGTCGTAAGAGCCGACTAAGGGAACCTACCAGAGGAAGGGCAGCAGCTTCCTTCTGAGTATTTTTAAACATCAACACTGCGATCACCAATCCGCCTGCCAAGCGTGGTGATTATGGCAAATCCCCCCCTACATGGGAGACCATCCACTCGATGGACCGATGACATCGTAGCGGTCGCAGGGAGTCGATGGATGGAGGCGGCTCAGGACCGCTATTTGTGGCGTCGTACGGGGGAGGCCTATGTCCAGCAGTGGACGTGTATGGGCTGATGATGATGATATAAAAATCTCGTGTCACAGTGTTTGTAACCCAACTTATCCGAATTTTTTTATTATATTTTTATGTGTATTCGGTAGGTCTCAGAATGGTCGTATACCAATATAAGTGATAAGGGTTGGACCATGCCAATTTTTATTTTTTGTCCGTACTTTTTACGATATCGCTTAAAAAAATACATATAACCTTATATTTACACCTTTTTAAACACCAATCCTCATTTTTAGGGTTCCGTACCTAAAAAGTAAAACGGAACCCTTATAGGATCACTTTGTTGTCCGTCTGTCAACCCTCTTTTCTCAGAAACGCGTGGAGCTATCGAATTGAAATTAACATCAAATACTCAGGTCCGTAACTTTTTGGTGCCGTGATATAATTCAAACTTCTAAGTCAACGCAATCAAAAGTTACAGCCGTTTAAGCCCAATTTTTATGGGAATCAAATGCATGGATATAGGGTACTTCCCGTTGACCTAGAATCTTGAAATTTGGCAAGAAGCAAGTTCTTATAGCACAACTAAATGGAAAAATCCGAAAAACGTGAATTTGTAGCTAGTTTATACACATAAAAAATTATATTTGATTCTCAACATGGACCGAAAACCTATAGGGTACTTCCCGTTGACCTAGAATCATGAAATTCGGCGAGAAGCAAGGCCTTATAGCACAAGTAAAAACATACGAAAACGTAAATACGTAGTCTATTCACTCATTAGGTTTGTTTAGTGTCTGCGGTTACAGAGTTGCCACACATTTGGAATGAAGTTAGGTTGTTAGTTAGTGGTGGTTTTAACATGCAACCTATCTATTTACAGACATCGGCAGCAATAACAGCGGTTTCTACCGCCTGCAAGCGGTCCTCACGCACCGCGGGCGCTCCTCCTCGTCCGGTCACTACGTGGCGTGGGTGTCGCGCGGCGACGGCTGGCTGCGGTGCGACGACGACACTGTCACACCAGTCTCCGAGGAGGATGTACTGAAGCTGAGCGGCGGAGGTGAGCCACAGCAGCCGGCGAAAACTGCTTTCTTTCTTTAGAATTATCGTTTTGCTGCTCAAATATAGCGAGTATAGTACAATCGACTTTTGGTCTCATTGAACAGGGTTCATTAATATATATTTTTTCTATATTGGAAGTTGGTATGGTATATAGTTATTTATTCAACATAAGAGTAGATACGTAGGTTGCTCCATAAGTTTTGCAATATCAGTATCCTAGCAAGTTTGTAATTGTTTGATTGAATGCAGTAATAAGTATAGAGACTCACACAAGTCCAAACCAGCATACAGCTTATTCCTGTATTCATTCTATTCGTTGCACGATTAATAGAAATTTGCTAAAAATGGCCTGTCTCAGTCACCGTGTTTACCGACTGATATTCTACTGCAACTTCGGCGAGAAACCTGGTTATATATTTTCGAACTTCCCAGTAAATCCAAATCAAAACTATGGGTGTTTGAAGATGAGCCAGCACCGACGATGGTTAAACAGCAGAGATCTGTTAAAAAAAGGCTGATCGTAGTTTTCTTTGCTAGAGGTCTCATAAAAAGGATAGTGTTGGATTGTCAGAAAACCGTCACCGCTAGTTGGTACACTGGCGTTTGCTTACCTCAAGTCATAAATGAGTTAAAAGAATTGCGACCAAAGTCACGTCTCAGTACCTGGCACTTCCATCACGACAACGCGCCGGGGCGCATCGAGCAAGCTTGACTCAGGAGTTTTTGACCCAATCAGGGCTCGCACTATTGGATCATCCTCTCTATAGCCCAGACCTTGCACCGTGCAATTTTGGACACTTCCCTTTCATCAAAAATAAATTAAAAGGACAAAAATTTGCAACTGGAATAATTAAGTGTTTGGGATAGTGCCTGCGCTACAGTTTCAAAGGATAAATGGGAAGAGATGTTTAGTAGTTAGTTTGTACGTATGCAAAAGTTTATGGACTGTAATGGTATGAATTTTGAAAAATGAATTAATTTCATTCGTTTTGCAAAACTTATGGAGCACCCTACTTATGTATACATATGTGAACGTGCCGATAATAAATAGAATTAAAGAAAATTATTTATTAGAAACAACACAACACGCATACAAACAAAGAAGTAAAAGACTACTTAGAACCTACTAGATAAGATAACACATAGACAATACACAGATGAACAATAAGTAGGTCTAGGTACTAACACAAGTATGCATTAGGTTGGAACTAAGTACTCAGCCAAGCCCACTCAGCAAGTAGATGAGCAAGTGTGTGGAGGTCTAACAGGTCCCGACTCAGCCTGGTGCTCTAACTCAAAAACCTCAAGCTAAACTCAAGCTAGTCCCGAGAGAATGTGCATGCTTGGTAATTTGTCAATGGATTGATATCATATTCTTCCCTTCTTACCCCCCCAGGCGACTGGCACTGCGCGTACCTGCTCCTCTACGGGCCCAAAGTCCTGGAGCTGCCTGAGCCGCAGCCCGAGCCCATGGAAACCGAGCTGTCTCTTGACGGACCAGGGGGTGCTCCGCCCACCGCGCAGGCGTAGGCCGCATGCAACTCTGCATGGTTGTGCTACCAAGTATGGATGAATTATCTTACTGATTTTACATAGAAACGGTTAGCACACATATAAAACGAAAATAAATAATAACTAATGCTAGACAATTCACACAGCTTCACCCACAAGCTAAGCAGAGCTTGTTATATCGGTACTAAATAAAAAAATTACGTAGAGTAAAAAATAAACAGCTTGAGTCACGAAATGGTTGTCTCAGCATCAGTTTGAATATAACTTGTTAATATAACTAGCTGGTATTTATATATCTAAGTCCAATAATCATTCGTGGCACGAGATTCATACATGTAATCTGTATTGAGCTGTCGGTTTCTCTATTCATCCATACTTGAATGTCTGCTAGGCTTAAAGACGTGACAGTGAATCGGCGTTTCATAGAAAACCGTCAACTGATTGCAAGTTGTAATATTATAATTTAAAACCGGGAGTGACCGCTGTGTCCCGCTTTTATCCCTTAACAAGATGTTTTTATTTCAATAACTATGAGAATTAAGACTATTATGTGTATTTCAAAATTTGTACATTTTACTAATGGATTTGCATAAAAGTTTCTTATTTATTAAATCTGATTAATAATAATAATGTTTTTTTATTGAGCTTCTGTTTAACCTTGACTTTCTTGCAATTTAAGGGCTTTTTGGCTTGTTAGACTCGATTAAGTGTATACTCGATTTATAACCTTATTGTGAGCGAGCTAGAAGCGGGATTAGTAATTTATTGTTTGAAGCATTTTGAATGCAGTTGATTTGCTAAAGGCACTTTTGTTTAACGTCTCGTAACTATCCATTAAGTTCTTTATACAAGTAGTACTTATTGAATTTTATAAGACTAAAAATAATTTTCGTATGATCGTAAATAAATGTCGCAAAAAATATTTGTTTTAATTTATTTGTATACCTATAAATAGCGAAGTGAATCATCTTGGTTTTTAACTCCTGGCTAAAATGTCAGAAGGAATTTTATTAAAAAAAAATATACGAATTGGCAAAGTTCACAAGCCAGATGCAGAGCCAAAGCTAAAAGAAGAAGAAGTCTTACTATTACCTGTAACTATTTCTCATATTTCTCTAATTTGATTTTGTTTAGTCATTCCGGGATTTTTGTAACACACGGAGTTAAATGTTTCCGAACCTCCTTGACTAAACTAGAATGAAACCTCCTTGATAAAACAGCACGTCAGTATTGTATTCTCTTTGAAAACAGAAAAACTCGGAAAAAGAAACTGGTTGACCAGTAAAGACGTGTATTTAACACAAAACTAAAGATAATAAAATCAACGTAAGACAAGGCTATATGGCTAATAACGCTATCGCCTGTTCATTCAAAAAAAAAACAGTAAAATTCGCTAAGCATGTGCCATGTGCTTCATGGCACTACATGGCATTACTATCGTTCATTAATCTATGCTCATGTCACTTTCATTTGACCAAAGAGGTAGTATACAGTAGTATACGGAACGTAGGCTGCTTGATCTTAGCATTTGACCTTTTAATGGAGAAAACCATAGACCTAAGAAAAATATCCTAAGTCTGGAGAAAATAGATTAAAACACAAACATACATACAATAAATTAAAAGAAGAATAAACGTCTCAGAATTTTATACTAATTTTGTATGAATACTATCAAAGTTGAGCACAATTTCATCAAAAACCGTCAAAATGGGTCGCTTTAGCTATAAACTTAGTCAGCTTCTGAAAAAGATGCTAGCGATCGCAGGCGGCGTCGCCTTGGGACAAATATATTACTTCTTCATGTTGAAGCGGATTCCGTTCCCGGGGACTATTGGAAGTACGCTTGCTATACTTATAAGTGCAGTTTTAGGTGAGTTATATAGTTTTTTGTAACTTTATAGATGTAAAACTTGTAGAATAGGTTTACCGCACTGCCGTCCTTATCAAAAGTGCAATAACTCGGTCCGAGCTACTCGAGAAAATAGTAAATCTTTTATTTTACCAAATCTCATATAGGTTATATTGCGGTTATGCTTATAAAAAACTGGATCGGCTATAGATACGTAAAAAATGTCTTAGAAGAAAATATAGAGGTCGTTTTACTAATCACGAATATGCATATAACTCTTTTTGGCGCGAAAACCGAGTTATTGCATTTTTGATAAGTACGGCAACGCAGTAGATAAACAATTTATACTGCGCACTTTAACGAAGAAACAATTCACACGAAAGAGAAACAAAAAGGTGGCAATTGGCAGTATTATCACTATAACGATCTCTACCAGGCAACCTATGCAGGCATACTCTAGCAGTAGAAGTTAATGCTCACTAGGAGAAAAGGGCTGGGAGAGCAGTGTTTTCTTAAAAATATGTATAGTCAATAAATATCGGGTAAAAAGGGGTGAATAGAGACTCCAGGGTAAATAGAAATGGACGAAATACTGGACCAGATTAGTCCTTAGTCCATGCCTGTTCACCTCCTGTTTCAGTGGATCTGACCTCTACAAAAGGATGTTGTGCTCCTGTATTTTGTCCATTTCTACTCACCCTGGAGACTCTATTCACCCCGTGATAGTATAGTAGACCCCCGGATAAGTAAATATGTATATATATAATTTTATATATGTAGTTTATTTTAGGCATAATATTTATTATGAGTATTTTTATTTATTAAATCTATATTAGCACACTGATCCCCTAGTACTATTCAACAATCCTATCCATCCACGATTGTCTGGTAGAGATCGCTCTCGAGCGATAAGACCGCCACTTGTAACTTAGTTTTAAAATAGTTTTTTTTTGTATTTCTGTTTCTTATCAATAAGTGTGCAATAAAGAATTTTCTATCTATCTATCTAGGACCAAAGTGCTTGGGAAGACAAATCCAACGAACCCAAACTCGACGTGGATAAGTCGTTTTGTTTAGGAGTTCCTATGGCCACCTTCGGTTTCCATCATCAGACCAGCTCGATGATACCATGACATGTATTGTTACCGAACTTACATAAGTATGCCAAATTTCAGCTCAATTGGTTGAAGATAGTTGGTCTAAAATTCAATTGCAAGATTTGCCCCACAACCTAACGGCTTGTAAAAATGGTCAACAATAAAATCCGGTATGAATGTAAATGGGTTCACAACGAACCTTGTTTGTGTTGGAAGAGCCCCAACGTTAAGAAAGTTAAACAACGTTTAGTTTTTAGAAGATCTTTGTTAAGGCGGCTTTGGTTTGTAGAGAGCTTTACATTCATAAGGAATTCGTCAAACTATTTTACGATAGTTTTTATAGTAAAACAATAAATTGCCCAACAATAAAAAATTGGGCTGAAAATATAGAAAAAGGTATCGATTTCAGGTATAGGAAGCCCGATCTCGATTCAGTTGCGGTGCATATGCGTGCTGATTTTGCCCATGTACTGCGGCAAGCCAGGCCGCGGGGTTTTGAAGGCAGTGCTTCTGACGTACATCGTTGCAGGTATCCGGAATACGGAAATCCGTAGAAGAATCAAAGTTACCGACATAGCTCTCAGACTTAGCAGGCTGAAGTGGCGATGGGCAGGCCATATAGCTCGTAGAACCGATAACCGTTGGGGAGTAAAGGTTCTCGAGTGGCGACCGCGATGCAATGCAAAACGGAGTGTGGGAAGACCTCCCACTCGATGGACTGACGACATCGTGGCGGTCGCAGGGAGTCGTTGGATGGAGGCGGCTCAGGACCGCTATTCGTGGCGTCTTTTGGGGGAGGCCTATGCTCAGCAGTGGACGTGTACGATCTGATGATGAATACATTAATAAATAACGCTAGATGTTTCACAAAGCCTTAAAGTAAAAATTACATGCTTAGGTAGACAAATTAAGTGTTTTATGTGTAAATTCCGAGGGCACCGAACCCGCAACTTTCTGGCCTTAGACGGGTATTTTACAATTTAAGTAGGTTCAAGATACCTGTAGATTGGATAATTATGTTACGTGCATAGATAGGGACAACCTTTTGCAGCTAATTTTAGTTTTATCAAAACAATCAAATCGTCAGTGGAAAGGAAAAATGCTAAAGTTGGCGCTTTAGCATTTTGCGCTTTCCGCTGACGAAATTATTCTAAATGTACTTAATTTTTATCTACACTTTATTGCCAAAAAAATACTTATACCTACAGTCAAGAGCTCGCGGAGCTTTATTTCTTTTTCTGCTCGCCGATAGCATATTTTTTGCCTTCTGGCTGTGGTCCGGGCCTCAACCCTTGTTTGAGGTCTGCGTCCAGAGTAAAAGTGGGACAAAATTGGTGTAACTTGAGTCAGAAAACGCAAAACACTACAAAAAATCTAACGTAACCACAAAATTTTCGCACGTTAATTAATGTGTTGGTTGTGGTCCATTGCTCGACCCCGTTTAAGGTAACATCAAAACTAGCAGATTTTGCGCGGTTCGCTTCGCTCGCCGATAACTTTTAGCGATTTCGGTAGGGTTATGAATTCAGCTGACCCTGACTGTACCTACAATTTATAATTTTACCATTCTCCGTATATCAATTTACCCCTCCCTGGACCAGCGGCTGACGAAGCTCATCTATCAAAAGCTGACTGTCTCGTAGAAGCTTGTAATAGTCCTTCCAGCTATATATTTAAGGTCCTATATCCAACATGTGTTCTAACGCTGGCGAGGTAGTACGAGTGTTCGCGTGTACCACTCAGCTGGCCCAGAACCTATCGAGAGAGAAACACGCGCTCATGATGGGTCCCCTGAGGACGGCGGCTCTGGGCGTGAACGATGAGGTGGAGGAAATTAAGAAATTGTTCAGGCAAGTATTTCTACTGACTCTTAGTTCTTTTCTTCAAAGGGCACGCAGCATCGTTTTTAAGGATTCGTTTTACTGGATCCGTTTATTTTACCGAGCCCATGACGATCATACTGTGATTAACACTTTGACTGCCACTGACGCACTCGCCGTCCTACGGGTGCTTGCAGAGCTAAAGCATGTCAGTGAACGACTTATTGGACATTAGACATTTTTGCAGCAGCTGAGCAGTGATAATAATTATATGCTCTGTTGCACAAAGCTGTGTGTAAACAGACTAACTAATACTAAAATAATATGTGAGACAGAGTTACTTTTGGCTTTGCCGTAAATGTGTAAAAAACAATAGTTGAGGCGATTTACTTGCTGATTATGAAATGAAATGTGTTTGTGCATATTATTGAAACTGTACAAAATATAGCTAAAATATCTATTAAACAACAGGTTTTCTATTGAATATGGAGGTTCTACAATATTTAAATAAATCCTATCCTAACAATATTATAAACGTCAAAGTTTGTAATGATGGATGTATGGATGGATATTTGTTACTCTTTCACGTAAAAACTACTGAACCGATTAGGCTGAAATTTGGTATGGGTATAGTTTGGGACCTGGATTGGCATATAGGCTATTTTTTATCTCGATAAAACGCGGGCGAAGGCGCGGGCAGCAGCTAGTAATTAATGATTACAGTGCGTTGTATTGTTATAGGGTTCCTTAAAAATAATACTGAATAGCTGGAGTAGTTTCACTTCAGTTCGTTTATTTTAGCTTAAATACAATACATATTTCAGCCATAAGCTTTATTTCTCATAAAAACTACAGAAGTGCAATTTACAATGAGAATAAGTAATTCGTAAATAATGTTTAAATTACCTCTAGGACTTACTTATACGTAGTTGTAGGTAATCTAAGTTCTTATATAATAGTGCTATTTAACATAATTTAGTTTAATTAATTAATTAAAAACATCGGTTACACAATCTAAATGAGTTTACAAACGCATGACACTATGTGTGCGCGTCCTGTGCTTCATGAAAGCGTAGTCTTCCATCTATATGTTTCAGATAGCTACTGGTACAACCCGGCGTAACAGGTATGGCGTTCTGTTGCGGATGATTGCGTAAAAGTCATCAACGCGGGACTCTGCAAACATTCCGGACGCGCTACAGAAGCGGGGCAGTCCCAGCAGCACGCTGCTTCGATGATATCCGTTTTCCAAGTGCGAACCTTCCTCCTCTACTATTTCCAGGTCCTATGAGGAAATTCTAGAGGCGCTTGAAATGGAGTTGGTCGACGCTGACGAAGTCGAGATCTGTAAACATGAGAATGACTTTATAGACGACTTGCTGCAGCATACACGTAGATCATTGGCTATTGATGAGAATTTGAGGTAAGTATGGTTCCATTTTCCAAAAACTAAGCACCTACCTAGCGCTTTTAGAACTGCCGAGGGTTACTAGAGGTTTCTTTATCAGTTCTTCCGCTAGCGGACAAAAATTTAAGTGAAGAGAATCAATTAACACTATTTGGTATTTGTATTTAGTTAAACCTTGTGCATAAGCTCAAAGTCACCCAACGAGCTATGGAGAGAGATATCCTCGGAGTTTCTTGGAAATCCGGAGAAAAACCAAAGTTACCGACATATGTACATAGCTCTCAGAATTCGCATTTTGAAGTGGCGTTGGGCAGGCCATATAGCTCGTAGAACCGATAACTGTTGGGGAGTAAAGGTTCTCGAGTGGCAACCGCGATGAAATGCGAAACAGAATGTGGAAACACCTTCCACTCGATGGACTGACGACATTGTAGCGGTGATAGGGAGTCGTTGGATGGAGGCGGCTCAGGACCGCTACCTTTTCGTGCGGTCGTGTGTGGCCTATGTTCAGTAGTGGACGTATACGGGCTGATGATATATATTTAGTTAAACATTAACGGTGACTTGTATAGGTAGAGCTGAAAGAACGTCAGAGACGTTTGCTGTCTTTGACGTTCTTTCAGCTCTTAAGTCCCAGAAGAATATTGCCCTTACTGATTTCACTGTCTTTTCTGCAGCACAGGGCCAAAACCCACTATATCAGACATAGTAAACTTCTACAAAAAGAAGCTATGCTACATCTGTGAGAATCAGATCTCCCGCGCAGTCGCACTCTGTATTGTAGAGTTCTCCAAAGCGTACATGCAATGCTCTAAGACTGTACCGATTAGTATGCAGTTCGCGCTCTGCTGGCCTCTGAAACTCACGGAGATGTGCGATCTGGGGAGCAAACTGGAAGGGAATGGTATGTGCGATAGTGGAAGTCAGGTAAGACCTTATCTTAGGATTATTCGATATTATCCACTAATATTATAACTATCAAAGTTTGTGAGTATGGTTGACGTCATCATAGCATCATATCAGCCCATGTAGGGGCTGATATGACGATGATATGATAGACGTGTATACACGTCCACTGCTGAATATAGGCCTCCCCATACGACGCTACAAATAGCGGTCCTGAGCCGCCTCCATCCATCGAGTACCTTGTTTGCCAAGGGTTTTAAAGTATACCTACTTTATCTGGGCTCTTGTAACTAAATTTCCTTTTATTATTCTCTATTAGACTACAAGCACCCAATCGCCGAGCTATCCTTTTTTACATGGTGGTAGACATTTACTGACATAGACGTAGATATATAAAATTATAGACATACATTTTCAGGTACCGGAATGTTTAGAAAAAGTGTTCTTAGCTTTGCAAAGAATACGAAAGGAGTTCGTTGAGAGCACTAACGATATACATTTACAATACAAAATAGATGAAGACTACGAACCACAGAATATTCAGGTAAGCTTTTACAATCTTCTATATTTATATAAGAGGGTGACTCATCAAGATATCTCTGAAACTACAAGAGCTGCCAAGCTGATATTTAGCATGGAGGTTCCTTTTAGAACGTAGGTAGTAGCTAAGAACGGATTTTTTGAAATTCGTATTGAAATGTGGTCAAAGGTCTATTTTATAATTACTTCATAACCGTAAATGTTGGCCAGTGGGTTAATCTACTTCGAATGCCTTAGTTTTACACTGATTTTAAGTTTTGCGGGATACTAATCCCCTGGGAATACCAATTTTATGGGGCCAACTCGGGATCATTTTTTATACAATAACGAAAGAATTTTAAAAATCTGTCCATAATTGGCGGAAATATTCCATAACAACCGACTTCAAAGCGGGGGTTCTCAATTCGAGTCTCATTCTGAGGACCCCTCTTTTAAGTAGGTTGGTAAAATAAGTAGATCATCATCATCATCAGCCCGTATACGTCCATTGCTGAACATAGGCCTCCCCCAAACTACGCCACAAATAGCGGTCCCGAGCCGCCTCCATCCAATAAATAAGTAGATACTTACAAGTAGCGGCAGGTAACTTTAGCGCTGACCGTTATTGCGCAGAAGTAGAAAATAAGGTGCCTGGGTGGGGCTAGCGGTACATTACCCATGCGCAGGTATCCCCTCCGCGTATCGCTCAGCGCTAAACTTATGTGCCGGTACTTGTACCTACATTGAAATGTCAACATTTTGTGCCATCGATATAATTCCTTCGCCAGGATGCAAAAGAAACATCCGAACGCTTTCTCCACGCGTTCTCGGAGAAGACTGTCATTCTTCGCGCTGTGAACACAATCGTGAACGTCTGCACTGCTCTCATCATGCTACGTATCTTCAATGCTGCGACCACCTACCACGACCTTTATCTACAGGACATAGACTTTGATAACGTGTACTTGACGAGCTATTTCAGAATCCTGGATGGTAGACGGAAATCGAACAGTCAATGTGTGCTGTTGCCTTTGAAGAAGGTGATTATAGTTGAATTTTTTTACAGATCTACAATTTTTTTCACTTAATTATAGTTTATTTTATTGCTATATAATAATTTGATTGTTTTGAGAAAAACTAAAAACCGACAACTTCAAATTACTTAGTATTTACCACAGACATGATACCAGGCTGCGCCTCACAGTGTTCAAAATGACAAAAAAAATTCGCTAGGTATGCGGTTTATAGCATAAATCAATCAACGAATACATTTTAAATGCAAGAGTAGACCACCCACGTGTCTATTTCAAATACTTTTTTATAAAAAATAATGAACTTTACCTAGAAAAAGTTTTAATAAATTCCGTAAACGTCCAAGATATTTTTTTTGTAAATAGGTGTAGTTATAGATTTTATTTTCGAAAAATCGCCTCTGGATACCCAGTATTTTTTTTCATATTTTCGTTTTTTTTCTGCTAATAAACTCAAAAGTGCGACTTGTGGATAGCACAGAAATATAGCTCGTAACAAGGCCTATCACTGGTAAAAATACCACGTTGCACTGCATTTATTGCGCTTGTATTTAGGTACACTGTTTTTTAAGTTTTTCGGGACAAATATTATCCCTCGGGAATAAAATTTTAATGGGACCTCCGGGATCATTCTTCATGCAATAGCAAAATAATTTTCCAAACTGTCCATAACTGACGGAGAAATCGACGAAAACACGTAAAAAAAATGATTATCTCAAAAAACGCTAAATCAACTTTGATAAAATGTGTATGGGTGGTATCATATAAATTCTGAAATCTCTGAAACTGAAGTATGATTCACCAAACAAATAATTTGGCTTGTTTTAAAAAACGATAAACCGACTTCAATTTCCTTTGTTTACGCCCGTTGCCACAGATACTGTTTGGGACCACTCATTGTGTTAATTTGATTGTTTTCAAAAACCTACTAATCGACTTCGAATCTTAATACTTTTGCACTGATTTTTAGCTTTTGCGGGAAAATACTAATCCCCTGGGATAAATACTATCCTCCACATTTTTATGGGACCATCTCATGATCATTAGTGTGAAATAATTTTTAAAATTGGTCCTACAGTCGAATTGGGAACCTCTTTGAAGTCGGTTGCAAATACGCATCTGTTGGGTGAAAAGGGCTGATGAATTGAGGTTAAATCTTTAAAAAATTATAATAAAGTTAATCGAACGTCAGCGTTTACTCTTGCTAGCACAATAAGCCTATCACCGACCAAAAGCACTAAATCATCCCAAGATCTTCATAGGCTTTTGGAGTGACGGGTTTTTAAATATTTCTTGTCACCGTATGTTACCTACTCTCGCATTGCAAGACTACGTGGGGGGCTGACAATTCGTCGCTCAGACATGTTTTACAGCCGTTCATCCAGTCATTTATTTGCAAGAAACATATGTGCACATAAGGTCTTCATTTAGATATACATAGGTCCATTATGTTCTACAAGGATAAGTTGGCATGCAAAAATTTAAATTAAACACAAGTAATACATTAAACAAAGAAAGATAACACAAAACAAAATTTATTTAAAAATAATCATTTCAAATAATTAACATAATAATTTTTTTCCACAATAGTTAAATCTGTACTTGGAGAATTTCTAGTTCTAATTATTATGTAGCCTCAGCTGCCTAAATTAGACTGAAAAGTCTTTAATAGCTGCGCTCCCCCTGAATTGTTACAAAAATAGATCGAAAAGATGACGATAAAGAATGTTAAACTATTTTTATTATAATGTTAATTACAAGTCATTCCCCAGGAGGTTCATAATTTGGGTCAGCTTTTTCAGCATTAGTCAAAATATTCACTGAGCGAGTAAAAGCAGCAGTCCAGTAACCATTTATTATTTTATCTAAATCGCATTAAATTTCGATTTAGATATGCAAAATAAACATGTATTAGACACATATGTGATATACATATAAATGTGCTAGTGGTTTCTTTTTCACTTCTTCCACTAGTGGACACAAAATTTAAGTGAATATCAACAACACCTTATTTCTTTGATATTAATAACTATGTTTATAGTATAAAATTTTACTTGTCTAAGTGTTTATTTTGTATGCCTAAAGAAATAAAGTTATTGATTCTGATTCTGATATGCAGCTTTGGTTTCAGGCTATTGATGTTGATCCCTGTTTTAGATGGAAAGGAGCAAATATGTTGAAATCCACTCCCTGTCGTACCAGGCCACTCAGCGCAAGCTGGTCTCTCAAATCCTGAAGGTGTTGCTGGAGGTGGTCACCACCACTACCTTCGTGATGCTGGACCGGTAAGCCGAGAAGACCATCGGCTTTTGACTGATGGAGAGAGATTTTAAAGAGTTTTCAATGGAAGTCGGCGGTATTCCTTGAACACGTTTTCTTCAGCTCCCATAGTCCACCAAAAATTTGCCTACGCTAAGAATCAGAAAAATACTTAAATTTGTAGTTCAGTTAAATATCTTAAGTAAGTAAATTCCTATACTTTAATCCTACTAATGTCAAAGTTTGTGAGGATGGATTTGATTTGATCTAGGCAAAAACTACTAAACTGACCGGGCTGAAATTTCGCAGGGAGTCGTTGGATGGAAGCGGCTCAGGACCGCTATTCGTGGCGTCGTCGTTTGGGGAGGCCTATGTTCAGCAGTGGACGTGTACGGGATGATGATGATGATCGTTTGGGACCTGAAATAACATATAGGTCACTTTTTATCCCGATAAAACGCGGGCGAAGGCGCGGATAGCACCTAGTAAAATCATAAAACTATTCTTTCATGTGGTGTTTTCTTGCAAAATATCTATAGGTGTAGTCCAGATGCTAGTCTCTACTTCAGCTCCTCATATCTTACCAGGCTGTTCTACGAGGCGTTAGACGTCGTACGACAACACGCAGAGAAGAGTGTGGAGTCTACTCCCACCAGGGACTTGGAGATCAAGGTGGGGGACATTCATTATACAGTAGGTGTTTGAACCATGCCTATATCATACGAGTATTTGTACCTTCAGCAGTCTACCACACTGAACTCTAACCGCAGTTCTGTAGTGTTCCTAGCAGTAGAAAATCGTATTTCACGAAAATTATTTCCGTTCCACAGCAGAACAATGTCCAAAAACTAGATTACTACATATAGGTCACTTTTTATCGGGATAAAAAGTGACCTATATGTTATTTCAGGTCCCAAACTATCATCATCATCATCCCGTACACGTCCACTGCTGAACATAGGCCTCCCCAAACGACCTACAAAAAAGGCTTTTGAACTTTGGTAAAAAAAAGATAGAAAGAAAACTTTATTCATACCATAGACAATCCTACTAATATTATAAATGTCAACGTTGTTTGTGAGAATGGATGTTAGATTGGATGTGTTCCACTTTCACGCAAAAACTACTGAACGGAATGGGCTGAAATTTGTTATGGGTATAGTTTGGGACCTGGTATAACATAGGCTATTCTTTATCCCGATAAAACGCGGGCGAAGCCGCGGGCAACATTAACTTACTCCATAAAAACAACAATACAATACAAATACCAACTCTTTATTGCACACCAAGACCACTAGAGAAAACAAAACACGAAAACAGAAACAGCTACACAATGGGTGGCCTAATCACTAAGAGCGATTTCTTCCAGGCAACCTTTGGTCCAAGCCACCGTCTATACCTGAACAATAGTTAAGTGCTGTGACACTTAACTATTGTTCAGGTATAGACGGTGGCTTTACTAATATATAACAAATTACCTACATATTAGAAACGTAATGCTACGAAATGGCAAAATGGCGTGTCGTTAAATGTCAACTAACAGGTTCTACGATTACCGAATTAAAATTTCCAGGTGGAAGGCACAGGTCTCCTAGCGACTGCCTACCGAATCCTTCTCAACAACCTCGACTCTAGAAACCACACGCTCTCTGTCTCCAACGCGCGCTGCCTGCCGCGACCCAGGCTGATGCCTTACAAGCACTTCTTCAACATCTACGGCGGCTATCTGTGGATACTGCTGTTGCTGTTTGTGAGCCCCTATACTGCAAGGATGAGGAGGTTATTTGCTTGCTTCTGTACCAATTCTTCCTCGTAGCTTGAGCAACTGCTAATTTCGACATAACAGAACACTCGCTGATGGCTTATTGCTGATAGTTTTTGATCTTGGCTTATTGTTTTTGACTCATAAACCTAATTTTTGTTGTTGGATTATAAAAGTTAAAGTTTGTAAGAATGGATGGATGGATTTATGGATTTTTGTTCCTCTTTAACGCAGAAACTACTGGACTGTTTGGGCTGAAATTTGGTATGGATATACCTGGACCTGGAATAATATATACGCAATTTTTTCCCGAAAAAACGCGGGCGAAAACGCGAGCAGCAGCTAGTCTTTAATAATGTTAACTCCAATTAGTTGCCTTACGCAGTAGGTATCTTAAATTATGGTTGGTAACATATACCTACGTAAGTTATGACATACAAGTTGTGTTAAAAAATAAAATATCTATCTATGTAATATATTGTATTATGTATATCAGTCATCCAGTACCCATAACATATGCTCAGCTTAGCTTGGGGCTAGATGATGCTGTGTGGATTGTCCAAAATTATTTATTTTCACTGTAAATACAGGGCCGTATGCAGTTACTTCTACCCGCGTCGAGAGAAGCAGAGGATACTGCATCTTTACAACGACATTCTCAAGAAACGTATGAAAATGAACAAAACTTTACGCAGGTAAGGAATCAAAGTTAATGTACATAGAAGATTGTAGCCATGCGTGACACGTGAATGACGCGTCGGAAGCATATCGGTTTGGTTATATATATGTATATATATAACCAATATATAGATATATTTATTATTAATTTTTTATTAACTTTTTACAATTATTTGTTATTATAATATACATATATTACAATTTTTTTTTATTACTAAAGATATATTGCTGAACATAGGCCTCCCCCAAACGACGCCACGAATAGGAAAAAAACATAGGCCTATGTTCAGCAGTGGACGTTTACGGGCTGATGATGAATGAATGAAAGATATACATATTTCCATATTTCCTAGTAGTACTGCAGGAATGTTGTGTGGCTTCAATAATATGTTTCTGAACATAGTCAACATAAATATGTATTGTTTTGTTTAATTTTTGTCAGAACATACGTTTTGTTAAATGATGTAAACTTAAGGTGAGGCAAATAAATACATTTTCAGTTTCAATTTTCAATAGTTAATCTATTTATAATAATTATGTTAGCAACAAAATGTATTTGTCCCTATATTCATACACAATGTATTAATATACAATTTATTATATATATATTATATTTTTTCAATTTATTACATACACAATTTATTATTCTTGAATAAATAAACTGAACTATAAGACCATTTCAAATCACAATCAAATAGGGGAATATAATTTTATTAAATATACATGTTTCTAGAATGTAAATACGAAAATTTCGCGGCTGGCTCTGCCCGCTGATAAAATGTTTTATTTCTCGCTTTGGTGGCCAAAAACAACACTATGGCTTACCTTAATCTAAGGATTAAGGTAGGTCATTCATTTTTCGCGGCTTCCTCTACTTGCCGATATGTTTTCTCTATGGTCGAGCCGGAGCTTGATCACCTTGTATAATATCACTTTGCCCACCTCCCCGCTAAGAATTACAAACAGAAATCTAACAAAAATACAATTTTTTCGCTCGACTTTACTGTTCATTGCTTTTGGTTGAAAGCTTGACCACGTCGTAGGTCATTTACTTTTACCGAAAAAAAAACACTAGAATCTTCACAAAAACTCACTGCATTTTCGCGGTTTGCTCCATTCGCCGATAACATTTATTGTATCCATCAGGAAGGCGATACAATCTGTCCGGACTCACTACTTGACAGGCGAGAGCCTGCTGAGTATGAGAATGAAGTTCCCCCAGATCCTGGGCTGGCTGCGGGTCCTGCCGGCTGCCAGGATGACCTGTCTCATCTGTGATGAGGTGGAGCCGAGGACTGAAGCTAGTAAGAGTTGTTTAGATATTATTAGGGTTCTGTACCTTAAATCCTTTTTCAAAGAACCCTAAAAATATTCCTATATAGGAGCACTTTGTTGTCCGTCTGTCTGTCAACCCCCTTTTCTCAGGTACGCGTGGAGGTATAGAGTTGAAATTAACATCGAATATTCAAGTCCGTAACCTCTTGGAGCTGTTTTAAAAATCTTCAAAATCAACGCAATCAAATATTTAAACCGTTTATGCCCGCATATTTTGAAATTTCCAAGGGAATCAATCACATGCACACAAACCTAGGGTATTTCCCGTTGACCTAGAACCATAATACACTCAGGGACAGATTTAGAGGAACGTAAAAATAAGGTAGAACGACATAAAATATTTTCTTGTTCCCCAGTCTGTATTTTTTCGCAATGTTAAACGATACCGACAGACTAGTGGATATATCAGGCGTACAGCACAAGTTCGCAAAAGAGTAAAAACGGAGAGGTACGGCAGATTTATTGTGAGCAATTTTCGCTCGACTTGTTCCGAGGTACCAAAGATGCTACAGGAAGTTCGACAAGTGTAACAGTTAGCACCAAAACGATAAGAAGAAGAGTTAAGGCAGGTGATCTAGTGGCATACTTACCGGCCAGAGGCCCATTACTCACCACAGGTCATCGAGTAGCTCGATCCAGCTTTGCTTATTCGCATCTAATTGGGATGATGATGATTGGGGAGAAGTACTCTTTACTAATGACTTCAGATTCTGTCAGAATGCAGTTGATGGAAGGACCAAAGTATGGAGACGATCCGGAGAAAGATACGCTCAGTGTAACATTGTTGGAAGAGAGCCTTAAACTGGAGAGATTTGCCTCCATTTTTTGCTTTCCGCTAAATTTGTCCATGAGTGTATTTGCCAAGAAGCATTATGGATTATAATCTTACGGAAACCCTTGTTTCACTACTAGTCTGACTCGCACTTGACGTTTTATTTTAGAACAAAGCCACGCCACCTGGTGATTTGTGGTACAACCATCGCCACGCGCAACACTAACAATAACATTAACAGAGCAATATTTAGCGAGGCACCCATTTAAACGTGGCATTGCTGTTGAAACTCAAAACGTGCTTTATTTCCTTCAGACCTTACAGGACACGTTGTGCCTCACGTGTCTGCAATTTCACCTGCAAAATCAAATCAAAATAAAAATGTTGTAACTAAAATTTGATTTTTAATACTACCTGAGCAGTAAAAAAAGGGTCTCTACCTGAGTGGTGACGTAATCAGTGGTCAACTTTAAAAGCTCCTAGCCAGCGCATTTTTTATGTTAGAACGTAGGTTTTTTTTTATTTAAAAGCTGTTATGATAGACAATAATAAAAAGTCATAAAAATATCTAATATTATAGGCTTAATTTTAAGATTTTTGGAGATTATTGGAAAAAACAGCATAAAAAATTTAATTTTAATACAAAAATTAAACTAAGTCACGATAGCCACTCGTTTGTGAGTTATTTGTTATTTTATCGTCATCGTCACATATCTGACATGATTATGGTTTTTATTTTAACAAAATAGACCCACTACTTTGGAAGAAATCATTTTTTTATTAAATAGAGTCATTAGTGAGTAATAAAAATTTTAATTCATCAATAAAGTATATACGTTTTTTTTTCTATTTTTTTGTCGATTATTATTGATCTAGTTTCACCCCCTTTCGGGGTTGCACTTTATCCAGGGACACACTGTATAACTTCCATAATCTCTACATAATAGTATCCTAATAGATATCTCTAAAATCCTAACTGCAAAATATGCTATTTTGCAGAAAAGAAACAGAACTCATGGTACACCTGCATTGCGTCGAATTGTCCGTTTATCTACTGTGCGGAGTGTTGGCTGGAGGCAGGAAGGAAATGCCTCGCGTGTGACCCGACCCTTACGGAGATGAGCGATATAGACTCGCTTACTGAAGACGAACGACCAGCGTATTGACAGAGTTACCTATATTTAGAGACGGACAAATATGCCTTCAAGCCACGAACAATACTAAGTTCTGTCTAGTAAATGACAGATAAATATGCCTTCGAACCACGAACAATACTTAGTTCTGTCTCGTAAGTGACAGACAAATATGCCTTCGAGCCACGAACAATACTAAGTTCTCATCAAAATACTGAACGGATAGGACTGAAATTTGCAGGCGTGTAGTTCTGTCTTGGTATATATACGTTAATGATACTTTTATCCCGAAAAAACAAAGAAACAAAGACTTTATTATATTTATTAATCACTAACAAAGTCGCTTCTCGCTGTCTGTCGCTTCTCGCTGTCTGTCCCTCCTCCCTATGTATGCTTAGATCTTTAAAACTACGCAACGGATTTTGATGCGGTTTTTTAAATAGATAGGTAGTGAGTGATTCAAGAGAATTTTTTATGTATAATTTAGTATCAGCATTGCACCCATGCGAAGCCGGGGCGGGTCGCTAGTTTATTATATTACATTCATGTTACGATTAGCTGTTAATTGAGTTGCCTCATTTTTTGTTGCGTGGCACTATAATTTTTAAGTTCTATGGTATTCATTTTGTGATATGTTGTGTTATCTGTAGTTGGTTGCCCTTAATAAATAAATAAAGACAAATCTTGAACCTTATAGACCGTTTAATACTAGAACAGTCCATACTCCAGCTGCTCGCCCACGGTGAGGTTGCTCACAAACTGAATGTTCTCTGCGACCTCGTTGCACAGATACGCTAACCCGTTCAGCTTGCCCGATTCTTGCGCGTCGAAGTTGTATATCAACTGGGAAAAACGGTATTGTCATATGTACTGTACCTCTTATGAATACTGTGCATGATAGCCGGCTATGATGCAGCTACGAGATAGCTATGGCCCTGCTACGACACAATGTAACTATGAGGCAGCTACGAGATAGCTATGGCCCTGCTACGACACAATGTAACTATGAGGCAGTTACGAGATAGCTATGGCCCTGCTACGACACAATGTAACTATGAGGCAGCTACGAGATAGCTATGACCCTGCTACGACGCGACGTAACAATGACGCTGCTACGAAGCTACGGCGTAGCTTCGAGATTACTGCGACGTTGTTGCTACGGATCTGCTACAGCGTTGCTATGATGCAGCTACGAAGTATTATGTACGTTTTACAGTTCTACTACGCCTGCTGTTCATAAATAATTTATGAACGTCTTACAGTTCTACTACGTCTTCTGTTCAAAAATAATTTATGAACGTTTTACAGTTCTACTACGTCTTCTGTTCAAAAATAATTTATGAACGTTTTACAGTTCTACTACGTCTTCTGTTCAAAAATAATTTATGAACGTTTTACAGTTCTACTACGTCTTCTGTTCAAAAATCGTTTACGTACGTTTTACAATACTAATAAGCATTCTGTTCAAAAAAAAATCTCAATCTTTTTTGAACAAATCGTATGATTTCTGTAGTGAATTAAGGCGCTACCCCGACCCAATCAGAGCCGCCACCTATTTTATCGTATTATTACGATATACAAAGGGATTTTCAAATATCCCTTGGCCCGTTTGTGATACCTACCTATCATAAGCTTATTTTTAATGCCTCTGTAATAGTTTTATTTTGTATAGCTTAGGAGGAGATGCGAAAACCAAGTTTCGTGGCCAAAAAGTGCAACTTCGCATTTCTTCCTAAACTATACAAAATAAAGCTATTGCAGAGGCATTAGAAAAAGCTTATGATAGTTATCACAAACAGGCCAAGGGATTTTTGAAAATTCCTTTGTATAACGTAATAATACGATAAAATAGGTGGCAGCGCTAGTTTGGGTCTGGGAACCGCCTTAAAGCAAGTACCGACAAGAATTCATCGTAGGTTATCCACCCGTCGTGGTCTGCGTCGGCGTCCGTGAACTTATCTTTTCGCAGTTCCATAGAAGTGTCGTCGCCCAGGCTCTCCAGTACAGCCGTACTGCGTTGGAATAGAGTTCAAAGTATTAAAAAGTATCAAAGATCAAGAAGACATACTGAACGAGAATCGCATTCGGCCAAATCAGCCAGTTTTATCAATCATTAGCTGCTGCCCGCACCTTCGCCCGCGTTTTATCGGAAGCCTATGTTGTTCCTGGTCCCAAACTATACCCATACCAAATTTCAGCCTAATCGGTTCAGTAGTTATTGCGTGAAAGAGTAACAAATATCCATACATCCATCCATCCTTACAAACCTAATATTAGTAGGATAAAGAAATCATTTTTCAGTTGTTTCATGTGTAGGTACATATCAAGTTTTTAGGATATAGTTAAATCATAACATGACACCCCGTTGGGGCACTACAACGTAAATATTTACCTAGGTATAAATTGTTTAGTAACTGATATCATAAAAGAAGATTTTTTCTTCTACCGCAACTGGTTACGAACCTCCGGTTTCGTACGCGGCCGAAGGGTTTTAGATTATAAAAGCATATAGACACTAGAAATTATTTTAATTTACTTAGAAAGTTGCACCCTTTTCAATAAGTTGTGCATAGCGTTGTTGCAGAGATAGTAACCACTCTGATTACAATAAATTGAAATATTCGCTTGATTTTGCCTTTTTGATATTATACGTGCAACTGACCTAGGTACAGAGAAATGTTGAAGAGAAGGAGGCCTTTGCTACCCTTTCACAACTTTATAGGAAAAACAGATGACACGAACTGATAAACGTAAAAAAAACCTACTAAAGGTTGGTGTAGGTAACTAACAAATCATCAAATCCCAGCATCCCATTAGACTGGTTATCGAAGAGTAGAAAGAGACTGTGGAGGTTGGCGATGGTGACCTCAGTCCAACCTGGGAACCGGTCCACCACCTTCTGCATGCTCCAGCGGCGGTCTTTCTCCTTCATATCCTGGGACAGCCGGAGATAATGGAAATAGTTACTACAAAATCTAGTACCTAATCTTGTTCGTAACAATAAAATGTAGATAATGTATTTTTATGCGGGTTTTGTTTGGTCTAATAAAAAATAATTATTGAAAATAATATATTTTTAATGAACTAATAAATTAATAGTTTATGTACCTACCTATTACTTCAATATCAGATATTACTTCAATATCAGTAATTACTTCAATATCAGTTATTACTTCAATATCAGTTATTACTTCAATATCAGATATATATCGTATTCCTAGAGGTGCCCGCATCTCTGTCGCTTCTACTCTCTCAGAGGCCATTAGGAATACTGTATCAAAAAACACCAAACGAGCTTGGGAGCATTTACTAGTTTTCCCTTACAGAGTACTACATGTAAAAAAAGATTTGGCCAACAAAGCTTCTATCACGGTTAGAATCAAACAAAATTGCGTTAGGTACACTGCGTGCGAAGGGCAGCCTATTTCAATTGTTGATCAGGTCACACAACAAAATTCCAAATCAAATAAACCATTGTCTGAGTCTACTATCTATAGACTTGTAGAGAGTAAACTCAGTGATGGTGACATAAAAGGTGCCTCTCGCATACTTTTTTCAAATGACACGATGGCGCCAAATAACGATGATACTCTCATATCTCTTGAGAGTAAGCATCCAGCTGCAAGGGCCAACATCCAACTCCCCGATCCACCGCAAGAGAGTGATGTCGCTGTGGACACGATCAGCCAGGATGTGCTTAAAGCTGTCATGTCTTTCCAGAGTGGCTCCGCCGGCGGCCTGGATGCTGTGACTCCACAGCATCTAAAAGATCTTCTTTCTGGTGGGTCTGGCCATGCAGGTGAAGTCCTTCTCGAAAACTTGACATCTTTAATCAACCTGATGTTGTCAGGTCGAGTCAACAGCGAGATCACAGAACTCTTGTACGGTGCGAATCTTTGCGCACTAAAAAAGAAGGATGGCGGAATAAGACCCATAGCCGTGGGCACCACCTACCGCCGCCTCGCGTCTAAAGTCTGCTGTCGGAAAGAAGCCGACTATCTAGGCGATTATTTTCGACCAATTCAGCTAGGCTTTGGTTCGCGAGGCGGATGTGAGGCCGCAGTACATTCCCTTCGTACATTTTTGGACAAAAATGATGGAGAGGTAATTCTGAAGGTAGACGTCAAAAACGCCTTCAATTCCATAGACAGGGGCGCCTTGCTAAAAGAAATTAAAGACAAAATTCCAGAAATTTATCCCTATCTCTGGCAATGCTACGGTTCACCGTCAAAATTAATTTACAGAAACAATGTCATTTCGTCCGCGGTTGGTTGTCAGCAGGGCGACCCTCTTGCTCCGGCCATTTTTAGCCTTGCTATCCAACCAGTAATTCAACGTCTTAAATCCAAACTTAATGTTTGGTATTTAGATGACGGAACGATAGGGGGAGACGTGGACACAGTTTTTAATGACCTAAAAATCATCACAGATGAATTTCGGCAAATAGGTTTAGAACTAAATTTTTCAAAGTGCGAGCTTTTTATTTCGGACTCTTGTGTAGACAAAAACAATATCATAATAAAATTCAATAGTTTGGCTCCCCACATTACAGTTGTAGATAAATGTTCACTTCGCCTCCTTGGTTCACCAATTTTTGATGAGTCTTTTCAGTCATTTGTAGATGAGAAAATTCAAAATTTTAACAAAACCTCGAACAGACTTCTCAAAATTAATAGCCATATGGCTTTTACAATTATTCGGTTTTGCTTGTTTGTACCTAAATTTACGTATTCTTTGAGATGTTGTCAACTGTGGAAACACAGCGAGCTCTTGGAAGGCTTAGACAACATAATAAAGAATACTTTATCATCGGTTTTGAATATCTGTTTCGATGACAAGGCATGGTCGCAGGCCTCCCTGCCTGTCAAATTGGGAGGCTTAGGTATCCGCAAAATTTCAAGTGTAGCCCTGCCAGCGTTCTTGTCTTCCGTCTACAGCACTAGTTCTTTAGTGGAAAAAATTTTAAATCCGTCTTTGGTCTCACCTGGAAATTCATTCGAAATTTCGTTCTTAGACGAGGCTCGAATGGCTTGGCATAGTGCTTGCCCTGATGCTGCTCCCCCAAAATCTCTTTTGTCCCAACGGCAATGGGACGGGCCTCTGTGTGAGTTGACACGGAATTGTTTCTTACAAACGTGCTCCAGCTCTGCAGATCGTGCCCGTCTCCTGGCCGTTTCTAAATGGGAGTCAGGACATTGGTTGCAAGCACTTCCTTCATATAATACTGGCACTCTATTGGATCCCGTAACTTTCCGTATAGCAACATGTCTTCGGTTGGGTGCAAGGTGTTGCGCGCCTCATCAATGCCAGTGCGGTACTGTTGTCGAACAGCTTGGTCATCACGGATTATCGTGTACTAGGGCTGCCGGTCGGATATCTCGCCATGCCAGCCTTAACGACATCATCCGGCGGGCCTTTGTCACCGCTAACGTACCAGCTATTCTCGAACCGAATGGTCTGTTGCGTGACGATGGTAAGAGGCCCGACGGCATGACTTTAGTCCCTTGGGAGCTGGGCAGGCCTATTGTGTGGGACGCTACATGTGTCGACACACTTGCGCCTTCCCATCTTTCAAGGACATCCGTGAGGGCTGGTTCGGCGGCAGATTTGGCCGAGGATCTCAAGAGGCGCAAATATGCAGGTCTCGACAGAGCCTACGCATTTTCTCCCCTTGGAGTCGAGACCCTAGGTCCGTGGGGTACCGAGGCTCTCCGGGTTTTCAAAAAATTATCTGAGCGCCTGGTCGAAGCGACGCGTGACCCGAGAGCTGGTGAGTATCTGGCGCAGCGCATTAGCATTGCCATACAGCGGGGCAATGCAGCCAGCGTCTTGGGGATGCTTCCGACTGGTATTGATATGGACCAGTTGAGCTATCTGTAGATTGTTTGCAACAGTCTGCAGTTAGCTCAATTGTTTCAATTGTAAATACTAGTTTAATTTCTTTATATTATTTGATTGTTATTTTCTTTGTCAATAAATGTACATATCAGATATTACTTCAATATCAGATATTACTTCAATATCAGATATTTAAAAATTAAGTTGAAAGGGGGGGGGGGGGGGTTCGAGAAAGATCACGAAATATCACAAGGAGAGAGGGGGCGGGGGTGGGGTGAGATATCACGTGTTTTTATTTTGTCGTTGAACTCGCGATTACTATATAACCGAAAAGGGTGAGGTTGAGTCGCCCCGTTACCGAAACCCCGCCCCCGCCGCAACAACCGCTATATTATACTTACCTGTAGGTATTTAAAGATAATATTCATTTTAAAGATCATTTGTCAAAAAAACACGTGATTTTGGGTAGGGGACTATTTAAGACTAATAAACTTCACGACGTATCACCACGGGGGACGGAGGGGTTAAAAAAACGCGAAAACAACATCACGTGATTAATGGACGATCCCTAAGATGGAGCAAGCCTCTACAGTTTAAAGGTTATTACTTTTCTAAGCTAAAACTAGGAACTGGATGGATATGACTGATAATATATGTATGTATAATGATGGATGCCGTTCAAAACCTATAAAAATAATATAAATTACACAGAATGTACATATATAAGTACTAGCTGCTGCCCGCGCCTTAGCCCGCTTTTTATCGGGAAAAAAAATAGCCTATGTTATTCCATATCCCAAACTATACCCATACCAAATCATTTCAGTAGTTTTTGTGTGAAAGAAGAACAAACATCCATACATCCATCCATTGTCACAAACTTTAACGTTTATAATATAAGTAGGATGTCCAGGAAAAACAGTTGCGAAGCCCTCGCCTGATACTATAAAAGTTTCCCTTTCAAGGCTATATGAAATGGATGAGCAGTATTAACCCTTTGGGCGTCACGTCAAAAACGCATTCCCGTTTTCTCTACGTCAAAGCACAAAGTGAACAAAAGATATTCTAAACGTCTTTAGCGCTGGTGGGTCCTCAGGTGATTTGTCATGTATATAAGACTATGGCGGTCAAAGAGTTAACCTCGATTTAAGGCGCATGGTGATGCGACACTAGCGCCATTCTTAATTTTTTCTTCTGTTATCGGATATGGAAAAGAATTACCAAAAGTTCTCACCGCCAATTGATAATGCCCAGTATAAACTATTTTTCGACACCTCTCTAATAGTTGTGTTTTATTTAGTATTAGCAGAAAATGGTTTATTGCCTTTGGTGGCCTTAAAATGCTCTTGCACGCATTGTCTGCTGCAGGTATTGAAAAATAGTTTATACTGGGTATTATTAATATAACTTTTGGTAATTATTTTCCATAACGATAATATAAGAAAAAATAAAGAGTGGCGCTAGTGTCGCATCACTATGCCCCTTAATATAGACAGGAACACCGGTACCTACCTTATTATATTCTCCTCTATACCTCGATATTCTCTGCGATAGGTATGTAAACAGTTTAATCTCGACTTTAGGAAAACGTGATAAATATCGATTGGTTTATGATTTTGAACAGAGTCGGGGCTCTATCCCTAGTAGGAATAGCATATAATGTCGGTATATGTAAAGCCCTGGAGGTCAATTCTGCGTATCACGTACCGCCAAAAACTGCGTTCTCGTGAGACTTATCGAGCAACTGATCAAAGAAAAGACCTGGATAAATATCGAATTGCAGATTTTGAGAATAGGTACGGTTGTTTGCTACGCGAATCAAAATATTGAGTGATATTTCGACAGTTCTTGCCGTATTTACCTAGTAGATAAATTGCCAGAATTGTCCTCTTGGAAGGCAATTTTGGCAATAATTCTAGCTCTATGCGGGGGAACTGAAGTCTGCACCGACATCTCGCATGGGAGTGTATTGTGCATTGTCCCCCTGCCTAAACAGGCCCTAACCAGCCCAGCTCCTTGAAGTACCGGATTTCGAATAAACATTTACATTGATTTATGTGACTCTTATAAACTACCCAACTAGTTGATAACGAACAGGCAAACCACTTTAAACTGAGTTTACTTACCTATTTAATTACTTGTATCAACCTCCTTATAACATAATTTTTGATTTAGTTTAAGCATATTTAAGTTCTAAAAGTGAAAACTGTTAGGTAAGCTTTAGTTAAACCATTGTTACCCATTTATGTATTACAAGCTGTTTGTTCTCCATGTAAATTAATATAAAATAAAATATCTACTCGATAAATATGGAAAGAACTGTCAAAATATCGAGTGATTACTTCGTAGTAGATAAACAAGCGTATCCTCAAAATCTGCAATACGATTTTTATAGAGGGTTTTTCTTTGATGAGTTGCTCGATAAGTTGAACGAGAATGCGGTTTTTGGCGATATCCGATATTTATCACGTGATATTTTTATCCTGTGATGATGAGTACACCCGATACAATATCACGTGATACGCAGAATTGGCCCCCTGATGATGTGCTTGCCTCACTTGATTGTACTGCCGCTGCTCCGCCAGTCGTTTGTAGAACATATTCACCAACTTGTCGTAGTCAGTCATGCCGGTGAGTGTTGTGACATCAGAGGTTCTTCGGCGGGATTCCCCTGTTTTAACAATCTTATTGGTATGCATGCATTCAGGTATGGTTTACGATTGCAGAATTTGAATCGCGTAAACATGCTAGTAAAGAGGATAGTACGAGTGTTATTCTAGTATCAACAGAATCAAAGAACCTGCTCCTGAAAATAGAATAGCATGTGAAAAACCACGGTCCGTCGCCAAATCGTACAGACGACGTGCAGCCCACGATCTGCCCGATGTCGTCAACCTAACGCGCCGGTTTCTATACACCTCTACCTAACTCTATTACCCACTAAAGAGTAGAGACGCGTTCATTAGTTTAGAATTAAGTTGCATAACGGCGACGATAAAATCGCTCTAGTAGGCGGTGCCTTAAAAGACATTACCATCATCATCATCCGTAACGTCCACTGCTGAACATAGATCTCCCCCAAACGAGACGTCACGAATAGCGGTCCTGAGCTGCCTCCATCCAACGACTCCCTGAGACCGTTACAATGATGTCGGTCCATCGAGTGGGAGGTCAGACATTACCAGTAGCGGTAAAATCCTCTTGCCTATGAAAGCATATGGGTTTCCTCTTCACAGGATATTCGAAGAACCTTCCCAGTCCGGAAAATATTGTGCTGAGCTGAACACCCATCTTACTGAAATTCTAGAGCGACTCTTATATGACTGTTAAAATGACACAATTCTTAGGATCTCGATTTTTGAACCCTTATACTTTTTATTTTTAGTGAAATATTGGAGAAATCAACAAATTTTGTGCTTTGTTATGATTCAAGTGACAGTTAAAAATTAGTCAGTAATGTAAAGTTAACAGTGGCACTAATCAAATTTCAAAAAGGTCAGCATCTTTTTCCTGTCTTCATCAGCCCAATCCTAATATTATATGTATGAATTTTTATGTGTGTGTATATGGTACTATTGGTGCTGAAATAAACGATTTGAATTGAATTGAATTATAAATGCGAAAGTGTGTATGTTTGTCCTTCCTTCACGCCTTAAGCAATCGACTTGATTTTTGCATAGAGTTAGTTGAAAGGATGGATGCATAGGCTACTTTTTGTCCTGTTAAACATCAAATTCCTATGTGAAATATACAGGAAAAAAGGCTTTTATCCCCCTATAATTTACAATTTAACGCGGGTGAAATCGCGGGGAACAGCTAGTAGGTACTAAACGAATCTTTAAACGAAATACGACCGGAGTACTGACCATTCTACACAAGTGTTCATTAAAAGTTTTGCCGGCGACGGGACTTGAACCCGTACCTACCCCTCCTACCTAATATTCAGTGCTCTAGTTTGTGCCTTTTCCAAGTTTTGTTTTAATTTAGTCATATCCTATCTACTGTTTGTGCAGGAGTTGAAAGGAGCCTTGTGAAATAAAAATACCCATTTTACTATCAATCACTTGATTATTTTCATACAAAATTCCATTAAAAATTTCAAAAATTTGACTTTATATAGCGTCATACACAAATTGATAAGATTACAAGAATCAAAGTAATTATTTGATTACCGAGAGGGTAAATAATAAAGTAAACGAAAAATATGGTGACAGTAAATTAGTCTAAATTATAATATAGGAACATTTTTATAAAACAATCAGTCTTCCGAAATTTTACAGAAAAAAATAAGCAAATACTAATCAATTTGAAGGAAAATAATGAGACTGTTGTCATCAAGATGTATGTACAAAGTACAGGCTGTAGAAGCTAACAATACGAGTACATTACAAATCGCAAGATGTGAATTCTATTGAGAAAACTTCATATACCTTAACTAGAAGGCTATTGGATTGAGTACAATAACTAGGTACATATATTACCAAGCATACACAAGTTATATGTATGTTTTATTAAACTGACTTAGCGGTGATCATACCACCCTTTCAGTCTCTTAAAAATAAATTACAAATACCTACTACGGCCACACATACAGATTTGAGGTAGATTCTGCTTCACCACCAGCCGTCCAGCCTCACCTCGACGGTCAACGATGAAGCATACTTCAGTTACTTATAATCAAATTGTTATCAAACTTTTGTTTACCTCTTACTTTCAACGAGAGCAACGAAGGGCCAGCTGTAATGCAAGGTATACGTTATTTAATTTTTACATGTAATAATAATATTGTCTTACGTAATACTTTAACATTGGAAGGGGCATCCACATTCGGTTTAGATGCTTTCAAATTGCATTCACCCTAGACTATAGAAGAAATACAGTCAGCGCCAGAGAAAATATTAACATCACATGGAAATATTGGACAGGCTCGCCCAAAAATTATGCTACAGAGTTCGTTTTTGGTTGCACTGAGAAAAGTCATCAAGTACTTGCGTTCAGTAGTTGTTGATAGTTATAGTTAAGGAAATACGACGCATTTTTCCCAGAGCAGCCGTTCGCTTACTCGCAAGTGAAGTAAGTTGTAAACAAATGCACAATCACTACGCTAACACTAACACGATAAAATACTCAAGAGATATGAGATCGGAGCTGTGGGCCAGAGTGACATTAAATTATTGCAAAATTGATCAAAACTAGAAATTATATTTCATTCGTAAATATAAGTTCGAATGAAATTTTAAATAATACCTTGGGGCGTTGCGTTTGAATTGGAATCTGTGTGTATACGCTTGTATATACTTGCATCTAAATTGATTTGATACGACACAGAACTCCTAGGTTTATGTCATCATCATCATCAGCCCGTATACGTCCACAGCTGAACATAGGCCTCCCCCAAACGACGAATTGCGCTCCTGAGCCGCCTCAATCCAACGACTCCCCGCGACCGCTACGATGTCGTCGGTCCATCGAGTGGGAGGTCTTCCCACACTCCGTATAGGTTAATGTATGTATATAAATCTAAAGGCGTTGTGTTTGTTTGTTTGTTTGCCCACAGCTGCGACTCAGGTCACGTCTCTAACACTACAAGCATTACATTTACAAAAATAGCACGAAAATGGCTCAATACATTTAACTAGAATCTCATAATTGCATGTTTATTATGCAGTTTTCGTGTTTGCGTCTTACTACTGGTACAACCTTGTAACTGAGAAATCCGAACATTAGGTGATTTACAATCGACGTTTTACTGAATTTTGTAAACATTAAAAACTTGTACAAAAATTATGATCTTTCTCGAATATTATTTAGTTACCAATTTTATTGTACCTATCACAAAACCTCAATTTTACTGCTAGCAAC
Source organism: Eupithecia insigniata (assembly GCA_947859395.1). Lineage (NCBI taxonomy): Eukaryota > Metazoa > Arthropoda > Insecta > Lepidoptera > Geometridae > Eupithecia > Eupithecia insigniata. Next base: position 1,580,279 of record OX402009.1, on the reverse strand, counting down.
TAGCAGCTCTCACACATTACAATTCACGATTACATAAATCTTTGATATCATGATTATATCAAAAGTGTACTAATGGATAGATACCCCTCCTCCACCTTTACAAAGTGCGTGCTTGCGTCAGTACAAAAGCGTCTACACTCTTGACATATCCACAAAATCACAGAATATAACAAAAATAATTAAATAAAACATAAACTATACGCAAATTAAATGCAGCAATATTAAGTAAGTAATGTTTCAGCAGCTTTCAGCTAATTATTTTCAAAAAACAATGACTGACGTCCGGCAGAGGCACCAGCGTTGACTGCAATCAATAAACTGGACAAACACTTGTCTTATGTTAGTGTTCTCGAACGCGCGAAGGCGTTCTGCTTCGGTCCAAAGCTCATCAAAGCCGATCCAACCGCCCGACGCAGATTACGACTTTACAAAAATATTTGGATACGTTAAACAATAAGAAAAACCGATAGAATTCTTAGAACAAATCGGTCAGTTCATAGCCACGGTCAAGTCATGGCATCTGGACATTTGCTTTGCAAATCCGCTATGTGTCAAATAAAAAAAAACATAAGAAGTCACCGAATTCAGTACGAGATTCGTTGTCAGCTATAAAAATTGTACGTTCAATTTGATTATCAGAAAAATAAATTCTGTTAATTTATAAAAAAAAATGCATTTAATGCAACACATTATTTTAAAAATAACGTAATACTTCAATAATGGCACTGAACAAAAAGTAAAGGTTGCTTCCGTTACTTCATAAATGGAAATAAAAGAATTAAAGAGCTACTGGAAATAAACAAAACATCGGAATTCGTCGATTTATCGCCAAGACGCACCACACTGCACATTCACAATTTAGGCGCTCGCAACACGCCGCGGCCCTCTCGTACTCGAAAACATTATACCAATCGTAAAATGTATAATTATAATGCTGCTATGATATGAACTAGGAATACATGATTAATGTTTTCTTATACTGAAATATTATGTACTGATTGATAATGTAGTAAATATTGTCTAGGACATACAAGTTCAAGCAATATGTGAGTGTTAGCGAGTACGAGCGGCGCACGCAGGCCCCACGAGCTTTACACCACCGAATACAAACGCAGTGAACGATTCGCGTTTCCAATCATTCGCAACATTCAGCTAAAACTTCAAACAATAATTTTCACTCTTAATTAATTTCAGACTCATTTACCAGTCAATTTTTATAGCTAATCTATCACTATATACGACTAAGATTCCCATACGTTTACATTCTAGAAGTTTTGTTTGAAGCGGGGCAAGTAACATTACGATAAATTATATATTATGAAACGTATCCTAGTTTTACCCTAAGTACAAAGGTGAAAAATATTATTTCTAGACGTAACGTAACTTACATTTTAAAGCATTATGCATTTTTTTTCTTGAGACATCGTGAGATAAATTGCTTTTATGTTATTAATCTAGTTAATATTTTATAGTCGATAAGTTGCTGTGATTATTAGTTATACTATTTAAGCTAGAAGAGTATGATATTATTCAAAGGCATATTGTTGTCTAACAAGCAATATTGTAAAATACGAGATCAGAGCGGATGAAATAGTTTTTAATACAATAATATCAAATACAAAACATTTTGAAATGGTGTAGGTGAAGTAAAGAGGCAACAATGATATAAAGTGATGTGATGAATTGAAAAAGTATATCGTCGGCTCTGCTCTTAACCTTATCAGTTGGCTATGCTTCGTCCCGTTTTAACTCATGGTTTTCATTACTATTGAAACTAATAATACTAAAAGGAAAACATGCAATTTTGAATTAGTAAATGAAAACCACGACGGGAAGAGAACTACACTACACATCTACGACCAAACTTTACCTAAATACACCAGCAGGTACCTATCTAATTTTATTTATTACAGCTAAATGAACACATAAAAAAAACCTACATTCCTTATCTTATATTAAATGAACACATACAAGGTGTATCATCCAAGCCGCTACAATGAAAGGGTTCATTACAAAATGTTCAAAATTATATGAACATTCGCGTCACCGACCAAGCTCCTTGGCAGACGCAGGGTGGGACCAGAAGACTTATCTGGACCAGGTAATAAGTTCTTTGGACATTCCAAACTCAAAAATTGATGATCCATTATTTTAGGAAACATCAGGAATTTCACTACAAAATTTTTGCTAATAAACTCATTAAAGCGGGTAAAAGTATAATTATGCGAAATTCATAAATAACTTTTAAAAGCTACAACATGATAATTTATGCATACTCTCACAACTAACGAAATACTACTAGTAAAAGGGCGCTGCTGTCAGCGATAACTAAAAATAAATGCAAATCAGTTTTATATATTTTGATAAAGTGAGAGCAAACAATACCACTGAGGATAAAGCATCAAGGATAAAAACAAATATAATATCACGTACAAAAAATACAACTTGTTTCTTTTTTTTTTAAATTCGACAGAATTTTGTCTGAAGTCGAAGTTTCATTAAATCTAAATTTGGTAATAAAATCGCATCGATTCGCGTCAGTTCAGCGGCGCGGGCGCCGATGACGTCACCCGCGCCGCCCACGTCTTGCCACCTCCGTCCGCTGCCTCGCACGCCCTCCAACAATAACTTTAAGAAAGTCTTCAGAAGTCAGTCTTAAAGTTGTATTGCATTGATTTCTTTGCTCAAATACAATAACATCCCTCGCCCAACTAAGTAGTGAATTAAACATAAATATAATTAAAAAGCAGTCTAGCGAAATAAGTCGAATTAATCACTGTTACATTCAGCCAATCAACAGCGTCGATTGTGCCAAACTTTCAAATAAATATATAATAATATGCATGCACAGATAGTGCGAAACAACTCATCATGCAATAACATAACCACCGTGTCTTCCAATCATGTAAAAAAATAACATTTTGAACGTTAGTTACCATTAAATTTATCTCACATAAAAAGTTATTTTACATCACATTGTGATTTACTAAAATAGTATATTTTTATGACCTTTGCTAGTTTTAATTAACTGTAAGAGTAAGTATCGGACAGAGTACAATCGACATATTCTACGGTTATATTTTGGTGTTCCTTTCAAGCTGTAGCTCAATTATTATTAAAGCTAGAGTAATTTATTACTGGCTGCTTTTATTAAATCGAGGTTACTAAATATTGCTGTAACACACAGGAAATAAAAGTTTGGTCCTTACAGACTAGGCTATACGGAAACAAAACTCCAAATACTATTGGTAACGAAAACTCTTCAAGTGGAGTCGGAGAACGCGCGGCGTCGCCCGCGGCCTCCACCGCGCGCCCGCCGCAAGCTATGCTCGATTTGGGTCTTTCCAAATGTTAATAATAAAATTGGCACGTCATCAAACAAATCACAACTTAAACGAAATAAAATAAAAATACGACAGGCCTCGGGCCCACGAACCGAGAGTTCTAATGATATCAAATAAAGGCTGGACATTAGTAGACTTTGATGTATTGCTTGCCGTGCGAGGAGATGTCTCGGGCGGTGTCGGGCAGAGTCTCGAAGAGAACCACGAGATAGCCGTCGGTGGACAACGCCACGTCACTGGGCCTGTCCTTGTCGTCCAACCCTGGACTCTTGAGGTCCACAGCCCAGAGAATGCGGAGCTCGCAAGTGAACACCAATACGCGGTGGTTCTTTGAATCCGCCACTATGATACGTCCGTCGTCATCTGTCACTATGCCAGACGGTCTATTCAGTTCCCCAATCCCCGACCCTTCGCGCCCCACGACGTGCAGGACTTTAGACAGAGTCGGGTCCACCATCAGTAGGCGATGGTTCTCGAAGTCAGATACAATAATGTTGCCTGATGTAGTGAAGCAAACGCCTCGAGGCGTCGTCGGTCCTTTCAACAGTTTCGCTGGGTTAGCGCCCTCGAATACGAACTTGGTGATATAAGTTCCGTCACTGGTGAAGAGTTGTATGCGGTGGTTACGAGTGTCGGTCACCACGATGTTGCCGAGAGTGTTGACGGCCACGTCCCACGGGTATTGGAACTGGCCGCATTCTTTGCCGAACGAACCGAATTTGAGAATAAAGTTTCCGGACGAGGTGAATATCTGCACTCGGTGGTTGTCCTTGTCGATAACTATGATCCGTCCGTAAGTGTCCGTTGTGATTCCAGCCGGTAAATCGAACTCTCCCGGGCCAGTGCCTTTCGAGCCGAACATGGTCTTGAATTCTCCGCGGCAGGTGAATATCTGTATTCTGTTGTTTCGTCTGTCGGCTATGATGATGTTACCTTCTCTATCGACGCAGAGCCCCCAGGGTCTCGAGACGTGTCCCTCTTCCTGCCCTTCTCTGCCGAAGGAGAACATCGGCACTCCGGGCACGGGGCTTCGTGTAGGTCTCACGGACACTGCTTGCCAGTATCCAGGGATTGCCTGGCCGATTCCGCGCGACGTGTTAGGCGGAGAACCGGATGGCATGCCGCCGTGGTCATAGTAGTTAGATCGGGAACTGCCCGGAAAGTCGGAAATGCTTCTTCCGCTGGGCATATTGTATCCCATGTTGGGGAAAGATGGCATCCCCGATTGCATAGTCATCATTGACTGGCGCGAAGGCAGCGCGGTAGCAGCGGCGGCCATCATGGCGCCCGGCGGTGCCGGCGACACGTCACATTGTCGCTTCAGCTGATCCACAAGGTCGTAGTTAGGCGGAATGAACATTATTCTCTCCTCGGCCATGTACATATTCTTGAACATGCAGGAAAAGTAATCGACTTGCGCTCTGCATTTCTCTTTGGCCGTGAACAGTTCGATTCCCTCGGAGTCCATACACCGGACGAGCGTCTCGTTGGTGTGCGCGAGTCCGGCGAGGATTCCTCTAAGTGTGTTCATGTGATCGGAGAGCTCGCTCATCTTAGACTGACGCATTTTCTCTACCTTCTCCAGGAGATATTTCTCCCGGTCTTCGACGGCTTGCGCGTAGCAGCGCATCGCCTTCCTAATCTTCATATTAGCCTCTGCAGTTTCCTTCTCGTATGCTTTGGATATAGCGACGGCGCGATCGATCGCGGTCTTGATCGCTTTTGTGCCGGTTTTAGTGTCCTCTATGGCCTTGAAGACACCGATGCGACAGACGTCCAGAGCTCCCTTCATAGGGGTGAAGTGGTGGTCTTTGTGGACCCAAAGCGTGCACTCTTGGCAGATGAACACGATGCAGGCTTCGCAGTAGAACCTGACGGGGTCGCCGTGCAGCTCGCAGTACATGGAGGATACCTTTTCGGTGCTGTGGACCGAGTTAGGTCGCGCGCCGATGGGAGATATTTGGTGGATAGGTAGGAGGGTGTGGTCGCTCATCTGGCAGTCGGAGGTGACCTTGTGGCAGCACTCGTGACAGAAGATGTCGTTGCACTCAAGGCAGCGCGTGGTGGGAGTGCGCTCCTCGCAGCGGAAGCAGTTGATCGATACGGAGGAAGATGTTCCGGGCGAGCCGCTGGAGTTGTCCTCCTTGTGCTGGTGATTGTTATTGGAGATGCCATACTCACGGCTAGATCCGATGGGGTTCGGCATGGCCGGGGGAGCGGTCGACCAGATGTCGTAGGGCATTGCCGAAGACGAAGCAAGCGAGGGCGCGGCGGGCGCCGGCTTGTTCATGGTCTCCAGGAGGTTGCATATGAGGCTGTTAATCCCGAGAGGGTCCTCGGTCTCGGTAGAGCTGTGGCTGGAGGAGCCGCTGGCGGTCACCGTCGACGTGGATGGCAGACTCGACGCCAGCGACTGGGTTAGATTCGCGAACGACGTCATTGTCTTAGTCGCAGTCTAAGTCATCAGAACTGGAACAACAGAAAAGTAAACATCAAGCATTTGTATTAACAACATTGGGAGAAAAAAATTAGCTGAACCAGTTTGGCCATTGTGTCAATTTGTGTCCGTAGGGCAGGTAAAGTTTTTTCTGTCCTAATCCCTTCTACGGTAACACCGTGGCATTTTCAGTGGACTTCGTTCGATCGAACCACACAATGCAAATCAGCTCTTTCATATTGTATGACGGCAATCAAGCATCGCTTAGTGTGATCCGGTCGGCATTCAAGCCAGTGCATGCCGGGTGAACGAACGGTGGACAATTACGCATTAAGCATTACATGTCCTAGGTGCTGTTGTGTTTTGGAAAAGGGTGCACTCGGACCATCTGTCAGCGGGTAATTCCTTACAAGTTATTGCTTTTTCGTTTAATATAAAATACGGTTGCATAGATGTACTGTAGATGGTAAAAACTTTGGCCATAGCTAACTAGATCAAGAGAATCAACAAATGCAACGATTTACAGCGGATTAGTTTGTATTGTCATCATTAGAGATCGTTTGGTTTTACCAAGGTTTTAATACATAATGGTGTCATTTCACTAAATATTTATATAGTCTAGACTTTAAGCGGCTGAATTTAAATTCTAGACTTAGTTTAAACCAAGAAATACGAAAATAATATATCATTTCAATTTAATAAGCAAACCGAAGCCCAGACCAGAAGTCGATATGTAATTATGTATTGTAAATAGGTACAACTTTTATTCTATCCATAGTAATGTTATTTGTATACGATTAAATAAATTATTGTAAACTAGCTGATGCCCGCGCCTTCGACCGCGTTTTATCGGGATAAACAATAACCTATATGTTATTCCAGATCCCAAACTATACCCATACCCAATTTCAGCCCATTCCTTTCAGTAGTTTTTGCATACAAGAGGAACAAATATCCATACATCCATCCTTATAAACTTTGACATTCCTTGGATTTTTAGTCATTCCATGCTTTATTATTTACAAACCACGGCAATGAATAATCTTTCACCTTCAAGTACGTAATTAAATTGTTATTGCAATTTGTATTTAAATATAATTCTATAATTAAATACATTTATGTAATAAAGAGTTCAATTGTGCAATTAATTATTTATTTAAACGCTTTAATACCATTTATAGAATCAACAAATGAACATTGAACAACAAGCGTTCGTCGTCCAGCTACTTACGTCAAACACACCTAAACAAACAACATCACCGGTCACTTATCAACAAACTATGTTCATTTTTCACTAATAAACATATGATAATATCAACTAAAAACTAAATATGGCGTAGCGACTATAGTTCCGGAAGGTACGGTTGCACTGAACCCACAGAAATGGTGCAGTTTGCGAAAAAAAATCATCCCAAAATCTTTTGTAACGCTCCCTACCACAACCCCATAGCATGTAGGTAGCTAGATAGAAAAGGACAGAATATAACAAATAGACAAGGGTGCGACTAGGTAAGATATCTCCGTCGCATTCCAAAAAATTCCATAATTTAGATAAGACGCTTTGCTATGATCAAGGATGCCAGAGATATATTAGTTATGCAGTTAGAATAGAATAGAATAGAAATACTCCTTATTGCACACCAAGATAGAATAACAAAACAGGAAAACACAAACACAGACATAGTTGCATAATGGGCGGCCTTATCGCTTATAGCGATTTCGTCCAGGCAACCTTTAGTTAGATTCGTTTAGTTTTTGAAGGAATAGGTAATTAAAGAATTAACACGAGCTGAATATGTAACCAATTCTGAATATTGGCGAATATTAAGATCACTAAAGAATTCATTTGAGTCATAAAAAACTTGATAAAACTTGCTGATAATGAAATAACAAAGATAACACAAATTAAATTATTCGAATACAAAATCAACGAAAGGTGGAGAAAGCCCAAAATGATTCCAACTTTCTATCGATCGACGCTCAGTGGTAGAAAGGGGATGATATCCCCATCAGCGAATTGCACCCTCAAAGCAAGGTCGACAACCCTAGCCGCTTCAAACATTACCGTGGAGTAGCATAATTCAACATTTCACGGGCGGATGTGTGACGGAGACGGTGAATGTTGTAGTAATATTAGAGAGAGAGGAAGTGTTACCGAGATTTTGTATTTTGGGAGGCGCAATGGCCACATGCGGAGCGCGACCTTGGCTCGACGGCAGCTATTGAGGCAGGTCCGGGAGACGCCATCTTGCTTAGCCAGTTCGCCCCCGCTGCCTATATCTCGAGGGTGCCAAAAATCGATGCCTTTCCCTTCTGGTTACCGTGAAACCCCTCCATGGGCAACGAATAACTGACATAATACGTATAGCTAGCGATTTTCGAAGTTGGACCCGTAGAGGGATCAATATTTCTCCGCAATCTACACACTCTCTCTTTAAAACTCATAAAATTTCAATACATATATGATTTCGTTTATCTAGCATAAAGTTACTTTGGTTCATAGAAATTTATAAGAAACTGGCGCGGTTTCACCCGTGTTAAATTCGAATTTCACATTTCTAGGGGGACAAAAACGTATTTTTTTCCGTAAATCTCCCACTAGAATTTGATGTTTTACCAGAACAAAAAGTAGAAATATGTTACTCTCCCATCCTTCCAACTAACTCCATGCCAAAAATCAATTCGATTGGTTGCTTTGTTAGGGCGTGAAGGAAGGACAAACAAAGAAACACACTTTCGCATATAAAATAACAGTTAGGATATATGGCTGAACTGAAGCCATCTTCAAGCTTGTAACAACATAATTCCATGCTCACCTGGGCTATATCTAGCCCACCAGTTACACCAGTTTTTCACAATAATAAGAGTGAGCTCATTCCCCATACCCCATGGAAAGACGCGACCACCAATGACAGTAAACCTGTATTCAAGTCACTTACTCAGTTGAACTGATAAGTAAATTCCTATTCTAGCCGATTCGACTGTCAAAGAACAGTGATATCATACTCAAGGCATTACAGGTCGCGTCATGGTTTAATAGCGCTGACTTTTAGATTTTTATACCGTTTTACACCTGCACAGAAACCCTCTCCACTTTCGCCGAGCGCTATTAAACCGTGACGAGACGTGTACCAACAATCAGAACACAAAAGCTTAGATAGATTAGATAAGGATTTGTAAAAAAAAACGAGTTCGGAAACCACGTCAATGCTAATTCAAAAGGCATCTTTACTGTCTAGTGAAAGTGATTCATTTCACATCTTTGCTAGCCAGAGATGAATAACATAAACTTGATTATTGTTCTTTTAAAACATAAATTTTCCCATTAACTGGAGTATAGGCTTCCGTTTACGTTAGTAAAAATTAATGAACGTGTCGTACAAATACTATTAGTTACAACATTTTACATGTAATTAGAATTAGGTATAATAAAGTAACAACTTTTCAACAAGAAAGTAATGACAAAACTCTAGCATATTCGGTAACCATAGACAAACCATAGACAGTCTTGGACGTTTTGGTTTTATGTAACTGTAAGTCCACTTGTAAAATAAATAAATAAATAAAGAAAAATGTATTCATCTATAAAAGTAAATTTATGTACCTATAAGTACATACTGTATGTATCATCACTACATAGTATAAAACAAAGTCGCTTTCCGCTGTCTGTCCCTATATACATTATGCTTACATCTTTAAAAGTACGCAACTGATTTTGATGCGGTTTTTTTACTAGATAGAGTGATTCAAGAGGAAGGTTTATATGTATAATTTAGTATCAGCATTGCACCCGTGCGAAGCCGGGGTGGGTCGCTAGTTGAATATATATATAACAAAGTTACTTAAATAAACACTAACAATTAAATGTAAAATTCTTAAAGTAAATATACAACAATAGCACTATGACCACGGCAGGTAATAGCAATGGAAATTGTAGAGATCAGATGAAAAAGTATTTTTTCTATGGAATTTGTAAACAATGGGTTCGCGCAGGTCGTTCGTGTATTGACAGCACGCTTGTTCCCTCAGCCCCTTCGAATATACTAGAGGTGCTCAACCTTTACCACCCTTGGTATAATTTTAATAAGTTTTTACTGTCCCACTGCAGCATTAGCGCCTCGGAACAAATACGGTGAAAAACTTAGCTCTTATTATAACCATTAATTTCATATTCAACTTGCTTCAGCTAAAAGTCCTAAAATCATTTATATATTACTGAATATTTTTTTACAATAGGACATTTCCGATTCGGTAGATTACCTAAAACTAAAACCTTAATTCTTCTTAAAAGTTTAGACAAACAGGATCCAATTTATTAAAACTACGAAAGAACAGATGTTTACGTACCTACTATACTAGTCTACGAGGCGATCGTCCAATGATTATCACAAGTACAATACCTACGTGTTACGCACCCCTATCCAAACCCTCGTTCATTTCACAAAGGGCTTTACTATCACGCCAGCAAAGCTTTTGTACTACAAGGAAACAAATGTTGAGCATCCCTGATAAGCTAAAGAAACATCTACCTGCATGGGCATATCGGCAACATCGCTCAATGAGAGTTAACATTGAGTTCGCTTTGTCTTTATGTTTGTCATCGGGCTAAGAAAACAATGGAAGACAAAAATATTTTTTGTATGGCTATTTCTAGGTACAGGTAGGATCCTTACTGGATGAACTATAAGGTCCTGTTATAATTGAAATCGATCAAAATAAGATAAACTCAGTTTAGGGCTCGCAAACGAGTTCAGCGATCCGGTTGATCCGGTTCAAGCACTTGGTTTTAAACGGCGAAATCGGACGTAACTATGACTGCAAAATATTATAAAAAGGTTGTCATTTTCGAAAATATAAAAATCACGCGGCAAGTTGGTTTTTAGTTTTTTCTGCGATCTACAATGAATAAAACTAGCGGAAAAGTAATTTGCCGCAAATCTAAAATTATTTTTTAATAACTTAAAAAAATCCGATTTACTTGTATATTCGGAGCATTTGGGTATATAAGAGACTAGCTGTTACCCGCGGTTTCACCCGCGTTAAATTAGAAAAATACGAGCATTCCCGTAGAAATTCTAAATTTCCCATGGGAATTTGATGTTTTACCAGGACGAAAAGTAGCCTATGTTACTGCTCCACCCTTTCAACTAACTATATGCCAAAAATCAAGTCGATTGGTTGCTTAGTTAGGGCGTTAAGGAATGACAAACAAACACACTTTCGCATTTATAATATTAGTTAGGATTTTGCGCTATAGATATTTTTACAATTGAATCGAGGTTGGTTTCATAGAAAATCGTTTACGATTAGCGGCAAATTACTTATTTCTGTCGTTTCTTGCCTTCCATTGGTAAAAGGAAGCGACGATCAAAAAAATGAGGATATACGGCCGGAAATAACATTATTGCCGACGCGTTTTTATGGTAAAGCTCAATCGAGATCCGCCACTCGGGAGGAACGGATCATCTGCCCATTAGAAGATTCTGTAGCATAGTGGATAAACTACGAAGATGCTGGTAGTTGCTAGTTCGAAGAGAAAGGTAAAGGTGGGTTCTTTAGATTCGTAGATTGACATCAAAATCGTTAAATTGAGAAGAATGAAAGCAGAAAAATACGAAATATTAGGATAAAAACAATATTTAGAAACGGTAATAAATATGTAGGTTTTGCCTGGAATTGTTACTAAATATTTTTTATAAGGTCGTAACTGTCAGCACAATTTTTTATTCATTTATTTGTATTGTTTCGAATTGATTTATTTTTCATTTCCATGATCACGGGCCATATAGTGCCTTTGGGAGGCATGCGTGGAGCCGAAGCCAACAGCACAGAGGCCCTTTATGAGAATGAATCTAAAGGCGAGAGCTACACATAGCGGGATTATTTTCATTATTATTATTATTGTGAGTATAATTTAATTTATTTTTATATTGTGCGTTACGATTGCACATGTAATAATTACATAATACTTTAAGTACGAATGTACCTATACAATTAGATCTGTAACTTTGTTGCCAATAAACAAACTGAATATGTAACGCCTGAATCTATTATTCAGGAAAACGCGAATTAGAATATGGTTTTTATTTATATAGTTTCAGTTGTACTACTACGTACTGTACTAATTAAATAAATTAATTATTATTGGACATTCCCCACACCATCATCTAGCTTCTTCATCTTGGGTATAATCGTACTTTATACAATAAGTACTTACATTGCATAGTTTTTTTTATCATACGTAGAAAGAAAGTAATCAAATCACCCAGAGCAAAAGATGATACAAATATCTGTCCAATGCGAGAATGGAACCCGCCACCTCCTGCCTTATTGACGAAGCAGAGCAGGAATTCCCCGAATAACTTAATAAAACAAAGTTTTAGATCGAATACCAAAAGACAGAGAGAAAGTTCCTCATAATTCAAAAGTAGCAAATTGTTGAAGAAACTTCATAGCAACAATCGGGCTAACAGAGGGGGCTTTCAGGAAATTTGGGAATTCACAAGTCAAAAGAGAGATTAATCTTTATATATACATACATATATAAAAATCTGTCACAGTGTTTGTAACCTAACTCCTCCGAAACGGCTTGACCAAATTTTATGACTTTTTTTGTGTATATTTGCTGGGTCTGAGAATAGCTTGTTATCTATTGTTTATACCCCTAGGTGATATGGGTAGCCAAACCCATTTTTTTTACAAGTTTTTTTTGTTGTTTTATGATATTGGCACGTTTGGCACTAAAAAATACATAATAATATAAGCCTCAATTTTCACCTTTCTAACACCAACCCCCGTTTTTTATAGCCATTTTAGTCAGTACTGTAATAAACTTCAATCCTCAGTGGTCGATGGCAAAACAACGTTTGCCGGGTCAGCGAGTCTTTATTATATTAATGCGTTTTGAGCAGGGACTGATTTGGTTACCCGTTCAAGGGTTTTCTATAGGGTTTTTTTGAAGAGGTTGTTTTAAAACCCTTTGCTTATGGGTTACACTTTCAATGAATAACCGACTTTTAGGGGTAACCCTTTCAAAACCCTTTCGACTGGGTTATCTATTGAAAGAGTTTTGGGTTTTAGATAGATTTGATAACCCCTACGTTTGGGGTTACCCTTTCCATCATTGTAACACGGTTACCCTGTGCATTACTAGGTACCTAATCCTAGGATTAGGTAGTAAATCATCATCATCATGAAGGTTGCGGGTTCGATTCCCTGCCTGCAGTCTTTCGCAGGTTGTCATACCACCTGGCCTGAAGCCGTCCTACACTACGTTTAACGAGTGGTGGTCTCCACTCAAGAACACGTTTACCCCAGTGGCTGTCGGTTCTTCGCAAGATACCTATGGCCGGCCCACTGCCACTTCAGCTTGCTAATTCTTAGTGTGACTATGGTTCTCTGTCCGATGAACTTACCTATTCGTTACGTTCATCATTTAGGTACATTCCTATTCCTATCCTTCCGAAAAACTCAGGGCATAACTCGCTGCGCGACTTTGATTGAAGTTCTAAGTCGAGTTTCTTGAGTGCTTTGAACTGCCGGACCAACCCTACTGTTTTATTTTAAAGTAAGTATACTACAAACTAATCTCTATTTGATTAGCGTAAGGGTGAAAATAATATTTTTTTATGTGTAAAGAGCGCCGCCGCGCCCCGACCGGCGCGTGTCGGCGCGAGCGGCGCGAACTCAAAGCGGGTTGCGGCACCTTTGACCTTATAGCGGCAAATTGTTTGATGTGCCGGTGGCAATTGTCTTAATTTTATTGTCATTCGCCACTTGGACTAGGAAGTAGGAACTAGGAACATCGTAGTGAGTTAAGTTTAAGTGAGTGAATGATGCCTTTGCCGAGAAGAGATGCCGTGCATAGATACTTTGAATACGACGCAGAAAACAGCAATAGCAAATGCAAATTATGCCGAAATTATATTAAAGTAACTGAACTATAAATCTTATCTACATGTATGTATATATATTTCCAGAGTAGGCGGAAGCAGAACTTACAGCCAACCCGATAGGTACCTTACCTACCTAAATGTAAGTAGGTTACTACTTAGGTTTGAAGACCTCTGTGCCGCGGTGGGCGAAGGTCCGCCTGCGACGCAGGAGGTTGCGGGTTTGATTCCGGCCTCGGGACATATATTTGTACCATCTGCAGATATTTGTTCAGGGTGTTCTAGTCGTTTTCTATGTAGGTATAATAAAAAATATCTATCTATGTAGGTACTCGTATTGTATTACCTGTATACCTATCAGTTATCTACTACCCATAATACAAACTCTGCTTAGCTTGGGGCTAAATAATGCTGTGTGATTTGTCCGGCATTATTTATTTACTTATCTTGGGGCTAGATAATGCTAATGTGGATTGTCCATTTTTAATTTTTATTTTAGGTAGGTAAGGTGTCTAAGTAGGTATTATTAAGGAAATTTCGTAGTAGTCGGTACCTAGGTGCCTAACTGCCTACCTACTTACTAACTTTTAGTGAGTACCTAGGTAGTCACATAAAGTAGGCAGGTACCTAATCTATGACCGAAGTAGGTAGGTACGTGCTTATAATGTAGATAGATATACAAAATATCTAGATAGGTTAGTTGGTACTTTATCTACCTATAATGTATCTACTAACCTACCTAGGTTAGGTACCTAGACCACAGATTAGGTAATCTTACTTCGCTTAGACTACCTAGGTAGTGTAGATTGCTGATAGATTGATGCCTACAAGAAACTTAGTAGGTACCTAAGAAAATAGGTAGGTACCTACTTACCTAAATTTAAGCTCAAGTTGCGTTTCAAGAAGTCTCGCGGCTATAGGTACATATGTACATATATATTAATCTTTTCGCGGATCCATTCGGGAATCTGTATCCTTGGTAACGCACTGCCCGCGCCGTCGCCTCCTTGCCAGATTGACTGCAGTTGTTCGGCGACCCGAATTAAGGCTATAATTCAGCGAAATTTGACGTGGAATATTTGTAAACAAACCGCTCATACTTAAAATTACAATTTACTCTGTTATGTTATGATGTATTTTAATACACAATTTAAATTCCTTGTCAATTTGAGATCGTTCCTTCAATAAATATTGCTAACAAATATAAATATCTAAAACTCGACGCCTAGCATGCGTCATGCACTTTTTTGTTATTGTTTGTTTACAAATATTTCATGTGGAGTTTGGCTTGAACAGATCTCAGTATTTTCGGGATCCTCACCCGCGCCGCCGCTGCCGCGGTTTTAAAAATATTTTTTCAAATCATTTGTAATTGTAAGTAGGTATGTATGCATTAGGCGCTCATTAGGGGAGGCCTATGTCCAGCAGTGAACTGATAAAGGCTGATGATGATGATGTATGCATACCTATCGAACAACGTTAGTCAGTGTTCAGATATTTAACTGAGTAGTCATTTCAACTGCAATAGAAATGATAATCACAGTGTAACACTAAAAACCATTAAAAACCACATACAATGAGGTAACTTCTTCAATCGGAAAGGGTAACCCTATCGTTGCTATAACCCAATGAAAGGGTAACCCTTTCATTGGGTTATAGCAACAATAGTGTAAAGGGTAACCCTATCGTTGATATAACCCAATGAAAGGGTTACCCTTTCACATGTGTTTTATACGGGTTACCCGAATAAAGGGTAACCCAATCGAAATGCGCAGATCGATGAAAGTGTTACCCATTGCAAGGGGTTAACCCAAACTCGGGGTTGTACAGTCCCTGGTTTTGAGAGGCTGGATTTTATATTATTTGTTCCATGTTATTAGTTAAGCACAAGCGCTCTAAACCAGTTTATTTTCCTTTACTGTAATTTTTATGTTTCTTATGTAGGTGGTTCAAATCCTAACTAAGATTATAAATCCGAAAGTGTTTGTTTCTTTGTCCTTCCTTCACGCCCTAACTAAGCAACCAATCGAATTGATTTTTGGCATACAGTTAATTGAAAGAATGGAGCGTAGCGTTTTTGTCATGGTAAAACATCAAATTCTCATGGGAGCATTACGGAAAAAATACCTAGAAATGTGAAATTCGACTTTAACCTGGATGAAACCGCTAGTAAATAAATAAATGTTTTGGGTGTAGCGGTGCCGGTACACTCTGGAAACGATGGATGGATTGGGGGGCAGGCATAGATCAGAAAAATAGACCTCTGTGGGGCAGGTGATGAACTTTATAATGAAGTGAGTACTTCTACTAAACGCTAACTAAACTAAACGCTGTCGATTCTTCAATAATTTAAATTAAATATACGTCAAGAGTTAGGAAACCGACCAGAGGAATAGCACCAGCTTTTTTTGGGTATTTTTTACTCTTTGCGATCAGCAATCCTGCCTGCCAAGCGAGGTGATTATGGAAAACCTCCCTTGTTTGGGGGAGGGATGTTTAACAGCGAACGTAGTGCTGATGAGGTGAACGACAAGTTCTGCCGTGGCCTGTTGCTATGTTGAATTGAGAGAAGTGCAAGGTGAGATGAAAAGCCTTAGCAGTGAGAGCTGCCGCCGTAGCCGCAGCCCGTGTAGATGTCGTAAAAGGCGAATCACGAGGAGTGGACGGTGATAAGAGACGCCTTTGCCCGATAGTGGGAGCGGTGTGAGAATCCTCCGGACTCAGGCTAATTTAGGAGGTAAATGTCGTAAAAGGCAACCAAGAGAATCTACTAAAGGAAGGGCAGCAGCTTCTTTCTGTTGTCATATTATATTTATTTCATGTTATTGAATATATGTATACTACTACATATATTTATGTACCTGTATATATGTAGTATATTTCGTATTTATTTCTTTCTACACTACATATATAGATAATTTTTATTATTAAATATAAGCTAGAAAAAATCCAGAACACCCGGAGCAAATATCTGCAGATCGTACAAACATTTGTCCCAAGGCGGGTAATCGAACCGCAAGCTCTTGCGTTGCAGGCGAACCTTCGTCCGCCGTGCCACAGAGGTCGTCGAGGAATAAGGGTTTTGTTGTTTTGTTTCCGAACAAAACAACTAATGATGATTTTGCGTCACATTTTACAAATGCGCAATTCGATAAACAAAGAGGTATTTATCACTTGGATAATTCGTACTTAATCCTAGCGATTATTAGTATTGCAAAAGAGACAAACATCCTAGCATTGATTGCTGAAGATTGTGGAAGGGGATGTTTGTTGCCTGAAACTAGTAAACGGATGTAAACAGATGGCGCTGACAATTGGTAAATATGTATGTAGACAAGTGCCTGGAAAAACAACTCAAAACACCATTCCACGGAATATTCTACGTGTTACATCGGAAAACAACATTTTACATTTATCCGGAAATAATACATAATGCACTTCTGTCCTTTAAATTGCAGAGGAATTGACTTTAGAACTTTTCACGTGCAAACACTCGCAGGCGTTTTCTTAGTCTTCATAATAAATCATTTATCAGGCAACATTAGTACAGAATGTAAAATAACACTAAAGTTAACGGGATATTTACCATGATTTGAGTTTTGAGTTCTCCAATATTTCGGCACAGTTACATGCGCCATGATCACGGAACAACTAAAGTCACTGCGAGTTAGTTTTTATTGGCAGATATATCGATCTACCCTCTTTCTTTGTCTTTTGCTACGAATATTAACACTGAATGTAAAATACTTAAAAACTACGGCTAATATAAAATATATATATACCTTATAGTCTATCATACATAAAATAAATCTATTTATGTACGTATTGTTGCATAGTGAAATAAGTAAATATAATAAATAAATGATACTGTAAACGATATATGTACATACCTTCAAACCGTCTAATTTCGCTAATGCTGTTTATTTTGTCTGCTAAGCAAATTTTTAGCTTGATCGCAAAATAAAAGTAAATTATAGGTATTTACTTTTACCTAAAAAAATACAAATCAACGTAAACTAAATGGTAACTTTTAATTTTGTGGTCGAGCTAAAAATTGGCCGGGTAAAATATACAACATTGGCAAAATTTTACGCAAACCGTAAAATTTTGGTATAATACTCTCTTTTCTTCCGTTTCGTAATTTTCCGTATAAGAGAGCGTGGACTTCCTGCGATTCAGGTTAAAACAAGCTATCTAGACGGGTTCAAAACATTGGTCAGAATAAGAGCACAAGTCCTATAAACAAATGATTTTCCTGAAGTTATTTTAAGTAATGAGGCATAGCCGCGGTGACCTAAACACGTTGCAGTGCCAAATCGGGCAGAAGCGGAGGTTACGAACAAAGAAAAGGGCGTGTGTCTGTTGAATTCTAATGTTGAACATGTTAATTGCGTTTTGCGAAGTGTTTTATGATAGGACAGTTAAATAAATTGAGCTATAATATAACTGCATTTTGGACATGCATGTGATTCCTAGAGGTTTATATGAGGTATTCGCGGAAGTGTAGATCAGATATGCGGAAATACCATGTTGTCAAAATATGGTCACATTTGAGATCGTATAGGTTCTTTTTACACATTTCTTCCATCCGCTTTGGTGAAAATCCAGCGTAAACCGGTTCCGGATTTATGGTTTCATAATTTCCGGTACTTTAGAGGCAACGGTGTGATTAGGTTTCTACGGAACCCTAATTTTCTTTTGAATTTTAGATTAGACAAATCGCATTATAGTTCTAGTAGTATAAAGTTCTCAATTAATGATGGTGTTCTAACTGATAGATATTTATACTTAACGTTTTTTATGCTGCAAGTAATGCATGCAGTACGCTCTTAATGTAAAAACTAGGTGGTCCAGTTTCTCATGTGTAAAATGGACCAGACCAATCATCAGTAATCATTACGATAGCCTAGGCTTGCTCCGCAGGTAATGGTAATAACGACTGATGTGAAGGATTTTCAAGAATAAATCAAGAAAGGTTTTTTTATGCGAATCATTACCCTTAAGGAGATTAAAGTACTATTTAAGGTGCAGCGAGTACAAAGGTACAAACATTCGAGAGATTAGTTCGTTATAAAAGCAAAAACATTCCCTCGAATAAAGCATACCTACCTACCCTTTAGCAAACACCGAGCAAGGGGGGAAATATTAATGAGGAGATTCCACCGGAAGATCACGGATTAAATTTTTGTGTGTGAAATTATCCTTAGATTGAAATAGAACTACAAGATTTAAGCCAGGTAATCTAAAAATTTTATTGCAACCATGTTGTTTGTAGGTCTTATAATGGTTAATAGTTTCAAAATTGGACTTGGCTAAGGCCACCACAATGCCCACTACAATAATGAACATATGGATAAACTGAAAAATCAAAGATTGTGGCGCTGTTCTTAAAATTAGGGGAACCATCCTACCTAGCATCGGACGCTAAACGTTGCTATCGTTACCATATATTTATCTATACATACAGCTTTAGAATAACGAGGGACTTCGAAGGGGAACAGTCTCCTTGGCGCATGCGATCTCGAGCCGAGGGTAAGCAAACCTTATCAAGGATTACCCATTTACAACAATATACATTGAAGAAATCAATAGTTTTCCTGCGAGGACCTATGGACTTGGTTATGGAAACCTGTTTCGAAAGATGATAGCTTTAAGAATGTAATCTACCTGGCTGGAGCAGTGGGTTAGTAACCTGCCGGTTAAGGTCGCGATGAAAAACTTTGTTGCGCAGATGCGCTCTAGATGCTCTTTTTAAACGCATTTCCTTTGTTGTAGATTTACTATGATATAAATATGAGCATTTAAACGTTGTGCTGCGAATTGACCTCACAGTTGCGAAAAAAGCTATAAGTGGAAGCTTAATTCGTTCAAGTTTTGAAATGTATTGTTATTTAAGTAGTATTAAGCTTTTTGATTCCCGAATAAATAAACGAAAAATATTAAGATAGTATTCTAGTTTGCATCATTATCTTTTTTTTAACTTGTTTGGGGCATTGAAGTTGGGTTTGCTTTACGCCTAAAATACGGCACGGCTTTTTAGAATGGGATTCCCATAACAAAATTACTAGTTTATAGTATT
Source organism: Eupithecia insigniata (assembly GCA_947859395.1). Lineage (NCBI taxonomy): Eukaryota > Metazoa > Arthropoda > Insecta > Lepidoptera > Geometridae > Eupithecia > Eupithecia insigniata. The sequence goes on along the minus strand of OX402009.1, from coordinate 1,560,527 downwards.
ATAAAATCTGTGTCTGGACATTCACAACAACCTGAATAAACTTAAGATATGTCTCATTATAAGCATATCGAATTCCTTACACGTTTTGATTTCACAATATTTGTTTTTTTTTCGCTAATTACGATCTGTGATCATAATATACGAATTTTACGCTATTTTTCAATTTCATGAATGAGATCGTGCAATTTATTGAAAGATTTTAACATTTATGCAGTCAGCATTTTGCGAACTTGTTAGTTTTAATAAAAGTAGAGATCTATTGTTTTTCTGACCATAACAAAAAGTTTCCTATTCGCTTATTCACAATGCTTTTATTTAGACTTCCAGACTAGTCCATAACATCAAGGGGCTGAGAAAACTGGAGGTCTATGCCCTACAGGAACAACGCAGGCTAAAAAAACAGTATAATGGAATATAATTTGTGTGACTATAGGCATTTTTCATATTCGGTTAGTAAGTTAATGTATGGGAGATGGAATCTTACCAAAAATGTGGGAGATAAGCTGGATGTGTAGCCTCCTGGTTCTGGCTTCCTGTTTATTATAAATGTGTGTTACTATTGCAATACTTGAGAACAGGGTCAGATATAATACTGTACTCACGAAACAGCAGGCCTACTCCTTAAAAAAGGGAAATCGAAGTTTCTGATCTTATGTCGTCGCTTGCATAAGATTACCGTTTGCTTGAAAATTAATCAGAAACTTCGATTTCCGTTTTCCGAGTAGGCCCTCTGGCTATATTTTCGTCGTAGGATTCTATGACATTCGAGGAGTGATTGTTTGACTTGATGTAAAGCAAAAGTCCATGAGGTGTCAAAAACATTATGGGAAATTTTCGGATCGCGATAAATATTTCGACACTGTTTTCTAGAGTTGTTTGAAACAAACAAAAAGTTTGTTCTGAAGAAGCAAATTACTTGTGTAACAAAGAATGTAGCTTGTATTAATAAAAAACTTTTTGCAAAGTTTACAATTTTTCTTTTTCTCTGTTGAAAGGTTTCAGTCAATGGGGTTTCAGTTTCACCAACTTTAACGTAAGTTGATGCTGACATAACAGTGCTTCAGTTGTTGCCAGTTTTTCGTGTTTAGGTATATTTTTTGGCAAATTTTATAATGTCAGAGCAGGGTTGAGATTATTTAGTTCATCTCCATTGTTCACTTCATTTAAATAGTTTTTTTTTACTGCTATGAGAACAGAAAGCAATAAGAAATGGGGAGTGTAGGAAGTGCCCAAATTAAGCTTCGGCCATACGCGCAATGTACCTACACCAGTAAACCTGCTGCCCTGGTTGAAGGTTAAGGGAATCCTCTGTAATCAATAATTTTAACCAATTGTCATAGTTTCGTTCATACATTCAGTCCATAAAGTTTAATCAGAATCAGCAGGACTACTCGGAAAAGGAAAATCGAAGTTTCTGATTCGTTTACGTGCAAAACCAGCTCTTATGTCGCTTGCATAAGATTACCGTTTGCTTGAAAACGAATCAGAAACTTCGGTTTCCGTTTTCCGAGTAGGCACTCAGAATCAGAATCAATAACTTTATTTCTTTAGGCTTACAAAATAAGCACTTAGACAAGTCAAATTTTACTAAATACTGTAAGAGGTTGGAAAAAGATGCTAAGCTAATGTGTTTGCGGCAAGTTGTAGCTATTTTATAATTTAAATAAAGAATTAATGGACATTTTTATCGAGAATGAAAAAAATATAATAAAATTTGAAGATAATTGGATTAAATTTTGATTTAAGTAATTGAGTTATTAAGATGTAAGACAGAAATGAATATGTTACAATCTTGGTATCTTTTTTTCTAGTACTTCGTGTGATTAAACTTGGACCTATCTTTCCTGCGTCCCTAAAAAACTGGATATACCAAATCTATCATAATATAAATAAACAAATCTGATTTAATACAAATTAGGTAATCAGATTTTTCTGATCCCCAAAAAATATTTTTATCAACCCTGTGCCAGAGTTGATGCACAGTACAGTCATCAAGTAGTCCTCCTATTAATAAAGTTTGAGGCCAATTTTTATTAATCTAATATACCTATTAATGAGGGTCTTTGAATTAAGAGAACGAATTAATAAAATCTTTATGGTAAAACAAGCTCATAAAGTCATGTTAAATTAAACATTATCATGTAGGAAAATGCCTTTATGGATCAGCCCGGTCGAGCAAGGACTCTACTCTGTCAATGCGAATATTAAGAAATATAGAGTTACATCTGGTACTAGTTGACGCTGATACTTACATTATGAACATAGTACTCAACTGAGAGAGCAAAGTAATCAATGGTCTTAGCAATAAATAATTGTCCCATACTTTGATTATGTGTTGTGGTACAGATAAAAAGTAAGTCTTTGTTCTAAATGGTTAACAGGTCGTTGAAACTATAGTTATTTATGAGGGTAGATAGAAATTAAGAAGTGACTGAACTGTTGACTTGTAGACAGAGTTTAGCAAGCTTACAACCTAATAAACAAGTCAGTTGGTGCTCCTGTCTCTGTATGATGGCTGGGCTGGTAATAATTAAATCTTGTTGAGAGATCAGCATGAATTATCATTTAAAATTGGATGAATTTATAATAACGAATGCCGATTTTTATTGATCGTTTTGTTTGTGGTTTTAGTCTCGTGGGATTATTTACTTGTCTTCAAGAATCGCCGAACTTGCGCCGAATGGTATATTGTGTACCAATATCATTATTTTTGTTTGTGCGGCTAAGATAACGCAGCAGAATCTCGTTCGAGAAGACAATCACCGAGTGATTCATCATATTTACACTCCTACTGTACCGACAGACAGACCGAAACTTACCAAAATATCTCCAAGCTTTGTGCGAGATCGGCGATATCACGTCCGAGCATACGTACTACGCATCAAAGCGTAAACACTTTCCTTTTGTCCATTCAACGTATAAATTATGAAGTCCAGTCACCGATAATTATTCACAAAAATAAATATTTTTTTGACCTTTTGCAGGTAGATTGCACTGAGATGCGTTATTAGTCTATAATGTTTTTTCGCTTTGAGCGACGTTTTCAATTATTGTATTGCACTATTTCATAATGACTCTGGTGTTTCGATTGCTTTTTAGCCCGCAATTGTCGTTTATTTTCATTTATTTACCACAAAATACACCATAAAAACACAGCGGTGAATGAACGAGGCAATTGATTGAAGGAAAGGAAGGAAAATTGTTTTCTTGTCTATAGTTAGATGAAAAGTCGATGACACATTAGTGATGTACCTTATCCGGATCTTTCCGAACGAGTGGATAGAGCAAAAAAAAAAACCCGGGTATTCTGTGCTCAAAGGACGAATGGTGCATGCGTCATAGACAAGTGATTTAAAATTGGAAATGTCAATGTCAAATTTCTCGCGCCAATATTACTACCAAAATTGCTAACCTTGCATTTTGTTGAGCGTTGCGTGTTTATTTTCGTTTTGAGTGTAAACAAATATAAAAGAAATCTCTAAAGTCACATAACCCAAGTAAAAAGTTATCAGCAATGTCTACTCCATCGAAACGGCCGTCTTCTCAAGCTTCATCTGATGCGCCGACACCGTCGCGGCCAACTCGATCATCACAACAAGTTGTAGTCCCGGAAACTCCGCAACGGTCAACAGGAACTTCTTCACAAAGTACGTCTTTACTACTTCTTTCCTTTTACCCACTAAAGAATAATACAAGTTTTAGAACAAATACTGGTTACATTGAAGTACCTACCCTACACAGAATAACCTCTAGGGAGCTAGATTACCTGAATTTGTAGGCTAAGTACTAGTCTACCTATCTACTAATTAAAAGTATGCCTGTCCTTGGCCACAGCCCTATGAACTGCCGACATATTAAAAATCGTGCTTCAATGTTCTCAGATTAAATGTATTATTTTCAGATGGGACTCCACAAACGCCGGGCACTCCGCGCGGCACTCCCCGCACCCCGCATGGAGCTCCCCGCACCCCGCGCGGCACCCCTCGGGAACCTGGCACATCGCCCGCTAGAGCCTTGGCCTCCAGTCCCCTTGGTATTCCTTCTAAAACTTATCAAAATAGCTAAGGTCACATGGAAATACCTTTAGCTTTCCTAGGTGCCAGCTACAAGCATTCTCTCTTATCTGTCATTTAAATTAGGGAGACAATGATGCAATCAAGAAGCAACATCAATGATCACAACCACAATAATAAAAAAACAAAGACAAATATGACATTGGAACCAGTATTGCTGATATGAATTTTATTCTGCTGAGTGTTCTTACATTAAAGTATTGTGCAAACCTTAGTACAGAACACAATTTCAGCTTACTCTGCACAAACAGTTTATTGACTTATAATTAGCACAAAAATTATAAATTGCAGTAATAATATTCAGTTGCTCTTTTGTGTTAACATGAATAGGATCCAATCTATTGTGTCTTCTTCCTTATTAGGTTTGTTAATAGTTCATTATATTTACTATAATACTTCTTTGTCTTATGTCATTATCTTGTTCAAGCTTTCTTTTAACTTGATTCTAATTTTGTTATATTTATAACCTGATATATCACCACTCCTAAGATCCATTGTAAGGCCATGAGTCTTTTCTGTCAAGATCAACAAACTGTTTTTCATGTAAAACAAGACAATAATTGAGATGGGAAAATATTTAGATAAAATAGATAGATTTAGAGAAAATATTTAGCACTGTTGAAATATTTTCTTCAACTGTGTCATTAATTTTACAGGAACTGACATAGACATGAGTTCTCCGCTAAACTATGGCACACCGAGTTCTCTCAGTACTCCTCGGTCGCTGCTCCGAGGGGCGATGACTCCAGCGAGGCAGCGAGCTGATCTGAGATCTCATCACGTTGCACCTACTGTACCTGCCCCTACTCCTACTAGGCGGGTAAGTTATTATCTTCAACAGTTACCACTGCTCATAGACCTTCAATAGGCATCAATGTTTTTTGAGAAAGAATTTGTTCATTCAACCAAGTTAGTCCTTTCTCAAATTTATTTTTCTACGTCAAAAACGGCCTCCCCCATAATAAAATACATAGATTTGCCCGAAAACAGCATCCCTGATGAGCAGGACGAGAGGGCGCGAGGCAGGGCGTATGTCCCTCTATACGAGTAAGTCTGGAGTAGGTAGTATATGTTGAGACGTTTTTGATAAGAATTATATGATAACATCGCGTCATGGAAATGTAGCTTTTAAAATAGGCCCTATACAAAGTACGGATTCAAACTCTAGAAGCCCACATACGGATGTATATTCAATTAGAAAAGTAAATAAGTACATGTAGATGTGGGGCTAGGTAGTTAACAGTTTGCCTGCCTTCGAAGCATTGCCGTCATACAGAGCAGCAACGCGCCCCTCCCCGAGTCGCAACACTGAAGCTTGGCAGGGAACATGCTAAGGGCTCTTTTCCTGCAAGGCGGATTTCCGCCCGCGTGCGGATATGGTCTGCGTGAGAGCCACCCGAAACCTATAAACTGCTCCTGCCAATCCGCGTGCGTGTGACCCGTGTGATAGGAAAACATATTGTACCTCCAGTCGTAAACTAGCTCAATCCAAAATTTGACAAGTTTTCTTCATTTCCCAAAAAAAAACATGAATTTTGGATTGACATCACGTGCGATTCATGCGTACGACGACATTGAGAACGAACCAAAAGAAAAATTTATCCGCGGGCGGAAATCCGCATGCGATGCGTTAGGCGTGAAATAAGACGTAATACATAACAAATGAATATTATAATAAATTTTACTGTTTTTATTGCCACGAAATAAGAAAGATCCTTTAAACACAACATAACGTTTTACAATCTCCTCAATCTGCGGTGTAGGAACGCGAAAATATCTGTCAAAGGTATTTTGAGCCACTTCAGCGCGTAGTATACAGCGGGCATCAAGAGGCTGACCTTCAGACATTGCAGGGAAGTTCTGTTCTCTTCTGTTTCTGGAATGTTCGCTAACACCTTGAAAGTTCTACGGAAGTCTTCAGTTGCTGGTAGCGCGTCTTTCTGAAATAAAATTATATTTTTGTTGCATAAAACATGGTTATAACAAGCCGATGAAAATTAAGAGCTCATGTTTAACAAGTCTATAATTATTTAATTGGCTTTACGAAAGTATTTTTTATGATATTAATGATTTTATGAATTTTAAGCCTTAGACATAAGTTAATTAATTATAATATAATTATAATTATAATATTTTTATGATATTATAATATCATAAAAAATACTTTCGTAAAGTCATTTAAATAATTTATTTTAAATAAGTCTGATAGAACAATATACTGATTAATAAAGAGGACAAAAATAAACGTAATAGGGGAATGTCGGATGAAAAACTAGTGATGTCTCTGAATCAAGACTTGCCGAAGAAACGTTTTGTGACTCGAGCATGTCTACTTCCATACTATGCTTTGTGTAAAATAAATCTCATTCTACTCATCCTCTGACGATCTAAGTAGCGCAGCGGGCGATGATCAGCCTGCGACAGAGGTTGCGGATTCGATTCCCACCTCGGGACAAATAGTTGTGGATTCTGCAGATACTTCTATGTATAATAAAAAATATATATGTATGTAATGTATTAGCAGCATGGGTCTCCAGCATTATTTATTTATCTTTCATAATCAACATTTCAGCCCTTATTTCTCCCACTGCTGTTTATCAGCTTCCTTCAATTCTTGCCGGATCCTTACATTTTATCCTAACTAATATTATAAATGCGAAAGTGTGTTTGTTTGTTATTCCTTCCTTCAAGCCCTAACTAATAAACTAATCGACTTGATTTTTTGGCATGAGTTTGTTGAAAGAATGGAGAGTAACATAGGCTACTTTTTGTCCTAGTAAAACATCAAATTCCCATGGGAGATTAACGGAAAAAAAGAACTTTTTATCCCCCTAGAAATGTGAAATTCTAGTTAGTATACGTGAAAGTCACTGTCACCTATCTTTTTATTACATCTCGTCTCTGTAGGCTCTTAGGATCTTCGCTCGTCTTCGAATAGCGGTATAACGCGCCGAATGACATCGGCATCTACCAAGTAATATTAATAAATAAGATTTACTTCTATAAAATCCACGTTGAAAGCCTGTGCCCTGCAGAGCGGGCACACTAGAAAATCCGGTCGATCTTTCACGTCCCAATACTTCTCTAGGCATCCTTCGCAGAACCTAAATTAAGATAAAAACAATAAGTTACTAAAAATTCGAAAGCCTTGACGTTTTGACTTTGAAGGTACAGAGATGAACTCTATCATATCGCTAGAACGACTGGTATTTTCATCAGATATATGTATGTACATAGAATAGGCCACAAAATATCTGAGCTAATCATAGCATTAAAAAATAAATGAAAATGGGTTCATCCCTCTGGGAATTGCGATGCGATAGACGGACACATTTTTATTATTACTTTGTAATAATAATGTTGTAGTGGGCCAGAAAAAACAGAAGCGTGCAGCGAGTTCCGCATTAAATTTTACAGCTCTGTTATCCTCGGGCACGGAACTATTTATTAGAAATACAAAAATAAATATTAAGGTGTTTGTAAGCTCTTGTCGTCAAAAATTTTACCTGGCTGGATAAGGCTAGGCTTAGGCATAGGCTTTTTTTATCACGGAAAATGGCGTGCGAAGCCGCAGACAGATGCTAGTGATCCGTACTTAAGAGAATAGAATACCAACTTATGCCCACAGCAGACCAATGACGCCGGGTCGTGAATAGAGGACAAACAAATCCTGCAGCTGCTCCGCATCGAGGAGTTCCGACTGTGCATGCTGGTTCTCGAGAATTCATGGTTGTGCACACTGGTTCTCGAGAACTCGCGGTTGTGCATACTGTTTCTCGAGAACTCGCGGTTCTGCATACTGGTTCTCGAGATTTCTGGTCGAGAGGTGTCTAACGCCAATTCATACTGGGACTCTTCCATTATATTGTATTCCTGAACATGTAGTACTAATATTAGTTGATCCTCATAGTTTTAGGGTGATCAGTGTAGGAAATTTTGTGATTTAGTCGTGGTGTTACGGAAAAGAAAGTAGTGACTCCTCGGTCTAAGCGGAGTTTTGCGTGGTTTTGTTGATTTTTATGGCATGACGTATGACAGTCATGGCATTGGCAGCTCGTTGGCAATTGGCATCTTTCAAGGACGTCAAAATGATTCTAGGAAGTAGGTGGTATTATCTACAGTAAGTCTATGGCCCGGTCTCGGAGCAAAACCAAATCACAGAATTAGGGCTCATACACACAGCATCTGTTTTACAGGATCCGTTTATTTTCCCGTGATGACGTACATATGTAATTTAATTTATTTATTTATACTATAGATTCACATGGAAAATGGACAAAAAATTAAGTAAAGAGAATATCAACAACACCTTATTTCTTATTTGATAATAATAACTATGTTTATAGTATAAAATTTGACTTGTCTAAGTGCTTATTTTGTATGCCTAAAGAAATAAAGTTATTGATTCTGATTCTGAACATTTAGTCAAGTCAAACAGCTTCAATATTCATACTAATACTAGCTGACCCGGCAAACGTTGTTTTGCCTTCAACCCTTATCACTTAGGGGTATGGAAAATAGATAGTAGCCGATTCTCAGACCTACTGAATACGCATATAAAATTTGGTAAAAATCGGTAAAGCCGTTTCGGAGGAGTACGGTAACTAACATTGTGACATGGAAATTTTATATATAAGATATTTATTCGCCGTAGGAGCACAAGGCACACTTGGTTATGTCTATTAACAATAATAATAGATAGTTAATGCTTTGTTCAGAAAAACTTAAAACTAAACGCTATGGTAAAAAGGTAAAGAATAGGCGGCCTTTTCGCTTACAGCGATTTCTTCCAGGCAACCAATATATATACCAATATATAAATAATAGGTATCTATTGAGACAAAACAAATAAAGCAATACAAAAACAAACAAAACAATTCCTATATCTGCTGTAAATGGGCATCGTCAAAAATAAAATTAAACAGAATAAAAATAATCATAAAGTTAATTGCTGGAAAAGGGCATTGTCAATCAAACTTAAGAATCAAATTAAAAATAGAAAGAAAATATCGAAGAAAATTATAAAGTTATCTGAAGACAGAGCCTAGCCTGTCGACTGATTCAGGCTCGAGATGCATGTCTGTGTATGGAACAGTTTAAAAGAATGAAGTTGTAGGAGTGAGTTCACACACCTGACAGTATTCCGGATCCAGTAAACGATTTTTTCCAGTAGCTAAAAATCCGTTAAAAACGGTCCGGTAACAATGGATGGTACAATCGAACGTTACTTAAAGGGCAAGTAAGTACAAGTTAATATTTCTGATAGGAAGTTTTACTGAATGAAAACACTGATTTATTTATCGAGCTTAAGAATTTTAAGCGTCCGAACTCAACGTAATTCATCATTTGGATATTATTAAAGCTCATATACAAACGATATTTATATTTGAACTATAAAATGTTTTAAATGTGTACTGTTATTTTGTTTGTGAGTTACTTGGGTCGTTGAGGCGTATGAAAACAACACAACAACCATAATTATTAGTTCCATGGACGGTCACGCCACTCACGCCAAAATGACGAAATTGAAATTCTTCAACTCACGACCAAAAAATTAAAAAAAGAAAAATGAATGAAAAAGAAATTCTTCAACTCACGACGAAAATTAAAGTCAAGCGCCAAAATGACGAAAATGAAATAAATAATGCTAGACAATCCACACAGCATCATCTACACTCGAGAGCATAGAAATCGCACACCCCCTACATTTTCATTTTGACTCTTAATTTCTTTTTAATTAAAGTTCATCACAGGGCCCGATACCGACCGTCGATCGGGTGGATTGACTTCCCAACGTTACATCGAGGAGATCCTGGAAGAACATGTTGTGCCCTTTTCGGGATTTATCGGCGAAAATTTCGTTTTTATGCAGGATAACGCTAGACCACACACCGCTGCTATAGTACGCCAGTACTTGGAGGAGGTTGAAGTACCCGTTATGGCGTGGCCTGCTCGAAGCCCAGATCTAAATCCCATTGAGCACTTATGGGACGAACTAAAGAAACGAGTAAGAGCCAGAAACGCAGCGCCTACGAGTCTCAGAGAGCTCCAAACCGCGATCAAGGAAGAATGGGACAGCATACCTCAAGATTTCGTTAAAAAAATGATTACCTCTATGAAACATCGAATGGAAGCTGTTATTCGGGCTAGGGGAGGCAATACCTCGTATTAATAAATCGTTACATTCACAAATTTATTGTTTTATTAACCTTTTATACCTACTCAACGTCCCACTAATGGCGCTACCTGAAACAAGCTAATTTAGGCCATTCTATTGTTAAGTTGCCACTGTTATGATTTCCAAGGTCAAAGCTAGACATTATGGGTTTTTAGGAAGCTAACAGTGTGTACTTTAATTTAATTTGAGTTAAATTTGCCACCGAACTTTAATTAAAAAGAAATTAAGAGTCAAAATGAAAATGTAGGGGGTGTGCGATTTCTATGCTCTCGAGTAGCCCTAAGCTAAGCAGAGCCTGTGTTATGGGTACTAGATAAATAAAGCTTTATTGCAGGAAATACAATATTACAGTAGGTACATGAAGTTCTTAAGATCTAAGGTCGTATCCACACTGATATATGTAGTTATTATATTAAATTACATTGATATTTTTATTATACATAGAAAATGCCCAGAACACCCGAGACAAATATTTGCAGATCGTACAAACTTTTGTCCCAAAGCGGAAATCGAAACCGCAACCTCCTGCGTCGCAGGCGGACCTTCGACGATATGGCCTTAATCTGTCATAGATAATGTGAACTTCAGCATACTTCTATAAGAGACCGCAGTGATTGAACCCTATTTCGTAAACCGTAAAGTTGAATATAATTCCAGGTGGAAGAAACAGAAGCCCCATCAAGTGAGCCGCAGCTAGTAGTATGGGGAACAGACGTGGCGATCGCGGAATGCAGGGAGAAGTTCATCAAGTTCTTACAACGGTTCGTGGAGAGTGACGCGCTAACAAATGAGCCGCTTTATGAACAGAAGTTAGATGAGGTAAGATATTTCCTGATTTAAGGGCGTTCAGTTTACATTGCGGAGATTTTTTTCGGTTGTTAATTTGTTCTAAGTTCTAAAAGAAATAAAACTAGCTGAAGTTATTTGCTAAAAATCGTAAGACATTTTCTATAAAACCATGCTGTTAAAACTTGGATCATTAGGATAAACATATGTTGATTTTAGTTAAAAATCTCTAATATTTTTCCCAAATGCTCCAAAAGATCGCAAGATTTTTTATAGTAATGACGGTAGTAATTAGAACCTGTAACAAAATAGTCTGTATCTTCGCCACAAATAAAGATTTTCTTATTCTAAAAGTTCCATTGAATAGAAGTTAGCTTTATCATGGGTTTTAAGATAATGGTTTATGATTTGCGTCAAATTACTTTTCCGCTGGTTTAACCCAGTTATCGTAGACCGCAGAAAATATTCGTAATGCATAGATGTTCCACCTCGCTGATAATATATGTATTTGATCGTTTTAGATCACGTTTTTTGCCTCCCTGGAACCAGAAATGATCAGCGTTATTTTCAGAGTTATATGGTCTGGTGTGAAGTCTAGAAATAATACTAAGAGCTAATGTTGTAAATTGCTTTCAGATAAATACGCTAGAAGAGCCGTTTTTAGACGTGGACTGTGATCACGTCAAGATCTTTGATCCTAAACTACACCGGCAGCTGGTCTGCTATCCACAAGAGGTGAGTGAAACTACGACTTTCAATCTAAGGCCCCTTCCTCACAGGTCAGGCTTTTTCGTTTCTGTAACCCATTCTGACGAAAAACATCCAATCAGAATCAATAACTTTATTTCTTTAGGCTTACAAAATAAGCACTTGTAGTCAAATTTTATGAATGCCTCGGTAATTTTTTAAACGGTATAGTTCACTCGATACTGTCCTGCGAGTGACCACGTTAACAATTCACAACAATAAATTCTTTGAAATGAAACGAAATGAAATAGTTTATTTGAGAATACAAAGAAACATATAAAGTTAGTACTAGACATGTGCGCCGATGCCCATTTGATCGGCGGCGGCGTCTGGTGTCAAATTTGTCGGCGACGGCGGCGTCATCGGCGTAATCGGCGTGGGTGTGAAAATAAGTAAAAGAGACCTCAATCCTTTACACTTTTTATTTATTCACTTATCAACATTATATGGCACGCTTACTAATTCTAGTAAGCATGATCAGATAAATAATATTTAAAAAAATGAGCGAGTCGTGAAATAGTTAAAGTTTTTTTCGGATGTTTGGGAAAAGTGAGCAAGAATTCCTATGACAGTGAGCGAAGTTAGTCCTGAAAATCATAATGACTTTACGGTGGTAGATTTAAAACTTTAAATATAAATAACGGCAAGCAGAGCGATCCACCCGCGTAGTCGCGGCGTAAGAATATCGATCCCTCCAACTCAGCCCGTGGATGTCGTAAGAACCGACTAAGGGCACCTACCAGAGGACCCTTCCTCTGGTAGGTGCTCTTAGTCGCAGCAGCTTCCTTCAGAGAATTTTCAAAACCTACCTACACTGCGATCCCCATTCCGCTTGCCAAGCATGGTGATTATGGCAAAACCCCCCGCCAGTGATGTTGCCTCTCCGAGCTCCTCGCGCCAAGTGCTCAATGTCAAGGTCGAGTATTGTGGTATCCTGAAGATGTCTCGTGGAGAGACGAAACTAGTAGACAACTTACTTTGATGAATACTATCAGAGAAGGTAATACGCGGAATTTTTACTAAATATTTTTTCATTCTAATATTGTGCAATGGATTTCCGCAAAGTAACGCCTGAATCTATTATTTAACTTTAGATCTTTGCACCTGGTAACATACAATGCAACGTACGAACTTTGAGGACCGACGAGAAGATTATTAGAAGCGGTATACAAGTTGCTCCCAATGCAACTATATCATAGGGTTATTAGAAGTCCAAAGAGAGGGAGATGACACAATCATCCCTTAATTCTGGCAACTTATTCTATTACCGGGAGGGCGACCAGCTGTCCTACCCAACTCGGTCTCGGGTCTCTCGTCAACAACATTGTAAAGATCAAGAGCATCTTGAGCAGGGTGGTGCGTACCTTATACTCAAAATCACCAACCGGTATTCGCTGAAGGTCCTACAAGTATACACCCCGCACTCGGGACGCCCTGACAATGGAGGTCATGTATAAAGACATTTCACAGGTCATGCATGTCTCGAAAACATACTACACAGTTGTTATGGATGTTTTTAATGGCTAGCGGTGACAAACTGAGAGTGGGCCAGTTTGGGTTTGGACAGCCAAATCAAAGGCGACAGCGATTGGCCGACTTCATGGAGAAGGAGGGACTCTTCGCGATGAACTCTTATCAAGAAGCGGTCGTCCAGATAACGGAAGGGGCTGCACCCCAGCGGCAATAAGCGTGAGATAGACTTTATCATGACGACCCACAAGCACATATTCAATTACGTCTCTGTGATCAACAGGGTGAAAACCGGCAGCGATCACCACGTGGTAAGAGCTTCATTGAATATCAATGTTAAGCTAGAATGGTTTCGTCTGATAAAGTCTAAGTTACGCCTATATCCTCTCCAAAAACAAAATCCCGAAAGCTTTCAGTTGGAGCTACAAAACCGCTTTGAATGCCTCGCGGATTGCGCAACAGTGTACGAGCTGAATAAAGGGCTGGTAGAAACTGTACATGCGGGTGGATCGGAGTTCTTTAGGACCCGCCGCTGAAATAAAACACAGAGACTCTCGGGGGTCACACTGCAGTAAATCGCAGAGAGAAGCGAAATAAAGCTGCAGTCTTCGGAAGATATGTCAAGATACGGCGTGCTCAATAGACAGATCTCAAAGTCCATACGACCCGATTTGCGCTCATACATTGACTAACAGTATTGTATGAGCGCAAATAAGTGTTTTTACAGCAAGGCCATTATGTCTATCCAAATCCGATCCCATTACAAAAAGGGTGAGACTGGATCACGTTATCTCTCCAAAACTGTGCAATGTAGAGGGCATTGGAGGATATATTTAAGCTTTTAGGCTGGGATGGATATGGCATCAATATCATCGGCGATTACATACAATACCTTCGGTTGCTGACGATATAGTCAGATCAGAGTGGCAGAATCGCTGGAAGACCATAGCAAGATGCTCAGAGACCTCAACACCGTTTCCGGACAGGTGGGTCTTAAAATGAAGATGGGTAAAGCGGGTTGACAGACGGACAACAAAGTGATCCTATACGGTTTACTTTTTTATTTTGAGGTACAGAACCCTAAAAATACTAATTTTGCATATGAAATATACTACATTTGATAAGAAAACTGATTTATTTAGTTTAGAATATCATTTGTGTTTTGACGCCGATGAAAACATCGGCGGCGGCGGCGTGGCCAAAAAGATCGGCGGCGTGCGCCACGCCGATCGGCGCACATGTCTAGTTAGTACAATAACTATAACCAAATTTACACTGAAACATACAATATATAGAGAGACGTCTCTACTTTAAGTAACAGAAACACAGAATCAGAATCAATAACTTTATTTCTTTAGGCTTACAAAATAAGCACTTAGACAAGTCAAATTGTATACTATAAACATAGTTATTATTATCAAATAAGAAATAAGGTGTTATTGATATTCTCTTCACTTAATTTTTTTGTCCACTAGTGGAAGAAGGTGAACAGTGGGTACTAAGCAGCTCATCCGTGGGCAGATAGATTGAACGAATCTTTATCTTTAGTGAGAGAGCGGTGCGGCGGGGGGAGACGGGGGTGCCGGCCACTCTATGCAGACGCGCGTATGCGCTCGTTAAAGAATCTGTACCGAAACAACTATGTATAAAAGTTATCATTCAATTGCATGCCCACGGTAAAAAGTCTGTACCAGTTCGGTGCAGAGGTGGCACCGAAACGAAAACGCACCGATGCGGTGAAGAAGGGACCTAACAGTTACTGCATAAGGTTGATAGTTGAACGAATCGATGTTAAAGTTGAATGCGGCCACGTGAAGATCTTTGATCCTTAACATACATCGGCTGGTTTGCTCTCCACCGAAGTGAGTGTAGCTAGGACTTTCAACCTAATTGTTACTACATACGGTTGATAGTTGAACGGATCGATGTCTTAGTTCAATGCGGCCTAAACTAACCTAAAGCTAAAGCTTCGTGATACGCAACGGTGTATCTCGGTGGAAAGTGAAAGTCACTTTCCTTCGGGTGAGATTGTGGCCAACGTCTAAAAAAGGTCTATCGAGTATATAAAAAAAGCATAACGTTCGTATCTTTCAAACGTTAGATTCACTGCCCTGTATTACTGTATAAGTCTTGAAAACAAATTTTATACAACGTATTCTATTTCCAGGTTGTGCCTGCATTGGACGCGGCAGTGAACGAGTTATTCTTCGAGAAATACCCGGCAGCGGTCCTCGAGCATCAGATACAAGTGCGGCCTTACAACGCGCCGCAACGACACATGAGAGATCTTAATCCGGAAGGTATTTAATTGGTTGAAATATAACGATAATAATTGTTGGAAGTGTCGGAAAAAGTGAAGCCGCCTGGGAGCTTTCATCGAAAACGCTGCCTTATCCCTTTGAGCAAATAACAAAACAATTCCTCTTTTATAGATCTACAAGAAAGTCTTCGATGGAATATATCTATCTTTTAACGGTAGCTTAAAGCTTACCCATCCTATCATAATAATATGGTCTACTACCCGTGCGAAGCCGGGGCGGGTTGCTAGTCACTATTAAAAAACTACATTATCCCTCAGTGACATAAACTATAATAATTTATTCAGGTACCGCGAGGTATCAAATAGCCTGTTATAAATCACTAAGAATTGTTTCATTGTTAGGGTCTCTCGCCTCCAAAATAATAACTGGCGCCATCTAACATCTCCAAAATAATAACCGCTTTTGATTGATCTATTTTGTTATAATATTATATAATTTCATTTATTTTAAATCTCGCTAAACATATTTTTTTTTACTATAGAAAATACAATAAATTATAAAACTAATCTACAGTAAAAAATATAACAAAACTTTTAGACGAGAGCTACACATAGCGAGCATCATCCTTGGTTGCACAATATTATACACACAAAGATGATATACGTCAGGTGTAGAGACTATTGCAAAGGAAAATGTAAATAACAAAAAAACATGTTATTGTGATGAATGGATGGATTGGGCTATTATTATTACATATTTATTTGCATTTATGATATTCGTTTTACTGAATTCACTTCTCCGTCCGCAGACATCGATCAACTGGTAACGCTATCCGGCATGGTAACCCGCACCTCAACAATAGTCCCAGAGATGCGCGAAGCCTACTTCAAATGTGCGGTCTGCGGCGCGCCCGCTGTCGCTGAGCTGGAGCGTGGCAGAGTGCCCGAGCCGGCGCATTGCTCGCACTGCAGCACGGCGCATTGCTTCCAGCTGATACATAACAGATCGCACTTTAGCGATAAACAGTTGGTGAAGCTGCAGGAATCACCTGGTAAGTGAAATCAGACCTTAAGTGCCTTACATTAAGGCCGAAGTTACGAGTGGTAGCGTCCGTTGTCGGCTTTTTAAAGATCACCAACATTTCATCCCTTAACGAGGCACATCACCGGGGTGGGTGTTGTTCTAATCGCGCGCTGTTTATCACAAACAGGTTTCGTATTAACCTAATCATATTTTTCATATTCAGAATAATTTGAACTACGATATTTTTTTAGTTTACGATATAATTTATTATTTGCTCTTCAATCGAAATTAATCAAGCTCAAATCGAATCGAAAAAGTCAGCACGCTGGTTCGCCACTGCAGGGCAAAGGCCTCCTTCTACTTCTACAATGCTCGTAAAACATACACCTTTCCTCTGTTCTACAGACGACATGCCAGCCGGTCGAACCCCTGCCACAGTAAACATAATGGCGCACGGCGCGCTAGTGGAAGCGGTGGGCGCGGGGGAAAGAGTCAGCGTGACTGGCGTATTCCGGGCGGCGCCCGCGACGGTACACCCGCGGAAAGCAACCCTACGCGCGCTCCACAAGACACATATTGACGCGCTGCATTATAGGAAGGTGCATAGCGATCGTCTATTGGAGACAGAAGAAGGGTAAGATAGGAACTTACTACAATATAATTATTTAAATTGAGCAGACTGTATTAAAGACGTAGCCGCAGTGGAGTACCAGAGTCCCAGGAACTTCATGACCTGACCCCACTATCCCACTTCCAGTCTAGGACAAGCAGACGGACGGCACAATACCATCCTTATCTGGTGGATATACCATCCACTCGTACAAAGCCGTTTTCCTCAACCTATATCATTCGCACCGCTAGAGAATGGAACTCGCTGCCTGCTTCTGTTTTTACAGACAATTACAATCTGGGTCTCTTCAAGATAAGAGTGAAAGGTGTCTTCTAGACCTTCGTGATACACCGTCGGTCACATCGTCACTTTCGATCAGGTGAGATGGTGGTCAAACGAAGGTCTGTCGACAGTAAAAAAGTACTTGTTACGTCTTGCATCAACACAGGAGTTAGAGGATGCCACCGCATATCAAAACACATGATGCGGCTCGCTCCGCTCGTCACGCTGGCATGGCATGTCTTTTCACAGCAGCAGCGGGGCGAGCAAAGCAAGCCGTATAAATTTTGGGTTGGGTAACTGTGAGCTCCGTCAAACACGATCACTCCCGCTCGAAGCTTAATGTACTGCTGAGAATTAATTAGAGCCCAGATATATGTGACTTGACGGCAATTGGGTTACGTTAAAACCGTTTTTCTCCATAAGCTTTATCGAAAAAGATTCGAAAAAAAAAAATGTGAGCGATACAAAACCGATCCCTTTCTCTTCAAAACTGATAAAAAAAATTAGAAATAATTGAGCAAAGTACTATTTATTTTCTTAGTCACTACCGTATTACCTTAACTATCAATCACAAGATATTTTTATTGTCATAAATAATGGTATACCAAGGGAACCTTCTAAAATATTGAAAAAAAAACCATACCGAAAACTAAGTATTTTATATTAACCCTTTGACCGCCATAGTCACCATACATGACAAATCACCTGAGGACCCCTCAGCGCCAAAGACGTTTAGAATATATTTTGTTCACTTTGTGCTTTGACGTAGAGAACACGTGAATGCGGTCAAAGGAATGGTTAATAATTACCCAAGAACAAATACCCTCATGGGTCAAAATATCCTAATCTTACCTCTTCTTTACAGCAAAGAGCACCGCTTCCCCCCTGAGCGCGTGGAGTTATTCAAAGCTCTGTCCGAACAGCCGGACTCATACGAACGTCTCGCGCGCGCCATCGCACCGTCTATTTATGAGAACTTGGATATCAAGAAAGGAGTGTTACTGCAGTTGTTGGGAGGAACTAAGAAGAACTTTAACGCAGCTGGAAGGACTCATTTCAGGTAAAAAATTTAATATACGAACTGTTGCGGTGTTTTTGGAGCTTAATTATCTCCGACGACCTTCCAAATACACAATAGCAAACACTATGCTTATAATTTTATTTTCCATTTCGAAATCTACGTTTTATATAAATTCGTAAATTATATGGAGGACCGATAATGACTAGCCGTGAAATACAAATTACTTTCGTTTATTTTTGAATTAGCGACCTGCCTCTTGAATCACTATCTATTAAAAAGAAACCGCATCAAAATCCGTTGCATAGTTTTAAAAATCTAAGCATATGTATATAGGGACAGACAGACGGACAACGGGAAGCGACTTTGTTTTATACTATGTAGTGATTATTTTCCATCAACTTCCAGATCCGAGATAAACATCCTTCTATGCGGCGACCCGGGAACCAGCAAGTCCCAGCTGCTCCGCTGGGTCCACGGCCTGGTCCCACGCGCGCAGTACACCTCGGGCCGTGGCTCCTCAGCCGTGGGACTCACTGCTTACGTCACTAAGGACCCAGATACTAGGCAGCTGGTGTTACAAACGTAAGTTTCTAACTACTTGCGAGATATTAAGATGAACCAAATGTTTACGCTATATTTTCATTATAAGTACCGATAAAGAGTGGATCGAATTTCCCACGTCTGTTTTTTCCGGTAGAGTACAAACTAGGAGTCTTCAAATCCCGAATGAATAAGTTCTTTCTCAGAAAGCGTGCTCTATCTTAGGCTACATCTTCACTTTCACAAGTGTGATGGTGGTGAAACGCTTTACCATTACCAATTCAAAACAAGTTAGTAACAATTCTGTCAAAACCTCTGATAAGATTTAAAAAAAAAAATCGCTTGCACCGCCCTAATTTGTAGTTTTGTTACAGAGGAGCGTTGGTTCTTGCAGACAACGGTATTTGCTGCATCGATGAATTCGACAAGATGAACGATTCTACACGCAGCGTCTTACACGAGGTAACGGAAATGTCTTTTCTCTTTCCTAGCAAATTATAATAAACAAGCTGTTCCCTGCGGTTTTATCCGCGTTAAGGCGCATAGTGATGTGACACTAGCTGTTATGCTAACGCAAGAAATTAGCAGAAAACGGTTTATTGCGAATAAACTATTTTCTGCTAATTCTACATGAAACAAATCTATTACAGAGGTATCGAAAAATTGTTTATACTGGGTATTATCAATTGGCGTCGAGGACTTTTATGCGGCGGTTATTGTTTTCCATAACAATAATACAAGAAAAAATAAAAGAGTGGCGCCTTAAATTCAAATTTCTCTTTTCTAGGGAAAATAACGTCTTTTTCCCGTAACTCTCCCCGGGGAATTCGATGTTTTACCAGGACAAAAAGCCTATGTTACTTTCCATCCTTTCAACTAACTCTATGCCAAATCAAGTCAATTGGTTGCTTAGTTAGGGCGTTAAGGAAGGACAATCACACTTTCGCATTTATAATATTAGTTAGGATTTGCAACATATACACGCAAACCGTGGGGCCGTGGGGCCGCGGCGTACGAATATCGACCCCTCCAACTCAACCCGTAGATGTCGTAAAAGCCGACTAAGGGAACCTACCAGAGGAAGGGCAGCAGCTTCCTTCTGAGTATTTTTAAACACCAACACTGCAATCACCAATCCGCCTGCCAAGCGTGGTGATTATGGCAAATTCCCCCCTACACCGACGACATCGTAGCGGTCGCAGGGAGTCGATGAGTGGAGGCGGCTCAGGACCGCTATTTGTGACGTCGTGCGGGGGAGGCCTATGTCCAGCAGTGGACGTGTATGGGGTGATATGATGATGATAATGCTGAAGATAATTTAGGTTGTATCAGTTTCTTTAGCTGAGCCTTGGAAGTCATTTGAACTTATACCTTGCACAGCATTTAAATTAGTAGTAGCATTGTAGTAAATATATTTATTTATGTATGTATTTATGTATTTAAGTATGTACATATTTATATTTATTTATGTATTTTTTATAAGGTATATATTTTATATTAGCCGTAGTTTTTAAGTATTTTACATCCTGTACTAGACTAATATTGTCTTAAATAAATGATTTATTATTATTATTGTATGATATTTGGAAAGGAGGTCGGGACACAAGTGATACGACCGCTGGTTGGTTACACACTGGTTGTTTATTACACTGAAGAGGTGAGGCGGGTGGTGCAGGCACGCACACATACATAACAATTATTAAATAAAGAGTCTACCAACGCAACGGCTATGGAACACTGGTTATTCAAAACATACATTCCGAAAGGTCTCTATTTAAATAAATAAATAATGTTGGACAATTCACACAGCATCATCTAGCCCCAAGCTAAGCAGAGCTTGTGTTATGGGTACTAGATGACTGATATACATAATACAATATATTACATAGATAGATATTTTTTATTGTACATAGAAAAACGACCAGAACACCCTGAACAAATATTTGTCCCGAGGCGGGAATCGAGCCCGCAACCTCCTGCGTCGCAGGCGGACTTTCGCCCACCGCGCCACATCGGTCGTCATTTAGTTGGAAATAAAGACCAGTTTACCTTTCACTCGATGGGCCGATGATCTTGTCAAAGGAGCAGGCAGGACGTGGACAAAGAAAACCCAAGAGAGGAAGGAGTGGAGCAGGCTGGGGGAGGCCTTTGCCAATCGGCAAACAAATTAGAAGTGTTCAAAAAACATTTTGTTAATAATATGCAAAACTTTTTTTTTTATCATCATATTTTTTTTTTAACTAGGGATTTAAAGTCTTTATTGACAAAGAAAATAACAATCAAATAATATAAAGAAATTAAACTAGTATTTACAATTGAAACAATTGAGCTAACTGCAGACTGTTGCAAACAATCTACAGATAGCTCAACTGGTCCATATCAATACCAAAACTTGTTAATAGTTTAAATAAAAGTTTTATATTATTAAAGTTTAGAATATCTTAAAAAAAACCTCAATTTAACAGGTAATGGAACAACAGACTCTGTCGATCGCGAAGGCGGGTATAATCTGCCAGCTGAACGCGCGCACGTCCATCCTCGCGGCTGCAAACCCCGCGGAGTCTCAGTGGAACAAGAACAAAACAATCGTCGAAAATGTGCAGCTGCCGCATACGCTCATGTCTAGGTAAAGTAGAAAACCGACCAAGCAAGAGTGGGACTTTTCGGGTTCCTTAGCAGTTTTTCTTGTGATAACTATCATAAGCTTTTTAAATGCCTTTGTTAGTTTTTAACCGACTTCAAAAGAAGGAGGTTCTCAATTCATCGGTATGTTGTTATTTTTGTTTTTTTTTTTGCATGTATGTTACGCGATGTCTCCGTTAATTATGGACCGATTTCGAAAAACTTTCACTATCGTATAGAAAATGATCCCAAAGGGGTCCCATATTTTTTTTTACCCCGGGATAAAAAAGTATTAAAAAAATAGCCCCTTGTGATAAAAAAATTGGGGTGGATATTTATCCCGCAAAACTTAAAATAAGTGTCAAAGTAAAATAAGTGTAAAAGTAAGGGAATTTGAAGTCGGTACGCCATATTATATTTTGTATACTTTAGACAGAGATGCGAAGTTGCTCTTTGGGCCACAAATCTCTGTTTTAGCATCTCCGTCTAAACTATACTAAATTGTCGACAAAAGCACCAGATAATCAATTGTTGTTAATTCCAGATTCGACCTAATATTCCTGATACTGGATCCACAAGACGAGGTGTTTGACAGGAGACTGGCTACGCATCTGGTCTCCCTCTACTACAAGGATCCCGCGGATGTACAGGATGACCAGGATATAGTGGTGAGCACATTAAAAGCATAGCGTTAGCACCATAGTCCTAGAACTTTTTTTTATTGTTAGCACACTGAACCATACGACGTCCACGCGCTAAGTTGGAGGGGTCAAATCTGTCGGGTCTAATATAATAGGCGCGACAACTGTTCGATACATCGATCATGTAGGAATTAAGCATCTTCAGCAGTTTGACCTAAGTAGGTTACTCGTGCTGCGAGCGCGGACCGGGCGCCTACGGAGGTCAGTGCATCAGCAGCAATCATCCAAACCGCACTCATAAATAGCATAATTAGTTGTAGTTTTATACAATATAGCTATTGTTTTTATACTCGACTTTTATATCAGCAACGCGGGAAGAGCTAGCCGCGATTCCTACATGGTCCTTCGAGCCGGATTGTCGTCACATCAATAAAGTCTGTCACGTAAAAGTAAAAACCACAATAATGGGCAAAAGTATATTTGCTACGGCAGCCTCCATATATAATAAATTACCACAATTCATAAGACTGCCGAATATGGAGTTTCAGATCTCCACTCTTTCATATAAATGCTCTTATGCGGCAAATTAATTTATAATTGACAAAGATTTCTTTGCTTCATGGCATTCTTTATTTTTAAGTTGCTTTCAACATTAGTCTCAATTACAGTTTTATTTAATTGTTGTTATTTGTACATATTTATTGCATACGTAGGTATAGGTAGGAATACATTGACTCACATAGACATAAAAACACCTTTACCTACATGTATTTCATGCAATAAACGATACTTTACTAAAATAAATTACTGATGCTTAGACTAGGTCTGAAGCGCACTGACATTACTTAATGGTGGATCAAGGTTGGCCATTTTACCTTGACTTCTAGGTTTCGAGTAAAATAATTTCGTATAAAGTTAATCACGTAAAAAACTTACCTATGAAATGTTATTCCATCTGTTTTATATTTGGAAGATCCAGTATTTATACCACACCATTTGATTGACCAGTAGGACACGGTTTATTCTTGATTGCAGTATTTTATTCATTAAGCTACGGGACAGACGCACGATTCTAACTTTTGCTCGACACTGAAGTAACGACAGTCAGTGTTTGCTTATGTAAGTGCTAAAACACTGACGTGCGGCAGAGAAGCGAGTTTTTGTATGGCCCCTCTAAGGGATATGTACTCGATGATGGAACCTTAGCTCACCAAGCAAAACTATGCTTCTTAGGGCATATTTAGTATTATTATTCTAGCAGTCGGTACAGTCTTTAGCAGGTAACCAAAGTAAGTTATGGCATTCAAGGTTCCAGTGATCTACATATATGGAACAGACGCGTAGGTATGTACATGATTAAACTTTAAGAAGGCTACGAACCTCTCCCAAACGGAAACGGTTTGGCCCATGCGGATTTGTTGTTGTTTCACGTCGAATTAAATGGGGCGCGCTATTAGTGAGAAAGCGCGTCTAACCATCAAATACGAAGCTGTCATGTGGCTGTGTGCGTGTGCTCGGTGTCGGCATCAGTTTTTATATGTTTTTGTACTTTCCGATTAATTTTGAATAAACTATTGATTTCAGAAATATTTTGATTATTTATAATGTTGAATATATTTAGGATGTTTGCAGCGCGACAGATTTCCGAATAAAGGTGTCTATCATGCATAAAAATCGCTTGAAAATGTCTCGTTTTGGCGGTCAAAATTAACTTCGCTCCATTTAAAGATCATTATGGTTTTTGAACAACTAAACCGCTACAAACATAGCTATTTTTCATCCGATTACGTACAGAAATTTCAATAAGATCGGGGACATAGTTTCCAAATGAAGCGGAAAGTACGTTTGTATGGGGGCTAAGGCTATCCGTTCTTAAGTGTAGTACGCCGATGGTTTTTTATTGTCAATTGTTGATCTAAGGCTCTGTAAATGGCGGAATTGAAGGGAGATTTTCGCCTAGCCGTGAGAACCGATGGGCTCTCCTTTTTATGTGTATCGATAGGTACAAATTTTGAAATACCTACACTATATTATTATATGAATTTCCCAGGACATGAGTCTAATGCGGGACTACATCGTGTTTGCCAAGGAGCATGTACAACCGACGCTCAGCGAGGCCGCGCAACAGAGGCTCATCGACGCATATGTCGATATGAGGTTAGTCTCATATCTAATACACTCACCGCCAAAAATCGTTTTACAGATTCTGATAAAAACTCCAAAACCCCTCGCCCCGTGTACACACAATTTAAAAGAAATCGCTATACGCAAAACAGCGGTGCTCGGCATGACCAAAAAAGGCGAACTCTTTCTTTAAATAATTGTCTGGTTAGAAAAGTCTTCACATATTAGAATGAAAAAATATTTAGTAACAATTCCGCGTATAACCTTCTCTGATAGTATTCATCAAAGTAAGTTGTCTCCTAGTTTCGTCTCTCCACGAGACATCTTCAGGACACCAAGTTGACTTGGCGCGAGGAGACGTAACATCACTGGCTGGACTCTGTCGGTGTTGCTGAGCAATCTCCATGTCAAGGTCGAGTATTGTGGTGTCCTGAAGATGTCTCGTGGAGAGACGAATCTAGTAGACAACTTACTTTGATGAATACTTTCAGAGAAGGGTTAAACGCGGAATTGTTACTAAATATTTTCTCATTCTAATATGTTGCAATGGATTTCCGCAAAGTAACGCCTGAATCTATTATATATCTCTGTCTTCACATAATTATTGAACGCAGTGAGCAAAGCAAATTTAAGTTTTCAGTGGCAGCTTCGGTGATTCGGCTGTATGGGGACTCGGCTGTATAGTCACATCGAGCATATCTGTCCAATCGCTGATCCAATTTGCGTGAAATTTTATAGGTGTACTGTACAGATCATCATATCAGCCCATACACATCCATTGCTGAACATAGGCCTATCACATACGACGCCACAAATAGCGGCCCTGAGCTGCCTCCATCCATTCCTGCGACCGCTACGATGTCGTCGGCCCATCGAGTGGATGGTCTCCCATGTAGGGGGGGTTTTGCCATAATCACCACGCTTGGCAGGAGGATTGGTGATCGCAGTGTTGGTGTTGAAAAATACTTAGAAGGAAGCTGCTGCCCTTCTTCTTGTAGGTTCCCTTAGTCGGCTCTTACGACATCCACGGGTTGAGTTGGAGGGTTCGATATTCGCACGCCGCGGCCCCACGGCCGCAGTACTGTACATGTGAAATGTGCTGGTAACTTAGTAAGGCCAAATCTGTTGAGGGTTTTTTGAGACAAGGGTCCAAAGGGGATAATATTAATGAATGAAATGAGAGGTCTTGTAGGTTAGATCGAGTTGTCATATGTTTTGTTTTAAACTACGAATTCGTACATCGCATTCTAAAACTAACTTAGCTAACCTCTTTGATCGTTCCAGATTATGTAGAAAGCAAAAAAACATAAATTCAATATTGAAACTGCTTATAGATTTTTCTTTGAAAATTTTGCGCCATTACTACTTACGTGGTTATTGTAGCCTCTTTGATTACTATATCTCGAAATTGCAAACTTTCATAACCTGGTTTATTAGTAGTAATCTATGGTCAGAACTCTGGAACAATTCGAGACAGACGTATGAAACTAAAACGGTCACGACGTAATTGTTAGGGGGAAAATAATAATAAACGAGCAGTCAGACTAGTTTATTATTTTCTAAAGTATTATTATGTTTTCAGACGCGTGGGCAGCGGTCGCGGCCAAATCTCTGCGTACCCGCGTCAGCTCGAGTCCCTGATCCGCCTGGCCGAAGCACATGCAAGAGTGCGCCTGTCGTCCGTCGTGGAAGTACTGGATGTCGACGAGGCTGCCAGGTAACTTTTACGCTTCATTATCACTCATGCATCCACTACTGAACAAGCCTTCAAAGCAAGGGATACTTGCCCCACCACGCTTGGCAGGCGGATTGGTTATCGCATTGGCAAAATATGTTAAAACACATAGAAGGAAGTCGTTGCGCTTCCTCTGGTCTGACCAGTTGTTGGCTCTTACGACATCGACGGGCTAGGTTAAGAGGGGTCGACTTACGCCGCGACTTCCAAGTAACAGCAACCTTATACTTGTCCACTGCTGGTCGCTGGACAAAGGCCTCTTCTAATGAGTGCTATAGCACCCTGTCTCCAGCTTGGCATCTGCTGCAATCTTTCACAATCAAGCAATTGTCCCACGTTGGTATTGAACCCTCAAATTTGCGCCCCAGGTCACCTTGCGCCTGCTAGTTTCTTAATGCCCTATGAAGTTTGGAAAGAAATAACTATCGAATCGATCCCGCTACTTTTTCGTCTCAAGAGGGTCGAGACGTCCAAAAATCATTTATTGATAATTTACGGGTCAGAAAAGGGTAAGCAATATAAAAGTTAATATATAGACTTAGTATAACAGTAATAATAGCTTCGCGGCCGGTGCCACCCACCGTTCCACCGTTTTGATATATTTTTTACTGTAGATTAGTTTTATATGTTACCTATTGATTTTCTATAGTAAAAAATGTATTTTTAGCGAGATTTAAAATAAATGAAGTGAAATAATAATTAAAATTGGTATAGGTTAATATATAATTAATTAAATAATTGGTGATTCGTAGAACTCTGTTACAGAATAAAAAATACCTTCAGAAGCCATTTTCCGCCCGCAGCTCTTCATAAATCGTTTACAAATACAGACTCGATTTTACTGATTACCTATTTCATTCTCCCCCAGGTTGCACCGTGAAGCTCTCAAACAGTCGGCGACCGACCCAGCGTCGGGCCGCATCGACGTCGGCATCCTAACCACGGGCCTCGGCGCCGCGGCCCGGCGGCGGCGCGCCGACCTGGTCGCGGCTCTCAAGGACCTCATACAACCGTATAACAAGCCACATACCATCACGCATTCCAAGCTACTGCAGGAAGTCAATGCTAACTCCCAGATTGTAAGTAATACCAAAAACTCGTTACTTTATAAATAAATCTCAATTTATACTGTTGGGGTAAACATTATTGGGTGGAGACCGCGACTCGGCGAACGTTGTGTAAACTGATGAGGGCCAGAATGGCGGGTGTACATTTATTAACTAATTTATTTTACATTTACAATCCATAAAACACACAAAATAATAGAAATAATAATACGTTAGAGTATTATTGTTCTGTGAATAATACTCAGCTAGAAGTTCTAGCTTTTTAATATTTAAACATGATGACTGAACAACTTACTGTCAAACAACTGACAGTTATTTCAGCAAAGAGTATATAACGCTGGGGCTGAGGTTACATTCTTACATATAGTCTCCGGGTATTCAAGTATTTATTTTGCAATCCTAATACATACAATGTGAGAGGTCTTAAATATTTCACTTAAAGGCTAGGTATTAGGAGCCCTGTTAGGTCGACATGCAACTTGAGAGGTAGCTAATATAATTTTAATTATCACAATAAAGCTTAGTTTTATTCAGTACTACAGCTAATCACTTATGCATCATAACCAAAGCTAACTGTGTATTGTATAAATAAGAAAAGTTTTTCGATTCCATGTTCCGGTTCTATCTTGATTATGTGTAACTATTTATACTGTAAGGCGAAGTCCCATTTCTGAAGTGCAGCCCCCCTAGCACGGGTATCGTTGTCTAGGGTAGAATAGGGAAAAAACATCACTTTGTCATCAAATGCGTAAATTATTAGAAATTATTCTTTTCAAATGTAATAATGTACGCAATGTATGGAGATGCATTGTCATTATTGCCTATTCTACCCTAGAGAACGATACCCGTGCTAGGGTGGCTGGAATTAAAGTTTAGCATCTTCTTCTTGCTGTGTATCTTGTTGCCACTCATTGGCCTCATAAGTTGGAGCTTCCTAGAAAAGCTAAGACTACCTACCACCAGTTACAATTTAACAAGTGTTTCGTTTTTTATTTTAGACCGTATCTCGTGAGCATTTGGACGAGGCTCTCCGTGACTTGCAAGACGAAGGCAAAGTCGTCATCGTCAGTCACACTCACCTAAGATTATGCTGATCTATCTATAATCTCGACTATAATAACTACAACAACTAATATCAAAGTGCTTTATTTCCTTTCGACCTTACAGGACTCTTGGACACGTCACAAAAATTAAAATTACATAAGTAAAACAGGGAAATAAAGTGATCACTTTGATTTTTCGTTCACTTCAATCTTTTTAAGGTAAAGTAAAGAAGCGAACAAGAAACCTTTACCTTGTTAGGTTGTTAGTTTAACAACATAACTATAATCTCAACAATTGTAGTAATTCTATTGGCATTTAAACTAATTTAACCCATACTCTGTATTTTAATTCGATGTAAAATGTTTCTAAACAAACCTACTTACACTAAATTTCACATTGTTGCCGTGCAATATGAAATTAACGCATTTAAAATTTTTATACCTAATTTATAGTTACCGTCCCTTTTTTCGGTCCTAAAAACGGGACGGCAATATTTTTACTCTAGTTTTGGTTTTGTGCTAACAGGATCACTACCAAACCAATGTATCCAAGTGCCTATTCTATTAAGTTTTCGTTTGTAAGCTACTGATCATGTTGTGTATGTTGAATAAAAAATTTATAAGAAATTAACTGGTTTTGTTTCTAATTTCAATATTAGGTATTATTAACATTAGGTCAGTGTCGCGGCGTATCCAAACGACCGGCGGCATCGGAACAATGCGGTGTTCCCGAAATTATTTTGTATAGATTCAATATGGCGACCATTCCAAAACCAACAAGAATCGTCTCGTCACAATTACCATCAATGTAATTTTTTTTATTGAATACTATTATCAAGTCTTGTAATCTTTCCTTTGGCACTACTCATCAAGTAGCCGAACCAGTCGGTTATCTGTAAAGCCTAGAGAAGTTTGGGTCGCTGAGCCACAAGAAAGTAAGATACTGTTTATAAATGAAAGACAGATGTATAAATAACCTTTATTTACATAATATTTTTCATTTCATGTATCAAAAAGCCTGTAATAAATAACAACTTTAAACTTTGCATTCTATACAGTTAAACAGTTGTACGTATAGGAGATATTACTTTACAGAGAAATTAGAAAGGGTTATAGGAAAGTATAGAAAAGCCCTTAATTTTAACGCTGATTTTGTTTAAGTATACATGGGTCAGGCACATTTGAAACCGCTTGGCGCTCAACAAGAGTCACTTAAACATAAGTTTATTGCGATTCGCAATGAACTTTTTAGAAATGAATCGTTTTCTACGAGTAAAATTCGCGATTACAATTTCGAGCAAAATTTAAAACTTTGCAGCATTTTAGGCAGTTCAAAACTAACTTTGTCGCAGTAGCAACTTAAATGAACTAGAATAATTTGTTTTGAAATCGATTTAAGTTGTCAGAAGTAAAATTTAATAGACATTGTCAAACAGTGATGTTCAAAATATGCAGTTTAGAAGCTATGACCGAAAAATCTAGCTATTCTAATAATTACACTGTAATTTATTAGAGAAAGATCAAACATATCCTTGTAGTGAAAAGCGTGAAACAGAAGTTAAGTAACAATCTTTAAAAACATAGTCAACAGTCTAATGAATACGTCAATTGCAGGTACAGAGTATATTGGCTATATTTATCCAGATAATACTGTAAAATGTCTTTAACGAAAGTTTAAGGCGCATAGTGGTGTGACTCTAGCGCCACTCTTAATTTTTTTACCGACTTCAAAAAGAGGAGGTTATCAATTCGTCTGTATGTTTTTTTATGTTACAATATCTATATCTCCGCCAATTATGGACCGATTTTCCCCATTATATAGAAAATGATCCCGAAGGAGTCCCATAAAATTTTGATCCAGGGGATTAGTATTTATCCCGCAAAACTTAAAATAAGTGTAAAAGTAAGGGAATTTGAAGTCGGTTTATCGTTTTTTAAAACACGCCATATTATTATTTCTTGTATTATCGTTAAGTATTACCAAAAGTTCTCGACCCAAATCGATAATACCCAGTATAAACTTTTTTCGACATCTCTGTAATAGTTTGATAATTCATTTCCATAGCGAAAATACAAGAAAAAATAAAGAGTGGCGCTAGTGACACATCACTATCCGCCTTAAAGTGCTACCACTCAAAGGGTTAGTACTACTTATTTGATATTTCAAGTGTCTATTCTCAAACCTCACCAAGTTCGAGTTCGGCGAACTAGATCACGGGAAAATTAACTAAGGTACCGACCTTTAGTGCAACGTGCGGCCAGATTGGCCAGGGGTAATTACCCGACTACCGACGGAGGAGGGTTATATTTATGGTATTAACAGCCGAACACCTGGGTTAGTTTCAGATCTTGGGCCGGTATTGGAATAAACGGGAGGTCAAAATCAATTATTAATCTAAATAACATGATTTCTATAAAAAGGTTGATAAAAACAGAATGTCCCTTAAATAATTTTTCAAGAGATTAGTTAAACAAAATATTTAATATTTTGCTCTGAGACAGAGGGACATGAAATTATAAAAACTATTCTACAAATTATATCTAGTTTTATTAAAATGAAGTGTAAGTCAATAAATTATAAAGCAACTCTGTTATAAATAAGATAAATCAACGGAATGGATGATCCCAATAACTATACATTTGTAGAAAACTGATCGCTATATTTCTTTGCATTTAATATGAGACGTGTCACTCTTCATCATGTTCCTTTATTTTTATACTAGCTTGTGCCCGCGCCTTTCCCCGCGTTTTATCGGGATAAAACATAGCCTATATGTTATTCCAGGTCCCAAACTATACCCATACCAAATTTAAGCCTAATGGGTTCATTAGTTTTTTGCGTGACAAGTATCCATACATCCATCCTTGCAAACTTTGGCATTTATAATATTAGCAGGAAATATTGCTAGGACTAAGTCCTTTCAAGCTCTCAACTAACTCCGCCAAAAATCAAGTCGATTGGTTGCTTAGTTAGGGCGTGAAAGAAGGACAAACAAACAAACACACTTTCGCATTAATAATATTAGATTAGCATTTGTAAAAATAAATAGAAAGCTAGCTGTATTGAGATACAGACATACAGCCATTGATGTCTGGATGTAACAGTATAACAAGACCTCAAGATGAAAAGAGTGACTAGCTTTAGGCCTAGATGTTGCTGGGTGAACTATCCAGCATCATAAAGACCAGTTTAAACGAGTTTTAAATAGTATTCCTTAGTTTTTAGTGAAGCTTTATTTCTCATTTTAAATACAAGAAACATAGATACGACCCCAAAAGGCAGTGGCGTGAATTGTGCTTTGCACTGACAGTTTAAATGATGCAAGAATGATATAATTTAAGTTAAACTTTAATAGTCCATGGTTCTATTCATGATCAAAGAAAAACAGGTTTGCTCTTCCGGGCGTGTCGCCAGGTGACGTCACTGTCCAGTTGCCACTTCATTTCAACAAAATGTAGAAGTTCGGAAACAGATGATAAGTGTCAATTGAAAAATCAATAAAAATATGTGAAACGTTAATTATGTTTATTAGATCAGTCAAAACAGCGTAAGTTAAATACAAGTCAATGTGATAAATAATTGATAAATACAAAACCACATACTTTTATCAGATTCATACCGGAGTTCGGGGAGTTACGATTTTACGCTACTGGTAACACCAGGAATCAGACTCATCTTCTCATTGGCCGATGGCGTCGATGACGTAGCCTGGAGACACTCCCGTGACTATCGTGTCTCGGAAGAGCATACCTTGTTTTTTCTTCGTTTAGCTTAGGTCGTATAGCTGACGCAGTTTTTCAAACACATATTAGCATATTGTTAGTTTGCGGTCTGCATACATGTATGTCGTATGGGCGAGGCCTATGTCCAGCAGTGGACGTGTATGGGCTGATATGATGATGATACATGTATGACAGCTATGCAAGCTAAGCCAAAACTAAGTTAGCTTTCGGTCTGCAACCCGCATATATCTTAAGTGAAATAAATTCACTGTTACCTTACACACGTTACTCAGGCCATGATCCAAAAAAAAACTTCCCTCGCTACGTTGATTTTAACTTTACTTCATATCATCCTTGCACTCGGCTAAACGATTACGAATCTTTGCAACTAACATCTTATTGTTTCTATAAACATGCCATTTCAGTGGTGATGTAGACGTTACCGTTGGGGAGTAAAGGTTCTCGAGTGGCGACCGCGATGCAATGCGAAACGGAGTATGGGAAGACCTCCCACTCGATGGACCGACGACATCGTAGCGGTCGCAGGCAGTCGTTGGATGCAGGCGGCTCAGGACCGCTATTCGTGGCGTCGTTTGGGGGAGGCCTATGTTCAGCAGTGGACGTGTACGGGTTGATGATGATGATAGACGTTAAACTCGTTTTTATCAAACTCTAAACGCGATCAAGGACTCGGTTGCAATGCTCCACCGCTGCTCTAGAGCGAACCTCCAGAGCTCAGTCATAAGCGGTCCGAAGCGGAAGTTTCCGCTCTACTAGGTTCTTGTCTACTCATAGACAAGAACCTAGTAGAGCGGAAACTTCCGCTTCGGACCGGCTCAAGGTCCCCCGACTGAGATGGACTGAGTATTCTGTTTAACGTGTAGGCTAATATCGCGACCTTGAGCCGGTCCGGGGCGGGAGTTTCCGCTCTACTAGGTTCTTGTCTACGCGTATGGCTCAGTTAACGTCTATCAGACAGCTGCAAGCGTGAAATCGTTCTGGTACCTCGATCAGGCTGATCATTGGTTATGGTATGGTATTGTTTGGTGAATTCGTGCCTAAAAATAATAGATTTAAGTTGCGTAATCGGTACAAAAAAGGGAAAGGGGATCGATGTGAAGTTAACCGCACAAACATGCAGTCCGTTTCTAATATACAGGTGAGGCAAAAGTTTATCACTCAGGGCAGCTTTTCTTTTGAAGTTAGAAAAGGTTTCGTTGTGAAAAAACAAGTTGGTCATTCAACTCCATTTCTCAATAGGAAAACTATTGAACAAAAAATAACATTATTTCTATGAAATTGAAAGACGGTATTAATCGCTTTTATTTACCTATTTCCCCGACGTTTCAGCAGGCTTACACTTGCTCACAAAAACTTCCTCACTTCCTTCACATCGACCTCGATTCCCTATTCTAACTAATCTCCACGAGATTGTCCTATCATGAAACTGGCGCAGCGTCCTTCGCTCCCTCGGGCGCGTCGATAGCCATGCTCTCCGCGGTGTCTTTGACGGCGTCGCTGCGTTTGTGCTCGTCCGCTTTGGTGCACGCCTCGAGGACGAACTTGTTGAAGAGTTCTGGCTTGTCGAGGTACACGTGATGGCCGGCTCCGTTGATCACCTGTAAGGATCAAATGTTGATTGATATTTCACACAGCGACTTATCCTTAAACATCGTACATCTTGATTACAAAGGGTAATAAATAAACAACATCGGTAGAGCGTTTAGCAAATGCCGAGCAAAATCAGATTTCCGCTCAAAGCCATGAGGAAAATATTTAAAAACCATTTGACGACCGATGCGGCGCGAAGGCCCGGCGGAGGTTGCGGGTTCGATTCCCGCCTTAGGACAAATGTTTGTACCATCTCCAAATATTTGTCTCGGGTGTTCTGGGTATTTTCTATGTATAATAAAAAGTATCTATGTAACATTGTATTATGTATATCAGTTATCTAGTACCCATAACACAAGCTCTGCTTAGCTTGGGGCTAGATAGTGCTGTGTGGATTGCCCAACATTATTTATTATTCATTTACGTTCCCTGCTCAGTGTGGCGAGCGAAAAGTCCGAGGAGCTAAGCGAGCCGCACGGCTTATTGCTCTGTAGCACACACCAGACGTTTTGAGTACCTACTCACTGCATCCCTGATACAATGTTTTGCACACACACGATACAATACAAAAATTAATTATTGTACACACGAAATCAACATTACAAAGTGACATTACATAAAACAAGTACACCCTTATCGCTTAGAAGCAATCACTTCCAGGCAACCTTTCACATACGTCCAATGCTGAACGTGTCTTCCCAAAACGAGGGAGTTTTTGTTAAAATGACCACGATTGAGTCACGGCATCACCGCTGAGTTGGAGTGATCGATACTTACGCACCACGAGCGCCACGACTAGTACAACTTATAGCACGGTCACAGGTAGAGTTGAGTCCAGCTGGTCCAGTACAATACAACTAACCTGTACATAAGTGGTGGAGTGCGGGCGCTGCTCGGCCAGCACCTGCCCCGTGCAGTTGTCGATCCAGGAACGCGAGCCGTACATCACGGTCACAGGAAGAGTTGAGTCCAGCTGGTCCAGTACAATACAACTAACCTGTACATAAGTGGTGGAGTGCGGGCGCTGCTCGGCCAGCACCTGCCCCGTGCAGTTGTCGACCCAGGAGCGCGAGCCGTACAGCACGGTCACAGGTAGAGTTGAGTCCAGCTGGTCCAGACGTTTCACCATCGGGTTCTTGGACCAGCCGTACCCTGTCATTAGGGAGTGGAAAGCTGCTTCGCCGCTGGAACAAAAACGTAGATGAATTACGAGTAGTCTGTAACGTCCCAGTGTTGAGCAAAGTCCTTCCCCTGATCCCTCCACTCATCACGATACTGCTTATTACAAAAAAAATCGCTAATTTACCACTTGTACTAGGTAGCTGAACGACAAAAGTGACGCGAAGCTCATATTTTTTTATTTTACAATACTTTGTCTCTCACATAGAGACAAAGATATGACAGGGTGGCAAGCGGGACTTGGAGGCAAACTACACTTACATTACTACTAAAGCAGGTCTCTCAGACCGACCTCCCGCGTCTTACAACTACAAGTTATAATTCGCCGTGCTCTTATGATTTTAATGACAATGACGAGCGTCTTTGTATTTTTGTGGTTAGTTCTCAAAGACAAAAAACTGCATATTTGTCCTTAAAGTGACTAGTAACTTGAATTGTGTCAACTTATATGTCCACATAGTGACTTGGACTGTGGCTTAACTGGGTAACTGCTATAACTTCACTAGGTAACTGCGAGTTGCACTGGTAGATATAATCTGGTATGACAGTCTCTGTGTCTGAGACGTATTTGAAGTATTTCCGCGAGTATAGGGCTGGACTTACGACACCGGTCTCTCAGACCGACCACAATAAAACTTACCTAGGAGACTGCGAGTTGCACTGGTAGATATACTCAGGTATGACCGTCTCTGCGTCCGAGATGTACTTGACGTATTTCCGCGAGATGTCGGGTCGGGTCTTGGAGACCAGCCACTTGCCCGCGGGCCCGGCCGCTCGAACCGCCCACAAAGGGTTCAGTGGCTGGACTGCGGTGGCCACTGCGCGGACCCAGAGTGGCATCTAAGAATAAGAATAACATTAATAAAATTGGTCTTATATTAAGCTATTACCAGAATTACAAACTAAATTGTTAAATTGAAAGATGCCCTTTGATGTTCTTGTTATTGTAGTGCGTAAGCCTCACTCGGGGTAATTTCTAAGAATTTATTAAGATCCTGAAAATTTCTCGACTTCGACGGGACTTAAACCCGCTACACTCCCTCAGTACGGGATACGCTAACCAATGTGAGTTGACTCGAAACTCTGGGACTTCCTTCGGACTCGAGCGCCGTTAGCTCTACCTACAGGAAAACATTTGTATTTGTTTCGGGAACTTAAGTAGGCTACGAACCTCTCCCAAACAAAAAAGGATTATCCCATGCGGATTTGTTGTTGTTTCACGTAGAACGAAATGGGGCGCGCTATGAGTGAGAAAGCGCGTCTAACCATCAAATACGAAGCTGTCATGTGGCTGTGTGCGTGTACTGAGCACCCGACATAATTTTTTGATATATTTTCGTACTTTACAAATAATTTTGAATAAACTATTGATTCCAGAAATATTTTTGATTATTTATAATGTTGAATATATTTAGGATGTTTGCAGCGCGACAGATTTTCGAATAAAGGTGTCTATCATGCATAAAAAATCGCTTGAAGATGACTCGACTTGATGATCAAAATTAGTTTCGCTCTCATTTAAATATCATTATGTTTTTTCAAAAAGTAAACCAAAATCAGAATCAATAACTTTATTTCTTTAGGCTTACAAAATAAGCACTTAGACAAGTCAAATTTTATACTATAAACATAGTTATTATTATCAAATAAGAAATAAGGTGTTATGCTGCAAACATAGCTATTTTTCATCCGATTACGTATGCGAAATTTCATTAAGATCGGGAACACAGTTACCAAATGAAGCGGAAAGTACGTTTAGATGGGGAATAAGGCTATCCGTTCTGTTCTTAATGTCTTAGAAATCAAGATGGTAGTTAACCGTAATGACGGTTAACTACTAACCTTACTTGTGTTGGAAGAAAAAAGACAAAAGGTTTACACAATAAAAACATATATATATAATTACATAAACAGTGGGTTAAGATAATATATTGTAAAAACAAATCAATTAGGTGAGAACGAGTGCCTAGACAAACCTAACGTAGGCTTTAAGGCACTACTAACACAAAAATGTAATGTTTTTTATGTACCTACCTAGTAAATATCATTCTATTCTATATAAAAACGAATAAGGTCAAAAGTTTTGGTACCTGATATTTTTCGTAAGCGTTGTTAGGACGTTCCGGGAAGCCCCATGGATCTGCTAAGACTAGATGGCGGACCCTGAAATTATACGGGAAAATTTAAAAGCATCCTAATATTATAAATGTCAAAGTTTGTATGGATGGATGTATGGATGGATATTTGTTACACTTACATGCAAAAACTACTGAACCGTTTAGGCTGAAATTTGGTATGGGTATAGTTTGGGACCCGGAATTACATATAGGCTATTTTTTATCCCGATAAATCGCGGGCGAAGGCACGGACAGTAGCTAGTATAAAATAAACCTCGATTAGAACTTTCTAAGACCTGACAGAATTTATTAGAACTACAAGCAGTCATGTCTCAACGAGCCCCAAGGGCTTTTGTACAAGTTCAACAAGTTTCCATTCTACTTTGAACCCTCCACTCATCTCATAGGGTATCTAATCGCGGACGCAGTAGCTATTTTCCCTCCCAAACTGTGTCCCAACAGTAAGAACTGAGAGAACTTCACTTCACCAATTGCCCCCCTTTAGTCTGACGATCTACTTTGAACCTTGCACTCACCTCTCAGGGTATCTAATCGCGTAAGCAGTAGCTATGTACCCTCCCAGACTGTGTCCCAACAGTATGAACTGAGAGAGGTTAACTTCGCGCCGCCATTCTTCTACCGATTCTACCCATTGTGCCTCTGCTTTGAGGGCGTCCGATGAGAATTTTGGACGGGAGCTACGGCCAAATCCTGTAACAACAATATAATCGTGAATATTGGGCCAATAGGACTATTAGCGAATCAGACCATTAGACACGAATTAATTGGATTATATTCTAGTTGGGCCATTTTAACTATTTGACCATAATATTCCGATTGAATATACATTTGTATAAAGTCCATGTATATATTTGACACGTTTACGATTAAATAAATAAATAATGCTGGACAATCCACACAATAGTAACATTGCAACTCACCTAACAAATCTATAGCATACACAGGCCTGGTCGCCGCGAAGGCGTCAAGGTTGGGACACCAGAGCGCCAGCCCCGCGCCCATGCCATGTAGAAGCACTATGGGCGTTTTCGAAGAGTCTTCGTTTAGCGATATTGTCCATATCTTGTCGCTTTGTCCCACCACCGACCCAATGTCCACGTAGAAACGCTTGTACGCTGTTTTCAAACCTGGAAAGATAACACTGTATTAATTATGAGCTAGTTTCCGCCCGCGGCTACGCACGCGTTTTGAAAGGATAAAAAGTAAGGTAGGTATATGTTATTCCTCATCTAGAGCTATATCTATGCAAAATTACGGCCCGTCACACCCAAACGCATTTATTTTATTAACGCATTCAGTGCCCAGCCTCGCCGCCGCCGCGCTACAAAGGGCCGAAATAACGACATTTGCGTCTTGACCAAGAGAGTGTTAATGTGATTATCTATCTTTATTCACGCGAATACTACTGTACAGATCGATATGAAAATTTATTTGTGGTCATACCTACGTGCAAACAGGATTTGTATCCAAAAATAATGCGTGCGAAGCCACGTGACAAAGTTATTGTCATGTTACTTAATTTACATTGTTACTTAATTTACATTAGACTTTAGACTGTCGTCGAAAACTACCCATTTAATGAATCTATTTTATATTGGTTTTAAGTAAGCCGTTTTATCATCGCCTCAATTTTTGTCGTGGTTCATAAAATGTGTCAGATTTTTTTTTCTTTGTTTTGTCTAGAGTTAATAGTTACGGTGGAACTGGCGCTTGTTTAAAAATGTTAGACTTTTTTGTGATTTCTGCTTTTCATAAGTTACTAGCTGCTGCCCGCGCCTTCGCCCGCGTTTTATCGGGATAAAAATGGCCTATATTATGTTATTCCAGGTCCCAAACTATGTATACCCATACCAAATTTCAGCCCAATCGGTTCAATCGTTTTTGCGCGAAAGAGTAACAAATATCCATACATCCATCCATACAAACTTTGACATTTATAATATTAGTAGGATTCAGATTAGTCGTTTACGCCCATTATATTATAATTTACTATTGTATTAATTATAATCTGCTAGTTATAAACATTTATAAAAAGCAGCAATCACAAAGTAGCACATTTTATGCCATTTGCTATGTATGAATACAAGTTTGTTTTAGCTTGCATAATAGCTTAAGATTTGGGCAAAACTTCTAAACTGGTATCTATATTACTTTTTTTATTCTTTTTTAAGGACTTTATTTACTTAAAAATAGTAATGAGAATAGTAAGACCTTGAACATTTTTACACTTTTTAATTATTATTTTTAAGGAATTTATAGCTTAAAAAAAAGTAAAGAGAATAGTAAGATCTCGAACATTTTTTCTCGAGTATTTTTGTTTTTACTCAAAACTACTTTGCACAAGTATTGGCGATTCGCCAATACTTGTGCGCGTACTAAATTTGAAGACTCATCATCATCATCATCAGCACATACACGTCCACTGCTGGACATAGGCCTCCCCCGTACGACGCCACAAATAGCAAATTGAAGACTACAGCAACTAAATTAAATAAAACGGTTTCTGGATTTCTGCCGAATGTGATCTTAATCGAGTTTTAGGTTTTATCTTTAGCTATCGTCTATTAATGCCCTCTTGCCAAATCTACCCTGGGGTTTAATAATACTATTTGAGGGTTAACGGCCTTCTTGTTCTAACAAGAAGCCGTCCTCTAGGACGGCAGTAATACACACCGACAGAGATAATATAACATGATAATGTGCAGATAAGGTTTCATTATATTGCTTCAATCCTTTTATCGGGTTGCATCCCGGATACGGAAGGAACGATGACTTCATTCTACTTTTAATAATGGACTTTAGTTATACCTCTTGGTACTCGAATATTTTTTTTTAAATTTCTTTACATAATATATAGCTTCTGCCTGCCTATTTATGCGCGTTATTCCGGGATAAAATATGTTATTCCAGCGTGCTTGCTTCATCTTCTTCCTCCCCTTATCCCACACTAGGTGGGGTCGGCACAACATGTATTTTTCTTCCACTCTCCTCTATCAGCCGTCATCTCTGTACTTACACCTTTCCATCTCCTCTTTCACAAAATCCATCCATCTTTTCTTCGGTCTTCCTCTCCCCTCATTTCCCGTGCTTTGCTACAAGCTCTTCATGTGTGCAGAATATCAGCCCGATCCATTCAGTCGTTTTTGAAGCTCTGTCTGTATCATCCTAACTCTACAGCCGTGGGTGGCCCTTGATCTGGTCGAGTAAATTGCTCCATTTGATCCTCTATTCTTGGCTTTTCCCTGCCAGCCGATCACTCCAATTGTCTTTAGGTCTTGATAGATTCCATGTCAGTCTGTATGTTACGAGACGCGTCTCGTTGACGCCTAATATCCTACTAATATTATAAATGTTAAAGTTTGTACGGATGGATGTATGGATATTTGTTACTCTTTCACGCAAAAACTACTGAACTGATTGGGCTGAAATTTGGTATGGGTAATATGGGTATAAATTGGGACCTGGAATAACATTATAGGCTATTTTTATCCCGATAAAACGCAGGCGAAGACGCGGGCAGCAGCTAGTCTGAATGTATAATGTATGTACATGAGAATGTATAATGTATGTTTCTTGTACATTCCCACTATTTGTAATGTGTCGTGTTGTTGTATTGTGTCACCCTTACTTCCATGTTACAATGAGTTTTGTTTACCTATTGTTTATTTTATTCTCATCTGTACCTGTGTCGAAATAAATGTTCTTTCTATTCTATTCTATTCTATTCTATGTATGGCCAAATAAATGTTCTTTCTTTCTAAGTATTTTCAATCTATCTAGTAGGTAAAGATACGTCACTTACATGATAATATCCTTTTCTCTACATTTCGTAACATTTCATCAGATTGCCTGGTCCAGCTGAGCCAACCACCAGTCCAACTGAAAAGGAAAACACACTTATATATAAACTAGCCGTTCCCCGCGGTTTGACCCGCGTTATAGTGCAGCTTCCCAACAGTGAAATAATTTTTCAAAACGGTTCAGAAGTTTCGGAGCCTATGAAATGCAAACAAACAATTAAATCTTTCCTCTTTATAATAAAGAAGACTAGCTGACCCCCCCTTCGTTGAGTGATAGCAGAAACATTGAACAGTATATAATAAAATGGGATAATATGGCGTGTTTTAAAAAACGATAAACCGTTTTTTACGCTTAATGTTCTTATTATTCTTTTACACTTATTGTAAGTTTTGCGGGATAAATACTAATCCCCTGGGGATAAACATTTTATGGGACCCCTTCGGGATAATATTCTATACCGAAAGAATTTTCAAAATCGGTCCCTAATTGGCAGAGATATAGCGTAACATATGTACATAAAAAAAAACAACACAGACGAATTGAGAACCTCCTCCTTTCGAAGTCGGATTCGAAGATGAAAGTTTTAGCGAGACAAACTAAAGATCTAAGCATAATGTGTACATAGGGACAGACAGACAGCGGGAAGCGACTTTGATTTATACTATGTAGTGATGAGAAATGTAAGTATGTGTGTGTTTGTTACTCCTTCACGCTCAAACGGATTTGAATGAAATGGATGTTGATACGGAACCCTTCGTTTGTAAATCAGACTTGCGCTTGCCCGGATTTATTCAAGTTCGTCCGTCGTCTCTTTACTTATTGGACTCGGAGCAAAGCGTCCTACACAATGAGTTACGAGTAAGTTACTTTAATAATACTTCATTGGCCCTACACGGCAATGGCGATTATTTTTATTGCCTTTGGAGGCTTAACCCCTGTTGTGCCCCTGTGCTTAATAACGGCAGCTTCAAGCTATCTACTATGACTACCTGAGTAGTCCGTGTATGGCGGCCCTAAAATTGTTTGAATCCGCTCCTATATATAGAATGATAGTGAAGCGACAATTACGTACATAATCACATTTGCAAAAACACACCCAAACCTTACATCCAAAGCAGCAAAACAACAAAAACAAAACCAAGGTTATTGATGAGTCATCTTGTTAAATAACTAAGTTTTTTGTGATTCTATTTTTTTAACACAAATGTTGAATCTGGTTTTATCTCTTGAATGACGACCTGCGAAAGACTGCAGGTAGATGTTGGATGCTTCAAGCTGAAGACAAGTAGCCGAGGCCTATGTCCAGTGCAGGACAAGTATAGGCTAGGACTAGTATAATGATCATGATGAATACCAGGCTTTATGCTCATTTAGTACAGCTGGATTAAAAAAGAACTTTACGTTTTTTATGTCGAACCATAACTTGCTGGACTGGATTTTACCAACAGTGGGTACATAAATAATAGTATTGTGAAAAACAGAACAATCAAAACAGGTATCAAGTATAGTTTAACATTGTGCAACAATGTTTCAAAATAAAAAAAGCTATGATAAAACATCCAGCTATAAAATATGTGTAACATCAAGTCGCTGATGAATATAAGCAAAACAATATCACAAGAACATTGCTTTAAATGCTTAAAAATTTTTAAATTTATTACATTCATACATAGATTCAGTATTTTTTATTACAAGTAATATAATTATTTTAGAACTAGCTGACCCGCCCGCAGATACGTTATCGTGGAATAAGAAGAATTTCCCACCATGCATTGTTTTGTTAAGTATATATCTCAAAGGGATTTAGGCAGAGTTTTCGATGAAAGCTCCCAGGCGGCTTGACTTTTTCAGACACTTCCAACAATTGTCATATTTCAACCAATTTACACAAAACCTTGACAAATTATATACCTAACTTTTCTCATGAATCTGCATAACAATTCATTCAGTAGTTTTTAAGTTTATCATGAAGACAGACCAGACAGACACGCGGCAGAGGCCTTTGTTTGATAATAAGTAAGATAAAGTTATAATGAAAGAAGCTTGTATGATAGATAAATCTGATAAAGTATTGATTCTTACTTCCACATATAGGATAGTATATATCCGACCCATGTCCCGCTTAATAAGCTGCTGCAAGTTAAAACAACCACAAAATGTCAATAAACAATTATCTTAGTGAAATAAACAATTAAGCAATTATTGTCAAATAATAACTGAACCTTAAAAGGTGAAGGACTATATTAACAAAGCAGGAACATTACTGTTGTATAGACACATGTAGGTATAGAAGAGGCGCCGAGGGGCCCATTTGCTAACCCTTTACTATCACAATGGTATTGTAGTAGAATCTTCATGTATAATCCATAGTTAGATGAAAGAAACTCAGTGTGTGAGGTGCCATTTGCATGGAGAGATATTAGTATTAGTAGGTAGCCCTCCATTTGTAGTTTCTTTTATCTAAGGTTGAATACCAAAATCTGTCATTCTGTGATGATACCATTGTCATGCATAGTTAATAAAACAGTTTAGCTTTAGCATAGGCCCTTAGATCTGTGCTTATGCAATTCTACATGCATTTTGTTGAAAATAGGAAAGATCTTTGGATTGAACTAAAGATTTCTTGAAACAAACAAAATAATGTGTTAAAACTCGTAAAACAGTTTTCAGATGAATTTAATGGACGATATTAAAAACAAAACAATACAAAAAACATTAAAGATTCTCAAGAGAAAGTGTTAAGGTTTCCGGATTCTCATTTTCATGCCTGCTGATGCAATGAATAACAATCACACTTGCAAATAAATCAGTAAAAGAAACCATATAACACCATGCAAGTAAAAGGGACTTGCTTATTGAAAACCATTGAAGATTGGTTTTTGTTGAATTATCTGAAATAATTAAGGAGACCTTATAAAAAGTTGAACAGTTAATGATGGAAATTATCAGAATAAATGTAAATAAGCCAACTGCTAAGCAAAATTCTTAGGTAGGTAGATGTTGATCAGGCATTAGACATTGAAACTTTAGTAGGTAAACAAAATGATATTTTTAAGAAAGTAGGCTGTGTTTACCTCAAACAGGATATTATGATCTGATATATGA
Source organism: Eupithecia insigniata (assembly GCA_947859395.1). Classification (NCBI taxonomy): domain Eukaryota; kingdom Metazoa; phylum Arthropoda; class Insecta; order Lepidoptera; family Geometridae; genus Eupithecia; species Eupithecia insigniata. The sequence continues at coordinate 1,516,747 of OX402009.1, read as the reverse complement.
ATGGCATAAGATACTGCTTCCAAATGAAACACGAAGGATGTAACCTGGGCATAACAATAATGACCTGCTTTTTCTAGCTGATGATGAACCTACAACAATAAAAACTATGATAGAAATGTCTTAGTTTTTTAATCGGGCTTATTATAGCTTCAGAGAAAAGCCGCATAGTATAATTGCTAGAAAAATTGCGCAATACGCTGCAGAAAAATGCGTAAAACATAAAAAGATCGGTAGCTACCTGGTTTCAGATTTTGCCAAATTTAGTTCACTTTCCATTTGGCCACTTGTTACAATTTATACACATATCACGCACACGTCTTTCATCTATAGGAATTTAATTTTTTTGAGTTTTATTTCGAGTGTTTTCCCAACGCGGAAAATAAAAATGCCAATGAGGAATGAAAAATACAGAATTAATCTTATCTTTTCTTTGCTATGTAACTTGTCAATTTTGACGTCTGAGTCACAGCTGACATCAGCTGTCATTGTGTCTTCTGTAATTTTTGACATTGAGCTTTGAGCCAGCAGCTGATGTTTAATTTTGTTTGATTACATAATTCTTTTGTAATGACATTTGTATTAAAGAAAGATTGAAAAGACAATTACAATTTTATTTATTAATGAATTATTAATTATGCACGATTATTATGAAGTACTATTATGGTTATGGAATAAATGGTTTTTTATTTTCAACACACTTGATCATAAATTGGCTTTATGGTCACCGCAATTAGGCATGTAGACTGTAGACGCAGTAGCATTCTGCTAGGGCCCTCGAGCAAGGGTGTCGTCGTAGAGATATAGACCCACATTTTGTCTATGCTGCTATGGTTTGGTCATAGAGTAGGTTTGATCGTCCAAGGCAAGAGGTGACACTGACTACCTCTGAAAACTGACATCAAACGCTTGTCGAGTGACGTCATTAGGACTGTCTTTGGGAACATGGACATTCTAATACGAGCTATAGATCGCGGATGATGAGTTTAGCGGTTTTATGGAGGTTTTCGGTGATTTTTCAGGAGAATTAGGGCTCCACTGATCCTGGGAGTCTTCATCAGAAGTTGGATAGACCCTATCTTCACGCTCACTCATGGTTTTCTAAGAATGATTCTAGAAAAAGTTCGATTCCCATCAATGGCGAAAATTGGATTAGGTTGCATTGCAGCGTCGTCGGCGGCACGTCTTTAAACAAGGAGTACTCCGCCAGTAACATAAGGGAGATATGGTATCACAAGGTTCCTTCTATCGTATGAGAATAACAAGCGCTATGGATATTCAGAGATGCAATTGGTTTGTAATTGATGTGATGGTGGATGGGTAAGGTCTGATCGTTTCATAATAATTATTAGTTTGTAAATACTCCTATTCAATTGATTTGTTGATACAGCATGGTTACTATGCAAGCAGTTCAAGTTTCAAGGTCATCTTCAGTTTCAAGGAAGGTTATTGTGATGTGACTGTACATTTGATTGATGATGCAAAACTTTGAGCAAGAAACATAACAAATGTCTTGTGTAAACAAAGTAGGTAGCTAGTCAAAGCTGACTAAGCATCTTTTCCCCATGCTAGAGCATAGCCAGTGAAAATATGTCCCATAGTGTGAATAGTGATAGCCCGTGTCTTGTGAATGACACATAGTGCCTCTCTGGCCTGTCTGAGAATCATCATCATCATCTTATTATGATGCGTTTCATTCCAAAGTAAGTGGTAGTTTGTTTGAAAAAGTAAGTGAAACAATAAAATAAATTTTGTGTTGATTATTTTATATTACCTACTGCCTAATATTTTGTGTTGATGTGTTTTGTTTGTTGGTTCTTGTTCATGTGGTTTTATTCCTCTACACAACCAGGGATGTTATTATTCAGGTTTGGGCTTTGTTTCTGTTTCGTTGTGTCTGTTTAGGTCTTTTTGTGGTTTCTTGAATGAATGAGTTGCGTGAAAGAGCTCTGTGGTGGGCATCTTGGGTTACAACACCCAAGATTAGTCCTCCAGACGTGAACTGTGTCGTCTGGCTGGACTGGTGGTGTGCATATTGAGTAACGGTGGCTCAATACTGGCTCTACAGGCGTGCGGTGTTGTCTGGACGAGTCTGGTGTTGTTATTCAGAGCTGTGTGTGGTGTGCATCTTGGGTCAACTAAAGATTGGTTCTCTAGACATGGATTGGGCTGTCTAGCTGAATGTTGTTGTGTCTCTGAGCGGGGATCAGATGTTGTTTTGTGGAATTAAGTTGCTTCTTGTGGGTCTATTGTTGCTAATTTGGTTTAACGTGTCTTGCTTAATGAATTTGATGTTGGCTTGTACCATGAATGAATTTGGTGTGGTGAAGCAGAGTGCTTCTGTCTCGGGTCCCCTCATTTCATCTGCGGTTGGTAAATATCATTGGTTATTCGGTCGGTATGTGCATACATATATACATACTCGATGGACCGACGACATCTTAGCGGTCGAAGGGAGTCGATGGATGGAGGCGGCTCAGGACCGCTATTTGTGGCGTCGTACGGGGGAGGCCTATGTCCAGCAGTGGACGTGTATGGGCTGATGATGATGATGATATGCATACATAATTATGTACTTGGTAAGAGACTGATGTTGGTGTGTGTAGTGGAGGAGACTGTACTTGAGTGGGTACCTATATTCAGGCCATTTTCAAATGACGTTTGTGTGTAGCTAAGCATGGTTGACTGCAGTATGGTTAATGTGTGTTGATGGTATAATGAAATTACGTAAATACCATTTAACTTAGCTTTATTCGTCAAAGAAATACGGTAGATAAATAAGCTTTGACATAACTGTTGACAAGGTTACCTAGGCAACTAACTAGGTACCTAATCTATGGGAGAAAGACTCTTTGATCTTAACCAAAGAGTTCTTAAGTCATACGTCATTCTCCGTGGCCTTAGAAGTATTCATAATCATCATTAAAACGAACGGGCGCCCGCCGAATGCGTTGGGGTCTCGAAGATGAAGACGGTTCTGGACGCTCCTCATTGTCTGACTCAGGCGTCTGGACAACAGGACGCTCAGAAGCCTCGTCGCTATCAGACTCAGGCATCCGGGCAATAGGTCGCTCAGTGGTTCTCTCATTCTCTGTCCCGGAAGTGTTGGCACTGTCAAATATGTCAGACTCAGCGCTATCAAAATCATCAGACTCAGGCATCGGGGCCAAGTGTCTGTTGTTAATCGTGTCCTCTCTCCCGTTCGGTGGGCATCTCTTTTGATTTTAAACTTAACTGGACAGTACGCCAAAGGGTGGCATTAAGTCTTTCGACCTGCCCATTCCCTTGTGGATTGTACGGTGTAGTCCGTGATGAAGCTATTCCAGCTGAAGTTAAGAATGTCTGTACTTCTTTAGACATAAAAGAAGTTCCTCTGTCGCTATGAAATATAGTGGCTGTCCGAAGGTGTAGAAAATGTCTTTGAGGCATCTTATTACCGTGCCCGCTGTCATATCTTCGCACGGGTATGCAAAAGGGAAACGACTATATTCATCTATCACCGTCAGCAGATATTTATTTTCCGTGTTCGATGGAAGTGGCCCCTTGAAATCGATGTTTAATCGTTCAAAAGGCGCAGTGGCTTTTATCAAATGTGCTGAACCTTTCATGAATCTGGATTTTATTTCGGCACATACACGGCACGAAGATGTAATAGATTTAATGTCATTGATAGAATAGGGTAAATTTTTACAGCGCACCCAGTGGTGCATTCTTACCACGCCAGGATGGCAGAGTAAATCATGTAATACACGCAGTTTATCAGTATTCATGTAGGCGCATACACGAGAGAGCGCATCAGCTGCTGTATTTTGTGAACCTGGTCGATACACGATGTCATATTTAAAACACGAAAGCTCTAACCGCCGGCGTTGTATTTTGTCATTCTTTATCTTTGAAGTGTGTCTCTGATCTAACATGTACGTTACTGATTTCTGATCAGTTATCAACACGAAATGTCTTCCAAGTAGATAATGTTTCCACTTTCGTAATCCTTCTACAATTGCGTAAGCTTCCTTTTCTATCGAAGGATGATTCAACTCAGAGCTGTTGAGTGTTCTCGAAAAGAAGGCTACGGGACGGCCTTTTTGTGATAGTGTTGCTGCAATAGCGTAGTCAGATGCGTCTGTTTCGACTGTAAGTAGTTCGTTATTGTCGATAGTGATCAGGGCAGCCTTTTGAATCTCTTTTTTTAGTGCATCGAAGCTACTTCGTGCTTGGTCGCTAAGCGGGAAGCTCGTTGCGTCAATAAGTGGGCGTATTTTCTCAGAGAATCTATCGATCCACTTCGCATAGTGGGCAAAAAGGCCTTATGTACGTTTTATTTCTGTTGACGTTTTCGGTACGGGTAATTCCACGAGAGGTTTAAGCCTTTCCGGGTCTGGTTTCATACTGTTGTTAGAGACTGTATAACCTAATAAATTGATTGAGTCCCTTCGAAAGATACACTTTTGTTCATTAAGTGTTAGTTTATATTTTCTTGCGGCATAAACCTGTTTAAGTTCTCGTCATGTTCCTCCATCGTTCTCCCGCAGACTGTAACGTCATCAAGGTACGCATAGACGTCACGTAGCTGTTCCTTGATTATCACATATTCCAGAGTACGTTGGAACGCTGCGACACCATTTGTGACGCCGAATGGTATCCTTGTGAACTGGAACAACTTGCCGCAAGCCTCAAAGGCTGTGTATATTTTCTTTCTTTGTAAGATAGGGACCTGATGGTAAGCGCTCTTCAGGTCTAACTGGCTGAATACACTATGCTTGGCAACTTCCGAGACAATGTGTTCAATACGAGGTAAAGTGTAAGCGTCCAATTCCGTAAACTTGTTTATGGTTTGGGAGTAATCTATAACTAAGCACTTCTTGTGTGCTCCTCCACCAGCCATTAACACTTGTGCCCTCCAGGGAGAGACACTTTCTTCCAAGACACCGTCTTCCAGGAGTTTGGATATCTCTTCTGAGATAAATTTTTCATCGTCTTGTTTGTTATAGCGAGACTTGATAGCGATAGGTTTGATATCAGGAGATAGGTTCGTGAATACCGACGCAGGAGGAACCGAGGCTTCCATAACGTTGCAAATCTTGAGCTGTTCTCGTGGTCCTCCAAAACTTAGTTTAAGGCTTGAGTGGTCCTTCAAGATGTCATGGCCGATAATTAGTCAGCACAAAGGTTGTGTACGATTAGAAGTGGACGCTGTTTATAGAGATTGCCGTTTATAGTTAAGGTTGCGTGGCAGATTCCTTGTATAAATGAGATGTTATTCAACGTCGCAAGTGTGACTGTCTGTTTGCACGGTTTGATTTTAATATTCATAGTCAGAGCTACGTTTCTGTCAACGAAGCTCACCGAGCTTCCCGTGTCCACTAAAGCGTCAGCGCGTAGTCCATTCACGGTAATCGGTATCGTTGCTTTGTACAAACTGGATGGAGAGGCAGCGGAGATAGCAGCTACTTCTTCGTCACCAGCAGCGTTGTCATCAGTATTTGGGATAGAGTTAATTGTTTCGGTTTTAGATTTGCAAACATTAGCGAAATGTCCCTTTTTGGAACAAATTTGACAAGTAACGTTAAGAGCGGGGCATTTAAACCGGTGGTGGACATTACCACCACAAAAGAAACAGCGACTTTGCGGTGTAATTGGTAGTCTTGGATTCGTCCTTGGGTATCGTTGACTTGGGGTGACAGCGGATAAATTAGTCCTCGGTGAGGCTTCCGTTCCCTCACTGTCGATCGCATTGAGGTCGCTACTATTACCACCAATGGTCTTTGAGTCCCGTTCAGCAGTCTCAAGGGTTGTAGCTTGGTTAATAGTTGCATCCAGAGTAAGCGTTATGTTTTCTAGAAGACGTTCTTTTATTTTATGTGATCGAACTCCCGCAATAAATGCTCCTCTTATTGCTTCGTTAGAATGCTCCTCCGCAGTAACTTTCAAGAATTTACATTCACGAGCAAGCTGCCGTAAAGAAATAACGTAGTCATTTATGGTTTCTTTGGGTTTTTGTTTGCGTGTGGTCAGCATGTGACGCGCTAATATCACATTTTTAGCTTTGATGTAGTTTTTTTCTAAAATTTTGATGGCGTCGTCATAAGTACTACAATCTTGTATGTATGAGTACGGAGTTGGAGAGAGATGATTGACCAGGAGCTTTAATTTTATCGTACCTTGCGACTTGGCCTTCACATAAGCCATTTCTTCGGTTAAACAGTTTGTAAAAGTTGTATACCAATGCGTCCATTTTTTGTCAGCTCCGATATCGTTCGGTTCGATACAAAACCGCTCAGGGCGTAGATATTTTGATATGGCTGAAGAGCTAGGACCGCCTTCAACCATCTTTGTCGGATAAATTGTAATGAAATTACGTAAATACCATTTAATTTGGCTTTATTCGTCAAAGAAATACGGTAGATAAATAAGCTTTGACATAACTGTTGACAAGGTTTCCTAGGCAACTAACTAGGTACCTAATCTATGGGAGCTCGAAAAGGCTCTTTGATCTTAACCAAAGAGTTCTTAAGTCATACGTCAGATGGTGTTTCTCTTGGATAAATCGCGGCTGAAGCTAGTAATCTGTGTGGTTTGTGGAAGGAGGTGGCAGACTGCGCGAGACTAGCGTGCGACGATGCCGCTTGTGTCCTGCCTCTGGTTTGTGCATTAATCATAAAAGCAGTAAAAACGATGTCAGGATTGGACGAGCGATTTTGTGGCTAGAAGGGCGTGTCTTCTTCCTGTTTTTATTAAGGTGCTGTGGATGGTGAATTCAGGGAGAATGGATGCTGCATTCAGTGTAGCATCGAGTTGTGTGGTTAGTTGTTCGTGTTGCAGCACACGAAGAACATGGTGTGATGAGCAGACTTTGTGTACGTGATGAGGCATTAGCTATTTCTCTGGGCAGGGAGTCAGGTGTGGCGATGGCTATTTCTCTGGGCTGGGAGTCAGGCGAGGTGATGGCTATTTCTCTGGGCTGGGAGTCAGGCGAGGTGATGGCTATTTCTCTGGGCTGGCGGTCTGCGGTAATGGATGGATATTTCTCCGGAATGCTTGTGTGGAGTCATAGAGGTAGGAGTCGTGTAAGTGGCTAAGTATTAAGGATGGGAGTTATTGGATATTTTGGCTACCGGTTATTAGTTGGGTATTTTGTTTCAATACCGCTAGTACCAACTGGTACCCAATAACGTTACAATACTCTATACCTGTTCTGATTTCTACCCAATATATTTCTAACCGATTTGGTTAGAAATACCATCTAACCGATTTGGTTAGAAATACCATCTAACCGATTTGGTTAGAAATACCATCTAACCGATTTGGTTAGAAATACCATATAACTGATTTGGTTAGAAATACCAAATACTTGTTGCAGCTACATAACTTTACGGGTGAACGGTCCGCTAGTACCTATGCGTAGATGATAGTTAGGTAAGTATAGGTATTGAAGCGTTGGGTAGTTATGGCTCACGGTCGGTTAGGCGCGATGCTCGCTTTGCACAGTTATTCCCTAGCGGTATGCGGATTTTACAATAGCGTTAGATATTTTAGGACCATGCTAACAGGTACTGAGTTAGTTATTGAATACCGGACTCATCTCTACTAAGTATCGTAGGGTGGCCAACAATTGTAACAGTTATCTAATGGCATCTGGTCATGGTGGCCAACCATTGTAGGAGTTACCTTTGTGAGACTGTTGGGGTGGTGGCCAAGAACTGTAGCAGTTCCCCTATAACGTCCGAGGGCGGACGTGTGTCAAGTTGGCCGTGTAGACTGTAGACGCAGTAGCATTCTACTAGGGCCCTCGAGCAAGGGTGTCGTCATAGAGATATAGACCCACCTTTTGTCTATGTTGCTATGGTTTGGTCATAGAGTAGGTTTGATCGTCCAAGGCACGAGGTGACACTGACTACCTCTGAAAACTGAGATCAAACGCTTCTTTTCCAAAAACAGGATTGGATCGGAATCCATAATTCCGATCCAAATCTAACACACTTAGCGCAAGTGCAGACTTAATTACAATGATCAAAGTCAACACAGATCAAAAGAAAATAGTACTAGGCGTTTTCATAGATCTTAAAAAGGCCTTTGACACAGTGAGCCACCCCATATTCTTAACTAAATTAAAAAATGCTGGCATCGCACTCGAAATTTTTCGATCTTACTTACATCACAGACGCCAAATTATAAAAATCGGTGAGTACCAGAGTGATGCTCAGGAAATCACGCATGGAGTACCGCAGGGATCGATTCCAGGACCGCTCCTCTTCATAATCTACATAAATAACATCTGCGAAATAGGTCTACATGGAGACATTACTCTGTACGCTGACGATACTAGTTTATTTTATTCCGATCATTCAATAGACTCACTAATAGAACAGGCACAGAACGATTTAGACTTGTTACAAATTTGGCTGCAATCTAACTTATTAACTATAAACGCATCTAAATCAAGCTACATTATATTTGCGGCGAAGAACAAGAAAATTGGAAACCATAATCTAGTAAGAATAAACAATAATTACAGAAGGTCAACAAAGAAAAGTACTTGGGTATAACCATTGATAGTCAACTCACGTGGAAACCACACATCGAAACCATAAAAAATAAACTGACACCGACCTTAGGAGCTATACGTAGTATTGTTGGATGCCTCTCAATTGAAACCCGTTACACAATTTATAATTCAATGGTAAAACCACACATAGACTATTTAATTGAAGTCTGGGGTGCCGCTGCAAAAACAAACCTTAACACCTTACAAATAACACAAAATAAAATAATAAAAACCTTATTTAGATACGACTATCTCGAACCTACTCTTAATATACATAAACAGACAAAGTTAATGAACCTTAAACAAACCTATAAATATAATACATGCTTATTAATAAGAAAAATACACACAAAAGATATAAATGTGCAAATGATATTTACAATAAAAAAAACACTACACAACCGATTAACAAGACAAGCAAATAATATTGTTCTTCGAGCACCTAGAACTAATTACGGGAAAAAAAGTATTTTGTACGATGGATGTGGACAAATGTATAATAAACTACCCAAAGACATCAAAGAAGTACAATCATTCAAGAAATTTAAAAGATTACTTAAAATACATATCTTAAACGACATTTCGATGATTAAAAACATCTAAACTACTAAAAAGATAGCTCCTCTTTTCACTGTGGCGTAGGCCTTAAACAACAACGCAAGAACAATGAACACTTGGTCGCCGCCAATTGCCTCAGCTAAGTAAGACTACCCCCAACTAGATTTTGGTTTGCATTCTGTGGCTAAGAAAATTTCCTAGCCACTGTAAATGGTTAAATACATTACCTGTAAAATGATATTGTAACACGCTAACACGTACTGATTACTATAATAGATTATTCTAAGGCACAATAATATAAGCCTAATTTTAAGTGTTTCTCTAAAAGTAAATATTTTTTTTTTTTAGAAATAAATATCTTAAACCACAAACTCGCGTCGAGTGACGTCATTAGGGTTGTCTTTGGGAACATGGACATTCTAATACGATCTATAGATCGCGGATGATGAGTTTAGCGGTTTTATAGAGGTTTTCGGTGATTTTTCTGGAGAATTAGGGCTCCACTGATCCCGGGAGTCTTCAGGCACATAATGACACCCATAATCAAACTGTGACTTTTTCATTCCTATAACTCACTAGTGAGCTAGTGAGTTCTAGATTTCTTTTTTTAAGCCATTGTTCTGGCAAGTTTCCCTTATGGTCTGTCCCAAAATTTTGTGACTTGACAAGAAATATACCATTCGATTCATCTCAAAATTTTGAGGAATCCTGCATTTTTAGTTTTTTCTTCTTTGTTCCAGAAAAAAATTAATATTTATTTGAAAATTGGTAGAATAATTTCATTACCTTCGTTCATCTCTTCATTGCAAATGGCGGTAGGGTGACAAAAAAGGTTTCTACATTAGAGGTTGGTTCAAGAATTAGCATCCAACCTCTTTTTTTTACTTTAGGCCCGATAGCACAGATTAGGTACATAATGTTCCGATAGTATTATTATAGTACCTACAAGACAAGGCCCGCGCGGTTATAGAATAGGTTAGAGATTATTGAGTTTTTTTTTCTAATCTTATACCACTAGCATCGATCACATACCCAATTGGTTGTGCCCGATGACCAATCTGATGGCAAGCAATCCACCCTTGATTCGCACAGGTAGAAAAGCAGTGTAGAAATACTAACCTTCGTAATTCCGTACCAAACGACTTATTTCTCGCTTATTGCTAAAAATCTTGTTAAAATTATCGTTACACCTTCCAAATAAAAAATCTGTATGATACCGGTTTCTTTATCATGCCTACAATTTTTTGCGAAATTACTCACAAACAACATTACACTTGGGTTAGTATTCGGTTCACCTGTAATAGTTTGATAAGTTTATTTCGAAAATTATATTGTCATCTAAAACTATAAAAGTGCGCGGAACAGTGATTGGACCACAGACAGAATAATCACAGAAAGGATCGGTAGTGTTGTCAATGTCAAAAACAAAATGGCGGATTCTACCAGGTTCCACACCCTAGCTTCTACATTTTCAAAAATTCATTTAATTTTTCCTGGAACAAAAATGGAAAAATTAAATATATAGTTTAATTCAGAATTTCCGGAGCTATCGATTGATACCCATGCGATCCATTCACATGATAGCTCATAATTCTTGCCATTGTTCTTTATTGGTTGAATTGCTTTGTTTTTATAAAAGGTTTTATTCATAAAAAAGATCGTGTTCAATCATCATCATCATCATCATATCAGCCGATCGACGTCCACTGCTGGACATAGGCCTCCCCTAATTCTAATAATTAAACAATTAAACTCCCCTCGTGTTCAATAGAACAAATAAATTAATGTTCCTATTGCTTGCTCATTTCATGCAAATTCTTATTTAAATAGATAATTTTAACTCGTACGTGTTTAATAAATAAAACTTTAACTCAAATATAACTTTTGTGTTCTCTGTAATAAAAGAAAACTTTAAATTCCCCATTTTGTACGTGGTAGAATAGGCGAAACCTAATTAATTTTTCCCGCCGTAGCGAAACATTTTTCACTGAGTTTTTATTGTTAGTTTATTCACAAGTGTGTTGAAAAACGTCGTATGATACCCGTGTGTATTGATGATCCTCGGCTCTCTTAATGGCGCCTCGGCGGTAATCACCAATGTTTCACACTTGTACCATAATGTACTATTATATTATTTTAATGCAAATTCAAAAGGAATCTTGGTCAAGTGGATTGGGCATTCGTCAAAGAAATTTGATTAAATATTGGGCATCGAAATTGGACAAAGATATGGGATGAGTGGAATATCACCCTTAGTTAGTCTTGATGTAGTCCTTTCACGAGACGAGGGTAAGACCCCGCTCACTTTGGATCCGAATTTTTCGCACGTAAACGTACCTAGTACGAGTACCTACTGTTCGTACGAATTGAGTGCTCACACTGAATACGTTTTTATCCGTCAAAGCCCCGCTGATGTCGCGTTCGTGAAGTCATCTTTGTTGCAATGAATAATCTGAATCAACAAGATAATTTTCTTTTACATCGGAGATTGCGACGGGGCGTCGACGAATTTACTCCTAGATATTTCCATTTCTTCGGATATTTCACGCCTTGACCTCAGCTATGTAGGTCACGTAAGTGATAACTTAGATTTGCTTTAATCCCGTAAACATTTTTGTCCGTAACGTACGACTGCGTGATAAATCCCAACACGTTCGGATTGTATTCGGACGTCGTCGTCGTAAATAAATGCACGTATACGTACGACTAATCGCAAGAATCGCACGCAGTGTGAGCGCTCCCATAGTCCTTGGAACGTCGTGCGTAGTCGTACGTTTCAGCACGAATCAAATTCGGACGAAAACGTGTCCAAAGTGAGCACGGCCTAATACCGTCCGCCTGGAATACCTTTGAAAGTAAAGTAATGCGGCCATTAGACTTAGTTAGGGTTCAACAAGTTTTTACTCTTCTGTCCAGCTTTATTTATTTATTTACTACCTGACCCGGCAAACAGCATTTGTCAGCTGTGCCAACACAGCTATTACACAACGCAGCAAAGTAAAATAGGCATGGATACGATACGATTATTTATACTTATTCTAGGAAATGGCAAGGGAATTAATGTTTTTGCACTGTTATTGAAAATTTGCTTTATTTAATCAGCAGTATTGGTTGCAGTTTTACAGGCGACTCTGTAAAAGAGAGAAAAAAGATATTATAGGTACACAATATTTGTCACATTGTTGTGTCTTCGAAAGTACTTCAAAACATATTAGTAGGTAATGTAGACCTAGAGTGTTTGTCATTGGCAGTAGTACGTGGTACCTAGTTGGTTTCATTTACCTCAGGTCCGACATGTATAGCCAGCATGACGTCATATTCGTTTGCTCCGACGTAGACCTGTGCGAGTCCATTGCCGTCCACCGTAACGGACTTGCCTTGGCAGCTATTGCCTACTTTGAGGCCGGAGATCACGTCGCAATAAGTGCCAACGGGTAGACACGTCTATAACAGAAAACTATTATAGTTCCTACATTACTTATAATAAAGCATTAAAATATCAAACTTATAATGAGAACAAGAACAAGATAATAACGACACTTCGTTATTATCTTGTTCCACTGTAACACATAAATAAAACCGCAGCGATGATTTATTGAAAATCTCAGATTTACGCTTTACCTGTAAGTTCTGGTTGAGATCCCAGAGGTCATTGTTAAATGCTATGAAAGCGCGGTTGCCACGACAGAAGGCAATCTGGTTGCTACCGTTGTCCCACCAGTTGCTAAGATCAGTGTTGTTGGCGGCGTTCCTGAAGGCAACCATTCCGTAGATCTGCCTCCAGCGGTGTTGGCATACCCAACCGTTGCCGCACGTGTCATCCTAAACGGTTTAAAATATTAAGCAAAATTCAATACCTAGGTCTTACCATCAATATCACGCTACTAATTAACTAACTCTAATAACACTATTATAATGTTTCTTCTTAAAAGGAAGTTGTGCCACGATCACTGATTGGTATAATTCTAGTCATTTGAATCTACATAAAATATTACTATCTAAGTATCTGAGATGATTGAATCAGCTTTATCGATGTCCACAGGTGAAATGAATTGGAGAACCTTAGCCATACCTCAACAATTTATGACAGTTTATATTGTTAAGTATGTATACAGTGGAACTAACAGAATTAATGGAAGGCGAAATGATGTTCCCGTCTCTATCCATCGGCGGTCCCACTTCGGAGTCCCAGAAGTCAAAACTGCTCATGATCTGCGGTTCCCCGTATGGATGGGCCAATAAGAACGCTATGGCCCCTTTGTACGGCCGTGCCTCTTTGTAAGTGAGTATGCCACCGCCGCCGCCATGGCCTCGTTCGTTGTCATGATTGTCAATGAAGGTAAGAGCATCACTGTGGGCAAGGAGGCCCCAGTCCGGACCCCAGCTGGATAACCATCTGGGAAAGGAAACGAAGTGTCAGCAACCAACACTCCTCATTGTTAAGGTAAGCTTTTTTAGAATCTCGCAAAGTTTGTGGTTCTTTGTGTTGGGCTAATTTGCTTACCTAAGTTGGTTATTCCCTCTAAAAGCATTGCTTAGTTCCATGCCCGTTTTGAATTCAGTGACGGCTCCGATAGGCGTGTACTCGTCTCGACTAATGGCCTCGCCTCCGTAGTCGATGACCTCTTGGTAAATATAAGGACGAGCATTGGGAGGGAACCCGTGCTCTGTGTTCAGATTGTGCAAACGATCGTAGATGATGCGAAGGTCTTCTGGCCACATGTGCTTTGCTGCGTCGATCCTGTGGAGACTTATCTTGATTAAGAGGATAAGGATGCTGTAAGGATGTTTTAGCCGATTGACATTAATCTTCTAAATTGCTTGCCTGAATCCAGCCACGCCATGGTCTATCAATTTATTCATGAAGTCAACGATCATTTTTCTGACGTGCTCAATGCTTTGATCCAAATCTTTTAGTCCAACTAGTTCGCAGTTACGAACCTAAAAATAAATTATAACATCGTCACCAGGGCAGGACCTCAACACTTACAAAAATAATTTATACCTAAGTATGTTCTTTTATTGTTTTGAATTTAAGCAGCAAACCATTTGACTGCAAAAGCTCAGATTTCCAGCAATCATAATATTGGTAGGTACGAATTAAAGTTTGTATTTTACCCTCCAAGCATTGTTAGCGTAATCGATCCCGTCAATAACGCAGTGTGGCCAGTTAAAATGCTCTCTTGTGTAGGGCACTGCAGGGTAGTCCCAGTTTTGGAACACACCAGTGTTTCCAGCTGTCCCCACGTTCTCTGGGGGCTCACCAGTCATGTGGTTTATAACAGCGTCTACGTAGATCCTAGGGTTAAAAATTGGTCAGTGACAAGGAAGTACCTACTTAAACTACTCCTCCTCAGTATATAACATGGAAAGTGTTGCCATAATCACCACGATAAGACAAGTACAGCCCAGCGTGGTGATTACTGTAAAACCCTCAAGAACCGGTGATCGCAATGGAGATTATTAACCAGTCAACGATTTTTTTACAAAATCTAGAACCTTCCTGAGGGATCACGGTGGTGGGGAGAGGCAGACGATATTTATGAGTAAAGGCACTAAAATGCCTAAATCTCAAGAATTACTACTACCCTTCTTCCTTAGTCGACTTTTACAATGCCTGGGTTTAATACATAAGATACTAACTTATCCTGTTTTCCAGTGCTCAAAACAAATGAGGTTTACCTTACTCCTGCTGCATTACACCTCCTCACCATGTCAGCAAATTGGCGCTCGTCTCCAGACCTCGTATGCAGTACATATGACAGCGGTTGGTAGCGCTCCCACCATGGTCGGTTATATGTCCATAGCACTACATTCTCATTCGGAGGAGAAATCTAAAAAGTCCAATGTATTTAGAAGCTTAATTTTTTATTTTATTCTTTGCTTATACTTGCATTTCCACAAAGAAGCGGATGAGGCTCCCAAGTTAAATATAAGACGAGACGTAAGCATTCGTTTTACAAAAACATCTTACCTGAATACCGCCAAATCCTTTTGGTCCGAGGAAGCGTTCGCATTCGTCAGCAATGTCATCCCATTTCCACTCAAAAAGGTGGACATTTACCGACCTGCCTTCGGCATAGTAAGGATTCTTATATGTCCTTACTTCTGAAATGACACTGAGGGCCACTATATATAAGAGCAACAATTTAGCTTTTATCTGAAACAAAATCAAACTTTAACGTCTATTGAAGAATATTTACTTCTAAAATATTTATATTATTTTAAAACTTGATTGATTTAGTACACTACACATTAGATTTTTAAATTATAATTAATTGGCACTCACCATTTCGAAAATAACATTACCAGTGGGAGGTCCTGATACGATTGATTGATTTAAATAATCTGTTTGTCGATAATTAATAACTTAATCCTGATATAGAGATATCTACCAAGATGTTATCTTGTTATTTTAGGTAGGTAACTATAATTTTACAACATAATGATCCTTGATAAAAAAAAAATGTATCTAACTACCTAGTTACGTACTGACATGATAATTATCAACGCTTGCTTCAGTAGTATTTTAGATATTTTCATGGTATTTTCTGATTAAAATCTCTATAAAATTTATTTAACCGTCCGTCGCTACGTTGTTATTAGTCCGGTCATCGCGTGTCGCAGGGATTTTATTTTGTGAAATTTTGCGTACATATCAAACGCTACAAAGCCAGTAACATACCAGTAACAACTTCGCTCTAGGGGTGGTCGTTGAATAAACGAACAGTTTTTTTAGACTGTTTATTTAGATAACTATATACCTACCTAGAAGCCACGGACGGAATTTATTTGTGAGCAAAGGACTTCCCAAGACGGCACTTTCGCAAAGCTTGAGAAAACTTTTATTTACCTAGGTGAAGTGAGAAAATTGTTCCATCGGTATGCCATAGCTACCGGTTCTTCGCAACCTTGTTGGAGTCTCCCCCGAAAATAAGGCAATGATTTCAATATGCTATCATACCTATGGTACCTGAGTAGTCAGTGTGAATAGGCATTTGGGTGTATGTTTTCTACAAGAGTATCACAATGATGGCTGATAGATACCAACATAAAAGCAGTAAGATAGTATAAATTGTAAGCCTTAATAAATTTAAAACTTTAATATACAAGCTTTTATATCATCAAGGACCAAAGTGCTTGGAAAGACAAATCCAACGAACCCAAACTTGATATAGTTAAGTTGTTTCATTGAGGAGTTCCTATGGCCACCTTACCTCACCTCGGTTTCCATCATCAGACCAGTTCGATGGTACCATGACATTATAACTTGTTTTTGTTACTAATCATTTATTAATTATTAAAGTATTCAAAATTTTAGAAAAGCACTCATAGAATAATATCACAATTCAATATTACTGCTTAAAAGGCACAAAACAGTGATCACAACATCTTCAAAATCATAATTAAAACTAAAACAGTCTCTTAATAGTCTTTTTAACTTATTGAATCTCACTTAGAATAGAACCTACTAAAATAGTCTCAAAATGGTGACATAATATGTCACCATATATCTGAATATTATTCAGATATCGCCAAAACTAAACTGTACTAATTTGATATCACTAAAAATGTTTCCATCCTTCCCATTTCGACTGCTATATCAGGGGCGATGACAACTTCAGAGCTGTCACTTCAACTGTTCAACTTCAGTTTAATTTAGTTTTGACGACATCTGAATTGACACCTAGTCTTGTAACTTCTTAAATCTTACTTACAAAAACAGTCTCAAAAATATTTCTATATCATAATTACCTTTACGTCGATGTAGCCCCCAAATTGTCCGCACTTCACGAGTCCCCCCGCGCAACTGACCAATTCGTCGTTGTATCGTTCAATAAATAAATTCAAACAAGTTGTCAAACATATCCTTTGTAAAAAGGCTTATTACAAAATTTCAGACTATCTAGAAGATAAAAAAGCTTGGGACGGATTTTGCTCCAACTCGAAAAATAACTCTAAAAATAACACCTAACAGGCTAAAGGTTTCTTCGTCGCTTCTTTACTTTAGTCTACATACCGAAGCGACCGAAATCAAAATATCACTTTATTTCCAAATCAGTGTTTAATTTTAAGAATTTGACCTGCAGGGCTATTCAAACTCGATCGAAAAGTTTCATTGACTCGGAATCTGACATATATCCGCGCGAAATTCAAATATTTTAGCGGTTTTTAATATTTTCTGCGTTCTACAAGGAATAAAACGACCTAAAAAGTAGTTTTTCATAAATCGCTGACCTTTTCTATCAACCCATGTTCCGATGAAGTACGATTAATGGAAGTTTTAGTAATAATGTTGATTTTAATAATAAATCTAGTAAATTATTAATTTCTCGCAAAGTAGAGGCGAATCGAAATTAGTTAAAATATGGGTTCATAAAAAATGTTTTACAATTTTCGATAACCTCCTTTTCTGCTATTGATATTGCTTGTAGAACGCAGAAAATATTAAAAATCGCTAAAATATTTGAATTTCGCGCGGATTATTTGAACTTCGCGCGGATTTGTGTCAGATTTCGAGTCACGGCAACTTTTCGATCGAGTTAGAATAGCTATGCTGTTCTAAGTGTACATTTATTGTATTTACGGAAATAAAGAAACTTTGACTTTGACTTTGAAATAGTTTCTCAATTTGGTCTAAATGCCACGACGTTTGTGCCATCTAGCGGAAACTATTAGAGATACAATATCGTCGATTTTTCTCCAAATCTAGATACTACTTACATACTTGTTCTGACATACTTAACTCAATCTTGCCAAAAATTACAATTACGTCATTGTTCCACCAAATGAGCGATATTGTCACCAAACTTACATAAGTTTGTCAAATTTCAGGTTAATTGGTTGAGGATATCTGTTCTATAATTGAGTTGAATGATTTCTCCCGAACAAACATACATTGGAAGTTAAAAGTAGTCGTCGTTTACCAATCAATCAGTGAATCAACGTTCAACGATCGATCATATCCTAAACTGATAACGGCATAAACTAGTTGAAAATTAAACTGTTTAAAGCTAGTTTATCGTGAACGATAAACGGTCTCGTCTCGTCGACTGAAAAGAAGTTGACGACTCATCCCTACTTCGCTCCTTGAAAACTTAGTTCAACTGATAACATATGTAAAAATATTGCTTCCGGTTTGAGTTATCTGTGACAACTTTTTTCATTCAATCTTTACTACAGTCGTTCACTCACTCAAAACCAATTGTCAAAAAGCACAAACTACACAGGTCAAAAAGTATTACAAAAAGTTGTTGTAGTGCGGACGGATTTTTGGAATATTGTATTATTTTTGCATAAATTTCTTTTATTTACGATTTAGTATTGAAATAAACTTGACGCATTACGATTTGCAACAAATACATATTCCATTCCCATCTTTTATAACGTTCCCTGTGATCAATAAAATTTGTTTATATTTCAATAATTAAATAGGTACTTCTGTTTATAAGTTGCGACGATGGCTGGCAGAATGTATTTCGTCCTAGCGCTAATATGCATAGTGCCTATAATTTACGCGTGTAACGAGGCTATCTGCGCGAGTGTCGTGTCTAAGTGCATGCTGACACAGTCGTGTAAATGCGACCTGAAAGATTGCTCCTGTTGTAAAGATTGCTTCAACTGTCTCAGCTTCCTGTATAGTGAATGTTGCAGCTGTGTTGGTAAGCCATCAATCAGTACATTCAGTACACACCCCGATATGCTTGGAATAGTTAAATTTACAGTTCACCTTGAGTCATGATTACATTAGAAACTTGTTTCTAAACTTGTATTGTAGCTAGTTTAGTAATGTAATAACTTTACAACAATCATATTGTCTTGACTATCGTGAGTTTACTGATCTAAAATCCAAGGGCTTGTGAATCTTATCACACAAAATTGTAATTTGTTTTTGGCCACGACAAGACAGAATTCTCAATTTACATTGCTCATCTTCTCAGATATGTGTCCAAAGCCTAATGACACTCAGACGGAGCTCTCCAAGTCCTCGTATGTTGAGGAACTAGCAGATGGTGTCCCTGGACTGTTTGCAGCACTCACTGGCGATGTTGATCCTCAGCAGAGATGGCTGTCCATTACCTACCCTGTGGATATTGACCTATCTGCATTCAGGCCTCTTCCGGAGAACCAGCTGATTTATCGTTTACGTGAGTGCTCTGTTATATTAAAATGCTGTGTTTTGGCTGGATGCGCAGCCTGAACACAACATTTTAATAAATAACTGTTTTATTATCATTTGTACAGGCCCCTCTTAGCTGTTGCCTGTATGTATTAGTCCTTGTCAGTGCAATTTAAATATTTGTCTACTGGATATATTTCATCTTTTTGGGCCAACATTCAAAAAGTGTTTTGGGTACAGGTGAAATTAGGGATCCTAAAAATAGGTTACTACATTTAATGTAGGCTAACTGTTATTATAACAGGAATTCTATTTTAACTGGAAAATATATAAGCCAAAATTATATTTGCATCTCTAGAAAAATTTCACATCAACAATGCAAACCAGACACTCCATGGTGTTCATCCAACCCAGATTCCATCTTATTGAAATTGGGGATTCTAAAAATAGGTTACTTCATTTAATGTAGGCTAATATGTTTATTAAGCTAACTGTGTGAATTTGTAGTGGTTATTTTGATTAATCCAAGTCATGGTAAATATCATGTACTTTAATTCTGTAACCTTAAACCTTAAAACCATCACAGTTAAAGGTGAATGCCTTTAACTGTGGTGGTGAAAAGTTGAAAAGTTTTGTACAGAATTATCTAAAATATAAAACTTAGTAGCTGCTGCCCGCGCTTTTGTCTACGTTTTATCGGGATAAAAATAGCCTATATGTTATTCCAGGTCCCAAACTATACCCATACCAAATTTCAGCCTAATCGGTTCAGTAGTTTTTACGTGAAAGAGTAACAAATATCCATACAGCCATCCATACAAACTTTCACATTTATAATAGGTTTATTAGCACAACTTAAACTTATTATTTGCAGCTGTGCAAAGGTGTCAACTTTCATTACTCACACACAAATGCTGAGTCAATAAAAAATCAGTGATAAATCATAACTAATATTTGAGATTATGTATCCACCCATATATCTTGAATGTTTGTTTGTATATAAGTAATTTATTTGGAATATAAACTAGCCTTTATGTTATTCCAGGATCTTTATGTGTGCAAAATATCATCCTGATCCATTCAGTAGTTTAGGCGTTTACTTTGGCCAAACAACTTTACAACAGCATAACGAAATAACTTTCGCCTTTATAATAATACTAGCTGTTTCCCGCGGTTTCACCCGCATTAAATTCGAATGTCACATTTCTAGGGGGATAAAAAGGTCTTTTGTCAGGTAAATCTCGCATGGGAATTTGATGTTTTACCAGGCCAAAAATAGCCTATGTTACTCTCCATCCTTTCAACTAACTCTATGCCATAAAAATCTAGTCGATTGGTTGCTCAATTAGAACGTGAAGCAAGGATAAACAAACAGACTTTTGCATTTATAATATTCATAAGGATTAGGCAAAATAAACCATAGATTTTCTCTTAAGCCACAAGCTAAAAAATAACCTAAAAAGACCTAAAATATATTTCTGTGAGCTTTAGTCGTCTAAATAAAATTCAATTCAATTCCCTACATTAATAATTTATCTCTTTTTAATCCTTTTTTCTATCTTTTAAGACTATTACTTGATTCCAGGTACTCACACCTGTGGTAGAGTCATAGGGTCGCACCATATTTATAGAAGCAGAATGTGATAAAAATAATGGTCATAGGGTAGGTACATGAAAAGCGCGTGCGAAGCCGTGGGCAGCAGCTAGTTACCTATAGTACAAAAATAAATTATGTGTCTATATTCGAGTTAGCATATAAATTGAAGGGTTCATAAAGTAGAGACAGCGGCGGCGGCGGCGGTCGGCCACGCGACCTTGAGGCAGCGAATGCGTTAGGCCGGGTAAAACGGTCTGAAAAAGCTGTATGTGTACTACGCTGTAAAGCCGAATCAGCAAACTCTACCGTCTCAGGCGGATCTTCGCCCGCTATGCCACAGAGTTCGTAAAATTATTTAAATAAGAAGAAAATAAATTTATTTGTGCAAACAGACTTACCTAATTACAACAATTTATATAATATAAAAATACTTATAAATCTAATATCGAAAGACACAAAATGGCTTCTGCCTCAGCATGGGCTGGTTTCTAGCAAGCTAGTAACCAACGCTAGTCTTCCGATTTGATACTAAAAGTCGTTGATCAAAATATGTATACTCATGATCAAATGTCGTGTATATTTGATCTAAAAGTGCTCACCGCGTCGCGCGTCGTCATCACTGTCGGCGGCGCCGAAGCTGCCTCTTCGGTGTGAATTGAGATTAACACTTTCATTGCCCACGACGCACATGTTGTTCTACCAGACCTACAAGCGCAGCCTGCCCCTGCGGGTCGTGCTGCAGAGGCTAGGCAGTGAATACTTTAAGCGTCGATAAAAGCGTTAAGAATCCGAACTGGTGTGAGGTTTTGGGAATCCAGATTCCGAGTCGGTAAATGCGGTGCAACCCTAAAATAAAAAAAACAAAAGGCCACCCATCTAGATGAGTGAGTCATTAACGAGGAATGTGGGTACCTGCTTGTTACTGTTACATCGCACCCCGCTCAAACAATGGACGCTAAATATTGTCTAATAACTTTTCTCTTTACAGTTAAATATTGCTTGGAATTTTATAGAATAAGGAAAAGGAAAAAAAACAGCTGTTTTGAGTGGCTCTGTATTAGAATAGTTAATTTTTCTGCTTTAACAAAAACAGTGCGTATAAAATGCTTGCCGCTTTCTCTGTCCGGTCCCAGTGCTAAGTCGCCCGTACCGTAATAAAATATGTAATTGGATCTGTACTAGGAGGAAGCGTGTAGAATCTAGGTAGGTTAGGTACCTCCTCAGCACTAAGGGATGATCTAATCTAACTACGGAATAGTGAAAGAATTTCCAAAATCGGACCAATAGTTCCGGAGATTCAACTTAACTAGCAAACTTATAAACGAACTAGCAACCCGTCCCGGCTTCACACGGGTAGCAGAGCAGACTTATATGAAATTATATCTTCATACGAAGAATAATTCTTTAATACATTGTTTTCGAGTAAGTATAGTAACTAACTATTGGTGTACACCGCGCACGCGAACGAAGCTTGGAATTAAGCTCATAGAAAAAATACTCCTAAATTTTATATGTACCGTCCTCATAAATCATTTTGTTCATTATTGATAACCAGAATTCACTATTTTTATTTATTTAATTCATAACATATTTATTTATTGGAAAATCAAAACCTAAAATCACTTAAATACATAGAAATTAAATTCAGATGCGAAGTGGCGGCGGAATTTGTTCTATTATATTTAAGGCGGACCCAAACTAGCGCCGCCATAGGTGGCGGCGCTAGTTTGGGTCCTTTGTCGTATTATTACGTTAAGCAAAGGAATTTACAAAAATCCGTACGCCAGTTTGTGATACCCATCATAATTTTTTTTAATGCCTCTGTTTAGTAGTTTTGTTTTGTATAGTTTAGGAAGAGATGCGTAGTTGCACTTTTTGGCCACCTAACTCTGTTTTCGCATCTCCTCCTAAGCTAAATAATATAAAACTATTACAGGTATCATAATGGCCGTGGGGCCGTGGTGTACGAATATCGACCCCTCCAACTCAACCCGTGGATGTCGTAAGAGCCGACTAAGGGAACCTACCAGAGGAAGGGCAGCAGCTTCCGTCTGAGTATTTTTAAACACCAACACTGCGATCACCAATCCGCCTGCCAAGCGTGGTGATTATGGCAAATCCCCCCTACATGGGAGACCATCCACTCGATGGACCGACGACATCGTAGCGGTCGCAGGGAGTCGATGGATGGAGGCGGCTCGGGTCCGCTATTTGTGGCGTCGTACGGGGGAGGCCTATGTCCAGCTGTGGGCGTGTATGGGCTGATGATGATGAGGTATCATAAACGGGTCAAATGATTTTTGAAAATTCCTTTGTATAACGTAATCATACGATAAAATAGATGGCGGCTCTGCTTAGGGCGGGGTAGCCCCTTTAAGTAGTGACTACTAACCTCAACCATACCTCTTCAGTCTCCATAAATGTCGATTTTTATGACGATATCGTTTTTCAGAGAGCGTTGAACAAGACTCTGACCCTGTGGTGAGCCGCGATGTTGTTACGCTCAACTGCACCGTCGCCTATATGTCCCAATGCATGTCGTGCGACAAATGCCGCGCCTCCTGTCGTAGCATGGGCGCCAACAGCTTGAGGTGAGATTTTATACAATATTTTTACAGCAAGGCTTCTTTGACTTGAAAATCCTAATATTTAAAACATAAACGCCAATGCATTATCGTCCGCTTTTGAATCGCCTTCTCTTTTTTTTTCTCTGTATGAAATTCAGAATTTTATCATTTCAGATGGTTCCACGACGGATGCTGTGAGTGTGTTGGAGACAAGTGTCTGTACTACGGCATCAACGAGAGCAGGTAATTACCGCCACTATCTAGATAGCGCTAGTAAATTTTATAGTATTTTATAGCTGTAGCCCCCCGGCATTCACTCGTGGTGATGGTTGATCGGCGATGGTTGTGTTACCAAATATGGAGGTAGACTATCTGCTTGTTCCGTCAATAATAAAAAGAAATGTTTATTCAGACATTTATATAAATAAAACGAAGTCAGGTAAGTTACACCATTTATGACAAGCGAACTGCTGAACCGATTGATTTGTTGGATTTGTAACAATCCCGAAAATCAATAACTAATGTTCCTCGTAAAAAATCTACAGGTGAAGGTGGGCACAGCGTAGATACACTAAACATTACAAAAATCACTACATATTATACACTCAAAAACGACTTAACGGATTTTCATGCAGTTTTAGCCAATAGATAGAGTGATTCATGAGGAAGTTTTAGGTATATAATTTGTCAAGGTTTTGTGTAAATTGGTTGAAATATACAGATAATTGTTGGAAGTGTCTGAAATAGTCAAGCCGCCTGGGAGCTTTCATCGAAAACCCGGCTCTTTGAGATAAAACAAAACAATGCATGCTGGGATATTTCTCTTTTATAGATCTACCAAAAAGTCCGCGATGGCATATATCTATCCAATCTTTCTTCTATCTTTATTCTAAACATAGGTAGTCGACGCGGGCGGGTCATCTAGTTAACAATAAAAATCAAAATGCAAAATAACATAATCACGAGAGTTCAGCAGCCATTCAACAGAGTGTCTAAGAATCTAAAGATTTAGTTGCCTGTTGAAAGACTGCATGATGGGCGAAGCAAAGCCTACGGCCTGTAGGACTATGTTGTCAATGAAATTAAAGATTTTTATTCACCTTACGAACTTACTACAAGATAAATCTATAATATTTAATGCTTTTTCGAAAAGCTTTAGGCTACGTGGATTTTGTTATTATTGTGCTTAAGCACGCACTTGGGGTAATCTCAAAGAAATTTAATAAGATCCCAAATTTCTTAGATATTATCCCCAGTGTGAGGCTTACGCAGTATAATAGTAAAAACTTTAATCTCAAAGAAATTAAATAACATCCCAAAAATTTACGACTCCGGCGGGACTTTTAGTTTAGCGCAGTTCCGTATTCAGGGGAAGGTCGCGGGTTCAAGTCCCGCCGGGGTCGTATACTTTTGGGATGTTATTCAATTTCTAGGCTACCTGATTTCGATTTTGTGCGTAGAGCGCTTGGCTCCGCACAGCATTGTGCTGGATACACACTGATATGCACCCAGCGCTGGTTTTCAGCGGGAACCAAACTAATCTGGTGCTCCTCTGTTCTACGCAGCAACGAGGTGGTTTTCTTGCGGATGAGTAGTAAACACAGATGTATTATGGACGCTAACATAGTATAAAAAATATACAAAAATTATTATAGATCACATGCCAGTTTTAAAAGTTATCGTAAAATAGTTTCAAGTAGTAAAAACGACAGGAATAAATATTGTGATAAATAATCTGATTAAGAATTAATCAAAATGTCATGTCGCATTATTAATATCATCATATGAGCTCATACACGTCCACTGCTGGACATAGGCCTCCCCTGTACGACGCCACAAATAGCGGTCCTGAGCCGCCTCCATCCATCGACTCCCTGCGACCGCTACGATGTCGTCGGTCCATCGAGTGGATGGTCTCCCATGTAGGGGGGATTTTCCATAATCACCACGCTTCCAGGCGGATTGGTGATCGCAGTATTGGTGTTGAAAAATACTCAAAAGGAAGCTGCTGCCCTTCCTCTGGTAGGTTTATTAATATACATGAAATATAAATTTGTACTTTAATGAATTAGAAAAATATACAATACAACATACTATGACTAGATCAATTGTTAGTTTTAAAAGTTATCGTAAAATAGTTTCAACTAGTAACAACACCAGCAATAAAACATGTGATGACTAATCTGATTCAGAATTAATAAAAATGTCATGTCGCATTATTAATATACAATGAAATATTAATTTGTACTTTAATGGATGGGTCACAGGTGTGTGTAATATGATACTACGGCCAGATGCGCAAATCATTATGGTAATTTATGACCTCTGCTCAATTGCGATATGTTTCCTATATCAATATTATTTCTAAGAATATAGCTAGGTTATGCCCGTGGTTCATATCGAAGCTATAAAATTTAAGTTTTAAAACTTTATTTCCATGGCTATTAAAATTTTAGTATTCGTTTTTGCACAGTCGACGATAATCTCTTCTTTATACGAAGTTCTTCGAGCATGGAGATATTAGTCTTATGTGCGGTCCACGGAATCCTCAGGAGACGTCTCCAGCACCACATCTCTAGTGCAGCTATTTTCCTCCGCTCTTTTGGTCTCAGAGTCCACGTCTCAGCTATTATCTTAACTATTCTTAACTGTTATACTATAACAGCATTAAATAATTCCAGATGTCTCGCTTGCCCGGGCAGCAAAGAGTCCGCAGTGACCGTGTTAGAAGAGGACCTGAGTTACGACGACCTAGACTACGGAGAGGACGATGTTGATGCGCAGTCTGTGTAGAGGTTAGTTTTAAAACAACGATGTGTATGCGCAGTCTGTGTAGAGGTATACGAGTAGACAAGAACATATGTAGAGGGGAAACTTCGAATCGAAGGTCGCGGCTACACGTTAAACGGGCTACTCAGTCTATCTCTGTCGGATGCCGACTGAGATAGACTGAGTATTTTGTCGCGACCTTTAGCCGGTCCGGGACCGAAGTTTCTCCTCTATGTATGTTCTTGTCTACTCATATGTAAGAGGTTAGTTTTAATACAACGATGTGTATGCGCAGTCAGTGTAGAGGTTAGTTTTAACACAACGATGTGTATGCGCAGTCAGTGTAGAGGTTAGTTTTAACACAACGATGTGTATGCGCAGTCAGTGTAGAGGTTAGTTTTAACACAACGATGTGTATGCGCAGTCAGTGTAGAGGTTAGTTTTAACACAACGATGTGTATGCGCAGTCAGTGTAGAGGTTAGTTTTAACACAACGATGTGTATGCGCAGTCAGTGTAGAGGTTAGTTTTAACACAACGATGTGTATGCGCAGTCAGTGTAGAGGTTAGTTTTAACACAACGATGTGTATGCGCAGTCAGTGTAGAGGTTAGTTTTAACACAACGATGTGTATGCGCAGTCAGTGTAGAGGTTAGTTTTAACACAACGATGTGTATGCGCAGTCAGTGTAGAGGTTAGTTTTAACACAACGATGTGTATGCGCAGTCAGTGTAGAGGTTAGTTTTAACACAACGATGTGTATGCGCAGTCAGTGTAGAGGTTAGTTTTAACACAACGATGTGTATGCGCAGTCAGTGTAGAGGTTAGTTTTAACACAACGATGTGTATGCGCAGTCAGTGTAGAGGTTAGTTTTAACACAACGATGTGTATGCGCAGTCAGTGTAGAGGTTAGTTTTAACACAACGATGTGTATGCGCAGTCAGTGTAGAGGTTAGTTTTAACACAACGATGTGTATGCGCAGTCAGTGTAGAGGTTAATTCTAAGTATTCTAACACAAAATATAAATTAGATGAAGTGAAAATTTATTCTTCTCCAACATCCGAACATCGAAGAACCCTCATTCTAATTCTAAAATATAACTATAGTTAAATAATAGATTCAGGCGTTACTTTGCGGAAATCCATTGCAAATTATTAGAATGAAAAAATATTTAGTAACAATTCCGCGTATAACCCTTCTCTGATAGTATTCATCAAAGTAAGTTGTCTACTAGTTTCATCTCTCCACGAGACATCTTCAGAATGAATATTATTTATCTTTTGATGAATACTATCAGAGAAAGTTTTACGCGGAATTTTTACAAAATATTTTTTCACTCTAATATTATATAACTATAGTTATATAAAATCATTAAAGGGGGTGGTGTTTTCTGAATCGGAACATCAGCAGCTTCCGTTAACTTTGATATACAGTCAGCTGCGAAATATAACAATACAAAGTTTTCAATTTGACAAAATAGTTTTATAGTAATTGTGATAATTTATATACCGCATTCTGAAAAATACGATGACTACTTCGAAAAATGTGTCTGAAATTTTATGATATTGTAATAAAAATGAAAATGAGCCATTTTGTTTATAGATCGAGCAGACTATAAAAAGGGCGCAGTAGCGTGGCGCCCTCTATCGAGATCTAAGGTAATTTTAAAATGGAGATATTTTAGTTTTTACAAAACGCGTTTATAAATATAATCGTCAGTTTATCTTTTAGAAGAACACTACTTTACAAGAATAAAACTGAAGTGAAAACCGAATTAAAAATACTTAAAATAGTATGTGGTGGAGAAATGGTCCATAGCTTAGCTTTGCTTCAGAATGTCGCTATACTGTAGCGGTAGAATACTGCTATGAGCTGCAAAGGAGAAAAATTAAAACCATAACGTACCATATATGGCGTGTTTTAAAAAAAGATAAACCGACTTCAAGTTCCCTTACTTTTACACTTACCGATATTTAAAGTTTTGCGGGATAAATACTAATCCCCTGGGGATAAAAATTTTATGGGGGTCCCATAAAAATTTGCGGGATCATTTTCTATACAATAGTGAAAGAATTCAAAATCGGCCCATAATTGGCGGAGACATCGCGTAACATACATACAAAAAAAACCATACAGACGAATTGATAACCTCCTTCTTTTGAAGTCGATTAAAAATTACTAAAAACTTGTTAACATTAATAATTTCCACAACAGACAACAGCATAAGCGCTTTGTAAATAATTCTTGAGTGTCTTGAGTGTACAAACATTACCACACACAGAAACCTAGGTACGATAACACTAAGATGACTTCAGTACCTTGTCATATTAAAAAGCGTTTGTTGATAGACTGAACACAGTCATCGAACAAGTAAAAATTAAAACGAAAAGGTACTAATAGTAACTTTCCGCTTTGCCTATTTTTACTAGTACATATACACTTTAGTGCTATCAACGTATGAACATAATAAATATTTGTCTAGTTATTCTGATATTAACGAGCTGTATGTGCAGCAAAAGTAAATTTTTAATTTCTAAAATAAGTTTCCAGAGCCCTGAGTTCTGACTATAGTATCGAAACGTGATCTATTTACGAGTTTATAATGCTTATAACTATTTTTACTTATAACTATTTTTATTAGATCCTTGTCTAAACTTGCTTATATTACTATATGTATCTAAATCGCATTATGTATAGATTTAGATAAGAAAAATAAAATGTATTAGACACTTATGTGATATATAAATGTACTAGTGGTTTTTCACTTTTTCCACTTGTGACAAAAAAATGTAGTGAAGAGAATATCAATATCCTTATTTCTTATTTGATAATAATTACTATATTTATAGCTGTTTACTCATATTTGTAGTCTAAGTGCTATTAAGAAATAAAATTACTAAAATCTAAAAAAAAAAACTGATCTTGACGTCTCATTATTGTATGGGATTTTCGTTCCGCCCGATAGTCACTGAACCAAATCCCATAGAAAAATGAGACGTCACGATGACGTCTCGATAATATCGTCAAACCGAACTCAGGCTTCAGATCTAAAATTTTAATCAATAAGAAGTTAGGGTAAACCATTCGCTACTCGGCAATAGATGGCGCTGTTCGTAATTTTATGATTCAATTTTCTGTTGTATTCTTCCAGTGACAAAAATTCTCATTTGATTGGCTTTAATATTATTTCTACTACTTTTATTGTGTCCGTCCTTTTAATATTTTTTAATTATTTTTGAGATATATTTACTTATGGTTTTGAGACCACTGTTTGAAAACCTAGAATGTATGTAAATACTTAAAAACAAAAAGTGGTGGCAATATTTTATTTTCCATTTTATCGCTTTAACTTTTTATAACGTAGAATTAAGTTTGTATCTTAGGTATTTTAGTATCAGGAATGAGGGGTTTTCATTCGAACTTTAAAAAAAAGTGGTTGCCATAGACTAATATAGATATAGGCGCTGTATGAAACTCAGTGTCAAAAATCTGCGAAAAAAAATGTGTAAAATGCACAGACATGATACTAGTTCGACATTTACTCTTGACTTTTGTGCAGCGCCATCTAGTGTCAAAATAAAAAGCGTGTTTTTTTTAAGGATTGCATTGAAAAGCCCTCATTGGAATCTCAACGTGTCAAATTGCTTGTACAAAATAGATGCCATTCGTTTTAGTTTTTAGTCCCTTTGCTTTGTTTTTCACACAACAACCTAAATGATGGTTATTAATATAATACAAGCTCACTCACAATATAAACGGGCACTTAGCATTTCATCATCATATCAGCCCATACACGTCCACTGCTGGACATAGGCCTCCCCCATACGACGCCACAAATAGCGGTCCTAAGCCACCTCTATCCATCGACTCCGTGCGACCGCTACGATGTCGTCGGTACATCGAGTGGATGTTCTCCCAACGGAGGCGGCTCAGGACCGCTATTTGTGGCGTCGTATGGGGGAGACCTATGTCCAGCAGTGGACGTGTATATGATATGATGTGATGATGTAACCATGATAGTTTTAAAGTGGTGGTAAGGCTGAGCCCGTTTTTTGTGAGAGAATTTTTGCTTTTAGTCAGCAGCATAAAGGAAAAGCCAGTCTATATTACATTTACCCTTAGTGGCCACACGGGGTAACTAGTTACCCCAGGCTCAGAAAAAGGAAATTAGAGGTCTAAACCTTTCAAATTGATATATCAATTTCAAAGGGTTTAGACCGTTACTTGTATACATACAGGTCGCGTCACGGTTTAATAGCGCTGACCTTATATTGACTTTGATGCGCAGAAGTCGATTTTTAGATTTTAACACCGGCGCAGAACCCCCCTCCACTTTAGTTGAACGCTATTAAACCGTGACGAAACGTGGTCCAACAAGTAACGACATCTGCCGGTAGTAGACAAGTGTGAGATCTGTCTCCATTACATAGAAAGCAAAAAAAAAACGCGTGGTGGCGCTTCGTTTTCTCAGCGTAGGGTAACTAGTTACCCCGGTGTGGCCGCTATGTGGCCGCTAAGGGTTAATAATGTTAATAATATTCATGGTATATTAAATACTATAGTGACTGGCAAAAGCGGCATAGCTGTTTAAATATGCAATTCAAATTGTATAAATAACTTTCCCTTGCCATATCGTAGGCCTAAATGCCATAGAAATAAGAAAAGTGCCTTTTAGAAGTATTTTATTTTTTACTTTTACAGTTTTGTACTATTTGTCGTATTGTGAATTTAATAAATGTAATTTATATTGATGTCTTGTTTTATTGACTTTTCTAGATTTTTCCTAGGAATTGTTTAAAAAAAAAAAACGAAAATGGACAACATTTTCGTAAATATTTTTATTAGAATGTCTGTCAATTATCAAAACCACTATATATTTATATGTCAGTGATATGTGCTAGTGGTTTCGTTTTCACTTCTTCCACTAGTGGACAAAAATTGAAGTGAAGAGAATATTAATCAGAATCAATAACTTTATTTCTTTAGGCTTACAAAATAAGCACTTACACAAGTATAATTTTAATAACACCTTGTTTCTTTTTTGATAATAATAACTATATTTATAACTGTTTATATAGTATAGAATTTGACTTGTCTAAGTGCTTATTATGTAAGGCTCAAGAAATAAAGTTATTGAATCTGATTCTGAATGGTATCCTACCTCTCAAACGGATGAACTGATTTTGATTACGTTAATTTGTTTAAAATTTGACTTGCACGAGTTTTCTTAGCAATATTTGCTTGAAATTGGTGCAGACGTTCTTTATGTTATGGAGTTTTAAAGTAAAGCGCTTTTTTATGTTTTTAACTATTTTTTGACCAGTGGATTGTAAATAAAAATGTGTTAATGTCTCTTAACATTACTTAATACATCACTACATATTATAAAACAAACTCCTCAGCCGCGTCTGTCTGTTTGAGAAACTCAAAAACTACAGAATGGATTTTTATGCAGTCTTCGACTATAGATAGAGTGATTCATGAGGAAAGTTAAGGTAATATAATTTGTCAAGGTTTTTTGTATATTGGTTGAAATATTACGATAATTGTTGGAAGTGGCGGTAAAAGTCCAGCCGCCGCCTGGGAGCTTTCATCGAAAACGCTGCCTAATCCCTTTCAGATAACAAAACAAGCGTAGTGGGATATTTTACTTAGTCCACGCGGGCGCAGCCGCGGGCGGGACAGCTAGTAGTTATTTATTAAAACATTTATTTCCAAAGCAACGGATGCACGATTTCAATATTCAAATGTGTTTAATTTTAAAGTTCAAACATGTTTAGGTAGAGGTCAAGGCATTACTTACGAGTACCTATAGTATTTTAACTTAGTTTTGCGGTAGGCACGCAAAACTAAGTTAAAATACTTAGTATTTTTTGACTTAAAAATTTTATAGTGAAATACTACTAATGTTATAAACTAGCTACTGCCCGCGCCTTCGCCCGCGTTTTATCGGGGCAAAAATTGCTTATATGTTATAAAAACCAAGAAAATATTTACTACTAGCTGCTGCGCGGGCCTCGGCCGCGTTTTATCGGGGAAAATGGGGATGTATGGATTTTTGTTACTCTTTCACGCAAAACCTACTGAACGGGTTAGGCTGGGTATGGGTATAATTTGGGACCTGAAATAGCATATAGGCTATTTTTTTCCCGATAAAACGCGGGCGAAGGCTCGGGCAGCAGCTAGTAGTAAATATTTTCTTGGTTTTTACTTAGAATAATGACTGGTAATAAATATTGTGATGGTGACTTAGAATTTTCACTATGGTTTTTAATAACTTGATGTGTCCCCGACATAGAAAGTAGAAAAGAATAACTTTAACCAGTTATAAACCTCATAAGGGGTGGTCCATTAATCACGTGATGTTTTTTAGCATCTTTTTTAACCCCACCCTCCCCGTGATGATACGTGGTGAGGTTTAAGACTAACCCCCCTCCCCTACCCAAAATCACGTGTATTTTTTTAAATACAAAGTATCTATAATCGTTAATAATTTTGAATTGTCTAAGTGCTTATTTTGTAAGCCTAAAGAAATAAAGTTTCTGATTCTGATTCTATAAAATTTAATTTTTTTTTTGTATTTTGTGTTTTTTTTTTAAATATATCATCTTGCCGCTGTCGCGGCGGCGGGCAGAAGAATCATTGCCTGGCAACAGCGACTCAAGCTCACACGCCGTTTTTCGGTTGTTTAGAAATCGCGCGTTCAACGACAAAATAAATACACGTGATACCTCACTACAACCCCCTTGTGATATTTCGTGATTTTTGTCGAACCTCCTCCCCCCTTTCGAGCCGAGCCTCACGTGATTAATGGAGGACCCCTAAGTATAGAGTCAAATCCGGGCTACAAGTATTATGTTCAATACTTGTAGAGGTTAAAAAGTTCACATAATGGAGTTATTTTTCTACAAGGAAAATAAACAAGAATACAATAATGTACACAGATCCTCGTATCCAATCCAACGATCCTATCCATCCAAGGTTGTCTGGTAGAGATCGCTCTTAAGCGATAAGTCCGGCAATTGTTCACATACCTTTTTTGTATCAAATTGTTTGTAAACTGTTTTGTTAAGTGTGCAATAAAGTATTTCCTATATATCTATCTACAGTTTTATCTACGGTCTAATTTATCTGTAGGTACAGTTTTAGAACGAAATTGATAAATGTGTTAAATAGTAAATACCTTAATCCGTTTTTTCACAATCTTAGATAGACAAGTGCCTAGAGCTAATACTGTGGTAGATTATTTTATCTTCTCTTTATGGCATGTATTTTGTCTTTCAAGGTTTCATAAAAAAGGTGACAATATTATTTTACTAAAAAATATATTTTAATAAAAAAGTAAATTACAATCAAATAATAATAATAAATTAGAACTAGTATGTATTTATTTACAATTGAAACAATTGAGCTAACTGCAGACTGTTTCAAACAATCTATAGTAGCTCGACCAATACCAGTTATTAGTTTTACTCATCATAATATTGAAGCTAGAGTTAACAATAAACCCAAACAATATATATTTGTCCTGAGGCAAGTCGTACCCGCAACCTTTGCGGACAGACAAACCTTCGCGCAGTACTCTGAAGAGGTCGAAGGGGAGCGGTCTCATTTAATTCTTCAACATGAAATTTCGTGTTTCTTTTCAGCCAATAGGTGTACTCTTATACATTGAGTTAGAGTATGCATTAGCAAAAAAAAACACAAAAGAATGCGTATTTTGGATAAATTAAAAGAGGCCTTCTGTGTTAGTGTCGCGACTTAGATTTTTTTCTACGAAAGTAGTGAATATGGCGCGTGACGTATTTAAAACGTCCTTTTGCCCGAGCCTTCTACATTAGAGTGTTTTATGGTATAAACATCCAGTTTTTTAGAAAAATATTTTATATTAAAAAATAATAACTAATTACCTACTTAAATAATTTTATCTGACGCGCTTGATGTTTTTGTTTATAACCTTGAAGTTAAATCACATTAGAAGTTAAATTTTGTGATGCCCGAAGAATATTTTATAAAAAACTGGTTATGCAACTATCATAGCATCTTTTTTAATATCTTTTTAGTAAACATGGTCACATGTACACTCCCGATAAATCTTGAAGAACACTTGAAGAACGTGAAGTTCTGCCAGGACTACCGCTATCGACATTTTTACGTGTTTAGATGCAATAGTATTAGATAATAGTTATCTAAAAGGCCGGAGCTTCAACTGCATAGCGATTCCATAATTATTTATAGTTTCATCAGCTGAGAGCGCTCGCCAGTAGAAACGACGCGCGTCGCTCGTGTGGACACGCACGTAACATTGTAAAATTACCGGTTATCGGTCTGTAAAACAAGTTAAAAATAAACGTGGAAACCGGTTTCGAGTTGTTTACCGTCAACAACACTAAATAATTAAGTAAACTTACGCGATTTGTTAATACTTTTTGTATTGGTATTTCATAAATATTCTTGAGAACTAAGAGGTAAAATTAAAAGGTGACCCTTACGAATAAATTAAATAAAAATAGCAAAAATACTTGCTTAGCGAGACGTTTACCAACCTAGCAGCGTGCTAACTAATGTGAGAAAAAACTCTAAATTTGAATTTTTAAATTCGAATCTTCACGGTCTTCTGCGATTCTAAATACAATTTTGGCGGTCTTCTACTCCAACTTGTGAAACTGCAGTGATAAGTGATGGTGTTGTAAATCAGACCGTATTCAGTGGTGGAAGGGTTCAGAATGCGGAGCGACGTGCTGGCACCCAGCGAGCTGGAGGGTACGGATTACCTCCTCTCCTCGACTATGAGGCTCGAGGATAGCTTTCTGCAAATACTTGGTGAGTCTTATTTCCTACCTGTTAGGTCACAATTTCCTTGCGATAAATACCTGGGAGGAAATTACTAGCCCGTAATTCATTTGCTTTTTAGGGTTCATCCACACAGCATCCGTTTTTACGAATTTTTAGATACTGGGAAAAATCGTTTACTGGATCCGGAATACCGTCAGGTATGAACTCCTACAACTACATACGCCATCACGGGAAAATAAGCGGATCCTGTCCCCTTACTTAGGTCGTGATTCTGACCAATTCTGATTATTTGAAATCTTTTCATCCTCCATCACTTGAAGGGCTATGCATAAACCTACCACGTTATCCGTCCTAATTTAAAAATTATGAATTACTTACTTTGCCCTTCTTTTTCACGCCTAAACGGCTGAACGAATCGTGATGAGATTAGGTAGGGTATAGGTAAATGGTATTTTGATTCTGTGACAGGCTTTTTTCTCTAAATAGAGCGTGCGAAGCCCCAGGCAGAATCAAGTATAAAATGGTTTCTTCTGACTAAATTGCCTAGTACAAGGTGAGTTCAAGGTATCATTCATTCATTATAATTTCCTTATGTATGTACCTAGGTATACCTACCTTACGTACCCCTAAGTAGTTACATAATACATATAAACACAATGTACGACTGCCGGGTGAAGGGTAATGGTTCTTAAGCATAATGGTGGGACGAATGGGACAATAATATTTTAGTCTTTGATGTCCCGTTCGTCCCACTGCCTACATTGGTGGGACGAACGGGAGATAATTTTAATTAGTAGTAAGTAATTCAGACTATTAATATCCCATTCGTCCCACTGGTGGGGCGAAGCTGGTGGGACGAACGGGACATCACGAAGGATATTGACATTGCAGTACATATTGGAGTGACTAGAATTTATTCACTTAGGTACCTTCATGAAAATAAATCCTAGTTATAAATAAATAAATATATAATGCTGGACAGTCCACACAGCATCATCTAGCCCCAAGCTAAGCAGAGCTTGTGTTATGGGTACTAGATAACTGATATACATAATACAATATATTACATAGATAGATATTTTTTTATTATACATAGAAAAACTACCAGAACACCCTGAACAAATATTTGCAGATCGTACAAATATTTGTCCCGAGGCGAGCATCGAACCCGCAACCTTCTGCGTCGCAGGCGGACCTTCGCCCACCACGCCACATCGGTCGTCATAATATTATAAATGTCAAAGTTTGTATGGATGGATGGGATGGCTGTATGGATATTTGTTACTCTTTCACGCAAAAACTACTGAACCGATTAGGGTGAAATGGTTATTTGGTATGGGTATATTTTGGGACCAGAAGTAACATATAGGCTATTTTTTATCCCGATAAAACGCGGGCGAAGGCGCGGGCAGCAGCTAGTATAGCTATAAAAATATGGGTTGGTGTCATAGAGTATCGTTGGTGTTAGAAAAATGAAAAAATGCACAAAATTTTTTGGCGTGGGCCACCCTTATCGCTTCCGAGTATAAAAAATAGTTTGCAACCTATTCGCAGACCTACCGAATATACAACAAAAAAAAACCATAAAAATCGGTCAAGCCGTTTCAAAGGAGTTTGGTTACAAACACTATGACACGAGATTTTAAATCCTACTAATATTGTAGATGTCAAAGTTTGTATGGATGGATGGATGTATGGAAATTATTTGTTACTTTTTCACGCAAAAACTACAGAACCAATTAGGCTGAAATTTGGTATAGGTATAGGCTATTTTTATCCCGATAAAACGCGGGCATAGGCGCGGGCAGCAGCTAGTACATATATAAAGATTTACTTGAATATAATATCCGAAGGTTTTTGCGCGAACTTGCCGTTGTTGCCAGCCGGCAAAGTTTCATTATTTAACACGCTGTTTAATATTCTGACTTGCTTGATAATTTTTGTGCAGTCACATAGGTCATTTGAGGAACACAGCGACGGGCTAGCTAATAGCGCTTTATTCAGGGAATAAAGCGCTATTAGCTAGCCGTAAAATGTATTTTTACCGTGCAATAAATAATTAAGAAAAGGATATTATGTAGGTAACTATACTCCAATTCAGAATCCCAGATATTCTATGTGAACAAAGACATTTATGAATGAAAACAAAAACTGATAACAATAACAGAAAACAACCAGGTAACGTATGTAATAATATTGTATATGTCATATCAGTCATTTAATACCCATAATACAAGCTCTGCTTAGCTTGGGGCTAGATGATGCTGTGTGAATTGTACAGCATTATTTATTATATTATTAGTTGAAAACTTGGGTGATACTTAGTTGAAAACTTGGGTGAAACTTAGGTGAAAACTTGGGTGATACTTAGTTGAAAACTTGGGTGAAACTTAGTTGAAAACATGACAGGTACTAACTGACCCGCCCGCGTGGACTAAGAACGTATAATCTCACTTCAAAAACGTATAATCTTCAAGTGTAGCAAAAAATGTTTAAATTTGTCTTCGAAAACGAACGAGAAATCAATTAAATGATGAATGAAAGCTTTCAAAACCAAAAATTGTTTCGAGCTTCTGTGCTTTGCTTCGATGATACCAATATCGTGAAATATTTTCCACCAATATTCCTTGGGTTTTGTAAAACATTTGTATACAAAAAATATCCAGGTTTTTGAATCGGGGTATAGGTACATTAGGTCGGGCATCCAGAAGTAGGTGTAGGTACATAGGTCGTCCAAATGTCTATCGGTCGTCCTAGGCACCGCTGGAGGCTATTTTATTTTAATTTAAAAATAATTATTTGAAATGTATGGGATATTCTTAGTCCATGCGGGCGGGTCAGTTCAGTTAGTACCTGTCATGTTTTCAACTAAGTTTCACCCAAGTTTTCAACTAAGTTTCACCCAAGTTTTCAACTAATAATATAATAAATAATGCTGTACAATCCACACAGCATCATCTAGCCCCAAGCTAAGCAGAGCTTGTGTTATGGGTATTAGATGACTGATATGACATATACAATATTATTACATATATAGATATTTTTTATTATACATAGAAAATACCCAGAACACCCGAGACAAATATTTGCAGATCATACAATCATTCGTCATTCATTGTCCCAAGGCGGGAATCGAACCCGCAACCTCCTGCGTCGCAGGCGGACCTTCGCCCGCCGCGCCACGTCGGTCGTCAGCTAATGTAAACAAATAAAATAAAGAGTAGGTACAAGCCATGCAGTGCTTGCTTTTGTGTTGTTACGTAGAATCTGAAAAACCTTGAAATTGTAAGTATAATATTGTTTTTCTGCATGATAGCAGTACGCAGTTGAAATACGAGAATTATGGACGTAATTTGTCTACCCAGGGCACATAAGGAGGTATATTTCATTTAATTGGCTCCAGTATCTCCACCACCGGTTTGAATAGGTATCCTTCCTTCCTCAATCATAGTTCCTAGGTTCTTACTAGCCTCCGTAGCAATTGGACAGATTCGCAACTGAACAGATTCTCAGCTGGGCGGATTCTCAACTGGACAGATTAGCAACTGGACAGAACGTGTTCAGTTCATGACATAATTAATACCATGTTGTTAATCTTATTTGGTGTAGCGTCGAATTGACCATTATTTCCGCCAATAATGGGCGGGTGCTACTACAAAAAAATTACTAGTGTCGTTTCGCCCATTGACGAACATTTTAAGGATATTGGTTATGTCGCTGGATTGGGCTCCGTAAAAACAATCTGTTTTGCTACGGGGGTTAAGGCCAAGGCCTATTAATTTCTTAAAGTGTGTAACGAAACCTTGTATGTAGTTGTAAAAGGGTTAGTCGATCGGGGACTGAGAACAATCATATTGTCTTGTGGCGAAGGTCCGCCTGCGACGCAGGACGTTGCTGGTTCGATTCCCGCCTCGGGACAAAAGTTTGTACGATCTGCAGATATTTGTTCAGGGTGTTCTGGATGTTTTCTATGTATAATAAAAAAATATTTCAACCTATATATGTTGTGTATTATATTATGTATATCAGTGGTCTAGTACCCATAACACAAGCTATGCTTGGGGCTAGATAACGCTGTGTGAATTGTCCAGCATTATTTATTTTATTATTTATTATCTGCGGTCTAACTGTAGTCAACTCTCTCTTCTCTAGTTGTAGAAGAGTCATGAAGGTGATGAAAATTAACAAGTCGGTGAATATTCAAATGGGTAAAAAGGATCGATTCCTATTAGCGATAACGCTAAGTGAATTGTCCAGCGTTATTTATTTTATTATTTATTATCTGCGGTCTAACTGTAGTCAACTCTCGCTACTCTAGTTGTAGAAGAGTCATGAAGGTGATGAAAATTAACAAGTCGGTGAATATTCAAATGGGTAAAAAGGATCGATTCCTATTAGCGATAACGCTAAGTGAATTGTCCAGCGTTATTTATTTTATTATTTATTATCTGCGGTCTAACTGTAGTCAACTCTCGCTACTCTAGTTGTAGAAGAGTCATGAAGGTGATGAAAATTAACAAGTCGGTGAATATTCAAATGGGTAAAAAGGATCGATTCCTATTAGCGATAACGCTAAGTGAATTGTCCAGCGTTATTTATTTTATTATTTATTATCTGCGGTCTAACTGTAGTCAACTCTCGCTACTCTAGTTGTAGAAGAGTCATGAAGGTGATGAAAATTAACAAGTCGGTGAATATTCAAATGGGTAAAAAGGATCGATTCCTATTAGCGCGAGATTAATTCTTGTGTTGTTTTTTCTATGTTCTACAGGGAGTGTAACGAATGTAAAGATTTTTTTTTATCAAATGGTTTCTACGTTGGACGAAAGCATGATAAAAACAACTTCGATTCAATTGTATTTTGGGAGCATTTGGGAAAATATTGTTTTTTAGCCCAAAATCTCTTATTTTCCCAAATATTTCTCAAAACCAGTATTTTTTCATAAATACATAGAAAATGGTAGGTAATTTGTCACAAATCAAATGATTTGTGATCAGTGAAGATCACTTCTGAATTAATTACAAGTTCTTTAGTTCATAAAAAAAAACTCAAAAATTATTAGTCCGTAATTCAAAATCCAGACACGGCAATGTCAAGATAATTCTTAGTAATATTCTCTAGCATAAGTTAAGGTCATCGACATTACATTAACTATATACTTAACTCCAGTATCTACATTATTTATGTAAAGCAAAGCAAATGTGAGTGAACTTACAGTATTTAATACAGGCGGCTACGCTACAGTGCGTGACAGTTTGAAAATGTTATAAGGATTGACTAAAATTATAAAAAATAATATCATCATTATGATCAGCCCATACACGTCCACTGCTGGACATAGGCCTCCCCCGTACGACGCCACAAATAGCGGTCCTGAGCCACCTCCATCCATCGACTCCCTTCGACCGCTACGATGTCGTCGGTCCATCGAGTGGATGGTCTCCCATATGGGGGGGATTTGCCATAATCACCACGCTTGGCAGGCGGATTGGTGATCGCAGTGTTGGTGTTTAAAAATACTCAGAAGGGAGCTGCTGCCCTTCCTCTGATAGGTTCCCTTAGTCGACTCTTACGACATCCACGGGTTGAGTTGGAGGGGTCGATATTCGCACGCCGCGGCCCCACGGCTTTAAACCGCGGCAAAAAATAATATAACCGAATGAAAATGTATTAATTTTTTATAACTTTATTTCTCTCTCCCAAAAAGGTTTGCTGGAAGAGCTCTTTTTAGGGTTAAGCTCGCCTTTGCCATGTATTGTTTTTATGTAATATATTTTTATTGTACGATAAAGAATTAAGAAAATTCAAACAACAATCACCAAAGAAATACTATAGCTATATGTCTGTGATCATCAATCACTCTTGAGAAAGTAAAGATGTGGTTTATGACAGAGCACATCTTTACCGAGGCTCGAGCTCCCGAGCTCCTTTTGGGAAAGCGTCGCAAAAGGAGCTCGGGCCTGCCTAGCACGGGGATTGCTGTCTAGGGTAGAATAGAGAAAAATTCACGTCACGTCATGTCACGTCATTTTGTCATGGAATGCGTAAATTATTTGAAATTCAATCCTTCAACTACAATAATATAGGTACGCAATGTATGGCGATGCGATGTCATTATTGTCTATTCTACCCTTTTTTTATTATCCTGAGGGAAATGCTCACGTATATCGTACTGCCACGGGGAGACAGTACGATTATGTTGGACTTTGACCCACTAAAACCCCGTGTTCCGCTTCTGTAACTTGATTCTACACTAGAGAATAATCCCCGTGCTAGGGAGGCTGAAGACTCCAAGATTGTACTCTACCGGTAAACAGACGCAGAAGTTCGTTCCAGTCTTTGTAATTTCTGTACATTTTGTTCGAGGGCCCTACCTAAATTAAATTGGGACGGTATCACATGTTTCGTTGACTGCCATAGGGGAACCAAATTCGACGGAAATAAATAATTTCTTTTCATTTAGTAGGTAGACCTACTAAATTCTTATATATACTGAATTATTTTGTTTGTTTATTGTATTTCTTTATTTGTTTTGTCTCGATAGATACCTTTTATTATTGTAAATAGACGTAACCAAGTTGCCTGAAGTTTGTAAGAAAACAAAGCACGGGTTAATTGTATGTCCGAGCTTACGGGTATCGTTTAAAATCTTCATGAAAATTTAATATTTTCAATATTTTTTATTTATCCCATTCATAAAGTATCCACTCGTAGGTACTTTGCGGTTTTCCTCCGCCAACATTCGCACCGCTAAGGAATGGAACTCGCTGCCTGCTCCTATTTTTCCGGACAATAATACAATCTGGGTCTCTTCAAGACAAGAGTGAAAAGGACCTTCGTGATACACCATCGGCCACATCGTCACTTTCCATAAGGTGAGATTGGATCAAACGAATGTCTATCGACATTAAAAAGAGATAATCAGGTCTTAGGGTAGGCAAATATGGCACTTTAATCGGTAAAATATTTTTAAAAGGTGTGTTGCCTGCACCATAGGTATACATTATATTAAATATAAACTTCAAAGTATTTCCTACGATGAAACAGAGAAGCTATTAGTTACTGAAACGCGGGTTTTAAAAAATTGTCTGAGCGCCTGGTCGAAGCTACGCCTGACTCGAGAGCTGGTGAGTATCTGAAGCAGCGCATTAGCATTGCCATACTGCGGGGTAATGCAGCCAGCAGCGTCTTGGGGACGACGCTTCCGACTGGTCTTGATATGGACCAGTTGAGCTATGTGTAGATTGTTTGCACCAGTCTGCAGTTAGCTCAATTGTAAATACTAGTTTAATTTGTTTATATTATTTAATTGTTATTGTCAAGTAAAGTATATTTTAATACATAAAGTTAATCTAGTTAGAATAGTGATTTATTTAGTTTTACTCAATATAAGTTACCTTAAGGTACCTTTGTACCATGAACCGTTTGTAAAATAAACAACATTTTAATACGCCTTTATCGTAATATTACGATAATTTTAGGCAAAATTGTATACTATAAGTATTTATTTATCAAGTGCACTTGTTTTTTTTCTATCTACGAGTTTCTTTGAATAAGTTTTATTTTATTTTTATATTTTTAATTATTAGAAATCTAAAAGCCATAAAATTTGAGCATATTCTTTTTTTTTTTTTACAATCTGGCAAACGTGCAATATTATAGATTTACAAACTTCATCTTCTTCGCTTCTTAAGCGTTAATTCTAAAGAAAGAGAAAAGAGCTCAACAGCTAGGTATATGACTGCCAAGAAAAGCTCTTACCATTATGGGGTAATACCACAATATCCAAGCTAAGCATGGAGTTGTGGTCGGGTTGGGATACCTCGGAATCATCTCTATAGTCTATACAACTGCAAAAGAATCATCCAAATCGGTCCAGATTTATGACGCAGAAATCGACGGACATACATAAAAAAACAATATATAAAGCCGAACATAGAACCTTCTCTTTTCGAAGTCGGTTGACAAATTGCGAACTGAAGTATTGTATTGTTCTTGTCTATATGAATCCGGGTCGCTGTCCCTCTTATCTGCTATCCCCTTACCTACCTACGTACGTACGTATCACCACAATAAACTTGAACATGATGTAAGTAATTGTGCGTTGTTGTACAAGATATTGTTGATAAGGTGGCGTCCATTAAATACCTGAGGCTTTTAGGGGGGGAGGGGGTCGAACCAAATCTCACGTGGGGGTGACGGTCTCGGAAAATATCTCGTAAAATTTTTTCCACCGATTAAAGCAGTTTTTCTGAATGGGCTTTCTTGACCCAAACAGCGCCCCCACCTATTTTATCGTATTATTACGATAAGAACGGAACGGATAGCCTTATCCCCCATACAAACGTACTTTCCGCTGTGTGCTTCATTTGGAAACTACATGTCCCCGATCTTATTGAAATTATCCATACATAATCAGATGAAAAATAGCTATGTTTGTAGCGGTTTAGTTTTGCGGTGTTGCACTTTTTGGCCACCGAACTCTGTTTTCGCATCTCTTCCTAAACTATACAAAACTATGTCAATTATATTTAAAAAACTTATGACAGGTATCAAAAACGGCCAAGGGATTTTTGAAAACTCCTTTGTTTAACGTGATTAGATTAAAGACAGCTGTTTGGGATGGTTTGGGTCAGGGAAGCCCCTTGAGGTGATGCGTGTTGCCGCGAGATTCAAATTTGTATTCGAAAATCGTTTACGATTTGTCGCAAATTATATTTCCGTTAGTAAATAGCAAACAAGCAAAACAAGTTCTTAAATAGCAAAACAAAAATCTCAAAATTAAATTTAATCTCGCGCCAACGCCGACACGAAATGTTAAATCTTAGTCTTCATTGTTCGATTTAATCACTGTGATTTAAAGATGCGCGACTGTGAATGATTTCATTCGAATTATTCGACTTGACAAATCATTCGAACGATTCGACTGAGTAGAGCAAATTAGTAACTAATTTGGTTAGTAGTCGCGCGTCGTTCCATTCGTTCGACTGCCCGAGTCCGCATTCATTTCATTCGTAAATCGACGTGGATTGGTTGGATTACGATCGTTCGACTAACAAAGTCGACTCGGAGCCATGAATGACCCATTCGTAGAAGTATTAGTAATGACTAATTAGTAGTTGAATCGACTTTGAAGATTAGTATATTACTAATTTTCAAGTCGAATAAGGAAATTAGCAGTTTTCGATTATTCGAATAGTCAGATAATTCGCAGTTGCGCATCTTTACTGTGATTCTATTTCAGACAATGATCTCAGAAGCCACATGCAACATAGATACCATATTTACTTACATAAAAAATATACTTT
This sequence comes from Eupithecia insigniata, assembly GCA_947859395.1. Taxonomy (NCBI): domain Eukaryota; kingdom Metazoa; phylum Arthropoda; class Insecta; order Lepidoptera; family Geometridae; genus Eupithecia; species Eupithecia insigniata. The sequence continues at coordinate 1,472,488 of OX402009.1, read as the reverse complement.
ACTTATAAAAATCTACGTTTAATTCATGGTATAAGAAAACAAGGTATACTCTTCCGAGACCGATGTGATGGTCACGTGGGTGGCTCCAGGCTACGTCATCGACGCCATCGGCGAATGAGAAGACGAATCTGATTATTGGTGTTACCAGTAGCGTATAATCGTAACTCCCCGAGCTCCTGTATGAATCTGATAAAAGGTTTTGGGATTTTACAATTATTTATAACATTGATATTTTTTTTTGTATAGTTTAGGACAGTGGCGGATTTACACATTTGCCGCCAGTAGGCTATTCAAATGTCACCCCTGACAAAATCTACAATTCGATACCTACCCTAACCTAAAATCATATTTATTAATTTTTTTGTCAATGAAATTGCAAGTTTATGATTTTCCCGTCATTATCACGATTGTGTTGTGAACTAGGGGATCAATGTGTCAGTTCCTAGATTATTTTTAGAATGCACAATTTAGTGAACATTACATGGACATAATAACAGCCACTTAGATATTTTATAATATTTTTTTAGGGCAATACATTTTTGGGCTAAATTTGCCGCCTCCTAAAGTCCGCCCTAAGCTTCAGCCTACTCAGCCTGCTGGTAAATCCGCCACTGGTTTAGGAAGAGCGAAGATGCGAAGTTGCACTTGTTTCAAATTCAAGACAATTTTTATGAAAATTTAGGTATATTACGATAATGTACGGTTACGTAACTTTTCGAGAGCTCTATAGCTTCTTACACTCCCGAATTCTAACCGATTAGATAAAAAGTAACTTATCAAAATAATTTAGCTAGGTAAGTAGGTGTATATAATATGATAACATAGATAATATTTGTATGTGGGGCCACTTGTAACTGTTACTGATAATTCGGCTCTTGATAAAAAAATGTTGCTGTCGAATATTTTATATTCGACACGCGAGGTTATAAAATTCAATTGGGTACAATTTAATATTATTGGGTGTGTCAGTAGGTTATTATTGTTATTAATGTCTAAATAAATTAATGTAGGTTATTAATGTCGGTAGGTATTAATGTTATTTAGCAGAAACACGTGAAGCATCAATGATTTGTTTTGCTTTCTTCTTTATAATCAGAATCAGAAAATTTTACTTACTACTACTAGTTAACTTTAGTACTATAGGTACATTAGGTACCTTAGTACCACCTACTATAAATAAAATAATAAATAAATAATGCTGGACTATTCACACAGCATTATCTAGCCCCAAGCTAAGCAGAGCTTGTGTTATGGGTACTAGATGACTGATATACATAATACCATATATTATACAGATAGAAGTTTTTTTATTATACATAGAAAATACTCAGTACACCCAAAAAAATATTTACAGATCGTACAAACATTTGTTCCGAGGCGGGAATCGAGCCCGCATCCTCCTGCGTAGCAGGCGGAGCTTCGCCCGCTGTTTCACATCGGTCGTCAATATTATATAAAGGGTTATTTGTACTAACATAGTACTTATTCATTGACACTGCGTGAACAGCAGCTTCTTTCTGCCCATCTGCACAAACAAGTTTGCGAAGACGGCGGTCTTAAAAGGGCTATGTAAAAAATACAGAAATTTTCGGAAACGAATACGTCCTTGCCTCACGAAAGTTAGCAATTGGCTGGTCCGAGACTGATGATGAGAGAATGACGACCGACGTTAATTTTATACGGCCGTAGAAAGGGACCAAGATATTAGGTAAAAGCGACGTAAGCGACAAATAATATTTATTTTTCATGAATTATTTTGACATTCTAATCTATAATTTGTTTAGATATTATAATTGGCCACCATATTAACCATAATGTTAAGTAGCTAAACTTAGAAATAAATCGATAAAAAGGTATAAATCGAGTTGTATGTGAAAAAAACGATATCGAGAAAAATTTCAATCATGTTTCTGCTCTAAAATCTACAAATTTTATATTCTTTCTAGCTGTTTTGAATAAAGTGAACTGCCCACTGTTTTGGTATCTCGTTAAATATGACCAATTGTTTTTAAATAGCACCCTAATTCTTATATTTAATATTGGTTGTATCAAAGACATTTCAAAAAGTATTTTTTTTATATATGTGTCATATAAAAAAAATACTTTTTGAAATGTTCTAATAATGGGGTGAGTGCTTTGGGTGAATGGTACAAAGCGGCCCTTAACTGACGGGCTAACTTTGCACCACTTTCGTGTTTTCTCAAAATAGTAACGCTAGGCAGGTAGGCAACAAAGGAAACAGAAATGCTAGCATATCTATAATCAAGACATCTCAATGTAGAATTCAAAGAAACAAAATGCAAGCTATATTGCACTGCTGCCAAGCACTTATTAAATGTAGAGTGTAGGTACTCTACATCTACATTAAAATGTCAGAGTCCGTTATTATGATTGTCTACTATTGTAGGCTGGTCTATTGGCCAACAATAATTGATCTTGGAAACTAAATTTTGTACTAACCAAGTACGCATTTAGTATAATAACTGTGGGGTAGGTATTAATTTTATACTTATAAATAAGGGTTCAGATAGAGCATTTTATATTACTGTCGATGTGCAACCAAGAACTCCCAAAACCTGATCCTAAATCAGAATGTCGAGAGTGATACTCCTCGGAAAATCTACTGCAACACAGCATTGTCATACCTACAGCAGGGCAATGGGGCAGTGCCGCCAGCGTCTTGGGGACGCTTCCGACTGGTATTGATATGGACGAGTTGAGCTACCCGTAGTTTGTTTGCATGCGTCTGCAGTTAGCTCAATTGTTTCAATTGTAAATACTAGTTCTAATTTGTTTCTATTTTGACTGTAATTTTCTTGGTTAATAACGGTTTCCAACAAAGCATTTCTCCGGAACCCGTAGATCCGAACTTATCCGACAATTTATACGTGATTTGTCAATCAGTAAGACTGAAGTTGGTAGGTACCTAATAAAGATTTCGATTTAAATAGTGTTGAATGATGCCAAAAATTTATTGATGACGAAGGACGCCCTCCAACCAGATGCGGCAATCTGAAGACAGGCCGCTATTTAGGTATCGCATTAATAAGGAGGCTTTTGTCCCGCGCAGTGGACTATTTACGTTATGTATTTGAACCCCCTACAGGTGAAATATAATAATTACAAAAAAGGAATATAGACCGCTTGTGTTCAACTAATTACAGGCGAATTACATGAATTACTGGAACAAACAGTAATATAATAAAGGAGATTAAAATACCAAAGCAGATAAAAATACCTAACAATTACTTGTAAAGTTCTACTGCGCGAAATCAAATTAGATGCAATTCATATCAGAACCTATTTTTCACCTTAGCGAAAATTCGTATAAAAATAGAGAAGGTCTTAGTTAATAATAACATGGTTGTTGCTGTGGCAGGCATTCGCTCTCGTTGCCATATGCCTGTTGCCAGCGCATAACCTATGCCAATACACTTGCATTGGGATATCACGGGATGAGCGGATGATGATGAGATAAATAATGATTGATGATACTTTCTCGACATCGTACCGGTCGCAGGGAGTTGTTGGATGGAGGCGGCTCAGGACCGCTATTCGTGGCGTCGTTTGGGGGAGGCCTATGTTCAGCAGTGGACGTGTACGGGCTGATGATACTTTCTATGTAGGTATGTTTGATGTAAAGCAAACTATTTCCGATGCTGAAAAGAACTTCTTTCTAAATTACTAAAATAGAGTAGTATAAAAGATTCCGATCGTAACCTTCAATTTTTTATAGTAGATATTGTCAGCGTCGGTAATAGATAAGACGCGGTCCAATGACCGCGACCACTACATTGTAGCGGTCGCAGGGCGTCGTTGGACGGAGGCGGCTCAGCTGGACCGCTATACGTGGCGTTGTTTGGGCGAGGCTTATGTTCAGCAGTGGACGTATGACGCTGATGATGATGAAGTTTGCGAACCGTTTTCAGAATCGTAAATAGATGTCGTGGTTTAATTAAATAGAGTAGAATAACTAGATTATAATTATGTCATATTGAGACGTATAATTAATGGCTTCCGCACGCGACTTCGCACGCGTTTTTCCAGAATAAAGAAAGAAAGGAAGGTAGCCTGTGTCCATCAATCCAGGTCGCCTACTGGTCTAGACCTACATGTAAGCAAAATATCAGATGGATCCGTTCAGTAGTTTTGGTGTAAAAAAGTAACAAACATATCAAAACTTTCGCGTTTTTAATTTTAGTGTGATTGTGAATTGTGATTCTGAGTGTTTCTCTTAACCCCGTCCAATCCCATAGATATTTTTTTTGTACAGAAAAAATATAGTTAAAATCTAAATAAAACCGACTCACAGTGTAAAATTTACCCCAATTTTGTTTCATCTCAGTATTATAACGAAAATCAATAGTTTTTATCATCATAAGCACTAGAGTAAAACTCTGGCATCGATAGACATTGTAGTTTTTTTATAAAAAATTGTCAAAGTTACCCTAAATCCGCATCATGGAATATACAAAAAAAAATTAAAGAAAAAAGTGGGGCTACTTATTTAAGTTTTATGTATATACAATGGTTAGACACATAATAACAGACCATCAAACAACTTTTTGACTTTCTACTGTGAATAGATTATTAAATAATAATACTTTTTAAATTTTTCTTTTTATTTATTTTTCTCCACTTTAATGCCGTATTAGATAGTAATTACTAAACAAAACGATTGATCAATTAAACCTTTATCTATAGTATTAAAACCATAATCTAACTCCGCGTTATTTAGAAGTTATCATCATTTTACGATATATCCGAATTTGTCGGGCCTAGGGCACCTCACTTGAAAAATGTTGATACTTTGAATTATTGTTGGTCACAGGAAATATGAAGCAAAAAATGCTTTTTAATATATACTAGCTTCTGCCTGCGATTTTGCACGTGTGTTACCCTTAAAAAAGATGGCATATGAATATTATTCTAGATTATTTTCTACATGTTTGCAAATATTAATGAAAATCTAATCAGCAGTTTGCGCATTAAATAATAAAAAACATCTATCCATACTTTCGCTTTGGTGATAGGTCAGATGACCTATCACCAATCACATTTTATTATATATTTTTTATTTACTCGTTTGATCTGTATAAAATATTCAGATATGAGAGCCCTAACGATAACAGAAAATTGCTTTTAACTTCTAAATAACGCGGAATTAGATTATGGTTTTAATACTATAGATAAAGGTTTGATTGATCAATCGTTTTGTTTAGAAATTACGATCTAATACGGCATTAAAGTGGAGAAAAATAAATAAAAAGAAAAATGATAAAAGTATTATTATTTAATAATCCATTCACAGTAGAAAGTCAAAAAGTTGTTTGATGGTCTGTTATTATGTGTCTAACCATTGTATATACATAAAACTTAAATAAGTAGCCTCATTTTCTTTTCTTTATTTTTTTTTGTAAATTTTATGATGCTGAATTAGGGTAACTTTGACAATTTTTTTATAAAAAAAAACTACACGGTCTATCGATGCCAGAGTTTTACTCTAGGGCTTATGATGATAAAAACCATTGGTTTTCGTCATAATATTGAGATGAAACAAAATTGGGGTAAATTTTACACTGTGCGACTACATAAAAGTCTTAAACAAGCGTTCACCCATTGTCATAGCATTTTCTTTTGATACTTAGGTAGTCGGAGGCCTTTGTTACTAATTGTACCCTAGGTATATGGGGTGGGTGCCTCCGACTACCTAAGTATCAAAAGAAAATGCTATGGACAATAGGTGAACGCTTGTTTAAGACTTTTATGTAGTCGGGTTTTAGTTTTTAACTATATTTTTTTTACACCTTTTTGCTAATAGTTTGGGAATCGTTAACCTTACAAAAGTTTGAGAAACGGTTTTGGAAAGTACAAACAAAGACCTTTGCAACGATACCACACACGAGCATATTTACTAACATTGAGATTTTCGACCCTTTTCTTAGACCCCCGCTATCTCGTTAAACCCCCATTTTTATCTGACGTCAGATAGCCTATAATCCCATCGGGCTATTAAGACGAATCATACGACACCTCATTTGTTGAAATCGGACCAGTAGTTTCAGCGCTACGTGGGAACATAAAAATCGGCTACATACATAGGGTGTCAAAATCATAACCCTCGTCGTAGTCGGGTAATAACACTGCTTAGCAGCTGTTTCAAGGGGGTAAGTGCTTGGGGTTAGTATCATTGATCTATGGCCCGGCAACACGCTCCACCGCTTGCCTGCACAATTTTGATGAGCAAAAATATCGATATATCGATACTTTTTACCATACATATATCGATACATTTTTTTCATTTGCCCATCCCTAGATGACCCGTTGCCATGGTAACAAATAAATAGTTTCCATGCCAACAGCTGTACACAAGAAGTCTCCATGGCAACGGGTGTGTCATCCTTCACTCATCACATCAAACTAAATTAGACTCGAACTGTAACTAGATGTCGTCTCTTGCAAAATTTTTATCGCGCTATCGAAGTGTTCCAGGTGTAATTTAGACCCAGCTTTCTCTTAAGACCCTCAATTTTGTCAGACACCATATAGCCTATAACAATCGGGGTATTGAGATATTGATATTCTTGTTATACAATGGTGCCATCTATTTACAAAACTGAAAGCTGCTTGAAAACGCCCTCCCCTCCCCTCGTACATACAAAACAAATACAAAACAATTGAGATTGACGTGGTATTTTTTAATTGATACAAAATTATAGTGTGCCATGACACGACTGAAATGACTTGGCATACTAGGAGGTTAATTAATAAATTACTCGCAAGTATTTATGAATCAGAATCAATAACTTTATTTCTTTAGGCTTACAAAATAAGCACTTAGACAAGTCAAATTTTATACTATAAACATAGTTATTATTATCAAATAAGAAATAAGGTGTTATTGATATTCTCTTCACTTAAATTTTTGATGATTATGTACCTACCTGGTAATGTGATCCAGTTTTATTTAAAACCTACATAATTCTTTTGTCATGTCATGACTGAGACGCTCAACATAAGTTTGAGCCTGGTTTAAAATAAAAATACTTACCCCCTTATTCATAATAGTCTGCTAACTTAAAGCATTGCTAATTCTCACTCTCTCTTCTTCTATTGACGTAAGTCAGAGTGAGAAACAACACTGCTTAGCAGCTGTTTTAAGTTAGCAGACCAATATGAATAAAATTTCTCTTTTAAAAAGTCCTACTAATATTATAAATGTTAGAGTTTGTGAGTGGATATTTGTTCCTATTACACGCAAAAACTACTGAACTGAATAAGCTGAAATTTGGTATGGCCATAGATTACCTATATACCTAGGTAATACTTTACTATATTGTGTACAATTTAATATTATTGGTGTGTCAGTAGTATGGGTATAGTTTGGGACCTGGAATAACATATACCTAGGCTATTTTTTATCCCGATAAAACGTGGGCGAAGACGCGGGCAGCAGCTAGTATAGAATAAATATGCCTTTGGTTTGTATTGTACTCGTTGTTTGCTACACTGAATGTAATGAAACCGGCTAATATTGAGTGTTGGGAATTATATGAATTTTTAAACTTAAGTACCTAAAATCGAAAAAAACATCAATGTGAAAGTAACTTTTAAATAGTATCGGATTTGAGGTAGTGATTGAAGTTTTACATGCACTCTTGAAATTTCAAAAACAATAATATAATACTTGTAGACGCATATTCCAGTCCAGACACATTTTATACCTACATACCCATACCAAACAACCCAATTATTTCAGTAATTTTTGCGTGAAAGAGGAACAAACATCCTTTCCACAAAGTTTGACATTTTTAATATGGATACCGTTTACACTTTAAAGGTACCTTACTAAAAATACCTTCTCCGACTGTTATTAAGAACTTGCACCTCTATTGTGTTTTTAACATTTCTTGATATGTAACAAAAACATTTAAATAAAGCGGCCGGCGGCGCCGGAGGAAAACAAAATATTTATAGAAATGTGTGTCAAGTACAATCTCGGAATTGATTTGTTTGTCTGATTGGCGGGATAAATAAGGGATGAGCTGACGGGCTTGACCTACGCAGTGTAAGAGCTATTCCTGCTAGTAGAGGAATAGCTTTTGGCAAGTGAATTTGTATTCTGAGGTATCGAACCTATTCAAGACAAAGACCATAAAACGCCTCAAGAGATAGGTAACTTGAATGTACATCCTTATATTCCGATTTAGAATCCAAGATATTCTATGTCAACAAAGACATTTATGAATGAAAACTTATCAAAAACTGTGTTATCAATCACTTTTTGTATCAGAAAACAACAAGGTCACATCAAAGTTATCACCAAAAACTAAAACACAAACTTCAACAACGCATAATCTCACATCTGTAGCAAAAAATGCTAAAATGTGATTTAGAAAATGAACGAGAGATCAATAAGATAAGATTGAAAGCTTTCCAAACCAAAAATTGTTAGGAGCTTCGCTTCTGTGCTTTGCTTTGATGATACCAATGCCGTTAAATCTTTTCCGTCAATATTCCGTGGGTTTCGTAAACCCTTTGTACGTAAACAAAAAAAAACAGGTTTTTGAATCGGAGATAGACGAAGATCGGAGATCTTCATCATCATCAGCCCATACACGTCCACTGCTGGACATAGGCATAAAAAGTATTTTTTCTTTTTAATTTTTGTCTAAAATCATCAGCCCGTACAAAGCATTCGTTCTCTTACATAAAAACTCGACTTCTTGGTGTCATCCTCCCTCGCTACGCTCGGGAGTATAACAACCTCGTATATAATGGGATGGTTTAGTCCCTTGTAAAACACAATAATGAAAAGGGATAATAGAGAAAAAAAACACAATGTGAGACCAAAAAGCTGCGTATGCTGTAGGAGCTCAGAGAGCAACTGCAGCGCTGGTCTTCCGTGACACCTTGGCGTAGAGCGCGTCACTGGCTATGAACACACTCTTTACAATACAGGTAGTTAAGCAAATTTTCTTTATTAATCTATTCTTAAAAGCTATTCAGACACTCAAAGCCAGTGAAGGTTTATTTAGTCTCTGCGGGGTACTCTACCAAATGAACTGAAGCATTCCAGTATTATCATGGTGCTAGGTATTCACTGGAATGGCAGCTGAATATTCCAGACAAGACCACATCTAGATAATTAACGCCTAAACATAATAACAAAGGAAAACAGAAAAAAAACAAGAGCTTTTACGCGTTAAATCCCCTAGAATCTAGATAAGATGTAAAAGGCCTTATGCAACTGTGTAATGCAACCGTCTAATTACGGATGCACGCACGGTGCAGCGTGACCGTTTGGCATCTTTGGCGTGGTGGTTTGGCACCGGCTTCGATCAATGACATGACTCCATTCATACCTGTGCCGTTTTAAAGGTCACCAGGTTATTGTCATTTGTACTTTATCACATTATCACATAAAATATGTACCTATCTCATTAACTACATCATTTAGTCCCTGTCCCTTGTAAGACAGACATGATACTAGCTGCGGTGCCTTGTACTTTGATGGACTAACTAGTGGTTGTGGATTAACGTAATTATAGGCTGAATGAGAGGAATAGAGGTCGGGTGGGCCCCATGGATTCAAATCGTATACGAGTGGGATAGATGAAGTTGTTTTAGCATCATATTATTATGGTATACTTTAAATATGTAAGATTACTTACGGAACGCCACCTACAATTTACGTCAGTAAACATGAAATTATGGTTCGTACGTTCATATGTACGCTCCTAGATGGCGTTATCTCCAAAAAGTATTTTTAGTAACGGCAAGATTTTCCAAGAAAATCATTCATTTCATTCGTTCTCTACTTCCGCTTTTGGGCTGTCAATTGATTATGACAGATGTCAAACTTAGAAATGCTAGTGTGTCTTGTCACGCATGTAAATAGTTTTTCGGAAAAATAAATATTTGTTACTCGATACGAGACGAAAAAACTCATGAAACTATTATAAAACTTGTGAAGGAACAGTTGTGTATCGAGAATGGGGCTCTGCGACGATGGTAAGTGCTCGAAAATCTTGTTATTAAGTTTGTGGTAAACAAGTTAATTAACGACCCTATACCCGATTAAAATTCCGTTCTAGATCGCATCTTGCACCATCTACACATAGCAATAAGTGTCAACTAGCGTCTACTTATGCGTAACTTACAATCTCAGTAGGTACCGTGTAAATCAAGTCAGTCTTTACATAGAGGTACTTCTGATTTACATTCTTCATAGGTGCCCAATGTTTGTTCAGTCACTTAGTCGCTAAAGGCAAATCTCAATTGCGGAACTAGACAACAGGTTTGACCTCTAAACATATTACTCAATGTTTATGTGAAGGGTTATCTAGTTATGTGGGTCATACTGTATACAATATTGTTTTTTTTTGTTGGACTCTTTGACTATTATGATGGGCTTCATTATTCTAATAGCTTCTGCCTGCGGCTTCACACCCGTTTTGCTGGGATAAAAAGTAGTCTTATAAGTTTTCCAGGTCCAGAACATTATGTGTGCGTAATTTCAGCCTGATAAATTGTTCTAACTTCATACATAATTTACGTTTCCATTTGTTTAGAACACCGCCGTAACAAAATAAATCAATAATACACAGTAAAAGTAGACCTCTAGTATACAAAAAAAAAAAGAACATCATGCCAGTTTTCTGTAATTTACCAATACAAGAAAAGCATACATTGTATTTACTTTCTAAAAATCAACAGTATCTAACTTACTGAAATATATAAGTACTATGTGTCAAAACGGCTATTCAACTAGGCCTCCCCACATGCAAGTTATATATAGATCACAATAGTGCATTCATTGTACCTACTCAGACACAAATTAGTTTCAATTGCACACTATCTAGGACTGTTGGCTACAAAAGTTTGTTTAATGTGTAAAACAAAACAAAAAGGAAATTATATTTTCTGTAAAAAAGTTTTTATGAATTTTAATTTTATTAGTTGATTTTTTACGCAATTCTATTTTTAATTTTAATAATTTTTTGTTTCCATTTTAATTTATTTTTCATTGATTTAATTGCTTATTTGACATTGTACAAAAATATTGCATGCTGTACTGGTAGAAATACATTGTTTCTCATATTATCATGCAACACCTATGTACCTTACACATATGTATTTGATGCAATAAAATATTAATCTAGTTTATAAATATGGAAGTAACTGTTTTATGACTAAACAGCTGAACAAATCCTAATGAAAACTGCCAAGGAGATAGTTTTAATCTGGAATAGAAAATACTTTTTATCCAGTAAAATATATCCATGATGTGGTAATGACAGAAAAATTGTTGTAGATAAATATAATGATAAAATTCTGAAAGCAGCTGTACACCAATTGGTTGTTAACACACAAATAATGCATTTGCCTGGAGTTGTAAGTGCAATAGGTATGATGTTTCCTTTGTATTGGAGTGAGTAATTATGATTGTGCCTATATGGCAATGTATTTATTAGTTGCCTTGCCTATTGATTGATGGTTCCTCTATAAGCTTTTTGTTTTAAAATTATGACTAAGAGGTTTGATTCCCGCCATGGGACAAATGTTTTAACAATCTGTAGATATTTGTTGCGAGTGCTCTTAGTGTTATCTTAGTATATTATAAATATGTATATGTTCATGTATGAATGTATATTTATATCAGTTATCTAGTACACATAGTGCAAGCTCTGCTTACACTGTGGCTAGATAATGACGTGTGAATTGAACAGCATTAGTATTGTAAAAAAATTTAATGACTTGAACAGTTATATTTTCAACTGTCATCATAATCATCCCATATACTGATGTTGATCATGCTGTCCAAGCCGATTTCGGCTGTGGCGACGTGTGCGCATAAACAAGCGTTTTTAACTTAGTCTTAGGGCTTCAATCATTAGGCTATAAGTTTTCTACCCTTTTGTGCATCTTTCGTGGCATGCATACACATTATAAGCATAAATTATAAGTTTGCACAAATAAATATTATTATTCTTATACCCAAGCTTTCAATTTTAAACTTCTTTTATGGCGCCGCTTGCTTTTCGCTACGACTCTGCCAGTGTCTGAGTCAGAGTGTCATAAACTTCTAAACCAGAATATGGTAAAGAAATAAAAACTATTAATTTTGCATCAAACTGATTTTGCTAAAAGTCGCTGAAGGTAAGGACGCACTTTGGGCATGTCAAAATGCCGCTGTCGTTATAGTAGTTAATGACCACTGGGGCGGGCCTTGAGCTTCTGTTTGCCATAGGTCTCCCCTGAGGATCGCCATAGCGCCCTGTCTCCAGCTTGCCGCATCCAGTATCTGCCTGCAATCAACTCTAACCCATGAATACTCAAACCTAACCACAACGTAACTCTTATTTAAACACGTCTCAAGTGACAAATTTTTGACAGATTTTCACTGAAAACTGTTAAAATATCGCTACTTGAGACATCGACACGTGGCGCAATAGGTAGCGCATCCCGTACTGAGAGAGGGTTGCGGGTTCAAGTTCCGTCGAAGTCGAAAAATTTTGGGATCGTATTAAATTACTTAGACTTGAGACATGCTTAATACGGGTTGCAGACCGAAAGCTAAGCTAAATTACAATTAGTTTGGGCTCAGCTCGTAAAGCTAACGCAGTTTTTCAAATGCCATTTATTTACCAATGTTAATGTAATGTTATATTACAAAACATGCAAGTCATTAGGTTAGTTTCATGTATGCTTGCAGACCGAAAACTATGCCAACAAAGTTGATATGTAAAATGGCGTTAGCTAGGTATGCGACCTAGGCTAAACTAACCGAAAGCTTTGGTTCTGTAACCCGCTTAAATATGAGTTGCGTTACCAATCCAACAAAACAAAAACTTACAAAACTACCTTAAAAATAACTGGAATATTCCTAGAAATACCTTTATCGCCGCGAGATTAAATTAACCGCTTGTTACCGTCAGTTATCTTCTATACAGACTTTTATCTGCTGTCTCATCATGACTATGGAACTAGTCATGTAGTTATTTTAACGTTATCGTTTTGGTAAGAACCTGGCAAGCTTATTTTGTTTCGCGAATTCCGACTCGAACAGACTAAAACTTAGCTAGACCGTAGATACTCGTTATAGATGTGAACGGGTTAACTACGAACCTAGTTTGTGTTGGAAGAACACAAACGTTTCATCCCTTAACGCATTCACTGCTCAGCCCGCTGCGGTGTGACCCGCAGGGGCGCGCAGTTGTCGCCGTCGTGGTCGCCGCGCAGCTGCAGGCGGGCATGTGCGTCGTGGATCGTGACTCGTGGGCCGTCAGTGTTAGTTGATGTCTATCATCAGGGTGAATGCGGTTATAGACTCCCGCCCTCCAACACAAACTAGATTCGTAGTGGTCCCGCCCACTAACATAATTAATTCTTCAAACTGCTATAGTTTTTTATCGTAGTAGGTATTTATGCACCTACTTTATCGACCTAGACTAGATCTTTTCTACTCTATATCACTTTCACTCTTACATGATATCTAATGTTTTGAATATTTAAAAGCATCTCTTTCATTTGAATTTGTTAACACATAAACATAGTACTGTCTGCTTTCGCCAAATACCAACTCAAACAAAACTCAGATTAGACACGTCTCAAATGGCGATGATTTTTGACAGATTTTCATTGAAAATGTACAAAACTCACGACTAAAGATCTCCACGAAGGGGATGAAAGGTAATGCAGCAACTTTCTTTTTATTCATTTATTTAAAAAGGGTTTAAGAGTGAATAAGGCACTGTATTATTTAAAGTACCTGATACTTAAATAAACCTTTAACTTAACTAATTACTACTTAATCGCTTATTTACTAAAAGTTATTTTTTTTTGGCATCATCTGATAATTACATCTAAAAAAATAACCTACTTGACGATAATCATAAACAAACAAAATTTACTAAAAAAGCCAGACATTGAAAATTAAAATTAAAACTACTTAGAAAGTTAGAACTTAAGAATAAAATGAAAGAGGAAAACGAAAGGAAATTCCAATCAGTGGCATAATATAAGTAAAACTTTCAATCTTTACATAAAAAACAAACATTCTGTAGTTTCAAAAACCACCGGCAGATCTGTAGGCAAATGTCCACACGTATATTTACCATATTTTGGAAAAAATCTTATAAGAAATATGTGGGTACAATCTCAAAAGGAGTTGCTTACAAAATAAATAGTCCACATAATAACACTCCTTGAGGCGCAAACAAGTAGAATTACAAGTTCCACGCTCTTACGTCAACGGTTTTACCATTTTGCAAGCTATGTTTTCTCGAATGATTTCTTTCGCACTTTGGACCGAAAGCTGTTTCTCGAATTCAAAGTACGAATTACACAACTTTTTAAAAAATTATATTATGCCAGTCATCGTGTTCATAGAGTTTTTAATGCAAGGTTTTATTCATTACGTTTTTTTTTTGTCGTAACTGGTAATTTATTATGGCGCACTTTGTATTTTATGATGCCAGGGTTCAAAGTACAAATTTTAACGCTGATTGAAACTCTTATTCAACAAGAATTAGACTGTTGTCGTAGAGATATTGTGTCCAATGTCCACGCTAGCAATGTTCGCGTAACATAGATACAATGACCTACGTACTATAGTAATGATGCTTACAATATATATATGTAGTTCAATGGTCAAGAGTAAATTGGACTTTGAACTGAAACGAGAACGTCCGCTTATAGGGGCGTACAGTCAATACAGAAATTGACAACGCATTATACTTTATGTATTACGGAATAATGGTCGGTAGAGGCGCTGTAAAATTCAAACTAATCCTAACTAATATTATAAATGTGAAAGTGTGTTTGTTTGTCCTTCCTTCACGCCCTAACTAGAATCAGAATCAATAACTTTATTTGTTTAGGCTTACAAAATAAGCACTTAGACAAGTCAAATTTTATACTATAAACATAGTTATTATTATCAAATAAGAAATAAGGTGTTATTGATATTCTCTTCACTTCAATTTTTTGTCCACTAGTGGAAGAAGTGAAAAAGAAACCACTAGCAC
Source organism: Eupithecia insigniata (assembly GCA_947859395.1). Classification (NCBI taxonomy): domain Eukaryota; kingdom Metazoa; phylum Arthropoda; class Insecta; order Lepidoptera; family Geometridae; genus Eupithecia; species Eupithecia insigniata. The sequence goes on along the minus strand of OX402009.1, from coordinate 1,457,456 downwards.
ATTATAATATCACTTATGTGTCTAATACATGTTTATTTTGCCTATCTAAATATAAATTTAATGCAATTTAGATACATGTCAATATTTCTTTAAAGCTAAACACTGAATTTCTTACATACTACTGACAGTGGGGAACGGAGCGACACCTGGCCAAGCATTAACATCATCTATGGAGTAAAAGGCCTTCCTGATAAGATTTTGTTTAATGTACTGTTTAAATTTACGAAAAGGGAGTTCAGTTGCTTCAGATGGAAGCTTATTATAGAAGCGCACGCAATTGCCCATAAATGATTTCCCTACCTTTCGTAATCTATATGCTGGGATGTGTAATTTGTTCTTGTTTCTTATATTTCTATTGTGAACATCACACTTTTTCAAAAAGCTATCTCTATTTTTGTGCGTATACATAAGATTTTCATAGATGTACTGCGATATTACTGTCAAAATATTTATTTCTTTAAATAATTCTCTCAAAGAGTCGCGTGGCTTTAATTTGTAAATTGCGCGTACCGCTCTTTTCTGGAGAACAAAGATAGTCTGGATGTCAGCTGCCTGTCCCCAAAGCAAAATACCATAAGACATAATACTATGAAAGTAACTGTAATAAACTAACCTAGCTGTATCTTCATCGGTAATATATCTAATTGTTCGAACTGCATAGGCCGCCGAACTAAGTCTGCCTGCGAGAGCATCAATTTGGGGTTTCCATTGAAGAGTGGAATCAATATGTAACCCTAAGAAAACAGTGGAGTCTACAAAGTCAACAATCTCATTCTTTAGCATTATCTTCGTTGGAAATTCTCTTACATTAGGTAACATGAATTTAATGCATTTGGTTTTTTTTGCATTGAGTAAGAGGTTTTTTTGCATTGGTGGTGAACCAATCTAGTACGTGTGAAAGTACAGATCTTTTGCTAAAAAGGGGAGATCATTTACGTATACTAAAAATAAGAAAGGACCTAATATTGATCCTTGCGGGACGCCTAATTCAATTTTTGAGCCCCTAGATTTTTCTTTACCAATATCTACTTTTTGAACTCTATCAGATAAATATGATTGCATAAGGTCCAGTGCCTTGTTTTGAATTCCATAGTGTTTCAATTTTCCAATTAATGTAGCATGATCACAATCAAAAGCCTTAGAAAGGTCACAGAATATACCAATAGCGTTTTTTGCTTTATCCCAGGCATCCAATATATGCTTAAGTAAAACTGTACCAGCATCGGTTGTTGATCTACCCTTGGTGAAGCCAAACTGATTTTTATGGAGTAGCCTATTAAGGTTGAAATGAGAGGACAACTGAGTGAGAATAATTTTTTCAATATTTTTTCTTATTGCTGGAAGTATTGAAATTGGTCTGTAGTTGGCCGGATCAGTGTGACTTCCAGATTTAAAAAGAGGAACCAGTTTACTATATTTCATGAGATCAGGAAAAACTCCTGCGTCGACACAACTATTGAAAATAAAGGCCAAACAAGGAGCCACTTCTTTTATAATTGAACTTAGTACTTTGGTTGAGATACCCCAGAGATCCTCAGTATTTTTGATGTTAATAGACTTAAACGTTTTGACTATATAATTGGCATTTACATGAGTAAATATAAAGACCTCTTTACATTTTTCAACAGATGATTCTAATAATTCAACCGCCATCGAAGGGGAGGAGTTTAGAGTCCGGGTAACAACTTTAGGGATATCGGAGAAGAATGCATCAAAAGCATCGGCAATATCCTTTTCATGTATAAGAATTGAATTATTAATTTTTACCCTTATTTCTCTGTTACGTGGCTTTGATTTACTAGTTTCGTTATTTATTAGTTTCCATGTTGCTTTTATTTTATTAGATGAGTTTACAATTTTTTTCCTCAAGAATAGGCACTTTGCTCTGTTGCAGACTTTCTTAAATGTTTTCGAGTAGTTGGTTACATACAAGAGAAACACAGGATCATGTAACATAGCTTCTCTAGCACCATAAAGATCGTATAGTCTATTCCTACTTCTATAAATGCCGGGAGTAGCCCAATCAGTAAACCCGACCCTGTCTCTAACTGTGCATGTTTTAAGTTTGAATATTTCACTGTGTTCTCTGTTTATAACATTAAAAAGATTGGTAAATAGAACATTAGGGTCATCAGAACAAGATATATTAGATACTGCTAGTTCCACTTTACTTTGAAAATTCTTAATACGGCTCTCTGTAATAGGTCTGTAGGTATATTCCTCAACATTGTTTCTATCATTCAAATTATAACTAAAGTTAACACTGACCATAATGATCTGATTTGAAATGCTTGATTAATGTTTTGCTGGTTGGAGATTCACTACAGTAAATATTATCTAAACAAGTGGCAGATGTTAGGGTAACCCTAGTTGGGTCAATAAAAGTATGTTGTAAACTAAAGCATTTGAATAAATTAAGCAATCAATCCACTTGATTTTTGCCATAGAGTTAGTTGAAAGGATGGAGAGTAACATAGGCTTTTTTTCCAGGTCATCATATTCCCATATGAAAAACCTTTTTATCCCCCTAGAAATGAGAAATTCGAATTTAACGCGGGTGAAAACGCGGGGAACTGCTAGTATTATAAATACGAAAGTGTATTTGTTTGTTTGTCCTTCCTTCACGCCCTAACCAAGCAACCAATCGACTTGATTTTTGGCATAGAGTTGAAAGGATGGAGAGTAACATAAGCTATGTACTGTTTGTCTTGCATGTCAACATCAAATTCCCATGGGAGATTTACGGGAAATAGACGTTTTTTCCTCTTAAAAATGTGAAACTCGAAAGGTCGTGAAACCGCAGGGAACAGCTAGTATTATCTATGTATGTACATTGAAAGTATAAATGTCTACGGATATTTTTTTTTATCAAAAAATGATAACAAAGAATTACATAATCTTAATTTCTCATGGAATTAAATAATGCATGTGCCTGATGAACGAGGTAGGTACAAATCTGTTTTTCAGGCAAAAATACTGCTAACACCTATTAGTTCCTTAACACACTCACTGCCCGCCACGCGCTGGTGCAGACCGACATGTGAGTCATGCATGGGACATGAGTGTTCGTTTAAGTTATAAGAAACATCTCTGCTTTTCTGTAGTTTTAAAAACACTTAAAATTTTAAATTAAGATATTGGTTGACAACTTACTTAATAATATGGCGTGTTTTAAAAAACGATAAACTGACTTTAAATTCACTTATTTTAAGTTTTGCGGGATAAATACTAATCCCCTAGGGATAACAATTATGGGACCCCTTTGGGAACATTTTCTATACAATAGTGAAAGAATTTACAAAATGGCGGAGATATCGCGTAACATACATACAAAAAAGAACAACAACTTACAGACGAATTGAGAACCTCCTCCTTTTGAAGACGGTTAATAATAATAAAAATAAACGAATAATCTATTCAAAATAACTTGAAATGTAAAAAAAGAGTTAATAATAATTCGTATATATCTATAATTCTAAAGATATACAATAATAGATGAAAACCGAATCGATCCCCGCCCTTTTGCTTTTTTTGCACAATATACATACAATATATAGCTAAAGCCTGCTAAATGTAACTGAGAACTACATAATTATATTAACGGAGTCCAGACGAGTATATTAAACCGACTTCGAAAAAAGGAGCCTCCTCCTTTTCTATGCTCTGCTGTATAATAAATAATGTTCTTGATTTCTCCGTCAATTATGGGCCGATTTGGATGTTTGTTTTGCAGTTGTATAGGATGATTCCGAGGTGGTCACATGAAAATGTTTATTCCCGAGGGATTGCTAAAAGCTGTTTAAAAATAAGGGATTCGAAGTCTGTTTTTAGTTTTTTCAAAACAACCAAATTATTTAAGTTATTATCTCATTTATCATATAACTTCGTGTTGGACCTTAGTTACACCGGTTCCACCGTAAAAAACAAACCGTGTTTTTTCGTGTTTCCACAATATCAAAATGTCTACACTCTTAAGTGTTCGTGTTGCCTTGACTTGTGCTTGCGCACCTCAATTAAGACAAGTTCCGTGTTAGTTGATGCTGCATCTATGTATATAATTACGTGTCTTAGCCACAAGTTATCAATAGGAATTACAAACAAGATTATAATATTGTATAACACTAGCTTTTGCAAGGGGCTTTTTTCAAGTGCGGAATGAAAGCTTATTCTCGAATGGCGACCGCGATGCAATGCGAAACGGAGTGTGGTAAGACCTCCCACTCGATGGACCGACGACTTTGTAGCGGTCGCAGGGAGCCGTTGTTGGATGGAGGCGGCTCCGAATCGCTAATTGTTCCGTCGTTTGGGGGAGGCCTGTGTTCAGCAGTGGACGTATACGGGCTGATGAGGAGGTAGAGTAAGGATGGTACGTTGTGCAAATTATCGTTTACAGGAAACTGTTACCTTAAGACAAAATTGTACCTACTTATTATATTGAATTAATGTTAATTTTGACCAGGACTTTACAAACTATAAAATATCCATTATCTTTTTGTAACTATAATTATTAGTGTAGAATGTAGATAATTAGGAATTTTGAGGGTCAAATAACCAGCAGATACCTACAGAATAATGAGATTAAGAAATTTAAAAAAATATAATTTCGCGTGGTTTATAAAACGATAAACCGACTTCAAATTCCCTTACTTTATAACACTTGAAGTTTTGCGGGATAAATACGAATTCCCTGATGATAATTTTTTCATCAATAGTTAAATTATTTTCAAAATCGGTCCATAATTGGCAGAGATATCGCGTATCATTCATACAAAAAAAAAAAAATACATACAAATTGAGAACCTCCTCCTTTTGAAGTCGATAAAAAAAAGCCATAATGTCTTTAAAGTATACTGTACCTAGCTAATTTGTTTACTTAGATTACATTTAATGGGCATTTGTTCTGCGCACGTGTGTGTGTGTGTGACTAATTTCATCATAAAAAAACTGCACACAGCAAATTATTTACATGAGTAACCGATATAATGTAGTGATTCAATAAAATACTGCTCAATTGTACAAAAATATCGAAGTAGGCTGAATGAAAAGATTTTTTTTTATATATTTGCCTTCTTGCGTTTAGTAATAAAAATATCTATCTATGTAATGTATTACTATGTATATCAGTCATCTAGTACTCGTAACACAAGCTGTGCTTAGCTTGGGGCTAGATTATGCTGTGTGAATTGTGTCCAGCATATTTTTAGTTTTATTCTCCGTTCCCAATCAGTCTCAGGTTTTGCAATTTGCCTATCTGAATGTACCTAAGTTATACATATATTACATAAAAAGATGGATATTTTTTATTATACGTATTAAACACCGAGAACATACGAAACAAATATATGCTAACATTTGTCGCGGCGGCAATTGAACCCGCAACCTCCTGCGTCGCGCGTCGCAGGCGGACCTTCGCCCGCTGCGCCACAGGTCGACTGATGGCCACCAGTGGTGGTGGGCAAAGAGAGACTTTTTTCGCGATTGCCACCATTGATGCTTTCTGGGGAGAAATATAGATGACATCAGAAACATTCCCATTGGCTACCATTGGTGACGAAGAAGGTGGTGGCCGATAGAAATAGAAGATGTAACCGAGTAGTGGTGAAGTATTTTAGTTAGATAAAGTTGTATGGAAAGCATATCGTGCTGTATGTGTGAAATAACGACGCACCAGAGAGATAGACGCGACCCGGGGCGGCCTGCCCTCGCCGATAACGCAGTAAACAAACAAGTTATGCCAACCCACATGCACTCTACAATATCTATTGTAATGTATGGTGATAAGGTATAACGATTTAATGTCTTCTTCTTCTTTTAGTTTCGGCTCTGCACCTGGTTTGATGCAATTCGATTTAATGTCTCTCAAATGCGTGTTCGTTAGCTGCCAGTTTCTAAATATCCACGGCTTAATTTTTATTTAATCTTTACCTATACATACAATTCATGGTACTTATTATCACCATAGGTACTTAACCTAAAATCACTTTCTTGTTGTTGATTTTTTGACAGATCGTTATAATTGTCCATTCTAGTTCTTTTCTACAATGAGGAGTACCGACAATTGTATTTCAAACTAAGCCAAAATGAGATTTAGGTTTTTGGTATTGCGAGTGGTTTACAAACATTTTTTCTTGAGAATGGCTCTATTAATAGACTCACATTTAGGAACATCTAATGGTCTGAAAAATATCATCTAAAGGTAGCAATTAACTTATGATAAATGAAAATTAATTAAGTATATTTACTGATCCTGTTAAAAATAACTAACTCATGAAAATCTGAAATGTGCACTGTGCAGTGCTGGTCACATCACAGTTAGTTTGCAATGATGCACATTTCCATTTCCCTGGTGAGATGAAAGAGAGATGCGAGAGATTGAGAAATGAGTAATTTTAGAGAACGCTTAATACCTATGTACAATCATAAAGTTTTCCGTGCTGGATCACAGAAAACTTAAAATACAGATCGATTGTAAAAATACAATTTATTTTCTTCCTTCTAAAAAGGTTCAGGCAGTGAAATAAAATAAATAAGTATTTACTAATTAGCTAATCAAGCCAAAAACCTACCAGCATTATCTGGCTTTGTTTACTTATCAATAGATAAAATAATCTAGGTACATAATATGCTGTCAAGCCCACACTCTGATAATGTACCGTCCTATCTGAATCCTGGTCGATAGCACTATCACATCACATGGCGACAAAGGAACAAAGCGAATGTGCCACAAAACTGCTACAAACACATTAGTCACGATGTTGACTTACTATGGAAAAAGCTTCTGAATATCAGCTGTGGTCACATCCGTTGCATTTCCGATAAGAGTGAGTCAGCGGCAGGCGCTTCGCTGATCCAAAACATTCATATCCATGCAAAAACCGCAAATGTGTGTCCACGCCATACTTATGACGACACCTCTATCAGTAAAGTCTATTCCGCGGACGAGGAAGGTCGTGTCACGCGTAACCCTCGTGATATTATTATGCAACGCACCCATCAGCGCGATAAAAACAAAAACACGCCGATAATATTGACCGAAAATTAAATTAGTCTGTTGACAAAATAGTGACAATATTTAATTGGACCAAATCACCTGTTAGCTGAGTTTATCAGCTGTTATCAGTTAACGTCGGGGTTGATAAACAGTTGGTTTTGGGTAGTGTTGGAAGATGCCGGTGTTGGGATACGAGGGGATGGCTCAAGACTATTGTGTGGGGTACGGAGCGCCGCCGCAGCCCTATATGGCGCCTCCGACGCTTTGGCAGAAGAACCCTGCGAGCCCTTATGGGTACATTCAGAGGAGCCCTGCTGAGTCCTCGAGTAGTGCTACTTTCAATGAAGGTGTGTTGCTTTTCTGAAATATTCTAAAATTATATCTTAGATTTCGATGATTTTAGGTACAAACAAAAAATATCTATCATGCGCGATAGGTGGCAAATCAGTAAATGATGTCATTTTTCGTAGGTATTTGCTTGTGATTGGTTTTTATGTTTTTGCCTAGAGTTATGTTAATACGTTTTTTTTTTTTTGCGTTGGATTGGATGGCAACGCATTATGATGCGAATTACATTGTGATAACGTCATTAGTTATTGATACTGACAAAACCACAGAAGTTGAACCGGCTTAAAAATTATAGCTGACAGTGTTTGGATTATTAAAATGTCTGATATGCTGAAGAGTCCACCGGTCTATTACGTTCAGTTCGTCAAAGTCCAGTGCCTTAACCCATACTTTCAATATCAAAACGTCTTTTTTTTATAGTATATAGACCTTCGTTTGACCACAATCTCACCTGATGGAAAGTGATGATGTGGCCGATGTTGTATCACGAAGGTCTAGAAGACACCTGTTCACTCTTGTCTTGAAGAGACCCAGATTGTAATTCTCCGGAAAAACTGAAGCAGGCAGCGAGTTCCATTCCTTAGCGGTGCGAATGATGAAAGTGGACGAAAATCGCTTTGTACGAGTGGATGGTATATCCACTCTACTACACGTCTACTTACGAAATGTCCAGCTAGCATTTAACATATAGGGAAGGAAGTGAGTTATGTTTGAAGCTAGCTAGCGTCTAAGATTTCTAGTCATGCATCGGGTGGTGTCCCTCTCTTATCAACTGAAATAAAAAGGATGGCATAACTTTTGATGCTTACAAATTATTTAAGATTCTGTGCTTCTGTGACACCTTTGACTTTATGACAGAGAAAGAAATCATTTCCTGTAATAAGGATAAACGCGGAAGAAATTCCATCTGTTATTGAGTTGAGAAAAGCCCAGATTTCAATATTAGCCGTTTTCCTCTTTGCGAAAACTAACATCCTGCGTCATATTTTAGGACAACGCAGGGAATTTTATGTTCGTTTCTACTTCTTGGACTCACTCTGGAAAATAGCGTGAAAAGCCCAGATTTCAATATTGTCCGTTTTCCTCTTTGCGAAAACCAACATCCTGCGTCATATTTCAGGACAATGCAGGGAATTTTATGTTCGTTTCTACTTCAGTATTATTGCCACAACTTCAGAAGTTATTTTTTCCGGCTTCGCTGACGTCTGCGGAAAAACTTGAATGTATAAATTCTTGTTTAGGTATACTTTTAGAATGCTGACTTGATTTTGCATGTTATTTTTAAATAGTATTTGTAGATTTTGTGGTCATTAACCCGTTTGACCTTTTTAATGTAACCTCCTTACTTATTTTATTCACGACAAATATGTAGGTACTTATTTTTGGTTCAAGCGTAGAAACTGGATATAGATTTTCTTTTCAGATATATCATTAATGTATGTCACATTGCGTACACATGACGATGACAAAGTGACTTAATTTTTCTCTATTCTACCCTATTCTCCCCGTGCTTGCCCTACACTCATCGAATGCGTAAATTATTTGAAATACTTCAACTTCAATAATGTACGCAATGTATGACGATGCGATGTCATTATAGTCTATTCTATCCTAGAGAACAATCCACGTGCTTGCCCTATAAGATAAGATATTTTATTCATTATAAAAAAGACAGATAAGAAAAATTCATTCGCTTTTCACTCAAGAAACTGTAGACATTTAGACACATGAATAAACCTGAAACTTCTGCTACTTAACTTTGCTATCTCTAGCTCCATGGCAACAGGCGAAACCTTTCTTACTTATTATGGACATTGGACCCCTTTGTTGTTTAAATATAGTTTATTTTTATTATTTGTTGTTACAGCGATACAGAATTTGAACTGAACTACCTATTACGTTTCAAGAGACACAATCCTGACAAAAGTAGAGCGAAATAGATAAACCCGCAAAAAAATACATATTCTGTTATTTCAACTGTCTACCTTTTACGGTTCATGAGATACATCTCAGCAGAACAGACAGATAAACAGCGGAGCTGAGTAATAGGGTCTCGTTTTCACCCTTTGGGTACGGAACTCTAAAAACATTCAAACTTTAAATTTCCTACAACATCATCATCATCTATATCTATAGCCTCTTCTAGTTCACTGCTGGACATAGGCCTCCCTTGAAAAGCGCCATTCCATTTCCTATCATTGGAAAAACATCTATCAGTCTCGATGTGAGAGCGAGCAAACTTTACATTTCAAATTGTCAACAATTGTTTGCACGTGATCCTAAAAGTCGTATAGGTCTAAATAATAAATTATGCTGTACAATCCACACAGCATCATCTAGTCCCAAGCTAAGCAGAGCTTGTGTTATGGGTACTAGATAACTGATATACAATAAAATAAATAATAGATATACATTTTTACTATACATAGAAAACACCCAGAATACCATGAACAAATATTTGCAGATCGTACAAACATTTGTCCCAAGGCGAGAATGGAACCCGCTACCTTCTGTGTCGCAGCCGGACCTTCGCCCGCCGCGCCTTATCGGTCGTCTTTGTCCTGATCCTGAGAATCTTTTTTGTCATGAGAACAACCTAGCTAAAAACAAAACCAGTCTGAACCAGAACCTCTTCTTGTTCCAGACAGTGACATGCAACTGGAGACCAGCAGCAGTGAAGCAAGCGCCGCCAGTTCAACCTCTGTGTCCACTCAGTGCGCCATTTGTGGTGACCGCGCCACCGGCAAGCACTACGGGGCTTCCTCCTGCGACGGCTGCAAGGGATTCTTCAGGAGAAGTGTGCGGAAGAACCATCTCTACACTTGCAGGTAGGGTTTTACTTGAAGAAGCAATCTATGGGGTTTCTTTTCCATCAAGCAAGCACTTAGACAGTAAGCACCACGTCAAGTAGTCACCAGCAGGCACTACGGAGCTTCCTCCTTCAATGAGTGTAAAGGAAGGTCAGGAGGAGAACCATCTGAACACTTAAAGGTATAGTTCAAACTTCAACTAGAAGTCTAAAGACCATCTTTCTTACAAGCACAAAGTTCTATCTAGAAGATTCTTCAGAATGTCAGGGATAGTGCCATAATTCCCACTGGGCATGCGGTTTTGGACCGCAGTTTGTTGAACGATCTGTTGTGCAAGGGGCGTTGGTGCCCAGTGCCCACCCCCCGGTGGATTTTCCTTAAGGGCCTACAATACCTCACCATTGTGTGAAAAGGATAGGCTTGGGATTTCGCGTTCATATGAGCGGGACAGAGTAGAACGTCATAACCGCAAAAATAATGTTTTTGTTTTTTTACGGTAAAAATAATAGTAATTTTGAAAATCTAAAACACACACCGTCTGCTTGATACTCTGATTGTTTACTGTACAAAGTATCAAGGCTTATTTTAACGTATCTATTGAATAGCGACGGTTTAAAGTACAGTTTAGAGTGAACTTTGGTTTTTTTTTCTATCGAGAAAACTTCATGTAATCGTGTTTTCGAAACACTAGTGGTCTAGCATCAATCCTGAACTATAACATATTAAAATCTGAAAGTAAATGCTTCAGAATTGTGGAAGATATGATCGTTGAAAATAACTGATTTCAGATAGTATCAACTCTTAAGAACGGAACGGATAGCCTTATTCCCCATACAAACGTACTTTCCGCTTCATTTGGAAACTATGTCCCCGATCTTATTGAAATTTTTCATACGTAATCTGATGAAAAATAGCTATGTTTGCAGCGGTTTAGTTTTTGAAAAAACATAATGATATTTAAATGAGAGCGAAACTAATTTTGACCACCAAATCAAGTCATCTTCAAGCGATTTTTTATGCATGATAAACACCTTTATTCGAAAATCTGTCGCGCTGCAAACATCCTAAATATATTCAACGTTATAAATAATCAAAAATATTTTTGGAATCAATCGTTTACTCAAAATTACTCGAAAAGTACGAAAAAATATCAAAAAATGGTGCCAACACCAAGCACGCGCACACAGCCACATGACAGCGGTTAGACGCGCTTTCTCACTCATAGTGCGCCCCATTTCATTCTACGTGAAACAACAAGAAATCTGCATGGGAAAATCCGTTTCCGTTTGGGAGAGGTACGTAGCCTTAACGGCACCACACACTATTGAAACACCACGCGACCCGACGCAACTCGATGAGTGTTGAGTTAAATCTAATCGTAGAAAATTTCTATCACCAGAAGCACATTATAAACACCCTACGACGTTTAAGCCCACCACAGACGTAGCTATAATTTATATAATATGAATCATAGCAAGGCATACCGCGATATATTTTCTATAATACAAATTTTCGAGTGACCACACACTAAACTATAGTTTATGTATGACGTCATCAAGGTATACTGTAATTGCTAGTGTCATCATCATCATATCAACCCATAAACGTCCACAGCTGGACATAGGATATAGGCGTCGTCCGTAGATACGACCGCCTGGAACCGCCTCCATCCATCGACTCCCTGCGACCGCTACAATGTCGTCGGTCCATCGAGTGGATGGTCTCCCATGTAGACGGGATTGATAGTATAGTTTGGTATATTATACATTATAGCACGGTATATTAATATATATTATAGCTACGTCTGTGATGTGCTTTAGTTTTAATAATAATTCTAGTCATAGAAAATAATACGATTTGATTCAACTCGATACGCATCGCGTTGCTTCGGATCGCGTGGTGAGTCAGTAGTGTATTTCCGACTTTAGTCGCGTCTGATTACACCCGGGAAGAGTTGGGGTTGTGCAAGTGTAATTTAACAGTCACACGGTAACCAAAGCCGAAATAAGTTTGTGTTTGATACTTCATAACCTGGTTAGCATGGTTTTGAATGGGACCAATTTTACTCCGTTTTGTTACAACTGTCTATAGTAAGCTTTATGGCTTGGGTTCTGAATTTTTTCTTGGTTGTTGAAATAAACAACCCAATAAACATGTTTGTTTATAATGTTGTTGTAATGTTGTTGTTGAATTGTTGACAGCGTGAGAAATAGGTCGGGTCGCCGTCGACCACAGAATAAAGAACTACTTCTGAAGCTTCAGCAACCGCGTCGTATTACACAAAATATGATACATAACATCTGTTTTCTATGCTAATATACATTACTAGCTCCAGCACGCGGCTTCGCATGCGTTTTAAAGTGTAACTATATGTTATTCCAGTTCTAAAACTTACATCTATGCATCAGCCCGTACAGTGGATCCAGTGTGATGTATAACAAACATCTAAACATCCGCATTTATAAAATCAGTGTGATGCGAAAATAACTCTGTCTGTGTGTGACCTTTACACGTTTATTAAAAGGCTGACCGGTTTTTGATGAAACCTGGATTTTCATCCCGGGAAAACGCGTGCGAAGCTGCTGGCAAAAGCCAGTCAACCTATATTTTGATCGTGACCGTGGAATAACATTGTACCACTATCGTCATAATCAACCACGTGCTCTATCCGATGATGGAGCCCTTTTGGCAGCGGTTTGGGAAGCTCCCATTGGCCGAGAGGCACCTGACTATTGCCCAACCTCCGCAATCTTCGACAGAGCTGTTCTGGCGAGGCGCCAATTTAGGCCTAATGCAGACTGCTATTTGATTTATTGTTGCTTGTCGTCACATCAGAATATTTTCTTTTTAAATTCGATTAAGACAGGGTAATCTAAAACAATATGACTTCTGCCGGGGCTTTACCTACCTAGTTAATAAAAACGGTAAATGATACCGACTAGTATTACACCGGAGCCCTAGAGCTTCCTCTTCAGGCATAATAAAAAAAAACACCCAACTTGTAAAAGGTTTATTCAATTGATTCGGAATCCTTTATGAATGAATTAACACTTTATTTTACCTAACTTACATAAAAACTCTTATATCTAAAATAAAAATCAATACACTACAAAAGGCGGCCTTATCGCTGAGAGCGATGCTGTACGTATTATTCATTTTAAATGGCCTGGGTAATGCACTAAAGCAATGCGCCAAAAAAAGTTGGGTCAGCAGATGTATGGAACCTTGTCAACCTTCTTTTCAGAAATATCATTATAAATATATAATGCTGGACAATTCACACAGCATTATCTAGCCCCAAGCTAAGCAGAGCTTGTGTTATAGGTACTAGATAACTGATATACATACTTAATATAATAGTCTACATAGATAGATATTTTTTTATTATACATAGAAAACATCCAGAACACCCTGAACAAATATTTGCAGATCTTACAAACATTTGTCCTGAGGCGGGAATCGATCCCGCAACCTCCTGCGTCGCAGGCGGACCTTCGCCCTCCTCGCCACAGAGGTCGTCAAAAAGTAGGTAGTTATCAATCCTGAATGGGTTAGATCGATCGATAGAATCTATTCGTCATCTAAACGTCTCTGAAAATCAAAACATAAACTTCAACAACGCATTGCAGTGCAAAAGTTTCAACTTCGAAGGAACGAATGAAAGCTTCTCTATCGTTTTTTTTTTAACTTCTGCGATTTACTCCGATGATACCAGTGCAATAAAATATTTTGGTTTTGTAACATATATAATTATACTTTATTATTAAATAGTATAATTATTAAATAAAGTATAATTACTAACAACTACAGATACTATAATCATGTAGAAAAAAATCGGACAGGAAAAATACTATTATCTCGATGCGATTTCCATATAACCCCATTAAGATATGCGATTCATTGAATAGGTAACCATGACATCAACTGCAATTATTTTAACAGCCATTAAATTGTTATTGACGATATTAATTTAGTTAGTTGTAAACACTAATGATCTTTTTAAGGTCCTGTCTATCATTTTTTTCAACAACAAATAGTGTAATTTTTAATAGGGAAGAAAGATTCATGCTAAGCTGATCTTGTGTTATGGGTCGTAGCACTTTATTTCTGGCACTTTCCAAATTTGTAAAACTTTTTAAATTGTATTGTAACTTGTAATGTTCAGAGTTCGTTGTGTCACCAAGACTGGGTCAGTCTGAAAACCAGCGCTGTTTTGTACCCTGCATAAATAAATAAAAATAAATAAAATAATAATTTATTCAAAATTATAAAGCATAACCAGCATAAAGCTGATACTGATCCATTTTGCTCACCTTGGCAGCACTGACATACTACTTGAGACTTGCCCACATGTAGGTAGGTAGGTACCTACTCTTACCTTAAGTTTAAAATTTAGTTTTTATGCTAAGTGTAAGTCTGTAATATTTGATGTTTCTTTCTTGTTTTTTAAATTGTTTGTGTGTTTACCTACCTAAAAATACGTACCTATGTTATTGTTAAGTATATTGTCCTGATACAAAGTCTATGCTTGTTTTTTGTCTCGTGCTGTCTATGTTTGAGAACCAAATAAACCATCTATCTGTCTATGGGTACTAGATGACTGATATACTTAATACAATAAATTACATAGAGATATTAGTATATACATATACCCTTGCGAGCTATAAACTGGAATCACTTCATCGCTGGTTTTTGCAGACCATATTTTACAGTTTCCATGCAATAAACTGTAGGTTGTGGTATATTATTTTAAAGATAATTTTATTAGCTTTCAAACTCTTTCGATATCATAGCGAAAAAAATGTTTATCATATGTCATGGAACGTGAAAACAAAAGACATAAATTATTGGAACGAAACATCAATTTTTTCAGACTCCTGAATCCCTATAAACTGGGAACTGGGAATTTATGCAATTTTGTCATCAGTCCAATATATCACGTCACTCAAAATACTGGAATTACAAGAAAATGAAAACCACACCAATAGAAGCCGCTCAAATCGTCACCCTAATCCAGCAAGGGTTCTCTCAGCGTACTATCGCTCGACAGCTTCATCTGAGCCAGTCCTGTGTCTCCAAAGTATACAAGAGGTTTAGAGAGACTGGAAACTTAGTCCGAAGACCAGGATCTGGACGACAGCGATGCACTTCGGCGAGAGATGACCGATTTATTGTCAGCACTTCTCTCCGAAATCGACATCTAACCGGCGTTGACGTCCAGCGGGAGCTCGGAGAAGTTCGAGGGAGAACTGTCAGCGAGTGGACAGTGAGGCGAAGGCTCAAAGAAGCTAACTTGACCCCAAAAAGGCCAGCAACGGGACCCAAATTGTCTACAGCCCACCGACAAGCCCGACTTCAGTTTGCTCGTGATCACTTAGATTGGGTTATACAGCAATGGAGCCGAGTTTTGTCCGCGGACGAGACTAGGATGTGCCTGCATGGCAGCGACCGTCGACGAAGAGTCTACAGGAGACCGGGAGAGCGATACGCACAATGCTGTATAGCGGAAACAGTGGCATATGGGGGTGGGTCTTGTATGTTGTGGGCGGGGATTTAAATTGAAGCTAAAACGGAGCTGGTATTCGTACCCGGTGGAGGTCGGGGAGGAGGACTAACCGCAGAAAGGTATATCAACGACATTCTGCTGGGCCATGTACTCCCTTACGCCGGGTTTATTGGCGAAAATTTCCTGCTAATGCACGACAATGCCCGCTGCCACACCGCTCGTGCGACTAGACAGTACCTGGAAGAAGTCGGGATTCCCACAATAGACTGGCCAGCCGTCAGCCCTGACATAAACCCTATCGAACACCTGTGGGACGAGCTGAAAAGGCGGGTACGAGGAAGATCTCCAGCTCCGGCGTCAATAGAACTCCTAAAAACTGCTCTTATCGAAGAGTGGCAGGAAATTCCACAGGATTCCATCAGGAAACTCATTAGGTCAATGAAAAACCGTTTACAAGCAGTCATTAGGGCCAGGGGGGGGCAATACAAAATATTAAGCGGGAAATAACAAAGATTTTAAATAAAAATTTGATATTTTCATATTACTTCTTACTAATTTAAACATCCACAACTTCGACCTATTGTAATAATTCACTAAATGAAGGTAGGAAACTTAATTAAATTTAAATAATTTTTATACCATTCGAAAGCTAACAATATTTCTTTTTAAATGGTATACACCAATCTGCAGTTTATTCCATGGAAACTGTAAAATATGGTCTGCAGAAACCAGCGATGAAGTGATTGCAGTTTATAGCTCGCAAGTGTATATATTCGAAAACGATCAAATTCTTTTCATTAAAAAGTTCCAACGTTATCTACAATGCATCCTATTGGCCATGCCTATCGGTTGACATCACGTGTCGCTGCATCGCCAAGTCAGAACGAATGATAGCAGGTGCATCAAACACGCCGATAACTAGTGCGATTTCTCGGATCATTACATCCACTTCAATAGAATTTAATATAACTGTAGGTTATCTGATTGATGACCTAACCTTGACTACTGCATCTGTACCTGAATATACTAGTTCTAGTTTCCGCATGCGGCTTCGTTCGCGTGATATCTCAATACCGTTCTTCTTTATCAGGGTTATAAATTAACCCTTTCTGTCTTTGTGTATTTTTAACAGACTTCAAAAAGAGGAGGCTCTCAATTCGTCTGTATTTTTTCTTTTCTTTTTTTTATGTGTGTTACACGGTATCTCCGCCAATGATGGACCGATTTTGAAAATTATACAGGGGATTAGTATTTATCCCGCAAAACTAAAAATAAGTGTAAAAGTAAGGGAATTTGAAGTCGGTTTATCGTTGTTTAATACACGCCATATTACAAAAAAAACATACAGACGAATTGATAACCTCCTTTTGCAGTCGGTTAAAAAATTGAAAAGAATCGGGTCAGTGGCACATCACAGCTCACAGCCATACACAGAACTTCCTGAACACGACACCCTTCAGCCAAAATTCGCTATCCATGAACGTTGAGAGACGATCCGTCGGCACTCTCACCAAAAATTAGCGATTGAGCTTTAAGTAACCAAATAACACGACGCACATTATCCATGTTAGCCAGCGTGTTTAGCAGAGTGGTGAATGAGTCCAGGCAGTGAATGTGATAACTAAAAACAGGTTTATTAAATTTTTTGTTGTTGTTCTCAGATTCAGCAGAAATTGCGTGGTGGACAAGGACAAGCGGAACCAATGCAGATACTGCAGGCTGAGGAAATGCTTCAAGGCTGGCATGAAGAAAGAAGGTAATATCTATATAAGGTGTCAAATTAGTGCACAATATCGCGGGGGGATATTCTGTTGGTACCACAGTATAATATAAAATTAACAAACGGGGTCCAAGGTCAATATTATACCTACCCAAAATTATATAGACCCTTATTTTGCAAGTTCTGTATTACGTTATACTTCAGTCCCTCCAAACAGATGATTGGCATACATTATGGAGGGCATTGACCGTGCGGCGCGGTCCACTCGCGCGGAATGAACTCATTGTCAGTCTGTTTCGTGATCACGTATAGCTCTTGTCACTTTCGCATGCGGGCGGGGCCACTGCGGCGACAATGACCGCGAGGTATGATAGAGCGGTCGCCTTATTTTGGGATGGCTAAGTACGTAGTATAAGGCGTTATTTGAGACAAATTCAAAATTCGGCAATAAAAAAATCGTTTGCGGCTTACTTTGATCGTTTAGTGAAAGTTAATCTGTAGCAGCAGGTGAGTAACCTCCAGCGGTATTATGCACTAATTTGACTAACACCCTGTATACTATCTTACTATGATTAAAATACTTGGGAGTAGGTACTACCGAAAAGCGCATACCTCTGATCGATCTGAATTTTTAACATTTTTACCTCATTATCAGGAATATCAAAACGAAAATAGGCGCCATTGCCATTTTGAATATTGTAGTAATTTTATATTATTGTATGGCACCAATAGAACATCCCCGCGGTATTGTACACACACACACACACACACGCACATACATCCTGGGGAAAGCTAAAATAGTCTAAATCAGTTAGGAATGCGATTATGCACACCGAACGAAGAGGTTCTCCTTAGTTTTTCATATTCAAAATGGTAAATGTACTACGGGTTTATTAACAAATTAAGATAGTAAGTTTTGCTGTTATACCTATATTTTAGAAAATGCGTCAAAATTTCGACTGCATATAGGCAAAAACACAGATTGAATAATAGGGAAATATGGCCTTATGAGGTCTCCATAGAATGACCAGCAATATTCTCCGCAGTTCTTAGATCATCGCCGGCTTCAGAACAGGAAAATATTTGTTATACATCCTCCTTGGTAAATTATCTATTTTGTTTTTATATAAATACCACCAAAATGATATAGTAACCTATTCACTTGAGTCGTGTAACTACGAGATATTAGTCTATTGTGTACATAATCGTTGTGACCTTACTTTATGTTATTTAGAAATTAGCATTGTCTCAAATGTATGGTGGTTAATGTTGGTTCGGTGGTAAAGATATTTATTTTAGCTAATAAATAATATAAAAACTGGCAAAGCAGAATTTTCAATAGTTTTCAACATACATATTTTCTACCATGACATGCGAAAATCGGCATAAACCACCGCAATTTCAGTTTTTTCGCTGTTCAATATACTCGAACTATAAGAATGATAAAGCTAGGACGCGAAAGACGTCGTCGACAGTGTCAGAATTATAAACAGTTTTAATGAAATTAAAAAAAAATTGGAACAATTTGAAAAATAAATCTATAAACTATAAAAAACTAAACCTACTATATTAGCAGAGAAGCTAAGTTTCCGGTAACATTAAAATAATCATATTAACTGAAATACAGAATGTATTATTTTTTCCATGACAGGGACATAAAAAGCGTGCCTTAAATGTTGATACACCTAATTATAGAGCACAAGCATGTGCTCCAATACATTAGCACTCTATTCCCTCACTCTTATTAGAGTGACAAATGGCTTTACGTTAAGGTGGATCGTTTTGAACCCTGAAGTTAGATCTTGGTATATTTTGTGCTAACTCTAAGTTAGTAATAGTGTTTCCATCCTGCAGTATTGACGAGGATAATCTTGACGATAACAGCAACCAACATGTTACTATGCAATTGTTATGATTGACACTTCTTTGTTTCGGTTCATGACGCATAGTGCAACTTTTGCACAGCGACATGACCGCTTTATGTCAAACTAGCTGCTGCCCGCGCTTTTGCCCGCGTTTTATTGGGATAAAATAGCCTATATGTTATACCAGGTCCCATACTATACCATACCAAATTTCAGCCGAATCGGTTCAGTAGTTTTTGTGTGAAAGAGTAACAAATATCCATACATCCATCCATACAAAACTTGACATTTATGATATTAGTAGGATAGAAAATCTTGTCTTTTCTACCGAATTCTACGAGGAGGTTCTCAATTCTACTGTAAGATTTTTTTTGTGTGTTTGATACGCGATCATTCCACCAATTATGTACCGATATTGAAAATTCTTTCACTATTGTATGGAAAATGATCACAAGGTGGTCCCATAAAAATTGTAACCCCAGGGGATTAGTATCCCCCAAAACTTAAAAACAATGTAAAAGTAATGGATTCGTAGTCGATTAGGTTTTTGAAAACAATCAAATTATCACAATGAATGTTAACAAACAGTTTCCATAGCAACGGTCGTAAACAAGAGGTAGGTTCAGGAATTTGAAGTCGGTCTATCGTTTCAGCGCGGCTGCGGCGTCGTCGCGGCGTACAAACTGTGCGCAATCATTGATTTGAAATCTCTCGCAAATCGCCAGTGTGATCACTTGATCAGGCTGGTTAGTTACATCCTGCGTGTCAAAGGCAAACATCTATTTCGTGAAATCTCGCAGTCAAAACATCGTCTAGACTACATTCCAATAAATCTCCTTTATCATCTAAAACTTCCATTACCTCGAAACATTTACTTATGTTATAATGAAGTTGTAAATAAACAATACTTGGTAATAACGTCCAGATATAACGAGTAAACAGTATATTTATTTATTTATTATTAAAGTACACTAACAGTATGTACACATCGCTTAAGGAACGATAGGGTGATTCATTTGGAATTATTAGAAGCTTGGAAATAATTAACATATGCATTCTTTTGTCACGTGGTTTTTTTTTTTGGAGCTAAAGCGAACTAAACTTCTTTTTAAAATGGGATCCACTCGAAAGAAAGTTTGCATTTTAAATTTACTAAATAAAATAGCCTTTTATTTCATTGTCATTCCTAATATATGAATTATATAGTTTAGGATTAATAAATATCATACGTATATGTATATATATTTGTGGCGTCGTACGGGGGAGGCCTATGTCCAGCAGTGGACGTGTATGGTCTGATGATGATGATGTATATATAATTTTCACATTTAATATACTAGAACACTATTTGTCCTGCTGACACTGAACAGTCACTTGTTTCTTTGTAAGTAGCAAATAGATATATATATATATGTATGTATTTAATAATTGGTATTTAATATTTGGTAATCGATGGATGGAGGCGGCTCAGAACCGCTATTTGTGGCGTCGTACGGGGGAGGCCTATGTCCAGCAGTGGACGTGTATGGGCTGATGATGATGATGATATATGTATTTATAGGTGTAGGTATAGTTATATATATAGTATATATATATAAGTGTTTGTATTTGTATGTATGTATTACTATGTATTTTTGTAATTATAGGATGTAGTTGTTTATTTTATTTTTCTAAGTAGTACCTTATTAGATGCACACATATTTTACCCCATGTATATCCAATGATCCTATGCATACCAGGTTGTCTGGCAGAGATCGCTCTTGAGCGATAAGACCGCCCATTGTCACTTGTATTGTTTTTGTCTCATTTGTAAACTGTTTTCTAGTTTTAAGTGTGCAATAAAGTATTTTCTATCTATCTACATTTTTTTTAAATAATCGGTTCAAGTCAGTCTCATGCAAGAACCCCTCATGTAAGGGTGAAAGCCACCTCCAGACTTCTCCAATTGGTCTCTGTCGATAGCTTTTGCCATCCAGTCTTTAAGGTCTTTATTAAATTTACTTACTAGCTAGAAATAACATTAATACTTAGAGACACTTTATTTACAAAGAAAATAACAATCAAATAATATAAAGAAATTAAACTAGTATTTACAATTGAAACAATTGAGCTAACTGCAGACTGTTGCAAAGAATCTACAGATAGATCAACTGGTCCATATCAATACCAGTCGGAAGCGTCCCCAAGACGCTGGCTGCATTGCCCCATACTTAGTTACTGAAAGAATGTAATTGACATAAATAGTCAACTTTTGTTTACAACAAGAGCCTTTATTTTCTCAATATTTGCATATGATAATGTCATAATTAGATACTAAGGTTAGAATTATTGACCCATAGATCTGTATAAATAGATCATGCTGATAACATATCGCGTAACTAGACTGACAAATCTAACTGTACACAAATTTTTACTATTCGGACAAAAAAAAACAATGGACAAACTAAAGCTGGCTAAAGTGTAGGTACTTAGGCACCGCATAAATACTTGTTCATATTTCTAACGATTCAAAACCCACAGTGCCTTATCTATCACACTTGCTATTTGCGAGCAATTGGGCAGCAAGCACGCCGCGACGACGACGCAGGCGTAGACGGCGCTAATTGCAGCAAGCTCGCTGCGTGCCCGCGGCGTGCTCGCTACGCAATCGCCACCCTTTGAAATCGCTCGCAAATTGCCAGTGTTATAAGGCTCTTATGACCTAACACAAATCTACTAAATCTAACATCTAAATCTCATAATAATAAGGTGTATATTCCCTTGTCCTCAGCCGTCCAAAACGAGCGAGACCGTATCAACTGCCGCCGGCCTTCGTACGAGGAACCGGCGCAGGCGAACGGACTGTCCGTTGTATCGCTGTTGAACGCTGAGCTACTCAGCAGAAAGGTTATAGATGAGGTATGTACTGCTAGAGAATATTAGATGCGTACTTATTAGAATGGGATTGAGTCATCTCTCTTGCTGTCCTGCTTTCGAACCGAGAACCAGGACACTGCTCGGTTCGAATCCAATCTGCACGCTAAAACATTTGAAAGCCATTTCAAAGTCTTGAAAGCCCTTTTAAAAGCCTTCACCATACAATTGCAATTTACGAAGGAGGCATTCAGAAGGGCTTTCAAATGTCTTTATAGGATGGGTGGTTTTGTTTAATTCCACAGCTGAGCGGGAGAGCATGAGAGATGACGTCAATGTCAGTCCTATAATTTAAGTACGCATATAATACTAACATAGAAAATAAACACTTTTTGCCTAGCTTGCCCGCCCCACTAGCGGAGGCGAATTAAGGTCCAAACGCAAGGCATGCGTGACGCACGGTATCAATGATTTTGTAGTAAGAGGTAAGTAGTGATTTTGATTGGCGACGCTGATGGTTTGTTTTGAGGTTTACACAAAGTTACTTTGCAACTGCCACACTCACACAAAATAATACGGCGACCTTAGACATAGCGCTTAGTTGCGCGTATTTTGTATGAAGTTCTGGAGTAGTTTCTGCAGTTTGGTGCTGCGTAACTAGGTGGCGCTACTTGTACACGTAATTTAAAGTGTAACCTAACCTAAGCTAACCCTTTTAGTGTTTAACCATCATAGTTTTAAACAGATTTTTTTTTGTTTTTAACAGACAAACAATATAACTGATGCGGAATTGAACAGCCGCAAGCTGGCCAAGATCAACGACGTGTGCGACTCCATCAAGCAGCAGCTGCTGATCCTGGTGGAGTGGGCCAAGTACATCCCAGCCTTCACTGAGCTACATCTCGACGATCAGGTAACAATACTTACAAATTTAGAGATTTTATAAACCATAGGAATCAAAAAAATATTTGAAAAAAGAAAAGAAGAAATTTATTTATTAGACAACACACAAACAAACACAGAAATAACAGAATACATAGTACCTGCTAGACAACATGTAGAAGTATACAAGATGAATATAGGTAGGCACGAACACAAGTATTCATTCGATTGGTACTTAGTAGCCCCCCTTTGTCCCAAAACGCTTTTGGTCTCGCTAAGTTATCAGGAAATTTCACAAGTCTTATCATCACATCATTACAATAGGTAGGGATATCACTTGGCAGAAAGTGCGATTCCTACCTCGTGTGTTTTAAGGCCCTCGGCTGCGCCTCGAGCCTCAAATGACACACTCGATAGAAATTGGGCACGTTCTCGCCTAGGTGTACAATGTACTATACCTACATGTATTTCATGCAATAAACGATACTTTACTTGACTAAAGCCTACATTCCCCCGCAGGTGGCGCTGCTCCGCGCGCACGCGGGCGAGCACTTGCTGCTGGGCTGCGCGCGCCGCTCGCTGCAACTCACCGACATTCTACTATTGGGGAACAACTGCATCATCACCAAACATAACATTGGTAAGTATTTTACTATCAAAATAACATTTAGGTAATAAATTGAAAACTACAAAAAACCTGACGACGGTTTTTAACATATTTTCTCCAAATTAAGCTTACAAAATGTATCTAGAACCATTATGAAAATCCAACAATACGAGTATTTTGATACCGCATTTATCAAAATCGCTTCAGTTGTTGACGCTTCGCTACAATAAGGAGTATCAGATAAACACAAAAAGCAGACACATCAAGTCACTGGAACAAGAGTTAAGAATCTCAGTTTTATTATACTATCTATGTAAATAATTATTGCTAGTCGCAAAATATGTATCATTTATTTAGTGATTTATTCATTTATTAATCATCATCATCAGCCCGTATACGTCCACTGCTGAACATAGGCCTCCCCGAAACGACGCCACGAATTAATCGTTGCCATCATATTGGGGGGGGTTTGTCATAATCACCACGCTTGGCAGGCGGATTTGTGATCGCAGTGTTGGTGTTTAAAAATACTCAGAAGGAAGCTGCTGCCCTTCCTCTGGTAGACTGCCTTAGTCTGCGCTCTTACGACATCCACGGGTTGAGTTGGAGGGGTCGGTATTCTATGCCGCGGCCCCACGGCCTATTAATGAGAATGGCATATTCACCAATTACACTTATTAATTATAGTAAGATATATATAAAACGACGACATCGTAGCGGTCGCAGGGAGTCGATGGATGGAGGCGGCTCAGGACCGCTATTTGTGGCGTCGTACGGGGGAGGCCTGTGTCCAGCAGTGGACGTGTATGGGCTGATGATGATGATATATAAAACTAATTTAGAATTTAATTTAAAATTAGGATTATAACAATCAAATAATATAAAGAAATTAAACTAGTATTTACAATTGAAACAATTGAGCTAACTGCAGACTGTTGCAAACAATCTACAGATATCTCAACTGGTCCATATCAATACCAGTCGGAAGCGTCCCCAAGACGCTGGCTGCATTGCCCCGCTGTATGGCAATGCTAATGCGCTGCGCCAGATACTCACCAGCTCTCGGGTCACGCGTCGCTTCGACCAGGCGCTCAGATAATTTTTTGAAAACCCGGAGAGCCTCGGTACCCCACGGACCTAGGGTCTCGACTCCAAGGGGAGCAAATGCGTAGGCTCTGTCGAGACCTGCATGGATTATATAAGATTAATCATACATAGGTCTCGCTGTTGAAAAAAACCTATGCACAAAATAAATGTATGTACGCTACTTCTTTGCGCCATTTAATAAATAAATAATACTGGACAATTCACACAGCATTATCTAGCCCCAAGCTAAGCAGAGCTTGTGTTATGAGTACTAGATGACTGATATACATAATACAATATATTACATAGATAGATATATTTTTTTATTATACCTAGACCAGAACACCCTGAACAAATATTTGCACATCGTACAAATATTTGTCCCGAGGCGGGAATCGAAACAACATCCTGCGTCGCAGGCGGACCTTCGCCCACCGCGCCACATCGGTCGTCAAAAATATTTTGTACTTATTTAACGTTATTTGCAGACGGGCGTATGGACATAGACATCAGCATGATCGGAATGAGAGTGATGGACGAGATAGTGAAGCCGCTGAGAGAGATAGAGATAGACGACACTGAGTTCGCCTGTCTCAAGGCGATCGTCTTCTTTGACCCCAGTGAGTATTACTTACACCAATGACCTGGCTTTTAATACACAAGAGGCCTGCTGATTGGATACACGAGAGGCCTACAGACTTACATGCCTGCATTGCATGACTTAGATAGGCAAAATATCCATGTATTGGACACATAAGTGATATTATAATGTGCTAGTGGTTTCTTTTTCACTTCTTCCACTAGTGGACAAAACATTGAAGTGAAGAGAATATCAATAACACCTTATTTCTTATTTGATAATAATAACTATGTTTATAGTATACAATTAGACTTGTCTAAGTGCTTATTTTGTAAGCCTAAAGAAATAAAGTTATTGATTCTGATTCTACATGCGACAGAGGCCTACTTATTTACATAGTCCAGATAACTATAGTGTACGGTTTGCATACCATCCAGCGTTACATGTTCCCGCGGGTCACATTTTACGTTACGATGTGTTTCTTCGGCTAATAAAAGTCAGTCGCAAACAACTGTCCTTTGGGCAACACGTCACGGCGTACACTCGCGACCATCAACATAACTTTAAACTTACGTAGATACGATTAAACCGTGAAACTCTTATAACTCATAATCTCTAACAACAACTATATTGATTACACGTGACTTAAATAAATAAATATTTTTAACCGAATTCAAAAGGAGGATGTTCTCAATTCGCATTATGTTTTTTTTTGTATGTATGTTACGCGGCTCTACGGTGCTGGAGGAGGGCGTGCGTCGTGGGCCATAAAATTGTAATAATGTACTTACGTATGAAACATTTACTGTAGCATGGTTCAGCTTACTTTTCTCCCATCCCTGAACGTCTATATCTGTACAATAAATTCTCCTTTCATAGATGCAAAAGGGCTCTCCCAACCGCAAAAGATCAAGCAGCTCCGCTACCAGATCCAAATAAACCTGGAGGACTACATCAGCGACCGGCAGTACGACGGACGCGGTCGCTTCGGCGAGCTGCTGCTGTGTCTGCCTCCGCTGCAGAGCATCACGTGGCAGATGATCGAACAGATACAGTTCGCGAAGCTCTTCGGAGTCGCGCATGTGGATAGCTTGCTGCAGGAGATGCTGCTTGGAGGTGAGTGTCTTAAGTCGATGCGAGTAGGTTCAAAGTATAGATCTTTATTTTATCTCACGCCTTACCTAGATGCGTTAAAGTTCTATAACTCTTTGACAGCCACGCCAAAAACGCATTCCCGTGTTCTCTACGCCAAAGTACAAAGTGAACAAAAGATATTCCAAACGTCGTCGTTGGCGCTGTTGGAGGGGTCCTCAGGTGATTTGCCATTAGCCATAGGTTTATTTGATTATGGCCAGATTATGGCGGTCAAAGGGTTAAGGGATGTTTTGGAACGATAGCGGAACTGTATGTCATTGGGTTTACTTTAGTCGGTAAAACCCCACCTTAGAACTTTACTTCAACTAGCTAGTACATAATTGAAAATTTTACAAGCTGTGTTACCACGGGTTAGGGATCGGTCTCGTCTGGCAGATATAAGTTGTGTCTGCTAATATATTCCACGTTCATTATATTGGCAAGTAATTTTTTTTGGAGACAAATTTCCCAACCCTGTCCAACGGCCTTCGTCCTGTTCTTTCAAATCTGACTCGTCTCTCCATCGACGTTTTGTGATGCCGCTAGCTCGCTTCTTATGGCAATTGATACTAAATCATATTTATTTGTCCTCAGGCGCATCAGCGGAAGCCGCCATAGAAGCCCCGGCCGAGGGTGCCAACGACACGTCATCTCCGATGTCTACCGCTTCCTCTCCCCCGCTCGTGCCGCAGCTACCAATCACAGACGCTTTTCTAGAGCCCATGCCGTTCAAACAGGAGCCTAATATGTAAGCTCTATTCTGTACTGTATAAGGTTGAATTTGTAGTGGAGGATCATAAAACTGGACCCAATTATATATGCTTTATTCTGTGGTGTATAAGGTTGATATTGTGGTGATGGAAGGCTCCTTATTCAACAAATATTTATCCCAATTTCTCCAAGAGATACTGCTTAATACGCTTTTCAAACAGGATGCCCGATATGTAAGCTTTATTTTGTAGTGCTTTAGGTTGATAATGTGGTCACGTTTATTAAGACACTGTTTTCTTTGGGAAGCTAAAATGGTATATAATTGAAAGCTCTATTCTATGCAACGTAATGGTGTGTGATGCTTGTTTTCCAACCAATTGTAAACTCTATTGTAAAATGGATATGGTTTAAAATCATGATGAAGGAACTAACTGAACATCTCATATCTTAATGTATAAAATATATTTATTGTGCTATTTATATATTTATGACTCGATAAGAATTTGTGCCTTATAATCAAAGTGAATTCCTTATATTATCAAAAAAATCTCATTCGCTGTTCATTAGTACCTACTTACTATAACCATAACTATTGAACAAGTAAAATAATATCGTATCATCATATCAGCCCATACACGTCCACTGCTGGACATAGGCCTCCCCCATACGACGCTACAAATAGTGGTCTTGAGCCGCGTCCATCCATCGACTCCCTGCGACCGCTACGATGTCGTCGGTCCATCAGTAATATTGTATAAATACAGAATAAATGTTGAAAACTGTTATTCTATTGTTCACTAACTTGATGCTTTCATGCATCAAAACTCCAAAGTGCTTTATTTCCTCTTGACCTTACAGGAGTTTTAGACATGTAAAAATTTCAAATTACTATAACATAGCTTATAAATAGAATAAGCTGTTGGCGTTTCTTGAAAATAAATTCATTACATAGTATAATAAATAAGTTTAATAAATATTATAATAGAACTAGGAACTATAAAGAATTTTAATAATATCCCAAAAATTTTACGACTCTGGCGGGACTTGAACCCGCGACCCTCCTCTGAATACGAGGATGCGCTAACCAACTGCACCACGGAGGCAGGTACCCGAACTGTCGAAAATCTTTGGGACTTACGGACTATAGCGCCGACTATAGTCCCGCCGGAGTCGTAAATTTTTGGGATATTATTAAAGTTCTTTAAGATTACCCAAAGTGCGGGCATAAGCACTATAATAACAAAAACCTTACTATAGTAGAAAGTTTTTTCTTCTTTCTTTTAAAGGTAAGTTTAGAAGAGAACAAGAAACCTTTACCTTGTTAGGTTCGTTTTCGAGTTGGAACAAAATACGTCAAAAGCTTTTTTCCTCTAGGCTTTAGAGTCTAGGTAACTGGGTGAATAATTTTTTAACGCGAACCTTTTGTGTCGCTGTCATGAAAAAACGATAAAATATACAGTTTTTATCGTTCATTATCAATTCGATTTCAGTTTCAAATATTATTGATTTAATTGTTTATAGTTCCAAATATTGTACACTATCCTTACAGGCACACCTAATTCTATAGTGTACTATATATAGTCATAACCTTACTCATGGTATAAGAAAACAAGGTTTGCTCTTCCGGGAGTGTCGCCAGGTGACGTCACTGTACAGTTGCCACTCCTTTTCTACAAAATGTAGAAACTGGGAAACAAATGTGATAAGTGTCAAATGAAAAATCAATAAAAAATATCAATCGTCAATTATATTAGTTAGATCAGTCAAAACAGCGTTAGTTAAACACGAGTCTATGTGATAAATAATTGGTACAATACAAAACCTTATTAAAAATTTTAAAAAAAATTATTCTACGAGATATTCGACGACTTAATGTTAACGTAAACTTAGATTCCCTGCTAAAATGCTAGTTTCATAGTTTTTTTATAGTTTATATCGATGTATGGTAACTCAGCGGACACATAAAAAGGTCGAGAGGACACATGTTTTTTGCCTATGTTCCGCTAAGTTACCGTAGGAAAGTCAATATTTTTGCTGTAAACTATGAAAAACTGTGACACTACCATGTCAGCAGAGAATCTGTGTTTGCGTTAGCATTGAAACAATCATATTTTAAACTGCAAATGCTGAAATACAGATTTTATAGTTTTTATAGCTTTCCATGGCAGGAATCAGAATCAATAACTTAACTTCTTTAGGCTTACAAAATAATTTTTTTTTCGAATGGATTATAATGCTATTGACCGCAGATGGCCATGACAGCGTTACTGGGCTTTTGGCGGGCGCAGAGGGCGCCTCGCCGGTAAAGTTAGGTTGGGGCGACACGCACAAGGGCCACCACTTAGGTGCGAGCCTCGGCTTGGGCTGTCGCCAGATGCTACACAAGAGGGTAATGGAGGTTTCGCCTAGGTGCACGAATGCACCTAAGGGCGGAAGCGGGGAATTCTTCGACCCCGCATCCGGCGGGGTCGGTTTTTGGTCGGGTGTGTAGTGTGCGGAAGCGAATTGGTTGCCGTCACCTCCGGGTTAGCGGCGGTGATTGGGTCAACGGGGTCACCGAGAACGTCTACGGAGGAGAGTTACAAAATAAGCACGGAGAGGTCGGTAAAAAAGTTGATTCACCCAGATACAAAAAAAAAATAAGACATTAAATCTAATTTATGATGGATGATTTTTAATATATTTATATCGTAATCCTTTGATGGTGGGCTCTGGCTACTTAAATTGATAAGATATCAAAAACACACGTAAATCAACTTGCTTATCAGTTGTTATTTTCGGGCATGATCATATTTGCTTTCATCGCGCACCTGTTTCTCTGTGTAATTAGTTACGTAAATGGTATACCAAAGATAAATAAGTTGTTAACAACTCAAGTTTTTGGTTTAAAAATGAGGATAATTATTATATTTATTACTAGCGATCCGCCTCGGCTTCGCACGGGTGCAATGCTGATACTAAATTATACTAATCCTTCCTCTTGAATCAATCTACATATGTATCTAAAATAACCGCATCAAAATCTGTTTCGTAGTTTTAAAGATATAAGCTTACATAGGGACAGTCAGACAACGGTAAGAGACTTTGTTTTATTCTATGTAATGATTTTATTTTCAAGAAAGGCCAAACAAACACTTCCAAAACCAATTATACGAGGATCAAAAAGATGAATCAGGAATCCACGAATCAGAATCTATACAGATGGCTCTAAAACCGATACAGACATGGGTGCTGGGGCTCAAGCTTATATTATTACAAAGTAAATTACAAGAAGCTAACAACAAAAAGCTAAGAAATGGCCTTCACGGCTCAGTGACTGTATGGATATTAAGTACGCTATTCATTCATATGGTTAAAAGTTTTTAAGAAGAGAAACATAAATTATATTAAATTGAATCATACCTAATCAAACGTAAATCAGATTTGTTTGAGCAGGTGGCCTACTCGGAAATATAGATTCTGATTCATAACGTCAGTGCTTTTATGCACACAAAGCGCACGAATACAAATGAAATGAAACTTATTTTATTATGTATATTGTATGAAACAGACAAAATTTACAAAAACTATCAATTTCCATCAAGGTTGTCTGGTAAAGATCGCTTGTGAGCGATAAGACCACCAATTGTCACATTTCTTTTTTGTATCAAATTGTTTGTAAACTAAGAAATTTAATAAGATCCCAAAATTTTTCGACTTCGACGGGACTTGAACCCGCAACTACCATTTTCTATCTATCTATCAATTTTCTAAATTATTTAGAAAATTGATAGATAGATAGAAAATGGTTTATTGCACACTTAACGAAACAGTTTTCAAACAGGGTTAGAGGGTCAGTTAGAGGGTTGCGGGATAGAAAATGGAATTGAATTATTCTACTAATGGTTACGTAATTCAAATCATGTATGCGGTGATTGAATAGGAAAAATATCATAATCCAAGAAAACAGGTCTGCTCTTCTGAGAGCGGCTCCAGGTGACGTCACTTTATTTCAACAAAATGAAGAAGTTGCGAAACAAATGTCATAAAGGTCAATTAAAAAAATCATTAAAAAAAAGACAATCGTAAATGATATTTGTTAAATCAGTCAAAACAGCGTTAGTTAAAAACGAGTCAATGTGATAAATAATTGGTAAATACAAAACCACATAGTTTTATCAGATTTATGCAGGTAATACAAGGAGTTCGGGCAGTTAAATTTTTCGCTACTGGTAACACCAGGAAACAGATTCGTCTTCTCATTCGCCGATGGCCATGATGACGTAAGCTAGAGACACCCACGTGACCATCATGTCTCGGAAGAGCATACCTTGTTTTCTTATTCCATGGAACATGCAACGTAACATTTTGTCGCAATCTTTTGGCTTTACATCGCTGTCTACTATTATTCTAAGTTTTCTTCTAAGTACTTTGGAATTTCAATTTAGTGATCATTAAAGATATGAAGGTAATCGAGTGAAATTGTATATTTGTTCGTAGGAGTCCCGACCGCAACCCCATATTGGCGAAGACTGCTGACATTACTTTAATATAATTATTATAAGATTATAAATTACCTGCTGATCTAAGATAAATAATAGATTCAGGCGTTACTTTGCGGAAATCCATTGCACGACTTGGCGCGCGGAGCTCGGAGAGGCAACATCACTGGCGGGACTCTGTCGGTGTTGCTGTGCTTACCAATCTCAATGTCAAGGTCGAGTATTGTGGTGTCCTGAAGATGTCTCGTGGAGAGACGAAACTAGTAGACAACTTACTTTGATGAATACTATCAGAGAAGGTTATACGCGGAATTGTTACTAAATATTTCTTCATTCTAATATTATAAATTACCGTTAATACTGTTACTTTTGTAGGTATTACATTTATAATATACACCTATATTTATAAATATTTACGTCTATTTATTTACTTTGTTAGAAATCTATGTTTTATAGATCATGTATTATGTGAAAATTATTGTATTTATAATTATTATAATTTGCTGTATCTATAAATAATGACTGTCAAATGTATGGAATAGTTGTATGATAATAAATAAGTAAAGATTTCGACTTATTTTAGAACATGTTTAACCAAATTGTGCCTGTTATTGGAGAAATATTTTCATATTTCCTAGGTGTAGGTATTTTGCCAATTATCATTTATTTATAAAAGTTATTTACTAGTTTTAAGTAAATGTTAAGTTAGTTTATAAAAGGCTGTGGCTTTTAAAGTAGCTTGTTGATGACATATCGGGAAACAGACAAAATTTTATATTAATAATTATATAATATTAATATTATAAAAATAGTTATAATTGTTATTTAATGAATTGGTGGTTAGTGATTGGACTAAGTCTTTGAATTCGTGAGTTACCTTAAGGAAAGTCGGTGAAGGTTTTTTTAATTCTGATGTATACGGAAGAAAGAAGTAAGCATTTTATATCCATTTTCTTTCCTATGTTAGATTATTACAGGCATCGGCATAGATGTTGGTACTTGATTGCCTTTCGCACAAGTGAATTTGCACCTTCTATTCATTAGTATAAAGTCGGATGCTGATGGTTTAATATTCAAGCAGAAACAGTTTATATTTCAGATGTATTTTTAGTATTTATGTTTATGAAAGCGTGTCAAATAATATAGTTGGACAATACAAAAAGTGGGGCATGACTATTTTTTGAATGCAGTTATAACAAGTTTGCACTAACTTATCTTAAAGATATCTATCAAGACCTTATTTGATAATAGTTACTTAAGAAGCTGTTTAAAGTATAAAATTTGATTTGTCTAATTGCTTATTTTGTAAGCCTAAAGGAATAAAGTTATCGAAATCTGAAATATAAGTCTTACTAATGAACTCTGTGTTTCTATGCCATCAAATAGCGCCTTAAATTGTACTGGATAAACAATGCTGGCTGGACATTGCTGGCCATATCCATTCCCAAAGTCAGCTGAGCTCGTGTTGTGGGAACAGAGATATTTAGATATTGTTTTTTTTATTAAATACCACTTGGCTTTTATTTCAAATTTAGATAAACATTGAAAGTATGTCATACCAAACTTTTTGAAGACTGTCTGTTGAATATGCTCAATGTATATAAAATTGTTATCTTATATACTGGTGTTAGGAATTTACGGTGAAAGCTATTTACATAGTGCCTTAGCACATAGATGGATGCATTATGTATTGTTGAGGTGTACTGTTGAAAATGTACATACCATGTTATGATTTTTAGTAGAATATATTTTATTAAATAATGTTACTTAAATATTATCGTTGTTTTTTAGTCTCCCAACCTTACAGGATTTCATAGGTATTAACCTACGTTTCACTAAAAAAAATATGCTGGTATATCTGATGTATATGTATGCTTCCAAAACTCAAATATTTTTTATTTGTAGGCTACATACATAGCTCGCAGATCCGATGGCCTTTGGACAGAGTAACCTAATATAGAGCCGATGGAGCAATAAGACTCTTGAGTGGTGCTCACGTACCGGAAGGCGTAACATGGTCGGGCGCACCCCCCAAGGTCGACTGGTCATTGTAGCCATCTATAAGTGGGGATTCCCCCTCGAAAGGGTTATGAGCAGGAAATGTAAGGCAGAGAGATATTTCTACCAACAAAGAGTTTTGTCTGTTGATTACTACCGCAAACGGGAAATGACAGAGATAAGTGAGCGGAGCGTCATTTCAGTCCTTTCCGCTCGACTATTTGAAGGTAGACTTACAAGTATGCAGTTTACGCTTACGAGTTGAACGGAGTCCTTAATGGGTGCGTTCTCTCTTACGTAGTTATAGTACCCACTTTGCCGCTCTGGGTGGAAACCGGGCTTTAGATAAGCGTTTGTCCAGCTGTGCACCTCTTTCGACTGAGATGATGATGAATGTTATGTCAAGAAGAATTAAACCTACGTTTAGACAATTCTCTTTGAATCACCTCTTTTTCATCAAGATGTCAAAGTGACCGTAATCTTGTCACTCACAGAATCTGCTTGTCACTGTTAGAAAACCAGCGCGCTGTTCTACGCGATAACACCAAAGCAACTTTTGAAGAATTTTTACGATTTCTAAATGAAGTCGCTTCATTTAATACTCTACGTGCCGCTGTGTGTTATGGTGTCAGTGTCGGCTCTTTCGATCATATTCCTTTACTGCAAGAGCCAAGTCAATAGGAAGAAAGGGTATATGGATGTAACTGAGAAACCATCGAGTGTTGAAGAACCATAGCTTCCCTGAACATCAGCCTATGCTAGCTCCAATGCTGGGCATACCCCCACCCCCTATAATGAGATAAACAAAATGAAAGAATCAAAGTGAAGTGGTAGAATTAAATCCATTGCAATGGCGATGGAGGAAATAAGTTATATATTGCCTGTAATTTGTAGATAAGTTTTGACTGTTATACGTTTTAATGTTGATAATCTGTCTTTCAGTATTTTCCGACATGGCTTTCTGCCCGCGGCTTCGCTCACACATGTTAGAATTTCCCAGTAGTTCGGGAAACTATTCACTATTATTATAAATGTCAAAGTTTGTGAGTATGGATGTTTGTTCCTCTTTCACGCAAAAACTACTGAACTGATTGGGCTGAAATTTGGTACGGGTATAGTTTGGGACTTGGAATAACATATTTGTCATCCCGATAAAACGCGAGTGAAGGCGTGGGCAGGTAAAAAAAATAGTTTATTATACACAGATTTGTTGGTGCGTGCGGATTTTCTATAATAACGTTTAAAGGCTGTTTCAATCTCAAAGGAACTGATTTATGGTACAATTTCATTCAGCCCCATCTGTTCAGTAGTTTTGGCGTGAAGAAGTTCATAAAGTATTATAGTGTATAAACATTTATGCTCTGTCGACGCATTTATTTTGACTAATGCAATATTTCATAGACTCTGCTTCTTGTTAAGAATAGTGATGCGAATCTATCGAATCTCGAAAAATATCGGGGCTAACGAAAGCTTCGTTATTTATCGAGCTGACAGAATACGTACTTTTTATTTTGAAGCAAAAATACTGAACCGCTTAGGCTGAAATTTGGTATGGGTATAGTTTGGGACCTAGAATAACATATAGGCTTTTTTATCCCGATAAAACGCGGGCGAAGGAGCGGGCAGCAGCTAGTTTAAAATATTATTGATTAGAGTACCTAATTGTTCCCTATTTACACAGAATAACTGTATGACTATAAGAATGTATCTCGCTAGAAGCAAAAGTAAACTGCCTTTTTCCAGTAAGTACAGTCAACGACGAGTATTAACAATACTATAACATAAATATACATAGAAATGGACTCAAGTAAACGAAAAATATTATTATATAGCCGTGAGGCCGCGGCGTACGAATATCGACCCCTCCAACTCAACCTGTGAATGTCGTAAGAGCCTAAGGGAACCTACCAGAGGGCAGCTGCTTCCTTCTGAGTATTTTTAAACACCAACACTGCGATCATCAATCCGCCTGCCAAGCGTGGTGATTATGGCAAATCCCCCCCTACATGGGACACCGACGACATCGTAGCAGTCGCAGGGAGTCGATTGATGGAGGCGGCTCAGGACCGCTATTTGTGGCGTCGTACGGGGGAGGCCTAGTCCAGCAGTGGACGTGTATGGGCTGATGATGAAATGAAAAATATTTAAAATAAAATAATATTTATTTATACTTATAACTACACAACTAGCACCCACAATCGTCGGTAAAATAAACTTAATTATACAAATCCTTAATTCACCTTAAATTATTTAAACTTGAATAATAGAATCGGAATGCTTCATAATAAAAATATTGTCATCATCTGATTTTACAAAATAATTATACCTAGGTAGAGCCCCACGTCGAACAGAAGAGTCAGTCAGGGCCTGTACGAATCCTAACTAATATTACAAATGCGAAAGTGTGTTTGTCCTTCCTTCACGCCCTAAATAAGCAACCATACGGCTTGATTTTCGGCATAAAGTCAGTTAGGAGGTAGGTGGAGAGTATCATAGGCTACTTTTTGTCCTGGTAAAACATCAAATTCCCAAGGGAGATTTAAGGGAAAATATACTTTTTATCCCCCAAGAAATGTGAAATTCGAATTTAACTCGGATGAAACCACACGGGACAGCTAGCTAAAAAAATACAAGCATTTAAGGCGTCGTATGGGGGAGGCCTATGTCCAGCATTGGAAGTGTATGATCTGATACTAGCTGTAGTATAAGATAAAGTTGTGAAAGCTGGCGCGATCACGTTTTGTTTTTCGTATACTGGAGACATGGCTTTGTGACGTCGTCATCAGCGTGAATGCATGAAAAAAAACAAAAAAAAAATCGCGCCGGATTTTATAAATTTATCCTTACTTATTAAATACTTTATTGCTCAGGCAGGACCAACATTTGTATCAAATTAATGCAATTACGATCGCGATCAAGTGGTGTTTCACGACTTAGGGACTTCGCAGATCAGGGGCGCACCGCTTCTGATAAGGTCGAAAGCATTTTAAATCAAAGTATAACATAATTATAGTCAGTAGAGAGAAGTCTATTAACCCGGCCACCTGCTTCAACTTTTGTGCATGCATGATTGCACAAACCGTTTGCGCAACCACGATGAGCCCGGCTACACGCTCCATCTTGCTGCGCAAACTGTGTTTGTGCAATGCATGCACAAAAGTTGGAGAATGTGGCCAGGCTATAAGATAACATGACAATTTCGGTTAAAAACAATTAAATGCCTGATAATCTTTCAGAAAAAACCAGTGTTCCATTACAGTACTACAAAATACGAATAATCTTACGAAGCCAGATATTTACTCGCCAAAAAAATTATAATATCACAGATTTTCTACTTTTTTATTACGTATTTTCAAATTACAACTAACTTAATTTAGATTTTTGTCACTTTGGATAACTCGTGCATTTCACTAGAGTTCACACACAACTGACTGCGTTAATGCTACAAATCTTTAATGTCAGTAGACTAGTTACTGCTTTAATGATAAAAAACCTTAATGTATTAAGTCTCACATATACAAAATGCTTCAAAATTGCGTTTAGATCGATACAGGACTAAATAAATAACTTTAATAAAAAACAAGATATGAAAATACCATCCGAAATTAATACTCAAAACCAAACTAACAACATAGAAACAGTTTTTATCTCTACAAACAAATATAGAAAACGAAGAATGCTCAGTATCTGTTTACACAATAATATGGCGTGTTTTAAAAAAAAACGATAAACCGACTTCAAATTCCCTTACTTTTACACTTATTTTAGTTTTGCGGCATAAATACTAATCCTCTGGGAATAAAAAAATAATGGGGTCCCATAAATTTAAAATTATCCGATTAATTTAAAATTATCCCCACTATTGTATTTTCTATACAATAGTGAAAGAATTTTCAAAATCGGTCCATAAATGGCGGAGATATTGCGTAACAAACATACAAAAAAAAAAACATACAGACGAATTGATAACCTTTTACCTTTTAGAAGTCGGTTAAAAATAATTTTACGGATTTAGGAATATGTAGGTATTCGCTTTTTTTAAAGATCCTAATAGTCTATAATTATGTTCCGTATAGTTTTTTGGTCCATGATTCTTTTGCGAGCATTACGGTACCAGAGCGTTCCATTCCGAGCATTCGACAACAAGATTGTTTATTTATTTATTTTGAATTTGAACATTCTACTAGTCTTGTTGCTTTAACAATTTTATACGAAGCGGCTATCATCATTACAGGCTGCGCACTGTAATGCTCGGTTATCCCTCACTGGATGCTCGAATCAGAATGTTACATTACTTGCGAATGCTCGCGGTGAGGGAACGCTTATAGGTGAAGTCTATGTATTTGGTGATAACGAAGGAAAAAATCGTCTTTTGCCACGTTTGCTGAGGATATGCTTTCCGAATGACTAACAATAATTATTCGTGTTTGGGCTACTCATTATTTCGAAAAAGCTCTCTCCAAAAGTTACATAAGAAAATTTATTCTTTGTCTACGTTGTCACAAAAAAGGCATTTTCTCACCGCGAGCATTCGCAAGTGATCTAACATTCCGATTCGAGCATCCAGTGAGGGATAACCGAGCATTACATCCAGCGCCGCTACTAGCTTCGGCTTGTAGCGGCATAATGCTGAGACAGGTACCATTTGGCCCCTAACACCTTTCCTTTCTATTTTCTTTATGTATTTTTATGTTTCCTGTACTTTCCTTTAACTGTAATGTGTCGTGTTATGGTTAAGTGTTATGTGGCCAAATAAATATATTTCATTTCATTACAGTGCGTACGTAGCCTGTAATGATGATAGTCGCTTCGTATAAAACTCTTGCAGTTAAGAAATTCATGCAAATACATTAAACACTTTCAGTTTTGAACTCTTCGGTCGGATTCATTACCGGAACATTTCCGAAATCACACGTTATGAAACAAGTATGCAGAATGTTAGGGAATTGATTCTTTTTACAAATCACTAACGGTACAACTCAAATTTTGGATCTTCAATAGAATAGAAATAGATGATGTGTTTAACTCACTTCTGCACTCTCTACAGGAGAACTCTCGAACAATATAGAGTTCCTCATGCTCCGCGTAGTATTGAGTTCGACATAGCAGAACGCTGTACGCCTTACTCTTGTATTACTGCATCCATTGCACTATACAAACATATAAAAACTTTCGTAGTTTGACGAATTCATTATGAATGTAAGCGGGTTAACTACGAACCTACTTTATGTTGGAAGAACACTAACGTTTCATCCCTTAACGAGGGACTTCTCCAGGGTGAGTGCGGTTCGCGTCGCGCCGCAGGTTCGTAGTTAACCCGCTTACATTCATAATGAACTATACAAACAGTTCATACTTTGACCAATTTGTTCCCTATAGTGTGCCCACTGCACTATTCTACAAGAGAAATCTCGAACACTATAGAGTCCCTCATACTCTAACCATTGCTCCCAGTTAAGTGCAACCCAGACATAAAAGGTATTAACCAATATATACCGTTCGCCTCTTGTGGTTAAGAAAGTCATGCAAATTCGATTTAACACTTTCTATTAAGAATCGAGCCACTATTATTCTCATGAACTCAGTTCTGCACTATTCTACCGGAGAAGCCTCGAACACAATAGAGTCCCTCATACTCTTCGTCGGTTCAGCCCTTGCCTTGCTCCGCGTGGTGTTGACTCCTACGTAACAGAACCCTGTATCGACGCCGTGCTCAGTGAGGTACTGCATCCATTGGAGCTGCTTCATCGAAGGCTTGTCTGTATCCGTTTTCACTTCTACGAACTTTATCTGGACGGGACCGGAATGATAGTGTAGTTAAACAAGCTTTGATCGATTTATTTCTGAATATGTATCTATTTATTTATTTATTGATATTTATTTATTTATTGATATGCAAAACAGAAAACAATCGTATCATTAATAATAAATAGAAAAATTATAACTAAGGTTCATAGACTAGATTGTGATCCAAAACATGTATACACCA
The DNA here is from genome assembly GCA_947859395.1 of Eupithecia insigniata. NCBI lineage: Eukaryota > Metazoa > Arthropoda > Insecta > Lepidoptera > Geometridae > Eupithecia > Eupithecia insigniata. The sequence goes on along the minus strand of OX402009.1, from coordinate 1,417,895 downwards.
CATGATTATATAATAGAGCGGTATCTACCCGCATCTTCATACATAATCTATATGTAGAGCTATCAATTTTCAGTTGGATCCTGTCTTAGTTTCGGCGAGACGAAGTTACTACTTAGTTAGTACTTTAAATAATAATTAATAAATAATGTTGGACAATTCACACAGCATTATCTAGCCCCAAGCTAAGCAGAGCTTGTGTTATGGGTACTAGATAACTACTTTCTAGATTTCTACTTTCGCTCTCATAATATTATTGTGAAGCACTTTGGAAGAATAGTTTTATGACCATATCTTTTGTAAAAAGGCTTACTACAAAATATCAGTTTCTTTTTTTCAAATACAAATTATTTGGAAACAGAAAAAATATCTAGAAGATAAAAAAGGGCCGATTTTTGCTCCAACTCGAAAACCAACAACCTAACAAGGTAAAGATTTCTTGTTCAATTCTTTACTTTACATTAAAAAGCTTCAATTGAACAAAAAATCGAAGTGATCACTTTATTTCCCATTTTTACTTATGTAATTATAATTATGTGACGTGTCCAAGAGTCCTGTAAGGTCTAAAGGAAATAAAGCACTTCGAGTTTTGAGTTTTATGAATAGGATAGACGGAACAGATATTTGAATGTTCTCAAAATTTTGTTGTTTTATGTCAACAATGGGTGCTAAAAAGGGGCTATAATTAGTAAGTAATTTTATCTACCTTCTTGGTGGCAGCGTTCCACAGTGTAAGGTCTGGGAAGCCGCTATGTGTGCGTGCGTAGTTCCTTGCGAGGCGCCGGCAGATGGCGCTAGTACTGGCAGCACCGAGACAGCTCGCCACCATGCGGACGTTGTCCCAGCCTATGTGACGCGAGATTCCGGATAGCTCGTCTGAAAGTAGAAACATTCTATTTGACACAAGTTGAGATACAAAATTAGTCTAGAACAGCAATAGTACACGATTCCATGTTTTTTGCCTTTTCCATGGATAGCTTATAAACCGCCATGCCTCGGCCGGTCGTCTATGTCCCGTCTGTCTGTTCGTATAGAAGCTCTCCATATACTTACGTTCCGGTCGTTCCTCCCACGTGCCGCGCATAGTCTCCACCAGCGTGTCGACCGCCATGCTCTCGATCCGCCTCAGCCGGTCGTCTATGACCGTCTGTCTGTTCGTATAGAAGCTCTCCGTGTACAGATCCAGCGGGTGTAGCTGGTAGTGTGATAGGAAGATGCCGGTGACACCGACAGGCTTGCTGTAGATGATGTCCCAGAAGAGAAGGTAGAATATTGTGGTTACTATCCGCCCTTCCCAGTGCTCGCCTGAGGAAAGAGATAATGTTGAATTTCCTAAGGTTTTTCTTTACGGTATTTTTTATTTACTTTCTGTTTAAAAAAATACCTTATAGCATAACCTTCCTTCATATATGATTATTTTGATAGATATGCAATGTTTTGGTGTTTTCTAATACATCATCAGCCCGTAAACGTCCACTGCTGAACATAGGCCTATCCCAAACGACGCAACGAATAGCGGTCCTGATCCGCCTCCATCCAACGACTCCCTGCGACCGATACGATGTCGTCGGTCCATTGTGTGGGAGATCTTCCCATACTCCGTTTCGCATTGCATCGCGGTCGCCACTCGAAAAACCTTTACTCCCTAACGGTATTTGGTTCTACGAGCTATATGACCTGCCCATCGCCACTTTAGCCTGCTAATTCTGAGAGCTATGTCGGTAACTTTGGTTCTTCTACGGATTTCCGTATTCCGGACTCTATCGCGTTGAGAAACTCCGAGCACAGCTCTCTCCATAGCTCGCTGGGTGACTTTGAGCTTATGCACAAGGCCTACAGTCAGCGACCACGTCTCGGGTCCGTAAGTTTTCCAAGTCCATTTTCCTTTATGCAAGACTTTGATATGATGTGAAATGACTCACCGTGTGTAAAAGGTCCGTTGGTGGTGTAATGTATGATGCAGTACTCCTCGCAGTCCAGGAACTTCTTGTCATCTTCCGTGTGCACCTCGAACTTCTTCTTACCTCTCTGCTTGTAGTTTCTACAACAAATAACTTTCTATTAGAGAATATTACCAGTGTATATGGTTATGTTTAGGTTTTTGTCATTAGCGTGCGTAAGCCTCACCGCAATTTCTAATAAATTTAATAACATCTCAAAAATTATGTTCAACTTATTAATTTTGGGACGACGACGTTACTAACTTTTAAAGGATTATGCCACGGCCGTCCCCTCCGTGGGGGATTTTCGTTATTTTTTCCGGTAATCCCCAAATCAAATCGACCCGCCTTGTGGCGTTGTGGTGTTGATTTCCAGAAAACAGATTCCTTATAGCCCCTTTAAATCCCCCCACTGAAAATCTCCCTTATAGCTCGAGCATAAAAAATTAATTAGTTCGGTACAACCTTTACACGTCTCTGCTGCTATAATAATCCCTTTTAACTATTTTATCTACAACGGCTGTTTGATAGCTCGCGGCCAAGCATCATCTCTTTCTGTGATTTTGTGGCATCGTAGCTCTCAAAGGTATGACCTGATCTTAATGAAATTCGGCGAGGAGATAGCTCATATCCTAGTTTTATCCAGAAATAACGCATGCGAAGACGCTAGAATCAAGTTTACTTACTCCATGGGCTGCTTGCTGACATGATCCGCCGTGAACTGGTTCTCTAATATAATATTCTTGCTGGCGGTCTCCACTAACGCCTGTCTGACTGTTGCATCAAGCTGTATGTTTTGTTGTTTAGACAGCTTTATGGCGCGCGGTCGCATCACGTCCTTCTGCTCTTCGGGGATTGAGGACTTTAGGCCTTCGAGGAGGACTTGAGCAGCCTGAAAATAACAAAAACTATTAACCTGAGCTGAGCCACACAATGGATTTGGGTTAAGGCGTCGTTTCGATTGATTTTCATAATTCATTTCTGCAGTATCGTACGTGATCTCATGGACACTCTAGCGGCCGGCGGCGGCGCGGGCATAGGTTTCCAAGCCACTCGAATCTTATGTACATAACTTATGATGGAACTGTTCCTGGCTTAGGACAGGCAAAAATAGCTACTCTAACATATTTGCCAGTCAAGAAAAAGTTTAATTTACAGTTTGATTTACTCGCCTACAGCCACGCAAGTCTCCGCACTCCTCACGTCACAATTAGATTATTGCGCACTCTATAAACAAACACAAGTTGGTCATTTCTCACCTCTCCCTGAACGCCTTAAGAATAAAACTTTTTAATAAACTGGAGCGATCCCTTTTCTGTTTCTGGCTCCTTGCCTGGATTAGTGACGTCGGCGTCGATGGCTGTATGAATAATTTGGCGTATTTTAAAAAACTAAACCGACTTCATATTCCTGAACCTACCTTTTGTTTATGCCGTTTGCCGTGGAAACTGTTTGTTAACATTACAGTCATTGTGATAGTTTGATTGTTTTCAAATCGACTTCGAATCCCTTACTTTTACACAGTTTTGCGGGATAAGTACTAATCCCCTGGGGATAAAATGTTTATGGGACCACCTTGGGATCATTTTCTATACAATAATGAAATATTTTTTAAAATCGTCCATAATTAGCGGAAATATCGCTTAACATACATACAAATAACAACATACAGTCAAATTGGGAACCTCCTCTTCGAATTCGGTTGAAAAGCAGCGTTTCTAAAAATTCTCTAAAATTAAATTCTATCACTGTTAGGATACTATTATCCCAAGGTAACATAGGCTATATTATATTTAAAAAAACTTAGGGGTCCTTACTAAAACTCCAATAACGCAACCCAAGGTGTAAAAACAATAATATTATTTATAATTTAGAAATGTTTATTAATTACCCGTGCGAAGCCATGGTGGGTCGCTAGTATCTATATAAAAAGGTTGTAAGCACCACGAATGGCTGCAAGACTTTTAGAATTTAGGTCTCCAATTCTGACCGCCACTGTACATACAGTACAGAAAAGCTATCTTCGACCGTCACTCTTGCAGTCCATGTATCTCTTACCTCATCATGCCTGAACAGCAGTTTATGCAGTATGAGCGCCTTCTCCGCGAGCCATTCTCCCCTCTTGTGCTGGCGGAAAGCAATCTGGTCGGCCAGTCGCGACAGGATATCCAGCGCGAGCTGGTAGTACACGCCCGTCTTGACTTTCTTTAGCTCCTGGATTCCAGCTTCTAGGATCTTGACGTACAGGTAAGGGGGCGTGAATCGCCGCAACCAAATGGGGAGGGTTTTGTATCTAAAATATAATTAATAAAATTAAAGAGAATGGAACCATTCTTAGTGTATGCCCGCTGTGTCGGCGTGCATATTGTGTTTCCTATAGAAAAATATGCTCAAGATTAAACATTTCTGAAAGGCAAGCGCGCGCGCACTAAGGGCACATTAGCATATTTCTATGCTCTATAATGAGCTTGCTTGCACGATGCGCGGACCGTCCTCTCAGAACATGTACTTCAGATGATCAAATGAGGCCCCTAATCCCATAAGTTATGTGTTTTTTTCATATTACATTTTCACGATTTTTAACACTTTCCAAAATAAACTTATGTATATCTCCATCCTCTCGATGGACCAACGACATCGTACCGGACGCAGGGAGTCGATGGATGGAGGCGGCTCAGGACCGCTATTTGTGGGGTCGTATGGGGGAGGCCTATGTCCAGCAGTGGACGTGTATGGGGTGATATGATGATGTCTCAGTATTCTGTTTCCTAGGGACAGTCTGTCAGATCCACAAACTCTCCACTATACTCCTATTCAAAAGCATTTTTGTATACTGCATTGGTAAAGGGGTTACAATTTGTAACCCCTTTACCAATAAATGTCATGATGATGGGATGATGATTACCAATAAAAATTCATTGTGTTTTGTAACTTACGAAACACCAGTAAAGTGTAATAGTAGATTGTTACACAAGGGTAGTAAGGGAGTTATTACAGAACAAGATCCAATTTGGCGCCAGTGCGAGCTCAGCTCGCAAAGGGCCCTAAATTGGATTGAGTGCACCCGAGATATTTTTACGCGAGCGAAGCGAGGGCGATTATAGTTCGAGGGCACTCAATCCAATTTCGCGCCCTTGCGAGCGCTCGCAAAGGGCGCTAATGGATCGAGTGCACCCGAGAACATAGTTCGAGGGTGTAATAGCTACTTACAACCGAGGTAAGCATTCTACTTTATATCATAATAGCGAGGCAAATAAAACATTTATATACTTAGGTATGACAAAATGTAATTTTTATTAGAAAAAAATAATTATTTATTAAAATATTTTGTTCGAGATGACAGAAATCAGGCGTGCGGACCAGTTCTACATCTGATGAAGTACTTGACATACTGAACTACCACTTTAAACTTGTTTATTACAGTTTTAATTTTTAACTTTAGTTTATTACAGTCGCACAGATCAAATGAAATGAAATGCGGCCATTTCCACTGTTTTTTTTTCAGTAAAAAGTTTTCTTATCATTTTATAAGAAAAGAGATTGTTTCACCAAGGAGTTTTGCATAGCTTGAACTGTAAAGTCTTTACAATTCAATCAAAGTGTGACGTAATGAGATTTGAAAATGGAATTCCTATAAAAATGTACTGTGTTGGGATTACCATCTTACACAGCCTCTTTGCTTAATTTGTAAAACCTTCTTGCCGAGCATTATGATGTAAATTATGTAACAACATTGATATCTGCTATTATAGTGTGTAAGCCTCATATTGGGGATAATTTCTAAGTAAAAGCTAACGGCGCTTAAGACCGAAGGAAGTCCCAGAGTTTTTCGAATTCTACGTCACATGACCTCGTGGCGCAATTGGCAGCGCATCCCGTATTGAGGGAGGGTTGCGGGTTCAAGTCCCGTCGAAGTCGAAAAATTTTGGGATCTTATTAAAATTTCTTAGAAACATTGATATCATCAAAGCAAGTCCTGAAAGCCACAATTTAATAGATCTCTCGTTCGTTTTTTTAATAAAAAAATTAAAAGATTTTGCTACGCATTTGACAAGTGTAATAAAATAACATAAAATGTACATAGTAAACGTATAATGCCACCTAGCAAAACAAAATAATTGCAACAATAAAAAAATTAGTATTTATATAGACCAGTTGACCTATCTGTAGATTATTTACAACAGTCTGCAGTTAGCTCAACTGTTTCAATTGTAAATACTAGTTAAATTTATATATATTATTTGACTGGTATTGTTACCTTGTTGTTTTCTGTTATTGTTAAGTTTTCATTCATAAATGTGTTTGTTGACATAAAATATCTTAGATGCCTATACCATATGAGTAGATAAGAACATAGGTAGAGCGGAAAGTTACGTACCGAACCGGCTCAAGGTCGCGGCTACACGTTAAACAGAATATCAGTCTATCTCAGTCGGGCTGCCAGCGAAGCCTGCGAGCCCGACTGAGATAGACTGAGTATTTTGTCGCGACCTTGAGCCGGTCCGGGACCGAAGTTTCCGCTCTACCTATGTTCTTATCTACTCATATGGTACTATAGGCACCATAATCGCCCTTAACAACAATCTCGTCTGACTTTTGGGCATGTGGTCTGTACCACCAACCACAAACTGACCTCATCATATCTTCCTCGTCAACGTCCTTGTATATTTTGTATACCGTCTCCACCGTCTTGCATTTCTGAACGGAGTCTGTCTCCGCCAGGAAGGTCTCGTAGATAGTGTGAGCCTTCAGATACCTGGAATAACATGCATACTACACATACAGTTAGTATAGGCCTTTTACTCCATAGATGATTACATCAATGATGTTAATGCTTGGCCGGATGTCGCTCCGTTCCGCACTGTCAGTAGTATGTAAGAAATTCAATGTTCTGTTTAGCTTTATAGAAATATTGACATGTATCTAAATTGCATTAAATTTAGATTTAGATAGGCAAAATAACAATGTATTAGACACTTAAGTGATATTATAAATGTGCTAGTGGTTTCTTTTTCACTTCTTCCACTAGTGGACAAAAATTGAAGTGAAGAGAATATCAATAACACCTTATTTCTTATTTGATATTAATAACTATGTTTATAGTATAAAATTTGACTTGTCTAAGTGCTTATTTTGTAAGCCTAAAGAAATAAAGTTATTGATTCTGATTCTATTATTAATTACGCGCATGACGTACTACCTTTAATCCTTTGACCGCCACGACAAAAACTCATTCAGTGTTTTCTACGCCAAAGCACAAAGTTATTTTTTTAATTCTAAACTTCGTTGACGCTTAGGAGTCCTCAGGTGATTTGTCATGTACGAGAGACTATGGCGGTCAAAGGGTTAATAGTCCAGTCATCTTAGTCAAAATTAGGTAAGAATCTTGGAATTCGAGATACCCAGATATAAACTCGTATAAACTTGTATTTTGACATCCTAAAAGCTGTCTCAGACTATTAAAATTTAATGTCAAACGTCACATTAGACCTGTAACTTTGTTGCCAATAAACAATCTGAATCACAAAAATCTATTCTTTGCTAATAATCTCGTTTCCTATGGGTTTTTCGCTATTAGCATTATACATACAAAAAATTCTCTCGCTCTCTGATCTCTATGTCGAAAACGATGCAACGCATAAATATTTTTTTAAACAAAAGGTGTAGGGAATTTTACATTAGATTTCAGTAGTCGCGTACACCATACCATATTTAGGTCTTGAGACAGTTTTTAGGATGTCAAAATACAAGTTTATAGCTAGGTATCTCGAATACCAAGGGGGAACTTACGATGACTGGACTTTAAGCTACTTACTTATTGAACTCATCTCGAGTCCGGAACACGACGGAGGCACTGTCCACTTCCAGCCCCTTATCCACCGGATACGTCTCCCTGCTGATCTTGTCGTTGATCAGCACCAGCTCCAGCTGCTTGTCTCGGATGGTGGAGTAGCTAATACCCAGGAACATGAGGAGATAGAGACGGTGGAACGTGTTGCGGGCGATGTCGGAGAGCTTGTAGCACGTGCCGGCTTTGGATTTCATGCTGAAAGACATAATAATTAAATAAAGATTTTTTTATTTGCCAAAACATGTGTAAATTTACATTAATTTACACACAACAAAGTAAATGCAAGCAACATGCTTGTCCGTAGTCAGTATGCAAATATATTTAAGAGAAAGTGGCATGGAATTACTTAGTATTTACTGAAGTTTATCATTGAAAAAATCGTCAATATTATAATAAAGACTGGATAGTTTTGGATGACTGTAGCGCAGCGTTGACTTTAAAATAAAACTGCTCGTGTTGTCCACAGCTAGGCAAAAGCCACATATATTTCCATAGCTGACGATAATGATATTAGATAATGTTGGATGGTTTTGGTTGACTGTAACGTAGCGTTGACATAAAAATAAAAAAACTGTTCGTTAGTCCACTTCTGGGCAAAAGCCACAATTTTTCCACTGGTAAAGATCACGATTATTAGAGTTATCAGGGCCCATTTAGTCTGCTAAACCAAGCCCTAGGTATATATTCTTGTGCTTTTTAAGTGGACAACGTTTGAGCTGTCATGAAATGACTAACCATTGTTAACTTTATTTATGTTATCGAATAAAAAAAAAATTAATAATGTCAGAAATAAAACTATAGGTGTACACTAGCGCAACTCTATGTGGAATGTTTGTAAACAAACCACAACACAAAAACTAAAACTCGCTTGGCATCGACTTTTAGATATACATAATTGTAAGCAATAAGTATTTATTGAAGGAAGGATCACAATGTAACTTCCGTACAAAAAGGCGCGGCAACAAAATGAATTTTAGGTTAAGTATGGTCGGTTTGTTTACAAACCCCCTTTGATTTTGGCTCATCATCAGCCCGTATACGTCCATAGCTGGACATATGCCTTCCCATACGACGCCACAAATAGCGGTCCGCCACCATCCATGGACTCTCTGCGACCGCTACTATGTCGTCGGTCCATCGAGTGGATGGTCTCCCACGTAGGGGGTTTTGCCATAATCACCACGCTTGGCAGGCGGATTGGTGATCGCAGTGTTGGTGTTTAAAAATACTCAGAAGGAAGCTGCTGCCCTTCCTCTGGTAGGTTCCCTTAGTCTGCGCTCTTACGACATCCACGGGTTGAGTTGGAGGGGTCATATTCGTACGCTGCGGCTCCACAACCTGAACCTGATTTTGGCTAGTGTATAGTATGTTTATCACTCACATATCAATGACCCTCTTAGCATTATTAACCGGCGCTCCGCCCGTAAAGTACTGGCTGATGGAGGTCCTCCGTCGGAAGGCGCTCAGGGCTTCGACGGCGTCCTGCTTTGACTGCATCTTGAGCTTGAGGTCCTTGCAGATCTGCTTGAGTTCATCCGCGCGGAGGATCTTTGCGTATTCCTCGAAGCATAGGCTGTTCATACCTGGGTGAGGGAACATTAATTAGATTCGATTTCTGGCGACTTCAGGGGCGCAACGTGCGAAGGTTCTGCGTTCTGCGACGCAGGTGGTTGCGGGTTCGAATGCCGCATTGGGACTGGTTTGTGGTTTGTATTCTCAGTGTTTTCTATGTATAATGATGAAATACTAGCCTTCGCCCGCGTTTTATCTGGATAAAAAATAGCCTATATGTTATTCTAGGTCCCGAACTATACCCATACCTTTCAGCCTAATCGGTTCATTAGTTTATGCGTGAAAGAGAAACAAATATCCATACATCCATCCATACAAACTTAGACATTTATAATACTATTAGGATAAAAGGAATACGTCCCGCCTAACTAAACATTCATGTAAGAATGTTCTGAATAAATAATTTGTATTATTATTTTATTAAATATTTTCCGCTCATTTCATTATCCTTTAAAGATATTGTTATTTGGTAGGCAAAGGTATAAAGTTTTTGCCAAGTTAATAACATTTAACTGGGTTTGTCGATTTAAATATGCGGAGCAAAGTGACCCACGACTTGTTCTCACAAGGTCCAGTGACCATCCTCCCAAAGAAATAGTTTTACATTTCGACCAACAAAGAGTATGTTGTATACTTTATTGACAAAGAAAATAACAATCAAATAATATAAAGAAATTAAACTAGTATTTACAATTGAAACAATTGAGCTAACTGCAGACTGTTGCAAACAATCTACAGATAGCTCAACTGGTCCATATCAATACCAGTCGGAAGCGTCCCCAAGACGCTGGCTGCATTGCCCCGCTGTATGGCAATGCTAATGCGCTGCGCCAGATACTCACCAGCTCTCGGGTCACGCGTCGCTTCGACCAGGCGCTCAGATAATTTTTTGAAAACCCGGAGAGCCTCGGTACCCCACGGACCTAGGGTCTCGACTCCAAGGGGAGCAAATGCGTAGGCTCTGTCGAGACCTGCATATTTGCGCCTCTTGAGATCCTCGGCCAAATCTGCCGCCGAACCAGCCCTCACGGATGTCCTTGAAAGATGGGAAGGCGCAAGTGTGTCGACACATGTAGCGTCCCACACAATAGGCCTGCCCAGCTCCCAAGGGACTAAAGTCATGCCGTCGGGCCTCTTACCATCGTCACGCAACAGACCATTCGGTTCGAGAATAGCTGGTACGTTAGCGGTGACAAAGGCCCGCCGGATGATGTCGTTAAGGCTGGCATGGCGAGATATCCGACCGGCAGCCCTAGTACACGATAATCCGTGATGACCAAGCTGTTCGACAACAGTACCGCACTGGCATTGATGAGGCGCGCAACACCTTGCACCCAACCGAAGACATGTTGCTATACGGAAAGTTACGGGATCCAATAGAGTGCCAGTATTATATGAAGGAAGTGCTTGCAACCAATGTCCTGACTCCCATTTAGAAACGGCCAGGAGACGGGCACGATCTGCAGAGCTGGAGCACGTTTGTAACAAACAATTCCGTGTCAACTCACACAGAGGCCCGTCCCATTGCCGTTGGGACAAAAGAGATTTTGGGGGAGCAGCATCAGGGCAAGCACTATGCCAAGCCATTCGAGCCTCGTCTAAGAACGAAATTTCGAATGAATTTCCAGGTGAGAATTTTTTCCACTAAAGAACTAGTGCTGTACACGGAAGACAAGAACGCTGGCAGGGCTACACTTGAAATTTTGCGGATACCTAAGCCTCCCAATTTGACAGGCAGGGAGGCCTGCGACCATGCCTTGTCATCGAAACAGATATTCAAAACCGATGATAAAGTATTCTTTATTATGTTGTCTAAGCCTTCCAAGAGCTCGCTGTGTTTCCACAGTTGACAACATCTCAAAGAATACGTAAATTTAGGTACAAACAAGCAAAACCGAATAATTGTAAAAGCCATATGGCTATTAATTTTGAGAAGTCTGTTCGAGGTTTTGTTGAAATTTTGAATTTTCTCATCTACAAATGACTGAAAAGACTCATCAAAAATTGGTGAACCAAGGAGGCGAAGTGAACTTTTATCTACAACTGTAATGTTGGGAGCCAAACTATTGAATTTTATTATGATATTGTTTTTGTCTACACAAGAGTCCGAAATAAAAAGCTCGCACTTTGAAAAATTTAGTTCTAAACCTATTTGCCGAAATTCATCTGTGATGATTTTTAGGTCATTAAAAACTGTATGTTGAAAAGAGTATGTTGTTTTCCACTGCAACTGAACTGCTGAGGGAGATCATTTCAACACATTCTGTTGGCTCAGTTCTTTTAAATTAAATTAATTAAATACTACCGCCGGGCCGTGGGGCCGCGGCGTACGAATATCGACCCCTCCAACTCAACCCGTGGATGTCGTAAGAGCGCAGACTAAGGGAACCTACCAGAAGAAGGGCAGCAGCTTCCTTCTGAGTATTTTTAAACACCAACACTGCGATCACCAATCCGCCTGCCAAGCGTGGTGATTATGGCAAATCCCCCCCTACATGGGAGACCATCCACCCGATGGACCGACAACATCGTAGCGGTCGCAGGGGGCTATTTGTGGCGTCGTACTGGGGAGGCCTATGTCCAGCAGTGGACGTGTAAGGCTGATGATGATGATGAATTAAATACTCTCGACTATTTGTTGTTGGAAACACAGCGAGTTAAACGAAGTCCTGATGGTCCGCTCTGCTCGGGGTGGAAACCGGGCTTCATAGTTACAAAAGTTTGACGACCGGCGCGGTGGGCAAAGGTCCGTCTGAGACAAATGTTGTGAGTTCAATTCCCGCCGCGAGGCTAACTTTTGTATGATCTGTGACATCAGTGCTTGTTCTGGGTCTGGCGTGTGTTATCTATTACATATTAATGTTTCATTTATTAAATAAATCAATATAATCACAATATTATTAATCTATACTCATATTATAAAGAGGAAAGATTTGATTGTTTGCATTGAATAGGCTACGAAACTACTGAACCGATTTGAAAAATTCTTTCACTGTTGGGAAGCTACACTATCCCCGGGTGACATTGGCTATATAATATATCCAAAAAAATTTGGGATCTTGAAATTTTAGTTGAATACCCAAAAATATAATCATATAATAAATAAAAACTACATATATTTACGCGTCGCCATAAAGTTTTTATGAACTGAAATAAAGACATTTCTTAGTAGGAGGAAGCCAACTCTTCTATGCAGTATTTATACAGTTTAAATCTTTTACAGAAATCAGCCTTCAACTCTACCCCATAATTATCAATTTACTGTTTCCCATTAAGATTTTTTAATTGGTGTGTTTTCTAATTTCGCAAGCTAATAATAACCCTTACCTGATACTGCAGAAGGTGTGACAAAGCTGTTTAAAATCAAAGAGTTCATCATCTCCTGGAAGGCAGGTTCACTGATAACCTTCTTATCCGCACTGATCTGAACCACCTGGTCCCTTCGGTACCAGCCCGGCTGCCTCCAGTACAGTCGACAGACCAGTCTCATCCCGGGCTTCGTGACCTGGAAGCAGCGGCCGAGCATCTCCTGGGATGATTCCATTAGAAGATGGGTCAGGGTATGGTCTTTTAGATACTTGTTGATTATTGTAAGGAGAAATATACCTGGAACAAATAGATTATTTAACTTTATTCTTTATTGCATGAGATGAACCATAACAGTACATCTTCAGGCGGTTCCCAGACCCAAACTCGCGCCGCCACCTAATTTATTGTATTAATACGATAAACAAAAGAAAAGTGTTAGATAACTCAAGAGCCATGTAAACAATAAGAAATCAGTTAAATGCATTAAATGCAAACAATTTAAAATTGTTAGAAGTAACTGATTTGTTTTTATTTATTATGTAACTAACATGATTTTTACCAAACCAATTACACTTGTTATAATGTTGGACAATATAAATAATGTTGGACAATGCACACAACATCGTCTAGCCCCAAGCTAAGCAGAGCTTGTGTTATGGGTACTAGATAACTGATATACATAATACAATATATTACATAGATAGATATTTTTTACTATACATAGAAAATACCCAGAACACCGGAGACAAATATTTGCAGATCATAAAAACATTTGTCTCAAGGCGGGAATCAAACCCGCAACCTTCTACGTCGCAGGCGGACCTTCGCCCGCAGCGCCACGTCGGTCGTCCTTTACACTAGTTACTTATTATTAATAATATCATCATGCTTAAACTAATTATAAAGAACATTTAAAAATAAACACACAATAGAAACATAACAGCAATAACAATTTAATGTTCATAAATAGTTTTCAGTTAATGGGCAAATAAATAAATAAATTATTTTATTAATTGAAATAATAAATAAGATTTTGATAATCAGAATCAGAATCAATAACTTTATTTCTTTAGGCTTACAAAATAAGCACTTCGACAAGTAAAATTTTATACTATAAACATAGTTATTATTATCAAATAAGAAATAAGGTGTTATTGATATTCTCTTCACTTCAATTGTTTGTCCACTAGTGGAAGAAGAAGTATTAATTAGTAATATTGAAATGATTCGTGCAGATTAAAATAATAATAACAAAACGCAAGCAGCAGCAAGTATCCTTTCATTCATCACTCTTACAAACTCTCAGGCATACTAACATTAAATTCTTCCATTCATCTGCGAAGATATCACAGTCTGGGTTCTGATCTAGGAGTCTGTTAAGTCCGGCGAGAGTACGAGGCAGTGGAGAGTTGACATGAGTGACGGTTCTACTGAAGAGCACAGAGAAAAGACTGTGGCTTCTGTTGCGCACATAATTGTCCGGAAGGTAGAGCCGAAACATTGCACATTGTTGCCATCTGATCGTACGCTATTCTGGTCTTGCGGGAATTATACCCAAGACACCCTTGGAATCTGATCCCTAATTCCTGAGTTTTTACCCTAACACTTGTAACTATTATAAAAAGTACAAAGTACAAACAAATGTTTGGAATTATACAAAACAGTAGTCTTAATAAACAAATAAAATAAATAAATCATCAGACTAATATATTATAATGAATAATTATAATTTTTACTTAAGTACATGAGTATAACAATGCCTATTTACAGCTGATCTATTTATTATTAATTTACCATTTAAAAAAATCTAAGTTCTAATTGTTTTCCTGTCATGGCTTTGAATTATAATATAAGCACCATTTATTGTAAACTATATTTTTGTAAATTGACATATCCAAGTGTGCTCCTATGGCGAATAAATGAGTAGTATGATAACTGATGATGCAAGCTTTAATACTCCTAGCCATGGTTAGAGAGGCTTTGTCCTGCACCAGCCTCTCAGCCTTACCAGATGCTGGTGCTGGGGACCCACCCACAGACAATAGACCACAAAGACAAATACTAGATGCTTACTCTTATCATCCATGCCCTCACATGCCTCCTTGAACATCTCATCATCAGAATAGACGCGCGGCTGGATGAACGACTCCCGTGCCAAGTTCCTTTTCACCGGTGTTCTTTTAACCACACTGCGTTTCTTGGCCGGAGAGTAAAACTTCTTTGAATTCGGACTTTGGGAACTGTCACCAGAACCCTGCGGAGTCTTAGCAGTCTTTCGCGGCGTTTTAAGTGGCGTCTGCGGTGTTAAATTGTAGATTATAGTGGTTTGAGAGAAATTTGGCTCTCCACCTTCAGATTTGATGTTGTTTTGGCCTAAGTTCAGCTCTTGAGTCGGCGAAGGCGAGTTTTCGTCATCGCTGCTCAAGCATATCACTTCAGGATCTTTTTTGGGTGGGCTCTTCTCAGGATTAGCATATTTGGGAGCTTTCAGTATCGTCGGGGTCTTCACCAAACTTAGGCTGCGACGTTTTTTAGAACCATTGCCGTTTTCGTTCATGACCTTCGCGCCTGAAGGAGGTGGGTTAGATTTTGTTTTGAAATATGTATCGATTGATATTTGCCGGCTCATTTTGAGATAGTTTTCTTGTACACCACATTCCTAGCAGACAGGGTTTCGTTGTATTTTACAGATTACCATACCATAAATAACACTTCACGGACGTAAATTTTTTTATACATGTAGAGATTAACTATTTTTCGCTAAAACCAATCGGAAATTGCATTTTCCCTCGCTTCGATCAACATGTAGAAATGATCTTCGTAATTATGTGCAAAATTATGTGAATGAATCTGCCAGCCCAGACAACCAAAGAGAATACAATACCAGACAACCACCGTCAGTATTGTATTCAAAGAGGAGAATACATTGGATTCTCTTTGCAGACAACAAAAACAACCACAAACTTTAAAGGGATACTAAAAACAACAATGAAGTTGAAGCCATCGACTGAACTGAACTGTCAACTGACACTCACTGCATGAGAGAAATGACATATAGGTTTAACTGAGGGTTTAAAGTTGCCCTAACTAGGACCAAAAACGATACTTCATCCGAGATGTGACGTCTGAAAGTTTTTGCTATTCGACAATAGATGACGCTATTGACAAATATTTGAAAAAAATCCTAACTTTATGTTAAACCTGTTAAATCTAGATGGCCTAAAGAATATTTTCTTAAAGACTACCAGAGGAGCAAGAATCATTGAAGTTGATTAGATTTCTAAACAAATATGTCTCAGTCTCATTTAAAAGTCCCCGATTTGGCGTCTCGGCGTCAGTCTCGTATGTCTCGTCAGTCTCGTCAGTCCCGAAATCAATTCCATCTTGCTTCATCTAAAACTGGGTCTCATATTCAACTGAGAAGGAATCAAAGTAACAGATTATTTTCTGTTCAGAGACTAAGTTATGGTTGGGCGAGAAATCAAGCCAAACTAGTAAGTATAAAATGACAATTATATGTAAAATGTAATGTTGCTCGTCGAACTGATAATCGTTGGGGAGTAAAGGTTCTCGAGTGGCGACCGCGATGCAATGCGAAACGGAGTGTGGGAAGACCTCCCACTCGATAGACCGACGACATCGTAGCGGTCGCAGGGAGTCGTTGGATGGAGGCGCTTCAGGACCGCTATTCGTGGCGTCGTCGTTTGGGGTAGGCCTATGTTCAGCTGTGGACGTGTACGGGCTGATGATGATGATGTAAAATGTTAATGAATAATAACTTGTCAAAAAAAGCGATGTAGATCGCTTCCCAAATTCAGAAAAAAAGTCATATCTCGGTGTAACTTGTTCTTGTCTGCTGAGCATTCTAGAAGGACAGACAGCCTTTACAACTTATTGCAATCTGCAACATTAGTGATGTTATAGTGCATACATTTTTATTTCCTCTATCCTTTATTACATTGTTACTTGTTTTTTATTAATATATTTGTTTTAGATTTTATAATATCTAAGAATAATTTGTACCTAAGTTAGTAGTGTTAAATCTTATTTTGTTATCCGACACTTATAATCTAGGTACTCGTATGTAGGTTAGATGTGGCTGCTTGTTAATGCGGGAATTGCATTCAACAATTTTGTACAAGTGGGTACAATTATTCTATAGGTGCTTGTAACATTGTGTATCTTTCGTAAGTGGTTTTATAACACATAAAAAAAATTATAAGTACATATGTATGTTTTTTTTAATAGTATATAGACCTTCGTTTGACCACAATCTCACCTGATGGAAAGTGATGATGTGGCCGACGCTGTATCAAGAAGATCTAGAAGACACCTGTTCACTCTTGTCTTGAAGAGACCCAGATTTTAATTTACCGGAAAAACTGAAGCAGGCAGCGAGATCCATTCCTTAGCTGTGCGAATGATGTATTATATATAGCGTAGTAGAACGTGTATAATAGGTACGAATAATGAACGTGTATATGTATACCTATCTATACCTACGTGTATTATACGACCTGCAGCCAAATGGTATTTGTCTATTGCGGTCTATGTCCAGCTGTGGACAAGCATAGGCTGATGATGATAGTGAGTAGGTTTTACTTCTTCCACAAGTAGTGGACAAAGAGAAAATCAATAACATGTTATTTTATAATAATTAGTACGGATAGAGTTCCGGAAAACCCATGTTCCGGATCGACTTGAAATTTAGCACACGTACGTTTTTTGATCTCCTGCGTACAAATATGTAAACAAAAATTGGTGCAATGTGTTTTTTTTTTTTCAAATTATTTGGTGTGTTATTATTATTAAAGAAAATTACAATCAATTAATAGAAACAAATTAGAACTTGTACCTATTTAAAATTACACAAATTTGATATTCGAGGTCAAAACTCAAAAATGGGTGCATAATTTAAAAATATTTTAAAGAGCCAGCGACCGCCAGACCCTCTGCATTATATCAAAGCTTTTTTATATTAACTTAGGTATAGCTGTTTATAGTATGTAGGTATAAAATTTGACTAGTCTAAGTGCTTATTTTGTACGTAAGCCTAAAGTAATAAAGTTATTGAAATCTGAAATCATTACACGATTAACTCATCAGGTGAATACCCAACTAAGTCAGAAAGTCCCCAGCTAAGTACTACTTAACTTATTACTATCTGGTCATACACTATCATAGATCTAACTTACTGCAACTTTTATAAAAAATACTTTTTTAGGTACCTGAAATAAAATTATAATAATTATATATATACTGGTAACCTACTGTCTTTTCATAATATCACTACATGGTATAAAACAAAGTCGCTTCCCGCTGTCTGTCTGTCCCTATACATATATGCTTAGAGATCTTTAAAACTAGGCAACGGATTTTGATGCGGTTTTTTTAAATAGATAGAATGGTTCAAGAGGAAGGTTTATATCTATAATTTGCACCCGTGCTAAGCCGGGGCGGGTCGCTAGTGTAGTGTAAGTATATATCCCAAATTATCCTGCGGAGGAAGGCCCATGGTCCCCTGTACCGCAGGTTTTATAAACTTCTCATGGGCACCAGCTTTTTAGCATTAGCTTAAGACAAAAATTGTAAACAATTTGGTTCTTTGCAAGAGAATATAAATAAAGTATTAAATTCAATTGATATTACAAGAATCCGGCTGCTTGGCTACTTACTATTGATCAAACTCCCCGCACGTAATGACGGAGCCTAAACCCAAACAGGTGCGGACCTTCCAACCGACCTACCAATTGAACTCAAGGAAGCGTTTCAATGTGGAGAAAGTGGAGAAACTGCTCAAGAGAATCGTCAACTCTGAGCTTGAAGAGATCGAGTACAGCGACAAGGTTGTGCCCGACCTGTGTTTGACACTGGCCGAGATGGTTCGCACTGCTGTGAAAGAAGAGAAATATGACAGGTGAGTTCTTACCTCCGAAGTGTAAACAATTAAATTGTTTTTTTGGGGGAGGCCTATGTCCAGCAGTGGACGTGCATGGGCTGATATGATGATGATGTGTGATAGTTCGCTATCCCGACTTTGATCTAGACTGATGCGGACAGAGAATTGAGAAAAATATGTACGGGATAAAAATATGATAAGTATGATAAATATCGCTGCCTTGCCATATTTATCGAGTAGGTATTAAGGAATTTATATACTACGTTAGTATATATATACGGGACAAAATGGCTAATCTAAAAATCAACTGCATACATCCTTCAGAATGATTATTTTGGGTGAGCCCCATAATAATCATGTGTACTCCGCCAATATTTATCCTATATTTTCTAGTTAGTTTTAATTAAAAGCCTCAGCAAAATGGGCTAAATACTCATGCTGCGCGCGCGCCGTTATTAAGTAGGTAGTACTTTTAGGAAAGTTTTACTTAAGTAAGTACCTAATATTTATCCAGTCATTGTAATTATTTTACGCTCTCTATAATAGACGTAAAGATACATTATACTATTCATGAGATAAATGTTATAAAAAATTTAAAATGTTAAAATATTACCAAAATATCATTTTACAACAGTCTTTCGGTTATGTCCAGAGCTCGACGACTCTACTGAGGAGTTCCTAAAAAACAACAAAACACAAAAAAATTAGCAGCTCGCTCCGCTCGCTGCGCCGCCGGTATCTTCTCGTTTTTCCGTATTTGTCCTAGCTAGATCGACGACTCTTTCAAGTAATGATAAGCTGGCCCTCATAAGCAGGTAGTATCAGCCCCACAAACTCACGGACCGCCCCTGCTTATATGAGAATAGTTTTGACAAAGTGCAATATAACTATGTTGAACTAACTCATATTTTGAATTTTTTCCTATCCTACTATATTTTTACGAACATTATCCTCAAAGCTACTCTAAGATCAAGCAGCCTACGTTCGTGCCTACTAAATTCGATCCACAATAAGTTGACAAACCTAGCCCCTGCTGGGTTTCCAGCTGTGGACGACCATGAGCTGACGATTATGATCAAAGAGGATACCTACAATAACTATATTATACTATTATGTCAAAGTCGTTTGATTCTGGCCACATAGCATAGCACCATCGTAAACATAGACTACCAAAAAGTTTTGTTAAATATAACGGTGACAACACTGTGACAATAATTATCAGAAATGTAAAGAGTACTTATAAATCTGTGATGTAAAGATTTTGATATTTATTTATGGCAAATAGAGATAAAAGTAAAAAATAGGAATTATGTACATTGTACCTGCAATAGCGGGTGCTGCGGCTTTCTCCTTCATCTATTGTTGTCTCTGCAGGAGATAAGTTATGGAACTCTACCTACTTCTTCATTACAAAAGTGAGTACCACTCCATCACAGATAAAGTACCCTAGCCAATGGCCCTTGCAGTGGTCACGTTTTATAGCCTATTTGGCCTAGGTAGGTATATGTTTTTGTGGTCAACCAGACAGCTTTCGGCCACGGTGTCTTGTATCTATTAACGAGGGTATAGCTTCGTTAATTTTATCTATAAATTGTTACCTAGCTTTGTGTGAACAGAGGGCGAAGGTCTGCCTGAGACGCAAAAGATTGCGGGTTCGATTACACGATTTGTACTTTAAAGATGCTGTATGAAAAATGTTTATATCCTTAAATATCACCGATTTAATTCTTAATTTACAACAAGTTTCAAATAAAAATATGAGACTTAAAGTTGGCCTGGTGGTATCAGGATCGAAAACTACCTACCTAAGTATAGAACGTCATCTAACTCAGTATATGTATATGTACAGTGCGCGTCAGAATTAAGTAACCCCCATGCCCTTGTCTACAAAACATTGAAAGGATACTTATTTGGGACGCCCACTGTACATACTTTGATACAAGGCACAATCTTCGGGACAGGGACAGCAGTAGCGTCCCGCAAGAGAATGGTGTTTTGTTACAAAAGTTATGCAGTAACCGGCTAGGAAAATCGTTGAGTTAGCTCAGCTCTGCAGAAAACCCTTAACGCTTTTACCGCCCAGCAAACATTACCATGTACTAGAGTTGTTTTCGACCTCTCTCCCCTTGGAATCGAAATGTACATATCTTCGCCGGAAGAAAATTAAATAATTTATAAATCCGGCGAATGGGATCGCGGTCCCTTTACCTAGTGGTCCCAATCGACGGAAGACTCATCTTGGTGTGTTATGAAAACTTATTCGTTTGATCATTTCCCGTGAGGTGTCCTGATCACCTCCAGGCATTGATTTTCCCCGCGCATGCGCGCTGCATCCCCCTCTGTCTGGCCACGTTGCGTGCATCTATCAGTTCTGCGAACCTAGGTGAATCATGATGGAGGAACTCAGTACCTAAAAATACTCGAGTCATTATTGAAAAGTGCATATAACAGGGGTCGAAAGGGGGTAATTCCAGTCAGACCTGGAAGTAGAGGCTATAATGTACCTACCTAATTAGTAAGTAGCTATTATAAATAACTAGCTGCTGCCCGCACCTTCGCCCGCGTTTTATCGGGATAAAAAACAGCCTATATGTTATTCCAGGTCCCAAACTATACCCATACCAAATTTCAGCCTAATCGTTTCAGTAGTTTTTACGTGAAAGAGTAACAAATATCCATACATCCATCCTTAATTCCTTACAAACTTTGACATCCTAGGTACTTCCTACTATTATAAATGTGAAAGTTTGTATTGATGGATGTATGGATATTTGTTACTCTTTTTACGCAAAAACTACTGAACCGATTAGGCTGAAAGGTATGGGTATAGTTTGGGACCTGGAATAACATATAGGTAGGCTATTTTTTATCCCGATAAAACGCGGGCGAAGGCGCGGGCAGCAGCTAGTTTATAATATTAGTAGGATATACATAGGATAGGTTTCATAGGTATAATTAGATACCTAGGTAAGAGTTATATAAATAAGGCTATCAATCCATAAATAATATATGTACGTGCGTTGCCTACCATACCATGCATAAGCAATAGAATACCTACCTAACTGCATCTGATTCTTAAACTTTTTCAGACACTATGGGCTAGGCAAGTAGGCATACACATACATACGTGGATTTCTGTAGCAACCTCCGATTTTGAAAAAAAAAGCTGGACAATCCACACAGCATTATCTAGCCCCAAGCTAAGCAAAGCTTGTGTTAAGGGGTACTAGATATATTTTATTCAATATATATATATATATATACATACTTATTTTTGTATTATACATAGAAAATAGGTACCTAGAATACCCTGAATAAATATTTGCAGATCGTACAAACATTTGTCCCAAGGTGGGAATCGAACCCGCAACCACCCGCCACGCCACAGAGATTGTCAAATAGTTGGATTTTATTTGTCAACTCGCTCCAATGATCATACGCCTACTTTAGTACGAGTTGGCGAACTGCTAAAAGCCAACAAATGCGATGTGCAATGACTCATACCAACCTTTGGTATGAGTCATTGCACATCGCATTTGGTACGGGTAGGTACATTAATTTTTGTCATTAATCCTAACTACCTAATATTATAAAATTCGAAACTGTGTTTGTTTATGACGACCTCTGCGGCGCGGTGGGCGAAGGTCCGCCTGCGACGCAGGAGGTTGCGGGTTCGATTCCCGCCTCTTTAAGTTGACTACGGAAGACCGAATCTTTAATAAGGTTATTCGCCGTAGGAAGTACTCCTACGGCGAATAAATGAGCGCGAGTATTTATTAGCATAGTTGAATTGAAAGTACCAAATTCCTTGGCGCAATTGGATAAGTCAATTTACAGTGCGACAAAATAGTGCCCCCCAGTGCTCTAAGAAAATAAATAGTGCCCCCAGTGCTCTAAGCACAATAAACAGTGCCCCAGTTCTTTAAGGTTATCATGGTCTTGAAAATACACTTGCGAGCTATAAACTGGAATCATTTCATCGCTGGTTTCTGCAGACCATATTTTACAGTTTTCATGGAATAAACTGCAGATTGGTGTATACCATTTGAAAAAATTTTTTGTTAGCTTTCGAATGGTATAAAAATTTAATTAAGTTTCCTACCTTCATTTAGTGAATTATTACAATAGGTCGAAGTTGTTTAAATTAATAAGAAGTAATATGAAACTATCAAAATTTTATTTAAAATCTTTGTTATTTCCCGCTTAATATTTTGTATTGCCCCCCCCTGGCCCTAATGACTGCTTGTAAACGGTTTTTCATTATGAGTTTCCTGATGGAATCCTGTGGAATTTCCTGCCACTCTTCGATAAGAGCAGTTTTTAGGTCTTCTATTGACGCCGGAGCTGGAGATCTTCCTCGTACCCGCCTTTTCAGCTCGTCCCACAGGTGTTCGATAGGGTTCATGTCAGGGCTGGCCAGTCTATTGTGGGAATCCCGACTTCTTCGAGGTACTGTCTAGTCGCACGAGCGGTGTGGCAGCGGGCATTGTCGTGCATTAGCAGGAAATTTTCGCCATTAAACCCGGCGTAAGGGAGTACATGGCCCAGCAGAATGTGGTTGACATACCTTTCTGCGGTTAGTCCTCCTCCCCGACCTCCACCGGGTACGAATACCAGCTCCGTTTTAGCTTCAATTGAAATCCCCGCCCACATCACACAAGACCCACCCCCATATGCCACTGTTTCCGCTATACAGCATTGTGCGTATCGCTCTCCCGGTCTCCTGTAGACTCTCCGTCGACGGTCGCTGCCATGCAGGCACATCCTAGTCTCGTCCGCGAACAAAACTCGGCTCCATTGCTGTATATCCCAATCTAAGTGATCACGAGCAAACTGAAGTCGGGCTTGTCGGTAGGCTGTAGACAATTTGTGTCCCGTTGCTGGCCTTTTTGGGGTCAAGTTAGCTTCTTTGAGTCTTCGCCTCACTGTCCACTCGCTGACAGTTCTCCCTTGAACTTCTCCGAGCTCCCGCTGGACGTCAACGCCGGTTAGATGTCGATTTCGGAGAGAAATGCTGACAATAAATCGGTCATCTCTCGCCAAAGTGCATCGCTGTCATCCAGATCCTGGTCTTCGGACTAAGTTTCCAGTCTCTCTAAACCTCTTGTATACTTTGGAGACACAGGACTGGCTCAGATGAAGCTGTCGAGCGATAGTACGCTGAGAGAACCCTTGCTGGATTAGGGTGACGATTTGAGCGGCTTCTATTGGTGTGGTTTCCATTTTCTTGTAATTCCAGTATTTTGAGTGACGTGATATATTGGACCGATGACAAAATTGCATAAATTCCCAGTTTTTATAGGGATTCAGGAGTTTGAAAAAATTGATGTTTCGTTCCAAAAATTTATGTCTTTTGTTTTCACGTTCCATGACATATGATGAACATTTTTTTCGCTAAGATATCGAAAGAGTTTGAAAGCTTAAAAAATTATTTAACGGGGAGGGGTAGCCCTAGCTAAAGGAAAGCCCACTCACTTCAGTTAAATAGTTATATTTCACAAAATTACGACTCGAACAATTACACACACAAAACGTGAGGACACAAGGAAGAAAACAATAGTCAGAACACGGGTAAATACACTAATACACAGAATAGGTACACTTTAGAGTCACTTTTACATATACGGTAGACCTCTTTGAGCCGAGAATCGCGGAAGACTTTGTATATTCGGATGACGTGGTTCGCGCGTAAGATGGAAATCTCGACTGGCCACCCCTGCCGGCGACGGCGGGTGCGTCCTTTTCCCGATCGCCTTTCTTCTCCGCGTCTCGGTGTTTGGCGGGAACCATCGCGTCTCGGATTGGTCGGCACAGATCGCGTCACGCATCTAACCTAACGGACCGGCCAGTTCCTAGAACTGTCGCCGGCGCGAGCCCCCCAACACGATGCCGTCTACCTGCCTACCGCTGGCTTCAACTACCACATGTCTGACTAACCCTTACTGCTACAATCTCCCCCTATAACCCTACAGAGCGCCCTCGCCGTGGGGTTAGCACTCCACTAGCACCCTGCGTGGCTTGCGTCTACCGCGCCTGCGCTTCTCCCGCGTGGGAGGTTTTACCGGTCCAACGTAAGGCTCAGAGTGTGGGACGTGGTACCATCCTATCCCTTCCCTAGCTTGGGTACTCTTTAATGTGTTCGCCGTCTGACCGACTATCTTGATTCTCTTATTATATGGGCCGGACCGTGGCCTCCCCCTAGAGAGCTCGTACGGCTCCGGGCGGTTGATGTTCATGCATCGCTGCTGCTCGGCCTTCTGCAATGCGATATCGGACTCAGCTTGCATTAAGTTCGCCCTGAACGTGCTAAGCGGGATGTCTTGCACGAAATCGTACGAACGTCCGGGTTTGTCGGCGAACTCCCACTTACCTCGTCCTAGATTGAGTATCATCCCTGCCTTCGAGATGAAACCCAAGCCGAGGAGCGTTCTTGTTTCGGCCCCAGGTATTACCATGAACTCAGCCACGATTTCGCGGCCTCCTAAATACACGGGAACCTCGGTGGTCAAAACATTTCGTACATTCTGGGTGCCGTCAGCTAAACGAATACCTACCTCAACTTGCGCGAATTTCGCCCCGCCCTCCATTAAAACATGGTACAACGCTGGGCTAGCGATGTTGTGCGTAGCACCGGTGTCCACAAGTGCTATGCCGCACCTACCCATCGTACCTAGTCTTAAACATGGTGTCCTTACCACAGGTGGCGGCGCGCGCGCGGGGTTGTTATCCTGCGTAACGGTAAAGTTTCCGAATCGGGCCAGAGGAGTCTCGGAGTCCGTTCTATCTAGATTGACGTGCGCCTTTCTACGCCCGCGTCTCCTATTGTAGTTGGCCACCTTGCTATCTCCCCTCGGATCAACATCGCGTTCATGCACCCGTTTGATATCAGCGATGTTTAATTCGGCTCTTTGCTTCTCCGCGTTACAAACCCCGCATTTCGAACGGATAACCCCAGGTTTTCCGCACCCGTAACACTTAAACGTAGTCCCTGCCTTATCCGGTTCGCTTTTGCTAGCACTGGTGCTCGGCTTCCTACTATCCGTACTTGTACTAGCTAATTTGTTACGACGGCGACATTCGTCGGTGGCGTGCTCAAACTTTCTACAAACCGAGCAGCGGGCTTTGGCGTCTAGCTCGTGCGAAGAGCTCGCGTTAGGGACAGAATTTTGATTGCTAGGTGTAACACGTGACGCGAGCGGTGCCGACTTCGACCGAGTATCCTTCGCGGTCTCCTCCGTGATTCTCGCCTTATCCAAGAGGTCGTCTAAATCTATAATCGATTCACGCGGCACTCTTTTCTTGATCCGGCGGTCGAGGAGTCCGTATACAATGTCCACTTGGACTTCCTCCGCCAACCGATACGGTAGCTGGGCCAGAAGGGCTCTTTTCGCACAGATAAACCTTTCACTGACCTCACTGTCCTGTTCACCTTGAAATACATCCCGAAACAGTTGGTGTGCCGGCCGTGGCGCGCCGTACATGGCGCGCAGCCGCCGCTTGGCGTCCGTCCACGATGCGACGCGAGCGCGAACGCCGCGCCACCATACGGCGGCGTCCCCTCCAAGCAGCATGGGAAGCCCGCGCAGCGCGTGCTCGTCCGACACGCTTGCGCAGTCCTTGTAGATTTCGACGGCGTCTAGGAAAGCTTCTAAAACCTGGGCGTCCCGCGACGCGCCGTCGAATCTCGCCGCGCACCTCGTAAAGTTGCCGGCGGTTGTGCCACTGTTGCCACACAGCGGCGGGGCAGCGCTCGATACCGGCGCTGCTGGTGAGGATACCCCGGAGTGTTGGCCTCCACGGGGTACCGTCATAAGGGCGCTAACGAGGGCTTTGTTGGCCTCAGCCTGCGCTTTGGTGATGGCCTCCATCAATGTAGTCAGGAATTGGTCAGAGTCTGTAGGTATCATTAGACCGCGCGGCTGCTCTGGCGCCTTGCCGGCTGCGACGGGCCCCTCTACGATGCTGTTCGTCTCTGACCTCTCTTCCGCTCCAGTCAATGTACCTTCTTCTTCATGTTCCGACTGGTTTTGTTGTATCCGAGCTGCCCCATTACGTGTGAGCGGCATTTTAGCGTCGTTCGTCACGTGACACACGTGCCGACTGAGAAATGCTTTCGCTCTCCCGCGTAAAGCACTCGGCTACTCGTACGTATCTGCGTG
This sequence comes from Eupithecia insigniata, assembly GCA_947859395.1. Taxonomy (NCBI): domain Eukaryota; kingdom Metazoa; phylum Arthropoda; class Insecta; order Lepidoptera; family Geometridae; genus Eupithecia; species Eupithecia insigniata. The sequence goes on along the minus strand of OX402009.1, from coordinate 1,391,168 downwards.
GTTCGGCCACTTAGATGGGCGCCAGATTTAACGGGGAGGGATAGCCCTAGCTAAAGGAAAGCCCACTCACTTCAGTTAAATAGTTATATTTCACAAAATTACGACTCGAACAATTACACACACAAAACGTGAGGACACAAGGAAGAAAACAATAGTCAGAACACGGGTAAATACACTAATACACAGAATAGGTACACTTTAGAGTCACTTTTACATATACGGTAGACCTCTTTGAGCCGAGAATCGCGGAAGACTTTGTATATTCGGATGACGTGGTTCGCGCGTAAGATGGAAATCTCGACGGGCCACCCCTGCCGGCGACGGCGGGTGCGTCCTTTTCCCGATCGCCTTTCTTCTCCGCGTCTCGGTGTTTGGCGGGAACCATCGCGTCTCGGATTGGTCGGCACAGATCGCGTCACGCATCTAACCTAACGGACCGGCCAGTTCCTAGAACTGTCGCCGGCGCGAGCCCCCCAACACGATGCCGTCTACCTGCCTACCGCTGGCTTCAACTACCACATGTCTGACTAACCCTTACTGCTACAATTATCTTTAAAATAATATACCACAACCTACAGTTTATTGCATGGAAACTGTAAAATATGGTCTGCAAAAACCAGCGATGAAGTGATTCCAGTTTATAGCTCGCAAGTGTACATTTGAGGTCTGCCCGATTCGCCGACCCCTAACTGCCTTTACAAATGTTTCACTCGGGATCATTAAGCCTTCAAAACAGAACTTTTGTATAAATTATATTGACAAAGACTACCGTACTTCATTGATAGGAACTGGAACAAAGGTTTAAAAAAAATCTAGCGTGGGGAATCGAACCCGAAGCCTCTCAGACCTTCGAGAGGCCACCATAACTTTTTCAACCTAATTGAACTATATAGCTCATTTTATCAGGGCTGCTATTAGGTACCAAACTCAACTAGGCACCCTGGCATCCAGGTGGATGCTACAGCATAATAATCACGTAACGAAGTTGCGGGCAAAAGCTAAGCTAGTTTTGCGTAATGTACAGTGGACAAAAAAATTTTGTGAAGAGAAAATCAATAACATCCTTTTTCTTATTTGATAATAATAACTATGTTTATAGGTAGCTGTTTAAAGTAGATATAATATTTGGCTTATCTAAGTGCTTATTTTGTAAGCTTAAAGAAATAAAGTTATTTGAAATACCGCGAAGAGAAGCAAGTGGTCCAAAATAAAGTTGTTTCTCTTATTTTATTTCAGATACAGAATCCTCGTAGCAGTCAGCATCGGTCAGAAGCGAAACCAGGGCGTCCACATGTTTCATTCTTTTCTTTGGGACAACGAGCGAGATGCGTATGCCGCACACAATTTCGAGAACCCCCATCTATTCGCCAGCGTCGTCGTCTATGGAATCTATCTAGATTAGACTTGGATACTATGAAGACACACTAGATTTTAAAGACTAGATAGAACCTAGACACACTTAGTTGTTGGATCATGATCGCAAGTATGATTTATTGGCAAAAAATGGCATTACCTCATACGTTAGGTTTCTGTTAATATACCCGATTCTTACAATACAATGCCAGGTTTCGAAGTATTCATACACTAGGGTATTGAATGTATAGAGATACCTTGAGGATCCGACACACCTGATTTTTATAGTTACAGACAAGATTTATACAATCTATGACAATGGACGCAATGATAGGCACGAATGTTAAACAGAATGGACAGAGATTATCTAAATTATTTAAATTCTCAACTGGAAGGGACACCTCAACCTCAACGACACCATTTATGTCTGAACTCACTAGCAAACTGCAGACAATATCGAGAGAAATAAAAAATGGACTAATGAGTACAATAGACCGCACGGGAATCAAAAATGGACTCAAGAGTACAATAGACCGAACGGGAATCAAAAATGGACTCAAGAGTACAATAGACCGAACGGGAAACAAAAATGGACTCAAGAGTACAATAGACCGAACGGGAAACAAAAATGGACTCAAGAGTACAATAGACCGAACGGGAATCAAAAATGAACTGAAGAGTACAATAGACCGCCCTGGAATAAAATATGGACTGAAGAGTACAATAAGCCGCAATGAAATAAAAAATGGACAGAAGAGTACAATGAACCGCATGGAAATCAAAAATAGAGTGAAGAGTGCAAAATACTGCACAGGAATCAGAAATCGTCTTAAAACACAGTGCCGCCGTCGCCTTAATGTCAAAAAGGGACTGCGAAAGTCGATGAAGCACACAAAAAAGGGACTGGAAAGTACGATGAGCATCGCAATGATATCTTGGCATAAGCTAAGAACAAAGTGTCGAGATTTTATAGACATGGTGAAAGAAACCTCATTCAATTTAAATTTTAACGTTTCCGTAAACAGATAGTGTTGAGCCCGTGGCGTGAAACATTTTATCAATAAAACGTAATTCTGTTTCTAGGTAATTCTGATTACCTAAGGTTCCATTAAAAAATCTGTAAAATGCTATTGATATATTTAGTTCGGTGCATTTTTCTTATCATCCTTTCATTTTTGTGGGATTCTGAGGATAATTCCTCCAGTGGATTAATGTCTTGTCATTGTCACCCATCCATGCTGGAAATTAATTTTATTACTATGGGTATTCTAATATCATAATTATATACAAAACTTTAAGTTTACTACTATAACATAGTAATGGTTTAAGTAGTCAGTTTTACTAGCACAGTCAATGAATGTGAACAAAGACATGTATTAATGAAAACTTAACAAAAACTGATAACAATAACAAAAAACAATAAGGTTTACAGCAAAGCTATCACATAAAACTAAAACACAACTTCAACAACGCATACCTTATCTCGTAGCAAATAGGTAACTAATGTTTTAATTTGAATTCGAGAACGAATGAAAGATCAATTAAATGATGAATGAAAAAGCTTTCAAAACCAAAAATGGTTTATAGTTTCTTTGCTGTGCTTAGATGATACCAATTTCGTAAAATATTTTTCATCCCCCCATCTCGGAAAGAGTATTTTTGCTCTTTTAAATCTGGGTGCAAAAGTCGTTTTTATCCGCTAGAGGATAAAGTAAATTGAATTTAGAACATTGTGTGCACTAAGTTTGTGAATTCAAAACTTCATTAAACCTATTTACTTCTACCTCCATGGTGCCGAATTTATCATACCTTTTTTAATTTGTTAAAAAATCAGACTCGGAACGGGACCTTCTTCGTGTACTTTTTTTAATTTGCTTTGCGTCATATTGTTAACACCATAGGTTAAAAAAAAGAAACTTGAAAACAAGTGACAAACCCAAAATGAGTGATTCTAGCGTCGAGGAAGTTTATTTGACGCCAACAGAATTGACTGAAACTGTTAAAAATGCGCAAATGAGCTTTCTCCCTCAACAATCGAGCGAGAACACGCGAGAAGTATTTATAACAGTAGGATATGTTTAACACGCGGCGACTAGCTAAAGGAGCTAAAACTTTCTCAGAAAACGTTTTGCTGGCATATTTGATTGATTAACCGAAACCAAGAAATCAAACACTATGGAGGAAAAGACTGAGTACGTAGGTTAGGTATAGGTACGTAGGTACCTACTCAATCTTTTTTGCATTGAGTCATTTCCTCGCTGAAGTGGGATGAAAAGTTGTGTGCGTTACCCCAGCAGAAAAGTTTCTTCTAGAATGGAGTGAGTTCCACAAATAATTCGTGCGTTCTATGCAGTAAATGTGCGTCTAGTTAAAAAAATTATGCATGTTCACGTTTTGGAATAAAACGCAAAATTCGTTTCCTGCTGGGGTAACGTTTTTCCAGCACAGCTATTCTAACTCGATCGAAAAGTTACCGTGACTCGAAATCCGCGCGAAATTCAAATAATCCGCGCGATATTCAAATATTTTACCGGTTTTTAATATTTTCTGCGTTCTACAAGCAATATCAATAGCAGAAAAGTAGTTTACCGTAAATCGTAAAACATTTTCTATGAACCCATGTTTTAACTAATTTCGATTCGACTCGACTTTTGATGAAATTAATAATTTATGAGATATTAGAATGAAGAAATATTTAGTAACAATTCCGCGTATAACCTTCTCTGATAGTATTCATCAAAGTAAGTTGTCTACTAGTTTCGTCTCTCCACGAGACATCTTCAGGACACCACAATACTCGACCTTGACATTGAGATTGGTAAGCACAGCAACACCGACAGAGTCCCGCCAGTGATGTTGCCTCTCCGAGCTCCGCGCGCCAAGTGAAGCATTGCCCGCAAAACCCCCCTTTATATTGTCACGGATCAAACAGTGCGCACACAAAGTTCATAGTGTGTGTGTGGCAGTACTATTGTTTGAAAAGATTCGTAATAACGGTGACCTAGGCAAACCTGTACTAAGTTCATTCAACAGTGTATTATTACTATATTTTGTAATTTCTAAATTTTCTAAGACTGACATCCTAAATCCCTTATCACAAGTATGTAAAATAGAAAAACAATGATTTTGACTTAAAGAATGACCAGATTCCAATAAATGTTTTGCAAAGTTAGATTTTTCTGGATAATTGTTTCTATAAGCAGCTAAATGTTCTTTATACCTAACCTGAAAACTACGACCCGTTTGACCTACATAAATACCATTACATTCGTCACATACCAACTTATAAACACCCGATTTTTTATTGTTATCTAACCTATCTTTAACGTTACAAATCTGTTTTAATAAATTGTTTGTTTTGAACGCTGCGTGTACTTTATGTTTAGACAAAACTCTTGAAACTCCGTCACTCAATGGACCTAAATAAGTTAAACTGCCCACAAATTTGTCTATCCTTTCTGGAGCTACGGGATACAATAAGGAACGGATAATGTTTTGTTGTTTACTTCTTATTAAACCATCAACCATCTTTCTACTATATCCATTACTTTCAGCCGTGTGGTAAATAATAGATAGCTCTCTGTTAAAGTTCTCCTGAGATAAGGGGACTGACATCATTCTATGGACAAAACTACGGTAAGCTGATAGCTTATGTTGGAATGGATGACAAGATGAATTTGGTATTGTAATATCTGTGTAAGTAGGTTTTCTGTAAATTTGAAAATCATGCCTATTGTTACTTTGATGAATACTATCAGAGAAGGTTATACGCGGAATTGTTACTAAATATTTCTTCATTCTAATATTGTGCAATGGATTTCCGCAAAGTAACGCCTGAATCTATTATTTATCTTAGATCAGCAGGTACAGCTGAACAGGCAAAATTATACATCAAACTCACTCAGTCACATCGTATTGCAGCTCAAAATGTATGGTTCAATCAACAGTGTAAACATTTGGGGGTTATTCCATCTTACATTAAAATTAGAAGTAATACAAATAGTAGGGCAGCTAATGTTGCTTTGATAAGGGCTAGGAATACTTGGTTAAATGAGGAAATAAAACATTGGTTTACTATCAGAGACAACTATAAAACTCACTTGGGAGTTTTACACATGGAGTTAGCTTATTCCTTACACAACATAGAATTTGATTTACTAGATAATAAAGCTAGGGAATACGCTGCTGAGTCAGCCCACAGGAAATATATAATTCAGACAGGGAAATTAGATCGATTAGTTAGAGACAAACAGAGGGTAGACCGACTAAGGGGGAATAGTAATACTGTGCAGCAACCATGTCCTCATACGTTCTATCAACGCGTAGAAAATCATAGTGGCGTCCAGTTCACAACTTCAGAATTATCACTGTTAGAAAAGGGTCTTAAATACAACTTACAACCAGTTTTAAATAAGAAAACTTTGGAGATTTTGGCTGTTGATTCAGAGATGGCAATTGTTAGGGGTAAAGCTAACGAAGGGGTTAAACATGAGGTAGCCTCTTTAATAAAGAAACCAATTAGTTCAGCTATAGTTCCAAGTTTACCAAGGGAATTAAATGTTTTTAAATCTTTAAGGAATAAGGTAGATCAAAATAGCTTAGTGATAACAAAAGCAGATAAGGGTAATACTGTAGTTATCTTAGAAAGGGGTACTTATGTGCAGAAGGTTAATGAGGTTATACAGGGCAATGATTTTGAATTATTGAATTCCGACCCAACCAAAGTTTTCACACAGGAATTAAAAGAAATGACAAAAAACTCATGCTTTATTTCTCCAAACTCTCTTAAATATTTAATTCCTATGAATCCAAGAACACCAATGTTGTATGGTTTACCTAAAATACATAAAAATAATATTCCAATCCGGCCCGTTGTCTCTTACATAGGAGCACCAGCATATGGTTTATCAAAATATTTAAATTACGAATTAAAAAGTAGATCTAGATTCAATCCAAAGTATAGCTTAAAGAATAGTATGGATTTGGTCAACAAAGTTAAAGATGTTAGCCTGCCTCACAATGCAAAGTTATTATCGCTGGATGTAGAAAGTTTATTTACAAACGTACCTTATGAGGAGAGTTTGATAATATTGGAAGGACATCTTGAGCGACAACGAGTACTTCCGGCAGAAAAGGAGGAGTTAATATCTTTGACTAGAACTTGTATGCAACAAAATTACTTCCAATTTGGCAATCAATATTACAAACAGAAAGAAGGGTTAGCTATGGGTTCACCACTAAGTCCACTTATGGCAGACATTTTCATGGACAGTTTTGAGAATAAAAACATTATAGGGGAATCAAACATTTTATATTATTATCGTTATGTAGATGACATTATCATATGCTGGACTGGAAGTTTGCGTCAAATAGAACTGTTTGTTAACAAACTTAATGCAATTCATCCAAAAATAAAATTTAAACTTGAATTAGAAATTGGTGGTTCACTGAACTTTTTAGATTTGACAATAACTAGGTTAAACAATAGGCATGATTTTCAAATTTACAGAAAACCTACTTACACAGATATTACAATACCAAATTCATCTTGTCATCCATTCCAACATAAGCTATCAGCTTACCGTAGTTTTGTCCATAGAATGATGTCAGTCCCCTTATCTCAGGAGAACTTTAACAGAGAGCTATCTATTATTTACCACACGGCTGAAAGTAATGGATATAGTAGAAAGATGGTTGATGGTTTAATAAGAAGTAAACAACAAAACATTATCCGTTCCTTATTGTATCCCGTAGCTCCAGAAAGGATAGACAAATTTGTGGGCAGTTTAACTTATTTAGGTCCATTGAGTGACGGAGTTTCAAGAGTTTTGTCTAAACATAAAGTACACGCAGCGTTCAAAACAAACAATTTATTAAAACAGATTTGTAACGTTAAAGATAGGTTAGATAACAATAAAAAATCGGGTGTTTATAAGTTGGTATGTGACGAATGTAATGGTATTTATGTAGGTCAAACGGGTCGTAGTTTTCAGGTTAGGTATAAAGAACATTTAGCTGCTTATAGAAACAATTATCCAGAAAAATCTAACTTTGCAAAACATTTATTGGAATCTGGTCATTCTTTAAGTCAAAATCATTGTTTTTCTATTTTACATACTTGTGATAAGGGATTTAGGATGTCAGTCTTAGAAAATTTAGAAATTACAAAATATAGTAATAATACACTGTTGAATGAACTTAGTACAGGTTTGCCTAGGTCACCGTTATTACGAATCTTTTCAAACAATAGTACTGCCACACACACACTATGAACTTTGTGTGCGCACTGTTTGATCCGTGACTATATAAAGGGGGGTTTTGCGGGCAATGCTTCACTTGGCGCGCGGAGCTCGGAGAGGCAACATCACTGGCGGGACTCTGTCGGTGTTGCTGTGCTTACCAATCTCAATGTCAAGGTCGAGTATTGTGGTGTCCTGAAGATGTCTCGTGGAGAGACGAAACTAGTAGACAACTTACTTTGATGAATACTATCAGAGAAGGTTATACGCGGAATTGTTACTAAATATTTCTTCATTCTAATATTGTGCAATGGATTTCCGCAAAGTAACGCCTGAATCTATTATTTATTTTAATTTATGAGATGTATTACTGTGAAGAGTGTAAAAGTGAACATCATTACCGAAAGCCCCATTAATCGTACTTCATTGGAACATAGACTCATAGGAAATGGTCAGCGATTTATGAAAAACTACTTTTTAGGTCGTTTTATTCCTTGTAGAACGCAGAAAATATTAAAAACCGCTAAAATATTTGAATTTCGCGCGGATTATTTGAATTTCGCGCGGATTTCGAGTCACTGAAACTTTTCGATTGAGTTAGAATAGCCGTGCACGAGGAATATTCTAAACGAATGACCCTAGACAAATTTGACTTATATGGTCAGATAGCTTATATTTGTGTATAAATGTGGGCCTAAACATAAAATTTGTGCGTCTTTAGGTTTTTGAGATATTCAATTTCCTGCTGGGGTAACGTTTTGCAAAAGCTTGTTTCTCGGAAACCATTGAATGTACATCTACAAAACGTTACGTTACGTGTTGCACTCGAGTGCAAAGATTTTTTACCTCGTGCTCTTTTGATTCCCTCGCCGACGATCAGGATTCTAATTTTTGAATCACCCGCTGCGCTCGTGATGAAATTTTTGAATCCTTCGCTTGCTCGGTCATCAAAATTGAGCACGCGATTAAAAAGCAACTTTGCACTCTTGTATAAAAAATTAACTTCCACCAATATTCCTTGGGTTTTGTAACCTCTCTGTAGGTACATATACAATACAATAAAAAATATCCAGGTTTTTGAATCGGAGTATAGATATTAACTATCCGCGGGTTCAATTATCAAGTACAATTAAATTAAAGAACCATGTACTTCTCAACTAATTTTAGCGCACTCCAATGGGTAGTTTTGGCGTTATTTTCGCCTGAATAACTCACAATCTGTACCCAGAGTAAATCTATCTGTGCGAGAGGGAAGGAGCAGTTAGGTAGGAAATAAAAGGCATCAGTAAGCATTTTTACAGACCATACATATTTATTAATCCATTTCATAGTAAAGATATCACACTGGCCCGCCCTTACAAAAATAACTGTGAAATACATCAACGACCCAGCTATCTAGCGCTGGCGTGACGGCGCAACGCCGCTACCCGCTACCTATCTTGGAGCAATCCTTCTCAATAAATAAATATTGGCATCAATTTGTTCGACACTAACCTACAACAATTTGGACACGTTCGACGGCGCGGTCACCCCAGCCCTCAATACTATTGATTTCTATCTTATTCTTACAGAAGAAATTTCAGAGATAATTCTAAACCATTATACAGGTTGTTATAGGTACAATTAATTAAATATGTTTACATAAAAATTCGCACATATTTGACACACAAAGCGAAGATTATAATGGATAAGAAGACTAAAATTAGCTAAGATATTGGTCCGAGACACTGAAGCGAGATATCCGCTTATGGTACGGCACTAGCACCAAGCCACCGTACGATAAAAGAAAGCTGAGTTCTGCCACTCGTGATATTACACAATACAAAAGCTTCTGTGATCTGTGGTACATCACAACCATCGGCAGACGGTACTCTCGCTAAGCCAGCTTCTCTGCGCTCACGCACACTAGGCCAATGCAAAATAGTTCAAAAAGGGTAAAACTTTTATAAAAATTTGAGTCTGTCTATGAGTCAGTGCAGATGGCGTTTCCAGCTTAACATCCGTGAGCGCCGTGCGTCCTCGCGGGCACTTGAGCAGCGTGAAGTGAGATTTACTCCGGCGGACCGGACTACGTTCAGCCTCTCAGAGTTACATTTTACATCCGCATGATATGTGTTACACAGATTAATTTAATAGTACTGGGTACATACACCTTAATAACCATAAAATTACAATATATGGCGGTAAATCCTCGCTTACAACCTTAGAAAAGTAAATATAGCTACATATCAAAACAAATGCCGTGAATATTGGTATCAAAATATTAGTCGTAAATAGTGAGAGAGTGTTTGTTATTAGATATGTGATATTTGTGTAAAGATACAAATAAGCTTCTAAAATGGGAGTAAATTTATTGGAATATAAAAATATTACAAACACCGAAGAACGACAGATTGAATGAACTTACAGTTAGCCACAAAAATACTCAACAATTTGGATCATAAGCTCGCCCATCGTCCCTGAGCCAGCGCCCGAGGACGATTCCCTCACCGCACAATCACCGGTGCCTTCTGACAAATCTTTCTTATAAAATAATCTACAAAACTTTAAGTATAAAAATATAAAATAATATTCTTCAAGGACAAGCAAAACGTAAATAGTTCATTTTAATGCAGCATCTAAATACAGTGGATCTAGCATCTCTAATACAAAATATCACACTGTCTTTTCCATCCATATCCATAGTCGTTGGGAGTAGAGAGAGATAGATGTAGTTGTGTGAGATTGTGATGTGTGTGATGCGGTGACAAGTAGAACGGACCGAGGCCCGAGGGCGGGTGTGGGTCTCTTCTTGGGCCAATTTTTTTTAAACATTTACTAATAAAATATTAAAGCTTAACATACATAAAGATTAAGCATCTCTGCACCTTAGATAATATAATAGCCATTCAAAATAACTGCAGATTAAAATATCTCATCTTAAAAAATAAAGTCTTAAACATTAAACTATAATATAAGACTTGTATGTATTGAAACAATTCCTAACTTAGATCAAAACAAAAGAAATATTTAAAAAAATAGATTTCATTGTTGATTTCGCTGTTACAGGAGTTTGTTTAACCACTAACGAAAACTATAAGAATGTAATTTTTAAAACTAAGTTTCGAGTTGGGACATTGTTCTATCGATTGTTCGGATGGTGACGACGCTTTATCGATATCGATGTTTTATGACGGAACAATTACCTATCATATATTAAAACTTAGACATCAGGCAACAAAGTAATAGTTTGATGCGCCGGTTTTAGGAAGCGCTAGCAGGCCCCGGCGCGGTATGTTGGTAAACGAGCAGCAACAACTTTTAAAATAAATCAATTGGCGGTGGTTTGTCTGTTCAGTCCTCAGGGGAAACAATTCAGCTTGATTCTTTCTCTTTCTCCTTCGACTCTGAAAAGTTAAATTGAAAATATATAAAAACAAATCAAAAATTATTACATATTTATGTCAGACGATTATTAACTATTTTGAAAACTGCGTGACTAAATAGGCGGTGATTACCTAAGCACTATAATTATGGATTTATGCATATGTAAAACTTGTTTTTAAACATATATCAGTCGTTTTCAGTTCTCTCTGATATATATCAATATACCTACTCATTTATTCGAGGTAGGAACACTGGGCACAATTTGAATAAGTCAATTTACAATAGCTCACAATAAAAGGTGTTTATTATTATGAATAATTCAAATCCATAAAACAGACAAACAGGAATACTCGGGAAAAAAGGCCAAAATATAAAGAATCAGCTGTAAAAGGGCATCATTAAAGTCGGGTTCAAAAATAAAAAGTATAAATTAATAGTGCAGCTGTAAGAGGGTACTGTCTTTCATAATCAGTTAATTCTAAATAAATAATATCACAATGTGTTTAGGTAGTTACTTTACCTTGGTAAAATATAGCTGCAAAGAGTGCATTGTCATTTGTGCATAATATGCACCAATCCACAAAATACAAATTATGCACAAAATACCTACATATTATGCACAAAATACATATTATGTATGCTATAATAAAATATAAAGGACTAACGTAATCAAAAACTTTCATTGTCATTTCAATACCGATACGATTTGATACTTTAGTTGCTCTAGGTATCCTCCTCAACGTTGTCTTCTCGACTTCGCATGACCAAGCCGTTTTGACTTAACGCCGCAGTACAGCCTCTAGACTAGACATTGTAGTTAAATTGTATTGTAAAAATTACCCAAGTTTCGGTACTTATTCGGGATAAACTACTTGGTATAATTAACAAAATAAGCGCGGTGAATGTAAAAATGTGAGCTGAAGCTGATTTTTAGCAAAGTGATTCTAAAACGTGTACTATCTACGCTTCTGTGTTACTTATTCGGTAATTTGGATGAATTTTGTCTTTATTATCAGGACAGCCAGTGAAAATAGATTAACTATTTCACGATGGCATCTTTGCAGACCTAATAGTGGACGTTTTATAGCTAGATAAAGCATAAAACCTGAAAGATGCAAGTCTAAAGGCTGTAACTCGTTTGTGAAGCCGTAACGATTGCGTTTAGGCAATCGATGCGTGCGTAGTTATTAAAAAATAAGCAAAACAAATAAATACTTATGGATATAATGTGAAGCCTCTACGCTTACGCATGCCTGGTCATGGTTCGAGACCTACCTTCGTCGCTGTTACCGTTAGTGAGCGGTTCTTCACCGTTCTGCTCACCATTCTGCTCACCATTCTTTTCACCATTCTTTTCGCCGTTCTCGGCGGGCTTCTTTTCCTCTTCTTTGGCCTCTTTGTCCTTCTTTTCCTCTGAGCTCTCTTTGGAGGGTTTCTTTTCCTTGCCGGACTTGCCCTTAGCTGGGGTGGCGGGTTTGGGCTTGGGCTCCAGAGATGGGTCGAGGACCAGCTTGCCAATGTTCTTGCGGTCATGCATCTTCTGCATAGCCTCACCGACCTATATAATATAATAAAATTAAGATAATAATACTAATAGACATTTTCACACACCATTTTCAGGCTCCTTCTCCAAAGTAAGCAGACTGATTACATAATACATGTAAACCCAGACCCGGATCATACGAAATATTTTTCCCGTGACGGGAATCGAACCTGCAACTTCCTATGTCGCAGGTGGACCTACACTACTGCGTCACTGTAGTCTTCAAACAGATTACAATTTGCGAACGCATCCTCAATTGTTATTCTACTGAACAAAAAGGGGAACGGAACTGCATTTGCATGATTGCAATGTTGAACGAGTAAACGAGGTCTTCGTTATCAATTTATCAGCGACCTCAGTAAACCCAGTTGCTTATCAGCCTTCAATAAAAACAAGGGTAACAGGATTTCTTCTACCCCAGATCTTTACCCTTATTTAATTTATTTAATAACAAGATAATGAAGACTGAAACGTATGCAATACCTAACCTACCTAATAAAGAGAATCATCACTACATGGTATAAAACAAAGTCGCTTCCCGCTGTCTGTCCCTATGTATGCTTAGATCTTTAAAACTACGCAACGTATTTTGATGCGGTTTTTTTAATAGTAGAGTGATTCAAGAGGAAGTTCTATATGTATCAGCATTGTAGCTGTATGAAGCTGGGCGGGCGGTTTGTTATTAATAAACAGTAGGTATAATAAACACTATTCATAGGATAATAATTAATAATTTCCTCTGTTAATCCGAACTCCAATTTTGCCAAAATCAAATTACCTACAACTCACTTAAAACAACGCATTTTTTTTATAATTTTAAAGGGTTTCAGAATTCATATCCATTTGTGAAATATTCAAGCCATAAAAGTCTTGGTTTTTTGTCTTTATCCTATACTAATATTATAAAGAGGAAAGATTTGATTGTTTGTTTGCATTGAATAGACTCCGAAACTACGTACTGAACCGATATGAAAAATTCTTTCACCGTTGGGAAGCTACACTATCCCCGGGTGAAACCGCGGGGAACAGCTAGTTAATTATAAGGACTGGTATAGGTAGTTTGGTTTTGGACATATTATACAGGATTAGAGTAACAATGGTTTGGATTACTTACGTCTTCAAGAGCCCAAGTAGAGTCCACAAGAGGCTTAACTTTGCCTTCTCCCCAGAGTGTGAAGACGCGCTCCACAGCGCGACGCACATAGTCAGCACGGCCGTGTTGGAACAGCAAGTGTCGCAGGTTCAGACCTGCTAGGCTCTTGTTCTCGTCGAACAACTTGATGGGGGAGACCTTGTCTACTTGCCACCACTGTTTGAGAGAAAATAAGAAATAAGTAAAGCACATTGATGCACGCCGTTTTTTTATCGATCATAATTTCTATCGAGACGATACTTTAACGTAGCGTTGTATAGGCCAGTCGATAATTCGTTATTTTATTAGGTTCGGTAAATGCCATTTCTATTTCAGTTATTTTAGTTACTAGGACCTACCTAATGACTACACCAAAAAAGGTTCAAAAAGTATGGACATCTTTATCAAACAGTCCATTATGTTAACATAAATTTTCATGGCCTGTCGTTAAAATTAAATTAGGTCTGAGTTTTCCTTTATTTCAATATTCTACGGACAAGTTGCCACAAGTAAAGGTCTCACGACACGTCAGCGTTGGCTATGTTTAGCCGATCAGATAATTAGCCCGATGAGGTACTCACCGCACGCGCAGCGCTGAAGAAGCTCTTAGTCTCGCCGGTCACGATGTTAGATGATCCTGCGATAGGAGCTATTGTTTAGTACAAATATTTATGCAGGGCTGGAGTTAGGGACTTAATGAGGTAAATGTCCGTGGGTCTGAGCGACTGCAATTTCACAGGTTCGTGAGTGAAAAATGCACTGGAATTTACAAGGCACGACAACGTGTAACGTTGCGGCATCGTGACGTGTATTTTTACGACACGGTGACGTAAATTAGCACGTGACGGCAACGGTGCGGTCAACAAGCCTTAAAATCATAATTATACTGGACTTAAATTTATATGAAACTAAAATTGAGAGCGGGATAAGGAATATTGATTTGATAGATCGTTAGAAACGAGGATTTTTCTTAAAAGGTTTTTTAAAATAATTTCGGATAATAGAAAAAAAGCGGGAAAGTCACGCACATTGACAGAATGTTAGGCTCCGCGCAAACGAGCCACCGACCACAGCCACTGGTGGCCAGCGACAGCAACTTAACATACTTTTTCATATATTTTGTATAGACGCGCCGCATACGTGTAGCCGGTGGCGGCCACTCGCTTCTGACACTGTTACAAATGTGGTGGTAGCGCGCGACAGCCACCGGTGGATGTGGTCGGTGGCCCATTTGCGCGGAGCCTAATTTGCATCATTGCATTAGTATTAGTACCTACTGTACAATTATTTATTCGTTTGTAAAAAGAACGAGGCATGATGCCCCATATTATTATGTAGGCCTGATTGCGTTCCTGGCCGGTCGCACGTTGTATACTAGAAATGTACTTTTGTAAGTGTTGGTATGTGTCGTGCAATGCACGAGCTCACGGAAGTACATTCAAAACAACGCGAGGAGACTCTTTGTAAATACTATCAATGCATTTCACTGTAATACCAAAGTAGATTTTCGCAGAATGGTTATTTGTCGAGCCGTGCTAAACGGGCCAATTTGGGACAAGTTGACGAAATGCAAAAAATGTGGTACGAGTTGACATCATATTTGGAGCCGAGTTTAAGGCAAGTTGCACAGAATCTATACTTCTTCTAGTCCCGGTTTACGTAGATAACTTTTATAATTACTAAAGTCTTATTTTACATTCATATCAAAAATGGGAGGGGCAAGTATTTATTTCCGCAGTCCTTTTAAAGGTTCTTTGAAAGATAATCGGACAATAAGCCATTTCGTCTATCTTCGTTATCTTTGATGCTTATTGCACGTTAACTTTTACATAACACATAACATAACAGAAAGGTCAAATAAAATGCACACAGCTTAATTTTCATAAGACTAGGTACGGACATTTATATACGACAGTTAACTGAATTCTGTCACTTGTTCCAACTCATTATGGAATGTAAGTGGGTTAACAACGAACTTCATTTATTTTTGTAGAACAACAAAGTTTCGTCACCACACTCACCCAGAAGAAAACGCTCGAAAAAGGATGAAAACGTTGGTGTTCTTCCAACCCGTTTATATCTGTAACGAATTCATCAAACTACGATAGTTTTTAGTGTTCTAACTCACCATAGAGAATGTACCGGCCCATAGGCTTCAGCAGCTGGTACCCACGGTTGCACTCCTCCCCACAGAGACAGTCCAACACGATGTCCACCCCGTCAGCTGACACCCTGGAGGAGAACAGATCATGAGTAAACTCCATTATTTAATATCTATTTTTTTTATTCATTATTTATTTAATAATTTTATTGTTTTATCGTGCTCATCTTTAAATATAATTTTCACTTCTCTTGCTCAAAAAGTGTATCATAATAGTGTAGCTTAGCGGGCCTAAAACTCGAGTTTAATACCTCGGGCTAAAAAGTAGTTTTTCTTTTTAATTTTTGTCTAAAATCATCAGCCCGTACGAAGCATTCGTTCTCTTACATAAAAACTCGACTTCTTGGTGCTACGTCAAGCTTTTTTTTTTTAAATAGAACCATCTTGGTTATGTTTTATGAAGGTTGATTCTTCCCTTCACGGTAGAATGCGAACTGTTTCGTTGCGGGTTAAACAGAGATTTAAAAAAAAAGATGGTATTGGCGCTAAATCTCTAGAATTTTCTTCATTCCAAATCACAAACTTTTACGTTTAACTTCCTGACTTTTACTTCCAAATTGTGAACGTGAAAAATGTCATCAAGTGATAGTGAAGATGCTAATATGCAAATGGAAGAAAAGGGCAAAGAAATAATTATGAATCTGTTGCCGACAAAATCACGTGGAATATATTTAAAGAGTTACGAAAATTTTATGAAATGGAGAGATGCGAAACGTGTGGATTCTTTTACAGAAGGGGATTTTCTCACTTATTTTGATGAATTATCGAAAAAATTCAAATCGTCGACTCTTTGGAGTACATATTCCTTACCTTAACAACGAAACACGACGTCGATATTAAAAAATATGTAAATTTAACGGCTTTACTGAAGAAATGGTCCACTGGATACAAGGCAAAATAAGAAATCGAAGCATTTTTAAATAACGCTCCAAATAAACAATACTTGGCAACAATGGTAACCTACTTATGTACTCTACTCAAACTAAATAAATAGATACCTACCTACATACCTAAATTATGTACCTAGGTTATTACCATTATTGACACACTTATTTTTTTGTTCAACAAGTTGCTTTAATTTATGGAATCAGCGGTGCATGCAGAGGAATAGAGCTTGCCAATATAACGCTAGAAGACGTAGAAACGGATACAAACCTACAAGCTGTGAGTCTGCCGAACACGAAAACAAACAAAGAGCGTAAATTTGTCATCAGTGGAGAATACCTTAATATAGTTAAAGCCTATCAGGAGTTACGTCCCACTAATGTTTCAACGAGAAGATTTTTTCTAAATTATCAAAATGGTAAATGCACAAGGCAAGTCATAGGCAAAAATAAATTTGGTAACATGCCTAAAGATATTGCCACTTATCTAAATTTACCAAATCCGGAACTCTACATGGGCCATTGTTTCCGCAGAACATCCGCGACTCTGTTGGCGGACTCTGGTGCGAATATAACGACATTAAAACGGCACGGTGGATGGAGGTCCGATCAAGTGGCTGAAGGTTATATAGAGGACTCTATACAAAACAAGTATCACGTCACGCAGCGGATTACGGAAAGAATCAATATTCTACCAAACATTACAGAACCCCAAGCATCTACATCGCGGGATTGGATGAATATGTCAACTCAGCTGAAGCCGCACTCAGATCATAATAATGCAGGAAACTAAAGCATGAGTCGAGTCTCTCCAACTTTTACTCCACAACAATCAACTCAAAATATTATCACATCCCAATCACAGAGAACCGAAATAAAATTGCCCGTAAAAAACATATCACTAAACATTCAAAATTGCTCTAACTGAACATTTAATTTTTAATAAAATTGTATAATTTTGAATTGTTTTATTTTCTCGCAATCGAAGTGAAAAGTAGAGTGTTTTACTCGGGCCAAAACCACCCATTATAACTCGGTCTTGTCATCCTCCCTCGCTACGCTCGGGAGTATAACAACCTCGTATATAATGGGATGGTTTAGTCCCTTATAAAACAATCTACTATTATTCTGATTCTGGTTCTCATATTGTTTGTTAGGTACCGTATAATAAGGAGTGGATCTAAATTGAGCAGACAACCAGACACGTACCAAAATTTTCCCCGAAGTAGATAAAAACACGCAGATCCTTTTTTTAACCGACTTCAAGAGAGGAGGTTATAATTTTTTTTATGTTTTGTTTTGAAAAATGATTTTCGTAATCTTCCCGTCATTAGTCCACGTCATACACACGTCAAACTGTGATATACGGGATAAACAAATTGTAATTAGAATTGTGTAAATGGTGTTTGAATGTGGTTATATTATGCATGGAATGTGGTAATAATGTAAACTAATATATACTGTCCTGCGAAGGAACTTCCTACGTCTTTTGCACAAATTATTACTAACAGAAGAATGGCTGAAATTATTGACTCCAGTGCGTCTGGTCGGCATTGCCTCACGATAAAAAAAAATTGATTTATTTTTATGTTCTTATGAATAACTTTATAGATGGTACAGGTAACCTGCCTATTTAAAATTTTTGTAACTTGCTTTAGTTTCATTTCGTCAACTCGTACCAAAAGCTTATTTGGTGCGAGTTCTCAAATTTCTTGTCGCTCATACCCGCATAGACCCTTGTTTGTTTTAACCCTTTGCGTGTCTGAAGCACTTAAAAGTAAATATCAGTCACTATTTATTACATGCCATCAACGCAACTAAATTGTAAGCGAGCATTACTCCATATTGATTGAGTATAACAACCTCGTATATAATGGGATGGTTTAGTCCCTTGTAAAACAATCTACAATTTTATTAGTATTATATTTATTGACTATTTATTAATTCAGTTAAGGAACCCGCGTTACTATAATTACGTTCATCGTATTGAAAGTATTCAGAGGCGGTTCTTACGATACCTGTGTTTTAAAGACCCCTTACAAATCTTTTACCTACGATGAACTCTGCAAGGAGTTCCATCTCTTGCCATTCAAAAATAGACGGGACATAGCGGTCTATCTTTATATTCTTAAGATTATTAACAATGATGTTGACTGTCTAGAACTTCTAATGCGTAAGTACTCAAAACGTAAGTACGCAATTGTCGAAGAAAGACATTTTAGTGTTCACACTTATAGTTTAGTATGATTCTATTAGCGAATGCCTATTATTAGCTTTCTGTGTCTATTTTAACTTCTACTGTAATTAGTTAAGCTGATGGCAATCCGAATTAAATAAATAAATAATTATTTTGACATAAAAAAAATATTACCTATCAATTTGAATTGTAAGTATAATTTTTTATTGTTTATATATGACTAGTGTTATTTCAATTTTCAATTCATTTATTGCAAGAAATATGGTCTTAATAACCAACATTAATTCAACAACACAGGTTGTAATTCTTGCAATTTCTATACGCTACTATACTTCCTCTATGATTTATCCCTTCATCGGATTAACAAGACTAGGATAATATCGCAACAAAACTGAACTTCCTTAAAACAATTCAAAACCTAACGAAATTCTGAAAACTGAGGAAGTATTCAGCGGTTACAAGCAACCACTACCTAACTGACTATCAACATTAACAGCACAATCGCTAACTTAGCCATAACAATGACAACGGACCGTAGCTTCACTAACTTTGCCAGGAAATCTACTTACGTAAACTAAAACTTCGTTTAGTTACACAAGAAAGAATCAAATTAAAACTCGATCCATTTCCCGTTCCGTAACTCGCCCCACGGGGTTTTTTAGATGGGACGAGATAGAAAACATCTAAATTGCCAATTCAAGCTCAATCAAGGTAATCTTTATTCAACTTTCTGCCTTATTAATTTTATTCGCTATACTGAAGAATCCCAATTGCCGATTCCACAGTTAACTAAGCTTTCTAATAAATATTTAAAATCTAATTTGCTTACCATTATCATAACTTTTATGAAATCTAGGTAGTACTTTCGACTTACGAACAACTATAAGCGATTTAGATAAGGTTCATCAATTATGGCAACTCTTTTTATTCCACGAAGATCTCGCCTGTTATAAAAAATATATTTTGTCTATTTACAAGAATTAAATGACGCGCTTGTTAGAGGCAGCTGCCCTAAGCGGGTTATAAACGGAACAATTAACTTGAACGACCAGCTTTATCTGACCTCAGGAATATGAGCTAAAGGTCTGATTACACAATGCAAGCCACTGTTTACCTAGCTGGTATCTAGCTTTGCTGCTAGAAATGCAGCACCTTTTCAACCGACTTCAAAGGAGGAGGTTCTCAATTCGTCTGTATGTTTTTTTTATGCATGTGTGCGACATCTCCGCCAATTATTGACCGAATTTGAAAATTCTTTGTATAGAAAATGATCCCGAAGGTGTCCCATAAATTTTTTATCCCCAGGGGATTAGCATTTATCCCGCAAAACTTAAAATAAGTGTTAAGGTAAGGTAATTTGAAGTCAGTTTATCGTTTTTTAAAACACACCAAGTACGTGTTTTTATTAAGTGATCCTTAATGTGAAAAGGGACTGCAAGTAGGTAAGTATGTGGGATTCCTGATATCAAGAACTCCTCCAGCTCCAGGGATACTTGTTAAAGTACAGTAGACCTACACAGAGTACTTACAACACCATTATGTTGCTACTATGAAACTACTAGCAATCGTTCTCTAAAAGCGTTGTCTCTAAAGTCCAGCTAAAATACTTTGTATCACAGGAAAGGCCTTTGATAGAGAGCGTTTTCACTAGATCAAGAAACAAAAGGAATGTCGTGAAGATGAGACTCTCGACTAGTACCTAATTCGCTACTGAGTACAGTCACTGTACGACAAAAGGTGTGTGTAGCTTTCGAGTAAAAATAAAAAACTAGTAAAGTAAAATATAGGCATGGCTTTATTAATTATTAGTTTATTGGTAAAAATAATCATAAAAAAAATACATTACATAACAACTAGTCTGACAGAAAAATATTACGGCACTTGTAAAAATTCTTGTCCATTCTCAGCTGCCTAAACTAGTTCGAATTATGGAGTTCTTACTTGATAGAAAAATCTCAAAGCTTGCATGATTAATTGATTGTGTTGTGGTCGCTGCACTTACACGCTTTCATAGTGTAACCGGACCATTAGCCCGGGGGGGTGTCAAGTTCTCCTAGCCAGTTCATATCACGCGGGTCCATCCCAGCTAAAATATGTAACTGTAATGACCGGCAATTAACAAAGCTTGGTACCGGGAGCGATTCGTTCATTAGCTCAAGTAGAGAAGAGAAGACATTTGAGGCACAAGACTGTTTGTTTAAGATTACAGACTACATATGTATGTTGTCTTTCTTCATTTTTTTTATAGCATTTCTGTCTATTCCTAATTATAAATACATCATAGTATTACAATCTAGTCTATTACGGTAGTTATAAATTTATACTTACCAAACTTATGAGTTTATAATATTAGTAGATACCTACGAGTAGAAACAGTTTTAGTATTGCGATTAAAAAAATGCTTATAGAAAAATCCTACTATACTCTGGACGAGGCTACTGCTGATGATATTGTACTTACCCCTTCATCTTAGATGAATGTACTGTTTGTACTAATTTGAGGACCTTTCCAAGTGTACTACAATGTATCTATATGGAATAAATAAATACAAAATACAATAAAAAAGTACCTACCACGAGTGGAAATAAAGTGTACCCTTAACTGAATGATGACACGTCTAGGGAAATATGTGGATCGTAGTGTGTCTGTTTATACATAGCTATTATATTAAAGTATATATTTATTCACGTTCATTTCCTTTTAAACCCCATTTACCAGTTTATGGAATAAACAAAGTGCGTCGTAAAAATAGTTCTTTCGCATGAAATGTGAAAGGTAATACTTAGGTATACTACCAGCTACGGAAGCTACCTACTGCAGTTTATGGATAAAAGGATAAAAAGTTTAGTTTTCAAAAATCCTACTAATATTATGTATAAATGTCAAAGTTTGTATGAATTGATGTATGGATATTTGTTACTCTTTCCAGCAAAAACTACTGAACCGAGTAGGCTGAAATTTTGTATGGGTATATTTTGGGACCTGGAATAACATATAGGCATTTTTTTTTATCCCGATAAAACGCGAGCGAAGGTGCGGGCAGCAGCTAGTCTTTCATATTCTTTAAAAAAACTATAGGTACAAATAAAATACTGCGAATGTTTTTTCTACCCAACAAGACATTCACACTCAGTTTATACCCAACTGTTGTGGCCGGACATGCGTTTCGTTCGAAATAAAATTAGAATAAATAAAAAGAAAGAATCAGTAGTATAAATAAATAAATAAAAATCATTTATTTCGGACAACACTTTAAACTAATTGAAATTTAAGGTCCTTATGATGTTAAATAAAGGTTCATAATCTATTCTGTCCTAGTAGGTATTCGCAATCGAAGCAGCTGAGCGAACTCCAGACTATTGCGAAAAAATAATAAGTAGACAAATTTTATAAAACGGGTGAAATAAAGTTGACTTCTGGTCGTATACTTATACTGATACTTATTTATATATGAATTTGTTTTTGATTTTCTTACCTACTTTACATGTGCCCTGATTCGGGTCAGAAAGTACGACCCGTCATACTTACCTACTTATCTGTTTTCAGAAGTTTTCAGTTGAGTTTTGTCTTGTATTATCCAAACGCAATCACATTATAAACTTATGTATAAAACGAGTGTGAGCACCAATACAAACCAACGCTAAAATATGTACCTATACTGTTATAGATAAATAAATATTCTATTCTAGGGCCGTGGGGCCGCGGCATAGAATATCGACCCCTCCAACTCAACCCGTGGATGTCGTAAGAGCCGACTAAGGGAACCTACCAGAAGGAGAGCAGCAGCTTCCTACAGTGTATTACCAACACCTTACTGCGATCACCAATCCGCATGCCAAGCGTGGTGATTATGGCCCCCCCAATATGATGGCAATAATTAGGACCGCTATTCGTGGCATCGTTTGGGGGAGGCCTATGTTCAACAGTGGACGTGTACGGGCTGATGATGATGATTCTATACTCTGGGCAAAAATATTCTTAAAACTTTTACTATTAAATAATGTTGGAATTGAGCATGTTTTGTAAACTATTAGCTTTAATGAGAAATTTTAATCTCGTAGCTAAATTTATAGCGACAATCGTGTGTAGGAGCAGACGAAAAAATCCAGCGTTGTACGAATTTAACATGTTCAACATAAACAAAGGTTATTAGTGGCTGAAGGGCCAAAGTTATTTTAGACTGGCGTGATATCATGATTTAATCCAGCCCTTTTAGAATACCAAGCGATTGCCCACTCAAATCGTTTACCGTTGCGTGTTTTGTCGAACATTAATTTACCATGCGATAATTATTCATTCGCTCTCATAATCTTTTCTATACATTATTTTATACTACACCTGCTCGGAAAGTTGCCTATTCCTTTTCCAAATATAAGATAGGAAGTAAGTCATTGCAGGCGTATTGGAATCCGGTAGGAAAAACTCTATGGAATTTCATTTCTCACGCGTTTTAGCGGGAGGGAAAAGTGTATGGAAATCCATTTCTAACGTGTTCTTTTTTAATTTCCTAAAGGATCGGCCGGTAGCTATGAGGCTATCTTCATTATAAGTCAAACGACAAAAACTTTTTACTCCAAGTCCGTTTATGCCTTTTCCGATTTCCGAACAATATTTTGAAAAAAATAAAGATCCAAGTGTTAAATTCTGGCGCGGGAAGTTCTTCTAAATTTGAATTTGGGGTAGGCAATTTTATTAATTCTACAGAATGTCGTTGAGTGATAGTGAAAGTTTTATGACACCGCCAGATCTAAAAGAATTATTCTGCTTTTTATTTTCCTCGAAGGTGTAGTATAAAGCACTATGTATCACTTGGTAGAAAGTGCGATTCCTACCTCGTGTGTTTTAAGGCCGTCTCGTCAGCTAATACAAGGCAAGGCCTGGTCTTACAGCAAAAAATATTTCTGTGGTCTTTGGTATTTACATGAGAGTTCAAAAACTATTTTTTATAGGACGAGCATTTGAAGTTTAAATAATTTGTTACTGAAAGGAAAAGACACTAAGTGTTTTTTTTTATTGTAATGATATATTTCATATCATGTGTTATTTTTTTAAGTAATGATGGTGTCTTTTCCTTTCAGTAACAATTTCTTTAAACTCCATTATGTTCGTCCTATAAAAACCTGTTTTTGAACGTGTACTCGTAAATACCAAACACCACAGATTTGCAAGTAAGAGACTCATCCGGTTAGGCATAAGTCGCTTCATATTTTTACACTAGGAACTTATTTAGATTTATTTTTCTGTTCATTAATCAAACGACTGTGATTTTTTTATATATCAGTATAACCAAACAATAATTTGTAATTTTTTCCTAAAAGATTTTTGTTCTCGTGTGTACAATGTGTACATTTTATTTCAAATAATAATAATAAATACTTATATATACTGTTCATCTTTTTTTTAAAGCGGGATGTGTTGACAAAGGAAAACTATTAAAATTAATGATTTAGTCAACTCATCCCGTGGGATGAGTTTAGAGCGGGATCAGTTGACTAAAGAGCCTTTGTGCGATCAACAAAAAATCAAGTTTAGGTACTTCTTACTTAGTACCTACTTAAATATCTTATTAACCTAATTGTTTCCCCGGCGGTATCAAGAATCAAACCCCGTCCCCTAGCTATAAACCCACAGGGCAGAAGAAGTCGTCATTTAAATTAGATTATCGCACCACAAAAAAACATACAACCGTCCCACAGGTGGATGGTAATGTATAATATAATGTGTACAAGTTTTTTAAAGCTTCCTAAGTATCAAAAGCAAACTTGAAACTGGATCATGTTCCCGCACCTAATTTTTTGCGTGATGAATTCACGTTACCAATTTGATGATCACATAAAATCGACGAAGTGAATATTTTGTTGAGATTTATTTATTTATTTACTAGCTACTGCCCGCGCTTTTGCCCGCGTTTTATCGGTCCCAAACTATACCCATACCAAATTTCAGCCTAATCGGTTAAGTAGTTTTTGCGTGAAAGAGTAACAAATATCCATACATCTATACATTCATCCATACAATTTTTCACATTTATAATATTAGTAGGATTTATAGTGTTAACGCCTCAACAATCGACGTGAATACAGCCGCTACACAGAGCTGCAACTTCACTGCAATCATACTTTGGAAGTGAGCGCCGCGGCGTCCGTCCGCCATATTCATTCCTTGCAAAACCACCCAACTTACAATACAGCCTCCGCGCACAGCGCAAGTCTTTTATTTTACATACATTTATTAAGTTTTCAATATTGTAAAGAGTCAAATACAAAGCTCCAAAGATCTACACGTCTTCTCATTTCCATTTGGTCCTTCGAGCCGGATCGCGAGGAAACAGCGATCTATCCAAGAGGACATCCGGAGGTCAATGGACGCGCAATTCAAGAAAAAGGACTTGCCCGGGGGCATTTACTATCCAAATACAAAGAAGACAAGTCAAGAGAAGTGATAACCGTGGATGGGTAACGCATGTGTTGAGTTCGTTCCAATAAAATATCCTTTTCATTCTTTTATAAAAATAAATTATAAATCAGTAAATTTATCCATTCCCATCTCACAATATTTCAGTCTCTTTTGCAGTCAATAGTGTTCATGACTCAGTAGTGGGTAATTCCCAATAGGTTTACGTGTTATTTTATGGTTATTTTAACAAGATTTTACTCATTCCAGGACAGTGATATTGTGTGCCTGCGCATGACCTTGTCGTAACATTGTACGTGGCTTGCGAGGGCAGCCATTCCGGCATTCTGTCCACGCCATTTACTGCATTTGCATAGCAATTAAGTATTGTTTCTATTACTTATCATACTTACTATTTCTCCTTTTCTTAATCTTGTAAAATAATCATTTCATTTCAGCTTGCAATTGACTTACATTTATTCTTCGAAATTTCACTATCTTTACCCTTTCAGTACATAAAACAAGTGAAGTGTAATCAAACAATTAAAGTGTAAATTCTTCCTATCGATCGCCATGGACTATAAAGCTTTAATACGCCGCAGAGCTAGCTATAAATCAAAGCTTACTCAATTCAAATCATACCTAGATTCAGTGCTAAGTTGCAGCACAGCTCTGACGAGTGTTCAATTAAATGAATTAAATATTCGAGTGTCCAAATTAGATGATCTTTATACGGAATATGATAGCGTACAAACTGACATAGAAAATATGTGTGAAATTCCAGATGAGCAGTACAAAGAGCGGGAAACCTTCGAAACCCAGTACTACAGTACTATCGCTGCAGCTCGTGACATTATGGACAAACAGGGCTCTGTGGGCATGGCGGAAACAGGCGCCTGCAGTAGCGCCTCGGTGACGGGTTCAGGTACAGCGGTCGCAGGTAGACCTTCATTCAAACTGCCAGTTATACATTTGCCAACCTTTTCTGGTCGCTATCAAGATTGGTTAGGGTTCCATGATTCTTACACATCTCTAATACACAACAATACGTCTATTCCTGCTATCAATAAGTTTCATTATTTACGCGCAGCGCTGAAGGATAGTGCAGCTTCTATTATACAGTCAATTGATTTCTCAGCTGATAATTATGTGATAGCGTGGCAATTACTGTGCGAACGCTTTCACAACAATAGGCTTCTTATCAATAATCATATACAGTCGATTTTCAATATAGAATCAATTAACAAAGAGTCAGCTAAAGCCTTGAGAAATATTATCGATACAGTAAACAAGAACCTCAGGGCATTAAAGATTCTTAAATTACCTACTGAACACTGGGACGTGCTAATAATTCATATTGTATCCAACAAGTTAGATTCCGTTACTTGTCGCGAATGGGAGTTTCATCGTAGCAGATCAGAGACCAATATTCCTACTCTGACTCAATTCAATGCCTTTCTCAAAGGTCGTGCTGACTTGCTAGAAACAATTGATGAGCAGTCGCGCAACAAACGTAGGCATAGTGATAGTGCAGTTCCACGTAATAAGGCTTTCGTTGCAAATTCCACAGAAACAAAGAAAGAACCGAGACCTTCATTGTGTGCGATATGTAAACATAATCACCCGATATTCAGGTGCTATAAATTCAAAGCTATGCCCGTTGTAACTAGAATCGAACAAGTAAAAACATTAGGTCTATGTCTAAACTGCTTACGTAGTCACGGAGATAAGGAGTGTCGGTTAGGTCATTGCACGATTTGTTCAGAAAAACACCACACACTCTTACACCAACACTCAGAATCTAAGGATACAGAGCACGGCGATATTGTGCTGTCAACTTGTCACACACAGATACAGAATGAGTCAATTCATTCAAACAATAAAAATACAACATTTTCAAACACAACCACCAATTTGGTTTTGCTTTCAACAGCAGTCATTCAAGTTTCAAATCCTGAAACCAAACACACTCAATCCATACGCGTGCTTCTCGATAACGGTAGCACCACGAGTTTTATCTCGGAGAGATTGACAAAACAACTCAATTTACAAACCTTCTCAACGCGTACGACCGTTGAAGGGTTAAACAACCAATTATCACACATTTCAAGCCGTTGCAAGGTTACAATTCAATCCAAATACGATAAAACATACAAAACAGATGTTGATTGTTTTATTGTGCCTCAGATAGCACAATCATTACCCTCATCTCAAATCAGTTGCATCACACTCAACATACCTAGCCACATACAATTAGCTGACCCTACCTATAACATACCGTCACAGGTAGATATGTTATTAGGCGCAGATATTTTCTGGGATGTACTCGGCAGCGAGCACATTTCGCTAGGCAAGGCAAAACCAACTCTAAGTGAAACACGATTAGGTTGGTTAGTTTCAGGTGCAATCCAAACAAAATCATACAAAAATCATACAAACACATTATACAGTTCTACAGTCCACTGTCACCACATTCAAACAGATATTCAAAATGACCTCACCAGGCTCTTTGAACTTGACGCAGTTATACCATCAAAGGGTAACACCATGTCCAAAGAACAACAAACCTGTGAGGATATATTCACCAAAACCACAACTCGACAACCAGATGGTCGATTCGTTGTTACTATTCCACTCAAACAGTCACCTACCGACTTAGGTGATTCTTACGAGCAAGCTTCTTCTAGGTTCTTGTCACTTGAACGCAGATTCAAGAGGGACCATAAATTCAAACAATTATACACATAAATAATACAAAAATACCTAGATATGTTGTTTGCGATAACCCTATCAGTATTGAGTTACATACCTTTTCAGATGCTTCAAATTCTGCTTATAGTGCATGTGTGTACTTACGTTCCGTTACAGCAGATGATAAAGTAACGGTAAACTTGGTTATGGCCAAGAGTAGGGTCGCGCCAATCAAAAAGCTGACAACCCCCCGTTTAGAGTTATGCGGGGCATTAATAGCTTCACGGTTAGCAAAAAGGGTTTTAGAATCCTTTAGGTTCACAGCAAAGGTAGGTACCTATTATTGGTCTGATTCAACAATCGTTCTAAGCTGGATTAAAACTCCTCACACAGATCAATTAAAACCTTTCGTTATGCACAGAATACACGAAATAGTGGAAAACACCAATCCTATCTCATGGCAGTACGTACCTACTTCTGTTAACCCTGCTGATATAGGTTCAAGGGGGCTCGAACCACACAAGCTACAAGACAGTAGTCTTTGGTGGCACGGTCCAGCCTTCTTATTAGATTCGTCTAGCCACTGGCCTAAACATCCCGCTTTACTACAGGAAAATGAATTACCTGAATTCAAAGAACAATGTCACACAAATTACAAACATGATTCAGCATTGGATACATCTTTTATACATAAATACTCAAACATTAACAAAGTTCAGCGTATAACAGCATACATACTTAGGTTCATACATACATACACAGCAAACATACAGGTTATTTAAACACAAAAGAATACAACATGTCAATGCATTTACTTTGCAGACTGTCTCAGCTTGAATCATTCCCTAATGAATACAATTTATTGTCAAACAAAAAACAAATAAACATTAAAAATCAATTAGTTAAATTAAATCCATTCTTTCAAGAATCCAATGGTTTGATTCGAGTCGGGGGAAGGCTGTCAAATTCAAATTATGATTACGACACAAAACACCCTATATTACTGCATTCATCACATCATATAACACAACTTATATTCAGACACTATCATACCAGTCTATTACATGCTGGACCGCAACTCTTGCTAGCATCCATACGACATAAATATTGGGCTATAGGTGGTCGTAACTTAGCAAGAAAAACCGTACATAGCTGCATTACGTGCGTACGGTTTTCTGGTAAAAGTATTCAACCTCAAATGGCTAATCTTCCAAGGCAACGTATTGAGGGTGAATATCCATTTGCTCACACAGCCTGCGATTATATGGGGCCTATTTTGATAGCAAACAGAAAAGGCAGAGGTTCTAAACATATAAAATCATACGTATGTATATTTGTATGTCTAGCTGTGAAGGCTGTACATATTGAACTTGTCACTGATTTAACCAAAGATTGCTTTATTGCAGCCCTCAACCGATTTATAGCACGTAGAGGCCTGCCTGTCTGTCTGTACTCTGACAACGGTACCAATTTTGTAGGTGCTTGTAACGATTTAGCGAAATTCTTAAAACAATCCAATCATGACCTCAGTTCGTACGCTGCTCAGCATTCTATGAATTTTAAATTCTCCCCTGCGTATAGTCCCCACTTTAATTCAATGGCCGAGAGCTCAGTCAAATCAGTAAAACATCATTTGAAAAGAATAATATCCACAGCTTTTCTTACCTACGAAGAAATGAACACATTGTTGGTGCAAATAGAGGCTATACTCAATTCTAGACCTATAACTCCATTGTCCTGTGATCCATCTGATCTGGTCCCACTTACTCCTTCCCATTTCTTACTTGGACGATCTTTAACTCTGCTGCCTTCTCCACAGGTACACGATGACTCACTTCATGTATTGCCACGATACCAGAGAGTACAGCAATTGAAAGCTCATTTTTGGGATAGATTTTACCATGAATATATTTCAGAACTCCAGAAGCGAGTAAAGTGGCACAGGAGCAATGCAGAACTCCGTGAAGGTGACATGATGATCGTCAAGGATGACCGACTACCGCCAAACCGATGGGTAATAGGACGTATTACCGACCTGCACAAGGGTAGCGATGGCATCGCTCGAGTAGCTGACTTGAAGACACCGACCGGAACCATACGACGAGCATACAATCGCCTAGTACCACTACCAATCTTGGAACAGGGTGTTCCAACGCCGGGACCCTGTTAACGCCTCAACAATCGACGTGAATACAGCCGCTACACAGAGCTGCAACTTCACTGCAATCATACTTTGGAAGTGAGCGCCGCGGCGTCCGTCCGCCATATTCATTCCTTGCAAAACCACCCAACTTACAATACAGCCTCCGCGCACAGCGCAAGTCTTTTATTTTACATACATTTATTAAGTTTTCAATATTGTAAAGAGTCAAATACAAAGCTCCAAAGATCTACACGTCTTCTCATTTCCAATAGAGATGTACAACTTCAAATTCTTACGGGCACACCCAATGCAATAGAGTACCTTATATTCTTAGTCTAGATTTATTTTTATCGTAACAATCGCAATGGTAAACCTGAAGACTAGACTGCCTATTTCCCGAATTGGGACAGCCAAACCTCTTTTGTCGTTATCTAAGAGGTTCTTGCAACATCTGAATCTTTCCATCTGTTCCTAGGTAATCTTTCCACCTATTCCTAGATCTGATCTTTCCACCTATTCCTAGATCTGATCTTTCCATCTGTTCCTCGGGGTCTATTTCTTATCAGTTAAAAACTTGGCTCTTAAACTTACAATTTCGATCATTACCATTAGGTTTTAAATAATATTCCAAAAATTTACGACTCCGGCGGGACTTGAACCCGCGACCTTCCCCTGAATACGGGGCTGCGCTATCCAACTGCGCCATGGAGGCAAATACCCGCAGGGAGTCGAAAATCTTTGGGACTTACTTACGGACTATAGCGCCGTTAGCGTTTTGAGATTACCCCAAGTGCTATAATAACAAAAACCATTAAGAACTATAAATATTATGAAATTCTACGAATTACAGATTATCAGTCTGGATGGGAGTTACATAGGTTAACTAGATCATCATCATCAGCCTGTATACGTCCACTGCTGAACATAGGCCTCTCCCAAAGGACGCGACGCCACGAATAGTGGTCCTGAGCCGCCTCCATCCAACGACTCCCTGCGACCGCTACGATGTCGTCAGTCCATCGAGTGGGTGGTCTTCCCACACTTCGTTTCGCATTGCATCGCGGTCACCACTCGAGAACCTTTACTCCCCAACAGTTATCGGTTCTACGAGCTATATGGCCTGCCCATCGCCACTTCAGCCTGCTAATAATTCTGAGATCTATGTCGGTAACTTTCATCTACGGATTTCCTATTTATTAATTATTTTGTTTATTTTGGATAAGATAATCTTTAAAATGCAAGAAATACAACCTCGGTTTATCTTCTTGATTCAAGCCAACTCAACAGCTGAAAGTAGTGATTCACACCTTGCAAACTTGCATTTTTTTTTTCGACCAGATGTTTTTAATTTATCACTGCAGTCGTCTGCAGGCTGCCTTTTTTGTTTGCTTTTAAAAATCTTTATTTTGGAATGCCCTTTTTTAGTTTTTCTTGCTAATTAGGTAGGTACCTATTTTGAAAAAAGCCAGTATAACCGAAATATTAAAACGTTTGTTGCACCTGCTGGCAGGCATCTGGCAGGTGATTGAATTACCTACTCACAAAATTGTCTTTGGCATTCTATCTTGCACTTTCAATTTTTTTTACAAGTATTCTCATAAAATATTTGCTTCTACGAACAAAGGCACGATCGGAAGCTAGTCCCATAATATTAGTCATGTGGCATGCATGTGTGTTATTTTATGGTCTGAATGAACCAAACAACCTAAATATTCTGGTTGCACCATAAACTCCCTTGCTAACTTTTCGATTCGTAACCGAGCAATTTACCGGCGGATTTTTTTTCTGTGGTAATCACCAAGTAACGATAAACCAATGTAAACGAAGTCAATTTCCCTGAAAATCACGTCACACTGGTACAATAAACCTTAGCTAGAGCAAGCGCATACTGACTGACTCATAGAAAATATTAGTCATCCACTGAAACGTGATTTATGTCGATATTCTGTAAGTAGTCGTCATATACTGGAGTAAAAAAACCTACACTTATTTGTTTTTTTTCTGTTGTGCGCTGTGGATTATGGAGGTTTCTTTTACTGCCAAACAAATCCTAAAAAATCCGAAGATAGTTCAAATAATATATCAAATAACAATTTTTTTCCTTTACACTTTAGGCGGGTTGCAGTCCCGCCGAAATCGAATTTTCTTTTAGACCTTACAGGAGTCACAAAATTTAAATTGCCTCATGTAGCTCATGAGATGACTTATGATATAAAATCATAGTCATGACAAACAGCGAGCCAACCTTTGGGTAGGTAGTATCAATTCAGAAACATACGCTACGCTCGTTAAAATATTATCTTATATATAAAATTTCCATGTCACAATGTTAGTTACCGTACTCCTCCGAAACGGCTTTACCGATTTTTACCAAATTTTATATGCGTATTCAGTAGGTCTGAGAATCGGCTACTATCTATTTTCCATACCCCTAAGTGATAAGGGTTGAAGGCAAAACAACGTTTGGCTAGTTTGCGTCAGCTAGTTTCATGTAAAAAACATTAACGCGCTTTGTTCTACGGGTCTTCGAATTACGTAGCAAGATTAACAATAATTGCTGTTGGTGAGATACTTCTTCAACGTTAAATGTTCCAAAATAAGTTCTACCTTAAATACAATTCAAAAATACAATTAAAATACAATTTAATACAATACAACAAACAAAACCCAGCGTTTAGTAAAGCACTTACGAATACTTTCTGACTATGCAGAGTGAAAATGTATCGTTTGCATCTACCAAATTACCAATTTATTTATTTACGTAGGTATCCTGAAATAAATTGCAAAATTCTTGAAAAGCTTTACCTTCGCGTTTGAAATCGACTATTCCGTAAAGAAAGCACTTACTTCCTGACTTCGCTGGTGTAGTCGCTGCCTCTCTCGAGCAGATGGTCGATGTTGTTGTTGTTTGCCTTCAGAGCCTCGTGCTTGGTCTTGGAGCAGACTCCGAACACTGTGACGTCATTCACCGTCTTTGC
This sequence comes from Eupithecia insigniata, assembly GCA_947859395.1. Taxonomy (NCBI): domain Eukaryota; kingdom Metazoa; phylum Arthropoda; class Insecta; order Lepidoptera; family Geometridae; genus Eupithecia; species Eupithecia insigniata. The sequence goes on along the minus strand of OX402009.1, from coordinate 1,358,088 downwards.
CAGCTGAGCTACGGCTTGACCCTGTTGGGACAAAAACAAGTTCTTTGTAGAGAAATGACAAATTCTATAGATGGGAGGAAATCAGCCCCTAAAAAATATAACATACCCACACGAGCGTACGAATAGGTATGGCACCCGGCGGCACAGCCTTACGATTAGAAATATTGATCACACCGCTAATTTTTTGTAAGTGCCTTGGACCATAGAGTAAAAACACGCTGCTATCTCAGCAGAGGGATAGTGTCATTTAACAATTTGTCAATTTGTGTAGCCAAAAACCGATCTATATGTGTTTTGACAGTATGTAAATACAGTGATGTCACTCACACAATCATATGATTGAATGTTGCCAGTGAATGCTATTTTCCCTAAAAAGTTGGTTAATTTTCTTGTTTTAACTAACAGGTGTGTGATAATTCTAATGTGCCTAATTAATTTCATTAAGCAAAATTAAAAAAGAATCAATTAGAGAAAAGCGCTCTTGTGACCACAGATTAAGTCATAGGATTTATTGATACCAATTTTCAATTTAAGTTTACAATTTGAATATTCTCAGAATATCGTTGAGTGATTTTGAAGATTCTTAAACGACGATTTTCCCTTGTAAATGTAAATAAAGCACTATGTATCATTCGGACGAAAGTTCACCCCAACAAGTATGTTCATATCCAGTGTGGATTTATTTCTCTATAAATTTCATAAACTAAGTAACAAAATAGGGGTATTTTTTTCCGCGAGCATAGCAACATTTTCACGAAAATGGTGGACAAAAATTTACAATTTATTTATGAGTTTTGATGACTTATTAATGCAAAATTACAAATTTAATATTGGTACTTACCAGTGAAATGAAACTTTACTAGTGTTATTTTTCTTATCAATAGCGTTTGAACACCCTTTTACCGCACAATACACCATTGCAATATTTTTATGTGAGAGCTGCTTTCCGCGCCATTTGATGTATTGTACTTACGGTTCGACTTTCAAAATTCTTGGATGTACCTCGTTTGTGTCAACTGCTATTCTGAGCCTTATAACTCTATGCCTTGGACATTTTGAACTATGCTAGGAAAAGGTAGATAAACATCATCGTTATCAACATTAGAAGCACTTGTATCAAAATGCGGCCTCATTTGCGCGAGTTAAGTTTAATGATTGACACCATCTGAAGATAGAATATACTTTATTGTACAAAAGTTGTACATAGGCGAACATAATATACAACATAACATAATGCTGGATAGAATTATCTACCTGCTAACCTTTGGGTAGTGTGGACAACAATTTAAGGTAGTGCTAGATATCGAGAATTACAAGAAACACACAAAAAAATAAAATGAGAAGATAATTAGAACGTAGGTATCAAAATCTTCGTTAAAATCACAATGTATTGTGTTCATGCGTGGGGTTAATCAAATCACCGAGCATACTACCGGTATTTGGAAATGATGATGACAATTACTCAATTCTCCCTCCGTAGCTTGATGTCAAGACCAATATAACTCAAGGTGTGCATTAATTTGATGGAATTCCAACAATGGGTAATACGACTCCTGCCTTCTCGCAAGCATTCCGATGACAAAAGATGACATTATGATTAGACCTGCATAGCTTTGATAACGGCTGATGAGCACCATATAAAATTGACAAAAAATTTAAGTGAAGAGAATATCAATAACACCTTATTACTTATTTGTTAATAATAACTATGTTTATAGTTTAAAATTTTACTTTTCTAAGTGCTTATTTTGTAAGCCTAAAGAAATATAGTTATTTATTCTGATTCTGGTTCTCATATTGTTTGTTAGATACCTTATAATAAGGAGTGGATCTAAATTGAGCAGACAATCTAGACACGTACCAAAATTTTCCCCGAAGTACATAAAAACACGCAGATCCTTTTTTTAACCGACTTCAAAAGAGGAGGCTATCATTTTTTTTGTATGTACTCGTATGTTTTGTTTAGAAAAATGATTTTCGTAATCTTCCCGTCATTAGTCCACGTCATACACACGTCAAACTGTGATATACGGGATAAACAAATTGTAATTAGAATTGTGTAAATGGTGTTTGAATGTGGTTATATTATGCGTGGAATGTGGTAATAATGTAAACTAAGTAGGTATTTATATATACTGTCCTGCGAAGGAACTTCCTACGTCTTTTGCACAAATTATTGCTAACAGAAGAATGGCTGAAATTATTGACTCCAGTGCGTCTGGTCGGCATTGCCTCACGATAAAAAACATATTTGATTTATTTTTATGTTCTTATGAATAACTTTATGGATGGTACAGGTAACCTGCCTATTTAAAATTTTTGTAACTTGCTTTAGTTTCATTTCGTCAACTCGTACCAAAAGCTTATTTGGTGCGAGTTCTCAAATTTCTTGTCGCTCATACCCGCATAGACCCTTGTTTGTTTTAACCCTTTGCGTGTCTGAAGCACTTAAAAGTAAATATCAGTCACTATTTATTACATGCCATCAACGCAACTAAATTGTAAGCGAGCATTACTCCATATTGACCAATGGCATTGGGCCTGCCTACCTACGGGTCATTTCCCTACAAATTGATTTCCCCCTCGAAACGAATGTTGCTAATTAGAGTCCGAACCCCACCCAATACAGGGTCATTGACACGATAGGGCTTGATGACGTCACTGCTACTTGCCTAGAGTTTCCCTGGAACTTTTACCCACCATTAATGTAGGTATTAGGACATGATTAGGGCTGTATTTTGTATTTTAATAAAAAAAACAATGTAGAACCTGTAGGTATGTAAGACTTATGTATTTTATTTACGTCACCGAATGTAGTTATAGAAAAGAAAGTAGATATAGAAACAAACAAAATAAGGTTTCTCTTAAATATATCAGTTTTTTTTATAATAATGAATAATACTAGCTGGTCATTTCACACGAATTTGTGAGTGTATCACTCATAGAATTTTCACCGCTTACTGGTTGATTTTCTTTTGTTCGTAATGAAAACGGCAAAAATAGTACCTATGAGTATACACTGAGGAAAAACATCTGAAACGATTAGCTGGTAGATAGCAAGTACCAACATCCCTAATCTTAGAGACACGTAAATAAAATGATAAGAATAATTTGGACGCTAAGCTAACACCTAATAATGAAGTGCATTGTTCGCCCATACAATATAATACTAACATTAAGCAGAGCCAAACATCTGAAGTCAATGATATTCATAATTATTTTCGGATTCGCTGATTTGTCGTGCTCTTATTAGGCCGAGAAACACTGGAAATCTGTTTAACATTTCGACTGTTTACAAACGGAATATGCAAACCAGTCGTCTGAATATAAAGGGGAAGGATATTTGTTACTAAACAAGAACATAATGGAATAACATGATGAAACTCTGCATATTTATTACGTAGAAATAAACTAAGCTGACACAACTAATATATTTTTCGTAGATGTAAATAGTTACTAGGCCTATAGCACTCTTTCTTCGGACAGGACATGCCTGCCGAACCCAACAAAATAGTATCATTGTAAAGCTGTGAAAATCAAACGATCGTATTGGTGCTTTAAACAAATTCCGCCTCGTAAAACTACATAAAAAAATCTCTCGCGAAAAGACGCCTTAACACCTTCGCTCAGTTTCAAGTGTCAGCCACATGCAGATAGAAACAGTCTTCTAAGAAAAACTGTAGACAGAGGCCAGGGGATGCAGTCTCGACATCGACATAGTTAGCGAGCAAAGTCTTACCGGTCACGTATGTCGATGTCGAGGCTGCACCCCCAGTTATCAATGAAACCCTTTACCACATTAACTGTCCACAAATAGGAGCTAGATTTTAATGCTCCTTGTTATCACCAGACGCCATTAACAGTTTAATATCCTCCGGCACTTGACATGAACATAAGGGCTTCAAGTTCTAACTAGCTCAAAATAGCTACAGGGTTAACTACCTTCCTAATTGGTATGGTGAGGATTAACTCATAACTGGGTACCGCTATAAAGGCGAAGTAGCTAATAGCTTCAGCTATCTCCGAGACAGCAGGTTAATCTGTGCTTCGGCTGCTAGTTTCCTATAATCCAGTTTTTATTTTACCAGCAGCGCATTTAGTTCCTGATAACATCTAACCTCAAGTTTATATGTCCATTTACATCCACAGCATCACATAGCTCTAAAGTAGTATATAGGTATGTAAGATCTTGTATTGACTTGTATTATATGGGAGTACAATTATTTATTTATTTAAAGGAAAACCAGCAGCACATACAATATATAGAAAATATTTAAAAGATAGAAGCAGAAGGCTACTTAAAGGTTTTCAAGTGTAAGAAGAATAATAGATACAAAAACATTATAGCCATTCTGTGGTTATGGTAACGAGATGATTGTTATACTAAGTCCTCAAATTGTCAAGATTAGTAGTTATGTATCATAAATAGTAACCACTCAGACCCGGATCAAATATTTGTCTTTCATATATTTTTATCACGGCGGATGTAATCAAACTCGCAACGAAGTCATCAAAATCCAAATAAGTACAGTAATGATGACATATACATGAATTTATATGATCAAACAGTACACACAATATAATTATAACGGACACAAAATAATAATATAATACATTTGATAAACTGGTTTATCTTTTCTAACAAAATGTTTTATAAAATTATATGATCAACTTACCACACCGCCTCCAGCGGAATGTACCAGCAGACTCTTCCCAGGGGTGAGGTTGGCCATCTCGAACAGCAGAAGGTAAGCTACCACGTAGTTTGTGGTGACGGCCACCGCGTCCAAAGCTGTCATACCCTCGGGCAGTGCGTACACGTACTGTGCAGGGACAGACACCAGTTCAGCCCAGGCTCTGTACTCTGGCAGGGCTACAACTTGGTCACCGACCTGTGGAAGAACGAAGTCTTTAGCAAGCTAATTTTGATGTTTTATCTACAAAATTACATGTCTCGTCACGGTTTAATAGCGCTCGATGATCTGCGCAGATGTAAAGCGGTGTAAAAATCTAAAAATCGACTTCTGCGCATCGAGGTCAGCTCAATTAAACCGTGACGCGACCTGTATATTAAGTGAAACTGCGTCAGTTAGAATTCATTTATTTCAGATAAAATATCGAAAAAAGTATATCAAGCAACAGGATAAGGTTGAAATTTGAAGGGTTCGTAATAGTCTCTAGAAGTGTTCTGAAAGTAATTTCAACGCCAGGGTCACAACCACAAGATTAGGCCTGAAGATTGCCGCTTTTGGTAAAGAAAAAATAAACGTATTCATTGAGTACCTACCGCATGAGGAAACTGATTAAAATATCAACATCATCATCATCATCAGCCCATACACGTCCCCTGCTGGACATAGGCCTCCCCCGAACGACGCCACAAATAGCGGTCCTGAGCCGCCTCAATCCATCGACTCCCTGCGACCCCTACGATGTCATCGGTCCATCGAGTGGATGGTCTCCCATGTAGGAGGGGATTTGCCATAATCACCACGCTTGGCAGGCGGATTGGTGATCGCAGTGTTGGTGTTTGAAAAAATACTCAGAAGGAAGCTACTGCCCATCCTCTGGTAGGTTCCCTTAGTCGGCTCTTTCGACATCCACGGGTTGAGTTGGAGGGGTCGATATTCGTACGCCGTGGCCCCGCGGCCCAACATAAAAGGCGGATTAAAATATATCAGTAACCAATATAACCAGGCAATAGGAGAGCCTGGGACATATTTTAGAAGAAATAAGCTTGTCTTGCGTCCATTAGAACACGACTGACCGACTTGATGACGTCTAGGTACTAGGAAAATTCATAAGTGTGTCTCTTGCACAACGTGAAACTTGACTGAAGCCGCAAAGTGTGTCGGGAAAGCTTTGATCTGCATTTTCACTTTCTAGAAAGCTTTTGAATCAGATTTCCGTTAACAATTCTCGAACTATCCCAACATTGGTCAGATTGTAATAATAAATGCCAGTTCTAATTGCTTTTACGTGTTCTTGATCGAGATTATTTAGTCTTGCGAGATCGTAAGCCATTAAAACATAGATAATATCTGCGATAAGCCCTTCATTTGTACAGAGCACCTACTGTTTAACTTGATTGGTTTTTGATGCTATTTGAACCTCAGGAATGGATGCCGGATGAACTTCGTTACAAGATGTTGATGGTACCGATATCGATACACGCACAAACGTTGCAATATCATACCCCAATTCCAATTCTGCTATGTAACCGCTTCACTATGATGACCATAGTATCGTCACACAAAAGCCAAATAGAATCCTAAGATTATTTGTTCAGTTTGTTTCGTGTCTATGTCCGTCCTATAGCAACAACGCAACGCAACGCAGGAGGTTGTGGGTTCGATTCCCGCCTCGGGACAAATGTTTGTACGATCTGCAAATATTTGTTCCGGGTGTTCTGGATGTTTAATGTATAATAAAAAAAAATATCTATCCCTGATTCAAAAACCTGGATAATAAATGTCTTTGTTGACATAAAATATCTGGAATTCTGAATTGGAGTATATGTACATTATGACATTCTATTATATTAAGTATATCAGTTATCTAGTACCCATAACACAAGATCTGCTTAGCTTGGGGCTAGATAATGCTGTGTGAATTGTCCAGCATTATTGATTTTTATTTATTGATTTATAGCAGGCTCCAGCCTCCCACAATACAGATTTTTACTTACACTAGGTAATTTATGTTTAGGTTAAGCTAAAAACCTCTTGTGAAGAGGAAATAAACAAACTTTTACTCTATGGTTGCTATTCTGCGATGATACCATTGTCATTGTTTTCAAATTTTCAAGTTTTCAAATAATTTATTTAGGAACGGATTACATGTCATGTTTACAATGACTATTGGATTACGATGATGCCCGGAGTAGTTTTTAATAAAACTGTTTAATAAAATTGACATTGTGATGCAATTAGTTTAGCAATCAAAGGTAAGTAGTAATCACAATCATACAAAATATAAAATTTTAAAGCAGACCTAAGCAAATACATACTAGGTACACGGAATCAATACTGTCTGGCGTGAGGGATTTAGAGGGCTTCACCTCTTGTTGTAAAACGAGTAACTATAACTAACCATTCATCTGCCCGTATTGAACCAAGGAGTTAAAGTAAACTTAACGGAAAAACAGTTTTAAATAACTTTTATCGACGACCTTTGTGGTGCAGCGGGCGAAGGTCCGCCTGCGACGCAGGAGGTTGTGGGTTCGATTCCCGCCTCGAGACAAATGTTCGTACGATCTGCAAATATTTGTTCAGGGTGTTCTGGATGTTTTCTATGTATAATAAAAAATATATCTATCTATGTAGTCTATTATATTAAGTATATCAGTTATCTAGTACCCATAACACAAGCTATGCTTAGCTTAGGGCTAGATAATGCTGTGTGAATTGTCCAGCATTATTTATTTATTTGTATATTATCTTGGGGAATATAATAGAAAAGGAATATTGTCAGAAATATGGGCAGGTAGAACTTCTTTTAAAGTTAATATTACTCAATTATAGATTGTCAGTAAAATAATAAGCCGACAAATTAATTGGTCTGTTTCGAAAATTGAGTCATTGTTCAAGTAGTTATGTACACATAATGTAAATAGCCGTTGACCTGGCAAAAACTGCAGAAACCTCTAGTCTAGGACAGCTAGAAACAGAAAAGATTGGAAACGCTTGGAGGAGGCTTTCACCGCCACTGGCGGTCCATACACTAACAACTAGAATATAAGTTATTTATCTACTAACCCTATAATTAAGTATAACCTTTAAAATTCAATTTCTTTTATTATTTGTAACTACAGTGTATTGGAAAATAAAGCTCTTTTTATTATATTTTATTTTTGTAATGTAAATATAGCCGTGGGCCGCGGCGTACGCATAACGACCCCTCCAACTCAACCCGTGGATGTCGTAAAAGCCGACTAAGGGAACCTACCAGAGGAAGGGCAGCAGCTTCCTTCTGAGTATTTTTTAAACACCAACACTGCGATCACCAATCCGCCTGCCAAGCGTGGTGATTATGGCAAATCCCCCCCTACATGGGAGACCATCCACTCGATAGACCGACGACATCGTAGCGGTCGCAGGGAGTTGATGGATGGAGGCGGCTCAGGACCGCTATTTGTGGCGTCGTACGGGGGAGGCCTATGTCCAGCAGTGGACGTGTATGGGCTGATGATGAATGAATGTAAATATAACTATACGCATCGATATACAAAGCTAATGTGTATGCACATTGCACCTGTGCAATAATAAAATAAATAAGAAAACTACGTGATTACGAAGTCTGAATCCGATGGATTTGAACATTTTCAGAACCATCAGCGTGTAGAATCTAGTATGCTTTATTAATTATATACACGAAAACATGTAAATTCTGCCGTCTGTTAACTAGAAGGCCGTGAATCCCGAAAAGAAGTTATCAAGAAATCGGCAAAAAACGTTTGAACGGTTAAGATTTATTTGAGTCATTTATTTTAAATCTAATTTATGAAAAAACCTTAACGCACTGATTATTGACGTTATTTTAACCCACGCATTAGGGATGTTTTGTGGATTAGTTGCTTACAAGTTAAGGAAAAGTCTAAAATTCTCTCATTTAACTGCCTACGAAGTTTTTATGTCTCTAGAACTTTATGGAATTTTGAAATGGTTGTCAAACGAAAAGATTGATTTTGAACCTGTATCCGCTTCCACTAAAAAGTTAAAAATTTCCATTTGAGGGTTGACAGCCTTGTAGTTAACAAACGGCAGAAGTGTAAGGAACTTACTTTAAGGTTGGTGACTCCCTCGCCGACCTGCTCAATTTCTCCAGCGCATTCGAAGCCGAGTATGAAGGGCGTCTTAGGAGGCGAGTCGATGGCTCCCTGCCGCACTATCAGATCCTGGAAGTTCAGCCCACTGGAACAAGGAATTGGCCGTTAATCATGTGTTTTTTACGCAATTATTAAGATGGAGATCTGGATTCTCCCTTGATTGTGTGTCGTGTATTGTCTGATGCAGCATTACATCGAGACGAAGAAGATAAATAGACTTAGCTCCGCTTGCGCAAGGATTTTAAATGTCTCGTCATAATTTTGACGTATTTGTTTGGTTTCTGAAAACACTAAATTACCGTAAGGATATTGGCAAGCGGGACTTCAATGTTTTAGGAAGTTTTAAGGATAAGTTGGCTAAGTAACATAAATATTTAGTTACATATTATCACTAATTTCAATTATAATTATAACTACACACATTTTATAAATTATCATGTTTTAGTTCTGAGCACGTATATTTCGGGAAATATTTTATAGATCAAAGTTTTAAGGAAGAGTTGACAAATATTTGTCCAATTTAGTACGAGTTGACAAAATTATCTTTGTCGTCTTTGTCTGTGATGTTTCCGTCAAGGTAGCGTACACATAAGCGCATTCACATTTGTTTTTATGGCTGCTATAGACCACTCAACTTGTATACATCGTAGGATGTTTATGGTACCTATACCTACCTCAATAAATAAATAATACTGGACAATTCCCACAGCATTATCTAGCCCCAAGCTAACCAGAGCTTGTTATGGGTACTAGATAACTGATATACTTAATATAATACACTACATAGATATATATATTTTTTATTATACATAGAAAACATCCAGAACACCCTGAAGAAATATCTGCAGATCGTACAAACATTTGTCCCGAGGCGGTAATCGAACCCGTAACCTCCTACGTCGCAGGCGGACCTTCGCCCACCGCGCCACAGAGATCGTCTAGCTATGTACTTCCCAAGGAATGCGTATGTGATATGTATATGGTTCAAGTAGTTATCTAATTAACGTGGTGGTATTGGAATGCGGTAGCTATAGCTAAGCTACACATCATGTCGTGGTTAGCATACAGAACACTGTACTTGAATGGTTAATCATAACTATATGTACCGACCGATCTACATCAATATGGACGGCTGTGATTGTTGTCAAGTTACTCTATGATTGTTGTTCTACCTTATCTATTTATTACGCAGATCAGTGAGGTATCACCGACATAGGATCCTAAAGAGACCTAAGTATAGGAACTAGGTACCGACCTATTAAACAACGACATTTTTCGTCCATACGCAAAACAAATAAAATTGAAATTAGTCGCTGCTAATACATAATTAAAGAATCGTGGTTTGAGATTCACACATGCGATAAGGAATTCGACGATACGATATTCGACGTTATTAGCTAGTGAGGTTCACTAAATTCGATATTATAACCTCACAAGGACCTTTGAACCTTTGTTAGTAGGTATCTATTCGCCGAAAGGCCATAGTAAGTACCTAATCAAAGGCCAAAAGGCGCACTATTTGAGTAATTTCATTTCCTACACTCCACCTACACCCACGTCAGGCTTTTAGCATGGATGGAAAATCAATAGGATCCTCGTTCCCCGCTTCCCCAGGACCAAAATCCTCGATCACCCTCGATATACCTACCAAGTCTGCCTGGACTATTACCTATAGGTAGGTACTAGAAGTTAGGACTCAATTGTCAATGTTTACACTGTTCGCGAGCACGTTTGATATTCGCGTTCTAAAGTCTAGACTAGAGTAGATCAATCAATACCTATGTACGGTACCTAATACTTACCTATACACTTCTACTGTTTATAAAACATTACATAGGTACCAGGGATGAGGTAAAATATTTTCCCTCGTCCCTGATAGGTACCTATTTTATTCGTGCTGGCTGATTTCATACGTCTTCATACCACTTAAAGGATGATTGATCAATATAAAAGTTCACCACATATAAGTAATAATAAGTATTAAGAGTCTGTAGAGTTGGGAATTTGTAGAGACAGGAATCTGTAAAAAAATCTGTAGAATTGGGAACAAACCGATTTTAGATAGTTCGCGACGCGTAAGCAATAATAATGCTTTCGCAGCACGATTAAGCTTCCACTGATGCATTCCTTGCCTTTGTGCCTCCTAAATATCAGTTTACAGATCAATAAACGTCTGCATAGCTTCGACAAACGTACGTTTAATGCGCTAAGCCTATTATACTTCGCCTAAACAAGGAAATACGTCGACTACAAGCCAAAAATACATACATCACACAAGTACAGGCAGAATGAACGGATGGAAATGGAAACCCTAGTTAGCAAGGGACGAGGAACTACTCGACCCACTGTGGCTACAGTTGGTAAGGTAGGTTAGGTATTGTCGACGAAATAGACGGATAGCAATTTGCCAGTTCCATTATCGAGGCTCTCAAGTCACAGAAAGATCTTGAAGAGGGTCTACAAAAGGCAGAGAAACGTGTTTTCGAAGTAACCTTAGATCTTGACCGATTTCTGAATTTAGGAGTAGGCTACCAGTGTTTACCATCTAATCACGATCTTACGAAAATTCTATGTAACACTGCTGAAATATTAGCAGTTGTTATAATTTACAACTGTAAGCAATCCACGCACAGTTTGATCTACCAACACTTGAACTTTATAAATATTCATACAAACATAACTCGATAAATGGTAGGTAGTTATGAACGTACCCACAGCGTATTATCACCATTAGCAAAGATACAGTAGTGATTCACCATTGTTTGTAGTTGTAAATAAATTGTACGTTACCTACGGTGAATCAGACTTCTGTAAGTCATTTATTGGTACTTATTGGTGGTGGAAATGACGCACGATATCCGGGCTGTCCTGCCTTGCCGTGCCCCTACGATGACAACCCCTCGCCACGACATGATGTGGATATAAATGTAATTCTCAATAATTACAGAATCGAGCGATTCACCACGGTGTCGGCTGTCGCGACGCTACCCGCATGCGTTTTATTGGCTAAATTGGTGTCGGGTACCACGGTTCCATTACAGAAAAAGCTTTGGCCTACTTCGCTGACGGTTGACGATCCTGGGAGCAGTGGCGAGCTGTGGGACCCGGAATGTTAATCTGAGTTAATCTCCGCCAGAGCGTCTCGAATTTTACGCACGCTACCTGACCGCGTATTCAAGGCAGAACTGAATGGCTTCCTTCGACACAATGCTTTGTAACGAGCATGACAAGCGCAGGTATACTGGCTTTGTTCCTTAATCCTTAAAATTGATGGTATCCGAATAAAGTTGTCCCAAATGGAGCACCTTGTTCTTTATCGGGAAAAAGTTGTTCCCCAAAAAACTAAATTATTTTATGATACGTATTTCCAAGACCGACAAGTGTTATTTTACCAGTTGCGTGTCACGAACTCCTTATGTCAAGGTCTTGAGGTTGATAGCACGGGTTTATTCACCGAAATTCCCACAAGTGCCCGCATTTCTTTGATTACATCTGAATAATTTACAAGTCTGATTGTAAGCCGAGCGTTGCGTAGGCTGGAAATGTAGTCGAAGGGAGCTTGACAAAGCAGATTGCGCACAAGCCCTCACAAATTACAGCGTCGAGCTAATGCGATTAAATTTTTGTTGCGTCGTCGTCGCACGAAATTCTGTTCACGCAATTCAAATAACTTTACGCTTTATTGCACGGATGATAGGTTACTGTTACCCCACGTGCATATTTTAATGGAGGTTTCAAATGAAAGATTGAATGAGTGAACCCTTGTTCGGGGTAATTTTAAATTGCATTGGGGTGGTAATGGTGCGACGCCGCCGCCGCCCCGCGCCGTCGCGTCGGCTGGCGTGATGATACGCCTCCACTGCACCGCGCCGCCGCCGCCGCCGTGACGGTAGTCGCGACGTAGACGACGACGTGCACTGCGCAAATAACTAGAAACATTAACGTCGAAAATGGATGAGTAACCAAGTTTGACTTGCAGTATATGCGAAATATGTCGAGTAGCGAGTAGGTAGGTATTTCTACATTTCTTGCAGAAAACAGTTTAAATCCTCAAGGATATCGTATTTGTTATCTGTGCTTCACCCATAACGTGCGAGACGAGACGTCTCGAAAATTTTCAGCTTTAATGAATGACTGAGTCACAAATCTATAAACTTTAGAAACTACGAGATTTTAGTGGCACTTTGCTTTTCCAATGTTTCTTTAGAAACAAAACCCTTGTCAATTTGCCGATAATGTTTATTTTCACATTTCGCCCGGGCGGCAGCTCGGTCGGATGTGTGGCGTCACGAGCCAGTGTACTTCGTCGAAATCCTCCCATTCCACCGCCAAACTTGTTCTTTGGACTATCGCTTTCAACGGTTTTTGTAGGTCCGAAGTTTTACAGCCACCCTGTCTTTACTTCCATAAATTTAAAGATCCCGGCGGAGCTTTCCATGTAAAACCTACACACGTTTTCTCCCGCATTATTTATTCGGGCCCTTCGGGTTTTCTGTAACTTTGAGCATAAATTCTTAAAAGACGCATAACTGTAAAAGTTTAGTTTAGACGATTATAAGCACACTATTGAGATCTTCGCGTGCACGTTATTACGGAGGAATTGCTCTTAGAAATAAATCTGTACCCATATAATTGAATTTGATATTACAACTCGAAGTGATCACGAAGTCAACGCGCGGGGAACATCTATCAGCTTTCGTTTTATCTGTTTCCTAGACTGAGAACGTAAAACTCATTGTAATTCAGCGCATGTCTTGGTACCTACTTGAAACTTTCTTTCCGTTTTCGGCCCAGTATATTTCATATTAATACTCGTACGTACGTGTTTATAGAGGGTAAGAGGGTAGGATAGTTTAACAATTTTGATATAAGACCGTGGATTTCTCTGTGTTGTTTGATTTATTTTCAACTTACCCTCTTTTATAACGATAGATATGTATATCTATCATTGATCTTCAGCGAAAGCATAATTGATAAGCCTAAAGAAAACGTAAAAACCATTAGTTTTAATTTATCTTATGGTAAAGCAAACAAACCCTGTAGAAATTGATTGTATCAAAGCGGCGTAATACAGCTAATGCCCGGTCCGCACGACACAGGCCGGCGAAAGTTATCAGATCCGTTATCCATATTGATTGCGTCCAATTTGCTCGATGTAGACGTAAATAGGCTTAAAATATCGACGAAGCCACAATAGCCTCTGTAATTGAGATGAATATTTTACGAGCAAACTTTTATAGAAGCCTAACAAACCAGGAGCTTTGATTGCGAAAACCCATAGAAAAACAGACAATTCCCAGGAGAAAACAAAAAGCCAATTAAAAACAAAATAAGGCTGGTAGCGAGAGATCAACAGAAAATCATCGTTGTCAGACACAGGCACTTGTAATTAGGTATAATTATTTTAGCTCTACATTCAGATGTAATTTATCTCGTGTCGAAGGCATTTATGGCATGAGTGCATGACTCAGATCTTTGCTCGGTGTGGACGTCCGGAGAATAGAAATAGACGTTAAAGTTAAAGGCGTCATTTATTGTCTTATTATCTTAATAAAACATATGCACAATTTCAAATGTTAAAGTTTTCTTTAGAAATGAACAGACAGGAAAGCAGTCGGATGAAGAAAGTTCATAAGTGAAGTGTATTAATACATAGGTAAGTCATTTCGATTTTAAAACTTATTGTTTCGACTTTATTATTATTGGATTGGATAAATAAATGAACAGTAACTAATGTGCTCCTACCAATAAAGACAAAATAAATGTAGGAAAGTGTGGAGATGTAACAAATCGTGAAAGCATTTAAATAAATAACAAAGAACCCAGCCCGGAATCTATGAATTACACTACCTGAAAAGCTAAGCTCCAACACCGTAACTAAATAACTCTAATCAATAAAGACTAGATATAAGTAATATCGCAAATGAAAGTGTCTATCGTCAGGAATTTCCTCATTCACGGACTCATTTGTATGCCGCAGTCGTCCATATACCGTCGCCGATAGTTCGCTTATGATTTTGTTATGACTTACTAGTTATATTCACCGGAAGTTTAGCCGCTTGTATCGTTTACGGCTTATAAATATGGCTTAATTTGTGACGCATTTCCATTCAACGTATGCTTAATTGTTAAGATACTTTGTCATTGAGTCCACTTAATCATCTTTATTGAGTTGGTCTATCTTAGGAAATTTCAAATGCCGCCTTACTACCATTAGCAACATTTGTAGGATGTTGTAGATTACTATGTAGCTACACGCTTACGCTTATCGATTGCGATATTTTAAATTAGGTATAACAATTTCGGATAATTGTTAGGCTCCGCAGTGATTACCTATTTAACGTGCCATAGGTATTACTAGTTAATTTACGATTGCGATTAAAAAGCTAGATTTTTTAGCTGCTAACATAAAGTCACGTAAAGTTTGGTATTTGTGTCAATGTACCTATGGCGTGACTGGGAATGGCCTAGTATTTGTTCAGTAAACAACACTAGCACACCTTTTAATAATGTTAACTGACTAATAAACCTTCGTGGTGATCAAATATGCATAGGATCTGGATAAACATAAGTTAACAATGAAGGATAGTGGTTTGTAGTGATACTGGATTGATTTGAAAGCTATTTATTTTTACAAATTGATATTTCTGTATACATAATAATAATAACATTGTATTGCTGGCAACAATAGACATCTAAGTCCTGGCTGTTGCTTGTGAAGATGTTAGATACGAAATATTGACAAGTCTCATCCATCCATGGCTTGGAGCCAAAGCGAAACGTCTGGAGCGAAAATGGAAGTAATTCTCGTTAAACAGGCCCCCATCAAAATTCCTAGCACGGCAATAATTAGATTTAGGATTTCAGTGAACCTGGTAATCGAATGAAATGACAGACTGTCGCTCACAATTCTACTGGATCAGAATTCATAAACTTTGATAACATTTTGTTGAAAATTTCATAGAATACTTTTATAACTAAATAAAATTAAACTGATATAAAAAGGCAGTAAAATAAAAAAGAAAAGTATAAATAACTTATGGCAATCGAAAGAATCATGTAATTTAGTAACTAATACTGCATCAAAAACGCTTAGTACACGAAACACTTCCCCCGCAAGCCATCGTACTATAAACCGCAAGCTACCAGTACTACGTGAACAAACAAACTGACCGTTGGTTTTATAAATAGAAGATAGGAAGTATTAGGAAGCAACAATGCAGGTGCCTAAAGTGTAGATATCCGGTAAGCGGTGACTAGGGACAATGAATACACTCGACGTGACCGGCCCGTGACGGCTATCGGCTTCCGATCTAACTGATGACCAGTCGCCATGACATCTGGATAGCACCCTGATACCACCAACCTAATTAATCAATGGTGATAAAATATGTTGACCAAACGGCATTCTGAGAAATACATAGATTCCTTTGTGAGGAATAAACGCAGTCATTTCATTGAGAGATAAAATATAGATTATAGTTCTATGAATACTGAAAGCGTTATAATCTGTTGAAATAAGTTGTGTGGAGGTTACAGCGGAAGTAGAATAAATAGATACTCAAGTCAGCGACGCAGCGTGGGATAAATTTGCATTGGATAGCTACGAGTTGAATTTCAATTTCGTAGCAACAGCAGCTAAAAATAACCCTAAAAATTGCGTTAGTGTAACAGATTTGTCATTTCCATCATTATTTATTAATTTATTGTCTGTATAGTATCTATAAACGCAAGTATTTAGCAGACATAATGCCTATTTATAGTGTTTACACGGCTATAAAACAAGTACTACCATTATACGCTGTTCAGAATACAAATGTAGTCCGGTGGCTAACTACAACCTTTGTATAAACACAATGGAATTTACGCATCATTTTGCACCACGCAAATAGCAAGCCTTTACAGTACTCGATTGTTACAACGCCATGGCCGCCTTCGGTTCAACACTCAACCAATGCCACAAACTTCTGAGTTCTAGAAGACTTTGGAACTGAGACCTTTGTTTCAATAACCATTGATCCTAAACCTAAACTTTCTGATAACAAACAAATAAATTGTAGTGTACCCTTCTATTTGCAAAATGAAAGTGAATTTGCCAACGTGCCATTACAACAGCATTGTCCTAGCAGCGAGGCTCATTAGTCACCCTAAACGAAGCTTGCTCGTCATGTTTCGGAGGCATCCGCTGTAATTGTCCAGCAGGAAGTGAGCTTGCATTCCTCAGATGGCTGCGCGTCCATCGAGTGAATAATTGAGCTGTCATCAACAGCTGGAGCAGATATTATAATGTAGATAAGGAATAAAGAAGTCTGTTCCGATGGTGAACTTGAGCAGGAAAATTTAATAGCATTCGTGGCTATATTAACGAACTGTGTGGAAGACAACATTATTAAAACAGAAATGTGTATGAGAGGGCTTATTTGTTTAGGACCCTAACAGAAAACATTTAGTTTTATCATAAGAGTCGATATAAGGCTAAAAGACTAAGTAAAATAAGAATCGCATTGATCATATTAATTTGGCTAAACATTTATAATCATAAAATTAAGACAAAGGCGACGTTAATAAACAAATTTATAAATTATAACAAATGAAAAAGAAATATATTGATACTGTGAGTTTTATTAAAATTTTTGCAACGATAACAGGATATGAAATAGTTCTATTCCTGATTCGCAAACGAAACAACGAATTCCGACATTCCTACACATTTACGATAACTCCGTGGAACGAAGCTGCTATGAATGGAATCCTGAGATTACTCAACGCACATAAAAATCTGTTTAGCGTGCGTGTGGTCCTATTTTTATAACAATTTAGTATGTATGTAGTATGTACGCATTGTTATCGAGTATCAATTTAATAAGCTGTAGATATTCGTGTAACGTGTTAGCGTGATTCGATAATATACTCTGTTCGGTGGCTGATTTTTCAAGTATTATACTACAGCGTTATACTCTTCAAATTGTGTAGGCGTGTACGAATTACGCACGACGGCACGCACGATACGGTTTTCAACAATTTCACTACTAGCTTCTTTGTATTAGAAAATTTGCAATTGATAACTTTATATCGAGTAATAGAGTCTGTATTAAGTACTTTTAATTAGAATTTGATGTTTCTGAATCTGTTAAACCCCTTTGCAAAGCAAAGATCAATGTGCATCCGTTGCTGCAGTTATTAGTATGTATCTTTCTATGTATAAGGCCTCAATCCGTTTGATGCTAATAAATAAATAATGCTGGACAATCCACACATCATCATCTAGCCCCAAGCTAAGCAGGGCTAATGATTATACGCTTCCAGTCGTTCTCTTACATTGTCGATAAAATTGATTAGGTAGTGAGGTACTAAGTTTTTATGCGTCCGATATTGGCAATACCATCAAAACTGCGATATAAATCTACAATAATTACTGCCTGCAATGCATAATCATTACAAAAAAATCTCAGCCGTAAGACTAGCGCTGAAATGTAGTGTGCATTCATCCGAGCCGGGCATAGCATAATGCGAAGAAATACTGCGAAGCCGGTACACTTGTACTAGTCTATATTTACAAAATCAGACGAATTACGCGGTGGATTACGCTTCAAATACAGTTGCACAAGCTACAAGCACTATTGATGATGGCCCTTCTATAAAAAACACCTCTGTACTGTAGTCTGTATGTACATAAGTCTTCTCATCTTCTATTTTCTGAACAAAAAGCTTACGGTCGTGACTTTGGTCGTATTTCCCATTTCAATTCCGAGCTCTTTGTATTGTAATCTTTTATGCTAGTAATAGTATCGAGCACAATCTATGCCAACCGACATGAGTTATCTCGTAATGTGCAATCATTATAGAGTAGGCATTATGCCGATAAGTAACGGAAATGGAAGTAGCTATTCAGCAACGTTGCGCTTCTTTTTTTACGAATTTTGACAAATGTGATTATAATTTATTCCATCTAAGCACTTTCTACCTGAGTCTTTGATCTAAAAAAGATTGGGATATTATTAAATTTCTTAGAAATTACCACGCACTATAATATCAAAAACCTTTAGCTAGTAAAAGGTTTAACATAGTTCAGGCTCATGTATTTTTCTTACCTTTAGATACATATATAATTTAAGTACCTTAGCTTTTATAGGTACTGCTTTAGTCCTAAGGTTTTATGAATACATTTATTTATTCAGATTCGTTTTAGAAATAAAATAAATAATATCAGGAGCCGTTTGACTGGTATTTTGCATATGTATCAAGAATTCAAGACCAGTTTTTTAAATAGGCGTAGGTAAGTATTTTAGGTGAAATACAGATAAGCATCAAAACTTGAAAGAAGCGCGTTGATGTCTTATCTATGAGGAATAGAGGCTAATTCACCAAGTTCCCCGAAAACGATAACATACAGTGAGCACGGGCCTTCCAAACTATCCTATTTTATCATGCCACGTTCTTCTATCTAACTCCAACGATAAAGAAAACAAATAACTAAATAATCTCTCAAATATTTACTCCGTCCATTCGTTCAAACGTCTTAAAATAATCGAATTCCAAAGAAATCCGAATATTTCCAGACATCATCAAAAAAATTCTTTACGCTTTCTTGCAAAGTAAAATATGAGCTGATCTGTTTCACACAGAAAACATAATAAAAGGACAATTTAAAATATATTAGCAGTTTTCATTTTCAATTAAATGATAAAGGATCAGAACTAACAGCGACGTAGCACAATAAAACTTTAACAAAGCATTAATATGAAAATCAATGTTTCCAACAATATGGACGACCCTCGTGATATAACTAAACAGATGCGGGCGGGAAAAAAACTCATATGGGAACGAAGTCGTAATACACGGAATATTGTAACAGAATTTTGGTTGACTCGGGAGGCAAAAAAGGTGTCGGAACTATCGGCCGCTGTCGGAACAGGGTTTGAGGGTTTCTCTAGCCAGCTAAATATAGAAGCAACGATTTGCCTACCAGAATTTGTACTTTATACGCATGACGTTTGCTTTGTACTTGTATTTGTGGCCTTAGCAACTCGACGAGATTATCTAGCTTTACTTTTACACTCCAAGAACTTTTATACTTTGTAAATCTGTAGGTACCTATCTATCTTCTTTTTATAATTGTAAACGTGACACGTGTTAAGTTTGTGTTGAGGTTTCTAAGATCCTATGAAATTATGCTTCACACTTAACAGTTTCAGAAAATTTCGTCAAGGACAGGACAATGGAGGAAAACACTAAGAATGACCCCAACTCCACGTGCAATATATGGTCGAGAATAGAGAGAGATTTATGTCATGATTTTATAATTTTTACAGCTAAGTCGTGAACAAATGAAGACACTGATTCTTAAAATTACAGCGAGTGGGATATCGCAGGGAGTACAATGCATCATAAATCAACCTGCTCGTCTTGACATTGTGAGAAGGCGGAAAAACATACCTACAGTGGTATTTGATGTAAAAAATATTCTAAAATATTCATTCGATCCGGCTAAACAAGGGTCTAAATAATTCATAACTCAATTGCAGACCCAGACAATCTTACTTGCAAAACTTTAGTCTCGTTCCCTCGTTCCTTGAACATTTCGAGCGTGTGGGAGCTAAACCGGTCAATAAAGGAATAAACCTAAAGCCTCACGATTTTTTTTCTCAAAAGTACCTAAGAAGTTTTAAGACGCTAAGGTGCTGATAATAGGGACACACATATCAGTGGTCAAATATCAGAAGCTTGAATCGAAACGGAAGTCAACGCTATCAGATATGAACATTTACATTCCGATCATATTTACAAACTAAACCCTCCAGATTGTAATACTGAGAGGAAAGAAATACCAACACATGCTTTTATTCATTTATCGGAGAGCATGGTTAATGGGAGCTATAAAAAAAAACAAGCAATGGCGTCGAAAGATGTAGGGCTTGCGGGGCTTGCGGGTGAGTGCGGGGAGGGGACGCGCCGTATTGATCCGGTGACTCTCCCCGTGCCCCGCAGACATTACACTCCAACCCTTACCCCTCAGGGCGCGACCCCCGCTCACCCGCGCGCCGTCCGACAACGCCAACCACACCCCTTCTAGAAAGACTCACGGGATTTTCCAATTTAATTTATTGCGCAATTGTTGATACATACCTACATTAGTAAATCCAGTGGTTATTATAGCCACCTGACCTGACAACTGCAGAATTAACAGCACTAATCAAATCAGCCTCCAACTGCAGCAGAAAATCTTGTCGCCCAAAGCAGAATTACAAATGCCCTCGATTACAACGATCTTTTTCCAGAAATGTAAATCGTCGGGAGATGTTTTATTATATGTCACGAACATTTTATTTGTCAAAAAAGATTTAAGAAACCTGGACATGTTTACTTCCATATACAGTAGCGAGTGATTCTTTTATGGTTACAATAAGAGAAAGAGCATTTTCGTAAGTTCGTTGACTTTGAACAATGTGCCCTCGAGCGACGGCGGAGGCGGGCGGCGGCGCGGTCCCATCTGCTAAACGACATAGAACTCTATAAAGACTGCCGAGTCGCTCCTGTCTGCCAACCACTTCGTATCGTAGGTATCGTAACGCGACTCGAAACGAAAGTAATCTCCATAATTCGATAATAACCTGTTGCGAACACACCAATTCAATGCATAAGGCAGATAAGCCGAACAATATTTTCGCACTTGCGGCACTTACGACCCGATAATGTGTGAGTAGTGTGTTCATAACATGTTCATAAGGATTATCTTTGTTACAAATACAGTCAATAAACAATGTGTTGTTGCCTGTTGATGCCAAAAGTCCAGAGCTTGAAGAGTTTGGTGAGAATTTCTTCAAAAACTTAACACATGTGCTAATGAGTAAAATAAACAGTAATGACATTGAGCGAGCATACATTTCTCAGGCAGGAGTACCGACAAAGGTCAATATTTTCTCTAAACGAAGGGAAGCCACGTGCATGTCCCACATAAAAATGATGCGAATGAAAGAAAGAACAATAATGGACGACTCATTTCAACAATTTGTTCCAATGATTCACTTATAACCTAACTTATTTGACTCACAGTGCAGAAGTACGGGATATGCAACACAAATAATGTTGTGACGAACAGCTAAAGCACATACATACCTATGTTCTGGTTATCATTAATTAGTTTGTTTATATTGATTTTACAGAATGCTGGGAACATAATTCACAATGTAATAAATAAACGATCAAATCGTTGTGATGATGGCCTGGTTCAGATCAGAAGGTATCTTACCTACACATAAAATACTGTATTGTGTATATGGCTGCCGTCTGCTTCATGATTGATGGCCCGTAGCCACAGGTCATGCCAACGATAACATGTTATTATAAAACATAATCTGGATACGGTATGCATGGCATTGTTATAAAGAAACTTGAAATATATAGGTAATGTACAATTATTTTTATTACTTAATTATGTAGGAGCGAAATCCTATGCACTTAAATGATAAAAACTGACGCATTTTGGATTATTTTGATTTTGACACAGCCACCCAAAAAAAAGAGGTTTGTGCGACGTATCTGAATCTAAATCCGAAGTAAAATTTAAAATCCCGTGTACAATTTTCGGAAAAGTAACACAGTAATACGTCACACAACCAACTTTTTTCTTTTGTGAGGACTTGTCTTACATACAGAAGGGAAAAGATGAATGTTGCTATTAAATATAATAATACTGAGATTGCTCAAGTGGATTCAGAAAAGTTCTTAGGTATTTGGCTCGATCAGCATTGCAACTGGAAAACACATGTCTGTGACAATCTGGACAGATTTGTTTTCGCCTTAAAAAGACGAGACTACGTGTCTCTATAGATGCCGCGATCAAAGCGTACCATGGTTATGTTTTGTCAACCCTAACGTACGGACTGATCTTGTAGGGAAATTCTACAGATATACAAAATGCACTCATTGTCCAAAATAGTGCGTGCGAGCTACGAGTATCTGTGGCGCTTGGAATACGGATAGCTGCAAGCCCCTATTTAAGAAATATAATATACTACCGTTGCCCTGCATGTACATAAGAGATATTTGCTTGTTTGTGAAACAATATCCTCACTACTTTAAGACTCACGCAGATGTGATGGAGACACGAGACATAAAGACAGGCTCTATGTTACAAAATATAGAGTAGAACTTGTTAATAAGAATGCATATCATCAGGCAATACGTATCTATAATAAGTTACCCAGTGAATTTAAAACTAAGACATATAATTTATTTAAAATTAAACTGAAAAGGTGGTTGATGGATAGTTTTTTTTATGGCATAAACAGGCATAAAGGAATATTTTAGTTACAAAACGTTATAATAGCTAAACGTTATAATAAGTAACAAGTTTTTTATCTTTTTAATTGTTTTTTTTTGTTTTTTTATCTGTCTTTTATTGTTTATTATTACATCTCTGATAAATTTCATTAAGCCTAACATTATAATAATTTTGCCCTCGCACTGAGGAGGCAGAATGTATTGGAGCTATTATTTTATTATTAAGACCTATTGTACCGACATTCCTGCAAATAAATGATTTATGATTACGTAGGTAAATAAATACTTTGAGGAAACAGGGAGCGCTAGACAATATTACCAGCAGCTACAGCTACAGCATGAGATGCTCATAAAACACGGAGCTAATACTAATACAACAAACGATTATTGTAAAAGATGAAGAGCACCGTTAGAGTACCTAAGCTCGAGGTCGGGTAATAAAGCTACCCCATGCTGCGAGCAAACTACACTTCAGCAATACCTATTCGCTTTCGCCACCCACTCAGTCAGACATATAAACAGAGAGCTATACCAATCGAGTTAACTTAAGAAAATAACTTTCTAGTGACTCATAGGAAGAGAGCTATCTCGCGCAGACGCTCTCAATAAGGAAGAGGGTAATAAACAAATTCATCTCTCCCATCTTATGCGGCTTCGGCCCATTAAAATGCACAATACTGCACTATACCATAGACGGCCTCTGCAGAGGGGCAGCCGCTATTTTTAGGCATTAAATTGATACACCAACAAAGGAGAGGATGCGAGCAATTAACACGCACTTTCGATACAAAAAGCTCCACGATTGAGCTTGAGTTGAATCCTTGATAGGTACATCACCCGTGACCCCAAGTCCATCTGCCTTACGTGATGTATCACAGACGCCTCAAACACATGCAACAAAAAAAAGTCCATCTTTCCCCGTCATCTCCACATACAATTATGTACTCGGAATGAAAAAGAAAGCCACTTATCCAAGGCGTGAGTATAGCCATTGTTCTTGGAAGTCTTCTGGCTTGACCTAATTGAATATAATGGGGGGTTATTCAGTGGATTTCGTTCTCGAGTCTTACGAAAGCATATTAGCCGAATCGGGAACACGAGATGTTCTGTTGGGTATCAAGGTTCAAAAATATTCAACATAATGTGATTTAACTAAATTGTAACAATGTAACGTATCATTATTTTAATAGGACTATCAAGTATCTCACAAAAAGAGCGTTATTTCGTCAATGCCCGATTGTTTAGTCGTTAATTTGTAATGTTTCTTGTACTTTTCATTGTTGCACGACAAGGCGCCTACACATCCTTTCATAGCTATAAATTATTTTGTAACATTTTATTTTTTGTGTATTGTTCATTTATTTTTATCTCTGCCCTTGGAAACTTCTTCAATGCGCCATAAATTATTGTATATACTGGCATGGATCGTTCGAGTGTCTTGCTAAGATACCAGGGTATCATTTCCAAGACCCAATAGGTTAGCATCATAACAGGTACCAGCTACACGAGTTACATAATGACTATTTAATTGTAGGTCAACAGCCTCGTCGTATCTAGCTCTAGTTCGAGTTCAGAGCGTTTTCACGGCTGTTTGTTGTTGGTGGATGTTAGTAGCATCGTTCACACCTTGTTAACTGCTTTCATCAATATTGTTTCAGGTAATAATCGTCGAAAGATCGTTTTTGGAATTTATGTTAACATTTTTATAGTGCAACTATTTAAACTTGTTGGAATTGGTAATTTTAGATCATCGCCTATTAGCATAGTAGTACTAACTGTTGTGTATGTTTATACACTTGCGAGCTATAAACTGGAATCACTTCATCGCTGGTTTTTGCAGATCATATTTTACAGTTTCCATGCAATAAACTGTAGGTTGTGGTATGTTATTTTAAAGATAAATTTATTAGCTTTCAAAGTCTTTCGATATCATAGCGAAAAAAATGTTCATCATATGTCATGGAACGTGAAAACAAAAGACATAAATTTTTGGAACGAAACATAAATTTTTTCAAACTCCTGAATCCCTATAAAAACTGGGAATTTATGCAATTGTGTCATCAGTCCAATATATCACGTCACTCAAAATACTGGAATTACAAGAAAATGGAAACCACACCAATAGAAGCCGCTCAAATCGTCACCCTAATCCAGCAAGGGTTCTCTCAGCGTACTATCGCTCGACAGCTTCATCTGAGCCAGTCCTGTGTCTCCAAAGTATACAAGAGGTTTAGAGAGACTGGAAACTTAGTCCGAAGACCAGGATCTGGACGACAGCGATGCACTTCGGCGAGAGATGACCGATTTATTGTCAGCACTTCTCTCCGAAATCGAAGCAATACAAAATATTAAGCGGGAAATAACAAAGATTTTAAGCAAAAATTTGATATTTTCATATTACTTCTTATCAATTTAAACATCCACAACTTCGACCTATTGTAATAATTCACTAAATGAAGGTAGGAAACTTAATTAGATTTAAATAATTTTTATACCATTCGAAAGCTAACAAAATTTCTTTTCAAATGGTATACACCAATCTGCAGTTTATTCCATGGAAACTGTAAAATATGGTCTGCAGAAACCAGCGATGAAGTGATTCCAGTTTATAGCTCGCAAGTGTAGTTATGGCGGTAGTGTATGCGTCTTATTATTATTTCCTTATTTTTTCTTGAGGTCGATATTTTTTCCCGTTTATGTATTTTATTTTTGTTCTTTTTGGATTAAATGGATTCTACGTTCAAGCTATCCATTCTTTGCAGAAATACAAGGAATTCGTCGCTATTGCCCTTTGGCTTTGCTCACCACCATAAGTACAGTAAGGGTCGGCTCGCTCTGGCTGGGACCCGAGCACCGTGTGGGCGGAACTCACACGTTTTTGCGATGCTAGAGAGCAAACCCGTTGCTTCATACCGGTCCAGAGACCACTTCATATTTCGCAGCAGATGGCGTATGTCGCGGTCATTTACATAGTAAGTCGACGATAAGCGAGCTATATTTAGCGCGGTGCGCTTTGCCCTGAGCTTGCGGATTGCACCTAGCATCCCTGTACTACCTACGACTTGACTGCTGGGGCTTAGGATCTTTAGTTCTAGATTATTATATTGAAGAGCCGGCAAAGGCTGATCAAGCTAGTATGGGAGCGACGCGACCCTACAGGATGTCTTCATTGAAAGCTTTTAACGACCCATTCATGGTCAAGAGCAGCTTATCAAGCCATTACCGGTCAATAATGGAGCACTTTCCATCCCAGTAAGTAATCCAACGAAACAAATCTTAAACAAGCTAAGTGGGTGTTTTGTTAAACCCTAACAAAGTGCAGTTAACGTTAACAAGAAAAGTGGCGGATAAGTCATACGTATCCCGGCGAGCTGCATTATCTGAGGCAGTGGAGCGATAAAAACGAACAAAGAACAATGTCAGTAGGCTCGACTCCCTTTCGCACGAACTCGACTCGCCGTCTTCATATGACAAAATAACATTAATCGAAGCAACGCTGCGTCCGCGCCGCTCGGCTGCGCCTGCGTGCACGAACGCATACTCCGGTCCACGATCGAAAACGTATTTACATACAAGTTTAGCTACTGCATAAGCAATCCTCCGGCGAAATCGTTGAAGAAACGCGACAATTGAACACGATAAAGGTGGCAAGAAATTACCGAGCGCCCCTCGAAGAAATTCAAGTCGATTGTTGGGCGCTCAGTAGTGGGTGCAGATTTGCGTTTAGAATTAGCTTTCAGCCTACGGGTGGCAGATTGCACGGCTCACATCTCCAGCAGATGTAAATGAGGCGGACGACACGCCGCCGCCGCGCCCCGGTCGGTGGGCTCTTCCCTCAGCGAACGTATGCATAAATATACCCCGCAGACTTCTAACGCCGGATTGGGCGTGCGTGTTAATAAAATCTGGACGAATCTTATCATACCAAAACACTTTCAGTTGGTAATTTAGAAACGATAGAAACAGGATCGGTAGTAATACCTACAGGCTGCAATCCTATTATAAATTGAGAGGTAAAAACACATTATCGATTTCTATGAAGGTAGTTCAAAATTGAAGG
Source organism: Eupithecia insigniata (assembly GCA_947859395.1). NCBI lineage: Eukaryota > Metazoa > Arthropoda > Insecta > Lepidoptera > Geometridae > Eupithecia > Eupithecia insigniata. The sequence continues at coordinate 1,330,918 of OX402009.1, read as the reverse complement.
TACTCACCAGGCTTTCACGCGGATCAAAACCTCGCCCTCTCCGACGCTGGGCTCAGGTTTCTTCAGGATCTTCACAGTCTTGAGGCCTCCGAAGCCAGTCAGCACGACGGCGCGCATCTCCTTGGGCGGAGGGACCTCCTCTTTCTTCTCCTCAACGGCTTTCTCCGGCGCCTCTTCCTGAGGAGTCTCGGTGGTTCCATTCTCAGTCGGGGTCGGGGTCTTCTCGGGCGCTGCGGCCGCGGGAGTCTCAGTGCTTTCCGTCATGTCTTCTGAGTATAGTTGTACCGTGCGGTGCGGTGAACGGACGCGGTGCGAATGCGCGTGAGAAACCGGCCGGCAGACGACGCGTCGCGGAACGAATGGCTCGAGGGAAGCGAAACGCGCGCAGCGAGGGTGCCGCTCAGCCAGGGTGGGGCGCGGGGTTTGTGCGGGACGAGGGGCGCACACGCGCCGAACAGGTGGCCACCGCGCCGCGCCGGCCGGTTTCCCCTCTCGACCCTCGGAGCCTGGATTAACTTTATTGCAACGTCGATAACGAATAACTTCGGTACCTACCACTAAGGCACACTGGACAAACAAAGGCTCCAGAAATTCGCACCTCGAAACCTAAGCCGCGCGGCCTTCCGAGTTCCGTACGTGACTTGGCAACGGTAGCGATCGATATTGACGGCCGCTGCTATTACGCGTTACATAGTCCTCGTTCAACCGAACTATACCACCTAGATATAGACTCTGTCTGCATCTGAAACGCAGTATACTTGCATCATATGTAAAATGTATGGAATAAATGTGGTGGGCCCGCTAAGTGGACGCCTCCAGAACGAATTAATGTTACCCTCCTTACACATTACTTAGCTAGCCGCAACCTGTTGATGCTGGGCAAAAAACGATGATTATTATCCGAGATGAGACTAGTCAGCGCCTGGGGCTTCGCTCCAGTGATAAAAGGGAATTTTACGACTTTTCACTTCTAGACAAATGCCTAGAACAGAATAGGTTTTAAATTTTAATAGACTATTTTACTCGTCCCTGGTTTTTATGATCAGCGAATACTTATTGATTGCAATAAGTGCGTGTAAATCAAAGGCGTGGTCTGAGATAACTTGTAATTCAGCAACTTGCAGCTTCCCATTTTTAACCGACTTCAAAAGGAGGAGGTTCTCAATTCGTCTGTATGTTGTTTTTATGTACCTACCTATGTTACGCGATACCTCCGCCAATTATGGACCGATTTTGAAAATTCTTTCACTATTGTATATAAAATGATCCCGAATGGGTCCCATAAAATGTTTATCCCCAGGGGATTATTAGTATTTATGTCGCAAAACTTAAAACAAGTGTAAAAGTAAGGGAATTTGAAGTCGGTTTATCGATTTTTAAAACACGCCAAATTATTTACATTCAGGATAGGGAATTTATTTGTCTGCTACGTTTGTTAGATTTTGATCAACATGGTCCCATTTCACCGTTGCTATGGAATGCGTTTATTAACACGGTTTAGCGTCAGAGTCACGTTATTCTTTGTTTAGTTAGCGCTTTAACGAACATAAAGTTGATCCGGTTTAAACGTTAAACCAAGTTCAAGAGCTGTCTATTCGAGCTCGATCAAGCTTAAGTTGGTACTGGTAGCAAACCCTGAAATTGGACTTACATAGAGTTTGCAAAAGATAAAAAAAATTATAAGGGCATTTTTGCTTATGCTATCAATCAAAATCTGCCTTTTTGCATTCCTATCATATGACAATTACTGATATGGGAACGGGATCAACACTCGCTTTCCATCTTAAAAGGGACCAAGTTTCTGCGCACATTTAAATCAACAATACCTATTAAAGTTGCACTTTTGCGTTGTTTGCTTTGTTTTGTTCACAACAATGTGGCGATAAAGGGAGATGATTACGCGACCTTCATTCCAGATGAAAATAAAAGCATTAAAGTGGCATTACTCTCTGCGTTGTTGACAATATTTAATGCAAGGATTTATTTGTCACTAGCTTTAGCCAGTGGCTTCATTTGCGTGGTGTTGCGGTTGTGCTGGTGACAGCGCTAATTTAAAAAAATGTGTTCCCCTTTCTTAGACCTGGATAATCGGGGCTTTAACAAGATAAAAACCAGATAATATTACTTGAAACTGACGCATTATAGAACCTTTTAGAAGCCTCTCGATGAAGCCACTTTTCAAACTGTAATAAATAAGATCAATAAGTAGCTAAATTCAGTATGCATCATATTATAATAACGATTTCAAACAGTTACCATTAACAGCTCCGTTTTTTGAACCAAAAAAAAATGACGTAGAAAAATTCAAATTAACTGTCAATTGTTTTTTGATCTGGGTACAAAGAAGAGCCGTTACCAGAAGCTAATTTATTAATAAACAAGAAGCCGATATAGGGGACCATTACAGCACAATTCTGACAATGAATTCAATTGATATCCACCTACTCTTCATTATCACGTAAACCAATTGTAAATCAGGGATATCAATTGGATTACAAAGCGTGCTGGATTACAGAATCGATTCGAAATGAAGCTGGATCCTAATAAATCACACGAGAAGAGACCACGATATCATGTGAATGCCGCACACACAGAAGGATAACTAAGGATTTGGATAGACGGCGAAATTCGTCCCTTACTAAGGTAGTGAATAAAAAAAATTAAAATATTAAGGTAAACAAAAAATTAAGTGATCACACTATTTCCTTATTTTACTTATGTAATTTAAATTTTGTGACGAAGATCTGAAGGAAATATCATCATATCAGCCGATCGACGTCCACTGCTGGACATAGGCCTCCCGAAGGAAATATAGTACTTTGATAAATGATATTCTGACTACATTTTAAATGACAACGCCAAGCTCGACGAGAGTATCTCTGCTACCGGCGACAAGCTAGGGTACTATACCAAGGATCGAAATTCAGATCAACGGATTATCGGTTAAACGAATCTACTAAGCTAAGGCGTATAAATCCAGGGGATGGACATAAGCAGACGCTAATTTAAATAAAAATCTATAGACACCATCGGCTAAAGAATATTCCTAGAGCTACATAATAAGACTTGATGACGAATCTCTAATGGAAGTGTAGGTGAATCAGAACAAAGGATGGTTCCCTGACAAACCTGACATACCTACCCTTCGATAGTCTCGGACCTGACTCAGAAATTCTTAGTAGGGTTTTTAGTTGTAGCAAGAAAATAATTCAATCGATCATTATCGATAATATTGTAATTTCGACAAATATCACTCTTTGTCCTGAGTGAGCCTTCTGTGTGGCGTAAGCCTATGTTGTGTTATGGCTACTGCTTTCGTGCCTTTCGTGGCTTCCACTGGATATAATAGTAAGACGAATTTGAAACAGATTAATGATTTATCATGGCATGTTAGTTCGTTTGACGTGTTGGGCTGATTGAAACTGTTGTAAATTGGCTTTGACCACGGTCTAACAGACCTGCCAAGCTTCCGCGATGATACTCGGAGAGGGAAGTCGCCGTTGCTGTGCAAGGAGCTGCCGTACATGACCGCGTGCGTCGGTGGCAGCCAATATGTTAATGGGTGGTGTATTTTTTCTACAGATAATCGGGCAATTAGCAGCTTTGTCGGTTAATTTTACGTTTAAGGTATGAAAACTATCAAAAACGTCGTATAAAATGTACCTAATCGTTAGACATGATATCTTTTCTAAGAAACATTTCTGAGTCCGGCCAGGGTTTAGCAGAGTAGAGTACCTATCTTCTGTAGAGCCAAGAGCACGCCTGGCGAGATCGCATTTTATATACGGCGGCATCGCTAGGAACTACTAGAAAATAATGGTGGCAATGAATGTCTTGATTAGGTTATTATTTAAGCTTTTGCACGATGTTTCGCACGCGTTAAACTAAGGCGGATTTATGACTTACTAGCCGTTCCGCGCGATTTCAACCGCGTTAAGTTCGTAGAGTTTCTAGAAGTTTCTAGAGGGATAAAAAGATATTTTTTCCTGTAAATCTTCTATTGGAGTTTGATGTTATACCAGGGCAAAAACATCATCGTAGTCTATGTTACTCTCCATCCTTTCAACGCAAAAAACCAAGTCGATGGTTGCTTAGTTGGGGCGTGAAGGAAGGACAAACAAAAAAACAAACTTTCGCATTTATAATATCAGTTAGGATAACAATTATGACGCTAAATTCTATAATTTGATGTTTTTGAAATAACTATAAAACCGACTTTCGAATCCCTTAGTTTTAAACTGTTTTTTTAAGTTTTGCGGGATAATACTAATTCCTCGAGAATAAATTTACTATGGGACCACCTCGAGATGCAAAAGCTACTGAAATTTCGTTTCGTTTTCCGTTTTTAAGTATTTGTCAGTTCTAAGTAGTTTAATTTTCAATTTCTGGCTTTTTATGTTTATTGTGATAGATAGATAGAAAATACTTTATTGCACACATAACAAAACAGTTTACAAACAATTTGATACAAAAAAAGAAATGTGACAATTGGCGGTCTTATCGCTCACGAGCGATCTCTACCAGACAACCTTGGAGCGATCTCTACCAGACAATGTGATATATAAGAAATAAATAATTTCCGTTTCATTTTCATGTCAAAAGAATAATCCTTATCGGTCCATATATGACGAGGGAATGGGAAGAGAACGGGGACGTCGATAGACGTCTAAAAAAAACATACAAACAGCCGAACATAGAACCTCCTCCTTTTTCGAAGTAGGTTAATTATCTTATAGCTCTGTAGCTCATATTTGATCTCATATTATCTTTGGAATTTCGTGATCAATATAATACAATACAACAAACAATCCTACTAATATTATAAATGTCAAAGTTTGTATGGATGGATGTATGGATATTTGTTACTCTTTCACGCAAAAACTACTGAACCGATTACGCTGAAATTTGGTATGGGTATAATTTGGGACCTGGAATAACATATAGGCTTTCACGCAAAAACTACTGAACCGATTACGCTGAAATTTGGTATGGGTATAATTTGGGACCTGGAATAACATATAGGCTATTTTTTATCCCGATAAAAAGCGGGCGAAGGCGCGGGTAGCAGCTAGTACAGAATATATTACCTTCCTACTAGGTAGGTAATGGTATAATATTTCTTGTCTCGCTCCTTAAGCTAGAGTGAATAAGATTTTTGTAGATAACTAAAGAAATTTTAATTTTATTTAAAAATTTAATTATTGTCTTCAACGGGACTTGAACCCACAACCTTCCCTCGATGTTTTGGGATATTGAAATTACCCTGAGAGCTATAATAACAAAACTATTAGAATTCGTTGAAAGGAAAAGAAGATAAAAAGCGAAGAGGATCATTCTTACGTAGAGTAGATATCTACCTATTTTGATGACGGTCGGAAACTCCTAGTCCTACCTATTGTACGACAAAACAATAGATTTAATCCATAAAGGAGTACAGATTAAAATATTACCTGGAAGTTTTTTACAATCGGCAATTCCAGTCCTTCTGCTTATACATTTTTCGCAGAAAACTATGATATCGTTAAAAAGAATTATGCTGGGGCAACATTTTAACATATTTCTGTTAGGTAAGATAATATTTTATTAAAGAGTGGCCGTGGGGCCGCGGTATAGAATATCGACCCCTCCAACTCCTACCAGAGGAAGGGCAGCAGCTTCTTTCAGAGTATTTTTAACACCAACACTGCGATCGCCAATCCGCCTGCCAAGCGTGGTGATTATGGCAAAACCCCCACTACATGGGAGACCATCCACTCGATGGACCGACGACATCGTAGCAGTCGCAGGGAGTCGATGGATGGAGGCGGCTCAGGACCGCTATTTGTGGCGTCGTACGGAGGAGGCCTATGTCCAGCAGTGAACGTGTATGGGTGGTATGATGATGATGAGTTAAAGAGTACAATTATCATTTCTTGCTTATCTGTACCTCAGCTCTCTAAATTAAATATATCCTTACTAATAATATTATAAATGCGAAAGTAAATCAGTCTGTCTGTCACGTTTTCACGCCAAAACTACTGAGCCGATTTAAATGAAATTTGGTACACAGATACTCTAGAGCCTGAGAAAGGACATACGCTTTTTAATGCGAAAAAAGGGTTGTAAGGGGTTAAAAGAGGGGTTGAAAGGTTGTATAGAAGTATCGGCATTTATAAAGCTAAAAGATTTTGGACGGACCTTATTTTTAAGGTTGTTTATAAGATATAAAAATACTACCCACTGTCTCTATTCCACGCGGACGAAGTCGCGGGTACAGCATATTATAATATTTCTTTATCACGGTTGTCTGGTAGAGATCGCTCGTGAGCAATAAAACCGCCAACTGTCACATTTTTTGTACCTAAATGTTTGATAACTATTTTGTGAAGTGTGCACGATTATTCAGAAATGGAAATAAAATGTCGTCTATTTTCCTATCTGTGTAAAATTCCTGGTGCTTCTTTTTTCCTGTTCAATAATATCTTATGTCATTATCATCATATCAGCCCATACACGTCCACTGCTGGACATAGGCCTCTCCCATACGACACCACAAATAGCGGTCCTGAGCCGCCTCCATCCATCGACTCCCTGCGACCGCTACAATGTAGTCAGTCCATCGCGTGGATGGTCTCCGATGTAGGGGGGGTTTTGCTCATGTATTAATGTCTTATTTTAATCAAGAAAATAACGACATCAAGTGTGTGTGCAATACCTACGGTGGAAATAAATAATGAAATTAAAAACACCTTTATTTGACAACTATATTTACACTCTCTACAACTATCCTATATCTTCTTGTTCTGTGCGTCTTTTCCTTCTTCTCTGTGCTCGAAGAATTCATTATCGAAATCCTCAAATTCATCAATGTAGTTATCATCGTGTATGTCATCATCATTAGGGTTCATTTCCAGTTGCCAGTTCTCGTCGATCTTCCGCATTTCTTTGTGGATTTTGTTCTGAAGGATCTGTGAAAGAGTACATTTTAAAGTTAGTGTTTCGATAATTAACTCACGGGTCGCGATTGAGTCTCTGTGATTCGATCAATCACGATCGACACAGGTCGAAACACATCCTACTTCCTTTCCTACTAATATTATAAACTAGCTGCTGCCCGCGCCTTCGCGTTCCCGCGTTTTATAGGGATGAAAATAGCCTATATGTTATTCCATGTCCCAAACTATACCCATACCAAATTTCAGCCTAATCGGTTCAGTAGTTTTTGCGTGGAGGAGTAACAAATATCTATACATCCAAACATCCATCCATACAAACTTACACATTTACATATAATATTAGTAGGATATCAAAGTTTGTATAAGGATCGATATTTGTTACTTTTTCACGCAAAAACTACTGAACTGATTAGGCTGAAATTTGGTATGGGTATAGTTTGGGACCTAGAATAACATATAGGCTATTTTATATCCAAATAAAACGCGGGCAAAGGCGCGGGCAACAGCCTACTAGCAAATCAAAATTAATTTTATAAAATCTGAATCACGATTTGCTGCTTTACTGATATCTTATTGCAGAAATATTGAATAGGCTGCTCAATGTCACATTACTCGCTGACCAATTGGAACGATGACGTAGCATGGAGGAGGACAGCCTAAAAAATAAATTCCAAGCTTTAAGCTTTAAAAATGACGATACTTTTTTCGTACCCTATGTCCTTTCTCAGGCTCTAGAGTATCTGTGTACCAAATTTCATTTAAATCGGTTCAGTAGTTTTGGCGTGAAAACGTGACAGACAGACAGATTTACTTTCGCATTTATAATATAATAAGTAAGGATTTAGTACCAGCATTGCACCCATGCGAAGCCGGGGCGGGTCGCCTGTAAGTAATCATCATCATCATCAGCCCATCCTCACGAACACTGCTGGACATAGGCCTCCCCCGTACGACGCCACAAATAGCGGTCCTGAGCCGCCTCCATCCATTGACTCCCTGCGACCGCTACGATGTCGTCGGTCCATCGAGTGGATGGTCTCCCATATAGGGGGGGATTTGCCATAATCACCATGCTTGGCAGGCGGATTGGTGATCGCAGTGTTGGTGTTGAAAAATACTCAGAAGGAAGCTGCTGCCCTTCCTCTGGTAGGTTCCCTTAGTCTGCGCTCACGACATCCACGGGTTGAGTTGGAGGGGTCGATATTCTATGCCTCAGCCCCACGGCCAATTGTAAGTAATACAAGAATACAATACCTGATAGTGATAACACTAAGGTACTTGTAGGTATTCTTATTCACCAACTATTCGCCACTACGCATTGCAAAAATGTCTGTCACAAAGACAAAGAAAAAAGGTCCGTGCGAACAATGAAAATGGCTTATTGTATCTACCGATGAGTAATACACCAGAAAAACCCATTTCTATTCATAAAACGATTAAAATTCAATAGTCTGGTATTCGTCATGTAAATTCAGGATAACTGGGCTATTGTCAAGAACCACATTGTTGGCGTATTATTTTTTAATCGATTGCAAAAATGGAGGAGGTTCTATTTCCGTCGGAATATATAACGTTTGATTTGTAAAAATGTTCGTTGATTCCTTCGTCTATTACGGACGATATTGATGATTTATTTATCTCTTGTATAGAAAACTAGCAACCCGCCCCGGCTTCGCACGGGTAGTAGCTACATAATATATTATGCCTTTATGGAATTTACAGTAAACCTTAACAAATTATGCACCTAAACCTTCCTTTTGAACCACATGAAAATCTGTTCAGTAGTTATAGAGTTTATCGCGAACAGACAGACAGACGTAGCGAAGGACTTTGTTTTATAAGATGTAGTGATTATCCCGAGTCAGTCCTATATCTTTTTTAGCCCCGATGGATTAGTATATCCCGCAAAACTTAAGAGCAGTGTAAAATTAAGAGATTCAAAGTCGGGTTTAGTTTTTTCAAAACAATCAAATTATTGGGTTTTTTTACAATTCGGCGGAGCAGCCTTATGGCAGGGTATGTATGCTCTACATTTGGTAGGACACTTCAAACTTTTTTATTAATCCTGTTTTTTTCACTGCTGTTGGGATATTCTATAGTAAAGGCCTTTTTATGTAAAAGACTGAAAGACCAGCTTCATCCCACCAGTGGGTTGAATGGCACTATAATAGTCGGAATTAAAATTATGTCCCGTTCATCCCAACAATATAGGCGGCCGGCGAGGGGACGAACGAGATACCAAATAGTTTAAAATATTATTCTCCCCTTCGTCCCCACCATCCTATGCCCTGCCACAAGAGACTTCAAGCTTTAAATAAATCATTTAGATTTATTAAAGTCAGGCAGAATTCTCTTAAAGCTTATGTTGAAACTGCGTGCGACTCGCAGTCAGTTATTGTTGATCAACGTAATATGTAAATTCGTAGAGATTAGTCTAAAAGCTTTTGTAATCTTCTCGTACCCTCCCAACCTCCCAAAAATCTTACCTTCCGTTTCTGCAAAAAGTCCGCCAACTCCATCTTCTGATTACCAACGCATACGTCAGATTTGACATCTGACGTCCGGTACGAGATGACAGAAGCATCGGGGCTCTCCATTCTACTCCACGCATCTCGGCTCTTTTTCCTAGCCGCTAGCAATCTGTTCAAAATCCTCTCATGATCTAACCCGTATACGTTGTGAGTCATCTCTGGTAATGGTTCTTCCACTAGAGGCGTTTCTTCTTCTAAACGCTTGATTTTTGCCTGAAAGAGTAATTATTTAGTTATTTAAACTTTTTGTAAAACAAAAAGAAAATACCGGCGATTTGTGAATCGCGAATCGAAAGTTCTGTACAAACTTATGGATGGGTGACTATTTTGTTGTGTGTCACTGTTTTTGGATTTTCCCCTTTGTGATAAATATCATATGATAATTATAATTATTTTCAGTCCGGGAGGCGTTTGTCGTGCAGTGGGACAATGGTCCCACTGCACGGCAAACGCCTCCCTAGACATTCCTTTTAAACGGGAAAGACTGTCAAAATATGCGGCATAAACGGCTGTAAATCTGTATTGTGTTGAATAATTTTTTTCACAGCTACAAGAAATTGCACAGCTGTGTAATATTACCCTAACTAAGTAATATTATAAACGCGAAAGTGTATTTGTTTGTTTGTCCTTCCTTCACGACCTGACTAAGCAACCAATCGATACGATTTTCGGCATAGAGTTAGTTGAAAGGATGAAGAGTTAAATAATAGATTCAGGCGTTACTTTGCGGAAATCCATTGCACAATATTAGAATGAAGAAATATTTAGTAACAATTCCGCGTATAACCTTCTCTGATTGGCGCGCGGAGCTCGGAGAGGCAACATCACTGGCGGGACTCTGTCGGTGTTGCTGTGCTTACCAATCTCAATGTCAAGGTCGAGTATTGTGGTGTCCTGAAGATGTCTCGTGGAGAGACGAAACTAGTAGACAACTTACTTTGATGAATACTATCAGAGAAGGTTATACGCGGAATTGTTACTAAATATTTCTTCATTCTAATATTGAGGATGAAGAGTAACATAGGATAGGCCTTTTTGTTCTGGTAAAACTTGAAATTCCCATGGGAGATTACGGGAATATAACATTTATCCAATTTCAAGAAAGGAGGAGTTCTGAATTCATTATAAACTACTGAACGGGAAAAAAATACCTTTTTATCCCCCTAGAAATATGAAATTATAATTTAACGCGGGGAAGCAGCGGGGAACAGCCAGTTTGATATAAATTTAAACCTCCACACATTTCTAAGGTTCCATTCGACGAATACCTTTGTCCAATGTACATTTTATCAAAGAAATTGGACATTGAAGACTTTATCCTATTTACCAGCAACACCTAGGTATATTTGATCAAAGATTTTAACACTTGTTTCTGCCCGTGGCTTCCCACGCGTTGATTCTAAGGAAAAGTTTAAAGGTTATTTTTTCCCATGGAAACTGATATTTTATGGATTAAAAAGTTGCCTATATGTTTTAAAAAGTAGCCTATATGTTTTAAAAAGTTGCCTATATGTTTTAAAAAGTTGCCTATATGTTTTAAAAAGTAGCCTAAATGTTTTAAAAAATTGCCTATATGTTTTAAAAAGTAGCCTATATGTTTTAAAAAGTTGCCTATATGTTTTAAAAAGTAGCCTATATGTTTTAAAAAGTTGCCTATATGTTTTAAAAAGTAGCCTAAATGTTATAAAAAGTTGCCTATATGTTTTAAAAAGTTGCCTATATGTTTTAAAAAGTTGCCTAAATGTTTTAAAAAGTTGCCTATATGTTTTAAAAAGTTGCCTATATGTTTTAAAAAGTAGCCTATATGTTTTAAAAAGTTGCCTATGTGTTTTAAAAAGTTGCCTATGTGTTTTAAAAAGTTGCCTATATGTTTTAAAAAGTAGTCTATGTTTGTCCAGGTCAAAAGCTCCACTTATGCACAATTTCAGCTCGAGAAGTTGTTGAGAAGTTTTGGCGTGAACAACTAACAATCATCCATCTATCTATCTGATCTGAACTGAAGGGTCCCTTATTCAACAGATAGTTATTCAATTTACTTATAGAACATTGTTTTTATTCTGTTGAAGATTACCTTAATTTTAAGTTTGGACTGTGAGTTTATCACAAATCAACCAGTAATGAAAATTCCGTAACAGAAGATGCGGCAATAGTGTGAATTTTAGTTTAAAAATGGTAATATTCAATAAATTTTCTAGTTATTTATGTTAAATATTGTATTTCAGTAATTGACTGACAAACTGTTGTTTCCAACTTATTGTTTAAGATCTTTTTGTACACAGTTTTGACAATAAATATCTTTATCTTAACATTAAAACGTTCGCATTTTTAATATTATTGTGATATACATATTTAAACAGCTTCCTTCTGAGTATTTTTAAACACCAAAACTGCGATCACCAATCCGCCTGCCAAGCGTGGTGATTATGGTAAATCCCCCCCTACATGGGAGACCATCCACTCGATGGACCGACGACATCGTAGCGGTCGCAAGGAGGCGATGGATGGAGGCGGCTCAGGACCGCTATTTGTGGCGTCGTATGGGGGAGGCCTATGTCCAGCAGTGGACGTGTATGGTATGATGATACATATTTAATCTATTAGACTTGACTAAGCGTTCCCTGTGAGTTATGAATAAAATATTGTCACTATTTTACAGACAAGATTGAAAATATTGTGACAATATTTTAAGACGTTTAACTATTGCTTGACTGTATTATTTCTAACCTTCATTCACCAGATTTGGCCGAGGATCTCAAGAGGCGCAAATATGCAGGTCTCGACAGAGCATACGCATTTGCTCCCCTTGGAGCCGAGACCCTAGGTCTGTGGGGTACACCGGGCCTCTCCGGGTTTTCAAAAAATTATCTGAGCGCCTGGTCGAAGCGACGCGTGATCCGAGAGCTGGTGAGTATCTGGCGCAGCGCATTAGCATTGCCATACAGCGGGGCAATGCAGCCAGCGTCTTGGGGACGCTTCCGACTGGTATTGATATGGACCAGTTGAGCTATCTGTAGATTGTTTGCAACAGTCTGCAGTTAGCTCAATTGTTTCAATTGTAAATACTAGTTTAATTTCTTTATATTATTTGATTGTTATTTTCTTTGTAAATAAAGTATTATATTTTTAAAAAAAACCTTCATTTCCGCGGAGATCTTGGTGTTCAAAGTAAACTCTGTCTTGAGCAGGTGTCCCATATCGGTAGGAGTGTAGTCTTCACCATAATCAGCTAGCTGGAGTCTTCTGTCGAGGTCCACTATTTTAGCCTCTTGATGATCTGGTGAATAATTATTTTGGGTATTTTGATGCTAAGAAATAGAATACAGTAGAACGCCGATTAACCAAATTGCCAAGTATCCGAATCGGCCCTTGCTCGAAATTTTTACCCTCTATAAGGAACTCTAAGGGCCGTGGGGCCGCGGCATAGAATATCGACCCCTCCAACTCAACCCGTGGATGTCGTAAGAGCCGACTAAGGGAACCTACCAGAGGAAGGGCAGCAGCTTCCTTCTGAGTATTCTTAAACACCAACACTGCGATCACCAAACCGCCTGCCAAGCGTGGTGATTATGGTAAATCCCCCCCCTACATGGGAGACCATCCACTCGATGGACCGACGACATCGTAGCGGTCGCAGGGAGTCGATGGATGGAGGCGGCTCAGGACCGCTATTTGTAGCGTCGTATGGGGGAGGCCTATTTCCAGCAGTGGACGTGTATGGGCTGATGATGATAAGGAACTCTACGGAAACGAGCTTCAACGTCGAGACAACTTACTCTGATCGAGATGTTCAAGTGAGCGCACGGGGTTTCGTATATTATCTGCCGCAGCATAATGTATGAACCTCTATTATTGTTGTAAATGTTTATACATATGTACTTTGTATTTTGTTAAGGCCTGATGGTGTTGCAACTTACTCTGATCGAGATGTTCAAGTGAGCGTTATTGTAGAACCGTGTTTAATAAAGTTTATTCTATGTGTGACAGTTCGTTTTTCTTTATTACCGTTCTGTGCCGATTATCTGAATTTTCGATTATCTGAATCGACCCCGTTCCCAATTAATTCGGATAATCGGCGTTCTACTGTATTCGGAAATGTTATACTTTAACTACAAAATAATCTGCACCATCTATGGGTGAGTAGTAAATGGTTGGCACAACACTGAGCCAATTTGACTTACAGCGCCATCTAGCGGTCAGTGGCATTACTATGGCCTTGAACTTTTGGCTATAACTTCCATCTTCTCGAACATTGACATTGATTTTCCTTCATAGATTCTGAGTTTACCTTTAACAAAATCAATGTATGGAACCTCTCCCATCACCCTCAATGTAGACAGCTCGTGCCTCAGTGCTCCAGCTATACTACTCAACATAGCTTCAGTCTCTTCATCAGAGGTATCACCTTTGCACACCCAGAACACTAGGACTTTTTGCAGATCTGGAGTTATTTTCACCTGAAAACAGAAAGTTGTTAGTTTCAAATATTATTCTCCCCATTCATTTTTTTTGGTTGTATTTAATGTTTTTCTGCACTAAAACAAATAAAATTAAAGGAAAAGTTCTTTGCCCCAAACTGTTAACTATTTTCTATTAACTTATGAAAAAACTAACGTTGATTCGTTTTTTTTTTCGATTATAAGAGATTTTGTGATTTCAACATAGAGCAGGTAGACAAGTTCGATTGTCTACCTACATGGTACACAATGGAAAGTTTTAGACAACAAGAGTTTTAGAATTATGGTGCGTATTTTACTACCTTTGATACTTCAATTCCCCTGCCCACAACATCCATCGATACTGTGCCAGTTGACATCAAGTCAGTTATGTTTTTCATGAACATTTTGTTCAGCATTGATGACCTCCGGATGGCTCGCTTTCCTGGCTCATTCTTTGTTTTGGTCAGGCTCTTCACACTAGGCATTACATCGCTTTCTAATTGAGTGGGATGCCATTGCCTGAGGACAATGATGATATTGAGTTATGTGTAAAGAGAACTTGCAATCCACTTAGAAACATTACCTCAAACACATTTATCTGAATGTTTATAACAGAAGAAACTTACCGTTTAGCCTTTGGACTTATCATCTTGTTAAGTTTAATTCCAAGCTTTTTCATGCTATAAACTGTGGAAGAAACATGATAGAGACGACGAAAGGATATCATTTTAAAAATGGTAGTTTGTTATGAATGTTGAGTAATTCGCATGATACAGAGGTTTGTATCCTTCCCAGGTTAATATTTATTGAATAAGACGGTGAAATATGACTTTTATAATTAAAACTTTGCTCACATTCGCGGAATTCAAGAAAAATGATTTTGTTTGTTTACATATTTTATCGTCTAGCAAAGAGAATACAATACTGACGAGGACTGTCGTCTAGTTTATCGTCGTGCGAGACAAAATGCGAAAGAAATTATTGGATTTTAATCTATTTGTCTGTTCTAATAATACGCCTGAAATTCGTCCGAATCGCTGAGAAACAGGTGAGCGTCCGGTCCGGAGAGGCTGAGTTGAGTTGGCTTGGCTGCAAAATATGAACCATAGAGAAAGAAACACGCGTGGGAGTGGGAGGAGCGCCGCCGTTCCCGCCAACAATTTGTCAAAGTTGTCAAAAATCAAAATCGAGAGGCAACTTTGGGCTGCGGAATTGTTTATTTTGTGTTTTACATTATTTTAGGAAATAAGTGGTCAAATTATCAATTATAAATATGTCTAATACAGAGGAAAGTGAGGAACGCTGGATGGTAGAGATGGATAGTATATGTTTAAACCTAAATATGGACCCTGCTGCTGCAGAGAAATCGAAGGAATCATTTTTAGAAATAAAACGAAATTTCACCCTTGATGTGAGTTCTGTGCCTCTGTAACTGTGATAATGAGTTTATAATCAATCTATTGTTATGCCATATTCATGAGCACTTCGTAGAACCCTGTTCTCTTTGCTATTCAGTCAGTAAGATAAGGTTCTGATTGTTTATTTCAGGGTGATGTGATGCACTGGATGGCGTGTGCACTTTACGTGGCTTGCAGGACCTCTGTCACCCCTACAGTACAATCAGGAAAATCTGTTGAGGGCAACTGTGTTAGCCTTACCAAGCTTCTTAGATTATGCAACATCAGGTAAACAAACATTCTAACCACAACAACAAAGTGTTGATCAGAAAGAACTTTCCAGGATTTTGAATTCGTTAACCAATATTTACTATCAGGATGTGACAATAAATCATAACCTATGTATTTTATTCCAGCCTCATACAATTTTTCACCAAAATAAAAAATTGGATGGACATGACATCAATGTCCACAGACTTCAAAGATAGGATATCGAGGCTGGAGCACAAGTTTGCAGTATCAACAGTTCTATACAGGAAGTTCCAACCCATCTTCCAGGAAATATTCCAGGGACTAAAGTCTGATGAACCTCTGAAAATTTCTACTACTAAAACAAGAAGACCAAAGTAAGTATATCAGAAACAATTGTTGGTAGGCTAGGCCTGCCAGTCCACTGCTGCATGTATGTAATTGTTATATACATATATGCTATGCACCTTATTAGCTTTTTAACCCTTTGACTGCCACAGTCTATAGATGATAAGCACTTGAGGGTCCTAAGCCCCAACGACGTCTATAGTAGACAAAAAACCTGCCCTACAATAATATGAAATAAAGATATGGAAAAACAATCACTGGTATTTAAATTCTACATCCTCAAATTAGAATATTTTTTGTTCACTTTGAGCTCGGGTATAGGGAATGCTTTTTTGGCATGGTTGGCAACACATGATCTGTTGCAATGTACAGCGGAATAAGAAGAAAGAGAGGCTTTTGTCCTGCAATGGGACAGAAGTGGCATATTGAGAATTATGTTAAATTACAATTACCTCCTCAACTCATATAATAAATAATGCTGGACAATCCACACAGCATCATCTAGCCCCAAGCTAAGCAGAGCTTGCTTTATGGGTACTAAGATAAGATATTTTATTCATTATAATATTGTCAATTTAGTACATATTTTTTAATTGTTAAAATTAGATTCAATTAAAACTAAATTAAACTTTGTAAATTTAAATAAATTAGTGATGCTGTAATGACTGTAGATGACTGATATACTTATTACAATATATATATATATTTTTATTATAGATAGAAAATACCCAGAACACCTGGTACAAATATTTGCAGACCATACAAACATTTGTCCCTAGGCAGGAATCGAACCTCCTGCGTCGCAGGTAGGCCTTCGTCCGTCGCGCCACATCTGTCGTCACATTGTCAGTCATCATCAGTTGGCTGGCTGATTGATGATTGCTGATGAAGTTTTCAAAATACACAGAATGAACACGATTGCTAATATAATGTGATTTTCAGATTCCAATTATGCACTACAAATGCCTTGTACGAGTTAACTTGGTGCCTTTACATCTGTGTTAAGGGAGAGTTCCACAACTCTGCTGATGACCTGGTGGATATGTATCATGTGCTGCTGTCATGCCTGGACTTTGTGTATCTCAACGCATTCATGTCCAGGCGGAAGGATTTGATCAATCCTGAATTCAAAGGTAAGTTTTATTAAGGTTTATGACACATTTACAAAATTGCTATACCTAGTTCATGTAGTGTCAGTGATTTACCAATAACCCTGTATAATTTTTTTTTTATTAATAATAATAATAATAAAGCATTTATTAATCTCTCACAATAGGTTCTTATTTATCTAAAGGTAACACTAAGTACAGGAACTTTTGTAGAAGATAATCTTCTGGGTATAGGTATTAAATCATCGACTAAGACCTGTTTTGTGAGAGAACTGGTGCCTGTGATAGGTTTTAGGAAAAAAGCGTGGTACGGGTCACCAGGCCCTTCACTCCGCGGGAAATAGGAGCTTGTTAAATACAATGTAGAGAAATTACAATCTTATTATGCAGGTATTCAACATTTTCTTGTTATTTCATGCTTCAATCTCGCCCTTTTGTTTCTAATATGTAGGTACCCAATGTACCTATAAGATTTACCAAATGCGCTGGTAATATTAGTTGACATAAAAAAATCTAGGTGCCAATGTTAGTAATAAACTTTTTGGTAAATAAAAATAAAACTGACTCAAGGAATAATTCTTTAAGGAATAAGAACTTCGAACATTCTTATTCCTTAAGTTTATTTCTGACCAATAACATCAAGGGACAGAGAAAACTGGAAGGAGGTGAGACCTTTGCTCTGCTGTGGGGCAATGTGGGCGTAAAATAATCATAATAGTAATAATATATGATGCACTTTTGGAATGCAGGCATACAAATTAATATTCCCTCAAGAAAAAACTGCTGATTCTATCAAAAGTGTCACTTGGGCACTCATCCCATGAGAGAAAAGAAGATAGAAAATATATGTATTTGTAACCAACATTGTCATGTTCCTAGAACAACACAATATGAAAGTACAAACAGCAGATTAAACTAGAGAGACAGTACTAATTACCTAATGTCTAACATTAGGAGTAAATATTAGCAGCACATATATAAAAAAACTAAAATATTAAAGGTACATATATTATTATATTAATAAATATGTTAGGTACCAATCGCGAAAGTTAAAAAGTTTTGGTATAAAAATGTTGATGTCCCTTTTATAACAATCAAAATAAAAAGGATGGCATCATTTTTAGTGCTGTAAAATGTAGTTTTGGTGACTTCTGAATCAAAACCCATTTACGGGTTATGTTACAAATAAATTTTAATTACTGTCTCATTTAATAAATAAATTACTGTCTCATTTAATAAACAAATAAATAATGTTGGACAATTCACACAGCATTATCTAGCCCCAAGCTAAGCAGAGCTTGTGTTATGGGTACTAGATAACTGATATACATAATACAATATATTACTTATCACATCCTTAATTGAATGCATCTTCAGTACTTCATGTCTTCTCATATGCTCAATAATGTCATCTATTTCAGGACTGCCAAGTGACTGGCTTAAAGATGACTTTGTGCTTCCCCTAAAACAACCCTGTATAATCGCAACACTGTGTGAAATTAAAGATGGACTGACTGTTGAAGCTGCTACTATGAAAGAGTACAACTTCAAGCCTGTTATTAAATCATTTTTTGAGAAAGAGGTAAGAATGGCCCATTATAGGATTATTTACTGATTAAATGATATATCTGTCTGGATATTTAGAGCTAAAAAAAAGACTTGAAGATAGATAGATAGAAAATACTTTATTGCACACTTAAAACTAGAAAACAGTTTACAAATGAGACAAAAACAATACAAGTGACTATGGGCGGTCTTATCGCTCAAAAGCGATCTCTGCCAGACAACTTAGATTGAATCTCTTTTATAGAAGTTAATCCCTTTAATCTTTAAAATCTTTATAAATAATGTTGGAAAATCCGAACAGCCCCAATCAGAGCTTGAGTTATGTATATTAATTTTGTGTAGCATCACAATTAATATACATACTTAAAACACAATTAATATACATACTTAAAACAATAGAAAGAAAAGAGTTATGATGTGAAGATTCTGCTTTACTTGATTACTAGCTGTTCCCCGCGTTAAATACGAATTTCACATTTCTAGGGGCATAAATTACTGTATTACTCTCAGTCCTTTCAACTAACTCTATGCCAAAAATTAAGTTGATTGGTTGCTTAGTTAGGGCGTGAAGGAAGGACAAACAAACAAACACATTTTCGCATTAATAGTATTAGTTTGGATGACTATTCTATTTAGTTATGTCTCAGCCAATTAGCGTAAGAATCTGCAGTAAAGCATGTTTACTTTTTTACAGATATTAAAAGGTGACAAGGAACAATTGGGTGTACTAGATGTAAAGTATTTTGATGCGAATTTGAAATCATTGAACAATTTATACGAAACCTACGTGCTCAGCGTGGGAGAGTTTGACGAAAGAATATTTTTAGGTAAGAAACTCTTTGGTATCTAACTTTTCTTTTCGTAACCAAACTTTTTGGTTTGAAATTATTGGCTGAAAATTAATTTGTCACGTCCACTGGTGGTGTCACTATGTTTTGAAAATGGTTACTTTTGTAAAAATACTTCATTGTGAAAATGGCTGAAATGGAGCCGAATTTGTATTGTTTGAATCCAATTTTGTCTTGTATTGTGGAATTAGAGAGTATGTTTATTAAAAGCAGGATTTTATCTAATCATTATTTTGTTAATCAAATTTTAATTCATAACTTTTTTTTAGGGGAACATGCAAATGTAACTATTGGTACTAAAAACAAAGTGTCTGGAGATGAAATATCGCAAGTTATCGCGTCTTTTGGCCCTGTAAGTATCTCATTAATAGATTATGACTAGCTGCTGCCCGCGCCATCGCCCGGTATTATAGGGATAAACATTAAAAAAAAAGCCTATAATGTTATTCTAGGTCTCAAACTATACCTATACCAAATTTCAGCCTACGCGGCTCAGTAGTTATTGCGTGAAAGAGTAACAAATATACATCCATACATTCATACATCCATCCTTACAAACTTTGACATTTATAATATCTATTAGTAGGATAAAGTTGTATAAATAATTCCAGAGTGGCCGAGCCTGCCCGGACACGCCTCTGACCGGTAGACGATACTTGGCGCGGCGCGGCGAGGAGCTCACTCCGGTCTCTGAAGCCAAGAACAGCCTGTCAAGACTAGCGGTGTACCTGCATCAGGCGAGGCCGCAGCCCTCTGCGCATCTTATGAAATTGTTCAGGTAGCTTTTTAACCTAACTTAGGATTTAAGACACTATGTACCAATCCCATGTAATATTTTTATCAATAAACGAAAATTACAAATTAGCTACGTATGTACATAATTTCTCGTAGATTTAGCAGAGTAGGCGTCCTTACCTATCACGTCACTTCTTGCTTTATATTTGCAATAAAATACTGGCAGAAGAGACTACGGGGTGGTTCGTTTGGTGGATACAGGGATATTCACATATATGCCGGAACAACCTAAAGTGTGTGCAGAATTTGCTGCTTGACCAATCATATGGATTCGAAATATACGCACTCAATTCCTGCCGGTTCCTGATTATTCGGTTAATAAGAACGTGACACAACCTAAGCTATGGGAACAGTCGCAAGTCGCAATATATCAACTCTAGTTTTTGCCAGCGACTACACACGCGATTTTAAAAAAAAACCATGTTCTGGATACCATTTACCGCCCTGCTTTTCATTAAAATCTGTACAGCCATTTAGACGTGAAAAGGTAATAGACAGACAAAATGAGTTCTGCTTGTACTATATTAGTATGAATACATTTCCTAGTTTTACTTATTTAATTTGCATTTTGTGACGCGTCCAAGAGTCTTGTAAGTTCTAAAGGAAATAAGGCATGTTGATATTTGATATAATTTATGATTTAAAATTTCACAGTGAATGCTGCGTAAGCGAAGAAGCAGTAAACACCTTCCTGATCAAACCGTGTAACACCTGGACGGAGCAGTTTGCGGCCGCGCTGCGTTCGAGCGGCACGCCGGGCAGCGAGACCACTTTCTTTAGGTGCAACATGGTGGCGTGTCTGTACTACAGGGTGCTGGAGCATATCATTAGGGAGGAGCATAGGAAGAAGCCGCAGGTTTCATTGCAAGTGAGTTACATTTCCTATATACCCCATCTCCTCGGTATAAGAAACTTGACTCATGGTATAAGAAAATAAGGTATGCTCTTCCGAGACACGAAGGTCTCGTGGGTGACTCAAGGCTACGTCATCGACGCCATCGAAGAATGAGAAGACAAATCTGTTTTCTGGTAAATCGTAACTCCCGAGTTCCTGTATGAATCTGATAAAATTATGTGGTTTTGTATTTTATCACATTGACTCGTGTTTAACTAACGCTGTTTTGACTGATCTAATAAACATAATAGACGATTGTCATTTTTTATTGATTTTTCAATTGACCCTTATTACATTTGTTTTCCAACTTCCACATTTTGTTGAAATAAAGTGGCAACTGGACAGTGACGTCAACTTGAGTCACTCCCGGAGGAAGAGCAGACTTGTTTTCTCGGATCATGGTCGAACTAAGGGGTATTCAGGGGGGGGCAGTCAGCAGCGCCCCCCTGCAGAACAGACCCCCACAGCGATACGTGGGCCACCATGAACAAAAAATAATGTAGCACTGTTTTTTATAATAAAAAACTATTCTCTTCACAGATGCTGCTAAGCCAGCAAACCTACCAGCTAGCCATCTTTGCGTGCTGCACAGAAGTGGTCCTACACGCTTACGTCATCCACTCGTTGAAGTTCCCTCGAGTGCTGAATATCTACGGACTGAGTGCGTTCCATTTCTACAAGGTGATTGAGCTGGTGGTGCAAGCGGTAGTGGAGAAGCTTAGCCGGGATGTTGTGAAGCATTTGAATGCGGTGAGTTTATTTATTAGATAATAGAGGAGCAGCCTGTAGCTGAATTGTCTATATAACACAGTGTTGAATATTGTCATTGCCTCAGTTTTTTAGTATGTTATTATTGTCTCGTAACCAGATTATTATAACTACAGCAAGTTTTATAAGAAACGTGACTGACAGTAATTGTGTTGTTCTTTGGGTGACGGTGTCGTCTAAATTATTTGACATCCTCGTTTTACGTTTGATTTGATTTTTTAACTGACTGTATTTGTACTTTTTATTATGTGTAAATATTCCGACACAAATTTATTTGTTTGAGAATAAAGAAATTGAAACGGAAACTAGAATCCCTTTGACAAGTCATAGCCTCACAATTTAATTAAAATAACATGATTTTGTACGTTTTTTAATTGTATGACATTAATTTTAATTTTATATTGATGAAATGTACTGTATTTTTTTATTGTTTTTAGCTCGGTTTGTAATTGAAATTTAATGTGTAATTTGGGCCGATAAAATTTTCTGATGTTAAATTAGTTATATCAATTTTAAATGCACTGTATGGATTTTTATGTGTGTGTATATGGTACTATTGGTGCTGAAATAAACGATTTGAATTGAATAAATCATCTGAATCTGTGTCGGAAATATTTTAGCTGAGAAAAGGATGAGGGACAGTTTTTGTCATGTTATGTTTGTAATTTTATATCAAAAATCATCTTGGTAATATTACTTGTCTTCCTTTGACTTATTTGAATAAATTTATGAACTCAGCTGTGCCCACTCAAAATAAAACAACTCTTACCCTATCCTACAGTTTCTGGTCTTGATTCTGATATTCTTACTCGGTTACAATAAAATAAATGTTTCCATCTAATTAAGTCCATTCATTTTAAATTATATAATTAATGGAAGGTAACCTCTACCCAATAGTGGGAATGGCTGAAAATTAAATTAAATATAATAATTGCAGGTAGAAGAAGAAGTACTAGAATCTCTAGTATGGACAACAGACAGCCCGCTCTGGGAGCAACTCACCAAAACGCCCGTGCCGGCGTCAGCCGATGTGTACGTCCACGAGTCGCCGATGAGACGGTCGGTGATCCACGGTGGTGTCGAGAAATTCATTATGCCTGTGGATCAGGCAAAGAAACAGCTATTTAAGGATCCTGCTATTAAGCCTGGGCAGTCGTTGTTAGGTAAGTTAATTGCAAACTCTATTGACCTTGTTGCCCTACTGTTGAGCAAAGCCCTCTTGTCTTTCACGCATCTCGATCCTGGGCACGCTGTTTCAAAAGTTTTCAGGGGGCCTACTCGGAAAACGAAAATCAAAGTCTGATTCGCTTTCGTGCAAAACGAACTCTTATGTCACTTAGATAAGATTAGCTAACTAACTTTACCCATACCGAATTTCAGCCCAATCAGTTCACTAGTTTTTGCCTGAAAGAGGAACATACATCCATCCATCTATACTCACAAACTTTGACAATTATAATATTAGTAGGATGCATATTGATGCATACAGATTGTATTATGGTTTTGACAACATATCTTAAGACTCCTAAGACAGCTCAGCTTTCCGAGACAAGGACGAGCGAACAACGCGCGGGGAAGGCGAGAAAGGAAGGCAAGAGCCGCGGAACGGCCGGCCCTCGCGCAAATTCACCGATTTTTATTTTAAAATTTGGTTTTGCTCTCACTTAATACTCTTTCGCAATAAAATAAAACTATAATCCACTAAAATATTTATAAGGGAACACATAGACAAAATTTCATTGAAATATGTTAAATCAAATGAAACTGGTTTTTCGTAGGAGTATATCTAGAAAAATGGAGATTTAGAGGCAACTTCGCGATTTTTTTGTATCGAGTCAAGTTTAGTCAATCGTTTTTCGGCTCCCTTAAGTTACTAACTAGAATCCTAAACTTTAGAAGCTCATCAAAAAATTCTAAAATATTCAATGATTTCTTGCCTTAAAATTTATTTTTCGTAAAGTTAAAACGTGGGTTTTGGGACTCACTTCGTCATAACTGCCTTTTCCACAGTTACAACGCACGTAGTAAAACACGAGCTGTCAAACCTGGCAACTGTCACACCGTGCTCGTCAAACGGAGACACCATCAGCACCACTCCTAATACTACGCCGAAGAAAGCGAATAACTCCCTCGTTCTGTTCTTTAGGAAGGTCAGTGAAGTTATTTAGACTTAACTAGCTCTGCCGGCGGCTTTGCACTTATTGTTTCCGAGATTAAAAGTAAGCAGCCTTTAAGCATAGTATAAATTAAATAAATAATGTTGGACAATCCACACAGCATTATCTAGCCCCAAGCTAAGCAGAGCTTGTGTTATGGCTACTAGATAACTACTACTTAATATAATAGACTCAGATATTTTTTATTATACATAGAAAACATCCAGAACACCCTGAACGAATATTTGTAGATCGTACAAACATTTGTCCCGAGGCGGGAATCGAACCCGCAACCTCCTGCGTTGCAAGCGGACATTCGCCCCCGCCGCGCCACAGACGTCGTCCTCTGTGGCGTGTAAAGATACAGTAGGCCGACGCCATTAAAATAAAATAAATAAATTTATTGCAGACTACAATAATGGTCCATAGCACAATATACGTTTTTACACAGTTAAAATAATAAAAACACAATAATCTTAAAACAAACAAAACAATGAAGACACAGAATATAAAATATAGTGTAGCGAGAATTATTTCGATAATCAAACTTAATATTATTGGTAAAAACATGCATCCTTTCGTTGTGGTACAGATAAATACAGTTTAACCTATTAGCGAACACACTGACAATGTAGAATGTTTTGATCTCGTGTTAAATCCAGACAGGTGACAAAAAATCTTTTTGTGTTTGGCTGTGTAATTTTTATTCACATATTTGGAACAAGCAGTTTATATAACTAACGTGAATAAATATAACATAGAGGAAACTTAAGGTAGGTCATAGAAACTAGATTATAATAAGCAGAACCGCCTCAACAACTTTAGTATTATCACAGATTATATATTGTACCGGATATATAAGGAACCGGTTGATTGAGATTTAATAATACCTACATTATTAAATCTCAATCAACCGGTTCCTTTTTATATTTTCAATCTACTAACATCGAAACATTATATTTCAGTTTTACAGTCTAGCAGTAGTTCGTATGAACGACCTCTGCACTCGGCTACGACTGACGGAAGACCAGGAACTAAAGCGAAAGATCTGGACGTGTCTAGAACATTCCATCATGCACCAGACGCAGTTGCTACGCGACCGCCATCTTGATCAGATACTCATGTGCGCCGTCTATGTTATTTGTAAGGTAATAAAACGTATTTTTATGTTTATCAGAGCAATAAACAAAGTGAGGTGTTTGGGGGTTCTATTCTGCATCACAAGAACTCCTATGATTGCTGTGCAATTTTTAGTCTCAAAAGTTAGAAGACGACAGTGGATGAAGCTCGCACAGGACCGACTAAGCTAGCGTGTACAAGAGGTGGCCTAGATCTTGGATTAGGTGGTAGCGGTCTGATGACAATGAAGATTTATTTATTTCATCATCATCATCATCAGCCCATACACGTCCACTGCTGGACATAGGCCTCCCCCGTATTATTTATTTATTGCATACATATACATTAACGTAGTTGATAAGATGAAAAGTTAGAACCATGATCAAGAAAATAAGGTCTTCTACTCCGGGAGTGACAGTTGCCCACGTCCAGTTGCCACTGTATTTCAACAAAACGTAGAAGTTGAGAAACAAATGTGATAAGGGTAAATTGAAAAATCAATAAAAAACTTAAACATTTTTTTTATTATGTTAGATCAGTCAAAACAGTGTTAGTTAAACACGAGTCAATGTGATAAATAATTGGTAAAAACTAAACCACGTAGTTTTATCAGATTCATACAGGGAATACAAGTAGGTCGGGGAGTTACGATTGTTCGCTACTGGTAACACCAGAAAACAGATTCGACTTATTCGTAGATGGCGATGATGACGTGATCATCGCCTTCTACGAATAAGCAGTCGAATCTGTTACCCATGTGACCATCGTGTCTCGAAAGGTCATACCTTATTATTATTATACCATGGTAAGAACTAATTTGGTGGTTATATTTTTGACCATCTCAAAAGCATTCATGTTCTCCCTGTAAATTTTTTTTTTTTTTCACTGACCTATATACCTAGAAAACTTGACCCAAAAGTTACCCTGCACAGTTATTAAAATCTGAATGAGTCTGAAAACTTGTTTTAAATTATGCCAACAGCCGTCGCTTAAATACTTTGCGTCTATACCATTCGATAATCTGTTTCAGGTATCGCACAACCCCACCAATCAAGTAGAGAGGACATTCGCTGAAATCATGAGATGCTACAGACAGCGCCCCCTAGCGGACAATCATGTTTACAGATCTGTTTTGATCAATTCAGAAGAAGGTGAGTTCTTTTAAAATGTTTGCTGAACTGAAGCAACCGTTTTTAAACTTTCGCGATTGTTTAACATATTAGCGAATAAAATCCAACAGTCCTTTACATTCAAGGTTGTCTGGGAGAGATCGCTTTTGAGCGATAAGACCGCAAACTTAATTTAATAATTAACGAATAAGCTACTTATTCGTTAATTATTAAATTAAGTGTGGAATAAAGTATTATCTATCTATCTAAAGATTATTGATTGCGTACAGTCCAGTCGCCCCGTGACCACGATCGCGGTAACGCGATGGAAACGTAGGAGAAATATAACAAAAGGTACGCGATAAATAATCTATACTTATAATAATCTTTAATATGAAGCAACCCTGTCTATTCATTTTCCTTCAGCTTGTCCCAGTAGTCTTCGTCTGGATGGAACCTGACGACGCGTCTTCTTTATCTCTGTCTGTCTTCCTTCCTTATGAAATGTTTCTCAATAATTTTACTGTCACACAATCACACATACACCACACAAACTTATCATATAAGGCAGAAGGATTCTTAGTTTTTATTCAAATTTTAAATTTTAAATACCAATATTAGTTTTTTATTACGTATCTTTGTTCACAAAGCTGTTAGTTCATAAATCTTTTATATTGTCTTAATTATATCTGGATCGCCAAGTTTACTAGATAGATAGGCGCCAAAAACACGGGTACTGTACGAGTCCGTAAAGCCCTGGTGACCTGTAATACAGGTTTACCAAAATTACAATTACAATTACAAAATTCTTTATTGTACACCACGAAGAAAACATTAAAAATAGACATTACATAAAACATGTACAATGGGCGGCCTTATCGCTTAGAAGCGATCTCTTCCAGGCAACCTTTGGATGGAAAGAATTATACGAATTTAAGAAAGGCAGGGGTGTATCTAAAGTTGTCAGAAATAAATAACATTATAAATATCTAACAACAGAGGATATATGTATATTGTCTATAGCAACTTAACTAAATATATAAATGTAGGTGCAATATACATAAATAGATACCTATTTATTTTTCTAAGAGGAAAATTTCCTTGACACGAGCTTTGAAAACCGGTAATGATGCTGATTTTCGAATGGATTCAGGCAGTGCATTCCACAACCTTATGGCCTGGATAGAGAAGGATTTGTCGTAAAAACTGGTTCGGTGAGGTGGTATATTTAATACCAGATTTTCTGACGACCGGAGGACACGAGAAGGATTAGGATGAGAATTGTGGAGGAATTCAAAGCGTTCCTTTAAATAGACGGGAGTTACAGGGTTAAAGAGAATGTTATGAAGAAGAGAAAGGATATGGGCATTTCTGCGGAGACGGACAGGAAGCCATTTAAGTTTAGTGCGGAACTCCGAAACATGGTCATATTTCCGTAAGCCAAAAACAAAACGTATACATACGTTTTGGAGTCGTTCTATCTTGTTAAGCTGCTCCTCAGTAAGATCAAGATAGCAGACGTCGGCATAGTCAAGAATGGGAAGGATAAGAGATTGAGCGAGTACAATTTTAGTGGCAGTAGGCAGGA
Organism: Eupithecia insigniata; assembly: GCA_947859395.1. NCBI lineage: Eukaryota > Metazoa > Arthropoda > Insecta > Lepidoptera > Geometridae > Eupithecia > Eupithecia insigniata. The sequence continues at coordinate 1,303,069 of OX402009.1, read as the reverse complement.
AGTTACGGAGTCTTCTGAGTGAGGCGGCGGAGGCAAAGATCTTACGACTCACCGCATCCGTTTGTGGAACCCAACTCATATCGCTATCGATCAGAATTCCCAAGTTTTTAACACTTCTGCTAAAAGGAACAGTTACGTTGTTAAATTCGATGTTAGGGAGTGTCGACCAGTCAATTTTAGCAGAAGTACGCGAGCTACCAATGATTATAGCCTGCGTTTTGGCGGGGTTAACCCGGAGACCGTAGGCCACGCTCCAATCACGAATGCAGGTAAGATCGCTATTCGTGCGGTGAATTGCGCTGGCCAGATCTAGCAGTGGGGCTTGTGTGTAAATCTGGAGATCGTCTGCATAGAGATGGTAGGAAGAAGTTAATTGAAGAGAGATAGAATTTATAAATAATGCGAATAAAAGTGGAGATAACACGCCACCTTGCGGGACACCAGCGGATGTGTTGCTCCAAGACGAGAAAGAGTCGTCAGCGCGGATTCGTTGCCGGCGCCCCTGCAGATAACTGCGAAACCAACCAGTCGCCGATGGAGATATGTTAATAGAGCGCATTAGTCCAAGGAGGATATCGAAGTCAACAGTGTTGAAGGCATTGCTGAAGTCAAGTAATGTAAGTACAGTAAGATGTCCGTTTTCCATTGCCGATCGGATATCATCAGTTATTTTTACAAGGGCTGTAGTAGTACTGTGACCGGGACGGAAACCGGACTGGAGGGGATTGAGAAGATTATTAGAAGAAAGGAAGAAACTGAGTTGGCCATGAACAAGACGCTCAAGGACCTTGGAAAGGAAAGGTAGAATAGATATAGGTCTGAAATCCGAAAATGTGGAGGCCTTAGGTATTTTAGGGAGAGGAATAATATAAGCTTCCTTCCACACTGTCGGAACGGTCTCAGTGGCGACGGAAGAGTTAAGGAGGTGACATATAATTGGCAGTATTTCTTCAATAACAGGAATTATCATACTACGGCCGATATTATCACCTCCCATGGCGTTAGAGGAGATGGACAAAATGCTCTTCTTAACATCACATGCGGCGAATGGACATAAGTTGAACATAGGATAATCTGGAACAGGCAAGGAAGAAAGATAGTTGAGAGTGCTAGTTTTGACATCTATATCCATGTTGGATGTCGACGAAAAGTGAACGTTAAGAGAATCAATATTAATGTTTGAATTACACGCATCTTGACGTGCCTTGCCAATTCCCAAGGTTCTTAAAAATTTCCAGGCTTTAGCTGGATCGGCATTGGAGAGTGAAGAATGAATATAGCGGCGTTGAGCGTCCCTACACATTCTATTGCAGCGATTCCTGGCGAGATTATACTTTTCTTTGTTAATGTCGTTAGCACATCGTTTGAATCTCGCTCTGGCAACTGCCTTCTTGTGCATGAGGGACTTTATTTCGTCCGTGATCCACGGTGCCGGCAGTTGCTTTATTTTGACCAAGCGGATTGGTGCATGAACATCATATAAACCAATTAGCGTATTGTTAAAGGCTGCCAGCTTATCGTCGATCGTATCGACCGCCGTCACCGAAGACCAGTCTACTTTGGATGCATCTGATTTGAGCTTTTCAAGATTCATACCACTAAAATTGCGCTGAAGTAGAGTTTTGTGTTTATGTTTAGGAGGGCGTAGTTTATAGGTCAGAAAGATAACGTCATGGTAGGAGAAGGAATCAGCTGAACATTGGCCGTGCTTAGCAATATGCTGTAGAGATGAAGCAAAGATTAAGTCAAGAAGAGATGGAGTAAGATTGGGAGAGTGGTGAGTTGTACTGAGAGGAAGAATGTGTAGATTGCAGGACTGAACAACTGATTTGAGTTTGGATGTTCGGGAGTCTTGTTTGACAAGGCAAGTATTAAAATCACCCATAATAATGGTGTGACTGTACGAAGGTAAGAGATTTTCCAAAAGTTTTTCAAAAGAAGTGAAGAAATTAATACGAAGAGAAGGGCTGTAGTAGACACCAAGGAGAATTTTAGAGTGAGAAAGGCAAATCTCAATAAAAAGATGTTCGCCAGCATTAGCAGGAGGGGGCTGTGCAGACATGCTAACAATGGAGTAAGCAATGTGTGAGCGTAAGAAAATAGCCACACCACCTCCTCGACAACCCGTGCGGTCGTTACGTATTAGAGTAAAACCAGGGAGAGAATAAAGGGAAGAAGGGAGAGAAGGCTTAAGCCATGTTTCGGAAACTAGTATGGCGTGAAGGTTTTTTATATCAAAAGAAGCTAACATGTCTGGAAAATGGGCCGGAATACTCTGTGCGTTCATATGAACAATGTTGAGGTTTTTTGCTACATCACTAAAGTGTGAAGATAGCGAATCGGAAAGGGAAGGAAGGCTCATAAAGCTGTCAGCACTACCTGAACTCGAATCAAGTGTGGGGATCGAGAGAAATTCATCATCATCACTGTCACTAAGAAAATTCATAAAACATATACAAAATAAAATAAAAATAAACAAAAAAGCTAAATAATTTAGGTAAAAAAAATAACTAGCAATACAATATAAAGTAAATAAGTACCTGCACTCCATCTGCCAGTTAAACCTGGGTATTACACATAGGAAAACACACAAAAAACAGTTTAAACTAAAATAACAAGTTATTACGCTCAAAGAAATAACTCCTAAAGATCTGTTCAAAGGACAAGGCCAGAGACAACAAAAAAGAAGAGATTACAATACAATGACTTTGACATTTCTGCTTGACAACAATTATTGAAAGAAAGCGGCGCCATTAAAAAAGAAGTTGAAATTGAATTAAAGATCAAAATAAAACAAACCCGCACAAAAAAAAAAGTATAAATAAAAGTGAGCCGCTTGTGGGTAACGAAGGAAAATCTTGGCTACGTCACCTTCACTTTCTGCAGTCGGCCACTCCACAAATGGGCGATATTACTTCTTGGATGAAGTTGATGCACCATCGGTGCCCGTCGCAGCTCGCCTAGCCGACGGGGCCCTGGACTTCACTGCCGGCGCCGATACCGTGGTCACGCGGCTGGCAGACTTTGCGTCAATGGCTGGCGTCAGCTTATTGAGCTCGCAGACACTGCATATCCTATGGCGTTGGCCGTCCGGCGTGGCGATGTGAATGTAGCCGTCCCTTGTCCAGCAAGATCTCACACCGAAGCGCTCCCTCGCCGCCATAAAAGCGAGGTGTCTGGGCCTCGTCAGAAACTCCGACAGGGTGATGCTACTGCCTTTGAATTTGGTTTTAGCATACCAAACCTTATCCCGCATTGTAAGATCACTAATCTTCACGAGAATTGGACGAGGCCTTTCGCCCTGCGTCGCGCGGCCCATTCGGTGGCACCTCGTAATGTGAGCTATTGAGAACTCCGGCATGTCCAGTTGCCCACTGAGAGTGGATGCCACAACTTGTGCTGTGTCTTCATTGGGTCCCTCCAGTATGCCATGCACAAGAACAATCTTGCGGCGGCTCCGCATCTCCTGGTGGTCGGCGTCACGGGCAAGCATCTCTACTTGCTGTTGGAGAGTCTTGAGGACACCCATGGTGAATGATTTGAAGGCTGCATAGTCTGCTGCGATGGTTTCCAGTGTAGTGGGTGAAGTGGACCTCACCAAAGCTCCCTCAAACTGTGCCATCCGGTCATGGAGAGACTGAATAGCTTCAGACAAAGGCTGTTGGCTGTCCATTGTCAAGTGCGTCAAGTGTTGTCTAGTTTTGTCCAGTGATATGTTATTTTATGGAGATTTTCACTAAGGCAGATGGAGCACTAAGGTACTTGGCTAATCTATTGCATTTATTTATTTAAAAAGATGTTTAATTTGTTTTTAAACAATAAATATTGTACAGAGCAAAATCAAACAATGTTTTCACAACTACCCGCCCAAGGAAGTCAAAACTACATCAAATATCAAAATGCTTTATTTCCTTTCGACCTTACAGGACTCTTGGACACGTCACAAAAATAAAATTACTTAAGTCAAACAGGGAAATAAAGTGATCACTTTGATTTTTAGTTCACTTCAATCTTTTTAAGGTAAAGTAAAGAAGCGAACAAGAAACCTTTACCTTGTTAGATTGTTCGTTTTCGAGTTGGAGCAAATGTCGTCCAAAGCTTTTTTTTATCTTCTAGATAATCTGATATTTTGTAATAAGCCTTTTTACAATAGCATATGTTTGATAGTTTGTTTGAATTTATTTATTGATATTTTTTGCAACTCACTCGGAGTTTTGTTGTAGAAGCGTATACATGGCCCTTTAAAAGATACACTAATCTTGCGCAGCCTAGTTTTGGCCAAAGCGAGTTCAATCATCAGACACCAGTCTTCGCAATACTGGTTAGATCTAGTCTAAAAAACATCTATATTTTGTATCTATTAAAAGAGAACCTTTGTGAAGATAAATGAATAATTTATTTATTACTTGTTTTCAGATCCGCCTGAAAGAGGTGATCTCATCAACTTCTACAATCAAGTGTACGTGCAGTGTATGCAGAGCTTCGCGCTTCGATTTACAGGGAAGAATAAGGACGTAAGTATGACACCTGAGGTGTCGTAGTGGCATCGCTCACCACTGCTTCAAGTCAATCCATTTAGTATAATACTTCCTATTATATTATAACTAGCACCCCGCCCCGGCTTCGCGCGGGTAGCATAATTATTATGATAGAATAGGTATAGTGAACTATCCTTAAAATATAGATATATGCTATCGTGGACTTTTTTGTAGATCTATAAAAGAGTAATATCCCTACTTGAATTGTTTTTTATAATATCTAGCGAAGGAGGAGCTATTAAGATTAAGGGATTAGGCAGATCGAAAGTAAAATTTAATCGCAGTTAGTTTTATCATGGGTTTATAAAAAGCAAATTACTTCTTCCCAAGATTATTCCTTGTACAATGCAGAAAATATAAAAACTGCAAAAAATCTTATTCTTACGCCAACGTAAATTGAGCCACCGTAAGCTAACGAGTGGTGTCCTGAATGTCCATATTGTTGTTTAAGCTAACAAGAAATATCATACTGTACAGTCCTGTATCGACGAAACTACCAGTTGCTCAAGCGACACCTTACCTATGTGCGGTCAGTCCAGCCTTGATAAACTCTCTCATAGTGATGACTGTGTATGTTTGTCCAGGAATGCGGTCTATCCCCGTTACCAGCGGGGCGCGGCGATGCAGCCTACTCGCCGCTCGGACAGCGTGTGTCGGAGCGTCACCAGCTGTACGTGAAGCCGCTGACGACCCCGCCCCCCGCGTCCCACCACCTCACGTACCGATTCAGTCGCAGTCCTGCTAAGGTAACATATGACCTGTCTTATTTTTGAAATTTTTTTAAGCTTGCGGTTTGCTGCTGTCTCACCTGATGGTAATTGATTATCCAAACTCCCAAACGACGCCACGAGGAGCGGTCCTGAGCCGCCTCCATTCATCAACTCCCTGCGACCGATAAAAAGCAATTTCGATCAGGAATTTTCGAAGTCGCTACGGACACCCGTGATTTTACAAAAGTACTTTTGTAAAATAACGGGTGTACGGACTACCTAATACGTCCGCACGGAAATTGCTTACGAACGTAAATGCAAAAGAAAAATTCAAAATCCACTGTTTTTTTACCTACAGGACCTCCACGCAATAAACACCCTGGTATCGTGCGAGGTGACCGGCATAAAGCGGAATACCGACAGCAACGACATCGTGGTTAAACGCTCGCGCTACAGCGGCGTCGGCGTCGCTAGGAAACTGCAGGGGCTTATGAGCGATCGACAGGCTATTTAGCAGGTATGTTATTGCATCCGCTCGCTCGCACCACTACGAGAAACAGTTCTCCCTCGTGGTATCATTAATGGGACCACGAAAAAACGGTGCTTTATATTACGCGCGCGCGTATCTTCAGATACGTGTCCTTTTGATTGTGTAGTCAAGTTACCGCGCGGTAAGCCGGCACCATAAACAACGCTCGTATATAAATACGGAATTTTAGATGTTTGTCACGTCTTAAAACGTAGAAAATAGTAAAAACCCCTTTTTTATGCCTCCTCAACCACCTTAATATAACATTTCTCTTTTTACAAGCTTTTATTTAACTTGCAATGTATAACTACTCGTATGTTTGTTCGGGTGGAATCTTGCAACTCAATTTTAGACCAGGTATCTCATCCGATTGAGCTGAAATTTGGCATACTTATATAAGTTCGGTGACAATGCAATGTCATGGTACCATCGAGCTGGTCTGATGATGGAAACTGAAGGTGGCCATAGGAACTCCTAAACGAAATGACTTAACCACGTCGAAAGTTTTTTTAAATATTCAAAATTTATTTCCCTATGGTATTTCATAATTGACCACTTTTGAAAGGCTTATGCTGATGATGATGAAGAATTACACGTAGGCACACGTTCTTATCGCATCTGATGTCAACAATCTGTTTTATTTCAGATCTTGCGAGGGCTCACCATCCAAGATATTTTTTGGAATATTCGAGAGTTAACTCGAAGGCCGAAGGCTAGCCCGCGAAGGTATTTGGAATTCAAGTCAAACTGATTTACTTCAGTCGATCTATTGTCATTTCACTTTATACCAAAAATAGCTTATAGCTCTCTAGACAAAAGAAATCATTTCGATAAATCAAATGAACACTTGACTAAAATTGTGTATTGTAATCATTATTAAGTTCTGTCCTAAATCTGACATTTCCTAACAATTGGTGCTATTGATTGGCAGGAGTGAATCTAACATGCTCAAATAAAAGCCTCTTGTGAAAGAGAAGACTATTCATAAAAGAAGCATATTGATCTCATTTCTTATTTATGTTGAATGTATAGTATTGATATGCCATAACTTGGAAGGTACATTGTTAGTTTTAAGGTCACTCGCGACTGGCGCGAACGATTTTTTGCTCGCCAGTGTACAAAAGCCCTTAAGTTTATTTAGAAGGCGTGTTGCAATTTGCAATAAAGTTTCAATTTAAAGGGCAATGTGTGTTCTTATGAACATAGTTATTTATTCGTAGGCAAACTTATTGTTTATTGTTGCGTTATCCATAATTGTAAGCTGAGCTGTATTAGCATTTATAATTCAAAGATAACTTATATAAATGCCACTGCTATCTATGTAAAGTAACTGTCCTCGGTTCTAGATATTTTTGTCACAGGCATTTTTGAAAGAAAACTTTAAAAAAAAACGGATAACAAGTTAATCACTAAAATAGAACAGGCCTATGTTCAGCAGTGGGCGATTACTGGCTGATGATGATGATGAAAATAGAACAAACTTCAACAACGATTCATTGCACTAGCGCAGCGTTAAAGGTTCAAATTCGAGTTCGAAAACAGACGAGATGAATGAAACCTTTGAAACCAAAAATAATTTCCAATTTCTGCTATTTGTTTTGATGTTACACATGTAGTAAAATATTTTCCAACAATATGCCTTCTGTTCATTTCCATTTTGTTTACAAAAAATCTAGGACTGGAACAGACTTCCGGAAAAAATATATTTAGTCCGTCATTTCCATACCAAAAAATATTGAATACGTATATTTATTTTTGTCAATTATGAAGATATGGTGCGTTGAAGTTCCCCGTGACGTCACGCCTGGGTACACTTTTTACCACGAAGTGACGTCATGAGCCCCATCTCTCGAACTTTGATGTGCGTTGTCTTTATCAATTTTGATTGATTTCATAAAGCAAAAATATGTATTCAATATTTTTTGATAATCTAACTGACTTATTAGAATTAGAATTTTTTACTTAGGAAACATCCCTAACAGCTATGTATAATTATGTAAAGGGACTATTCAATTATACATAGGACTAGAACAGACTATGTATAATTATGTAAAGTGACTCCGTGGTGTAGTCAAAATAATTAAAATTCATTTAAAAAGAGCAAGGTCCTCAATTTAGTTTTCATCGTATTTAATCTTATTTGCTTCCATTACTTGTATTTTATTGTTAGCGCGTCGGTGATCAGAAGTTATTAATCAATTTTGTTTTATGTGTAAATCAAAACTGAATGATTGTATATTTCGGACTCAACCATTTTATCATGTATCATAGATTTTACACTAGGTTAATAAAAGATTGTACTCTACATATTTTTGTTTATTTTCACCTTATTTCATACAAACATACTTAAAAAGGCCGTGGGGCCGCGGCATAGAATATTGACCCCTCCAACTCAACCCGTGGATGTCGTAAAACCCGACTAAGGGAACCTGCCAGAGGAAGGGCAGCAGCTTCCTTCTGAGTATTTTTAAACACCAACACTGCGATCACCAATCCGCCTGCCAAGCGTGGTGATTATGGCAAATCCCCCCCTACATGGGAGACCATCCACTCGATGGACCGACGACATCGTAGCGGTCGCAGGGAGTCGATGGATGGAGGCGGCTCAGGACCGCTATTTGTGGCGTCGTACGGGGGAGGCCTATGTCCAGCAGTGGACGTGTATGGGCTGAAGATGATGATGATGATACTTAAAAATACAAAAGCGACATTTTGAGAACAGGATTCGAATGTTACAAGCTTCCTAAAACTAGACTTCTAGGACGTCTTAAACATGACATACATTTATGAAGAGATTTTATAATGATACAATGCATTTCTTGAGTGATATACTTACAAAAGGGTTCTAATGTTACAAACTTGCTAAAACTAGACTTCTAAGATGTCTTAAATATGCCCTACATTTAAGACGTCATAAAATTCAAAACTACAGATCTCATAATTATACAATGCATCTCTCCAGTGTATCTAGAGCCATAATTACATTTTACATAACATTATCTACTAATGATGATAAATTCAGCAGCCGCAGAGCCTCAAGACGAAAGTCTAACCAATGTGTGCTACCAGTGATGACTTACGGATCCGAGACGTGGTCGCTCACTATAGGCCTTGTGCATAGGCTCAAAGTCACCCAGAGAGCTATGCTCGGAGGTTCTCTACGCGATAGGGTCTGGAATACGGAAATTCGTAGAAGAACCAAAGTTACCGACATAGCTCTCAGAATTAGCAGGCTGAAGTGGCGATGGGCAGGCCATATAGCTCGTAGAACCGATAACCGTTGGGGAGTAAAGGTTCTCGAGTGGCGACCGCGATGCAATGCGAAACGGAGTGTGGGAAGACCTCCCACTCGATGACATCTTAGCGGTCGCAGGGAGTCGTTGGATGGAGGTGGCTCAAGACCGCTATTCGTGGCGTCATTTGGGGGAGGCCTATGTTTAGCAGTGGACGTGTACGGGCTGATGATGATGATGATAAATTGTTTCCTAATGACATCAACGACTAAGCAGAGGCCCAATCCTGCTAATCAATCGCTTTACTGTGGCATCGTCACGTAAAATCCTTAGATTCTCTAATTCTATGACGAGTCATAATGATGCGATTAATTTAGCAGAATAAGATCCCAGGTTGCCAGACGAAAACTGAAGGCCCTACTATGAGTACGACGATGATACAACGACCGTCACTGCAGTGCCGTCAAAGGCGGCGTCCTGCGTGGGCGATTCAAAGCGAACGCGATTGCGAAGCGATCCAACGCGGTGACACGCGAATTCAGTGTGACGCGGCGACTCTATCCTGCGTGCGCGCGAATCGTCCTACATCATCACCGCCTTGCGCCCTCCGCCGCGGCATCGCATCCAGCTCGCGCGGAAATATCAACTGATCACGTTCACTTAAATTCGCGCTACGCCACAGCGCATCCTGCATGCGTTTGGTTACGTAGGACACTTCAATAGGTATCGACTGTTTAATCTTTCCGCGCCGCTTCGCGTTCGCATCCAGATCGCTCACGTAGGACGCCCCGTAAGGCGGTGTCCTGCGTGGGCGATTCAAAGCGAACGCGATTGTGAAGCGGTCCGACGCAGTGACACACGAAATCAATGCGGTGCGACGCGCCGACTCTGTCCTGCATGCGCGCGAATCATCTCTGCCCTCCGCCGCCCGCGCGCCGTTCAGTTGAGATTGAACATTTGTTAGCTCGCGCGAAAATATCAAACTAACTGTTCGCGTTCGCTTCAATTCGCGTCGCATTTTAAGTGCGTTAGGTCACGTAAGCCAACTTCAATAGTTATCGACTGTTTATTGTTTGTGTGCCGCTTCGCGTTCGCATCCAGATCGCTTACGTGGGACGCCCCGTAAGCGGACAGGCAGTTGATCTCAAGTTACATATAAATATTTTATTTTGAAAAGCTTAGAAAGCGATGCGAAGTTGTACTTTTCGGCCACTCTGCTTTCGCATCTCTTTCTAAACTATACAAAACAAAACTATTACAGAGGCATTAAAAAAGCTTATGATAGGTAGGTATCACAAACTGGCCCAGGGGTATTTGAAAATTCCTTCGTTTAACATAATAGTACGATAAAATAGATGGCGGATCTGTTTGAGTCAGGGAAGACCATCCCTTAAGATGAAGAATGGGTTTGTAAACTATCCTTAAAAGATGATGTATGCCATTGCGGACTTTTTTGTAGATCTACGAGTATAAAATAGAGATGAGTCCGGTATTCAATAATTTACTCAGTACCTGTTAGCATGGTCCTAAAATATCTAACGCTATTGTAAAATCCGCATACCGCTAGGGAATAACTGTGCAAAGCGAGCACCGCGCCATTCGCGCCTAACCATGAGCCATAACTACCCAACGTTTCAATACCTTTACTTACCTAACTATCATCTACGCATAGGTACTAGCGGACCGTTCACCCGTAAAGTTATGTAGCTGCAACAAGTATTTGGTATTTCTAACCAAATCGGTTAGAAATACTAAAAGCTCTCAGGCGACTTGATTTTTACCGACACTTCCAACAGTTCATGAATACTATCGATTGGTGAAAACCGCATGAAAATCATTTAGTAGTTTTTGAGTTTATCGCGAACATATAGACAGACGCGGCGGCCGCGGAAGACAAATGTTTTATAATATGTATGTAGTCACTTTCCCTTGGGCTCGCGCGATGCAACTTTTTGCGGTCCGAAGCGAGAGTAACTCGCCTGAACACAATAGACGTAATAATGAGAAAGCGGTCAATCTAAATGATAGAGTCTGAAGACATGGAGATATCAGAGGCTGTGGATCGGCTGCGTTTGGGCGGCCGCGGGCCGTGTCAGGTGGCGCGTCCCTTGCCTTCCTTGATGGCGATCACGTAGCGCTGCGCCACGCGCTCCGGCGGGGAGTAGCCGTCGGCGTACGACGAGTCCTGGAACAAACGGAAATTACCTTGGAATAAGAGATCTGGGTTAGAGATGATATTACGCTTTTCTATATCCTGTCGTCACGCTGAAATGTCAATTCTATCATGTACTAGCTGCTGCCCGCGCATTCGCCCGTGTTTTATCGGGAAAAAAATAGCTATATGTTATTCCAGGTTCAAACTATACCCATACCAAATTTCAGCCTAATCGGTTCAGTAGTATTTGCGTGAAAGAGTAACAAATATACATACATCCATCCATCCTTACAAACTTTGAAATTTATATTATCAGTAGGATGTCGTTGAGGATTATAGACGGGTAAGTTTTGAACAAGCTTTATTAAAGTCGCAATTAAACAAGTGTTATTTTTCGTTTTCTTATCCAGCAATAAATAATATACTTATTTCTTTATTTTTTCTTGACATGGTCTATACAAACTGAACCACAACCAGCCAATACAGCCAGACGGGTTGATGTAACATTTCAGTGTATTAATACTGTAGGTAGCTGATAGTCTCTCGTCAACTCGTCGGCGAGTTTGGTCTAGATGTGGACTCTATTTTAGTGATATTGTCCTGTTGCGTAGACACCACAAGTATCTCAACTTGCCCCAATGAGTTCTCACCTCAAACAACACTTCATAGGGCTCATTAGCGCTGGCCGGCAGCCGGTTGACCACGGCGCGGTAGAAGCACGTCGTCTGCGGGTACAGCGCCATCACCACCGCGCCCTTGGGGAACAGAGCGTGCTCGTCCGTGCGGGGGTCGGCGCGCATCAGGGGCAGCGGCACCACGCGCCGCTTGCTGAGCACGTGGCGGTTCTTTTGCTCCTCGTCTATGTCGTCCACTTCGTATTTGCCTTGGGCTGGCAGCCAGCTTACCACCTGCAGAACAGACGGTTAAAATGTATACCAGGAAAAAAACCGACAGTAAATTTATAGCAGCCCAAGCCAATTTTCTGTATAAATCAATGAAGTGAGACCCTCTGGTTGCGATTTCTGAGTTTTTTTTTTTAATTCGATTGACCTTCGTTTAGCCACAATCCACAGCTAGTATGATGTCTGTGCCACAATCTCACGTGATGGAAAGTGACGATGTGGCCGATGGTGTATCACGAAAGTATAGAGGACACCGATAATAAAAAGAGTGTAATATCCCCCAGCTTAAGTAGCGAAGTGGGCTATTTGGTGCTTGACAGCTGCGTTTTATAGATTTAAACAGAGTTGTTTGTAGCCCATCTTTTGAATTTAGGTTCCTATTGAACTTACTGCTGCCAAGATCTAGTTCTTTTCCTTCTCATTATATTCTACAAGCCTTTTGATCTGGCCAGCTGAACGCAATCACATACACTAGTTTTACCAACACCGATTCAGCCTGGAGAGGCGCCTTTCTGCGCTATGTCACTATAAAACTCTTTGCCCACTGTCGTCACTGGGACTCAACCCTATTCCGTTGGCCTATTGAAGCTTCTTACCTCAGCCAGGATCCAGTTCTCTTCCTTCTCCGAGACTCTCACCAGCGCCGCTACCGCGTCCCCCGCCCGCGCCACATGGCCCGCATCGGCCGGCACCGCGCCGCACAACTGAGGTGCGCGCTCGCCCACTCTGCCCACGTGCAGTGGCAGCGTCTGGGCTGCTGAGAGGAGCATCTTCATGAGAGCGCCACAGCCTATGGTCTCTTTGTTGCCGGCGTGGCGGGCCTGGAAACGACAGAAAAGGACTTTGGTTCTGCCTATTAGACTATAAGTCGAGTGCAAACATGGTAAGATCCGCGCAGCTTGTATGAACATCTTGTACAATCTCAAAGTAAATAAGATCTGCGAGGTTTGTATAGGCGCGGTTTCTGCCGCATCTGATTGGGCCCTAGCAGCACTCCACATAAAACATCATTATAATGTAGGTATTGAGCAAGGTGTCCTGTATAGTATGGGTAATGCACAAGCATACCTGGATTCTCCTCTCGTTCTTAATGGTTCTGATCTCATAGATTCGCGACAGTGCAGCCCGAAGTAGCCTTTCCTCCTGTTCTGCTGCTGTCAATGCTGACTTGTAGGTACTCTTCAACTGTGCTTGCTGAAAATCATTAATTTCTTAATTTCTGAACACTGCCTTGGCTTTCAATGCTGTTAAACTTTCATAACCTATTTTATCCCTTAGATTAGAAGAATAGCATCATGTCTTCTCCAGGTTAAATCTTTTCACCTGCCAGATTTAATCAAAATTCATTTATCATTTGCTGTAACCGTAATAATGTCTGTTTAACGCATTTGCTGCTCAGCCTCTTGCGTCTTGAAGCAGCTGCAGTTGGACAGGTGCATCTAGGGCCATGAAAGTATTAAGAACTTAACCTTCGCCCCTGGAAGGTGCTACTTGCTATTTGTTTAGCAAAAAGAGTGAAAACATTATTTGTTTAGCTTACTTTAAGGATTAAGGAACTATATTATCAGAAATGTATCATTATAATTTATCTGATCGATTCGTCGAGAGAATGGAAGATGATCGGGCTGTCAAGGACGGGAAACCATCGGGGCTTAGACCAGTCGGCCACCCGATCTTCGCGAACTCGACGTCCATAGCTGGCGAGAGACAGCTCAGAAACGAGATGCCTTGTGTCGTATACCAAGATCCACTTTGGGTCGCTGAGCCACAGGAGTAAGAAAGTAATGAATTACTTGTTGTGATGAGCCAGATGAATCTTCATTGCTTTGTGGTGAATCACCAGTCTTTTCTGCTCTCAGTATGTTGTCAATGCATTGCTCGTTGCGAGTCCTCTCTCCTTCAATATCGTACACCAGTCTGTGCAGGGATCGCAGGCGTTCCTGAAAAATATGAAGGCCTATTGTTAGTCCTTCATATTTTTCAGTCTGAGTGTATCAGTACACCTAGGCGAGAACGTGCCCAATTCCTATCTAGTGTGTCATTTGAGGCCTGAGGCGCAGCCGAGGGCCTTTAAACACACAAGGTAGGAATCACACTTTCTGCCGAGTGAAACATATGCTTTAAACTACACCTTCGAGGAAAATAAAAAGCAGAATAAATATTTGCTCATAGTCAGAAGACTGATAGCAGATGAAAACAGAACACAAAAAAAAATTGTTATTTTTTAGGTAATAGTAAATAACTATAATTTACTTTTATTTTGAGATCGGGCTAAAATGAGTAAAATACCTGTAGGTACAATATTGGCGAAATTTGATGGTTTGATGGTAGGTACATATTTCTTTATTGCAACATTGAAACTTAATAATTTTATCATTTAATAATAATTTGTTGATAAAATATATTAAATTGCTATTCATGGTGTTGTTTGGAGGTGGCCTATGTCCATCAGTGGATGTGTATGAGCTGATATGATTATGATGTTATATTAGAGCAAGGAGCCTTTACCCATAGATAAATACTTCTTGTGCAACTTAAACTTCAATGGGAATAATATTTTGAATTGGTGAATATTAGACAGGGTGTCAGATTTAATTATTGTGAATAACTTCTGTTGTCGAGAAAAATACAATTTTTGTTTTGTCAAAAAGTATTTTATTAGTTTATTTCTACATAACCCAGAGGTCCGTAGATCATGACCACGCTCTGCCACCATCATATAAACTATAACAATATAATAATATATAAACTGACCTGTACTTGCTGAGCAGCCACATCAGCTGTAAGCGGCATCGCGTAGGTACCGCGAAAGACTCCAGCCCAAATAAATAGTGTGTACCCAACAAACACTCACGAAACACTGCTAAAACCAAACTTAATGAGGACCTAACCAATTAGAATACGATAGATAGATAGCGAAATACAACTAAATGAAATGTAAATAAACAGATGAGTAGGAATTTGATAAACAAGCAATTTGTTGTTTTCTTGAACTTACAAATAAGATGAGTGTGAACCAAGATATCATTTGCACCTGTAATTTGTAAAATATGGGTGGCAATGGGATTATTATGGAATGTAATGCTGCTGCTTGATATTATATAGGGAGAAACTTTGTATTTTTGTTGAGGGAAGTAGGTATTTTCTATTTCTAAATCTCAGAAAAAAATTCAAATTCCAAATATCCTACAAATATCACTTCAACTTCTTGTAGAATGACTCTGAGTGGTTTTAATCCATTTCCGACCGACGGTGTCGTAAAGAGGTTAAAGTACGCGCAAATCTTTATGAGCTCTGTGAAGTTGGCTTAAACGGTTGCGCACTGAACCGTAAAGAAGGCGTTGAGGGGAAAAAGCGGGGTGAGAGGGGATCTGACTGTCAAACTAGGGTTGCCAGCAAGAATTTTGGTGTATTTTCATTGTGTCTAGCACATTTGTTATGCATTGTTATATTTTTCAATTCAATATTGATAGAATATGTAAAAACATCTTATACTCAATGACAGATTATTTACAACTACAATGTTAGAAGAAATTAAACTTTTTATCATAATAAGTTTGAAAATGAAATAATTACTATGTAGCAAATTTATTTATAATCTTGTTGGCAATACTGTCAAATGAATGCTTTTGAGTACAATGACGCAGCAAAGTCCTGACGGTTGTTCGGTGTTCGTTTCGTTGACTTTATAGTTTATTCTTGTGATTTTGTGGAGTATTCCTAGTTATTAGCTGTTTCTCTTAAAAGTTAAATATGCCTCGCGGGCGGAATAACCTCCTGCGTCATCAAACATGGAAAATGGTGTTCGATGTCATAAGTTTTATGAGAAAAGAAGCCGATGAATTCAACCTCAAAATGGTACTTCAGTGGACTGCAGCTGCAACAGGTGTGTCCATTAGCACCATAAAAAGGATTTCTAGCCGAAACCCGGGTGGGTCGCTAGTTCGTTAATATCACTTTTCTATTTGAGTGTACTTGCGCTGTATTGCTGCCGTGCCTAAGTTCACAGAGCTCATTAAGTTTTGCGATTACTTTAACAAACATCTTAGCCCGGCTACAAGGAATTATCCAAACTATGACATCTTACTAATGTTATTTTGAAAGTAACTCGTTACTGCACTTATGCTAAGGAGGGCAGTATATCTGTCTGCCTGTTACCTTTTCACGCCGAAACGGCTGAACGGATCCTGGGGACGGACATAGGGTAGCTAGTTTATGATATTGAATAAAGCCCAGCCACCCACTCCGTTTCTATCCCTGTTTATAAAATCCTAGATACGGGGCGCGTGGATTCTATATTACCTACCTACACGTGCCTATGCCTACATATTGCATTGTCAATGAAACATCCAAAAATAATCAAATCCTATATAATTTAGTTTTACAAAATTCCAGTCCAGCACCCCGTTCGCACCGTTTGTCTTGTCCCCGAATTCCAGTACCTAGGACGATTAGTAACCTCGATCACGGCGAAGTTCATCAGCAGTTGGCGCGTTTCCTCCTATATCAGATTCCGATGGATTTTTTCGGGGTAAACATAGTAACAGGAAAATCTGTGAAAAGTATCCAAAAGCTTAGGTACCCTACGCGTACATAAGAATACGTACTTGTACAAGACTAGGTCGGTAGTAAATGCGCACAGCACAATTATATACCTAGGTATCTACCTCGTCTAGGCCTATCTAGGTACACTTCATCATACCAGCCCATACACCTCCACTGCTAGACATAGGCCTCCCCCACAGACACGACGCCACAAATAGCGG
Organism: Eupithecia insigniata; assembly: GCA_947859395.1. Classification (NCBI taxonomy): domain Eukaryota; kingdom Metazoa; phylum Arthropoda; class Insecta; order Lepidoptera; family Geometridae; genus Eupithecia; species Eupithecia insigniata. Next base: position 1,286,236 of record OX402009.1, on the reverse strand, counting down.
TCCGGAGCCATCTTTCGACCGCTACGATGTCGTCTGTCTATCGAGTGATGGTCTACCAACACTCCGTTTCGCGTTGCATATGTGGCCGCCACTCGCGAACCTTTACTGGGTACTAGGTACACTCACAACCAATAAATAAAAGTAAAAGACGCCAAGCTTTTACTAGTGAAGAGTGAGAATAAACTTACGTATAAACTAACGTATATGATGAGTTTCAACCATTTTATTTTTTGCATTTTGATCCATTGTACTTAAAAGACAACAGGAAACATTCTTCCCTCCTGGTGCATGCTACGAGGATTTACTTTACGTAATTTGATTTACTGATTATTCTATGATCTAGATTCTTACGGTATTGTTTATGTACTCATTGATCTAGAGTATCAAAGAGAATACAATACATGAAATGTATGGTAGGATTGAGCTCCATGGAGGAATCCAAAGAGAATACAATAATTACGAGAGGAATCCATGATGCATGGAGAATCATGGCAAAGAGAATACAATACTGATCATGGAGAATAAAAATATTTTATTTTGTTTCCTAGTTTTATAAACCATGTCCAATGAGTATACAATACGGGTAGTATTGTATACCCATGTCTTTGAAACCATGATATTCGTTTCGTCGTCGGTAGTTATTACAATACAAAACTCTTTATTGTACACCGGACAAATAAAACACATATACATGACATATAAATCTCCTTTGTGCTTATTAATGTTTATGATCTTGGCATCTGTGAATCTGTCACACAAATGTCCAAAGAGAGCAATACTGCAAATGTCTGCAATATATTATCCTAATTTCTTTAGTTAAATAAAGCCAAGTTTCTATTGGTTATTCGCTATTAATTATGTATCAATTTATTTAACTAAAATAATGACGGAAAAACACGCCTTATCAAGATTTCTTCGACCTGACAGATTTAATTTAGAACCTACTGCTCCCACTGCTGGAGAACAATGGTCACATTGGCACCACACCTTTTCGAATTTCCTTGACGAAGAAATAACAAAAGATATTAAAGATTCTACAAAACTCAAGTTATTGGCTAACCACTTGACTACTAACATTTACACTAACATCAAAGAATGTGAAAACTATGATGGCGCTGTCACTTTATTGAACAAAACATATTTAAAGCCGTTGAACGAAATATTATCCCGCTACGTCCTCGGAACACGAAAACAAAGAGATGACGAAACAATTTCTGACTATTGTCGCGCTTTACATCTTCTGGCTCAAAATTGTAATTTCAAATCTGTGTCAGCTGACGAACACAGGAACCAAGCTATACGAAGCGCGTTCATTGTAAAGTAAAAAGTAAAAGTAAAAAGATTTTTATTTGCCAGAACAGATGAGTAATGTACAGCAAATTAACCTTAAATAAAAATAAAAACTGACAAAATCGGACTCCACTCAGTATGTGCTATGGTAGAGCAGATCATACCATGGCGCTGATCTTCCGTGGAGACCGTGGTGCTCAAGGCAGCCTTATCACACACTTACAACAAAGAACAAAAATAATATGCAATTTAAATAACAAAAACTGAAACCATGAAAATAATATCACTTGTATAAGTATATGTGTATTATAATATAAATTATGGAATATAAAAAATAAATAATTATATAATATAGATAATAAAATCATTCCTTAATTCTTCAATTCAATAAAGAATTAAAGAATAATTTTATTATACTTTATCAACATTTTTGAGCTAAAGCAAAGAAGGGCTTATTTGAACTGAATTTATGCTTTGAGATTCAAGTAATACTTTTTTGAGTGATTTTTTGAAAGAGTAAACCTATTGAGAGTTTCTTAATGGTGGTGGCAGATTGTTCCAACATTTCGTGGCAGAATATCTAAAACTGCCACGAAACGCAGCCGTTCTATGCCTCGGACAGATTAAGCGAATGGCGAGACGGATATGGCGGTTAGAAAAATTTAGTTTATCAAACAAATAGCTGGGCTGTTTATGCTTAATAATTCCGAAGAGAAGTGTTGCAAAATGAAGTGTTCGGCGAGATGACATATTAAGCAAACCATTAGCATTAATATAGGGAGAAATGTGAGCACGTCGGGGAATGGGGAAACAGAAGCGCACACAAGCGTTTTGTATACGCTGAATAAGCTTCTTTGACCTTGAAAGCAAACATTCACCAAAAACACTATCAGCGAAGTTTAATTTAGACAGTATAAGTGAGTCACACAACCTTATTCTCATTTCTACGCTTAAATAATCACGCAAGCGGTATAGGACAGATAAGCGATAAAAACAATTTTGAACGGTTTTCAAAACATAATTTTCAAAATCTAAAGTTGCATCCATTATTAAACCTAAATTGCGGGCTTCTAAAACTCTTTCTATAGGCGAGCCATTAACAACAAGCGTCGGCCCTTGAGATATTATATTGTCAATCAGATGTTTAGTTCCTAAAACTAAGAATTTTGATTTTGACGGGTTGAGGACCAAATTATTCTTTTCGCTCCAGCTTTGTATACGCGCAAGATCTTCATTTAAACATTTAACAGTGTTATCAATATCATTAATTGTAACAGGTTTATAAAGCTGAAGGTCATCTGCATATATGTGGAAAGAGCAATTATGAATTTGTTGAATGATATCAGAACAGTACAAAATGAACAAAATAGGTCCCAAGATAGAACCCTGAGGAACTCCACGAGTGACAGGTAAGATATTTGAGTAGCATGTTGTACCATCAATATTCCGAGATTCCACTAACTGGGAGCGCTCGGTAAGGTAACTATCGAACCAGTGTGATGCAGAGGAATCGAACCCGTAATATGAGAGCTTGGACAGTAAAAGGGATATATTTATAGTGTCAAAAGCACGCGAGAAATCAAGCAGTGTCAAAATAGTCCCTTCACCGACATCCTGCGCAGCCAAAATGTCATCGACGACGTCCATCAGAGCAGTAGCGGTACTGCGACCCCGTCGAAAACCTGATTGTTTTTTGGGTAATATATGGTTTTTTTCCAAAAAATCATAAACTTGTGTGCTGACCACTCTTTCAAGAATTTTTGACAAAAACGGAAGTATGCTTATGGGACGTAGAAAGTACAAAGTACATTGCGGGAATCCATTCATCAAAGATCAGGGAGCGCTTACTGGAAAATTCTTCTCTTTCCCTAGACGAAGCTATGAACCGAGCCGTCATCCTTGAAACCGCCGAAAAGGACTCTGCAATAATGAGCTTGACCGCCTCTAATACTTTGAATGCCTTACCAATACCGGGTGTCCAACAAGAAGCAACACGACACTTCGTACCGAATCCTCGTAAAATTGCGGTCATCGCACCACAACAACCAACAAATCGTTGTTTCTTTTGCGGAGGTAAAATACACCAAAGAATTAAGTGTCCTGCCTTCCACAAGTACTGTCAACTTTGTTCCAAGAAAGGCCACTTCACTTCAGTATGCCGCTGCCGTTCCCGTGATAGCCCATCTACAAGTAACGCTATCCCGAGTCCCGAAACTCATGTCGAATTCTCACCATGCTCACATTCACACGAAGCAGTCAGCACTGCTTATTCAGCTGCATCACCGTCAAGCTTGGGAAAAGCTACTATCGCCATCACTGTTAACGATACTCAAGTCGATGCCCTGGTAGATACGGGGAGCTCTGTCAGCTTCATTGATAGAAATATCGCACAAATAATGAAACTGAAACAACGACCCTGTAAGCAAACAATAAACCTAGCTTCACTAAACCATACGTCTAATGTCAACGGGGTCTGTTTTGCTACGCTTGAAATGAATAATCACGTATATAAACAACGCCCATTGCTCGTAACTAACAACTTGTGTGCGGATGTCATCATCGGCCACGATATACTGAAGGACCATTCTAAGCTTGAATTCCAATTCGGAGGGACATGGGAGCCCCTGCAAATATGCGTAATGGAAGCTTCAGTACCGCCAGCATCACTCTTTACACACTTATCTACCGATATAACTCCTATCGCTGTCAAATCCAGACGGCACAATTACGACGAAGAAGAATTTATTCGTACAGAAATATCGAAGCTTTTGAATGACGGGATAATTGAACCAAGTGTATCTCCTTGGCATGCTCAGGTACTTGTCGCTGGAGGCGGAACTCATCGAAAGAGGTTAGTTGTCGACTACTCTAGAACTATCAATAAATTTACTTATATGGATGCATACCCATTGCCCAATATTGACTCGATAGTTTCGAAAGTGGCTAAATTCAATCATTTTAGTCAGATCGACTTGAAAAGTGCTTATCACCAAGTGCCTATTTTAGACAGAGAAAAACTATACACCGCTTTCGAAGCATGTGGCAAATTATGGCAGTTCAAAAGGATCCCGTTTGGCGTTACTAACGGAGCTGCCGCCTTTCAACGTACTCTCGAGTTCATAATTGACAAAAAACGATTACAAGGAACTTTTGCATATCTCGACGATGTCACAGTTTGCGGTAAAGATGAGGGGGAACACGATAAAAATCTACAGCAATTTATGGCCGCCGCAAAGAAGTATAACCTCACTTTAAACGAACAGAAGTGTAACTTTAGTAAAAAAACTATTAACCTCCTTGGATACACCGTCAAAAATAACACAATTGAACCTGACAAAGACCAACTTCACCAACCGATGCTTCAGAGTTTGCTTTAGCCGCTACTTTATCTCAAAAAGGTCGCCCCGTTGCTTTCTTTTCAAGAACTTTGTCTGATAGCGAACGTAGACACGCCTCTGTTGAAAAAGAAGCCTGCGCTATCGTTGAAAATCTCAGAAAATGGCGCCATTTTCTCATCCACAGACACTTCCTCCTGACCAGAAATCTGTTAGTTATATCTTTGACCAAAATCACATAAGCAAAATCAAAAACGATAAAATCGAAAGATGGAGATTGGACCTGTCGTGTTATAAGTACGACATATTATACAGGCCAGTAACTCAAAATGTTGCCGCGGACGCACTCTCACGAGTTTGTGCACTCATAAACAGCAACAAATTATATGATTTGCTCGACGCGCTTTCTCACCCTGGACTTACCAGAATGTAATGTATCACTGGATTAGATTGAAGAATCTTCCTTATTCTTTGAATGATGTCAAACAGATGACTGCTTCATGCCGCGTTTGTGCAGAAATCAAACCGCGTTTTGCTAAAACAAAAGGGACGTTAATCAAAGCTGTGTCACTGTACAAAGTACAATGTAGAGTACGTTATCATCAGGGAAGAATCCTAGTTGTGTCCGGATTCTTTTATTATTTTTTATTATATTTTAATCTTTTATAATTTACATATTACATTGTCTTCCCCTTTTCTAGTGGCCAAGATGTACAAGGTACAATGTGTTATTCAGGCTATGCATGAGATGCCAATGTTACCTAACTTCCTATGTTATTCTAGCTCAGTAATCTCCTCTTCCCCCCGGACCTCGAAGCCGAGTAGACGTGTTAATAAACCTGCACATGTTAAATTCGTGAATTGAATTGAATATTTCACCAAAAATATCGCAGCAAGAAAATAGGGCTGCATAAATCTTGAGGAGTGAAGCAAACCTCGAGCGCACGCACACAGAAACACCAGTCAACGTATGAGTGAGTCAATCAATCCACCTAACACTCCTCTGTGCCGCCGCAAACGCACACAGCAGCATAGTTGCACACTAAAGGAACAAGACCACTGCGCACGCCCCCCGCCGCCTGCGCCGGACGCCCCGCGCTGCCTGCTACCTGCGCCAATGCACACATCGACACCACGCATACGTAAGCCGCTGCGTGTTGCACTGAGTCCGTTGACCACCTCTCGCTTATGACTGCCTGGTACCAGCACGCCGCACTGCGGTAAGTTAAATTGCCCCGAGCCTCAACGCCGCGCGTGCTGCCGCCCCCTAGCGTTTCTAGCGACACTGCCTATCGCCTGCCGCTTGCCTTTTACCGCTGCTTACTTGCGTACGCGCTATCTACTAGAATAGACAACGCCTTTGCTCGGACTTTCCTATCAGGCGTGGATTAAACATCAAAAGTTGCTTGTCTTAGAGATTAGGTGCTTGGTAACAGTAATGTCACTTGTTAGAACACCACCACCAACGAGTGACTCCCCAGCTGCTATCTTTAAAACGCCCTTAGCCCTTGGGCACGCCTCTTCAGAGCCAAATATTGCTCAATCACCAACATCAGAACAAGAATATGGTTTAAACATAGCAACGTCCATGCTGAATGCTCCATCGCGAATTATAAAGCGTAAAAAGTTTGAACTAAATAGAAATGATATTCTGGACTTATTCACTAAGCTCAAGGAAGACCAGGATGAAAAGTTTTCTGCTGTCCTAACCTCTATAAATGACGTCAAAGTGTCAATGGACAACATGTCACACAAACATGACGAATTTATAAAGAGAATAAGCGTCCTTGAAGAGGAGAGGACAAGTCAGAACAGCAGGATTCAATTTCTAGAGAATAAAGTGGAGCTTCTAGAACGTCAATCTCGTAGTACGAGTGTAGAGATTCGAAATATCCCACAGGCCGCGAAGGAAACGAAGGAAGAACTCAAAACCATTCTGATACAAATTGCTGAAGTCCTGAATGTGCCATTGGGTGATTTGGAAATAAAGGACGTCTATAGATTTGGTAAAAATAATACCAACAAGTCGGTGATAGCCGACTTTACCACTGTATTCACCAGGGATAAGTTCCTACGCTCATTTAAGAACTTTAACAAAGCTCATCAAGAAGCACGTTTGAGCACCGGATCCATAAGTGCCACCATTGCCGACGGCCCAAATAGGCTGATCTACATCACGGAGAACCTCACTCAAAGAGAAAGAAAACTCTATTTCCTAGCTAGAGAGTTCAAGAAACAGCACAACTACCATTTTTGCTGGACCTCTTTTGGTAAGGTTTTTCTCCGTGAATCAGAAGGATCTCCACTGATAAGAATCACGTGCGAAAGCGACTTGGAAAAACTGCAGAACAAAATTTAGTTGTCTAGAAACATACCTATAGCCTAGAATAAAGATTTTTTTATTTTTTTCATTAGCCTATATCTATATTTTTATTAGTTTGTTATCTGTACAGTAAAAAAAAAAACATTCTATGTTACAAGTTAAGGTAAATCTTTATTATTAAACTGGGATTATTATATTTACAAAGGAAGGAAAAATAAAACCTACTAAACCTAACCATACTTATAAGACTATATACATATTTAAACTCTTACAACTAACTTATTTTTATTTTAACTCTGGTTCTTTCAACAAATTTATAAATATAATTTTCATTCCTTATTTTGCCACACACTTTGTTAAATTAAATAAAAGAAAACAAAGTTATATTCATACATACATAGGCAAGGTTACGCAAAAATTATAACCGAGCTATTGAAACAATTTTAGTTAAACCCATTAGGTTCTTTTGCTATAAAATACATTCTAGACCCAGTAGGCAGCTATTTAGGTACTATAAATTTATTAAAAATGGTGGATTTGCTTAACAACAATGTACTGCATGATATTGACAGTCATTCAATTCCCTGTCACTTAATAGATGACTACTCCAAACTTTTAACGCATTTCAAAGTACACCAAAACAAATTTACAATTTTGAGTCTGAATATCCGTAGCATTCACCAAAACTTCGATGTATTTCTAGCATATCTCAGTAGTTTAACCATCCAAATCGACGTTATAGTCCTAACTGAATGTTTTACCTCCAAATATAACCCACCTGGTTTGCCTAGCTACAATTTGTATTCCACGAAACGTAGCATTAATAAAAACGACGGCGTGGTCGTGTACGTACGAAGCCTGCACCCATCAAATGCAACTGAGCCAATTATAGAAGAAGGCAACTGCCTAATTGTTGAAGTGAACAAACATTTTAGTCTCGTATGTTCATATCGACCCCCATGTTTCAGTAACCCATTGCGCTACCTACAAAGCCTAGACAATATATTAAAACAAATAAAATACAAAAACAATATTATACTAACTGGCGATATAAATATTAATATACTTTCCAAGCCTGTTTTAAACGCCCATGCCTGTGATTACCTAGACGTCATGGCATCCCACGGACTTGCACAAGGAATCAACCTTCCTACTCGCTCAACCACATGCCTTGATCATTTTATGATAAAAACAGAAACAAAATGGATATCATTTATCTTCAATGAGCTAACTGATCACTCACCAATCATTCTAGCTATCGATAATTGCAAACTAGACAAGCCACAAAGGTTGTCAAAAAACAAAACTAATGTGTATGCTGTTTGTGAAAGTCTAGCTCAACACTCATGGAATGATTTATATACATTAAATGACCCAAACTCTATCGCACAAAACCTTGTTTCTGCTATTCAAAAAACATTAGAAAACAAAACAGAACAAACACAAATATCAAGTCGCAAAAGAATACTAAAACCATGGATAACAAACGAAGTACTGAAAACCATAAGAACAAGAAATAAACTGCAAAAACAACACAAAAACGATCCAAAAAATAAAGAGATTAAAAGTAAATACCTAACCTATAGACATCAATGCAACAAATTGATTAAAACGCTCAAAAACAATTACTATGAAGCTAAATTCAACATCAATCGTGGTAACATCAAAGGGACGTGGAAATTGATTAAGGAACTCTGTGACTATAATAATCAAAATAAAACAACTTCAACTGAGCTCCTTGATATAAAGAACACACCAAAAAAGTCACTAGATGAAGTCAATAAATATTTTACAACAATAGGAAACGAACTTGCAAATGAAACTTTAGCGAAATTAAGCACCACAGATATTATTCTTGCTTCGAATGTACCCTCTCCTACCTGTAGCATAGACTCTGCTGATTCAATGTCATTATTCTTGACAGACCCCCAGGAAGTTTTGGCTACTATATCTCACCTAAAAGCCAACACCTGCCCCGGTGGGGATAATATCTCGACTGCTGTAATAAAGACCTGTGCACTACCATTAGCAGAACCCATTGCGTTCCTATGCAATATTAGTTTCTCAACCGGATCATTCCCACAAATTCTCAAAAATGCACTTGTAATGCCTATTTTTAAGACCGGAGACAAATCATCTCCAGCTAATTACCGTCCTATTTCGCTACTCACAGTAATTTCAAAAATAATAGAAAAACTTGTCAATAAAAGACTTATGTCATATCTTGAAACACACAAGAAACTTGCCTGTAATCAGTATGGCTTCCGATCACGGAAGTCCACTGATGATGCAGTACTGTCACTGACGTCTTCCATTACTAAACATCTTAACGGTAAGGAGAAATGTATCGGTGTCTTTTTGGACCTCCAAAAAGCATTCGATACAGTCTCCATACCTATCCTGCTAGTGAGGCTTGATAAAATTGGCGTACGTGGGATGGTTCACAGCTGGTTTAAAGATTATCTCACAAATCGAAACCAAATAGTACGAGTTGGAAATCATGTGAGTGAAAGTGCACCCTGTATCTATGGTGTACCGCAGGGGAGTACACTAGGTCCCACACTCTTTCTGGTGTACATTAATGAACTGTGTGCAACCCAGCTAGAGCACGGGCATGTATATATGTTTGCCGACGACACCGTATTACTTTTTCATGAAACAACATGGAACAAACTCAAAGTTACTACCGAGAGGGGTCTATCCAAGGTCATGGCATGGCTTGAGGATAATCTACTGTCCCTGAATATGACGAAAACCAAATACCTGTGTTTCAAAAAAACTAAAACTGGCTCTCCTCCTAGCTCTCTTAGTATTGTGGCCCACTCCTACCCGTGTAACCGGTCAACAAGAGATTTAAATACCCAAACATGTAGTTGCAACTCCCTCTCTTGCGTACAAATTATAAAATATCTCGGGGTAACAATCGACGATAGACTAACGTGGGCTCCTCACATTGACACGGTGTCAAAGAGAATCAGAAAACTTATCATCGTTTTCAAAAGGCTTAGGGAGGTCACTGACCACAAACTCCTGATACAAACCTACAAATCCTTGGCAGAATGTGTAATAAGCTACTGTATTTGTTCATGGGGTGGTGCTGCGAAGACACATCTGACAAAAGTAGAGCGAGCTCAGCGCGCTCTCCTTAAAGTCGCGATGTCTCTCCCATATAGATATCCCACAACTGATTTGTATAAGAAATGTGACGTTCTCTCTGTTAGAAAACTATTTGTTTATAACTGTATCAAAAGGTACCACTCAGAAACTGTTCCCACTCTTCCTCCCTCCAATAAACGATTAGACAAGTGCCCCGTTCCAAGTTATCACTGCGAAATTGCGAGAAGACACTATAATCGTCTTGCTCCGACTCTCTATAATAAAATTAATCTAAAATTAAAAATTAAATCCCTAACTAAACGAAAGCTTAAACAATGTGTCACTGACTGGCTCAAAGCTTATGATTACGAAGGTGTAGAGCGACTATTTTGTAAAATGATTTAACATCAAGTAAAACTAAAAAAAAAAACAAGATCCTATTTAAATATCTTTCTTATTTATAATATACTCGTAAACGTTTTACACACATAGTATTTATACACAAATGTCTGTATTTATACTTACACCTACCTACATATAATTGTACTAGTTTTAAATCATTTATTATAATGTATAAAATAGTCCTTATTTTAGGACTTATATACCTACTCTATGTATAAAAAATAAACTAGGTACTAATCGTTTGCCAAATATAAATAAAAACTAGTATCTCTATCTACATATATAGCAAACGTTTGGCCCCTTAAGATATTACCAACTAAGTATAGACAAGTTAAGTGCACTAAACTACAACTCTTATAAAAATAGTTAAGTTAATATTATGATTATTAACATATGTTAACTACTTATGGGAAGAAGCTGTAAGCTGTTCTCCTGTAACACAGCTACATTGTAGCTACCACAGGAGACAGTGTACCAAGACCATTGTCAAACATATTTTTGAAATAAATGTTTTTGTATTTTTGTATTTGTAATATTAACGTAAAGTAATGTATGTAACATCGATTCTCTAACACTTCAACATTGTCTTCTCTTTTCTCATGCCCAAGATGTACAAGGCACAAAGTTATTCAGGAAGTAGGTGTACGTGTATCTTTAATCTTTAATCTAATACCTATCTAGTTCACCGGCATTCCTACATTAGCTTAGGAATGTCTACCTACGTTCAATACGTGATGTATGTTCTTCCGTATTAACCTTTCATTTTAACCTAAATCTAATTAATAAACAGTTGCGATCAAACCGCGTTAGAGTTATCATTTCTCTTCCTCGGTAGCTCTAACATTCTTCGAGCCGGATTCACAGTTTAAATCCGCGATCGCGCTCACCGTCTGTCGAAGGACAAAGTGATAACGTACCTACGTTACTAAAACGTTATCCTTAGCTACTACGTCGCGTAAACACGTAGTAGTGTGCAAATCGTGTTCCCTACATTGCCCTTCGGAACCTTCATCGCGGAGCAGCTGCTGGAATCTGAAGTTTGTTCCCTACATTGCCCGTCGGAACCTACATCGCAGAGCAGCTATACAAGTATCCTTATATCAAAGAGGTCTTGTTTTACCTACTTCCTGAATAACTTTGTGCCTTGTACAGTCACCTTTTGAGAGATTGAATATAGACTTCAAAGGACCCTTGCCTTCAAGCACAAATAACAAGTATATTCTTACGATTATCGACGAATTCTCACGTTACCCTTTTGCGTATCCGTGTCCAGATACGACATCTGCAACTGTTATCAAGTGCCTAAAAGATCTTTTCTACGAATACAGTCGGCCTTTGTACATACATAGCGACAGAGGATCCTCTTTCATCTCGGAGGAAATACAAACCTTTCTGAAAAATTGTAACATCGCTAGCTCTCGCACGACACCTTATAATCCGCAAGGTAACGGACAGGTGGAGAAACTAAATGGAACCCTTTGGCGGACTATACAGCTGTCTTTGCGATCTAAGAATTTGCCCATTGAAAATTGGGAGCAAGTCTTAAAGTGCTCGCTTCATTGTGTCCGCTCACTTCTTTGCACTTCTATAAACGCGACTCCTCATGAGAGGCTATTCAACTTTCCACGAAGGACTCCTATCGGAGAATCGCTGCCGTCGTGGCTGGTTCCAGGCCCTATACTATTAAAAAAATTCGTTCGGTCGAAAACAGACCCTTACGTCGAAGAAGTCGAGTTACTACAAAGTAATCCCAGCTACTCAAATGTTCGAAGACGTAATGGTCAGGAGTCCACGGTATCCAACAGACACCTTGCACCACTTCCTCCAATGTCTAATGATGATGAAGACTCACACCCTGTCAACAGAGATGATGACGGAAACCCTGAAAATTCAGTATCAGAAGAAAGACGTAATATCGGGGATGTCCATGAAGAAGAGATTTACGGAACTCCACCGCAAGACGTTGGACCTGCACGAGATCTACGAGGACTAGGAAAATACCGCAACGCCTCAATGACTACCTCCTCGATGAAGAAACTATAGAGGGGGAGAATGACATATAAATCTCCTTTGTGCTTATTATTGTTTATGATCTTGGCATCTGTGAATCTGTCACACAAATATCTGCAATATATTATCCTAATTTCTTTAGTTAAATAAAGCCAAGTTTCTATTGGTTATTCGCTATTAATTATGTATCAATTAACATAAACAAGTACAATGAGCGGCCTTATCGCTTAGAAGCGATTTCTTCCAGTTATTGTATCATGCATGTACTCATTGGTTTCGTAGTTATTGTATTCTCTTTGGATGTTTCCTTAAACCGATTATTCTACTAAAGGTATCCTTCACATTCGATTGCAAACAGTGTGGCGTCCGTGGCTGCCGTCCGCTATGCCAAACCACGTGCCGCGCTGCTACTGGCAAAGAGGATACAATAACTACGCTACTGCCGCGTTGCTTGCGACTTAGTGTGAAAGAGCTCTTAGTTTTTGGTTTCCCTGCAGTGTAGGCTAGTCAGAAGCTGGAAACAAACATCATTTATTTAATTTTATTTATAAAACCCAGTTTCCACCACAAGGAAAGGAAGCGGACCCAAATGTTGTTGGAAATTATGAACTAGGTATTTAATAGTCGAGCGGAAAGGACTGAGCAAGCAGAAAGCGTTGAAATTTCCTCTTGCGTTGGATACCAACGGTCAAAACTCTTTGTATGTATTATATAAACCTTATTTAAAGAATCCGTCCCGCCAACCATTTCCCTCTCATTACCCTTTCGCGATGGAGGCTTAAAAAACCACTCCGGCTTGCAATGAGTATACAATAACTACATAACTACCGTAACCGGTTTGTATGATCAAAGAGTAAAGTACTTAAAGGGCTGCCTGTCCAATCTATTGACACGGAGCTATCGACTCCCCTGCCTTGCTCCCGGAGCAATTATAAACAATTCTATTGGTCAACTGAAACAGAGCGAAGATTTTATGCAATTTTGTTGGTTAATATTGGCACAGCTTCGCTTCGCTCTTCTCTTCTCCGTTCGAGTGGACAGACAGCAAAAAACACAAATTTGTAAGCAAAAATCCTCCGTCTACGGGTTTATATAATTTTTCTTGTCAAAGAAAGACAGGATACATGTTTATTTATTTATTTAGAACTACCAACAGAGGATACACTTAAAGCACACAAAAAAGAACACTTAAGGCGTCACCAAACGTGACCCCCCAATTACAGGTATTAATACAGCTAACATATTAGACTGGGTTGACAAGGCAAAACACTACAAACTAATAATAATAAGGATATTAAAAATAACCAATTATACAGAGGACGAGAGGAGAACACTTAAACAATGTTTATGGCTTTCCCCCACAGACGCGTATCGGTCGATAATACTTATCGCATGCGTTAATGCGATAATGCGTCCCGTCTCTTAAAACACTATGGTCCGATATTTGTAACATGTGCCGCAGAGTGTAATTTCGTAGCCGTTCTAATACAAAATGTTCTGAAAATAGGTAGCTCGTGATCGAGTTGCGTTCGATAATGATTGTCAGTTACTATACATAATATGGGGGAGGCCTATTTATGTAGGCGCAGCTAGTATCATGTCTGTGGCCTATGTCCAGCGGTGGACGTGTACGGGCTGATATGATGATGATGATACATATTATTGTGTTAACCCGTAGACTGAGCACTAGGGTAAAAATCCTCAATCTACGTGATAACCGTTTTTTGAACATCTTTGACAGGTTGACATATTTATCATGCATACTTAAAGTGTGGTATGAGTGTGAATAATTCCTTGGAATTTATATACTAACGGAACGTGTTATCATAGCGTGTAGTCACAGAGTATCGTGTAGTCCATGGCCCAGCTCTACCATGTCTGTGATTTCTGTAGGCCATTTTTTTTATTTTTTGGACATATGGTATTTGGAAATGGCATGGCAACCACAGAAAATCATATGGCAACTTTGATGGCAACATCAATGGTTGTTTGGTTTGGTTGATGTCGAAAGATTTACGCGATAAATATCTGCAAATATCGCGAAATAGCAATGATGAATAAGAAAATAATACACATAAAGTGAAACACAGTGCAGAAATGTGTTTAGTGTAAATTATATTTTATAAGTAGGTCACTAACATAACGGATTTTGGTTACCGGTACGTCAAAGTACAAAAAATCTCATAGTATTTATAACTTGAATTTCGTCTTATTTTTGATTCGGTTACTATATATATTTACAGATAACGAAAGTTGTGATTATTAGTGCAAAATTTCGCAGTGGACATTCATACGAAATGGCAGAGAACGATGACTATTTGGATTCTATGGACAATAATCATTTGGAAGGAACCAATGGTTCTCTCAATATGACCGATAACAGTCTTGGGGTATGTTATGTTACATGTTATAAATGTACGAAGCTGGCGTTGTTATAAATTAAACCATTTCTAAAATACACAAAAATAACAACAACACCTTGTTTTGATTTACTAAATCACAACTTGCTTATCATCAGAGATTACTGCCACCATGTCATTTTGTTGAATACAAATAGGGATGAAAAAGAAATAAAAAGTAATATCCCTGCGTTAAAACATTCCTATTTGTAATTTTGTTTACTTTCAACCACTGCAGATGATATTTTTGGTTTTCATGTCTTACAGTAAGAAAGTGGATGCTCAATGGCATTCACCAGACATCATACTCAAATGTCATATTTACTGGTTAGTTCTGCTGCAGATTTATTTGTAAAAGCATGTATTTATATTTTATACAATTTCTATCTTCAAATGGATATGTTAAAACTATGAAGCTTATGTATTTTATACCTAATTTATTTTATAAAATGACTTGTCTGGTGAAAGGTGAGAATGATTGTGTCTGCATGTACAAACAAGCGAAGCTTGTGCTCACAAGAGAAAAAATGTGTCTATACCATCTAGATTTAAATTACATAAGTATAAAAGTTTGTTATAATGATATGCTGCATAAAATCTGTCATTTTGTTGTTTCCTTGTACTTTTGGTTTACGACTATTAGTGGTATAACTCATTAAAATTATCTGGACTTGCAATAAACTATGTGAGAATGGGCATTGCACTTAATTTATTGCATAGGTTGTGTTTAATCCTCGAATAAGCACTCTCGCAAAAAAATCTTCATTATTCAGACAAAATTGCTAAGTAACTATGAGAATAATTGAAAGTGCTTATGTCAGGTTAAATTTAATGTTGGCAATGCAGTAGTTCAATGTTGTACTAGATTCTCTACTATGGCTGATGTTCACCAAATGATGATTGGACAATTAGGAGCTTCTTTGGTTTACTTAGATGCAAGGAAACTTCTGAAAAAAATCTCAATTAAACATTAATTGCCCCATTATCTTTTTGAAGAACACATGCCTCATGCCCGCTGTACACATTGGGCCAAGGTGAGGGGCCTAAATAAAAAATCCCAAACGTTGCTGTTAGGCATATTGAAATTTCTGCACTAAGTAGCACGCCTAAATCCTTTGATTATTTGATGTGGGCACGAAAACTGACATTATTTGGTTGGCCGATCAGTGTAGGTTCAGACCACAGCTACATACCAACATATGCCAAGTAGATCTCTACATGTTGGCCCGAAGCCTTGGCCCACAGTAGCTTTTAGATGTCTCAAGCTTTTGAAAATATACAGATATATGATGTGTCCACATATAATGTAGGGTGGTGATGAGGCAGCTGGTGGCGAGGTACCAGATCTGGCTGCCATCAAAGCCAGGGTCCGCGAGATGGAGGAGGAAGCTGAGAAGTTAAAGCAGATGCAGACTGAAGTTGACAAGCAAATGAGCATGGGCAGCCCACCCGGACTTAGTAAGTTTATAAATAAAGTTATTCAGAGCTTGTGTAATGGGTACTAGATAACTGTACATATATATAATAATTATTACATTACATACACAGACAGATATTTTTTTATCATTCAGTCGTAGAAAAGGATGACATACTCAAAACCATAGACCACACCTGGCCCAGATACAAGACCGAGACGAATGGAATAAACAGAGCCCTGTGCCCAACAGTGGGTCAACAAAGGCTGGTGATTATGATAGAAAACACCCGGCCATGTCGAGCCAGAAAACACCTGGCCATGTCGAGCCAGCTTGGAATTTGCACCACCCCACTTCTGTGGGTGTTGTAGGCAACTAAAAGATATCTACCGGAAGGCAGACAGTAACACCTCTATAGAACAATTCTACCACCAAACTGCGATCCCCAACCTGCATGCCCAGCATGGGCATTATAAGGACCAACCCCCCACTTTTGCCTTATTTATACCATATGGGGCCCATAATATCGTATTATAAGCCGATTCACACCAGGAGCAGTGGTCGACAGAGGCGCGGTGAGATTACATACAGCATCAAATTATTTTTTACTTTATCTACTTACTGCGTACTTTAAAGACAGTAGCGCCAAAAATCGCTCAGGGGTCGCGGAGGCGCCACGGCCTGCCGCATCGCGTAAGTCCACTGCGGCTGCTGTGAATTGAGCTTGGCTCCCTTTCCTCTTACCACTCAACAACCATTATAGTTAACGTACGTAACTGTTAACCTTTATTTTTGCACAACAGCAAGTCCTTTAAACATGTCGATCGAGGAGAAGATCGAAGCCGACAACAGATCAGTGTATGTTGGCAACGTGGACTATGGAGCCACGGCCGAGGAACTGGAGCAACACTTCCATGGGTGTGGCTCAATCAATAGGTGTGTGACATTCATATTTAATCTGTTAATTATCAAAATGTGCGTGGAAAATCGCGGAAAGCAGCTCGCGTTGCAAGTCGCGTACCTAAATGCGTACTCTCAATAGAAATGACAATTCGTGATGTGGATACACAGTACCTTATTTGTTTCGGACTTACATATTTTAGAAACTTGCCACTCGATTGACCTCAGCTATATCAATAATCAATTGAGACCTTATTTCCTACAGCAACATGAACCGTTGTACCTTTGATAATCAGAATTATAAAACATATAATTTTTGCCCGCGGTTTCACACGCTTTGTTTCTATGAAAACGTTTAAAGGCAAACGTTGAAAGTTGATGCAGTATCAGTGAATTACGAATAACCCTGTATATTCGCATTTATAGCATTAGTGTGATTTCTCCCTAACTTACACTGAAAGAGACGTCTATGTTTCAGGGTTACAATATTGTGTAATAAGTTCGACGGCCATCCCAAAGGCTTCGCATACATTGAGTTCGGCGACAAAGACAGCGTTCAGACAGCTATGGCTATGGACGAGTCACTATTTAGAGGCCGCCAAATAAAGGTAATATCTTAAACCATTTTTCGACTGAGGTAAAATTTTATCATTCTACTGATATAGGCAAAAGAGACTGTATTGGATAGACACAGTACAGCAATGAGGCGAGGTAGGTTACATAATGATCCAAGAAAATTGGTCTGCTCTTCCGGTAGCGTCTCCAGGTGACGTCACTATCTAGTTGCCACTTTATTTCAACAAAATGTAGAGTTGGGAAACAAACATGTTATGGGTCAATAAAAAAATGTCAATTATGTTTGTTAAATCAGTCAGAACAAAGGTTAGTTAAACACGAGTCAATGTGATAAATAATTGGTAAATATCAAACCACATAGTTTTATCAGATTCATACAGGAGTTCGGGGAGTAACGATTTTACGCTACTGGTACCAGGAAACAGATTCGTCTTCTCATTCGCCGATGGCGTCGATGACGTAGTCTGGAGACACCCACGTGACCATCGTGTCTCGGAAGAGCATACCTGTTTTCTTATAATATATATATAATATAATATATATTACCATGGGTTAGATTAGAAAATGCAGAGACACCAGCTCCAAATAGTGATGTGATGAGCAATTTATGGAACTGGCTTAGTCAGGTTTGATATCTTAAGAAGCTACTATCCAAAAAGCAGTAAGCAGAGATAGGATAGGTAGTTAAGACGATTTCGAGCCATCTTCAAATAGTGATGAGGAATTTATGGCACTGGCTCGTTTTTTAAACATGTCATTTTTAGTTTTAAGAGACTAACATCCTGAAAGAAATGAAGGACGGCAAAATATTCCAAAGTCGCGATTCCAGATCGCACCAATATCAATAAACGTGTGCAAGCTCGGGGCTTTGCGCTCCCGTAAGGATTTCCTAAAATCCATTCTTAATGCTGCCCTTCAGTGAGAATCTGATGTCTCTACACTACGTGTACGTTCTCACTGAGGCGGAAATAAGCTTAACTGAGCTGCGGTTGCTTAGCAAAGTCGAGATTTTTAATAAACTCCGTAAATTCTATTCAATGATTTTTATTAAACTCCGTAAATTCTGTTCAATTTGTAACCATAACACTGTGCTCAAATTCCAGGTGATGCCAAAACGCACGAACAAGCCTGGCCTGTCCTCCACGAACCGGCCGCCGCGGACGATGCGCGGGCGCGGGCGCGGCTCGTTCCGCGGGTACTCGCCCTACTACTCCGGCTACCGGCCCCCGCGCCGCGGCAGGTACAATCCATACTAAGCCGGCTCACCGCACTCTACCACTTCCCATGATCTGTAGACTAGATACGAGCTGACGCACGGAGACGTGACTTTGTACGGACGTATTCGTCTAGTACGAAGTAAAATCAGTCGCATTTTGCTACGTACAGCGTGGCTTTCGTACTGTACCTTAGATAGCCAGGCACTCGTGTCTTATGTACCTTCGCGATGCTTTAATCAATTGTCAAAGGTGCCAAAACCTGTATTTAATTTTTTTTAAATACACCTTTTGTTCTTTACCTTTTGTATGTAAAAGGAAACGGTACCACCACCTCTATCGAACGGAGTGTAAAGAAAACTAAATTTAAACATGAACTAATTTCATTGTGAATTTAATTTGGCTTGATAAATTGGCAGCCTTAATAAATTGATTCGCGAAAATTGATCAATATAAATAGATGTGAACGCGCGTTTTCTTGCGTTTCGTTTTAAAGCCACTGTAGGCTGACAGGGAACTGAACGCAAGAAAACAAGCCTTTACATTGTCATCGGAGATATAGATATTCCCAAGGACAACGTGAACACGTACAACGAGAAGTGTAAATTCGCGTTTTCGTGCGTTGGCTTTGTATGCAGGCCACTGAAGTTAGCTGTGATTGTTTGGCACTAACACTCTTGGTCTTGCAATTGATCTTCACGTAGTATAAACGACTGTTCAATCAAGCTCTCTCAGTTTGCCTTGCTGTGCAGTGCACTGTCAATATTCTAGTTAGGCCTGCAAGTTTGATTGTACTGAACGAGCGATCTATCGCGTAATCCATTTCTTTGCCAACAGCTAACTTCAACGAGTTATAATGGGGAGAACTGTACCTGGCGATTGTGTCCTTTCTCTTACATATTGCAGACTAACTGCGTAGTAAACTCTTAAGTTCTAGCAAGAGATACTGAATCTGTCTAAACTTTCTTGGACCTTGTTTTATTTACTACATAGTCTGTATGCACTTGTTTAGATAGAATTAATGTAACGGACTTCCTTGCGATACCTCTGGCGTTTACTGAAGTGGACACGTGACCATGGGCCTTTCTCACCAATTACCGCGTTTCAGTGGTGGTGATTTTAATTAAACAATTAGATTTATACAAAATTCGTATTTTAATGAAGTTCACCATCCTTAGTATGGCACGTTGAACTCACAGACTTATGGCTTTGAAGAGCAATGTTATTTTATCCAATGACAAAGGGCTGCTGACGCCGCTCCAGTAGGCGCCAAAACAACTCACTTTTAGCTATCTGATCTGGGTATAAAAATCTTGATTATTTACCTATCTTAATTTCGTTTCGAATTCTGACATAAAAGTACACAATAATGAAATGCATATTTTTTTACTCAGCTGCCGATATGCCTAAAGTTTGTTTGATCTGTGTACATGCAGAAACACAGTATTCAATATTTTAAAAATGTATTTTGGTCTGCATGAGTCTTGACTTAGCTGTTGTAAAAATTGTTGTCTAAACTTATTAGGTTTACTATAAAAATATTTATAATCACTGGAGTGTGATAAATAAAGTTTTTACAATTAAAAAAATATGTATTTTCAATCCATAGCCTCCTCCGTATTTATCTAACATAATAGCCGCACTCAGAGAGGTTCATTAAATTAGTCCTAATGAGTATTTAGCTAATTCTGTTAACTGACGATAAATCCCAGAGACACAATTTAAGAGTTCATTTGTTAATGACACATTTAAGTACCCGTAGGGCCGGGCGGAGCGACGATCTTTCGTTGGTCGATTCACTCACTAATTCATAGTTCCAGATGGATTAATTTTTTCATTGTTTTGGTTGTTCGCAGAGTAGAAAAGAATCTTTTGTGTTCTTGTGACTGAGAAAATAATTATTTGTAGATATTGTCAAGAACGCGTTCTAGGTATTAAGTTAAATCAGAGATTAACGTAATGTAAACTTAGACTTGAAGCATTTGACAAAAAAAAAATATTTTGTTTGCTATCAATGTAGAAATTTTGGCAATAATTGGTAAAACCAACTACTGATGGATTTCTGTTTATAGAATTTTATAGGATTATTATAGAAATGAACAGTCACATTATATAAAATACCACGCACAGTAACAATATCACCAAAAAAAATAGCTATCCTACATTCAACATGCTTATTAATTGCAATATGAAATGTCAAAATCTATCTTTAAGTAGTTAAGTGGAGGGTTTGCCATACTTAACTTTAATTGCGATTAAGGGACGCTAATGAACCATTAACTGACTCTGAGAGTGATTTTTTTCAAATCTACACTAAGGAACGGCTTAAGTAGCCACTAAGCGACTCTGAGTGTGGCAGTCTGGTTGCTGAGCAGGGAGAAATTCTTCAAAAAAGATAAAACTCTGAAATCCCCATTGGATCAAAGATTAATCTGGACTGGTTGTTGTAGGCATCTAATTCTTCCTGCTTCGCATCCGGAATTTACGAACGGTACAAACCTTGCACGCCAGTATTTACCAAAGTAGTGGGTGGGTTATTCTGATTTGAGTAATTTGCTATCAGTTTCTATAATGACTATGTTGCTTTCTTACGTAGATATGATGGCTGATTTATGTTGTAAGCTTTTTCTTTTATTTGGTCTTATTTTTATTCGCTTTTATACGCATCTTGGATAACGTACACTGGAGGTCTGATAGAAGAACCATAGCATGATTCTTTCTTGACACTATATCACCTCAGACAATTATCTATCTACACATGTTAATGGAAATAAGTGGTTAACATTGTGGCTTGTTTCCAGAGGGTACAGGCGCGGGATGTATTTCCCGTACTGAGTGGCTTATTGCGACGTGCCCCGACAGTGCAAGTGCATAACTGTGTAGACAAATAGTGATGTGGTGAATTAGCCAAAACTGGCCAGCATTCGCTTTACCCACTGGCCGTGGCAGGGTATGATATCTGTGGTAAAATGACCCCTCGTTGAAGTTATTGTGTCTGTTACAGACCTTATATCACAACGGTTCATGTTATCACAGTAGATCATAAAGCATTCTAGTATTTTGTACAGACTAAAGGCATCGCAAAAATGTTTTGAAAGTAACTTTTGAAGTTTGTTCTGCTAGTTAGTGGTGGTTCCTCTTTAATACAGAGAAAAACTGGCTGACAACAGATTATTGAGTAAAACCTATGTCTTATTCATTGAGCTACAATCTATAGAGTCACAATCAGACAAAAAATGTCCGCGTAAGAATAATAAACATGTAAGAGTAAAAGAGACAGAATAGTCTCGCGCTACATTGTGTACGCATGCCTCGAGTGAATTATGATTACAAAGCGTACAAGCGACATTGAACACTATACAACCAAGATAACGTCTAAATTCGAGCGAATTTCATTGTAAACTATATAATAATAATGTACAGGTATGTAGAACGGCTTTTTTGACTGTTGTCAGTAAGCAATGAGCGGTTTTCGATTTGTATTTTTATAAAGAAAAAAATTAGTTCCAAATTTCTCAATAGGTGGCAGGGGGCGTCAACTAGAAATTAGGGTATGTCAATGTCAAATAAAAATTTGAAAAAGTTTGTTTTCCTTTCACTTGGCGTTGGCATTACCCTAATTTCCAGTTGACGCCCTGCCATCTATCGACATATTTAGAACAAATTTTTATTTTTTTATTGAAAATGGAAAACCCCTCATTGTTGTGACTCGTGGATCATACCTTAATGCTCTTATTCTACCCAGAAGTCCACACACAAATAACGGCAAGGTTCGTTGTGCTCTCTGGTACCTTTTGCATATTATTCCATGTGGGTTTTTTGGGTAAATAAGACTAGATATATTGTGGCATGTGAATGTGAGTTAAAAGTTTTCCATGTGACTTTATTTATGGTTGACTTGATGTTAGAAAGATAAGCAATAATTATTTTATCCGTCTCATTCGGAAAATTAGACATTACAAAAGAGTTTTTAAGCAATGAACTTTGCTGATTACTATTGTATTTGAGACGATTTTCATGTAATATACTTTATTCAATTCTGGTGTTGGGGTCCTTCTTATTGGGAAGTAAACAAAACCCTGACATGAGCCCTCTTACTTATTAATAAAGCTGTGTAACTTCGAAATTGATTATGTCTGTGAAATGTTTATATAACATACAGGGTGGTTTTTAGAGATAGGCGGTGATGGACAAATCCAAAAAAGTTGAAGTGATTTTTCTTCTTTGTAAATATTTGCTATTTCCTTCGATTTTTAGTAAAACATTTCTTTGCAAAGATTGATGCTTATTAGCAATAGAATCCATTGGTTCAATAAAAAGGTATATTTAAAAAAAGCGTTAGTTAGTTTTTGTTATCGTCGATTCCGTCAAATATAAGATTTAAATAAAAATTAAATATGCAGTTACTGTTTTCTTATAAATCGAGGGCATGACTCCTTTCACGACTTTTCTCTAACTCTCGTGGTTTCGGACTTGGTCATCACCGTCCTTCTCAAAAAAACACCCTGTATATTAGTCATAACAAAGAAATGTATTTCCGAGTTAGGCTTAAAAGCTTAGCTAGTCAAATAAAATCCTCTAGAACAGTTAGTAACAAGAAATAAGAAGGCATGTTTTAATGTTATGATTACTTTTAAGATTTAAAGATTACTTAGAGATTAATCAGCTAACTAGGAAGCCAAAACTTCCCATCTAAATATAACTCAGATAATGATATCTCAACGCACGCTAGTTACAGGAATAGCCCAGAGTTAAAAAGAGGCGCCCTAAGCTCGAAAACTTAGCACTAACCATTGAGATATAACTTTTAGCAGTGACTGATTCAGTCTTTTACAGATTTTAGCTTCAATTTCATTTCAGCCCTCACAGCTCTAGCCATGGCTCTGTCTTGTCGTGTCTCGTAGAACAAACCCAAGCCGGAATAGATTTTCTTTGGTTGAAGCTAGAATCTAAACTACATATAATATTTATGCTAGCTCAACACGCCAGCAGATAGGCGCATTACTCAGAATAAACTGCTACCACTGTCTCGAAACTAGCACTGGATACGGTCCCTGGATTCGTTTAGTAGTTCAAGCTCCGTTCAGATCTGATCCTGAGTTCGCGGATTTGGTACAGCGCCTCTACCGTGCAGACATGGAACTTCGCAAATCCCATAGCGAAATGGAACGTTTCGACACATTCCATTTTCTACTATCGAGTAACTGGCTTCGATGATTTCTAGTATAGAGCGAGCGAGATAGATTTCCAGACGTCAAGACCCAGGTTACCTCAAGCTACTAAGTCATTTTTAGTGACGCCTTCAAAAAGTGTCACCCTACCTAATAAAATACAGAAAAATATTGCAATAAATCGCTCACGTTTTCCGTAAACGTATGTATATGCCATACTGGCGTTATTTCTTTAAGTTACGTGAAAGTGAAAGTACTCATTTAACGCGACTGCGTTAAATGCGTACTTTCAACAGAAATGACAACTCGTGTTACACAAACAGCTTTTGTAAAGGTGTCAAGTTTGTGCCAGGCAACAGGTGAAATAAAAACTTATCTATTAATTTCCGAAACAGCCCAAGGGACATTTTACGCGGACAACTCAAAAAATTATGCTCGTCCACAGCAGGATGAAATTGAAAATACTGGATCATTATCATTTTTCTATAAAGTTTGGCATCATCCAAATCTAGATGGCGCCACTTAGTTTAGTTAGGATAAAAGTTTGTACGAGACATGGGTGACTTTACAAATGAGTTAAGGTAAGTTTATAATAGCAAAACTAACATAAGTAGGTACCTACAAACAGGTACAAAAATGTCTGTCCTACAAGAGCCACATAGGTAACAGCTAAGTATGATTCAATAGGTACGTTTTTAATGAATGCTAGGTAGGTAAAATTAAGTTTTTAATATTGTTTGTATGAATACCTTGTTGCGTTGGCCTGATTATGGCATATAGATCCCTATTTCTAGTTACGAATATTTGATATTTTGGATTTAAAAAAGATATACCAATACGAAAAGATTTCAAATGAGTTAAATTGAAGAAAATGATGATAATCTAAGAAATAACTTTAAGAATTCAGCTGTGGTTTTATTTGTAGTCTCCTTTTCAGATTTTTATTCAGTCTAGAACCTGTAACTGAAGATGCAGATTAGGTATGTGGAACGTTATGATAGGTAAGTTTCCATAGAAAACAGAGAGTACCTAAGACAGGAAAAATTATTGCCCTTGGTGAAGTAATATTACCTAATCTGAGCCCATTAATTAATTTGATAATTTTCCAAAAGTACTTAGAACTACGGCCTGATAATTAAAATATGAGTTGTAATAAAAAAAACTCATTTGTTATTCATTCTAAAAATGTGTGTCCATCCATGGTGCCAAATCAAACTGACATTGACAGTAAAAATAAAGGACAGAGAGTTCATATCCAGTGTTACTAGTTAAACCTGATTTATTTCTTGCGAGAAATCTACCTGCTTTCTCTGAGACCCAAGGCCAATAAACAATCATTTCACTTAGTGGTCTGTTCTCGCAAAATATTTACGTTTTTTTCACTGATGTGATAAACATAGTCTCATACCTATTTACATTACCTACAGCAAAAGCCTGATAAGTGCTCTTGAATGTTCCAAAATCTCGGTGAAGTCCGAACTAATGAGTGGCTTTGATCAATGTTTTCATGCATGAAGTTTCTCACAAACCTAGGTTGGTATAAATATGTAAGAAAAATTTGAGATCCATACTCGACTGCTTCCAAAACGAAGGGGGGCGGGCCACAGCGCCGCTCTACCATGTCTGTGGGGCCGTTGGGCGGGCGTACTTACAGACCATTTAGGGCAAAAAGACTTTTTGATGCAAACTTACATAATTTTTGAAATACGTTGATCAAAAGGGTGTGATCTAAGGATCAACATATTTCAAATTGCGTACGGCGAAAAAGTGGTTCTTCAACATAATATTTTTTCAAGCTAATCACTAATCCAAATTTCAGAAATATACTCTTATAAGTAGGTAATTAAATGGCTTTTACTTCGTATGTTTGTTACTAGGCCAATAAACGTTTGGTACCAGATCATTCATGGTCGTATATTGATTGGCTGCAATATGTTCTAAATGGATTTCCATTCTAACTTTTAATAACGCTTGTATATAACTGTAATTAGATAAAACAAAGGACTGCCAAAATAAAAGAATTTTCTTCCTAAAACCAATCATTCAAGTATAAAAATAAAAAGTTATGAAAAAAGTTTTTATTATTGTTTTTTGCTCATTGCCACGTGTAGCTAGGTGTAGATTTGAAGCTATATTTGTATCGGAAGCAGTCGATATTTTACTTTGCAACTTGTGTAATTTGACGACTCTATGATTGAAAATTAAAACTCACATCATAAACTTAAAACCAACTAAATTAATATCGGTTTATCCGTTCGGGAACAATAATGGGACAAAAAACTTACAGATTGACACTATGCGCGTTTTTCGTGTCGGTGGCTAAAAATAAAATATTTTACAGATTTTTACTGTACTTTTTACTTATTTTGTCAAATTTGATCTGGCAACACTAATCTTATCCTTTGTTTTGTTTTTTGTGGAATTTGCTGAAGGAAAGGGAAAATAGTTTTCTGTGGATTTTGTTAGTTTATAGAAACTAGTAATCTGCTGAAGAGCTGTATTTTAACTATGTCAGCCATAGGGCCTCAATTTTACGAATTTATTAAGAAACTGGATGAGAATAATGGTAAACTTCCTACAAGTGTAACTTCAAGAGCCTTTCAGCCAGAGTTCGAGTTCAATGTTAGTATTCCGTATTTGATTGTTTTGTTAAACTAGTCCCTCATTTACTTTACTCATACATTAATTAAACCTACAGAATTCTACCTGCTACCTGTGTAACGGATACTATGGACCTAGTTTCGGCGAACCAGTTTGCGTAACCTGTCACGAGTTTCTATATCCCGATATTCCTCATCACCTGCCCAACTCCTACGTGCTCAGTGAGAAAACTGACGATGGGGACTCTGGGAACGATGAGCCTTCCGTTGGAGAGCTGTTGTACAATGATCGGAGACTGACTAGGGCATTGCAGCAGCAAGGAGTGCCTAATTGGGCCTTCAGGGTGAGTTACTCAATCTTTCTTATTAAAATCAAAGAATACCTTATCTATCTCTCGGAGTAGTAAAATTTAGATGTTACTACTCCGTTGACAAATTAATCTGAATCTGGAATTTCTAAATGATAAATCTAATCTATAACTGTTTGACTGCCTGAGTTAACAATTTACATAGTACCTACTTAATTGTTTTGATTCTTGTAAGAGACATTGTTTAGAAATAAATTGCAAATAACTCAGATGAACCCGCGTGTGAGGGCTATTGCACTATAATTACAAAAACCTTAGAATTGTCTATATTTTTCCAACTTCTTTGTTTGTAGCGATAAATGATTAAATACCTAGGTATTGTACTAATCATAAGATGAATTGCTGCGCCCTTACAGGGTACATGCACTTACATATAAGCTAACACCACCACCTAAGCTAAATGTATGTATATGTATGTAATTAATAAATAAATATATAAATAATTGTAGTTACAAAGATATACCCTTTAAAAAAAAATGCAAATGCCTTCTGGGTTATAGCTAACTAAGTTTAAGGATAAATTTAAATGTTAGGCCAGCTAAATATATACAGTGTGTCCCTGGCTGTAGTGCAACCCTGAAAGGGGGTGAAACTAGATCAAAAATTATCGACAAAAAAATAGAAGAAAAAAAATTAAAACAATTTCGTATATACTTTATTGATGAATTAAATTTTTTATTACTCACTAATGACTCTACTTAATAAAAAAATGATTTCTTCCAAAGTAGTGGGTCTATTTTGTTAAAATAAAAACCATAATCATGTCAGATATGTGACGATGACGATAAAATAACAAATAACTCACAAACGAGTGGCTATCATGACTTAAAGTTTAATTTTTGTATTAAAATTAAATTTTTTATGCTGTTTTTTTCCAATAATCTCCAAAAATCTTAAAATGAAGCCTTTAAGACTAGATATTTTTATGACTTTTTATTATTGTCTATTATAATAGCTTTTAAATAAAAAAAACCTATGTTCTAACATAAAAAATGCGCTGGCTAGGAGCTTTTAAAGTTAACCACTGATTACGTCACCACTGAGGTAGAAAAATGTAATTTTAATACAAAAATTAAACTTTAAGTCACGATAGCCACTCGTTTGTGAGTTATTTGTTATTTTATCGTCATCGTCACATATCTGACATGATTATGGTTTTTATTTTAACAAAATAGACCCACTACTTTGGAAGAAATCATTTTTTTATTAAATAGAGTCATTAGTGAGTAATAAAAATTTTAATTCAATATTAGAATGAAGAAATATTTAGTAACAATTCCGCGTATAACCTTCTCTGATAGTATTCATCAAAGTAAGTTGTCTACTAGTTTCGTCTCTCCACGAGACATCTTCAGGACACCACAATACTCGACCTTGACATTGAGATTGGTAAGCACAGCAACACCGACAGAGTCCCGCCAGTGATGTTGCCTCTCCGAGCTCCGCGCGCCAAGCTCGGAGAGGCAACATCACTGGCGGGAGAAGGTTATACGCGGAATTGTTACTAAATATTTCTTCATTCTAATATTGTGCAATGGATTTCCGCAAAGTAACGCCTGAATCTATTATTTAAATTTTAATTCATCAATAAAGTATTTACGATTTTTTTTTGATTTTTTTTTCATCTAGTTTCACCCCCTTTCGGGGTTGCCCTTTTCCAGGGACACACTGTATAATACAACCAAAGATGTTCAGAAAACTGTAAGGAACTAATTGCAGAGTGCTTCTCTAAGTTATAAAAGGAACTACTTAGCTGAAGTTTTAATCACGAGTATGTGGAATAAATAAAATAAACTATAACTGAAATTCTAATTTCCTGTAACTATAATTTTGAACTAGTTTGACTACTCCATAGATAAAGACCAACCTAACAAATAAAATATTCTCTTTCAGATCTGTAGAGTATCAACACTACAGATCAGACTTATACAACGGAATGAACTATACTGTATCCATCCAAAATGAAGAATGTTTGTATACAATAGAAATCAGCTGATTTTTAGGGTTATCACCACGAAATAGCAGGCCTAATAGAATTCCAATGATTTCACCTATAAATTCTATAAGATTTATTACTTTCTTAATCCTGACGTCAATTCTATGCAGAATCTAATTATTTCAATTTACAAATCGACATTATGTGGTCATAAACAAAGATTAAAATCACTAGAGATTTTTTGACTTTGTAACAGTGCCATCCCTAACGAATCTGGGTTTTGACGTCCCGAGTAGCAAACAATTGGTTACTTTTGAACTACGATTCCGAATCAAGGATAGCACTATGACCATGCATATTATTTCTTACAAAAAGTATCATTTTAATTTAACCGGATTCTTAAAATAAATAAATATTTCCAATAATTCAATTTTTAGTCTTGTTTCATCGTCTTTTAGCTTTTATTCCATTCTATAGGGATATGTTATGATAAAAATAGGCTGATTTCACAGGGGTGCTTTGTTTATGCCACTTAAATTATTTACATCAAATATTACCAACCCATCGAGATACTTTTATTCCTTCGAAGACTGTAACACCTTCTAGAAAATATCCACTATGGTATAAACGGCCCCTAATAAAAATAATACGTGAAAAAGCTAAGTACCACAAAAAATTTAAAACTTATGGTAATTCACATGACTGGGACTGTTTTGTTATTTTGAGAGACAGAGCGCGGGCCATGGAGAAGGAGATGTATAATACATATTTGAGTAATACTGAAAATTTTATTAGGAATAGCCCCCGCGCGTTCTGGGCTTACGTTAAAAGTAAGAATAACTCAAATACCTATCCGTCTGTCATGCAGTATGGCGCTCGATCATCAGACCAAGGCAAAGAAATCAGTAATATGTTTGCTGAATACTTCCACTCCACTTTTCTTCACAGCCCACCTAGCCAATTACAGCCGGACTATGACATCTCGGAACATCCTTCTTTTTCTTGTGCGGATATCGGTACGGTTGAGGTTAGTGAGGACGAGGTTTACCGCCTTCTTAAGTCCTTAGACCTGAATAAGTCCGCGGGACCCGATAACATCCCTGCTATTTTTATAGTTAAATGTGCGGATAGCTTACTCTGTCCCCTTACCATTCTGTACCGTCGCTCATTAACAGAAGGTATTGTACCAGATATATGGAAATCGGCCTATGTTACTCCAATCCATAAAAAAGGGCCCAAGGACGTCGTGGAAAATTATAGACCGATATCTAAGCTATGTCTGTTTGCCAAAGTTATCGAAAAGGTAGTATATAACCAAGTATACTCGGCATTACGACACGACCTTATGCCGCAACAACATGGTTTTTTGAGAGGAAGGTCTACTACATCAAATCTTCTCATCTGCTCTGAGTTCTTATCTAAGAATATAGCCGAGCCTTCGCAGGTGGACATTATATATACTGACTATTCCAAGTGCTTTGATCGTATTGATCACGTAGTCCTACTGAGAAAGCTTCAACAAATAGGTATTAGAGGTAACCTCTTCAGATGGTTCACATCTTATGTTTTTAATAGATGCCAGACAGTTGTCCTAAGCGGATATTCGTCATCACCTATGTTTATTCCTTCAGGAGTCCCACAGGGGTCCTTATTAGGTCCTCTACTATTTGCTATTTCAATTAACGACATCTTGTCCTGCTTCCTACACTCGAAAATATTACTTTACGCTGACGACATGAAAATCCTTCATAAAATACAATCTCTCACCGATGCATATCGTTTGCAAGACGACCTGACGAGATTTCAAGACTACTGTACTCTAAATAAACTCTGTATAAATGTCACCAAGTGCTTTGTTTGCTCGTTTACTCGTAAACGCAACACTATAAAATTTGACTACACTCTACATGACACGCCTCTTTCACGAGTAGATACCATCCGAGACGTAGGTGTCTCCTTTGATAGCAAATTACTTTTTGATACTCATATTGAAAACATAGTAAAAAGAGCATCCAGAGCGCTTGGTTTCGTTCTTCGTATGTCAGCTGAGTTTTCTGAGATAAAGACGATTAAAATACTGTATTGTGCATTCGTGCGCAGTCTTTTGGAGTACGCCTGTCAAGTGTGGAACCCGTGCTACGATGTTTATAGCTCCCGGTTAGAAGGTATCCAGAAAAGATTTCTACGGCATCTACAATATCGTGCTAAAATATATCTTCCCGACTACTTAACGAGATGTAGTAAATTCCATCTTCTGCCCCTCTACGAAAGAAGGAATATATCCGACCTGGCATTCCTCTTCAATATAGCGAATGGCAAAGTGGAATGTCCTGAGTTACTAGAGCTAGTGGGATTACGCACGAGCAGAGCTTTGAGATATATGAACACGTTGTATGTACCGCGCGTTAATACTAACTACAGGCAGAACGCATTTATTATAAGAGCAAGTAATTATTTTAATTCGTTAACAAAAGCTAATGTTGATATTGATATCTTTAATACATCAGTGCATAAGTTAAAACGTATACTTAATGATGAATTTTTTGGACAACGACTAAACGAAGTTAAAACTTAATATTCTATTTTTTAATCAGCTGACTAGCAACTAAGTTCAAACACTTTGTATCTATTAGTCACTTTTTCTAAATTAAATTAAATTTTTCATGTGTTGGTAACATACTCTAATGTACTTATGTTATATCGTCGTCTATTGATTTTTATATACATTATAAACTAAATACCTTATAAGTGGAAACTTGTAATTAGCCCTCAGTATTATAATATGCATATTATATCATGCATGTTATGTTAAGCAAAGATCTTATTGTTAAATCCTAGCGGTAAGTTTTCTTAAAATTCGTAAAATAAAATAAAAATAAAAAATCAAAGCTCAAGATGTGGGTATAGTTTGGTAGGTTAAGCTAATTTGTTGCATTTTAGTTAGGTATGTTATAGGTATTATAATCTTTTTGTATCTTGGTAAAACTCAAATAGAGCAAAATCATGTACATCCTAAATACGCAAACTAAGCCACAGGCAAGAGCTAACCTAAATAAAAAAATGTTTTTCATCCCTACATCAGCTGATTGAACTGTCAGTGGCTTTGTTAGTAAACATTCTTCATTCTGGATGGATACAGTATAGTTACAGGATGCATATAAAATTTCTGTGATAACTAGATATTTATGAAATTAGTGATAATATTAGCTTGGGATGGATTGCTATAAAGCACAGACTAGCCAGATATGCGCATAAAGGTTTAAAGCAAAAAATCTTCTTTAAAAACAAAAAAGGAACTCAAAGCCCACCCTATAACCCATGTATTTATTTGTGTCAACTATAGACTGATTTTTTTTCTACGATCGTGTCAACCTAGTATGTACCATCGAAAGAGGAATATAAGTTTTGAGGGAGCACAATTATATCTACAATTAACTTCCAAATGATAATAAAGAATCCACAACTATTCTTGTTTACAAAAATTGTTAAGAAAATAATGTGTTATTAAATGCCCACAACCTTCTAGCTAATTTTTGTACTGTGTTAAATTTTAAACCATTGGCACTGTTATGAAACTGTTTTTAATTGTTTATATAAATTTGGCTTAGTACATAAGTATACATATATAATGTCAGTGAACTCTCTTTGAGAAATGAAAAGCCTGCTTATGTCATCCAAATCTGTAGCAGTAAATAATGCCCTCATTTTATTTAGTTTCAGAATTCCTTAGACAGTGAGGCAAGCCCCGATGATCCTGTAGAAGCACCAAATGTACGCGGTGATTGGATTTGTGTATCCTCTAACTCCAAAATTTCTGCTGGTGGTTCTAGAGCCCCTGACAGACACAATGAGGGTCCTAGAGAAGGTCCCAGTGGGAGCCACTCAGCAGGACCAGTAACTGGCAGCCACGATGCCGGCCCCAGTGTAGGCCTTGGAGATAAATCTAGTATTGGCCCAAGAGAAAGTGCTGCTTCTAAAGAAGGCCAAGGAGAGGATGCTACCGCTAGTGGAGGCCCTAAAGACGGCCCTAGCGGTCACCAGCAAGGCAACCACCAAGAAGCTCCCTGTAGTATTCCCAAAGAAGTTAGCTGTCCCAGAGAAAGTCCTAGTAAACTTCCTAGAGAAGGATTCAGTGTCAACAGAGAGGAAGCCAGTGGAAGTGCGCGAGATAGTGGTGCTGGCCCTGCTGTAGGTCTGAAGGAAGGCCCTAGCTATGGACCAAGCGAAGGAGCTAGTTTCCGCCCCAGGGCCGGCTCTAACAGTGCTAGTGGCCCAAGAGAAGGGGCAAATGGTTCCAACAGTGGCCCGGTACTGAATAGAGTGCCAGGCTACAGTTACTATGGAAACCTAGTACATGGTTTAAACCCAGTCAAAGACAGACCTAATAAACACCCCAATGACGCGGATGATAATGGTTCCAACAGAAACACAGCAGATGTCTTCAACTACGGCGCAGCCAGAGTCCGTCGTCGCAGGAACCCTAATGATCCTGATGATAGCTCGGATGACAGTCCGGTCGACGACCGTCCTGTCCGCGGGCCGGATAACTACTACAGTGCGAATGTGAGCTTGTTGAACAGGCGGTATGTTTACGATGATGGGATGGGGCCGGCGGTGCCTGATGATGGAGTGATCCGACCGCTGCCGTCGAGTCTCGCGAGGTCTATAGCTGCGTTATCAACTCCGCGGCCGGCTGATAATCTGGCGCCTGGGCTGGTCGAGAGTCTTCCTTCTGAAGGTAGGATTACATTTGAAGTTCGGAGATCGTAACAAGGTTTAGTGTCATTAATTTAGTTTTACTTTGCACTATTTTTGTGACCTTCAAACGTTTTACCTTGCTACATGACATACTCTTTTGAGAACAGGTATTTAAAGCCTTCAAGGCTGCCTACAGGCCGCCTCCTTGAAGTAGGTAGCGCATTAAAGAATTTATGCTCTTTCCAGTGGTGCTCTGCGTGTTCAGCTACCTGGATGACCTGTCCCTGAGCGCGTGCGCGCGGGTGTGCGTGCGGTGGGCGCGGCTGGTGCGCGCGCGCGTTCCGCCGCCGCGCTGGGCCGCCTGCGCGCTGCGCCGCTGGCCGCTCTTCAACCCGCTAGTAGCTATACATGACTGGCATAAGGTAAACTATACACGACCTGTCCCTGAGCTAGACAACTCCCTTACATGATTGCTGTCTTAACCTAATATCTGCTATACACAATTTGCATAAGGTAAACTGGGGACTGGATTAACGCTTCCACTGCCTGCGGCTGTGCATGTGACAGCGGTGCGATCTGTAATGGCACGCATAGACATGCGTCATCAGCATTCATAGAATTAGGAAAGCTTATCGGCGTAATGTGTGAAACAAAGCCATTAATAGCGCTAAAAGTGTGGTTTCTACCTGGCAGACTGTTTTTATTATTATTGTCTAGCATACATATTTAAATACTGGTGAATAACATTACAATCCAGCCTAGATTTGGCTAATAGTTAATTAAACTAACCTAGATTTGGCTAATAGTTAATTAAACTAACCTAGATTTGGCTAATAGTTAATTAAACTAACCTATATTTGGCTAATAGTTAATTAAACTAACCTAGATTTGGCTAATAGTTAATTAAACTAACCTAGATTTGGCTAAATAATTATTAATGGCTTTTTGTTTGATAAAAACATATCACTAACAACGTGGCAGACTGAAGCGACGAATACACTCGATCTGACGCGCGGAAGTTCATAATCAAGACCATTAACATTTGCCGTACCTACCTACCTACTCAATACACAATATATTTATTGTTGTCTTCACATTGGCTTGATAAGGCAGGTAATTTAGTAAAGTATCACAATGTGAACCCTGTCAATCATATCAATTAAACTGGCTTTCCTGCCCAATCTCTTAACGAATACCTGTGTCTTGCAGAAATACCAGGCGCTAGTGGAGTCTTGCTTCTGCCGGAACTGCGTCGTACAGATGTGTATGCAGTCACAGCCGCCGTTCGAGGAGAACGCCTGGCGACGGAACAGACTTCGCAACGAAATCAAGGTATCATAATATTTATTTACTAGCTGCTGCCCGCGCCTTCGCCCGCGTTTTATCGTGATAAAAAATAACCTATATGTTATTCCGGGTCCCAAACTATACCCATAACAAATTTCGGCGCAATCGGATCAGTAGTTTTTGCGTGAAAGTGTAACAATTATCCATACATCCATTCATACAAACTTTGACATTTATAAATTAGTAGGATTTATAAACATTTACATCCTTACGAGCACACCTAAAGCAATAGAGTACCTTTTATTCCAGTCCAGTCTTATAGTAAATATTAAAATTATAAAAAAATAAGCCGTGCCGTGGGGCCGCGGCCTACGAATATCGACCCCTCCAACTCAACCCGTGGATGTCGTAACTAAGGGAACCTACCAGAGGAAGGGCAGCAGCTTCCTTCTGAGTATTTTTCAACACCAACACTGCGATCACCAATCCGCCTGCCAAGCGTGGTGATTATGGCAAATCCCCCCTACATGGGAGACCATCCACTCGAACGACCGACGACATCGTAGCGGTCGCAGAGTCGATGGATGGAGGCGGCTCAGGACCGCTATTTGTGGCGTCGTTCGGGGGAGGCCTATGTCCAGCACTGGACGTGTATGGGCTGATGATGATGAAATAAATAAGCATGTTAGAAAAACGAATATCTAGATAATTTTCAAAAATCACTCTGCAAAAAAATGTCCCAGATAAATACAATTTTTATCTTTTCTTTTATCTTATTTCTTTAGGCTTACAAAATAAGCACTTAGACAAGTCAAATTGTATACTATAAACATAGTTATTATTATCAAATAAGAAATAAGGTGTTATTGATATTCTCTTCACTTAAATTTTTTGTCCACTAGTGGAAAAAGTGAAAAAGAAACCACTAGCACATTTATAATATCACTTATGTGTCTAATACATGTTTATTTTGCCTATCTAAATATAAATTTAATGCAATTTAGATACATGTCAATATTTCTATAAAGCTAAACAGAACATTGAATTTCTTACATACTATTGACAGTGCGGAACGGAGCGACATCTGGCCAAGCATTAACATCATTGATGTAATCATCTATGGATATGTCAAATTAATTTGATTATGAACTACAATAATAATATAAAAAAATTAGTAATTAGAGTCAGTAAAAACAGTAACTGTATATAAGGGAAGGTAGAATATATTGATTTGAAGGTTTAATTGAAACTGACTGATCAGAATTGAAGTTGATTATTTTTATTTATCCGAGGTGGTCGACTGTTCCTTGCCGTGACGGTATTCCAGAACTGTATATTTTTGCCGTTTTCCCACATACGCCTTCCTGGGGGTCGTCCATTAATTCGAGATCAGGCACGAAAAACCCCTTGATAGCCCGATTATCCTCCATTCGCGACGTGGCTATGAGCTTATTATAAACGAAACCAAGATCTCGCCTATCATGTTTGATTCGGAATTTCAATGATAAGAAAGTTCTTAAATTGATTATTAATAACAGATGCTGCGCAACACGCCCCCAGAAGGCTGCGCAGCCTTGCCGCTCGACCCGAAGTGTTGCCACTGGCAGGCCATGGTCACCGGCCCGGTCGGCTCGCCGTATGAAGGAGGCGTCTTCTATCTCTACATACAAGTGCCTTACTCGTGAGTTCACCTTACTCATACTTGGATACGGAAATTTACAAAAATATCATCATTATCAGCCCATACACGTCCACTGCTGGACATAGGCCTCCCCCGTACGACGCCACCAATAGCGGTCCTGAGCCGCCTCCATCCATCGACTCCCTGCGACCGCTACGATGTCTTCGGTCCATCGAGTGGATGGTCTCCCATGTAGGGGGGGATT
The DNA here is from genome assembly GCA_947859395.1 of Eupithecia insigniata. NCBI lineage: Eukaryota > Metazoa > Arthropoda > Insecta > Lepidoptera > Geometridae > Eupithecia > Eupithecia insigniata. Next base: position 1,249,330 of record OX402009.1, on the reverse strand, counting down.
TGCCATAATCACCACGCTTGGCAGGCGGATTGGTGATCGCAGTGTTGGTGTTTAAAAATACTCAGAAGGAAGCTGCTGCCCTGCGTTCACAAAAAATATCAAGAATTTTAGAATCTCGAGTATAGTGCTTTAAATTTATGCAATATCATGTCCAAGTAACTTGTTACATTTGTGTCCTCAGCTACCCAATGAGTCCGCCAGTGGTCCGCTTCCTAACTCGGATCCTCCACCCCAACGTGTCTCGACACGGAGACGTCGGCATCGACTCCGTGCATCACAACTGGTCTCTCGCGCTCACCATCAGCAAGCTCCTCATATCCATACAGAGTCTTCTGACGGATCCGTACACTGCTGTAAGTTGCATAGAATATTTTGCAAAGTCGTGCATGGTTGGCGTCTAACTTAGTTACGACTGGCCGCACTGAAGGCTATCAAAATTTCGTTCATAATGATCCGTACCAACTAGACGACCACTGAAGTAAAAACTCCACTCGTATCGAGTCGACATTGAGTAATTCTATTATTTATGGGCAATAGTGCTTTATATTACACCTTCGAGGAAATAAAAAGCAGAATAAATCTTTTATTTCTGGCGGTTTTATAACACTTTCACTATCACTCAACGACATTCTGTAGAATTAATGAAATTGCCTACACCAAATTCAAAAGAAGAACTTCCCGCGCTAGCCTTTATCACTTGGGTTCTTTTTTCAAAATATTGTTCGGAAATCGGAAGAGGCCTATGCGGACTTGAGTAAAAACTTTTTGTCGTTTGATCTATAATGAAAATAACCATAGCTACCGGCCGATCTTATAGGAAATAAAAAAAAATAACACGTTAGAAATGGATTTCCATACACATTTCCCTCCCGCTAAAACGCGTGAGAAATGAAATTCCATAGCTTTTCCTCCCGGATTCCTATACGCCTGCAATGACTTATTTTCTATCTTATATTTGGAAAAGGAATAGGCAACTTTCCGAGCAGGTGTAGTATAAAATATAGTACAGTACCCCTAGGGTGCGGACATGGAACTACGCAAAACTACGTAAATTGGGACGTCTCGACTCACAATCGTAAAATAGTCGCCTGTTTCTGAGGCCCAAGTTAGGTTTGTTTTCATTTGTTATTGCTTGTCGTGTGGCCGGTCCCGTACGTTTTCTTAGGTACGTTTGTTTTCTTTTGATACTAGCTCTGCTCATTTAAAGTTGTATGAAATATCATCGATTATTTACCTTTTGTTTCAGGTTTGTATGGAGCCTGAAGTAGGAGAAATGTACGTGAACGAGAGAGCTCGCTTCGAGCGCATCGCGCGGCGGTGGACGTGGCGATACGCTATGCATGATATGTATTCCATATAGAAATTGAACGACTATACAGACCTATGTAGGGAAAAAGAGGCTGTGTGCGTATGGCCTCACAACACAAGTGAGAACTGGTAACATTACCTGTGTGCCAGGATGACTGTGAGCATTCAAAAGCGGGCTCGCTTTTGCATGCGCGGGCCGAACGCGAATGACGTCATTAAGTTGCCGATTGGAGCCGAGCATACCCGAATCAGCGTAACCATTCCGAGCGTGACAGTTCAGTTTTGATAAACATTGACAAAAAATACGTCTAAAGAGGGTTTTGACTCCTAAAAACGCTAGTATGTATTTAGTAAGTTGTAGACACTAACTATACTTTGTCTGGCGTGGTGCAGTGATCCAAAGTTGAACCTATCCTCCGGCACCCGGGGGCCAATTCTGCGTATCACGTGATACTTTATTGAGCGATACTCATTATCATGGTATAAAAAATATCATGTGATAAATATCGAATACCGCCAAAACTGCATTCTCGAGCGACTTATCGAGCAACTCATCAAAGAAAAACCATATTAATATAGAATTGCAGATTTTGGGAATACGCTTGTTTAACACTCGATATTTTGACAGTTCCTGCCATATTTATCGAGTAAATATATTGCCGGAATTGCCCTCCAGAGGTCGCCAGTTAGATGAAGTTATCCAAACCTCGCTCTGGACAAAATTATTTAAAAAAACGGAGTAATCTTTGAATTATATATATAGATAATCACGTAATTTCATCATATCTACACCGCAGTAAATGCAAACAGGTGTTTTTTTATTTCCGTATGTTTAAAAAATAATTACGTAGTTACAATAACTAGTAATTCACTTTAAAATAAAAAAAGAAAAATTTTGAAATTAAAAAAGGAGTTACACGTCTCGTCACGGTTTAATAGCGCTCGTCGAAAGTGGAGGGGGTTCTGCGCAGGTGTAAAACTCTATTGCGCATCAAAGTCAGCGCTATTAAACCGTGACACGACCTGTACTTTGTACTGTAGTAACTCATCTGTTTACCCAATAATCTGTATACAAATTCTTACTTACAGGTATACTTGCAGTATACCTGTACGCAATTCAATAAAACATTAAATACTTAATGAATGCATTTTATAATTTAATGCCTTATAGTAGATTTCCCTATCCTAGATTTTTTCCTTGTCTTCATCGTAGTAATTGTAGATTTAATTTTCTTTGTCTTCATTGTAGTAGAAGTTTTATTCTCTTCTAAATGAGTCATTTTGAATACTTTTTGCTTATCACCCCATAGTTCTTGCAATGCCACACAGTTACATAGCGTATCTAAACATTTCCCGGTGCCTGGAGCCCTGCAGTACCCTGGATAAGGAGATTCGCTTACAACAAGCCACCGCCTAGAATTCTGAAAAGGTAAAGTTTTTTCGCCGTAGAAGTTATCAAACTCATCCCAGCTCAAGGTCTGAGTCTTGGTTTTGACTCTGAGACTGCCGGGTGCGAAGTAATGCGTGTAAACCGCAACTGCCATGTAGCTCTGGAAAAAGTAACAAAAAACAACAAGATTATGCACTGCAGGCAAAAGTTAGATTGAAATTTATGGAATATATTTATAAAACAATCAGAATCAATAACTTTATTTCTTTAGGCTTACAAAATAAGCACTTAGACAAGTCAAATTTTATACTATAAACATAGTTATTATTATCACTAGCTGCACTATTTAAAACTAGCTGCTGCTCTCTCCTTCGCCCGCGTTTTACTTTTACCGGAATAAAACTAGCCTATATGTTATTCCAGGTCCCAAACTATATCCATACCAAATTTCAGCCTAATCAGTTCTGTAGAAAAGTGAAAGAGTAACAAATATCCATACATCCATCCTTACAAACATTGATATTTATAATATTAGTAGAAAGTAGGATTAAAAAATCTTTGCATAAATTTTGGGGAAACTCTATAGCTTGAGTTAAGATAGTTAATAATTAACAAAACTGATAAAAACTATTACTGGGTAGGTACCTATCTACCTATACAAAATTTATTTATGTTTAGATTGGATCTACTTACTCAAATGTTTATTTCTTAGTTCGTTCTAGTTATTTCTTAACACATTATACTAAATAATTTATTACATAAGCTAAATAATTACAACAATATAATTATTACATACTTATACTAAATAATTTATTATTATCTAGGCAGGTATAGCTTACATTGAAATGAACAATCTCGAATTGTAAAGGCAAAAGCATTGCAATTAATTTCTTATCAAAATGAAACGCTTCACGGTTACAGCGTAGTGAAGCAGCTATACCTACACTAGGGTGATTATTGAGTCTGCATTGAATTTTATGAACCAAAACTAACTGAAATTTGATAGAATCAAAGTTTTCTGATTTAATGTTATTCATTGCTATCCTTAACAGTCGATCCTTGAATTACTTTTATGGGTATTGTTGCATATTTGTAGGTTCGTTTAAATTCACGAGCTCTATCTGATAGAGGCTCAATGAAACTAAAAACAAAATTTCAGCCTCGTAGCTTTTCTAGTTCCTGGCATTTCTTGTTATGTCAGTGATTGGCCAACTTTGACTCCACACCATTATAATTAGGTCCATGGCGTGGAGTCAAAGTTAGGCCACTGTTAGGGTGAGAATAAAAAAAACCTGAAATACGCGTGTTTGTTGTAAATTGAGTCATCTTCCTACGCTACAAATTTAGAAGGAACAACAGTGGTCCTGAAGCTAGTATAAAAATTATCTTTGACCCCATTAGTATACAAATTTCCACAAAACCGTTCTAGGCGCGCGGGTGCCTACTCACTCCTAAAAGGAACCTCGATGCAAAATTTCAGCGTAGCAGCTCTTCTTTGAAACAATCAAAGATCTCTTGATGAGTCACCCAGTTTACTCTTCTATAAATATCTTAGAGTACCCCATCATTCACTCAATCAATTTCATTCAACTAGTCCCCACACTACGCCTTCTACCAAGGTATTTATAGTCACATTACTCACCTACACCCTCTACCAAGACGTTGGCGTCGTATTAAAATCGTCGCAACTGCTATTCCATTTGAATCTAAATTAAACAATATTACGAAAAACAATTGACTAAAATATCACTTACTTGTGACTTAAGTTTGATGTCTCTGATCGTCTTTTACACCGTAATACCGCACGATTCACCATTTTTACTGAGCACTACTTCGGGACACGAAACGACAGCTAATGGTCGCGGTTACGAGTGAAGTAGTTTTATATAACGTCTATGGCCATATGGCCGGCAGAGGGGTACGCCTTGCGTTGAAATCTCCGTTTTAGATACTCTAAGATAAATATACACATAAAAAGGCTATGGATTATATCCATAATATTTTTACCTAGATGTCAGGTAGGTGTACCTTTGTACATACCACAGGAAAAACCTACCGAATGTTATTGTAACTAGATAATAACATCTGCTTAAAGTAAAACTACAATGATTGTATTTGAAGTCAATTTAATTCTTAAAATTAATTATTTCCGTCACTAAAATGTTCGCAAGGCTTATAAAAATATTAACATCATGAATGAAACATACAAATATGACGATCACTATTTAGGTACCCATCTTGTGCATTATGCTACTCAAAGACCAAGATATCAGAGTTTTAGGAGCTATGGTTGATGCTGTTGTCCCTAATGATGGTTAAAGACATAAATTAACTGAACAGTTTACATAAAATAATAATCTTGGTCTTATTATAGTGAATCGGGCGCACTGAAAACCCATGCAATGCATGCAGCACTGATACAACTGTAGGTATGTAAAACAAAGATGGAACTCCGTTTAAAGTACTCTAGCTAGCAATTACACAAATAATTCTATGGTGAATTCGAAATGTCCATATTATCTGGAGAGTTCTTCTCGTCATTCAACTCGATGACTTTGTTGTCAATGGAGACGTTTTTTTCCTCAATGACAGATAAATTGGGAGAGCGTTCGCGCGATTTCACATCGTGAGGCGTTTTGGAGTCTCTATGTGAGCGGCTCTTGGACCTACGGCTTCTGGAGCGAGACCGTTTTCGGTCGCGGGAGCGCGAGCGTTTCTTATCCCTAGACCGGGAGCGCTTTCTATCGCGCGAACGAGTCCTCTTGCGTGACCTCGACCTCTTTCTGTCGCGCGATCTCGACCTCTTTCGATCGCGTGACTTCGATCTCTTTCTATCGCGAGAGCGGGATTTCTTCCTCGAGCGGGACCTCTTTCTTCTAGACCGCGAGCGTGATCTGCGTTTGGACCGAGATCGATCTCTCTTCCGATCGCGAGATTTCGACCTATCGCGTTTCTTAACTTCCTTCTCGTCCTTTTCCTCAGGCGATGGAGCTTTAGGCTTTTCATCGTTGCCGTTCGTTTCTCCTGAGATCACTACTGTCTCAGGTTTAGATTCCTCTTTCTTTTCTACTGGTTTCTCCTCCTTGGGGGGAGACTTGGACTTTTCCTTCTTGACGTCTGGCGTGGGTTCCTTCTTGTCTCGCTTGCGGTCCTCCTTGTCCCGCGAGCGGTCGCGGCGCGTGCGCGAGCTGCGGTGCCGCGAGCGGGAGCGGGACCGACGGGAACTGCGATGTCGAGACCGGGACCTGTAAATGAATAAAAAAACGTTTATCAATTAAGTCTTAATTCTCTAGGTATTATTTTAACAGTTCATATAACGTTAGTTGAGCTATATTTTTTCCCATAACCGCTAATGAATTTGCGTTTATAAAAACAACTGACTGCCCTATCAATCATTTCAGTATTATAATATGCAAGAAAACGTGAACTGTGCGAGTAGAGCGGACATCCTGGAAGAAAATGTGCAGTTTTTTCGTGACTCACAGCAGGTCAATTAGTTTACTACATCTCAACATAGCAGGTGCCATTAATAAACAAGATTTGTACTGTTCACTTATACATCTTAAGAAACGAGATATACATGTTGACATTATCTGCCTTTGTGAAACATTCATACAAGAGGGAACAGAAATAAATCTCAAAATAAAAGGCTACAGATTGGCAGTACCTTATTCAAGAAAAAATTCCAAGAGAGGTGGCGTCGTTATATTTCTTATCAATGATATGGAGTTCAAGAATATTTCTGTTGATATGTGTGAAACCTGTACTTTTGAATGCTGCGCCGTAGATCTCACTGAATTTAAAGTAACATTGATCTGCCTTTACAGACAGAACACCATCATCAAATACCAACAGATTTTTAGTAAAATTGGAAGAGATGTTGATAAATTTGGGAAGAAACACACGAAAAAAAATTATCATGTGCGGAGACACAAACATTAATATTTTTAAACAGTCTAGAGACTTATCTGACTACATGAATATATTGGAGGCGTTTAAACTCGATCAGAAAATCCTAGAGCCTACAAGAATCACAGAAACATCAAGATCTTGTATTGACCACATTGCCATCAATATTGAAGATGGTATGGCATCAATTCATGACTTAGGTCTCTCTGACCACACGGCTCAACTGTTTCAATGGACTATAAAACAAAAGCCTAAAATTCAAAGGAGGAAAATACAGTATTGGTATGAAGTTAAGAGGGACTACGATGATGACAACTGTAGAACATTTTTAAACTGTATATCCAGTCTCTCCTTTCAAAATGTATTTGAGGAAACTCTTGCGAACTCAGCCTTCGATACTTTTTCAGAAACTTTTACTTTGTTTTATAATTTGTGTTTTCCTTTAGTAAAAATTAGAAAAACCAATAATTTGAATAGGAACTCTAAATGGTTAACAAAAGGTCTTAAAAAAAAGCAGCTCTACCAAACGAATTTTGTACCTTAAATATAGGAATAACACACATAGTGTGAAAAACAAAGTAAGTTACTAAAAAAAGGTTACATTGTATCACAGAAGAACAATAACATGAACTACATAAAAGATGCACCCAATAAGGTCAAAGCAGTTTGGAATATAATTAAAAAATAATCGTCTGACAGCCTTAGAAATGGAGAAATTCATAAAATTATTGTTAATGATAGGGAAGTGACTGATCCTGCCTCTATTGCTGATTGTTTTAATAAGTTTTTTATAGACATTGTGCATAATCATATAACTGTTGACGATGACTCTATTAATTTTAATTATGAATCCAATGTGAATAGCATGTACCGTAAAACCTTACGAGATTGCCCAACTGATTTGATTTTGCCCATCAGGGAACTTTTTTTTAAATTCTTCAGATTATCTAGAATGTTTTAGTAGCTTTTATTTCTTGTTTGTTGGTAGAAACTTGAATATGTCACTGGCAACGCTGAATAACCGATTGTCGCTAATTTCACTTCAGTTGACTGTGAGTTGGTGTCAAAGTTGGTGGTGTGTTTGGCGGGTCAAAGTTCGTGCGGAAAACTTTGTTCAAAAACAGTACTTGCAGTTGCAGCAGGCAAGTAATTATTTTACCACTATAAGTTTGTAACAAATAAACAATAACTATGGAATATCTTACGCGAAACCTCTTTTAAACTCTAAAATATTAAGGTGGGCAATGTCAAATTACTTTTTCTGGAGTATTGTTTACGACTTTGCCCACCAAAATATTGCTGTCAGGGCTGTCACTACGACATTAAATCAAAATTGATTTATGTAGGTCCTATTAGTAGTAAGTCGGTTGGTATCTATCTAACCACCTCTTAATTGATGATGCCTATTTTATTAGGAAAGTAGCTAAATATCAGCTGTTTCCGGTCAATGACCTTTATATTAGTCGTGTTTCTTGTATAAAAATTGTAGTGTATATACTTGTAGTTATACATTTAATTTTTTTGTACGTACAGTAGTAGGTACTAAATGCTATTTATAAGGAAAGTCTAGTCTGTCTAGTGTTTCCAATTATTTATTATTTCAATTCCTCCTTATAAAATATTGTAATGAAACATTTACCATTTCTACAGTTTTTTTTGTATATTAATGCCTTAATTTGTTTTATATTCTAAATGAGGTAGGTACTTACCTTATTATTTATAAAAATATTTATTGCAGCTATCTTCAGACTTTTTTGTGTCAGTTACTAATAACCACCACTAGGGTAAAAAGTCTAACATGTTTCGGGAAAAATATTTTTATATCCATATATTCTATTTTTAATATAATGCTTATTTTCAGAATGAACAGCAAAAAGTCTAAAAAAAGAAGAGTACCAGGGGCCAGAACATATAGAGACTATTCTGTGGATATGCTGGCACTAGCAGTAGAAATGGTCGAAAAAAAAACAATGTCAAGTCGGGATGCAGAGAAGAGATTCGGGATCCCTAGAAGGACAATTCGTAACAAAATTAACTTAAATTAATTAACTTAATTATATTTCATTATATATATATATATTATTATTATTATATATATATTTCATCTTACGGTAAGATATCGAGCATCATTCTAATTAAAGACTGTTGGTAAACAATAAAAATGTGACAACCCTAGCGCATCTTTTTATTTGTATGAAAAATTTCAAAATATTCTTTGTGGCTTTGCCCACTCAATTTAGGCGATTAATTTGCTTGCTTGAACGTTTTATATTAAGATATAAAGTAACATTGATTGTCCCTTTTGCTTGTTCCTTAAATCTTGTTATCATAAGGTCAAAAATATCGGAATTACGATTTTTTTTGTAAAATGGGCAAACTCGTAAAAGTTTTTTATATTTGGCCCGCTCTCTAAAATTATGATTTTTACACATACCGTCCCATTTTATTCGATTTATTATCTATTATTTGCAAAGAAGAGTATATTTAAAATAATGTAGCGCAAAATTATTATTTGAAATATACATACTTTTAAAATTATCTTAAATTGAACCACTAAATCCAAGAAAATTGGGCAAAGTCGCACTGTTTTACGGTACGTTACGCCGTTAAGTTTAGAAGAACTAAGAAAGATTGTAAGCTCTCTTAAAAACTCTAAATCTGTAGGTTACGATAACAGTTGAGTGCTCCCTATCATTTTATTCACAAAATAATTGTTTTATCATAGTTTTCTTGTGCCTTTCCGATTTCATCGTATAATTATAACGTAAAATAAGTGTACAAATAGTAATAAGCGTAAAAAGTTGTGTAACTAATGTGTTTGGCCCTCGGAAAATCGGCTTTCTAACGGTTATCTTTCATGAGAAATTTGGCGGGTTTGTGTGTTCTGAAGAATCTTGAGCTTATGTGAGTGCAGTCTTATACGTAGGAATACAATTTCCAACAAAGTTTTCATCTTTTAGTGTCACGTAAGTACTCAGCATATTTTTGGACACCTAACCTTGACATTGTACCGTCTGTCTTGAGCTCGTTGCGGTAAAACAGTTCATTCATTTGAAATGAATACAAGAAGCGCCTCATTGCGCCAGGCAGAAGCCAACAAATTAAACCAAGTTTTACTAGAACTCAAGTCAGCAAAGAGACAGATTGCACAATTAGAATTAGAACGAGATGACAATGAAATTATTCTCTTAGAAGCGCTAGACAAAAACAAGAAATTAAAGCATGAGATGTCCACGCTATACTGCCAAAACAATTCAGTCATTGAAGAACGGGATAGGCTTCAGACAATAATAGATAGGTTCGATGAACAATGTGGCATTGAGTTTGAATCCGCTCTACACAGAACTTCTATCTTAGAGAAGGAATTATGTGATGCACAACACCACATCACCCAGCTAGAAGAAGCGGCCCTGAGCTCTGCCACCGCGACATCTCAAAGTTTATTCGATGAACTAGTAACGGCTAACTTACCATCGGGCCATGTTTCTGTTGCAGGCTGCAGCATGCACACTATGCATACTATTGACTTGGAAAAAGATGACTCTGTGTGTAATGTGGCAGCTAGCAGCAAAAACAGTAAACACAAACTAAAAGGCATAAGCAAAAATAAAATGAAAAAAATTGTAAAAATCAACAAATTCATACAAAATAAGAAAACTTTTTTAAAAGATCAAAAACATTTAGTTTCCAAGGTAAAAAGCAAAAGAGTAGTTTTAGATAAACAAGAGCTCTGTAATGTAAAGTTTAATTACAATCAGATCCAGTATGAGACTGAAATGAAGGAGCTGAGGTGCAAACTTGGCCAGGCGGAGCACTCCCTGGGGCACTACATCAGCCTTTATGAACGTACAACTGAACAGACAAGGGAACTCAATCTGGCCATGGATGCACTTCTCACAAGCCAGGTGAGTCTGGAGGGCAGGATTCTGGAGGGCTGCTGCTGCTGTGGTCCTGACTTGGTTGGTGACAACTCTAGTCCGGACAGTACTGTCTCAGCTGCATCCCATCTGGATCTTAGTCCTTCATGCTCAGGTAAAAAAACCGTAATGTACTGCGATGAAATTGGAATAAATATGGGCCAGTTTTTAAACATGAATATGGAGCACACATTAAATATTTGCTTACCTAACTGCAATCTCCATGACATTATGCATAAAATTGATACTGAAAGATTTCACAATAACTCAAATTTGATAATATTACTTGGAAATAGGGGTAATGTGAACAAATCAAACTTAATTAAATATATGGACAAATTATCTTCGCTAAAATTAAACCAAATTGTAATGTTCACATTCCCCTACAGCGACAGCTTGCCAAATATAGAAAATAATATTAGATATAAGCTAAATATGGCATTGCATACTATTTCATGCAATAACAATGTACATGTGATTGACACTAACAGTATTGTTAGTAAAAAATATTACTTGACTAAAAAAGGTAATTACTACCTTTCTAATTATTACAAAAAACAAATAGCTGTTTCGCTATCCTATTATTTTAATATTACAGCCAAAAATTTGGCTAAACAAGATGCTTCTTTTGAGCATTGTAATAAACTTACAACGCAGACCTTGGAAGTTCTTCCAAGCCATTTAAATTACTTAAAAAGACAATAGAGGACGTCTCTAGCCCTAAAAAGTCAAATAATATTAGTCACATAAAAAGTCAAATTAACCAAAAGTGTAAAACAAATGCAAAGTTAACTAACTTGGTGCATCAAAATATTCAAGGATTAAAAAGTAAATTATTAGAGTTGGAATTGTACATGAACTCTTTCAATATTAACATCATCTGCTTAACAGAACACTGGCTGAAAAGCTATGAGCTCATGTTCAATTTCAGTAACCACCAAGTTGGTAGCTCCTATTGCAGATCACATGCTATTCGTGGAGGCTCATTAATACTATTAAATAAATTCATAAAATTCAAAGAACGTAAGGACATAATATGCTTATCCGTTGAAGGCCACATTGAAGTAGCATGTGTTGAGTTGGAGCAAAGTATTGTAGTAAGCGTATACAGCCCACCATCAGCTTCTTTTGAAATATTTGAAAAAAATATGGATGATATCTTATTCAAAATATCAAAATCAAATAAAAACCTCATGGTATGTGGAGACTTTAATATTGATATTTTAGAAGTCTACTCCCTTAGTAGTAGATTAACTAATTTATTTAATTCTTACAATTTAAAGCCACTTTTTATTGAACCTACTAGAATAACGGAAACCTCAGCAAAATGTATAGATAATATATTTGTTTGCCTAAATAATAAAATTATTAATAAAAATGTAATAAGCAATTTAAAATCAGACCACTTAGGTCAACTAATAAAATTAGAAATTCAAGTAAAAAATAATAACTGTAAAAAGAGAATAACATACATACCTGTGACCACAAGTCGATTTGAACGGTTGAAATTGGATTGGGATTGTAAACCTCCACCTAATTACTCTCTTAACAACCCAAATGAGTCCTATTGCAGTTTTTTTAACAAATTCACCAATGCATTTAATTCTATATTCACACCCAAATCGACCATGGTCTCAGATAAACTTAACTTTAGTGAATGGGCAACAGTGGGTATACTTAAGAGTAGAAATAAATTGTATGAACTGTATAGTGAAAAACAATACAATTTTAGCCAGGAGTTCAAAGACAAAGTAAAAAATTATTCAAAAATATTTAGAAAAGTTTGCCAAATAGCAAAATCAAATTATATTAGCTCTAAAATTAGAAACAGTGAAAATGTAATAAAATCAACATGGAAAATAATAAACAGCGAGACTGGAAAGGTCAGTACCTACATTAATGATTACAATTTAAAGATTAACGATTGCTCAGTTAAAATTGATGTTGAAGTAGCCCAAGCATTTGAAAACTTTTTTACTGACATTCCAATCTCTACTACAAAGTGTCTGAACTCTTCTCAATTAATCGCTGAGTCATTACTGAAAGAAAATGTACCTGCATGTAAAAATAAATTTAATTTCCAACATGTCGATGAAAACGATATTAAAAAAGCCTTTAAACTTTTAAATATAAAGAAAACTGCAGATCTCTGGGGCATTTCCGTTAGAATCATTAAACCATTGATTGATACTATTGCACCAGATCTAGCTTTTATATTTAATGAATCTATTGATTGTGGCGTTTTTCCTGATCTGATGAAACATAGTAAAATAATACCACTGTTTAAATCGGGTAGTAGGTCTGACCCCACTAACTTTAGACCGATATCAGTACTGCCTACATTCAGCAAAGTTTTTGAAAAACTTATATTACATCAATTGCTTAGGCATTTCAATGGCAATGACCTGCTACATTGTAAGCAATTCGGGTTTACTCGCGGCAGGTCAACTACTGATGCCGGTGTAGAGTTGGTATCGCATATTTTCGATGCTTGGGAGAAGTCGCAAGATGCTTTAGGCGTTTTTTGTGACTTGTCAAAAGCATTTGATTGTGTACACCATGGAACATTAATCAGGAAATTACATCACTATGGAATAAAGGACAACTCTTTGGATCTTCTTTCTTCTTACTTGAGTGACAGGATACAAAGAGTTGACGTAAATGGGAAACGGTCTTCGGGATCTGTAGTTACAATGGGTGTACCGCAGGGATCAATCCTCGGTCCTTTCCTATTTTTGGTTTATATTAACGACCTGCCTCATCTCGTTAAAAATAATCACGAGATTGTATTGTTTGCTGATGATACTTCTTTAATTTTTAAGATGATTAGACAAAACACAAATTTTGACGAGGTAAACAATGCAATATCAAAAGTAGTCCACTGGTTTGGTGTTAATAATCTTTTGCTTAACGAAACTAAAACTAAATGTCTTAGATTTATTCTACCAAATGTAAAACAAGTTAAGGCTGATGTAAACGTAAAAGGAGAAACGTTAGAAATTGTAGACACTACCGTATTCTTAGGAATAACCTTAGATAGTAAACTTCAATGGGGCCCACACATAGATAAGCTATCGAAGAGACTTAGTTCTGCAGCGTATGCAGTAAAAAAAATCCGTCATCTTACAGACGTTGATACTTCCAGACTGGTCTATTTCAGCTACTTCCATAGTATTATGTCGTATGGTATATTGCTGTGGGGGAACGCTGCAGATATTAACACCGTATTTGTGCTGCAGAAGAGGGCTGTTCGTGCAATCTATAACATGGGTCCTAGAGAATCCCTACGTGATAAATTCAAAGAAATAAATATAATGACAGTACCATGTCAATATATTTATGAAAACTTATTGTACACTCATAAAAATATCGATCGGTTCCCTAAAAATTGCGACATACATAATGTAAATACTAGAAATAAGAATAAACTCGCTGTGCCCAAAACTAGGTTACACAAGGTTAATGTATCTTTTAGAGGGCAATGTATACGCTTCTACAACAAAACCCCTAGCGAGTTGCAAAAACTTTCTATAAATAAATTCAAACAAATTGTCAAACATATCCTTTGTAAAAAGGCTTATTACAAAATTTCAGACTATCTAGAAGATAAAAAAGCTTGGGACGGATTTTGCTCCAACTCGAAAAATTACTCTAAAAATAACACCTAACAGGCTAAAGGTTTCTTCGTCGCTTCTTTACTTTAGTCTACATACCGAAGCGACCGAAATCAAAATATCACTTTATTTCCAAATCAGTGTTTAATTTTAAGAATTTGACCTGTTCTAAGTGTACATTTATTGTATTTACGGAAATAAAGAAACTTTGACTTTGACTTTGACTTTGACTTTGAGTCGCACAGATATTATTAAATTATGTATTCGTTGCATATCTGGTCCACTCTTGCATGTAATTAATCTTTCCTTGGAGCAAGGTATATCTCCAGAAAATCTTAAGCTTTCTATAGCAAAACCATTGTATAAAAAGGGCAATATATCAGAGATTAACAACTATCGACCAGTAACGTTGATACCATTTTTTTGTAAAATATTGGAAAAAGTAATGTATAGGCGAATATATAGTTTCATCGAAACAAACAAAATCATAACATAAAAACAAAAGTACATCTCTGGCTACTTTATTTTAGTAAAGGAAATCACTGATGCTCTGGAGAGGAAAAACCCAGTATCTGTAATATTCATGGACATGAGTAAAGCCTTTGATTTTGTTTGTCATAAAAGACTTTTAAATAAGCTTTACAAGTACAGTATACGAGGACCAGCATATGATTGGCTGAAGTCTTATCTAGGGGACCGAAAACAGTGTGTTGAGACCTCGAATTATGACACAAAAACGAAGTCAGTATTAGCATTCAGATCAAGTTTTTTAACTAATAAATACGGCGTACCCCAAAGTAGCATTCTAGGCCATTGCTGTTCCTCTTATATATCAATGATCTGCCAAGAGCAGTCAAACAACCATGTATTTTATTTGCGGACGATACAACAATTGTAGTAGGAGTTGATAAACTTAACTATGAACAAAATATAAATAATGCACTAAAAGCCGCTATAACTTGGCTTGATCAAAACAACTTGAAAATAAACATAGAAAAAACAAAGTACAATTTATACAATTACAAACAAATAAGGGAACTCAACTAAATCTTAAAGTTTTTCATACAGACTATACAATTAAAATATTACCTGTATTAAATTCTCAGGCATTCATATAGATTATTTATGTTCTTGGAAACAACATGTAGACAACATGCGTGACCCGAGAGCTGGTGAGTATCTGGCGCAGCGCATTAGCATTGCCATACAGCGGGGCAATGCAGCCAGCGTCTTGGGGACGCTTCCGACTGGTATTGATATGGACCAGTTGAGCTATCTGTAGATTGTTTGCAACAGTCTGCAGTTAGCTCAATTGTTTCAATTGTAAATACTAGTTTAATTTCTTTATATTATTTGATTGTTATTTTCTTTGTCAATAAAGACTTTAAGTCACATGTAGATTATATTTGTAAAAGAGTAAATAGTTTTGTATACCCACTAAGATGCATTTCTCAGACAGTATCCAAAGAGTCTGCTATTACAGCTTACTACGGAAACTTACTACTGAAATATTGATTTGGGGCAGATGCGTTAACATAGACCAGGTTTTTATTATGCAAAAGCGATGTTTGAGATCTATTTTTGGGTTAAAAATGACAGACTCATGCAGGCCCTACTTTAGGCAATATAAGATCTTAAATAAATAAACTAATATTTACAATTGAGCTAACTGCAGCTTGCAAACAATCTACAGGGGGCTCAACTGGCCCACATCAATACCAGTCGTAAGCATCCCCAAGACGCTGGCTGCATAGGATATTGCTCTAACTACGCTTTCGATATCGCTTGTCGCTAATCGTTGTTGTCGCGGCGGCGGTAGGATTGTAGAAATTCGGCATAGCACTTGATTAGGAATAAAACAAAGGCTTTCTTTTATTAAATGCTTATCTTACGAAGACGGAAGAGGTCGTAGATTATCTTATCAATTGGCAATGTTGTACATAGGCGAGCATAATGCTGGATAGCATTCTCTACCTGCTAACCTTTGGGTAGTGTGTACAACAATTTAGTAGGCTACGCTTTATCCAGGGACAACGTGCGCAAAGTTGCGGGAAATACCTAGTTCATATTAGTTGAGTAGGTTGTAGAAATTGTTTTATTACCTGGTGCGATGGCGGTGTCTGGAGCGCGAGCGGCGGCTGCGGTGGCGGCTGCGCGAGCGCGATCGCTTGCTGTAGCGCGAGTGGGAGCGCCGATGGGAGCGGGACCGAGAACGTGAACGAGTTCTGGAATGTAGTATGGATTACTGTGCGTTCAATACTAGACTTACTTTATAAGAGCTTAAGGGTGTATTTCTACCTGACATGTTATTAACTATGACGCAGGATCTGTTAAATGAAGCGAAAGGATCACTTAGAACACACCTTTATCAAAATTTGGTGATGCTGTGTGTGTGTTCATATAGTAAAACCATTAGTTAATATTTTATAAATGAATAGATTTAATGTTGGGGCGTTTAAACAACTCAATATTATATATTTTCTGCTAAATGCGACTGTAATCTATTACACCTGTATAACGACTGACAATCAAGGATATAATTGATAAACATGGTAGGGTGCGACAACGCTCTACGACGCCGAAATTAGCCGAGGCTCTTTCCAAAGACCGATGTGCATTATTTATCGCCGGGCACCGTAGGTTGGTAGAAGATAACATTTTTAATTTAATTTTACTGTATAAAAGAGTACAAGATTCAGTTTTCATAGTGCTTGCTTATTTAGCTACAGATACCCATAGCCCATGCAGTGATATCCAGATCAGCGTTCGCCATACATAAAATGTAGCAAGAAATCTGGAATTTATGACATATTAGTATATTCTAATATAAGGTAACAATAATTGGCGGAACCACATAATGAACATTCGTGACACATGTGTAATACATGCGTCTATATAAAAGTATGCTGATTCTGTGGGTTATTTATGTTGGACTCCATTAGAATAAATATGACATTACGTAAGTAAAAACCATTGAAGAAGTTTCATAGTGGCCTCAGTCCCCTACACAACATAATTGGAAGCCTTTGATTTAATTTCGATAAAATACCTCCTTTTATCCTTTGATAAAAGTCCGATGACAGGGTCAATGGCTGCCGAGATGAGGTTCTGTGCTTCCTTGACTCGGCACATGGCTTCCTCGATCTCCCGCTGAGCAGCTTCATTGCTCTTTGCTTGAGGCTTCACTATTGCTTGAGTTGAATGTAGAACCTGCAATGTAGGTCAATAAATGTATTATGGCATGGCATAGTGCTGAGTATATAATTTCTTTCGAAACAATACACTTCTGTTTTCCATTAAGAGAAACAAACACTATAATTACAGTTCTGTCAGTAAAAAAGTCATGAGACAATGTGCAAATTGAATCTAAAGACAGATAGAGAATTTGTTATAAAATATTATTTTTACAATGGCAATGGTTTGAAAACAGAAACAAAACTAATCAAGCAATAAATAGTTAATATATAATAATTTAGAGATATGAGAAATGTCTTGAAAGTGAATAAACAACAACACAACACACCTTGATAATTTGTCCATCAACAGAAGATCCATTCAGCTGCAGCGCAGGGATCACACTTTCCTGCTCCGTCATCTCCACCAGTGCAAACCGGGTCTTCTCCTCTCCCCTCTCACAGAACCTCATATACTTGACTTCCCCCACTTGCCCAAAGTGATCTATCAATTGCTGTGAACCCAGATTACCTACTTCAGCAACCAACACTGTTCTTCTAATCTCCTCAATAATTCGGGAGTCCAAGGTCGCTGGCAGCGGTGGGTACGGAGGCAGGCCTAACGACACCATCTTTGGATCGTGAGAATTAAAAACTTGGTTCGGTCCGACGCCTTCTAGAGTGTTAATGATGTGTGCCGGCAGTCGAGGCTCTACAGAATTCAAGCCTGGCACCAATGTACCATTGTTGGACATCTCCAAAGCTTTATGCTCGTCTGGTATATCCCCAGACTGCATCGGAATCACTATCAACGCTCGGTCGATGAAGACTGTGTTCGTCATGTGTAGAGCGACACTTACTGTCGCAGAGTCGTAGTATTTTACGTAGCATATTCGGGACTGGACGGGGCAGGATACATCTCTGATTGTGGGGTAGAGTCGGATATCGTCGATCTTGCCCAGATATCCAAACAGGGTTTGCATCTGATCCTTCGTCGCTTGAGGTGCGATGTTGGTGACTTGGATCACCCTCGTGCTGCCGGACACCATTTTCGACGACTTACACATTTGTGGCGGTTGTATTATATAACATAATCAATAATAATTTTAGACAATACTCTCATTCATTAATTACCCTACATGTTGGTGTAATTAACAAATAACTAAACGAAAAGAACATTCGTGAAATAAACACGCTTCATTCCGTCACTTGTCATTACTTTAGTTAGTGATGTCCATTTCCATTTGTCTTGTCTTGCTTGGATCATGCATTTGTCCATCCCATAGATAATTATTGGTCCTAATTTGATCGATTGGTCGAATCCTTTACTCTATGGTCGAATCAATGAACATGAACGACGTTGCTCGTTCATTTCAAGTCTTTGATTCCGATCCAAATCGATTGAAAAATTCAGTTTTATTCCAAATAGGCTATATAAAATTTGAGAAACTGCGTTAGTCGTTTATCGGCATTGTATTGAGGTAGTCATGATTCACATTTCATGAACATTAAATTCTTTACAATCGAGTGAAGCACAGATTTAAAAACAAATAAAGATAAGGACTATCGTACCTCTAGAATACTGAAACTGACTATCGTACCTTTAGTTACAGAAATTATAGGTGGGCTCCCAACGAGTCACACCAGTTCCAGTCACAGTATGACACGTTGGGAGTTTTTTCCCATCGAGTTACACTGTAATAGAGATGAGTCCGGTATTTAATAACTAACTCAGTACCTGTTAGCATGGTCCTAAAATATCTAACGCTATTGTAAAATCCGCATACCGCTAGGCAACAACTGTGCAAAGCGAGCATCGCGCCTAACCGACCGTGAGCCATAACTACCCAACTACCTATCACTTACCTAACTACCTATCATCTACGCATAGGTACTAGTGGACCGTTCACCCGTAAAGTTATGTAACTGCAACAAGTATTTGGTATTTCTAACCAAATCGGTTAGAAATATATTGGGTAGAAATCAGGACAGGTATAGAGTATTGTATCGTTATTGGGTACCGGTTGGTACTAGCGGTATTGAAACAAAATACCCAACTAATAACCGCTAGCCAAAATATCCAATAACTCCCATCCTTACACTGTAACTCGTAGTTAGCCTGAGTAGCCAAGGGCCCTTGTACAAAATAAAATCAAGGCCCCAATCTAAAATTCTAAAGGCTTATTCATTACCGAAGCCGTGGGGCCGCGGCGTACGAATATCGACCCCTCCAACTCAACCCGTGGATGTCGTAAAAGCCGACTAAGGGAACATACCAGAGGAAGGGCAGCAGCTTCCTTCTGAGTATTTTTAAACACCAACACTGCGATCACCAATCCGCCTGCCAAGCGTGGTGATTATGGCAAATCCCCCCCTACATGGGAGACCATCCACTCGATGGACCGACGACATCGTAGCGGTCGCAGGGAGTCGATGGATGGAGGCGGCTCAGGACCGCTATTTGTGGCGTCGTACGGGGGAGGCCTATGTCCAGCAGTGGACGTGTATGGACTAATGATGATGATGATGATTCATTACCGATCTACCGAAACAACTAACATAAAATTAAAAAATTAAGTTGTGTCAGTTACGTGAAAATATATTCAATCCAAACCAACTTTGAAATCGATTTTATTGAAGTTAACAAATCGTGATAGCTCAACACTATATATTTAGAGTTGCAAGTAAAAATGTACCTACTATTTAGTAGTTTATTTTCTCCCTCCATCCAGCTATTTTGTTTTCCTCCTAAAACAACAGTCAGCTGGCAGCTCTATACTTTTCTTATAATATTATTTAGAACGAAAAAAATATGCGCGCCCTTTTTAAAAATCGATTTCGAGCCATACCCATGCCTTCATGGGTATATTTGTAATGCAGTAAATATGTACAATACAAAGATAAATGTAGCTAATTCGTATTCGTTACTCCATAGAACTACTTTGAAGCTATTTCCCCAATATTTCCTAGTAGATGTAAACAATCCACGCCAACTCAAAATAGCTGATTAATAATGGCCAGCACCGAAACTACAGAATCGTTGAAGCTTAAACTAAAATCAGGTAATATCACTACCCCTTCACTTATGTACGAGCAATCTTACCTACTTATTATGAGTAAAATAAATAAAATATAATAATGCTGGACTATCAATGGAGAGTAGGTAGGTACTTACCCTCCATTATTTCTGATAAAGCCCCTTAGGTAATTTTACATGCTTCCAATTTTCTGGTACAAAGATTTAATTTTGTATAAAGGTACCTAGGTAGGTACTTGTTGTATGTAACGTGTTATACCTAACAATTAAGATGACTGCATGCAGGGTCTTATCATAACATATTATGTTACAGCCAGAAAATTAAAACTTTCAAGAGAGATAGAACTGTATAAGGCTCGTGACGCAGAGAACTTTATGAATGAAGAACTTGCAGTTGTCAAAGGTGAAAACGAGTTTTTGGAAGCGCAACTAGAGGTATGGCCACATTGTGTAGGTAGACTGGGTACGGTTGTGCCAATTTTCATTTGATCGCCCATAATTTCGTCAGTATTCCAGTTAGCTGGAACCAAGGTGTGTTTTATAGTAAAATTGAATCTACGTATAAATACTACAATTTTGTCTATAAGTGCAATGGTTACTTACAGGCTGTGACAGTAACAGGCTCAAAAATTCACACAAATAGTCTAAATTCAACTTTATTTCACGTAATAAATGAAATACAATCATTGCGATAAAATTTGTCACCATTTGTACCACTTTTAACTATTATGGCTCTGTAGTATCTTTAATTATTAACAGTCTTCATATTAATCAGCTAATAGATAACTAAACTTCTACTCAGCTGTTTAACAGCTGTGCAGCATGTAATCTTGAGTTCAAAATACACATAAATGGTTTAGAAAGAAAAAAGTTTTACTTACTGTGTCACTGCTGTATCCAGAAACTATGGCATTACATTCTTTCGCAAAAAAATAATTGCCATGACTGTACCGAATAACCTACGTTCAAAGTAATTACTACTATTTAACCATTAATGTTTAAGCTTTTACGAGAAAAAACATTTATTACTCTATCTGTACACATAATACGACAGTGACAAAGAAATCGAACAAAAAAAACATACTTTTCATCGAAAAATAGTAATGTGCTACTCTGCAAGCCGCTACGTCGCGCGTAGTCACAAAATACTGTGAAACATGTTCGCACAGGCATGCTGCACATCTTTCCCCTTGCACCCACCCTTATATTCCATAGGGTTTCGCCAATACGACAGCTGTCACGACCGTACCCTGGCACAATCGTACCCAGTCTAGATAATGTTACTTAAGGGTCATTCTCATTACATTAGTCATTAGTTTACATTATGTATTTACATAATTGAAAATGATTATGGTAAAGATTGAGAAAGGATTGGCTCTGCACTAAAGAAAACGCATAGTACGTTTATACCTATAGAATAGATCCTTTTCAGTGATTTTTAATAACGTTTACCTGGGTACAAAATATCTTCATAATTCAGTAAGTAGGTATTGTACATAACTTATGACGACATCATAGCGGTCGCAGGGAGTCGTTGGATGCACGCGGCTCAGGACCGCTATTCGTGGCGTCCGCGTCGTTTGGGGGAGGCCTATGTTCAGCAGTGGACGTATACGGGCTGATGATGATAACTTATGACCTAGACAAAGATCTATTGCCATACCCTGTCTAACAGGGTGCATCAATATGTAGGTACAAAACTCTAGATATATTTCTCATTAATTAAAAACACTGTACCTATCCACCTTCGTTACCTGTTGCAAGGATCTCAAAACTCAAATCGCCCAGATGAGATATCAGATTTCCATGACAGAAATCTGCTCCTCCTCAGAGAAGGTCAAAATAGAAGCGCATATCAAAAACTTGGAGAGCCATAGAAAAGGCTTTCAAGATATTTTTGACAAAGGTAGGTAATATTGTTGTTAGTACTTAAGGGGCTACCCTAACCCATATCAGGGGCACCACATATATTATCGTATTATTATCACAAACTCCCCAAGGGATTTTTGAAAATTCCTTTGTTGACGTAATAATAAGTATATAAAATAGGTGGCGGCGCTATTATAGGTCAGGGAACTAAGAAAAGTTCTTAAAAGATTTAAGTACCGACCTAGTTCGATTTACTTAAAACATTTTTTTTAAATCTTGTATCGTGTTGCGTTGCTATCATAAGAATTTACGAATATGGTAGATCATCTCGTTTAAATAAAAAAAATATTTGTAAGCACTAAGGCACCTGCTTATTTGAAAGTCGGTCCCTCCTACAGTAAATAGTAGGTATAGTAGGTACTGTAGGAGTAGTGCTCGATGTCTTGTGGCTAGAGGGATGACGGAAACACTGCTGGAGCATTATGCTGCATAGGCTGATGATGATGATGATCAAGCTAAGCAGAGTTTGTGTATGATTGATATACTTAATCCTAATATGTATAAATGTCAAAGTTTGTATGGATGTATGGATATTTGTTACTCTTTCACGCACAAAACCGATAAGGCTGAAATTTGGTATGGGTATGTTTTGGGACCTGGAATATCATATAGGCTATTTTGTATCCCGATAAAACGCGAGCGAAGGCGCGGGCAGCACTTAGTAAAATATATTACAAAGAGACATATTATTTATTATACATAGAAAATACCCAGAACACTCGGGACAAATATATGCAGATCGTACAAAATCCAAGCGGGTTGCGGGTTCAATCCCAAGGCGGGAATCGAACCCGCAACCTGATGTGTCATAGACGAACTTTCGCCGCCGCGCCATATCGGTCCTCATACTCCAAAAATATATTTTGGTGGGTAAAGTTTATGCAATAAAACACAATCAATCTTCATAGAGCAAATTCAACACGAGTTCCGTGTCAAGGAACAACAAGAGAAAGAAGCAGCCGAGGATGAAATGATGCGACAGAAAGAGAAAGCACTAGCTGAGAAGAGGGAGCAAGAGGATAGAGAAGTCGCGGCCATCGAGGCAGAGTGCGACGCTATTGAACAAGAGTGTACTGTGTTAAAGGTATCTATCATAGATAGTATTATCTATCCATACTAATAATATAAATTAGAAATTTATTCTCACCAACGGCGTAAGGGGCGGGGGAGGTCTGCCTCGGGTAGGCAGCTGCGAGTGCCCCCCTCGGAGCTCTTGGCACTCCGTAAGGATTGACAAAGACTCACACGCACAGCAGCGATCATACAAACTTTCGTGGCTCGCTTCGCTATCCGTTGGTTCTATAGTCTGATGTCCTCCTTTCCATTTTGTTGTGAATCGCCGAACAAGCTTTCAGGTGTTCTTAGCTCCTGGCCTTGCAAAACATGCCTAAAAGTGAGTCACTCCACAAGAAACTAGTAAAAAATTAATGTCGGCGAACTTGTCTCAGCCGCGGCAAACACTCCTATATTTTCAAGGTTCGCTGAGCTCGATATGAATCGCGCGTTATCGATGACAGTAGGTACCTATAAAATGCTGCTCTTGTAGCAAAAGCGGTTTCCCCGTATAGTGTGAATTAGAGGTTGATAACGCGAAATATCTAGTAGGTAGGTAAGCGAAAAAGGGAGGCCTATGTCCAGCAGTGGACGTGTATGGGCTGATATGATGATGATAATGAAGCTAAGGAAAGAAGAAGTGTGTACTCATCTAGTGCTCTTTTCCAGAAAAGAAATAATGCAATAATGTTGAAACTCCGAAGAAAACTATTGGAAACTGAGAGCACTAGACGCAAGCTAATGAAGAAACGCGCAGAGAATATTGAGAACTTTGAATAAAACAAAGAATTGGTACATACTAAAAGATTTTATTTTTAAAAAGTACTAACACTAAAGTAAACCAAATAAAAATACATGATTATATGCTAGGTACTTACCTAGGTAACAATAGACCAACAGAGCGCAAGAAAAATACTGAACCAAGTACTAAGTAGGTACCTAAGTAATACCTACCTACCACAGGTAAAATAGGTAGTTTGTCTACCTACAGTACCTACCTACCTTCATTGTCACTATGTTATAGAATACAAATTGTACGGGTTTCTTGTGAACCAGTTAGTTGTCTAATTGAAGAAGCAAAGCTACACTTCTTTTGATCCAGTGTGCGGGGGGTTTATCGGAAGGCAAAAAGAAAGCCAACACAAAGTTAGAGGAATGGCCGGTTGTCGCCAGCACCCCTTTTCTCTCTAACGTCTTGTAAAGGGGGCATTTGTATCTGGTACCTTCCTGAAATTCGGATTTGAGACACGGAAACAACCACACCACAGGTAAATTATCATTTAATATTTTAGGGAACTGCTCGTTTATAGCATGCTTCTTTCGATCCCAGCGCCCTCCGTCCATGAACAAGCCCTGCACAAACACTCCCATTTCTGCCGGCACCTCCTCATAATCAACTTTGCGGACCTCAAAATCAAATATTAATAAATCTATCGGAATTTTCTTAGCTCTAGCATAGTTCTGCACTGAACCCGTAAGAAAAGCCTGTGTAAAGAAGAAACCTGATAGCCAAAACGTAGGTGGTTTCCCATTGTCATACCAATATTGTAAAGCTTGTAAACGTTCCACGAAATCGGCGACGTAGCTTGGCAAAGGTTTCAAGCTAGGGTAGGATACCTTCATCCAGTTTGCTGGTACTCTCCCGAGCAGCATTGAATTCGCTTGATTGTCTAAGGCGGGTGACATAACAATAAGGCCTTTGACTGCTTTTTGCAGGTCCATTAAGGAACTTTTAATTTCAGCTAGTAATTTGTTAAATCTTTCCATTTCTTGTATGAGTACTGTATTCATGGATTCATTGTAATCGACAGGATATTTTTTCTGCGATTCTTCAACATCAAACGGTTTGGGAATCTTGGATTGGATTTCTACAGCCATTTGTACCAGCAGCACTTCGGTGTTGGCACCTTCACTACTGCCGCCTGTACCTTCTACTAAGACCAGAGCCGCCGTTAGAGCCATAGAAATAGTATAATCACGTGTAATTCCAGCATTCATATGTAGTCCGTACACGTCCGGAGGCGGGTTTATCGGGACTGTTTCAATGTGCTTAAGGTAATCTTGGTATTCACATCGGCGTGGGAGCCCATACTGAGCTCCGATGTCACAAAACAGATAGTTGGGATCGTTCACGACACCTTCATTCACATAATTGTCCAAAATTGTTACAATTAATCGTCGGTCCCAATCATCGGTTACACGTCCGCCGTAGTTACATTCTCCGGTTAAATATTTGATTGCGACGTATTGGATCTCTTCATATTGATTCAAAAACAATTGCAATTGCATCACGGAAATTTGGAAGTCAGAGTCATTAAAACCATACTGGATATTCCATCCCAATGGTCCAAACTTTTTTCTTTCTTGGACAACAGCATGGAAGAAACTTATGCCATATAGCAGTTTACTAAAAATCTTATCTTTACCCGGACACCCTTCATAAAACTCTGGTTCTTTAACGGGCTCAGATATGTATGAACGATTCAAGTTGTGCTGCAAACCAGTGGGAGGTTCGTTGGTCATTTTTACCCCGTTTTGTAGAATCGACTGCGGGAATCTATCAGAAGGATAACTGGTTAGCCACAATCTAAAGCTGAGATCGGTGTTTGTGAGGTCAAAACCTTCGATAAGTTTTTCCAGAAACGGCATCCAAGAAACAGCTAAATGACAGTTCTGTAAACACACCCATCCGCCTTCATTCTGAGCGCGCTCCATCATAGCTTTCGCGATAGGACCTTGTCCTTGACCTAGCGATATAGAGTTGAATCTATTGGCGTAACCCATTCTCTCACAATATTTTATAAGTGCACCCATAGGGTCCGATCCAGGAGATAATATGAATATTAAAGGTGCAAGACAGTTGGAATCTCCAAATGATTTTCCGATATCAAACGGAGGCGGCGTTATGAACTTTTTGCCCATAATTTTTTCAACGAATTCAGCTATTGCCGCTGTTAGTTTGTCAGGTCTTAAAACTCTAATAACTAATAGTTTTTGAAATTGCGTTAGTTTACTATCCCAAATACCAGGAAATGTTTGATGGTGTGGTTCCATGTCATCATAGACTTCTTCCCATTGACGAATTTTTACCACGAAATCGTCTTTGAATTCCTTAAAAACAGATAAGAGAGATAATCGACAAATTTCATCCCAACCTCTGTCTGGTAACCATTCAACAGGCTTTTTCAAGGGGTTCTCAATTGCTATTCCTCCAGTAATAAGAAAGAGGTGTTCATCTTCTGCCATGTCACCGGTTGACATTAACATTTTCGCGCACATTATGAAAGAAAACATTAACTTGTCTTTATCGAAAAGTGATCTACATACATTACTGTACAAATTGTAAGTAAACGTTTCTCTTAAGAATTTAAGCCTTTTATCCAAGTCCTTAGATTTGTTAGCGTTTTCGATCGATATGATATACAAGTTGATAAACCAAGTAAGCGAATATTGGTACATTGGATCGACATTAGGTAATTCCGTGACACAATAATACAAAACCGCGGAGTGACATGCAATTGGCCTGTATCCATGTCGGAACTCCTCGATTATTTTTTCCGTTTCCACACTAGCTTCTTGCTTCTTCATTATGTCTATTGCTAATAATTTAGATGAGTCTAAAACTTCAATGGCTGTTTCATCTTCCAGGATATCGCCTTTTGATTCTTGTAATGTACGTAAAATATCGTCTTCCACGCCTTTTAATGCTGCTTTATTGCCTGCCGATTGTATAATAAGTTTTTCACGCTTTTCTTGTAAATCTGGTCTCTCTTTTGCAACTACGATGCCAAGTAGTTGATCCTCTAGACCGTCTTTAGTGAGAGCAAAATTAATCAACGTGACTTTGTTGAAAACTTCAGGTAAATAATGAGGATTTCTAAGCTTTGTAGTCATGTAAAGTCTAAAATTAGGGTGATATTCTATAACGTTCTCCCCGAGAGCAATAAATTCTTTGCCGGCTTGTATATAGGTGTTCTTCATTAAAACTGGATCTAATGGTGCTTCTACATCTTCGAGTATGCAGTCGATTAAGGCAGGCTTTCCGTACTCAAGACATGTTTCTATGACTTTCATGTAGTTACCATCGACGAACTTAAGAATTTGTAGATCATTAGCTTTTTCCATTACTTTAATCCATTTGTTAGCCTGACCTTGGGGATCCACCAGTAAAGACCATCGCATAGAGTTATCTTGTATAATCCCATTATCAGTTGAAAACGAATCACGTGGTAAACCGGCAATATACCAATTTTGAATTTTTATATCTGTACCCAGCACATCTTTGAAGATAAACACTTTAGAATGTGGCATATCTAGTTTTATTACCAGCTCGCGCCATCTGTCTATGTTGTGAATTCTGACCGGTAGCGTATATGGAGCTAGATAAGCAATAATGCCACAAGATACGAGAATGTCTCCCGCTAAATTATCATACAAAATTTGTAAGTTCTCAGCAGCTTCAGTCCATCTTACTCTTTCTCCTCCTAATCCACCAATCAACTTTTCAGCTCTGTACAATTTATCTATACAAAGTTGTACTTCATCTTCAAGGGCCTTTTTCTTTGCATTTGCTTCTTCTAATGCTTCGTTTAATTCTGCCAGGCGAGCTTCCAAACGTGCTACCATTGCCTTTTTTTCTTCTAAAATTGCCATGGTTTCAGCAAATTCTTTCTCTGCAGCGTTGAGCGCAGCTTTTTTTGGCGCTACAACTTTAGCAACTGCGTCATACATGTCCATAGCGATGATCCATTTGCATAAGCCTTCTGCGGCTGTTGAAGCTTTAGCAATTATGTGAGGTTTAAAATCCTTGTGTGGCAAGTATTCTTTTCTAATTTTTTTCATTGCCTCTGCAGGAATGTTATCTTTATCAAAATTTTTTAATCCCTCTAGGAATCCCATGTCTCCTAAAATCCTTTTACTTGGTCCCCAAAAATCGAAAATCTTTTTTCCGGGGTTAGCAGGGTCAGGTATTTTATCAGGTGGAACACCTTTTATTACACATACGGCAGCCATTACTAACTTTACAGTAGCAGGAGGATTTTTCATAGATTTTACAATCGTTATATCAGCCGGTTTTAGTGTGTTCAATGCTGATATCGCATCTTCCAGAATGGGTAAAGCGAGAGCTAAATCAGCTTCACAGTCCTTTTTCAGTTCCTGAGCAGAAGCAGCTTGAACGTTTGCAACTTTTTGATCCTCTTTAACTTGAGCTGCTGCTTTGTCAGCCACAGCAGTTTCTGCTTCAATCTCTTCCATCATTTTTGTAGATTTTGCAGCCATTATAATAAGTTGCGGTTTTAAGGCACTTAAATCTTTCTGCATTATACCTACTGCTTCCGCAGCTTGACGAAGTTTGTCTAAGCCATTGGTATATCTGAGTTTTGCTGCTCTCAGCTCTCGTTGTTTTTTGTTGGTCAAAGAGGTAAATGATTTAATTAAATCTAAGTATGACGCCGAGGTTATGTAGGTTTTTCTACCGTAGACGATGTAAAAGTTAGCAGATACTTCTCTTGCATCAACATGAAATTGTTTACAAGCTATTACTGCTGCGTGTTTAACTTTATCTGGTACGTTTACTTTGACCATGTAGTAATTAGCTACCATCTCTAAGGCATCCTCAGGCCAACTATCATACCAATCAATAGTGCAGCAGTTTACAAGAGATGGATACAATCTTAATCTTGTTCTGAAAGAACTTCCTATGGGGCTAAAGCACAAAACAATGTGAAGTTTGGCCTTGCATCGACCAACGAAGAAGGAAAGAATCTGCAAAGGACTTATATCAAGGTTCCTATTCCCTCCTTGGGCAGCCAATCGAGCTAATTCAAGAATTTCTTGCTGTTCATCTAAACCATATAAATTAGGTACCTCTCCAGAGTTCAATAGACTGTCTAAATTTTGTATAAAGGTTTCCAACTTGATTTGACTTTCAGTAAACAAAAAAGTTGTATCTTTGTTAAGGCCACCAGATTCGCGTAAAACCAATTTAATATCATCACCCCAGTCTTTTAAACTGTAGGATTTAGTTATTTCTGGTTGAAAGCATGATTGGCCTAAAATGGTGCTAGCCAAGCGAGTGAGTGACTGTCTTCCTGACCCACCTACCCCAACTAAAAGAGCATTTCCAGATGGCATACATAGAAGTCTACAAATTTTAGAAAGATGTTCCAGAGCATAATCAAACAGTACAATATTCATTTTAGCTTTGTGCATTGAATTATATTCTGCAAGCATTGCAGTTGCCACATTCAAGACTACTTCTCTAGAAGGCATTTCTTCATAGCGCCTCTCCCCTTCAACACTGTCTGTGTCCAAATAACATCCAAACATCATTTTTTTAACAGTATCTTGAGTAACCTCCTCTTTTTCATTTTGATACGGATCCAAAGCCGATTCAATTGTTTCTCTCATAAATTCACGGGTAGCTTTTTTCAACACATCAAAGAACCAGGCTCGGTCTGGTTCATCAACAAGTCTATCATAAAACACTCGCATGATTTCGTGGACCCACACTCTCACAAAAGTTTTTTTATTATCAGCTGATTCTTTACGTAAAAGAGCACATCCTTGGATGACTCTTGAGAAATCTCTCAAATTAAAAATGTAATGTGATTTTGCTGGAGTAGGCCGCAGACCTTCAGTTGCTTGATCGTATATTTCCATTGTTGCAGCTACAATATTAACAATAGTTGATTGAGTATCCTGACCAAACCCATTGCGTCTCCAGCCGAGTTGTAGGAGTGAAATAAATATTTTGGTCATACTATCTTTAGAAAACTCGTTGATGGAGTATATGTTGTAGTGACGTAACATTCTGGGATATATCAATTGTCTACTTCCACCCACAGGTCCAATGGCCCCAAAAAAGAATGTATCATATATAAACAGCTTTTCGGTGGTTTTAAGGTCATACCAATGTTTCTGATCAAAATACAATCTCAGCAACTCTATTGCTGGCTGCGCTCCATAAACCTCCTTTGCGGGCATGTTCATATCGTCGATGAAAATAACTGCTACTTTTCCTTTCGTCGGTCCATACTGATTTTTTCTTCTCTTTACCAGTTTAGAAATGACCAGTTCTTGAGTTTGATTAGCTGAAGTAGTAGTTGTAAAGGTTATAAACCCCGGAGTCATCTTCTCCAGGTCAATTTTCATTAAGAAGTTTTGAATATAAAAGCTTTTACCTGTTCCAGTAGGCCCTATCAATAAAAGTGGTTTCTGAAATTTCGTATGAAGCTTGAGAAGAAACGTATACTTTGCAGTATCTAATGTGGGAATAACGGTTTGTAAAAGATTAATTTGCTCTTTAACTTCAGCAGATTTAACGAATTCCGGCCACGGTTTCCAGAAACCTTTACCCTTGTATACGTAATAATGATCTATGACTGCACCGTCTGCTGGTATAGATACTTCCATTCGATCAATGTGATCTGGAATACCTTTATCACCTCTAAAATATTCTTTGATTAATTCATCATATTTGTAACGCGAATCTACATTCAGTATACCTCCTACTCCCCAGACTAGAGCTGTCATAAACGAGGCTAGAAACCAAGACCTCGTAAATCTTGTGTCCTCTTCGCCTTCAATCGCATCGTCCATTAGCATTTCTATCAGTCGTAGCGTACTAATAACCAAATTCACTTCACCGCCTGTTACAAGCTGCGTGCAAAACTTTCTGACATAATAAAGTAGGGGTACTAATAACCATTCCAACATATCGTGAATGTATTCTTCATTCTCTTCGTGCCAAATGGGATTTAATGTATTAAGCCATGAAACATAAAAGGGTTTGATTCCAAGAGAAGAAGACTCCATGTAGATCATGCCACATCTTGATACGGTTGCGGGTGAGGCTTGCGTAAGATCCATCACTTCAAAAATCATGGACATAACGCTAGACATAGCCATGACTTCCCCTGACGTAAGGCATAACTTCTTGTTATCATCTAAAACAGTATTCATATTTTCAATCCATACAGCATCTACGGGGCCATCGAACACAATCCATTTTTTTACTGGAGTGTCTTCTGAAGCGAACTCTCGGAACATCGTCGCTACGATACCATCGGTCCATTCATACGAGACAGGGTCAAATGCACCGTAAAGCTGACCCATAGTCACGGCCTTTGGGTTTAACACCTTGTACGTACTAGCACATCCGCCTGGCTGGCCGCGTTCTTCCATTAAAGTAAGAGCCTCAGCTAAAACTTTTAATGTAGCAGACTTACCGGCGAATGGATCACCAACTAACATAAAACCGTGTCTAACGATCATCATTTCAAAAGTTTGAATAATTTTTAATAAATAACAGTCTTCTGGCTGTAGGTTATTTAATTTACAACAATCGCGGCAAGCCGTCAAAAAATTTTCATAGTCCGGTTTAGGCAATGTTATTCCAGGAAATAAATCGCATATGATACCTTCAAACAGCGGGACATCAAAAGATAAAAATTTGGGCAAATTGACATCCGTGATCGATCTTAGTAATAAAATGTTTTCTTCTTCATTCGGGAAACTTCTCTTTAGATTACCAGCCGCAGACAAGACAGTCTTTACGGCTCGCATACCATAGTCATAATGGTTTTGGGAGGATAACTGTTCCGAACACAGTCTATACGTGGTTACAATTTTAATCGATAATGTTCTGGCATCTACAAATCCGAACGAATACAGCGAAATTTCGCCTATCATTGCGTAATCCGGCACCATCATAGCTACTGTCCGAAACAATACCTTCAAATTATCAGGCAGTTCTGAACGACCTGCGTAGCCGGGATTCATTGTGATGCACACGTAGCAGGCCGGATTTAAAGTCAAGATAGTGCCTTCAAAATCGAATGTCTCCAGATGTTGCCTTACAGCTTGAACAATACACAAAATTTGTTGCGCAATCACAGATAACACTTCTACTTCAATTCGATTGAATTCGTCAAAACAAACCCAAGCTCCACAAGATGCCAACCCTTTGAAGAACTTACCCATAGCCTTGTAATCTAAACCATCGGAGCAATTGAAAACTACACACTGCACTGCTAATGCCTTTGCTAAGTCCTTTGTAGTTTCGGTTTTGCCTGTGCCCGCTGGGCCTTCAGGAGCGCCGTTCAAATGTAAATAGAAAGCTCCTATAAGGGTACGATAGCACCTATCTGTCAGCGGAGTAATAACTAATCGATCAGAATTTCCTAAATATTCGTATGCAAATTTAACGGTCGCATTGATTATTTTGACCAATACTATTTCATCTTCCCAATAATATCGAAGTTGGGCTAACCATTGAAAATCAGTCACTTCCGTCACATTTTTTTGGAGCAGATCAAATATTACATCTTTAGCGTGTACGTCGATAACAATGAGCGCCTTGACTGTGATGCTGTTAAGTTTAGTTAAATCAGTTCTTCGTATTATAGCAACAGTTTCATTAAGTTGTTTAAATAATCCAACATGAAATGCTTTTAGTTCACTTATTTTGTGTGTATTCAAAGCTTCGTGAACGTCTATACCCCAATAAATTTGGGAAATACACAATACAACCATTCCTTCCCATGATAGAATCCAATCCACACGCCCTATACCTGCATAATCATAATAGGACAATTCTGTTTCCATTTTCACAGCTCTCAGCATTTGTTCTTCAACTTGAACTAACCATTTTTCAACAGAACCCCTTGCAGCAGCAACACTTATTATCTCTAAGAAGTCCACCATTTCTCCTTCCATTGAAATCATCGTTGAGATATTAAATTCGGGGTCAAACACCAATCTATTGATTCCTTCAAAACATTTCTTCAAATGGGGTTGTACTTTTAATGGATTTTTAGTTTCAGACAGAATTTCTAACATTTCATCGTTAGACAAAAAGAAGAATCTGGGGAAGTACAACCGCTTCTTTTCTAAATAGTTATTAACCCCGTCGTTGATCTTTTCCAAGAACGCTGAAGCTGCTCTCATTTGCTCTAGAACTCCAACGTTTCCAGCAATTTCTAGCGCATGAGGATCTTTATCAACACAAGTCATGTACCGACGATAAATATTATTGACTTCAACAAACATCACTCCTTCTTCAGGCATTTGTGCAACGATATCTTTTGAAGAGAAAATCGGTAAGAGATATAACCATTGACTTTGTACTTTACCCCATTCATCAATGGTTGCATTGACGCGTACTATTTTTTCATACCATGCCTTTACCTGTGCTTCGAATGGTTTTACAAAAGCAGACCCTCGCATGCCGATTGTTTTGACAATATGGTCATCTAAAACGCTTTGAATATCATCAAGCCCTGACAGAATATTGATCCCCGTGTCTTTATATGGGCTCGTTTTGAAGCATATATCAGTCCATTCTGACGTCATTTTGTTTAAATTGGTAATTAGCGCTAATTCCTTGGTGGCTGCTACACTGATGATATCATACTCATCAATTTCATCCCAAAGATTAAAGTTAATGATTTTTCGCAGAGTTGTGCCAGCAGTTGGTGTTAGATCAAAACCGGCGATGATGCTCATTTCGTCCCAATGTCTCTGAAACAGCGCAGGATTGCACATGATATGAGCCATCTGAACATTAGGTCTCCATTGCTTCAGTTCAGTAACCGCTTGAGCGCATAGTTTCATAGGTGCAGGCATCTTATTCATGTCCGTGTCGTCGATCGAACCCTGGAAACGTTTTTCGTTTCCTTCTGCTATCTGTTGCTTAATTTTTAATCTATAGGTTTTTGAAACTTTTAAAAATTCCTTGTAATAGGTGTCATGGTCTAACTCTATTTGTTGGTGATCCATGTATTCGAAAGGCCCATCCATCCAAGTGTAATAACTGCGTTTCCATTTGTGTAAATTATAGATGAGGTTGTGGAATGGTATCACAAATTCTTTGAGTTCCTCCAAATCGGGATAGTTCGTGGGGGGGAATTTGAATGTACGTTCTTCGTGGTTGATCCACTCTACTATCTTGTCACACTCAGCTAAACGCAAAACCAACTTTCTAAGGTATTCCAGATATTCGAGGGTACAGTTGACATCATCCATTTCGTTTAAGAGTTCTAGAAATGGTGTCATTTCAGTGACTTCTTTATTAATAAACGCTATCTTGGCTTGAAGATTTTCTTCCATTTCTGCTTTGTAAGTTTCATAGGCAGATGCATTTCTTTCAAAAATCGGTTTTATGTCCGTAAGCCAATTAACGGTTCTCGTATTAGATGCCACATGTTCAGGAGACAAAACAGTCATCTCTAAGAGGGCGGATATTATGTTAATTTGTGACATTATTCTCTCTTTCAAATGCTGAACTAGAATAGTCTTTGCATATAAGATATATTTTCCTTGTTCGATCAACTCCTCTGCATTTTCAGGCTCTTTGATTGCTTTGGCAGCAATGACTTCGAATTCACCACATATGCTGTCATTTTCTGCTATATGAGTTGTGACTATCCCATGAATGATGTCGTTCACAAACTCCAGTGCCTTTGCTTTTAATCCGTCTACCATTCGAAGTTGGCACACTACAGCACAGTTAAAATATTCATTTTCTAATACTGTTGTTATGTCACCATCGATCTCTTGGAAATATAATATCTTTTCCCGAGCTTCTTCAAAACTTGGGGCCTCTGCAATGAACTTGACAACCGCTTCTTTGGCTGGAGCTGCATATAACATGCAGTATTGTTCTCTCAGCTTATTTACGTAATCGACTAGCGGTTGATAGACTTCCTCCAATTGCTTTTGCAGTCTCTCATGGCCGTCGTCGTGCAGCCACTCGTTGTACTGCACAGGCAAGGCATCGATATCGTACGGTAATCGTAGATATTGTTCGATCGGCATGAGTCTTTGCGAAATATGAAATATAGCATCTGCAATGTTGTGGAACGTCTGATACACAGTTTCAAGAGGTGGGTCATAGAAAAAATCATCGTCAAAATCCAAGTCAATGTTTAGAATCTGCACACTATATGGGTCTTTGAGGAAGTCAATGATGGCATCGAGCGATCTGCGCATCAGTTCTTGTATCGCCATGGATATCATTTTGGTGGCACATTTCACAAAATCGGGTATCTTTTTCGGTCGCATACCTCGAAGACATCTAGGATTCTTCAACCATTTCACGAGTATTGCATACCAAGTGCTGGAGACGAGATAATCGGCTTTCTTAATCTGATTCAAAATCCGCGTTTCAAAAGAGGTCAGCGTCATCGGACCTTTATCCCTGTACTTCTTTATGTCGATCATATAAGGTGGAAATACCTTCTCTGAAGATTCGAGAATCAAGCGAATGAAAGGATGTAGGAGGAGCGATCCATCTTGCAGCCTCTTTCTGAACTTCATCATTCTTTCATGGTTTTCTGTGATGCCGTTGTATTTGAAGAAGGATTCCTGGTATCGAACGCGCGAGACGCCCGGCTCGTCCCTGATCACGAGTCGAACGGCCTGGTGATGCAGATTCTGGTTCCAAGATTTCTTTGTTTCGTTGATGAGTTCTTTCGTGGCGGTTGGGAAGGTATTGCGAAGCTTGGCTGGCACTAGATGGAGTATTAGGTCTTCCCAGGACTGAAGCATTTCAGGCGGCTGGAGTTTTTCGGCGCATTCTCGTATGATGTTTATATGTCGGCCTTGTGTTATTTCGAGTCTGTCGCGTTCGTCTCTAGGAATGGGAGGTCGGGCAATCTTAACTTTTCTTTCTGCAGCCTTCTCTTCGAGAATTTGTCGAAATTTCTCTTGTTTGTCCTAAAAATTGGACAAGTATGAATTTAACAAACAGCAAATACCTAGGTCTTATTCTTCAAAGATTCTTAAGGTAAGGTATGATATTCCTATACATAATAATCTAGATCTTTATAGGTGTACCATAACGTACCTTGATCCTGTTGTAAGGAGGGAGAGGCTTGAAAGGCAACTGTTCCATTCTACTGGTGTCTGGCAAAGGCCGCATGGGCGGCACACGACATCCATTCTTGGATTGAAGCAGCTTCCGCAGCTCACTTTCATTCATCTTATAGCTCTTCAAATAAACTCTGAATGAATTAAAACAAACATATTTCTGGTATCTCTGTGACGGAATGTCAATAAATAAAATTTGTTGCTGCCATGGCAACGTGAGGGTTGTTTTTATTGTATAATCATTGGGTTGTTTCTCTGTAATAAGGTCATACTGTTTGGGACAAAGAGGATACAATAACTACGGCAATGAGTATACAATATTTCATCAATTCTTTTTCACTTCTTCCACTAGTGGACAAAAAATGTAAGTGAAGAGAACATCAATAACATCTTATTCCCTTGATAAATATTACATAGATAGATATTTTTTATTATACATAGAAAATACCCAGAACACCCGGAGCAAATATTTTCAGATTGTACAAACATTAATTCCAAGGCGGCAATCGAACCCGGAACTTCCTGCATCGCAGGCGGATCTTCACCCGCCGCGCCACATCGCGCATCGGTCGCCCAGCGATAAAATAGATATTTTTATTATACATAGAAAACACCCAAAACACCCATATAACATATTTGTAGATCGTACAAACCCGAGGCGGGACTCGAACCCGCAACCTCTTGCGTCGGATCTTCGCCCGCTGCGTTAACGTCAACTAGGCTTATAATAAGAGCATGTTTTACGAGCCAATTAAAAAATATTATGGGTTTACTAAACAGGTACCTACTATCTATTATCATCATCAGCCTATATACGTCCACAGCTGGACATAGACCTCCCCCATACGACGCCACAAATAGCGATCCTGAGCCGCCTCCATCCATCGACTCCCTGCGACCGCTACGATGTCGTCGGTCCATCGAGTGGATGGTCTCCCATGTAGGGGGGGATTTGCCATAATCACCACGCTTGGCAGGCGTATTGGTGATCGCAGTGTTGGTGTTTAAAAAATACTCAGAAGGAAGCTGCTGCCCTTCCTCTGGTAGGTTCCCTCAGTCGGCTCTTACGACATCCACGGGTTGAGTTGGAGGGGTCGATATTCGTACGCGGCGGCCCCACGGCACTATCTATATAAGATGAAAATGAAAGACCGTTTTAAATAAATGTAATGTAATATTTGCACAAATGTACATAATACAAAGTAGATTCCGATTCCGTACCGATATTTAACGTTTCAGTTTTTACAAAACTTCTCCTTATAGCAATTTATTTACACACCAACCTACGTTTTAAATGAATAAGGAATTTTCTAATGGATTGTAATGTGATAACCGGCCATCACCGCACGAACAAAATAATGATCATATTAATGTGAGATTAAATCGAATAAACGGGGGAACATAAAATAATGAAAAGGGTTGCCTGGAAGATATCGTTTTTTACCGATAAGGCCGCGGTTGTGACTTCGAAAAACCTGTGTGAATATCTACAATCAGCGTATTATCCGTCCATGGGGGGTTATACTACCTTTAGTTTTAATATATTCGAGTTTTCTTAGTTTCTATATCTTAAGGAAATAATGAGTTATGAATTTCGTTTGTTCGTGCCAGCGACCGCCAATGACGACACCGCCTAAAGCCCATCACAGACGTGGCTATAATATACATATAGTAATATACCGTGCTATTAAGCAAGCAATACACAGTATAGCTTGGTGACGTCATAGAAATATAAATTATAGCTGAGGGTGCGGTCACTCGAAAATTTGTATAGAAAATATATCGCACTATGCCTTGCTATGATTCATATTACTATATACATATATTATAGCTGTGTTTGTGAAGAGCTTAAATTATTTTAACTCTCTAAATTAGAGCACTGAGCTCCATTAGTATCGTATATTGTACCTATATTATGTCGTCATCGGATCGTAAAATGAGCCCTTTTATAGAATAGATAGGCCAATTGCAAAAACGAGCAATTCAAATGATTGCCTCTGTCGCATGTCGATCGTTCAGTGATCAAACTGATCAATCAACGTACAAAAATATGGCTAAACGTCACATAGCCATCTCGTCGAATTACATAAATTAATAAGGTCTTTCCAACAAATCAGCGTAGGTTTTGCAATCGGACTAGCCATTCTACAAACGGGCTGATTCTACAATCCGGCGGCGATATATAATATACAAGTACGCGGAGGTCATTTATCGACGACAGTTCGACAGGCCATTATGATTTTACGCCATTTTGGCGCCGAGCGCTTGCGTGAGCGGCGGCGTAGCCGTCCGTGGAACTAATAGATAAAGTTGTCGTGTTGTTTTGGTACGCTTCAATATATGAATTGTTAAACTACAAATGCGCGCCCTGTAATTAACGGTTTTTGGACTTATCATGTTTATACCAAAAGGCACAGATATAAAATATTCCCTCCAGTGTAATTGGTTGATGGAGCTCAGTGTTTGCATCAGTGAGTTATTCTTATTTAGGATAAACATGAAACAAAACAATATCATAAATTCTAATGAGTAAACAAATGTTAAGGAATAGGTAAGTTCTTAAGAACTATACAGATTTTGACACTATCCCCCTTATTCATAATGGTCTGCTAATTTAAAACAGCTGCTAAGCAGTGTTATTTCTCACTCTGACTTATGTCAATAGAAGAAGACAGAGCGAGAATTTGCAATGCTTTAAGTTAGCAGACCATTATGAATAAGGGGGTATATGTATAACAGCCGTATAACACTGACGTTTTGCGAGCGATTTTCACGAGGGCGGCGGCGCTAATCGCGGCGAGTACGTTGCGTGCCCGCGGCGCAGCGGCGTCGTCGTCGCGGTGGGCTCGCTGCGCACTCGCAACGCTTTAAAATCGCTCGCGATTCGCCAGTGTGATAAAACTCTTATCTTAGCGCTCATCCACACAGCATCCGTTTTACTCATAGACCTAGATTTTTTTTCTTTTACTGGATCCGGTATTTTCCCGTGTATGTAGTTGTAGGATCGAGTTCACACACCTGACAGTATACCGGATCCATTAAACGATTGTTATCAGACCGTTTTTTTACGGATTTTTAGCGTCTGGAAAAAATCGGATCCCGTAAACGGATCCAGTAAAACGGATGCTGTGTGTATTAGCCCTTATAGATTGTTTATATGTTTTATGAATACTGAGTTTCCATTATACAACAGTCCCCATTATACAATGTACCTACGAACATTTTACACAGCTGTGATATACACATCACAGCTGTGTAAAATGTTTATAGTTTATCTTAGTCGACAACAAAGTTAAAATGCACCATGTGGATGACTAATTTATTTATTAGTTAGGCTATA
The DNA here is from genome assembly GCA_947859395.1 of Eupithecia insigniata. Taxonomy (NCBI): domain Eukaryota; kingdom Metazoa; phylum Arthropoda; class Insecta; order Lepidoptera; family Geometridae; genus Eupithecia; species Eupithecia insigniata. Next base: position 1,209,787 of record OX402009.1, on the reverse strand, counting down.
TATTATTATATCACAAGTTCTGGCTCAAGAAAATCAAATTTTTCGAGATATTTTTTTTCACTACGTTTTCTTAAAAAAAAACAGATTTTTCGACTTAATCAGTCTTAATTCGATGTCGATAAAAAAGTTTTATTTTCAATCAAAATAATGGCACTAATGAGGATCTTTTGGGAACAATAACAACTTAAAATGTTTTTAATAATAACGTACAAAAATACTCTCTTAATATTCGCAATGACGAATGTTTAGTAGGTACAAAAAGGTACTAAAAAGTACTTGCTCAAACAAATAGTCGCACAGTTCAGTTATCTACATAAATAATTTCACAAAGCCTCTTTTTTTAAATCAGGAAAAATCCTACAGCGTTATATTTACATTTCACAGCGTGTAATGTGTAAAGCGATTACATTTTAACAGGTGACTTAAATTTAGATAAATTACTTAACTTTTTTTAAGTTTAGTAGATAGTGATGTGCCAATTTTGTGTACTTACTTAACATTTCCGTTATTTATAAAGATCCTATCCTATTGAACATAACGTAGGTACAGTCGGCTGCATTAAGATGTATACTTTAGTACTATGTCATACTAAAACTGTTTAGGTATTTGATAAGCTAAACGCAGTCACCAGCACGGCTATTCTAACTCAATCGAAAAGTTTCAGGGACTCGAAATCTGACACAAATCCGCGCGAAATTCAAATATTTCAGGTAGTTTTATTCCTTTTAGAAAGCAGAAAATATTAAAAACCGTTAAAATATTTGAATATCGCGCGGATTATTTGAATTTCGCGCGGATTTGTGCCAGATTTCGAGTCACGGTAACTTTTCGATCTAGTTAGAATAGCTGTGCAGGTAAGTCAAGTCTACATCGACATGGTACTAAATGTACATCGTAAAGAGTAGGTACATCTTAATGCAGCGTTTGTACTGGTAGATACAGTTATGTCTTATGAGCATAAAATGTACAGTCAACGCGAGAAACGTTGAAAAAGAACACCTTTCAAAAGCGTTCAAATTGTTTTTTTTTTAAATACACTATGCTGAGGTATTTTCACGGATGACAGATTTATCCAGATTCCATATACACGGAGCGCTGTGTGCGGAAAACACGGCATCCTCACCTCACCCCGCACTCACCCGCGTTGTCTTACGAAAACATTTCCCAATTTTCACTAGTCTTACAATGTTAAAAATTCAACGTGCCTGATTTATAAAATAGAAACTAGTAAATTTGTAGTTGGCAATAAAATGTACGCCGACATTTTCTCCAAAGAGTGCGGTGGAAACAAAATTAATTATTTGAACAAGCTTTTAATGTAGCATGTACATGTAAAATGTGATCCCGTTATGTTTCATTTTATGCTTAGCTGAATGCGCATACGTGTGAATGACAAGTAAGGGCGTTATCATAAGAAACATTATTGAGCTCAGCCCGTCACGTCGTCGGAAGCCTGACCATAGATCCACTGATGTAAATGACGCTATTGTCAATGATTTTCAACTTATTCACTCTTGATGCGCGTCACTCAACCTGGATATTCTGTCATCAATGGGTATTTTTGACGTTGACTGTACTTGTGACCGAAAATTTTATATAAAATATTGTTTTTTAAAATAGAGAATGCTCTGCTCTATTGTTTTTGACGGTGACCGTACTTATAGTGTAGTGTAGCATAGTTTAGAGCAGCTCAATTGATTTATTTTAAAAGTCCTTACATACAATATCACTTTAAGGTCTATTCAGATCTACGCGGTATTCGCTACCCAGAGCGCCAGCGAAAGTCGAGTACACAAAATACCCGGCAATAATTTATTGCTGCCGCTGTGGGTATCCAGTACCGCGTATGTGTGGATGGCCTTTACACCGCTCGCAGCTTTAGCACAATGAATTTATCAACTGGAACTGATAACAAACAAAATCCTACCTTATTTTTATCAGAATTAAATATAACTTCGTTTGAAACTGTGCTCAAACGAGAGATTAATATGAGCTTCGAAAAAAATTCTTGTGTTTTAAAGTAACAATCCTATCAGGTACAAAATACATATTTAGATCAATGTCTTTAAGCCCGAATGTTCTTGTAATATAGGAACGAGACTGATAACCTAACTAATCAATTCCATAAGAAAACTTTCATTATACATAAACATAACCTTGATCCGGAACGAATATTTGCATGTTGTACAAACATTTAATTTTGTTCCGTGGCGGGTGTCGAAAACCTTCCGAGACCCTAGTATGAGCTTGCAAAATACCAGAACGGAAGAGTTTTATAGTACATGACATAGTATTACTGGTATTACTACCGACATGACATATTAAAGGTGTCTTCTAGACCTTCGTGACACATCGTCACTTTCCACCAGGGTAAGATTAAGACCAAAAGTTCACCGAATAAACATTTAAAAAAAAATTGTACCACTCACTTGTCACAGAGTTAGGTACTATTGAAAAACTTGAGTTGCTGTCATATTTTGAAAGTGGCTGCACTCAGTATCTTGTAAGAGCGCTGCAAAGCGCTAAACGTATATGTTTTTTTACTTAAATATTTTTCTCCATCCCAAAGGTGCTTGGAAGAAATCGCTCCCAGCAATGAGCCCACCTTTCGTACCTTCTTTATTTTATATTTTAGATATTTTATGTAATCTTAGGTACTATAAAATGTTCATTCGTTCATACAGGAAACGAAAACTCATATTTTTCGCAAAACTCATACTAGGACTACAAAGTCCGGGAAACTTTTACTTCGCCACACAGGTCGCCAATAAGTTACCTTATATAATTTACACATAGGTCACATCTCGTAGGTCACGCCCGAAGTGCCGTGGGCATTTTGGAAGGTCATACACTCGCGCCGAGCAGTTTCTCGTCTGCTGAGTCCCTCTCTTCTTCAGAACCTGACTTCTCTTTCTTTATGGACTGGTATCTTACCTGGAAATATAAAATTATATATTTAGAAAATAAATAAATAATTCTACAGGTCCGAGTAATAATCAACGGACAAAGACTTTTCTCACTCTTTCTTAGAGAAACCTTCTGTTTTCTTAAGTGAGAGTGAGAAAAAGTGTGAAATATCATTTTATTGGCTCACTTTATCGCTGACCGTTATTGCGTAGAAGTAAAAAATAAGGTGCCTGTGCGGGGCTAGCGGTACATTACCCATGCGCAGCTATCCCCTCCGCGTATCGCTCAGCGCTAGACTAATAGCCCGGCTACACGCTCAAATATTTGTGCGTGCATGATTGCACAAACTAGTTTCCGCAAGCAAGATGAGCCCGGCCACACGCTCCATCTTGCTTGCGCAAACTGGTTTGAGCCCTCCCACACGCTCCATCTTGATTGCGCAAACTGTGTTTGTGCATGCATGTTTGCACAATTGTTAGAGCGTGTAGCCGGGCTATTACGTGCCTCTACTTTTATGTAGTAATACAGATGTATTAAAGATGCGCGACTGCGAATTATCAGACTATTCCAATGATCGACAACTACTAATTTCCTTATCCGACTTGAAAATTAGTAATATACTAATCTTCAAAGTCGAATGACGCCTACTAATTAGTAATTACTAATGCAATTCTACGAATTGGTCATTCATGGCTCCATAACGAATGAAATGAAGGCCGACTCAGGCAGTCGAACGAATGGAACGACGCGCGATAAATAACCAAATTAGTTAATTTGCTCTAGTCAGTCGAATCGTTCGAATGATTTGTCAAGTCAAATAGTAATGATTTGTCAAGTCGAATAGTTCGAATGAAATCATTCACAGTCGCGCATCTTTAAGATGTATTAATATGTTCTTTCATTGAATATGACAAAGGATACTTCCACTGCCACAAGTCAGGTAATGACTTGCTATTCACCGTGGAGTCTGTATTCACCCGTTTTACCGGGTACCTATTCCTAGTGTTCATAAATGAGGGTAGAAGAATAGCTCATTTGTATTTCATACCTTAGTTTTTAGTTTCGTGCTGACTCCTCTCGGATGGTACATCAGGAAGTTATCCGTTACCCAGAATATTAATATCTGCAACAAAAACGTGATTTTATAGGTCTACTGCTCGCGCCTTAGCTCGCATTTCATCGGGATAAAAAATAGCCTTAATGTTATTCCAGCTCCCAAATTATACCCTTACCCATTTTCAGCCCATTCTGTTCAGTAGTTTTTGCGCGAATGAGGAACAAACATCCATACTCACAAACTTTGACATTTATAATATTAGTAGGATTCAAATCGTAACTAATCCGGCTATTTATTGACTACCATTTACCCGGATGTCTTTTAAGGTGCCCGGATAAACCATAGCCTATAGGGACTAGGCCGGACACGTGATGGTCACTGTGGCGCGGGGGCGAAGGTCCGCCTGCAACGCAGGAGCTTGCAGGTTCCCCTCGCCACATCGGTCGTCAAATATATAATAATATTAGTATAGACATAATAGATAGCAGAAGCTAATAAACAATGGCGTGTGAATAAGGTTATCACTTGCGATAACGGTAATATTAAATTCCACTGAGAGAATAGATTCTGATAAGGGGTCCTCCATTTATCTGAATGCCGAGGCCATTGGTGTTTGTATTGTTGAAGACTATAAGTTACTGTATAAACACTGTGCTCGTAATAAACAAGTGGATTTCAAATCTTGTTGGCAGCACTGTACGTAACCTATTAGTGCGTCGAAGGGCAGAAAACTAATAAATGTTTCGTGGTTAGATTGTCTTAGGTAGATAATCAATCCTCTAAGACACAGAAACTGAAAAAGTGTTGAGAAAATCAGTCGGTCCAAGGTCCGAGGCAAAGGTCCGCCTGCGACGCAGCAGGGTTCGATTCCTGCCTTGGGACATATATTTGTCCGATCTGCAGATATTTTTCCAGGTGTTCTGGATGTGTTCTGTGTATAATAAAAAATATCTATCTACGTAGTATATTCTATTATGTATATCAGTTATCTAGTACCCATAACACAAGCTCTGCTTCACTTGGGGCTAGATAATGCTGTGTGAACTGTCCAACATTATTTATTTATTTTAGTCATTAGTACCGAGCGGTAACATTACTAGCGACTAAACATCTTTCGCCAACTTTTACCAGCGCCATCTAGTTACACAACAAGACTTACATTAACAAAGAATGGTATGATGAGCATGACGATGGCGAGCTCGAGCCGCGGGTCGGACACGGGCGACAGCCGCAGCACGGACAGCACGGCCACCACGGGCGGCAGGCGCAGCACCAGCGCTAGCACAGACTTCGCGAAGGTGGCTAGCGCAGCGTAGAGGATGCACTGGCATATCCAGGCTGAGCACATTGCTGGTTTACCTGCGGACAATGACGCTTTTAGGGATATGTCTTACTTTGAATTTCATGTCTCATTATAATACTAGCTGTTCCACTAGTAGTACAAGCTAAGCCGTAAATCTCACATCGGAATTTGATGTTTTACCAGGACAAAAAGTAGCCTATGTTACTCTCCATCCTTTCAACTAACTCTATGCCAAAAATCAAGTCGATTGTTTGCTTAGTTAGGGCGCGAAGGATGGACAAACAAACACACTTTCGCTTTTATAATATTAGTGAGGAATATATGTAAGTAGATAGGAGTTATCACAAACTTTGGGTGGTTTATCGCAGTTATATAATGATGATAAAGTAGACTGGTTTTCATCTCGTTTTGCGACAGCAGGGATTGTACCGAGCTGGCTAAAACTTGGTATTGTCATACCTAAAAATGGTACTTGAGCGGACTGCAGCTGCAACAGGTGTGTCTATTAGCACCATAAAAAGGTTTTCTAGCCGAAGCCCGGGTGGGTCGCTAGTTGATAAATATCACTTTTCTAGTTGATTGTACTTGCGCAGTTTTACTTCCGTGGCTAAGTTCACAGAGCTCATTTAATTTTGCTATCACTTTACCAAGAAATTGGTACATTTGACATCCCTGTGCGACAGATAAACGAAGTAGGTATTAATTAATAGACAAATATTTGCAACAAAAACCTAATGTCCATACTAAGTGCATTTTTATATTCTGAGATTCTGACTTTATTGAGGTTTTGTAACAAAAATGTGGTTCTTTATGAGCGACGGCGTTGTGTAGGTACCCGTTGGTATTTTAAAGACTGCTGTAGTAAAGACAAAGCTATGAATATAAATAACGTCGAGTTGAGCGAGCGGTAAATTTGGAGTTTAGCGAGGTAGGGATAGCAACAGAGACAAGAAAACTAAGACAACGGCGAGCGGAGATAGCGGCTGCATTAATTCGGCGATTAACAAAACAAAAAGACACCGAAAAACTATACCAGCGAGCAGAGCGAGTTTGATTTTTTTATTGTTTTGCATTGATTTATTTCTGCCTGAAAGGCCTAAAATATATATAATCTTTTACAAAAGGTGAGCAAATGGACGTGGCTTCCTAGAATAATAACATATCTACATAATAACTTGTAGGCATTCATATATGAATACAATAAACAATTCTACCGTTTATAGATTTAAGAACCCATTGTTTTGTTTAAATTATCATCTAACTAATCTAACGATACGACCGAAAGTTGGAATGTTTGTTTTAACGCCTTCACATCAAAACTACTGAACGGATTAGGCTGAAATTTTGCACAAGTTGATAAATAGGTACATCAATATGTTACAAGAAAAAAAAAGCATGTCTTTTGATCAGGAAGATCGCGTGCGATGTAAAGTATTTATCTACATAATAAAAGTCAAAAGGGCAAACTAACATTGAGCCTCATAACGACAGGGCAGATCAGTCAAAGAAGTTTTTATATGGCACGACGATAACAAATTTCGTCATTAAGTTTATTTTCGACACACGATCGACTAAGCTGTTTTTTATCATTTTAGATTTTACCTATACATTCTATATGTGTTATTTTAACTATGCAATAATTATAACTATTGTTTGAACATACAATAATATATTAATAAATGAACCCATTAATCGCAATTCTTTCGGTAGAATAATTCAATATTAACATCCATAAATTGTACAGTCTTTAAAATTGTCATTGCTTACCTACCTACAAGGTCCCACAGAACATGGTATAAAATCAGTCGTGTGCACTAAGTGTACCTATCTACCTACATTATGTGGGACTTATCACAACGTACATATTTATAAAACAAAGTCCTCCGCCGCGTCTGTCTGTCTGTTCGCGATAAACTCAAAAACTACCCTCCCCGACCTCCACCGGGTACGAATACCAGCTCCGTTTTAGCTTCAATTGAAATCCTCGCCCACATCATACAAAACCCACCCCCATATGCCACTGTTTCCGCTATACAGCATTGTGCGTATCGCTCTCCCGGTCTCCTGTAGACTCTCCGTCGACGATCGCTGCCATGCAGGCACATCCTAGTCTCGTCCGCGAACAAAACTCGGCTCCATTGCTGTATATCCCAATCTAAGTGATCACGAGCAAACTGAAGTCGGGCTTGTCGGTGGGCTGTAGACAATTTGGGTCCCGTTGCTGGCCTTTTTGTGGTCAAGTTAGCTTCTTTGAGTCTTCGCCTTACTGTCCACTCGCTGACAGTTCTCCCTCGAACTTCTCCGAGCTCCCGCTGGACGTCAACGCCGGTTAGATGTCGATTTCGGAGAGAAGTGCTGACAATAAATCGGTCATCTCTCGCCGAAGTGCATCGCTGTCGTCCAGATCCTGGTCTTTGGACTAAGTTTCCAGTCTAAACCTCTTGTATACTTTGGAGATACAGGACTGGCTCAGATGAAGCTGTCGAGCGATAGTACGGTGAGAGAACCCTTGCTGGATTAGGGTGACGATTTGAGCGGCTTCTATTGGTGTGGTTTCCATTTTCTTGTAATTCCAGTATTTTGAGTGACGTGATATATTGGACTGATGACAAAATTGCATAAATTCCCAGTTTTTATAGGGATTCAGGAGTTTGAAAAAAATTATGTCTTTTGTTTTCACGTTCCATGACATATGATGAACAATTTTTTCGCTATGATATCGAAAGAGTTTGGATGCTAATAAAATTATCTTTAAAATAATATACCACAATCTACAGTTTATTGCATGGAAACTGTAAAATATGGTCTGCAAAAACCAGCGATGAAGTGATTCCAGTTTATAGCTCGCAAGTGAAGATCAAAAATTATCGAAAAAAAAAATAGAAAAATAATTAAAAGAAATTTTGTATATACTTTATTGATGAATTAAAATTTTTATTACTCACTAATGACTCTATTTAATAAAAAAATGATTTCTTCCAAAGTAGTGGGTCTATTTTGTTAAAATAAAAACCATAATCATGTCAGATATGTGACGATGACGATAAAATAACAAATAACTCACAAACGAGTGGCTATCGAGACTTAAAGTTTAATTTTTGTATTAAAATTACATTTTTATGCTGTTTTTTTCCAATAATCACCAAAAATCTTAAAATTAAGCCTATAATACTAGATATTTTTATGACTTTTTATTATTGTCTATCATAATAGCTTTTAAATAAAAAAAAAACCTAATAGAAAAACCTACTTTCGGGGTTGCACTTTATCCAGGGACACACTGTATAAAAGTTCTCTCGCGTGAATACCAAAGTACGACATTGTTGTCGTACCATGTCATGTCATATTACTTAACTAGTTAAGCCATCTACATAACTTAATGCGTAATACCTCATTACGAAATACGTAAGTTCACGACGAAATAGGAATTCAAGGCTCAGTTTTCAATGCAATTGCATTACTTTATTTTCTAAGGCCGAGTTTTCAATGCAATGATTACAAACTATGTATGCATTTTTACCAAGAGCTAAATTCGGACAAAAAGATGCCTATGTTACTCTCCATCCTGTAAACTAACTCTATGCCAAAAATCAAGACAACTGGTTGCTTAGTTGGGTCGTGAAGGAAGGATAAACAAACAAATAAACACACTTTAAGATTTATAATATGTATTCGTTAGGATTAACCCTTTGACCGCCATAAATACATGACAAATCACCTGAGGACCCCTCGGCGCTGCAGCGCCAACGAATTTTGTTCATTTTGTACTTTGGAGTAGAGAACACGGGAATCCTTTTTCGGCGTGGCGGTCTAGGGTTAACGAAGCGATACCATATACCAAGATCACACGACACGCCTATGGAGTAGATTAAGAATGGTTCGACGACACTGCCGCCGGAGATACACTCGACTGAAGAGATGATGGGTTAATTAGGTACAGTCAACAATAAAAACACTAAACAGGGTCAATCTTCTAAAACTGTTAAGTTTAATTTGAGTTTTAAGGGCCATTAGAAGAGTCAAAGCTCATTGAAAGAGTATTGAAGGTTTTTATTTTATATTTGGGATCCTATTTCTTAGGTATTGAAGTGGTTTTCTGCTCATTGAATCCTATCTCCACAACATAAGGCACACATTTCTATTGCAAAATGTGCGCGACTATCGTGATAGAAATTCGATTCGTTTTCATGTTAAAGGTTTCATTTAGAACTGAAACCCTAAAATTATAATATTTAGTTCAGTACATGACTTTTATATTTGACTAGCTGCTGCCCGCGCCTTCGCCCGCGTTATATCGGGATAAAAAATAGCCCATATCTTATTCCAGATCCCAAACTATACCCATACCAAATTTCATCCCAATCAGTTCAGTAGTTTTGGCATGAAAGAAGAACAAACATCCATACATTTATACCAGGGACTGATTTGGTTACCCGTTCAAGGGTTTTCTATAGGGTTTTTTTGAAGAAGTTGTTTTAAAACCCTTTGCTTATGGGTTACACTTTCAATGAATAACCGACTTTTAGGGGTAACCCTTTCAAAACCCTTTCGACTGGGTTATCTATTGAAAGAGTTTTGGGTTTTAGATAGATTTGATAACCCCTACGTTTGGGGTTACCCTTTCCATCATTGTAACACGGTTACCCTGTGCATTACTAGGTACCTAATCCTAGGATTAGGTAGTAAATCATCATCATCATGAAGGTTGCGGGTTCGATTCCCTGCCTGCAGTCTTTCGCAGGTTGTCATACCACCTGGCCTGAAGCCGTCCTACACTACGTTTAACGAGTGGTGGTCTCCACTCAAGAACACGTTTACCCCAGTGGCTGTCGGTTCTTCGCAAGATACCTATGGCCGGCCCACTGCCACTTCAGCTTGCTAATTCTTAGAATGTCGATGACTATGGTTCTCTGTCCGAGGAACTTACCTATTCGTTACGTTCATCATTTAGGTACATTCCTATTCCTATCCTTCCGAAAAACTCAGGGCATAGCTCGCTGCGCGACTTTGATTGAAGTTCTAAGTCGCGCAGCGAGCTACGCCCTGAGTTTCTTGAGTGCTTTGAACTGCCGGACCAACCCTACTGTTTTATTTTAAAGTAAGTATACTACAAACTAATCTCTATTTGATTAGCGTAAGGGTGAAAATAATATTTTTTTATGTGTAAAGAGCGCCGCCGCGCCCCGACCGGCGCGTGTCGGCGCGAGCGGCGCGAACTCAAAGCGGGTTGCGGCACCTTTGACCTTATAGCGGCAAATTGTTTGATGTGCCGGTGGCAATTGTCTTAATTTTATTGTCATTCGCCACTTGGACTCGGAAGTAGGAACTAGGAACATCGTAGTGAGTTAAGTTTAAGTGAGTGAATGATGCCTTTGCCGAGAAGAGATGCCGTGCATAGATACTTTGAATACGACGCAGAAAACAGCAATAGCAAATGCAAATTATGCCGAAATTATATTAAAGTAACTGAACTATAAATCTTACCTACATGTATGTATATATATTTATATATATTTCCAGAGTAGGCAGAAGCAGAACTTACAGCCAACCCGATAGGTACCTTACCTACCTAAATGTAAGTAGGTTAGTACTTAGGTTTGAAGACCTCTGTGCCGCGGTGGGCGAAGGTCCGCCTGCGACGCAGGAGGTTGCGGGTTTGATTCCGGCCTCGGGACAAATATTTGTACCATCTGCAGATATTTGTTCAGGGTGTTCTAGTCGTTTTCTATGTAGGTATAATAAAAAATATCTATCTATGTAGGTACTCGTATTGTATTACCTGTATACCTATCAGTTATCTACTACCCATAATACAAACTCTGCTTAGCTTGGGGCTAAATAATGCTGTGTGATTTGTCCGGCATTATTTATTTACTTATCTTGGGGCTAGATAATGCTAATGTGGATTGTCCATTTTTAATTTTTATTTTAGGTAGGTAAGGTGTCTAAGTAGGTATTATTAAGGAAATTTCGTAGTAGTCGGTACCTAGGTGCCTAACTGCCTACCTACTTACTAACTTTTAGTGAGTACCTAGGTAGTCACATAAAGTAGGCAGGTACCTAATCTATGACCGAAGTAGGTAGGTACGTACTTATAATGTAGAATAGATATACAAAATATCTAGATAGGTTAGTTGGTACTTTATCTACCTATAATGTATCTACTAACCTACCTAGGTTAGGTACCTAGACCACAGATTAGGTAATCTTACTTCGCCTAGACTACCTAGGTAGTGTAGATTGCTGATAGATTGATGCCTACAAGAAACTTAGTAGGTACCTAAGAAAATAGGTAGGTACCTACTTACCTAAATTTAAGCTCAAGTTGCGTTTCAAGAAGTCTCGCGACTATAGGTACATATGTACATATATATTAATCTTTTCGCGGATCCATTCGGAAATCTGTATCCTTGGTAACGCACTGCCCGCGCCGTCGCCTCCTTGCCAGATTGACTGCAGTTGTTCGGCGACCCGAATTAAGGCTATAATTCAGCGAAATTTGACGTGGAATATTTGTAAACAAACCGCTCATACTTAAAATTACAATTTACTCTGTTATGTTATGATATATTTTAATACACAATTTAAATTCCTTGTCAATTTGAGATCGTTCCTTCAATAAATATTGCTAACAAATATAAATATCTAAAACTCGACGCCTAGCATGCGTCATGTACTTTTTTTGTTATTGTTTGTTTACAAATATTTCATGTGGAGTTTGGCTTGAACAGATCTCAGTATTTTCGGGATCCTCAACCGCACCGCCGCTGCCGCGGTTTTAAAAATATTTTTTCAAATCATTTGTAATTGTAAGTAGGTATGTATGCATTAGGCGCTCATTAGGGGAGGCCTATGTCCAGCAGTGAACTGATAAAGGCTGATGATGATGATGATGATGTATGCATACCTATCGAACAACGTTAGTCAGTGTTCAGATATTTAACTGAGTAGTCATTTCAACTGCAATAGAAATGATAATCACAGTGTAACACTAAAAACCATTAAAAACCACATACAATGAGGTAACTTCTTCAATCGGAAAGGGTAACCCTTTCATTGGGTTATAGCAACAATAGGGTAAAGGGTAACCCTATCGTTGCTATAACCCAATGAAAGGGTAACCCTTTCATTGGGTTATAGCAACAATAGTGTAAAGGGTAACCCTATCGTTGATATAACCCAATGAAAGGGTTACCCTTTCACATGTGTTTTATACGGGTTACCCGAATAAAGGGTAACCCAATCGAAATGCGCAGATCGATGAAAGTGTTACCCATTGCAAGGGGTTAACCCAAACTCGGGGTTGTACAGTCCCTGATTTATACTCACAAACTTTGTCTTTTATAATATTAGTAATATTATAGTGGGATTGTACAATAAATGATTAAACATACCATACTCTCCAAAGTTGATAAGTGGTATGTCATAAGTCCTGGCGCAGTACTGTGCCAACCGGATACCCGCCCAGATGATGAGGAGCCCCAGAGTGGAATCCAGCATGAAGTTTACTATGTACCTACAAAAATTAACAACATTTAGCAGCCATCAAATGGTTTTATAAAGCTATATTGAAAGCAGTGTTAAGGACAATTGATTTATAGACCAGTGTCAGGAGTATTTCTGCCCATTGTATGTATAAGAAGTACATTATATAGCACTCAGATCCCCTAGTACTATCCAACAATCCTATTCCATCCATGGTTGTCTGGTAGAGATCGCTCTCGAGCGATAAGACCGCCACTTGTAACTTAGTTTTAAAATGGTCTTTTTTTGTATTTCTGTTTCTTATCAATAAGTGTGCAATAAAGAATTTTCTATCTTCTATCTAGGTATCTATTATAATAATAATGTATGAGTAAGAAGAAATGAAAATCATTTTTGTATCAGTCGTTTTTGAGTATGTATTAATTTAATTGAAATAAATGGTAACTTAAATTGGTTGCACCCGCGATTATGATGATATAATCACGGGTGCAACCAACCTTATAGTATTCTGCCTGCTCCTTTGCGTTTGATGCTGATGCGGCTGATGATGATGATGATGATGATAAATAAATAGCTGTACCCTTAAAGGGTCTATGTACTTAACTCTAAGCGCTAATTACCACCTAAGCTACAACTACAATGTATATGTATGCAATAAATAGATATAAATCTAATCTAAATCTATTGAGCTATCTGTAGCTTGTTTGCAACAGTCTGCAGTTAGCTCAATTGTAAATACTAGTTTAATTTGTTTATATTATTTGATTGTTATTTTTCAGAATCAGAATCAATAACTTTATTTCCTTAGGCTTACAAAATAAGCACTTAGACAAGTCAAATTTTATATTATAAACATAGTTATTATTATCAAATAAAAAATAAGGTGTTATTGATATTCTCTTCACTTCAATTTTTTGTCCACTAGTGGAAAAAGTGAAAAAGAAACCACACACATTATAATATCACTTATGTGTCTAATACATGTTTATTTTGCCTATCTAAATCTAAATCTAAATTTAATGCAATTTAGATACATGTCAATATTTCTATAAAGCTAAACAGAACATTGAATTTGTTACATACTATTGACAGTGCGGAATGGAGCGACATCTGGTCAAGCATTAATTTTCTTTGTCAATAAAATCCAACTCATCTAAATCTACAAATCTAAACTTTTGATTAGGTACATTAGTCAGTAGATTTCCATAAGTCAACTTACCATGTGCATGGATTCCCTGTGAGGTGTGGTGAGAGCCATACATTTGCTGCATGTATGATGAGAGCCCCAAGCCCTTGCTTTGAGGTATCATAGAACCAAATCAGCCATGGTCTTCGAGCATAACGGGGCTCGCAAAATCTTTTCCCTAAAAGTTTAAGAGGCCTTTAAACAAAGAATGAAAATGCAATTAAGACTACAAACAAGAAACAAAATAAACAAGCTAGGTAGACAATACTTCTGATCTTGACTCTCTAAAAATAGGAAAGCCTAATTAGATTAAGTGTAAAATTGAGATATGTTAGTCCTTGGGTCAAGCATAAGTTGTTTTATAAGTAGAAAGCAAAGTAACTTCGGAGTCTATTATGGTCATAAATACGAAGTAGAGTTTGGCAACTCGCCGAACTAAGTCATTCTGCTTTACCTTCACCTTGGATAAACTTTCGCAATGGTTCATCTTACCAACTAAGCAAGTGAATGCTAGCACTGCCAGGAGGAACTGCAAAAACCATCCGTATGTGTCCGTGAGGGCATCCTTAGAGCAGTGGGGCTCCGACCAGTTGAAATAATAGTCAGAACTATTATTCATTTTTCATTTCTTTCAACTTCAACTTATAATTCACTGTATTCGATTTTGAAACATGCTCTACAAGAATTTATAGCTAGTGGAATTCAACTGAGACAAAGCAAATAGTTAAATCAATTAAAAATATTACTTTTCAAATAATAGTTCTATGACGACCGACCATACATATGTACATACTTTATATTATAATAAAATAAACTTGGCAAAATTTATGCAAAAATTGACGTTTGAATTGAACTGACGCATGACGTTTGCCTTGACTTGACTTCTTGGTTAATGGCTTCCTATTTTGATTGACTGTAAAATGTTGGCACCGAATGGCTCTGCATAGATTCTCAGTCTACGGGTCGACAATAGGACCAAGAATTTTATGGACTCAGCCTTTCAGTTTTACGCATGTCCGTTTTCACTAGTGTGCAGTTGCAGATATGTAATAGTGTGCATGACTAGGGAAGTGACTTTGCTGCCGAGCCGAACTGGCTTCGGCCCTAACTGGTCCGAATCAGGAAAATACATACATACAATACTTGAATGCCGATTTCATTCCTGATTCGTCCCATATTTAACAGGCACGTGTTAGTGACACATAACCTGATGCTGTTGCTAATTTTGGCCATGTGCGTGTCGGAATCGCGAACCGAGTATGCCACCCTAATTCAATGTACATGGTTCTACCAATCGAAAACGAGTTTCGTAAAACTACACATTTATAGAAAAGCTACGCACTTTTTTAGGGTTCAGTAAACAAAAGGTACCAACGGGACCCCAGTACTAGCCCTCCGCTGTCTGTCTGTCTGTCCATCTATCGGGCTTTATTGTATCTCATGATTCGTAAAAGGTAGACACTTGCATTTTCCATATGTATTTCATTTGCCGCTATAATAACATACTATCAAAATAAATATTAAAATTAATGGGGGCTCTACAAAAAACATGTCTTTGGCCATTTTCTGCACCACTCACGCAATGCAAAAATCTAAAAAAGGGTTAGTTTTCGCTCCACTTTCCGTTGCCTTAGTTTCTTGGTGATTTTGGGCAAGAGCCGCTATAAAACCTGAATTTTTTGCTCATCCTTCCTATTCCAGCGTGTATAGTCTAGAGCGCTAATTGACACTTTGAACTTATAGTCACGGGTGTGAAACATCCATCATTCAGCGAGTCTAATGGATAAGCTATAAGGACTTATTTTGCGTAAATTTGTAATTGTTTATATGTTGATTTTGGTCAAAATTTTACATCGGTGTCGATGTCATTTGGTAAGACTAAGAATATAATTTATAAAAAATAGGGGCACTAAATAAGATAACACATTACAATATTATCATATAGCTAAATGCGCGCGGCTTTGCCCGCATGGTTGATTTAACGTTGTTGTTTTTTGTTAATAATGTTTATATTAGTGGCATGGGCATTTTGATTGATGTATACATAGATATTTATATACTGTTAATTTTAAGGATATTGTATCGTTTGTGCCTTAATAAAAGAAAAATATAAACAAAGTAAATACCTACGAAAAATTTATATTTTAACTGAAATCAAATTACCTAACTTTTGGAACGAAAACTTCCGGAAAAAACCGTGTGAAAATAATTCCAGGTTACTAAAGTTACTATCTTGTGTATTTCTTGTTTCCTCGCACTTTGAGTTATATAAACTAGTTAAATAAATCCTACGGAAACCATAATGATAAATCAATAAATACTACATGCTTGAGAAGAGTGTGAAAGACACTACTTTTCTGTACGAAATCTTGAAATGGGACGAATCAGGAATTAAATCAGCAATCAATTTTATTTTCCTGATTCGGGCCAGTTTTGGCCGAAACTAGTGGGACGAATGCGGAATAACCCGAAAACTAAATTTGATGGTAAGCACATCACTAGCACAGACGCTAAATTTATCGTGGTTTTGGACATTATTTGTATCCTAGACTCATAGGAACACATGAACTAGATTGTTAAAATGTTGTTACTACAGATTTCTTGTAATAAACACAATTACTTTAACTTATATACTGAGGGATAAACTTACGCATGTAATGACAAATCCGGGAATTTCACTCGACCTTTTGTCCTTCTTGAAGGACTGTACACAGCGGAAACCGACATATTTTCACTTTTTCAACATAGTTTTAGGTAAAACGCAGTAATTTCTTAGAATTTCAATAAAGTTCATAATTGTTACCACAACTTTGAACTAACTAGTCAGTTCAGAGGTGACACGATTGACACTGACAGTGCAGTATAGCTATACGTACACCAGCTATCTCTTTTACTCATAGCTTGACTCCGAGGGATAAATAAAGATACATGACAACTATGGTGATACATAGTTAAAAGACCGGAAATTACTTATGCTACCTCTACCTACTTATTTCTCTATGGGTCGACATAATTCTACCAAAGTCACGTTTGCCTTGCCGCCCCGCCAGCGCCCCGCCCGCCGCCGCGTCAGCGTCATGCCGACTAGTATCTAGAAAGGGAGTTGCCAAGCGCTACTTTTAGTACTAATTTAATTCTACCAGTTTTCGCGGGAGGCGAGGTAGCACGGTACAGCAACATTTACATAATCACCCACACTAATGCAGAAAAATTAAGCGTCCTTATAAACCGCACACGCAAGTAAAAACTGCACACGCAAGTAAAAGCTGTACACAAACACAAAACAAGCACACAATTAAAGAATTACTGTTGTTACACAATTGTTTAGTTACAAACAACACAAAAAAATAGTGATGGGGTGTAAAAAGACCAATAAAATGAATGATATCAAATGAATGAAATCAGGGTTGTTCCAAATCATATACTTTTCCTTTTTTTATAGATTTGTAGGGCGTAATCTCTTTAACTACTAAACCGATTTTAAAAATTATTCTACGAATAGAAAGGTACACTGTTGTTAAGTAACACAAGGCTATATTCTATCTACGCAAGTAAAACCGCGGTGCGCTAATAGTTATGGTATGTACTTACATAATTACAACAAATATTACGCGATTATGAATCTTAGGGTTCTAACTTAGAACATCTTAGAAGTTCTAAGACTGAACCGATTTCTATGAATCTTTCATGAATGCATTTTTTTGATAAATATTTTGTTTCTTAATTGGTGTGGTGGGGTGAGAAAAATAAAGAGCAGGAGAAGAATAGCGGCTGTTAGCAAATGTACTGCCACAGGCAGATTAGTATGGCTACGAATTAAAAAAAAATGATATTGTGGTGTTTAATATATAATGTATATTACATAATTTTTACACTATTGGTTTTTAAAATGGACTAATTTATTGTAAATGTAACGTACGCATTTCTTTGTATCTGTTTTTTTCATAAGAAAAGAGATTCTAGTATCTGTATACTTTTGCATAACCAATCTTCCTAATTCCATATTGTGATTGACGAAATCATTATCATAGACATGTAGATCAATATTTGGAAATAAGTTCTTTCCTTGGAAATAGTTCAATGATTTTGAAACAATATTAATATCTTATTTCAGCATTAGGAGAATCTTTGTATTATAAATTGAATATAATATTCAATCATTATCTACTTGTACTGTATTGACATTTCAATCCACAGTCTATTTATAAAGAACTAGCTTTGCACCACAGTTTCATCTTACAAACTTCACCAGCCGTACAAAAAATCACGTTTATTTGTTTCTGCGTTCAAAAAGTACAAAGCAAATAGCAATAAACAAACGACACAGCACTACCAAAATTTTAAGGGAGCTCCATAAATCGATATGTTGAAGGCAGAATGACAGAGACAATCGCAGCAAACTAGTTTTTATAAACAGACACAAATGACTGTTAATGTGTTGTACCTCGGACTGCGTACGCTTGGCTACTCCCGTTCTGAATGCTCCAAGTAATGTATTCCCGATAGAGATCCTTTCCCCGTGTATCGTCAACTAATTTGAAATGATGTTGTATACCTACATTACGAGTCCAATACAGAACCTCCTTTTTTTAAATCGCTTAAATATGGGTACAAAAAAACACATGGCATTTTATTCATCCCATCATTCACTCAATCAATTTCATTCAACTAGTCCCCACACTACGCCTTCTACCAAGTAATTTATACTCAGAGAATCAGAATCAATAACTTTATTTCTTTAGGCTTACAAAATAAGCACTTAGACAAGTCAAATTGTATACTATAAACATAGTTATTATTATCAAATAAGAAATAAGGTGTTATTGATATTCTCTTCACTTCAATTTTTTGACCACTAGTGGAAGAAGTGAAAAAGAAACCACTAGCACATTATAATATCATTTACATATGTGTCTAATACATGTTTATTTTGCCTATCTAAATCTAAATTTAATGCAATTTAGATACTTGTCAATATTTCTATAAAGCTAAACAGAAATTTAAATTTCTTACATACTACTGACAGTGCGGAACGGAGCGACATCTGGCCAAGCATTAACATCATTGATGTAATCATCTATGGAGTAAAAGGCCTTCCTGTTAAGATTTTGTTTAATGTACTGTTTAAATTTTCGAATAGGGAGTTCAGTTGCTTCAGATGGAAGCTTATTATAGAAGCGCACGCCCATAAATGATTTCCATACCTTTCGTAATCTATATGTGTAATTTGTTCACTACACATTACTCACCTACACCCTCTACCAAGACGTTGGCGTCGTATTAAAACTGTCGCAACTGCTATTCCATTTGAATCTAAATTAAACAATATTACAAAAAAAAAATTACCAAAACATCACTTACTTGTGATAGGAAATACCGTGGTACCTTAAGTTTGATGTCTCTGATCGTCTTTTACACCGTAATACCGCACATTTCACCATTTTCACTGAGCACTACTTCGCGACACGAAACGACAGCTAATGGTCGCGGTTACGAGTGAAGTAGTTTTATATAACGTGTATGGCCATATGGCCGGCAGAGGGGTACGCCTTGCGTTGACATCTCCGTTCTTGATACTCTAAGCATGCCGACATTCTTTTGCTTGTTTTGTCGCCTTGTTTAGCAAAAAAAATTGATACAAAATTATCAGTTTCTATTTCAATACCGATCTTATAACATACCTATTCTATTCACGAAGTTTCTGAATCTCTGACACGACACTGGTTGAATTGGTAGCGTAAAGTAAGCGGCCGCCATAAAGAAGTTGAAAAATAATTGCCAACTGTCTTTGTCATGTCTTTGTCATCTTGACGCACAATATTTCGTTCAAAAACTACAAGTGACGATGCGAAATCTACCGAAATCTACCACAAACATCATGTCATTGACCGGCCGCCATTTTCTTCGTTTTTGTAACATTTGGAATTAGCTTGTTCAGTACACGAAAGACAATTTTTCCCCCAAAAATTCATTGGATTTGTACCGTTCAATAGTATTACTGAATCGCTAACAGGTAAGACAAATTATCTTATTATTATTTTTATAGCACGACGCTGTTTTTCGCTCTGTTCGACGTATAATCGATTTTCTACTAGAAGCCGGTGAAAAATACATGTTTCATACGTTATTTTAAATGAAATCCTTTGATCATTACATATAAATAATGAGAAAAACTCGCTGCTATAAATGAAATATCCTTCTAAACGAATTGATCTGCTATAAAGATATTCTTTTTACTGTATAACCTTGATTTCAACAAATTGTGAAGCCTTGCGTTGCGGTCGTGCTAGGTAACACCTTGTTCAGTTTTCCTACCGTACAATACTTGGTGATTTTCCATGACATAGGTTTTGTATTCTAGGTACATTTAGATTGTAATAATGTAATGTAGAATTTGGCAGGATTGTATTTCTTGCATTAGCTCGTGTGAGTTTCATTAAAATTTTACGTATTACCTATTGGACTTGCTCAGTACTTACCTATGTACCTCAAAACTTAATTGTGATTTTTACAAACAGGATGACAGATTTAGTAATTTGGCACAAAAGTCTAATCTGAATTGTGAGGAACCTATGTCAAAGTTAGAGAATAAAAAATGCATGCACAGTTGCTTACTAGATGCAAGCAGGCCTGAAATGTGTCCTTCTCAACAAAATTGCCAAAAATTGTGCTAAAGTAGGTATTTGACACACAGGTAAATTTTTGTTGGTAAAACATAATGAAACAAAATCTCATATCAATACAATTATTGTGTAGTTATCAAGTCCCCTTAACACAAGCTCTCAGCTTGGGGCTAGATGATGGTGTGTGAATTGTCCGGCATTATTATTATTTTAAGGTTGGAAAGTACAAATATTTAATTTCAACCTACTATGTATATCCTTCTAATATTATAAATGTCAAAGTTTGTATGTATGGATATTTGTTCCTCTTTCACGCCAAAATGACTAAACTGATTGGGCTGAAATTTCGTATGGCTATAGTTTGGGACCTGTAATGACATATAGGCTATTTTTTATTCAGATAAAACGCGGGCGAAGGCGCGGGCAGCAGCTAGTATATAATAATTTATTCATCTTCCACACTGAATCGTTCCAAAGTTACATTTAAATGCTGTGTTATTAAAGTTGTTGTTCATTATCTATTACAATTAAAGTTCAGTAAACTTTCAATTGGTAGAATAACAAAAGATAAACATTAAATTCTAACACAGTTATTAAACAGTCAATTATTAACCCTATACATAGCAAATAAGTTAAATTACTATAAATAAGTAACTGCTAAATGATGTAGAATAAATACCAGATATTCCTATACTTTTAAAAAGGCTGGCATCAATTCTCACTGTGTAAAATCTTTAAACTAATGTTTATATACATAATCCTCAGCAACATTCTTTTAAATAATATACCAAAAGGATTTATTTATTTGAACCTCAATTGATGAAATAGGTACCAAGTATAATATTGATATTTGTTGACTTGTCTGAGTGCTTATTTTGTTAGCCTAAAAAGAAATAAATTTATAATGGATTCTGATTCTAAAATAATCAGGTATTTAAGTAATCAACTAATTATAGTAAGGGACAGATGGTAATGTATTTGATGAAAAGGAATAAAAAAATTGTTTTCACGGAATGAATGTTTGTATAGAACTTGTTCAAATTAGTTTGCTCGGTCCGCCATAAAATTATTGATGAACTCTTTTATAGAAAGCTCAGCTTATTTACCAGCCCTATAGTCATTGGGAAAAAATTAATTTGAATGTAAACTTGACAAAAACTAAGAAAAACAGAACAGTAAAATCGAGGCAATATCTAAAAATCGAAAGTTTAACAACGCTTAATAAATAAACGCAGCGAAACTGACGAGAAATGAATGAAATACCTCATGAATTAAAGCTTTAAAAACAAAAAGTTGTTTTGAACTTCTGAAATTTGCTCAGATTATGTCTTAAACTATTTTCTACCAATATTTTTTAGATTTTGTAATCTCTATGTTCACAGAAAATATCTAAAATTCTAGAACCGAGTATATTAGTTTATTATAGCTAGTCTATGGGGTCCATTAAATTGAAGACATTTATTGCTTCGCGTGCGTCCACCGGACTTATATCGGCTTTTACGGTACCATTTAATTTAACCACACATGCAATACGTGTATTGAAGAAAACGTGAATCTAATTGTCGCCTCATCCCTACCGTGGTGGTGGGTGGCATCGATACCCGCCGCAATCGAAAGTAGAACGAAATAATTATATCGGTGGAGCCAGCCTAGGGGGCAGTTGGCTGTTCCCGCGTTCGGACCGACAACAAACCGTCGCCCGGCAACTCCTCATGACATATGCATGAGAGCCGCACGGACGCCGCCCGCTTAAATATACAAGGACGGGGAAATTACTACAGGCAAATACATATAAGATGTCTCCTACCTAGCGTGCCGCCGCCCTCCCCTCTCCAATTACAATCACGAAACTGTCCGGGCCTTCCTTCCTATTCTAGACTCCTCAACCGTCTTCATAAGTCATGGAACAGCCTCGTTACGCTACAAAGCCTAATGCGTCATTGTACATTCTCATTGCATGGAAACGCGGCACGCGACCAGAGCCCTGTAATTTAAACTGAGTAGATGTTCCACTGAATTTAAAATGAACGGGTCAATAATGCATAAGGCCTCTTGTTGATTCTCAAATTGATAGTTCCCATCTGATCTGAACTGAACTACCTAATTCCTATGATAATAGCATCTCGACACAAGCATATCTTACGTAAACGTAAGGAGAGTTCTTCTAGTTTCTCTCTTGGGACATGTCCATCCCTTTTAAAATAACATATGAAAACGATAACATCCTAAGAAGTTATAACTAAATTATCTACATCCCCAAAGCAATACTTTAAACAGGTTAGCCCCGCCGAAGTGGCGCAAAGAAGTTATGATCGATAGAGCATCAAATATTCAGGCATCGGGCGGCTCACGAGGAACCGAAATGAATAACAGTTGTCTGAAAGGCCGCAAAGGGGGTCTGACTTGGCTCTTCGAGCCTCCCCGTCCCTAATTATAAATTCGTTGTAATAATCCATTCGAATTGACATGCAATACGTTTGAGCTTAAGGGATAGATAGACACATTCAAAACTGCTGAAAGTAGTTTCTTAGAAGGCGGAAGAAAGGGCAAAAGCGATCTATAACGATTTTCTGGTTCGTTTAGCATTATCCTGAAGCAGGGACGTGTGCTCACACGCCTCCGAGCGTGAAATAACTGCGTAACAATTGCTCTGTTCAAGAGGCAATCAGAACCGTGACATTGAAGATTGCGCTTACCTTTTCGCATGTTTGTAATCTATTCGATAAGGTTAAGAACGAGATTCTTGTTAATGAATTTTTCATTTCACGTTATTACGTGTAAGTCTATTAAAATCAAATATTAAATATTTTTTCTCGTTTGTAAAGCGGTTTTTAGTATAACTTTACATAATGTATGCTAATCAAGAGCAAGTTGCTAGCTATAAACGTTAGCTGATGGTTTCGGGTAAACAAGTAGACTAAGATGAAACACGGACCATTTGATCACAATTTCTCTCGTTCTACGGCCAACAACCACGTCCATATCCATTAACGGCCCCAGATCACGCTACGGAAAAAATGTTTCTATTAAATGCTCACGGGAGTCAGATGATGTAAGCACAGGATCCTACTAGTAAAACAAACGCGTAAGTTTTTGAAATGTTTGTGTGAAGACAACGATAAACTGCTGAATGAATAAGGCTGAAATTTTTGACGAAATTTTTATAAGTGCTAAAATAACGTAAGTAGAGTGGTTAGACTTGGAGATAGCGACGAAATAAATATTCTATTTGTTTTTGTCCCTTGTGTTTAAGTATCATCATCATCATCATCATCATCAGCCCATACACGTCCACTGCTGGACATAGGCCTCCCCCGTACGACGCCACAAATAGCGGTCCTGAGCCGCCTACATCCATCGACTCCCTCCGACCGCTACGATGTCGTCGATGTGTTTAAGTATACCTATTTATATTTTTAGTAGGTACATATTTAGGTATATTATAATTAATCTTTAAAACCAATGTTAGCACACCAACCTTTCTGTAAAAACATGTATTCGGTTGGCAGGTAGAAAATGTCTCGGCATTGAGCCTTTATTAAGTGCAATAAAGTTTAAAATGAAAATATTAATATAATAAATTTTGATCGAAATACTCCCGAAGAAAATTACTTACATCAACATACAAATTAATTGCCGGTTTCAATTCAACTCATGTCCCATTTCTCGGCTGTGCTCCGAGTGTTACACAGAATGTTTGAAATAACAAGGTGTTTCTCGAGAGAATCCATAATCGAATTTTTCCTTCAGCAAAAGGGCTTCCGAAAGCCCTATCAATAATAGATTAGACCCTTGCCAACCTTTGCGCAGACCTCGTTTTCTAGATGTTTCCAAATTTATCGTATAAGAGGCGTCTTAGAAGAAATAAAAGGTTGTACGGTTCCTTGCACCTCCGTACTACTACTTATCTCGAACGTACTCTACTCCTTCGTAAGTACTTTGACTAGGTACCTCATCATTATCATCAGCCCGTATACTTCCACAGCTGGGCAGGCCTCCCTCAAAAGACGACGCCACGAATAGCGGTCCTGTGCCGGCTATATTCAACAACTCCCTGCGACTGCTACAATGTTGTCGGTCCATTGAGTGGGAGATCTTCTCACACTCCGTTTCACATTGTATCGCGGTCACTCGAGAACCTTTACTCCACAACGGTTATCAGTTCTACGAGCTATATGGCCTGCCCATCGCCACTGCAGCTTGCTAATTCTGAGATCTATGTCGATAACTTTGGTTCTTCTACGGATTTCTGGATTCAATCGCGTAGAGAAACTCCGAGCATAGCTGTCTCCATAGATCGCTGGTTGACGAGCTTATGGACAAGGCTTATAGTCAGCGATCCGTATGTCGTAACTGGTAACACACATGACACATCGGTTAAAAGCTTTTGTCTTGAGGCTCTGCGGTAAGATAAGTGGCGAAAAGATAATGCGAAGTTTCCCGAACGCTGCCCATCCGAGATGGATTCGTCGGGTGACCTCTATCGAAGTTGGATTTACCTAGTTGGTCCATTTAGCCTACGTATACATAATGAATGATCAACAACTTCGATAAAATCGTTCTCAACATAGACCGGTAAGGGTGCGATATGGGCATTAGACATCAACAAATCGTCAACCCTATAGAATGTTTGCTCGGTAAGCCAGTACTTCAGTAGCAGTTAAACTGCGGTTAGCAATAAATCTAGCCCCTTTAAATCTGTTCATATCTATAAACTGCAAAGAGTCCAACGATACAAACAGAATACGAAACTTGATAATTTTCCGGAAAATTACAAAGAGCTACATACATATATCTAATTGCGGAAAATTAGAAAATGACCATTGAAGACATCTGCTGGTTTCTGATGCATGTGTGCGGCGGCGGTGAGTCCCAGGGATCGAACCCCCTCGTCCGGTGGCGTGTCTTTGCCAGTCGTCCGTCGGCCTCTCAGCTGAATATTTCAGTAGACTGCCCCCCTACAAAATTATAGACTTAACAACTCCTAGGGCCTACCGCAATTACTTCTTTTGATATTATATTCCGTCGAAGAAAAGCGAGTGGTAATAATGCAATTAGGTCACAGCTGCATGATTGTCCACAGTTGTGCTTTCCCAGGGTTTCTTAGGCAGGTGAAGGGTCTCACGGTAGTGTCTATTTTTCTAGTCTTTATCCAAACTCTAAACCCTGTTGTCTTCAAAACATTTCCAAGTAATACTTGCAATCCTTTCGTTCCGAACACGTAACAAACATTATGAACTTTCGCCTTAAATTGTACGGCTCTATGGTCCTAAAAGGCCTATTTTTATCTTTATGATATTGGACGAGGTTGATACCAAAAATCACAATTAAGTAATAGAAACAAGTTAGAACTAGTATTTACAATTGAAACAATTGAGCCGACCGCAGACTGTTACAAACAATCTACAGAAACAAACACAACACAACAGAAACATGTTAGAACGAATCACAACTAATTTTTTTGTGGCATATTCACACTCTGTAATCAGAAGAATTCACATTAGTAAGCAAAACAAACTTGAATAAAATCAAGTTGTCACGAGATTTTTAAATCATTTACAAAGAATGCTTTAAAACGGCTCTATAGATCACAATTTAATCAGACATTAGGCTAAGCTCTTTTGTAATTAATTTGAATTATTCCTTTTAAGCTATCTTATTACTTTAATCTTCAAATGATAATGAATTATAAAGAAAGCTAAATTATTTTCTCCTCTTGTACATTTCGTAAAGTACTTACAGTATTTTAAATTTTGTTTTTATCTCCCTAAAAAGGGTATGTAAGTTTGTCGATGGTGAGAAGATTAATGTCCGTCCAGCGTACCTCATAAACAGATAACCCGATTTAATACATTTTAAAAATGATTTTAATTTCAAAGATGACTTCGTTATGATTTTTCTTAGCTATGTTTCATGCAAACCGGTCCAGTTATTCTCATGCTATTATGTATATAAGAGATATTATGTAAATAAGAGGTTCAAAGTAAATTAACCTTAATATTTGCTTCCATGCAATAAAAACATGGACACTGTAGTACACCAATAATTTTCTCAAAAGTTTAAAATATGCAAGATGGTCATTATGTATCGGAGCCAATAACGGTGCACATATTTGTTGTTATTCGGTTGTCATGACAACGATTGTCTTTGACGTCGCCTCATACGCTATTAGCTATTGACAAATACCCTGAAACATTAAAAGCTACGTGTGCATATATGTAATGCTGCCGTATCGCGATCGTTTGATCACCATCGACAGGGACACATTCTGAAAGTAGACCACCGCATTCGGCTTCTACGAGGAATCGATTTTGAAAATCCGGGGCGGTTTACCCTGTCTTTACGATGTGACACAAATCATCAGTCTCAGATGAATTCTCTACTCAGATTTTTGATTTAGTGCAATCTGGTTTACTCAGCTTCCTTCTGTCTTAGACTAAGAGCGCACGCCCACGTCAATTTTTTGTAGCGCTCCAAACGCGCGACTGAAAACGTGTGACGACATCGCCACTGTAGCGATGCAAGCGCGCGACCGTCTCAGACGACATCGGGGGAAAGAGCGGAGCGACTCTTCGTTTTCGTCGATGTCGTATGAGACGGTTGCGCGCTGGCATTGCTAACAGTCGCGATGCCGTCGCGCGTTTGCATCGCTACAAAAAGTCGCCTTGGGCGAAATATGACGCTTTAGGAAATTATGTTATGACACATTTTTTATTTGTATATGTGCCCTTATTCCAAATACATAACATTTATTGTGCACCGCGATTTTGAAAATAAAAATCAAAGCACGGTAACCGAGATGGAGCGATGGCCAAAATCTTCAAACCATTTTAGGTCTAGCTAGTCCAATAGGTTTCATTCCTATCTTCCTAGCTCCGTACCTGTCGTTTGCCTCGAATATGGTGATGACATGCTGATGCAGCCCCAATGTAATCTACGTTATGGTCACCAGTAAAACCCATTCTTTATCTGTTTGTGCAGCGATGGTTGGAGTTGATTTTCCGATGGTATTAATGATCGCGATAGATAATCTTTTCATTTGGTTATTTTGGAATAACCTAAGCAAACTTTTTTAGCCTACTTTTGAATACCTACTGGTTGCGGTGATTTTCAAGTAGGCTTCTGTTTGGTTAGATTTCACATTGATTATAAAAATTATAGTCTGAAATTCGTTCCTTCCGTATAGTTTTTGAGATAAATAGTTATTTCTTTATACCTACTTAGTTGTATGAACGTGTTATGGTAATGTAATATGTAGTTGACTTTTCTGATCGTAAACAAAATTATAATTTTCTGAACCTTGATGACCTTCAGGAACATTAGCACGCGTAGGTATGTCCACTGTTGAATAAGCCTACCATAAAGTAGGGGGGGGGGGGGGGGGGTAACTTTATGAATACTGTGCGAATATGGCTAACATCTATGCACCTAAGTTAAGCTCTTGTACAGTATCTTATGGTATCAACAAGCTAATTAGATAAAACATATAGAAGAACTTAAGCTGTATTGTAAATAGTTGCTCGATAATAACCACCAGTTCAAGGAAATTCTTTCCATCCATCGTAACTGTCAAATTTATCATTTTAGTGGCATACAACCAATAAAGAAAAAATTGACGTGAGCATAGGTAGGCAGGTCAATTTGTTAAGTGAAGTTGTAGGTAGACATTAACAGGTCCTAACGACAGACTTGCATGCCAGCGCCTCCGCTGTCCTCAGATCTTAATAGTTCACTAGCTTATGACTGCGGCTTCGCTCATGATAACTTATAAAGGTAATTCCTTAAATGCAAAATACTTAGTTAGACTTGTAGGCAAACATCGAAACATAATATCACAACCAATTATTCCATAAATTATGCAATCTAATAGAAAATAACAGTATCTCTTCTATCTTAAGTATTTTCTTTGTAAGAGTAAAAGATTTATATACAATTGTGTTATAAAAAAAGATTATTTCATCTTACTTTCATTAAACAATTACTCGGATAGATTAAGAGCACCCGAGACCCTCTTCCTTAAATTTTAAGGAAAACCAATCGCTGAGCATGGTTCAATTTGTTTTGCACCTGTTTTTTAGGAATTTACTAAATAATAATTGAAATTAGGAAAAGACAAATGTGTTTTTTCGTTAGTGCGGAACGGTTATGTAAAAATTCAAATATGTAAAAGTATTTATTTTTTCAAAACTAAAGTATTACCTACGTAAATCTTAAAACTAGAATTTAATCCAATACATACATGACACAATTTGGCTTCAATTTGGACTTCAAATATCTGAAATTCAAATCTGAAACATCCAAACTATATTTGCAACTATGAAAGTTGAAGAGTCGACTAGGGTACTCCGCCTAATTTGGGCAGTGGAGATATCTAGGTTGGCTGAGACATAGGGTGTCGTCTTGCGGCGTGACTCGTTAAGTCCTCGTTTCCGGGCCACAATGAGAGAGAAAGGGTGGTATTGACGGGGCGGCGCGCACTGCGCATGTGCTAAGCTGGCGCCCCGGAGTCTCAGGGGTGTCGTACTTAAATCGTGTACAGCCCCTTCATAGCCAGTCCACTCGCGATCCTCACCCTGGCAACACAAGCTAGCCCTAGGCGGGCTAACTTCGCGCTTATTAAAATGTAGGTCTTATTTCAAAATTCTAATTTTAACTACAAAACCAAGTGCTATGTTGGTTGATGTAAATCTGATTGGCATCTCTCTTGTTTTAGGCTTGAACCGCCTTGGCCAGTTGTCGGCCTTACCGGTCCTGATTATTGAAAACGGTAAGTGTTTTTTACGTTGTACATTTTCTTCCACAGATTTAGTGAACTTAATATGAATAGAACCTGCAGCTTTTTTGGTGTATTCAACATTTATTTTAAACACGTGCTAGCAAAGCAAAATGATTTAAACTTCATAGGTCCATTAGGCGCAAACTTTAAAATCTGGATCCATCGTCCCGAGTCTAAAAAAAACCGTGCTATAGGTAAAGGAATGGAGTGCAGGTGAAACAGCTGGTCCTGACATTTTGAGCGCCGAATGCTCGAGTTTTTTGTACGTTTTTTGCGCGCGTTGGTTGCTTTAGTTAGGTAGTCTGCCTTTGTGTTGGAACACCTGCCGCCGTCCGCGACCAGTCGGGTCTGCTCTATTCACATACATACTTATAACTGAAAAGACGTCCTTAACATGGTTCGGAATCTAATAATAGCATCGCGGCGATGGAAATTAATATCGATATCTTTAATGGCGTAGTATAACTGATAAAATTAATTATTGCTTGAACGCGGTTCGTGTTTAAGACAGCAAAGTTAGTTCATCGGCAAATAAACGCTAGTTGGCTGGGTAGAAAATGTCAACTTTCATTGAACGCAAAAAGTTAGCTTTTTGTTTGCTTTGCGTGGCTTTTTCAGTGCGCTTTACTATTTGCTGTAAATTCTGAAACTGTTTCGTATCTCTATAATTTTATGATGCGTACAATAAGTACCTTGGTAGAGGAAATGAGTAAAGTTGGGCTGTTGTCTGCTGTTGTAGAGTACGAGCAGGTCGCCTCGTGGAATGGCAAATTATAGCGGGCTGCGAACTTGGGTGTAGGCGGCACCTGCTGTGTCAGTGACCTCATTCACCTGCTGAACAGAAGGCCGGAGTTAGCATACGTAGGGGCTGTTTCTGACTGATTGTCAAGGGTATCTACGGTGATGATGTAGGAGTTGAAGTCGGTGTATACATTGTCTTCAATGTAGATTACGATTTCGATAGCAGCTTGAGATCTTACATGTCTAGACTAGTTTACACTGTGTGGATGGCTTTTGTACATAAGTCAAGAAATCTAAAATTCCCTAAAGAAACAAAAGCCTTGGGACAAAACAAAACATTTTAAACTAAATAATTAAGTGGTAAGCTAAGTATTCCTCAGTATAAGTCCGTCTAATATTCATGTATTTATATTAATATTCTCTACTTTGTAATTTTTCTAGCTGTAAGTTTTCCTAAAATTCCAAAATAAAATAAAATAAATGGGATTCCATTAACTTCAATATTTTTAG
The DNA here is from genome assembly GCA_947859395.1 of Eupithecia insigniata. NCBI lineage: Eukaryota > Metazoa > Arthropoda > Insecta > Lepidoptera > Geometridae > Eupithecia > Eupithecia insigniata. Next base: position 1,179,199 of record OX402009.1, on the reverse strand, counting down.
CTAGACAAGAAGTTAAATCAAATAACGTTAATTGTTATTATGAGCTAGAAAGCTTCCGTCAAACAGATTTCGTGCCAATCGTATAAAATTCGTATCCGTCTCCCCTAAAATAGTAACCTCTAAGAACTTATACGGCAGATATTGGTTAAAAAGATTTGCCTGCTGTCATATCAAGTCAATGCTAGGCACAGAAAAGGCAAAATATAATTTAATGATAATTATATTTAAGAGAGTAGAGACAGTTCATCCCAAAGGCAGATGTTCATTCAACAAATAGGCCTCTATCACCGCAATTCTTTTTCCATAATACGGGTTTAATAGCCCATGTAAAAGTTATGCATAATTTGTATAATGCACCTGAGTGCAGGTGTAAGCCGCTAACACATTACCCTGGCTGTCTCGCTTTTTAATCACATTGTTTCTAACACGAACTATTCCTAGTTACAAATAGTTGAATTTTGTCTAGTGCTTTCGAATTGCAATAATTTCCAGATATTAAGAACAATATTGGTTTCTACTTTTAAACTCTTGTTTGTTATTACGGAATGTTGATCTAAACTTTGAGCCTTCGAGGTTTATGAATTCATCCAAAGTTATCTATTCAATAAATTAATCTTGGAAGATGGAAACTGAAATTAGCAACAAAGCAACCAAAGCCCGGGGTAGAATGTTGATATCGGTAATTCTTTCAAATTGTTCGGTTCTCGTCGCTGGCAATATTACTCGATATTTGTAAAGCTTGCTCTGTCGACTTCCATTTTGCTCTTCTTTTTACGTTTATTAGATTTTCTGTATTATCCAATAACGATTAAGTTTATTACAAAGTCATCGCACGTTCCTCGCTGTGACTGTGGAATTACTAGGAATGGATCTGGTGTCTTACATAACTGTGTCGTTCAGGGTTCAATGTCGTTACCATTTCTGTTCGACGTCTGGTTTCTCGTGTATATCTTTGATATTGTTTATTTGTAAGATCGGGAAATAGGTAATTTTAGTTTTTTGAAATAATATCGTTCCTAAAAACATGCAGGTTTGCGTCAAAAGTGCGAATGAGATCGATCAATCATTTTGTATTTTGCATTTAGTTATTAAACAACTAATACTAATCGTTAAAAATGCAAACCGTGTTGATCAGTGGCGTGCCAAAAATATTGTGTCGCGTGCCATCAATAGCACAGCAATGGCATTGGTTCGCCAAGCCGCGAACGTAAACTAGATTTCAATATTTGAGAATAGTAAAAATATGAGAATCCATTAAATTATCTAATTTCTTATCATGAGTGATTCCACTGTACTCAAAGATTGTTCACAATAATAGCTTTTGCAGAAGTTGTGGCTTTTGCATTGTGAATGGGGGAAGATGGAAGGAAATATTTGCACAGCGGTAGCAAAACTAATGATGATGATATTTACAGTTGAATTGTTAACGAAATGAACGTGACTTATGTTTGAACAATTTAATGTACAATATGTAATTAGAATGCAATATGTTAAGACTTTCTCCATTGCCCAGGCACGATGAAGCGTGACGCTTACGGAGACGACGGGCCCACTCAGAAGCGGCAGAGGCAGACTGATGATGAAGTCACGTTCCTGATACCCAGCAAGGTATGTCTTCTTGACATTAGCGGTTTAGTTTTCATGATCAAATATCACGGGGAGTCGATGGACGGAGGCGGCTCGGGACTCGCTATATGCGGAGTCGTATGGGGGAGGCCTATGTCAAGCAGAGGATATGATGGTAATGATCAAGTATCTCGCACAATTATCGATGTCTACATGTCTGTAAATTCTTCACGCCAAAACTATGGAGTTTATTGGACTGAATTTTTTATTATAATGAGATCGAAACTTAAAAACCCGTGTGATTAGAATATTACAAAGACTAAGTATAAATTATATACATTTATATATATATTTGTATCAGTAATTGCAGCAATCGCGGTCATAGTACACGTACCAAGCTTTATCAAAAACGCGTGCGAAGTTCTGAGCAGAAGCTATTACTTAGATACATATAACTGAATTACCCATATTATTTCTATACAATGATGAAAAAATTAAAAAATAATGTATAATAATGTACATGTGACGTAGGTATGGAACGTTGTATCTGGCCCGTAACATACCTAATATATTATGTTACAAATTCGTCGTAGTTAATGTAGTTATTCGGTACTAGGTCGCTGGCTCGATCATCGGCAAAGGCGGAGTCAACATTTCCAAGCTCCGGAGTCAGGTCAGTATTCGATATTACAGTAATTGGGCAGCTTGCTAATTATAACATTCAGGTATTCCTACTATTCGTAGTTACCATTCGTGCTTTGTAGACCCAAAGAAAAATTATAATTGGCTTTTTAATGAGGACTGTAGCAAAAGGTATTTTGGCTATTCTAATGACGTAAGACCAATATTTATTTATCTACATTAGTTTACATTCACCAGATACGAGTGTAAGTTACGTTCATCTATTTAATTGTAAATCTCATATTATTAATGTTGTCTTTTAAATATTTTCGCCACAGGTACGTCCACCAATCTCGTAATTCCACCACGGTACTTTATATCTCTGAAAATGTCCACTTCTGTAACCTCTAGTAGAGATACCAAGAGAATTGTTTCGAAGAGGAATGCTCGTAACGGCTATCGTTCAGGCGTCCAGTCCAAAGCCGTAGACAGAATAACCCCCCGGCAGCCAGTTCCAGGTCTGCCCCCGCCGCCCCTGCGCTTGCGGCGCGCCGCGCCCCGCCCGGTGTTCGCCGGGCGGGACGCGACGCGCCGCTACAGCGAGTCTTGGTTGCCGGTCCCGTCGGACGCCGCCTGCCCGCCCCGCCCCGCCACGCCAAGCAGTACAAAGCCTCTATAACAGTCCCAGATTGCCCCGGCCCCGAACGGTAAACTATATCGCAAACTACTCTCGAATTATATACTCGAGCGGTTCTTACGCTCTTCAACAGTCAGGATTCCGTGTTTCGCGGTAGACGCTTCACCGGTCCTCATCACGACATTCGACCGAACTCGAGTCGTCTTCCCTCTGCTTCTGACCTCGGAGTCCTCTCCCCTCATTAGATAAACTACTTCACTGAGGACTACCTCCATCACGAGACTTCTCTCCCGCCAGGGGAGACTTACACAGATTTCTACAATATATTTCTCATTATCATGCTTCTATACTATTCTTATAGTACGGCAATCCTCCCTGACCGTTGATTATTACCGTATAATTCTGTTACTTTCTCTCTGTTACTGCTGCGAGGACTGAGGTCTAATACTCGTTACGTTTTCAGAGTACTGTCGATACAAGCAGACGATATCGACACTGTATTGGAGATCGTAAAAGATATTCTTCCAAATTTGGCTGATGTAAGTACCTCTCATTGTTCCTATTTCAGAGTACTTTTAGATAAAAGAGTTCTCAACAGTAAATGCTGCCTGATAGATATTTAATTTATAATGTATCTTTTAGTTTAAATTTTGTTTAAGTATAGTCATTTTTAAAATACTTCTAACAATTGGTCAAATGTAATTTGAGTGGTATATCTTTATAATTATTTTGAAAACTTAAAGAAACAGAGTTGATTGCCATACGGAACCTCTGCAACCAGAGAGGAGTTGAAATAGAGATTCCTTTGAACAGCAATATACTGGCAATATACTATAGAGGCTCCTAAAACATAACATCTTTAAGTGTTTTTTTTTTATTTTTTTTTATTTACCCATTATCAGCAAGCATACTCAAACGCACATTTCATGTAGGGAGGATCTGGTCCCAACAAGGGCAACAACGCGTCCAGCAACGATGACTTGGGCGTGAGGCTGCTGATCCACCAGAGTCGAGCCGGATGCGTGATTGGGAAAGGAGGCGCCAAGATTAAGGAGCTGCGAGAGGTGAGGTTTACAATAAGATGATACACTACATCTGTATAGTTTTATAGAGGTTTTTATGAGGATAATCTCCGGAAATACTGGTCGTTGGTAAAGGTGGCGCTAAGTTACAGGGGAATGGAGAGAATAAAGTCTTAGCTGTAATAAATAAAAAAAAAAAAAAAGGGTTTCGCTGCCTGCGTCTGTTTATCCGGCCAAATACAACCTGTGTCTCTTCAAGACAAATGTGAATAGGTGTCTTTTAGACCTTCGCCACATGGTCATCAGTTGAGGTTGTGAGCTAACAAAGGTTTATTCCAATAGAAAAAAGGTTAATTTTGTAAGTTTGTAATAGGTTATCTACAGAACTACACGTTGTATAAAATCAAACATACTAAATAATAATTAACACTAAAACATATGTCATAGTATGTGGGCGATGCGATAGCTGATATCCCCCACAGAATCGACCACTAGGATCAAAAAACTACCAAAGCGTCTATGGAGAGTATTGAAGAGAAGAACTATACGCGCGTCTGAAATATTGACCTTATTAGTGCTCTCCAGAGGTGGAGTGGATATAGGAGAGGGATGCCTATGCCTGCAGGCTGCAATACGATCGATTGATACTGAGTATTTAGAGGGTAGAATAGAATGGAATATTTCTTTATTGCACCATCAATACATACAAGAACTTAATACTAACTATATCTAGTGTGGTACAATCGGCGGCCTTATCGCTAACACCGATCTCTTCCAGGCAACCTTGGGATGGATAGGATTGGTACGCATTAAAGCTGACGGTGGCGTAATTAATGACTTTTAAACAAAATATTTTGACATATAAGTATTTAAATAAAAACAGAAACTGAGACAATTTTATAATAAGCGTAACGCAAAAATAATACGAATAATTTACAAAATAACAATAAAAATATTAAGATTTATCAGGAGTGGACAAATAATGTTCATAAACCATACTTTTGAAAATAGGAAGGGATTTAGCTTGTCTAGTGTTGTGGATACTTCTTATCTAGGTACCACGTGAGCGATGATGCGGGTAGAAGTTCATTTATTATTAACATAACACTGTATCACGAAAAATCTATAACCCCCTACTGAGAAAGTTCTTGTCATAGGAAACTAGGAAATGATCATCAATTAATACTTTCGTATTCATGATATTAAATACTGAAAACTGCGCGCCGACCGAGGGGCGAAGCACGCGTGCACAAAAAAGTTCGTTACACTTATTCCTTAACTTTTACGGCCATCAGCCATCACTTTACCTCAGGTACGGACTGCAGAGCAGATGCTCGCATCATCTGCTGAGGAACAGTTAATGTTTTTTACGCGAAGGTATCGGGCCACGTGGTCGGTGGGATGAAGGCAGATGTGAAAGCAGCTGCCGCGAAGCACCTCGCTTATCCACACCACGCCGGCGAATGTTTTGACGCGATACTCTTATTTTAATCAACCTTTCATATCCCCAAACTTTTGTTCCATAAACGATACCCGAGCGTAGGTATGTACGTATGCAGATTAATTCCATTAACCATTTTACATCAGTATCATAACATCCCTTTATTACGTAACTCGTAAAGTTTAAAAGCTTTCGACGGTGAAGTTTCGAATGCGGAATATGGATTTTCCCAGAGGAACAAACAACTTTAAGCGGCTGCATAACTGTGGAGTGCATCCCGGATCAATTACTCCGTTCAGGAAGTTTTAAAACTCGCAACTTTCCAATTTCGGTCTCCCCCGGTGTTGCGTTTCAAAACACAACTTGGTGCTCGTCCGGCCTGTTAGGATCCCGACTCCGCTTGACAAGTTGACGTTTCTTTGATAAAGCGGTACCATCTCCGGCCCTACATTAAAACCCCTCCTGATGTAAATTCCCTTCTCAACCCCGTCGATTTACCTGAAATGTTGCTCGGAATTCTCGCTTGTATTTTTTCAACGATCAGCTGTTCCCTAAAATCCTTTGTTCTCTTTGATGTATCCTGAATCTGAGTTTACCTGTAGAAGGTATCACAAAGGACGCGTATAATTTCTATTCTAAATCACTGAATAGATTGCGAGATGTTTTTGTGATACAAATATTTCGCAGTAATATCGAAGGGGTCCTTTAGGTCCGAGCTTTGAGTAACCATGAGGACGATAATGATTCCCGTATATTTTTACTTCAAAGCGTATTTTTATCGCGTTCCATCGCGCTTTTCTATTCATAGCTTTGTTTATCAGTGGTGAAACCGGAATTTCAGGTGCGGATTACTTCAGATGCCTATTTATATATCTTATGTCGCTCTCAACTTAATTGCCTATTTAAGGGAGAATTAACTGCGCCCTTCCAAATTGAGGTAATTTAAAGTTGATTGCGGGGATACCGCCGTTCTAGCTTAGCTTACACCGCCGCTCTACACCTACCTTGTTCGCTTTCGATCGCAAGCGCGTCAGATTTACCGCTGATTCGGTGTGTATGTAGGCAGGGTGTATAATCTTGAGTTTGGGTCGTTTCTTTGACGGTGCGATGACGTTCCTTAGGTCCTTTGTGAGAGCGCGTGCGAGGCAGCTGTCGGCAGGTGGGCCGCAGCCGGCGGAAGCCACAAAAAGCGCGTGTGCACCTGGGCTGCCGCCGCCGGCCGCCGCGCCTACCTTTGCACAATGCTACCGACGTAAAAATAGAAATTCCACGACATGTGGGCCCTTTGCATCCGTCCTAGGGACTTGCGACGACTTGTTGTAATTTCAATACCTCGAATAACCAAACGGAAAACTGTCGATGGTTTGGCATTTTCAAAAAGTGATACTCCGTCCACTCTCTTATTTGCTGTTTGGTACACGCACGACTATGAAGTTCCCTAATTATTTACAGGTGAGTGAACGAAGACTGAATGACAGAATTAAGTGTTTCATATACACAGTTGCTCATATACATATAATAGATAATGACGCGAATCTGCCGATTTGAAAAATGTGATTTACGAAAGTTTAGATTTTTATCGAGCCAACATATTTAGAGATTTTTTTCCATGAAAAAGTATTTAAAATAGTATAAAAATTATAGTTACCACAATAGTAATGTTACTTTTTATCGGAGAAAAAAGCGTGTAATGTCCCTTCATATTCAATATGTATACTATATATACATATTGAATATTCTGATTCCAAAAATCAAGTCACCTTAGACGCCTTTTTGAGATCTGTAAAATAATACAAAATGTTGAGTAAAAATAACAAAATTGATTGCATACTCATAAACAAAATCGATTGTCATTCATAACAAATTTAATCAATAAACCACTAGGACATGAATATTTGATTGTCATTCGAACTACCAAATAGCAAATAAGAGCGTGGAATAACTATAGTTACTAAAGCATTCAGTATAATTATGTTAGAGTTTAGAAGTAAGGGATACTTTGGTGGTTTCACCGTAACATAAAGAAACGTGAAGTGTTGTGCAAGTGTCAAATAAAAAGGTTTGATTTCCATAAGAAAAGAAATAACTCTAAGAAACTGTGCTGTTAACAAATCAAAGGTTTCTTTATTTCATTTTAAAACTTAACTTTTTAGAGCTTTACCTCTTTCAACTTGCACAAGGAACTTCTAACGTAGCTTTCAACTCTCTCCCGACGCTGTACAAAGGGCACGGTGTGGCTTCCTCGTTGTTTCTAAAGGTTTAATTTACCAAAGGGAGTAGTCACGTGGTCGGAAGTTCGTTTTGTGTTACGAAACCCACGTGACGTCGTCCACGGGAAGCGTTTTTCAAAGTTCGACATCCTTTGGACTTGGGGAGGGAGCGGATATGCTAGGTGCTTTCACGCGTGTGCGGTTGCATTTTGACGCACCATGTGGGTTTTGTACGTTAGCACTTCTAACAATGTTGGAAGGGAATAGTCAAAATTGGATGAAAAAAATGTTATTTGCGTCTTCAGACACGCTTATACCAAATAGATTAAAGATTTTTATTAACTTAATGATCTTATAGCATGTGTGTTATAAGTAGGTAGGTAAGTAAAATACATAAATTAAACATTTCAATACAACAATTATACTGTATTCCCTTTTAAAATCAAACTAAATACTCTTTTGTAAGTAAATGTATAATAGTAAAATGTACTTATCGATCTGCCTCCTCTTTCGTAATGTCGTCAAAAGCTCCTCTATATGAGGTGCGTGCCAAGTGAGCATAAAAATATCTCTGATAATCATCTACCCCCCATATATGTAGATCTTCGAAGATAAGAGGACGTCCAAAGATGAATTCAGTTGCATGCAGCATCCTTTCCACCTTCATGGAATTGAAGTAAAATCATTGTGTCCCTTTTCATGCCTCATGTTTCCTTTTGTCCTTTTCCAATACGCTTTAGACACAATCGATTGTGATAAAGATCGGTCCCTTCTCAGTTCGACATGTAATCAACTCGTTGGTTCTCTAGTCTCTATGAACGTATGTATGTATGTTTGTCGGTTTAGGCACGGCATATGTCGTGGCCGCTGTAATTATGGTGACAGCGACAATTAGGTGGCCGGCGCGGCGGCGTCGCACGCGACGAGCTTCCGCTTCCGATCCAACCGCAACGGGAATAGGGCTTCGGGCATGATGGGCTTCGATGGTTTTGGGAGAATGCACGACGCATGGTTCTGTTGTTTCTAGCATGAAACTTATTGCTACTGGGCTGTGATTTCATTTCGTAAAACAAACAAGTCCAGCACATTAGGGGCTGTGTTTGTACAAACGATTGCAAAATACAGTTTCCACATTTTAATTACAAAGTTTGAGCCGCATGACGCCTCTGAATCTCCCCCATCAAAAGTCCAGCCACCACCCTAATATAAAACGTGATTTCTTCAAAGACTTCTCTGAGTCAAGTTTACATTTTGTTGCGAAATTCGTGAAATTAAAACGTTAAGTTAATTGGGCAGCGCTGATTTATTTGGGCCGCCGCCCCCGCGTGGCGCCCCGGGGCACAGCGAAACGGCTCGAGAGCCTCTTTAATGGATTAAGTACACTGGAAACGTACGCTTCTTCGCTATTTAAGAAAAACCCCACGATTAATTAGGAATCTTATCGGAATATTTTGTTATTGCTATTTGTGTATGAGCTCGCATTTTTTCACGAAGCTTTCTTGAGTCTCCGCGGAGGGTCGCACGCGAATAAACTTTATGATTGATGTAGAGACCTTCAACTGAACGCTCACCCCGCGCAAATGTGTTTTATCTACAAAATGTATGATATTCCGTCCTTGAGGGAATTCATCTCTATTACCTGACTGTTGGAGATGAAAATTTGATTTGAAGTCTGTCTGATTCAATAAATATTGCATTTAACTTGTTTTCTTTACTAATCTTATCTTAAAAATAAAGCATCTGCTAAACTCTGAAAAGTAAATGAGGAAGTCTCGAGTCTCTTAAACAAATTGAGACAAAATTGGAACCTATTTGTAATCTGTCGGAGACACGGCCTCCGCCTGCGGCCTACACCCGAGAAACATTCCCCGCGAAAACAAATCCATAAAAATAGGAAACTCACAAGACAACCAACAAAACAAATATTAACAATGCCCAAAAGTTGCGTAGTACCATCAAAGTTCAAACTTTTAAGTAGGGAGAGCTTTTCCAGATTTTACTTAAGGCCATTAACGATTCCTAATAAGTTCCAAACCTCACCTCCTGAAACTAAAGTTGTATGTACGGAACTCTAGGAAAGTTCCTTCGTAGGCGTGGTACGCGGAACCCTACTAGTGCAGGTGTTGCACACCCGTGGGTCGAAACCACTCATTCCGCGACCGACCGCCTTTCGCGACGGACGTGTCTCTCCCTCTACGTAGTTCCTAAGTGCTTGTGTGTTCTGTGATTGTGAGGTGTATCATAATGTCACCTGAACTGTTGTCGTGGTGCGGACACGTGGTCGGTCGATCTGTCCGCGCGTGCGCGCTGCCCCGCGGATGTCAACGCACGGCACAGTCGTTATCTATGGCCGATTGATTACCCGTCTCGACTCCAGACGTATGTAGGTCGATTATATAATTGGCTGGGATTTGCAGGGGTTGCAAATCTTAGGGATGAGGTAAAGATAATTTTATGATGCTTATCGATAGTTTAGTATTATATAAATATTTTATGCAGCATTATGAAATAAATGATTACTTGAAAATGAATACAACATAAACTTCTAAGGATGCTGATTAGGATGAAAAAGATCTAACAACCTGAGGGGCCTACTCGCAAAACGGAAATCGAAGTTTCTTGTTCGTTTTCAAGCAAACGGTAATCTTATGCAAACGACATAAGAGTTAGTTTTGCACGAAAACGAATCAAAAACTTCGTTTTTTCTTTTCCAAGTAGGCTTGCTGTCTACTACTGGTAATATTTAGAAAATGTTGACTTATAAATTGAATAGTAGTAGTACTCGAGCTTCGGAGATTTATTCAACGACAGCTCCGAGCACCTGAAACGATTATTATTAAAATCAGTTTCCAAGTTACATTAAATAATTATTCTGAATCCACATCAAGGCTTATAGACTATAAGCCTTGAGTTATAGGAGCATACTTATGTCCGTGCTGCTCCTAACTTTAGGTATCATTAATCCTTATTATTTATTTATGGTAAATCCCCCTACATGGGAGACCATCCACTCGATGGACAGACGACATCGTAGCGGTCGCAGGGAGTCGATGGATGGAGGCCGCCCAGCACCGCTATTTGTGGCGTCGTGTGCGGAAGCTTATGTCCAGCAGTGGACGTGTATGGGCTGCTGCTGATGATGATGATGATTTATTTATTTATGTATTTTATCAGCAGAATTATGAACTTCAATTATAGTAGCTTTCAATTATTAATTCTTCCCATCCGTTATCGTTTACAAACATCTCTATCAAAGCTGTGCTTTAAAAATTCGGGTTTAGGAAATTGGGTATAAAGAAAATGCTTTTGAATGACATCCCCATTATGCCATTTGTATGCTTTTGTGAATTGTGTGCAATATTTTATTCCAGTCTTCTACTGGAATAAAATATTTTTAGCTAGTTGCGGGACCTGTTAAAAACGTTCAACAATTGTTAAACACCAAAAAACTTTTGTTGTCTGGGGCGGTTCTTTCTTGGGGTCCAAACAGGCTTTATGTTTTGCTATAAAAAACATTCGTAAATTGACCAATTTATTATGAATGTCTTAAATTTTTTTTTTTTTAAGAAGGCTACGAACCTCTCCCAATCGGTAACAGATCGGCCCACGCGGATAAAGCTATCCGTTCCGTTCTTAGGTCACATACAGAAACATACATAAAAGGATAACAGTACATAGGTAGGTTTACATGCCATCAATATAGAACGCTAGCATATGTAAGCGGGTTAACTACGTAACTAGTTTGCGGTGGAAGAACACCAACTTCTCGCCTTTACGTTTGTTACGCTACCTTTCGTTGCGGAAACCTCGTATTTAACAACGGAAACCCCGTAACCCATATTTCAACACGATTGGATGCAAAGTTACACTTGTGTTCCTAGAAATTCTTTCATAATGTTAGTCTAAATATAAAGCTGTATTGGTCGAAAGTAATAGGATCATTTCTGAAACTACAGCTCCGGTTCTGACAACTCTTACACTGTATCTGCAATTTTAATAATTAGGGAAATAAATGAAACCTTCAACCTGATTGTTTTCCCAATTAGAGGGGTCTTAAAATTAACAGAAATGTATATAAGTTAAATCATGGTCTACGCGGTGGTGGCCCTGCCAGGCCGAGTAGACGGTCGCTAACGGGAATATCTAACTTGATATTTGTTATTTCTACTTACGCAAACCTAACAAAATTGTGGTGTATTTAAAGTATGCCAACTAAGCCCGTAGATGTCGTATGAATCGACTAAGGGTAAGACACCCACCAGACAAATCGCAGAAGGTTTTGAGGTGAGGGATTTCGTAGTGATTATGTTAATTCCCCTTAGGTAGTAGGGGTATGTTCAGCAGTGGACGTACAGTGGCGTTCATTGTTACCTGACCAAATTAATCGTAATTTGAACGTTTGTTGCAAGTCCAAAAAGCTTGTATTTTGTCAATCATTTCTTGTTATCGTTAGTTTGAACAATATAATTTGTTTGTTTTAGAAAACCGGCGCTCGCCTGAAGATATTCTCGAACCCGGCACCGCAGAGCACGGAGCGCGTAGTGCAACTTGTCGGTAAAGCGGAGGCCGTGGCTGCCGGCGTACGAGAAGTGCTGGACTTGGTCAGGCAGGTCCGTTACATACTTACCTATGTACCATATGCTATAAGTACTTAACACTTACGTGCCATATGCTATGCTTAACACGTATGTACCATGGACCGGCCATCATCAAGAACGGGCATGAGGCGTAAAGAACATCTCCTGTGAACATATTTGCTTCTACAACTACACAACAAAATTTACCACGATGAGCCTGCCACGCAGGAGGTTGCGAGTTCGATTCCCTCCTTGGGACAAATATTTGTACTATCTGCAAATATGTCTCGAGTGTTTTGGGTATTTTCTATGTATAATATGAAATATTGTATCTATGTAACATATTGTACTAAGTATATCAGTCATTTCTATGGCCTATGTCCAGCAGTGGACGTGTATGGGCTGATGATGATGGTGATGATGATATCAGGCATTTCATACCTATAACACAAGCTCTGCTCAGCTTGGGGCTAGATGATGCTGTGTGAATTGTCCAACATTGTTTATTTAATTTTCAGAATGATTTTTATTACAAAAGGTTCGAATCAGAACTGACCTGTCCTAAGTTTTCTCCAGTTTCATGTATGTCCATGTCCATATGTATGTCCAAAAGTTTATATTTGGCTCGTGTAACATCTCGAATAACAACAAATTGAATCTAACGATTCTTCTGGTTGATATTTAATAGGAGATTAAGGTACTCGGAGGTCTGTCAGAGCCAGCAGTAGTGATGTGATGCCAGGATGATGATCATGATGAAGGTGCCTTGTATTGTCCTAAGAGTGGTCTCACTCACACCGGTTAGCGAGTTAGCTAGCTTACTGGGTTATGGTCTCTCTCAATTTGCATTGTGTAGAAAGAGATCCTAGTTAGCTAACGGAGAGGTACAAGCTGAAATGAACTTTTTTGCGTTGCAGCTAGAATCTAAAATGATTTTTTTCCAAGCCCAGAAAGATCAATCTAGACATGCCATATATGGCCGTATATGTACGTTCTTATTTATTGCGCAGGTCCCAATCAAAGGAGGCATCCAACCCTACGACCCTCACAACTACGATGACTTCTACGCGGAGGAATACGGAGGCTTCGGTGGTGGTGGTGGCGGCGGCGGCGGCGGTGGTGGTGCGCCCGGCGGCGGCATGCGGCGTCCCCCGCGCACCCCGCCACGGCCCCCGCAGTCCATGGGCGCACCGCCGCGTGGGCCCCCGCCGCGCCCGCCCATGGGCCGTGGGCCGCCCCCGCCCCCCAGGCCTCCCGCCTTCCATGACTTCCCTGGTCCCGCGCCCGGACCGCCGCCCAGGAACTTTGGATCCGGTGGACCACCAAGAGGAGGATTTGGAGGTAAACTAGTAATTTGGATTCAAAAATTCGTCCAATATGAGTGATTAGAAGTACAAAGATATACTTTGGGATGTATTTGGATTTTTAAAGTAAAGGGATTTCTATCAGAACTTAAAAACACAAACCACTGCTGCCTCTTAATACTTATGCTTCTGGGATCTAGTTAAAAAATTGAGCTTTGCTGTCTCAAAATAGATGACGCTGTGAAAAATCCAACATTATGTTACTCTGAGACATCGAAAACAATCTTCTGAAATTTTCTACATTAATTCGGCAAATCATTCGACAAGAGCATGGTATAAGAAAACAAGGTATGCTCTTCCGGGAGTGTCGCCAAGTGACGTCACTGTCCAGTTGCCACTTCATTTCAACGAAATTTAGAAGTTTGGAAACAAATGTGATAAGAGTCAATTGAAAAATCAATAAAAAAATGTCATATTATGTTTGTTAGATCAGTCAAAACAGCGTTAGTTAAACACGAGTCTATGTGATAAATAATGGGTATAATACAAAACCACATAGTTTTATCAGATTCATACAGGAGTTCGGGGAGTTACGATTGTACGCTACTGGTATCACCAGAAAACAGAGTCGTCTTCTCATTCGCCGTAGACGTAGCCTGGCGACACCCACGTGACCATCGTGTCTCGGAAGAGCATACCTGTTTTCTTATACCATGGACAAGAGCTTGTCTCTCGTGTGATCTAGTTCCCACAAGCTTTACTGTCTGAAACGAATGGCGTTATCACATCGAACATTATATTCCAATCAGGTGGCTTCGGCGGCGGTTTCGGTGGGCACAGCGGCGGCGGCGGTGGAGGGCCCCCGCCGCCGGCCTTCGGGCCTCCCAACGGCGCGCCGACCGGACAGAGAACTTCTACGCAAGTCACCATACCGAAAGACGTGAGTACACGGCTATACTATAGCCACGACATACTAAGGAAGTTCATGCGTGAGTGGAGAAGCTTAATTAGAAGAAACTTCCGCAGTTGGTGATGAATCCTGTTAAATATATACGAGGTTTATTCTGCTGGGAGACTTGTGATGATATTTGGTGGGCTATGATGTATGACTGACAACCAGTAGAAATGTATTGGCCGAGATGAGGATGGATCTGGTGTCTGTCAGTCTTTGTGGCAATATTGAGGGGGGCAAAAGATATCTACTGATGTCTTTTAGTTAACATGATGAATCTGTTGTAAAATGCATATACAGGGTGTAACAAAAATCACGGACCAAACTTTCATGGGGGGTTCAGCTTCGAACACAGAACACGGGAAAAATAGGAAAGGAAAATGCATTTGTGGTACCACCTACCGCATCTAAGGCGCGTCTTCACCCGCTCCGATGATGACGAAGGTGTTTTGTGTGTTAAAGGGAGTGTAAACTGTTACATAGGCATTTTTGATGAAAATAAGCACATACAACCCTGTCTAGTAGTTATTTAATTGAAAATTAATTCTTTTAAAAAAATATATTTTTTCCCTTGCTCTGTGTTCGAAGCTGAACCGAGTTTGGTCCGTTATTTTTGTTACACGCTGTATAGGTAACACTTTGAAAAAAAATTGTCTTTGAGGTAATGGTTGACGATGATGACCATAAATTATAAAAGTGAAGTGCTGTGAACAGTGACAGTGGACCGGCTTTTATCTCACGAAGAACCGACAATCGAGTTCTTGAGTGGTGACTGCGACTCGGCAAACGTAGTGTAGCTCGCCCTCCTCATTATGGTCGGTATTGGACTAGTACCCCTGTTACCACCAATTTTTGTTACCAGTTGGCCGGCGCCATAATCGGCAAAGCCGGGTCTCGCATCCGCAAGATCCGCAACGAGTCTGGTGCAGGCATCGAGATCGCGGAGCCGCTGCCTGGCTCTGCGGACCGCATCATCACCATCACGGGCACGCCGCATCGCATACAGCTGGCCCAGTATCTACTGCAGCAGAGGTACACTTACTCTTCACTTCGTGCTTTTACATTTCGATCCCTCCCTAGAATACTCTGTTCTATAGAGTTGATACTCTGCAGATCAGACTACATTCTAGAGAAGTCGATTTATACTTGAAATTATTTTAATAACTACTTCTTAATCTCTTACTTATGAAGGTAATTTATTTGGCACTATTTGATAACAGAATCGGAATCAATAACTTTATTTCTTTAGGCTTACAAAATAAGCACTTAGACAAGTCAAATTGTATACTATAAACATAGTTATTATTATCAAATAAGAAATAAGGTGTTATTGATATTCTCTTCAGTGAAATTTTTTTTCCGGTTTTGTCTGACAGATCTGAATACTATTGCAATTACAATGGAACATCTAAATTGTAATTATTTCTCTCTTGTTATTTCATGGCACGTTAGTACGGTTACCCTTTTTGCCACCCATTTATACTTTTATATTGATGCTAGTCGACTAGACAGACGTCTCATTATGTACGATGCCCATAAAAGGTTTCAGTTCTTCCCCAATTTTACCGGGATTTGTTCAGATTTTTCTGAGAAGAACCTATTTCTGAAATAATATCATCATCAGATCATTTTCTATACAATAGTGAAATGATTTTCAAAATGGTCCATAATTGGCGGAGATATCGCGTAACATACATATGTACATACAAAAAAAAAACATACAGACGACGACGAATAGATAACCTCCTTCTTTTGAAGTCGGTTAATAAATTACAGAAAGAATATTGTTCTGAAAACAAGTCTGTCCTCAAGTAAGAAATAACTAGCAGAAAGAATATAGTTTTATTAGAAGACTGTCCAAGTTTTCACAAATGATGCGCTTTTTACCTAAAAAAATTGCATTTCATTAAACAATTACTCAGTTGGTTCAAACAACTGATCAAAATTATCATATTTTATGCTATGTGTCTTCACAATAAATAACTGTCTATATTATGGTTGAATACTTGGTCCTGGCCACTCTTACATTAACTGTGTCAAAAAGATACATTTTTCTACAAATTAAAATTTGTAGTAACTCATGCATTTAATTTGTTACTCTTTGTATTCCTCTATGCTGGTTCGATTCCCGCAGCAAAAATAATAACATGAAGCTTTTTAGTACATAATAAAACATAACCTTTAAGCTCTTAGGTGGCGTCAGTTCTGTAAGAATAATTTAAATTAATCTTAGTTTTAAGTCTTGTTTGCCACTCATTTTGTATGTTTACCTACTCCATAAGCCAACTGTAAAAATATTCAGGATCATCAGATCACTAACACGTTATTATTTTGACAATAGAATGTTTGAAGAGTTCCCCGATTTGGCAACAAACCAAACTAACATGTAATATGAAATGAAGTGAATTGTTACGATCAGGTAAAAATACATGCAATTGTTTGTAGAGCAGAGTTACCAATGGGTATTTGTTAGATGTGAATTGAACATCTTTGAATAATGTTCTGTAAAAACCAGTTTTTGCTTTCTATTTGAAATGAAAGGAAGTCTTTATAGTCAGGTAACATTACTCAGAGATGTGAGATAGCGCCAAGTATAGTTAACCATTCTTTTGTAGACTTGAATTCATATGTATGTATCATTCTCGTATTTTTTTTGTACATATCATTTGTGACTAACATAACCTCCTCTCTAACATCATTTCTAGGTGTGATCACTAACATCGGCCGTCGGAGCCTCGCGTTGTCTGGAAGACTAGTGATTTTGTTGTTTTATTTATACTAACAAGGAATCACTAATCTCCCTACAAAGCGATGGCGCGCACATCGGGGGAAGATAACATCACTGCTGATTTGTAACTAACCATTTTCTGTGTTTTAAATCAATTGTAGATGTATATAATTTTAAGTAAGCATCAATTTGAATGTTTTATTCTCTTTTACAGCGTACACGAGAGTAATCCGAATCTCGGAGGCGGCGGCGGTCGCGGTAACTTCTGATCGAAAGTCATTAAAATACTTCAACGATCAAGCCCCAAAAAGGGTTCTATCTTAGCGTTTAAAATACCTAGCTATTTGTACAGATAATACACAACACAAGAGGCTCGTAAATTACATATTATTTTAAACTTATCCTATTGTCAGACAGGAAAAATGATTTAAAAAATGATGTTTGAGCATTATCATTATTATAACTAGCTAGAGTATTATGGTAAACTGTATATCATCATGGTTTTATCTTGCTCCTTACAGATATTAAACCTAAAATATCAAACGCATTTATCATATTTGTATTATTATTATTATTTAGGAGAAAGATAACTAAGATTGTGTCAATAATTTACTGAATGATTTGTAACATCAATGTATATTTAAGTGATGCAATAAATACTTTATTTTCTGGATATTATTTTTCATTCGTCGACCTATGTAGTCTGAAATCAATAAATAAAAAAAATGATTCACAATACTGTGTAGTTTTCCTGTAACTGGGCAAATTATTACTGACTGGGTAGGTAGGTGAACTTATTATTCTCGGAATCTATGTTAAACTAGTTCATGCCCGCGGCTTTGCACGTATTTTTTCTTTGGAAACGTGTATAGGTTAATTCTATTCTATCCTATGTGAACTGATTTATGTGATAAAAAATCTATGTTTTATTATCCTGTTTTATTCCAGTCTTAGAACTACATTATATGCAAAAGCTCATCGTGATCCATTCTGTAGTTTTGGTGTGAAGAATTAACAAACATCCAAACTTTCACATTAATAATATTATTAGTTTCCCTCGGTTTCACCCGCGTTAAATTCGAATTTCACTTTGCTAATGAGATAAAAAAAACCCCCTTAAATCTCCGTTTGATGTTTTACCAGAACAAAAAGTAGCCTATGTTACTCTCCATCCTTTCAACTAACTCTATGTCAAAAAGTTGATAGTTTGTTTAGGAACAACAAACAAACACACTTTCACATTTATAATATTAGTTAGGACTAGTATGGTATTGAATAAAGTATACATTTGAAAACAAAAGGTAGACATACAAAAAATATGATACAATTTATTAAAAATCACATTGTGTCCCCTTAAACATACTCAAATAATAAAAAATTGATTTACACAATATACCACCAGAATTAAAGCTTTCTGATCAGATCAAAGTTAAACAGTCAAGTTGTATGTAAAGGTGGCAGGTCTGGATGTTCTATGTCATGCTTTTCTAAGAAAAACATAACATAGATTAGGGGCGCCATCACACCAAGAACTAATACAATGCATAGAAGGTGAAACCATTTCATCCCAAAATCGGCTCCTTGCGATGTCAATTGTTTGACTACTACTGCTTCGACGGATATCTTTTCCTTGCTCGGTAGCAGCTGCGTGTCCTCCGAGGCTTGTTCTGCAGGCTCTATGTCTGTGTAAGGTATACTGGCAGGGGCAAGAGTACTATTTAGAACTATTTCATTACAATCTATTGCAAAATCTTCTTTCACTTCACTTCTATTGTTTCCAAGACTGAAGTTGTTATTATGAGTTATTTCTTGGCTTGAAGTGGAAGGTACTGACTCAATCGGGATCATCTCAGTGAGAACTGAGTATGGAGTAATTGGGACCTTGATAGTTCTTCTTGCAAATATCTCATTGTCTTTATGTATGTGGTTAATTCTTTTCAACTCTGATATCTGAAATAAATAAAAGGCAGGTATTGAATGACAGCCTGTGATAAGATATAACAACAAAGATAAACAATATGGTGCAATGGATAAGCTGAGACAAGACATCCATTTATGGGCGGTCTTTGATATCACATAAGATATATCATGCAAATTTTGTGAAACGTAGACAAAGAACGTAGTTATCGAAAAAGGAACTTACGGAACAATAGAATCTGAGTGCAATGGCCTGTAAAGTGTCTCCTTCCTGGACCTGCGCCTCGATAAAATGCTCCTGTTTCATTCTGTGCAGCTGTATCTCACTCGGATCTTCACCGTCGACTTTTTTAGCATTGCCCATGTTATAGGACGCCAATTCTTCCCCGTTCTGCATTGATCGACTCCTAGGAAATTCCTTCGTCAGTAACACGTAAACAATCACTCCCTGTTATAACCTAATAGGCGCTACTCCTACACTCACCTTTGTTTCATTTTCAAATACTCTAATACTAGTCAAATCTACCATGACCTGTTTAGGAAATACCTGTTTTTCCCATAAAATTAATTCGTTGAATGGCAAATTAAAAAACAGCTGTTGATATCATCACTTGTATTGTTTTGACAGACAACTGACAGCTAAATGCGTCGCGTCATAAATGTCAGTTTCATGTAACCATAGACAAAAATGACTAGTATATTTGTGGCCACGAAATGTACCTTTTATCATTGAACGCATTGGGCCACGAAACTGGGGGTATTCTGCGCCCAACGGGATGAGCGCGGATTATCAGGCATGCTAATTTTTGTGCTATGCGGTAGGTTTATAGTAAAATATGCGGTAGCTGTTGGATTAATGTGTGCAGAGCTATAGCATTGTTGGAGAGCCCAAACGTCTACCTTTAAACCATAATAGCTAGCATCAATGAAACAGTGAGTGTGAAAAAATAACGATAAAGATAATAAAATAATGTAAATATGACCAAGACATGCTTCGAACAACGACAGGGTTGTTACGTAGGCGTTTGGGCGCCCGCGGGGTGTAGGTAAATATGTACCAAACACTTTTGACCAACTATGACTTGGTGTATAGTGAGCAGTGGCGTATTTTAAGATTACGCGCCCTGGGTCAAAGAGAATATAGGTATTCTACCTAAATTCTGAAGGTTTGCTGCCCCATAAGTCGAAAATCAGTAAAGCGCGAGGCGGGTCATGCGCAGTGTAAGGTTTCGTATTTGCATTTGCACGGTTCATTAAATGTTCATTTTACCTACTTATTACTACCTGTACGTGTTACCAACAAACAACTTTATCGAACTAATTTTCAATGGAATTTGTTCCATATTTTCCTTTTTACCCAGGGTCGCCGTAGTGGGCAAGCCAAGTGACGCGTGGTTTCTTATTTTCCTTTTAACTCGCGGCGATTTACTATTCTGCGCCGCCCCTCAGCCTGGCGCCCTATAAAAGCTCCCATGGCTCTGCTATACGTAAATGCACCACTGACAGTGAGCTCTTATTTTCTAATTTTTGAATCGTTTCCCTTTTAAGTTTGTATGATACTCTATGGTTTGTATCTAGTTTCATTGTTTGTAAGGGTTATCTAATAAAACTTCCATATTTACCTTCTTATCATTTCGTTACAATTTTATTAATTCAAGAGTATTTTACACAACAGTTACAGAACATAAAATACCTTTGGTATTGCGTAGGAGGTGGGAATAATTGCACATTAATTATCTACCTACATTATTTACAAAAAATACAATAATACAAAACAGCAAGATTAACATTTAGAGATTTAGGTAACACTAGATTAGTTAATACAGATGCCGATTCTGTGCAGTTTTCTTAAATACAGGTAGGTACAAAACTTAGAAGAAATTTTCTGTTTCAAAATGTACCTAGTACTCGAAAGATTTTAAAATTAGATAGCGTTTGAATATATGTTCCTAAATAAAAATGTATAATAAAATAATTGTTTTCAGTCAGCAGAGTTTTGTTAGGTTTTTAACTATGAATAAGGCTTGCCAAAAATTTATAAATTTATGTACCTGCTGTAAAACTTAAAAGTAAAGCAAATTATATTCATAATTTAGACATTAAAAAACAAAATAAATACAAATCATAAAGCAAAATAAATTAGTGTTAACAAATCCGGCAAAAATACCACAATAACGTTAAAATATCACAGCGATTTCAAAATAAATTCATAAGTAAATCTAAACATAATTTCGAATTATTTGGTAAAGAAACTTAATCACAGTTATAAATAGATAAGTAAATGTGTCAATATTTGAACTATACGTGCAGATTTCAAACATTTTACTTAATCTGGTTTATACTTAACGCGCATACGACTAGGTTTATAAATAAATATATAAATATTCACAGCAATTGATAAAAAAAAAACAAGCAAATATGTACAATAATACTGTTAACATTCTTACAGATTTGTGGCCAATACTCGCAAGGTTCATCGTCAACCTTAAATTGACAACCAAAGACTTTAAATGAAATAAATAATAATAACTTGCAAGTGTCACTGAGGAATGAAAACTTTGGTAAGTTTTTCCGATTCAAGTGTATTCTTGTACAGTTGTGTTAAGTATATAAAAGTCTTAAAACACGTTATGCAATTATCAGCTAAAAAAAGCAAAAAAGCATATCACAGGGAATGGCACATACAAACTTGATGACACTTTCAAATTCATACATGTCTTGTAATACTACACCTATATATATTATAGTGAATGGGTATAAAATTTTTAAGGCGCATAGTTATGTGACACTAGCGCCACTCTTTATTTTTTCTTGTAATATCGTTATGGAAAAGAATTACCAAAAGTTCTCGCCGTCAATTGTCGGCGAGATTTTTTGGTAATTCTTTTCCATTACGATAATACAAGAAAAAATAAAGAGTGGCGCTAGTGTCACATCACTATGCGCCCTAATAAAAAAAACAGCAAAATAATTTTTACCTCTTGTGACCAGCACTTATTAGGGAGGGGTAGCTATCATCTGTATAATGTCCTCATTTATTAACACGATAGTTCAAACTTCTGCTACACCAAGATTATTACTTATTTTATAATAATTTATAAATACTTATTGACTTATTAAATACCTCACTTACCCCCTTATTTATAAACTTTGAAAAACTGTATTTTGTAATATTTTGACATAAGTATGTCAGAATAGAGATAATTAAAACTTGTAGTAAAGTTATCCAACGTTTATAAGTAAGAGGGCAATTAGTTAATATCATGAATGAGATCTGTTAATTTTAGTTATAAAAGTGGCAAGATGTATTCTGATGATTATTCCGCAAATAATATCGATTATAAAAAAAAGCTTGGTACAAAACCGACTGGCCTATGTTTAGTGAGATTTCTACTATAAATAGATGTCTGGACCTTAGATAATAACTTATGGAATGAAATGTGAACCAAAATATTGTATAAACATACGAATAAACAATAAACTAAGCAATATAACCGGATATTGCTTTGGTCAAGTTATTGTTACATTAAAATGCATCAATATTTCAAATTTTTTTAACAACAAAGTTCCAACTATCTCTTTCAGGTTAGAAATAGATGGCGCCACTTAAGGAAATTTAAAAATACAAAACAATAGATACTATTAAGTACCACCACTCGATATTAATTTCAAATAGATCAACGATTAATACAAAAGAATAATCAAATTCAACTGTTTCATTTTACTTGCTTCAAAAACACTTTTATACAGCGCCATCTAGTTTCAACGCTGGAAGCGATCGTGAAAACCCCTTATCGTCAAAGTAGCGTTCACACGATAAACTGAAATCCATTATACATACATAGGTGTAACCAACATATTGTTGCATGGTTTTTTAAACATTTTCACGAATAAAACTCGATTTTAGAGTAATTTTTACTCTTTTTCGAACCATTAAGTGTCACTGTGAGGCATATTTTCTTGTTTTATATTAATTTTCACGAATTTTCAAACCCCTGAAAGTCCCCAGGCCAGTTTTCTCTCCTCGCGGCGCGGTCAGAGCCAGTGCACGCAAAAAACGCGTCGTTCTCGAAAGGATCCGATTCGCGCGTGAATATATTTATCGACTCGGATTTCTTGATGTCTTTGTGTGTCGCGGTGGGCTTGTTGCGGAGAGGAGGGACGTCGCATTCCTCCTCCTCGGCTATTGATGCTGTGCGACCTGCTGGGAAATTTATCATTAATATCATTTTAAACGAAGTTTGTGCGACCTTAGTGTTATAAAATATTTTTTTATGGCGCAGAGTAATGCGACACTAGCGCCACTCTTTATTTTTTCTTGTATTATCGTTATGGAAAGAATTACCAAAAGTTCTCACCGCCAATTGATAATACCCAGTATAAACTATATTTCGATACCTCTGTAACAGTTTTGCTTCATTTAGTATTAGCAGAAAGTGGTTTATTGTCCTTGGTGGCCACCAAACGCAATAAATCATTTTCTGCGCCTTAAAGTATTTGCTCCCATACTTGTAAACTTTGTGTTTGTGTGGAAGAGATCGCTCAAAGCGATAAGGCCGCCCTTTGTACTTCATTGATTGTCAACATTTTCTTCTGTATTGTATTTTGTGGTACAATATAGATTTATCTATCTACCTCCAGGTTAATATCCCACAAATATGCACTACAATGAGGGGGGGAGGGGTAATTTGTATTGAAACATCATTAGAAAAATCTTTCACAATCATCCTATTTTTTTAATTGCAAAGTTTTTATTAATTTCAATTTTTATACATAACTAGCTTCTACCTGTGGTTTCGCACGCGCTTTACAAGTAGCCTATGTCCGTCCGTGGGATACTGTCTACCTCCCTGAAATTTCATTAAGTTACGTTCAGCCGTTTAGGCGTGAAACGGTAATAGACAGACATAATAACTTTCACTTCCTACTAATATTGTATATAATATGTCAAAGTATGGATGTATGGATGTTTGTTCCTCTTTCACGCAAAAACTACTGAACTGATTGGGTTCAAATTTGGTATGGGTATGGTTTGGGACCTGGAATAACATATAGGCTATTTTTTATTCCAATAAAACGCGGGCGAAGGCGCGAACAGCAGCCAGTTTATAATATTAGTATCTAATTATGGATTACTGAATACAGAGTACTGTACTGACCTCTAGGTGTAGAGAGCGCTGTAAAATCATCTTCGAACATAGACCTCGGTGAGATGGAGTCGGAGTCGAACCTGAACCTGGAACAAATTCATTAAATAAGTGTCTTCATGCGCTGAGAAAAATATATGTATGAAACGGCCAGCACCTAAAGGATTCGCTTGATATGTTATATTATTCAAACAATGTGTAAGACTTTATACGAGGCTCTCCGGGTTTAAAAACAATTCTGGCCGCCTGGTGTGGCGTGACGCGTGACCCGAGAGCTGGTGAGTATCTGGCGCAGCGCATTAGCATTGCCATACAGCGGGGCAGCCATTTCTGCTACCCGTAGATTGTAAGTCTGCAGTTACCTCAATTGTTTCAATCGTTAATACTAATTCCAATTTGTTGGACGTGATCTTGTACGTTATTACAAGTCAATTTTTTCCCACTTGATTTACTAATATTAACTGAGTAAAAAAAATATGAAAATATTATTTGGATAAATTCATGGACACCAATATAATTTTGTCGAGCCCTACGTATATCACGCTCGTGACGCGAGTTAATTTTGTATAAGGTAATAGCAACTAGCCCTAAGTTCTCATTTTAAATGAACTATTGTAATTCCGATAACCGTTAGGGAGTGTAGGGATCTTCCCATGAAATTCTATTTAAATATTTTATTTAAATACATTATTTATTTATGTATTCATTTTATAATATCTACATTATATATTTACACGTACACACACTGTTCATACATTGTTCATACCCTGTCCATACAATCTCCCGTTCATACTTGCTTAACGTTCGTACTCATACACCTTGTTCATACTCTCTACTCCTACATGTTGTCTTCACATTTCTTACCACTACCCTCACTGATTTTGTATCGATATTTTATATCTTTATTTATATTATTTACACCAAGGTTTGCCACCTGGTTTATTAAATAATATTTAGTTTAGTGTTGGATCATATTCGATTTACTTATTGATCTTGCAAACGCAAAGTTTCTCGATACTCGGCCGCTTGCATCGGCCGACCGGTTTTGTACCAGCGCGCGGGAACACCCCGCGCCCCGTACCTCTTTCCGACTGTCACCCGAGTCAGTCGTAAGTCGTATGGAATCTGATTACCGCGCGCACTGCTCTGTATCAAGTGGCATCTAAACACCTCTTATATTTTTCCGATATCGCTATAACTTCTTTCTATCCCTATTCTATCTTCTACTGTGAACTCTAATCTATTTACTGTACCTTCCACTCCTTCTATAAATAAATGTAGTAAATAATAAACCGGCCTGTGAACTAAACTGTGTGTCTCTTCACCCAACAACCGCAACAGCGCAGGCCACCCCCGCTACAAC
The DNA here is from genome assembly GCA_947859395.1 of Eupithecia insigniata. NCBI lineage: Eukaryota > Metazoa > Arthropoda > Insecta > Lepidoptera > Geometridae > Eupithecia > Eupithecia insigniata. The sequence continues at coordinate 1,153,714 of OX402009.1, read as the reverse complement.
TGGTGACCCCTGGACTGGAACAAACCAAGAAGGTACCTAATTTTACATCGAAGAATTCCATACCTAGCCAGAGAGATATAATTTAGCTTATACCTAAATGAGCGATTCATCGGACTCTGCAAAATCTGCTCAGAGTAATAAAGTGACCAAGAGGTCGAGTGCACGTAAGCAGAAGATGCATTCAAATAGCGATACGGAGGGCAAGATGCAAATAAAGATACCCCAGTTTTACCCAGAAGAACCGGAACTATGGTTCGCGCAAGTCGAGGGACAATTTGTAATATCGAAAGTCACAGACGACACGACAAAATTTTATTTCGTGACGGGTCATCTGGATCCTCAATATGCAAAAGAGGTGAAAGACATCATAACGTCTCCTCCTGCCACCAACAAGTACGAGAAGCTAAAGGAAGAACTGGTAAAACGTCTTTCTGCGTCAAGGGAGCGCAAAATACAGCAGCTACTCATGCATGAAGAGCTCGGAAGCCGGAAACCATCGCAGTTCCTTCGGCATCTGCAAGGCCTAGCTGGAAATACCGTACCCGATGACTTCATACGCAGCATCTGGTGCAGCCGTCTCCCCAGTAACCTGCAAACACTCATCGCATCGCAGCCAGCCTCTACACTGGAAGCCTCTGCTGATCTGGCAGACCGTGTACACGACATCGTCGCACCCGTCGCACACGTAGCTTCAACCTCCGCAGCAACCGTTCCAGGATCCGTGGAGTCGATGGCCAACGACATCGCAGAGCTGAAAGCAGCCTTCAGGAACCTCACCACGCAGCTCAACCAACAGCCGCAGTCAGGACATCGGTCTCGCTCGAGCAACCGCCGGCAACGACCAGCGCAGGCGCTCGAGATCGCGATCGCAGTCCAGCTACCGACGGTTCCCGATCTGCTGGTACCACGACCGGCACGGCAGCAAGGCGAACCACTGTGTCAAGCCCTGCGACTATGAGAAGTCGGGAAACGCCCAAGGCAGTCGGTAATGGCGACAGACGACTGCCCCACTTCACCTGGTCGCCTCTTCGTTACTGACCGCCGATCGAAGATCCCCTTCCTTGTGGACACCGGAAGCGACGTCTGCGTCTTCCCTCGGTCTGCACTTCAGGAGCGTCGAGTCAAGACTGGATACGAGCTGACAGCCGCCAACGGTAGCGTCATCCACACCTACGGCCTGACCCACCTCAACTTAGACTTAGGTCTTAGGCGCGATTTCCCTTGGAACTTTATTGTTGCCGATGTCACTAAAGCCATAATTGGAGTCGACTTCATGAGTCATTATGGTCTTATCGTTGACATCCGCAACAAACGCATAGGACGTATCATTGATAATGTCACTTCTTTATCTACCGAAGCTTATTTTGATAATACCCCTAACAATAATCTATTTTCTGTAAAGATTCCATCCGGCGACTCGCGTTTTCACAAGCTTTTGTCAGAATTTGTTGATTTAACTAAACCAGCTGACACTCCTCACACTCACAAACACACCACCGTACACCACATACGCACCACACTCGGTCCCCCTATCTCTTGTTCCCCTCGCAGGTTAGCTCCTGACAAGTTCAAGTTAGCGAAGCAGGAGTTCGATTTGATGCTGAGCAGTGGTACGGCGCGCCCGTCCGAGAGTCCGTGGTCGTCTCCTTTGCATTTGGCCCCCAAAAAGGACAACGGCTGGCGCCCCTGCGGAGACTACAGACTTCTTAATGCCCGGACTATCGCTGACAGGTACCCTATCAGGCACATACACGACTTTGCCCACAGCATCTCCGGTTGTAAGGTGTTTTCCACCATTGACTTGGTCAAAGCCTACAACCAGATCCCTGTGTACGAGGAGGACATCCCAAAAGCCGCCATAACGACCCCGTTTGGCCTCTTTGAGTTCCCGTACATGAGTTTTGGACTCCGGAACGCAGGACAAACATTCCAGAGGTTCGTGGACGAGGTAACGCGTGGTTTAGACTTTTGTTATTGCTATCTCGACGACTTCTTGGTCTTCAGCAGATCGGAAGAAGAGCATGAAAGTCATCTTAGGCAGCTGTTTGAGCGTATGCAGAAGTACGGAATAGTCGTGAACACCACGAAATGCGTTTTCGGCGTCCAAGAGGTAAACTTTTTAGGTTACAATATCTCTACCGCCGGAACAAAGCCACTGGATTCCAAGGTTCAGGCAATTAAGGAGTTCCCTGCGCCGACAACGATCCGGCAATTGAGGCGATTTCTGGGTATGATGAATTTTTACAGGCGTTTCATCCCGAACGCCGCGAAAATTCAAACCCCTCTAAACGCCCTTCTTGCCGGCTCGGTAAAGGCAAATGACCCCGTGAATCTGGCAGGTGAATCCCTTGCAGCTTTCGAACAAACGAAAGAGAGCCTCTGCAATGCTACTCTGCTAGCACACCCTGATTGTCAAGTCGAACTGGCGTTAGTCACTGACGCTAGCGACCTTGCATTAGGAGCGGTACTACAGCAGCGTAAGGATGATGAATGGCAACCGCTAGCATTCTTCTCGAGGAAACTCAGTCCGTCCCAGCAGAAGTACTCTCCTTATGACCGCGAGCTACTCGCCATCTATGAAGGTATCAAGTACTTCCGGCACATGCTGGAAGCAAGAGACTTCACGGTCTACACAGACCACAAGCCTCTTTGCCATGCCTTCAGCGAGCGGAAGAATACTTGTTCGCCGCGACAATTTAGGCATCTGGACTTCATCTCGCAATTCACAAGCGACATTCGGCATATATCCGGTAAGGATAATGTCGTTGCCGATACGCTTTCACGAATTGACGAGCTCCAGAGTCCAGTTGACCTGGAAGTCCTTGCCAAGTCCCAAATCGCTGATGCCGAACTTTCTTCTTTTCTCTATGACGAGCCAACGTCACTTCGCTTAGAGAAGATTAGAGATCTCGGTAGCAGCGTGGAAATTTACTGTGACACGAGCACTGGCACTCCAAGACCTTTCGTCACCAAACCCCTGCGAAAGCAAGTCTTTGACAGCCTCCACTGCTTGAGTCACCCTGGCGCAAACGCTACTGCTAAACTAATAGCGCAGCGTTACGTTTGGCCAGGAGTCAGGAGAGACTGTCGAGATTGGTCAAGAGCATGCTTGAATTGCCAGCGCTCCAAGATCAACCGTCACGTCTCTGCTCCACTAGGCTCGTTCGACTTGCCAAAAGCTCGATTCGCCTATATTCACATAGACCTCATTGGCCCTATGCCAATATCCAATGGCTTCCGCTATTGCCTTACTGCTGTAGACCGCTTTACCAGATGGCCAGAGGCCATACCTATCGCGGACATCACGGCAGAAACGGTAGCCAAGGCTCTACTATCCGGTTGGATCGCCCGATTCGGATGTCCAACGGACATTGTAACTGACCGTGGGCGACAGTTCGAATCCGAGCTATTCGGATTCCTTGCTAAACTAGCCGGATTCAAGCACCGCAAGACGACTGCATACCATCCTGCCTGCAACGGTCTCGTGGAGAGATTCCACCGCCAGCTAAAAGCGGCAATCACTTGCCACGCTGACAGCAATTGGACAGAATCTCTCCCACTAGTCCTACTAGGCATACGTAGCGCAGTCAAGGAGGATCTAAAGTCATCGTCGGCCGAATTGGTGTATGGTGAGCCCTTAAGACTCCCTGGTGAGTTCTTTCACAGCGCTATCACCGGTACGACCGACATTACGGACTTCACCGCTAGGCTGCGCTCCATTGCAGGTAAATTGCAACCTGCTCCTGCGTCTCGCCATAGGGATAACAAAAGTTTTGTTTTCAAAGACCTCGCTTCCTCGTCGCACGTATTCCTTCGGGAAGAAATACTGCGAGGAGCTTTCCAGCCTGCATACTCTGGCCCACACGAAGTCCTTAAGCGTGGAGACAAAGTCTTCAAAATTTTGTTCAAGGGCAAAGCGTTGAATGTGTCGATAGATCGCCTAAAGCCAGCTTTCATCTTGTCAAACTCCTCTCATCCCGAGCTTATCCCAAATCCCGAGCCTATCTCCAATCCCGTGCCTGTTCCGAATCCCGAACCAATCCTAGTTCCCGACCCTTCCCCATCTGAGCGCACTACACGTTCCGGTAGGAGAGTCCGGTTTCCGGATTTCTATCGCCCGTAGTGACGGTCTTCGGAAGGGAGTGATGTAGGGATCTTCCCATGAAATTCTATTTAAATATTTTATTTAAATACATTATTTATTTATGTATTCATTTTATAATATCTACATTATATATTTACACGTACACACACTGTTCATACATTGTTCATACCCTGTCCATACAATCTCCCGTTCATACTTGCTTAACGTTCGTACTCATACACCTTGTTCATACTCTCTACTCCTACATGTTGTCTTCACATTTCTTACCACTACCCTCACTGATTTTGTATCGATATTTTATATCTTTATTTATATTATTTACACCAAGGTTTGCCACCTGGTTTATTAAATAATATTTAGTTTAGTGTTGGATCATATTCGATTTACTTATTGATCTTGCAAACGCAAAGTTTCTCGATACTCGGCCGCTTGCATCGGCCGACCGGTTTTGTACCAGCGCGCGGGAACACCCCGCGCCCCGTACCTCTTTCCGACTGTCACCCGAGTCAGTCGTAAGTCGTATGGAATCTGATTACCGCGCGCACTGCTCTGTATCAAGTGGCATCTAAACACCTCTTATATTTTTCCGATATCGCTATAACTTCTTTCTATCCCTATTCTATCTTCTACTGTGAACTCTAATCTATTTACTGTACCTTCCACTCCTTCTATAAATAAATGTAGTAAATAATAAACCGGCCTGTGAACTAAACTGTGTGTCTCTTCACCCAACAACCGCAACAGCGCAGGCCACCCCCGCTACAGGGAGTAAACGTTCTCGAGTAGGGACCGCGATGCAATGCGAAACGGTTTGGGAAGACCGATGGATCGACGACATCGTAGCGGTCGCAGGGAGTCGTTGGATGGAGGCGGCTCAGGACCGTTCGTAGCGTCGTTTGGTAGGCCTTCAGCAGTGGACGTCACGGGCTGACGACGATAAAAGATCTTAAACCATAGGACGCCGTCCGGCCAGGAATGATGACCTGCGAGCGACTGCTGGTAGATGCTTTGTGAGGGGAGACTGGGCTCCTAGGTTCCCTTGGTTGGAGGGGTCGACATTACATTTAGCTGTGTGATACGGTACCTGGTGGCTGGAGAGTCTCCGTCTCTAGCTCGCAGGGAGGCAGAGAGTGGGGAGGCGGTCGAGGGGACGTCCTCTTCGAACGCGAAGCGAGAGCTCAGCTGAGTGGTGGCGGGGTACATGTTGAATCTGGAACTGAATCAAAGTCAATATATCTACTTTATTTCCGTAAATACAATAAATGTACACTTAGTAAAGGTCAAATTCTTAAAATTAAACACTGACATGGAAATAATGTGTTATTTTTGATTTCGGTCGCTTCGGTATGTATACTAAAGTAAAGAAGCGCCGAAGAAACCTTTAGCCTGTTAGGTGTTCTTTTTCGAGTTGGAGCAAAATCCGTCCCAAGCTTTTTTATCTTCTGCATAGTCTGATATTTTGTAGTACGTCTTTTTAAAAAGGATATGTTTGACAATTTGTTTGAATTTACTCATTACTGATAATTTTTGCAACTCGCTTGGAGTTTTGTTTTAGAAGTGTATACATTGCCGTTCTCGTCTCGTCTTGCTTCTGCCAGCCTGTACTCTTTCCTGAAAATAAACTTATATCCAGGTACCTACACAAATAAATCTAGATAACAATAATCAACCTATTAAAATTTATCAATGACAAAATAATAAAAAAAAAATTATAAAAAAATTAATTATTAATAATACTAATTACCTATTGCAGTCAGCAGGCAGCGGGTAAGACCTCTTCTTATCATCGTCCTCCCTCGGCGAGAAGTCGTTCGAGAAGCGGTAGTCTCTCCGTCTCGCTTCCTCTCGCCGCGGGCGACGGCGTGTGTCTCGCTCCTCCCTCGCGTCCCGCTCGCGCTCGTCGCGCCGTGTCGAGCGCCGCGCCGCAGCCCAGCCCAAGGTTGAACTATATCTGAAAAAAATAGTGATGAATATACATTTCCCGAGGAATTATGTCGTATCCTCAAAAAGCTGAGCTTGTGTTGGGGCATGGTATAAGAATATAAGGTATGGTCTTCCGAGACACGATGGTCACGTGGGTGACACTTGCTTACGTCATCATCGTCATCGGCGAATAAAAAGACGATTCTGTATTCTGGTGCTACCAGTAGCGTAAAATTGTAACTCCCCAAGCTCTTGTGGTTTTGTATTCACCATTTATTATTTATCACACTGACTCGTGTTTAACAAACGCTGTTTATCAACTGATCTATCAACCATAATTTGTTAGCTCAGTTTGACGATTGTCATTTTTTTATTGATTTTTCAATTGACTCCTTGTTTCCCACTTCTACGTTTTGTTGCAATAAAGTGGCAACTGGACAGTGACGTCGGCAAGTGTCATTCCCGGAGGAGCAGACCTTGTTTTCTTGGATCATGGTAATATGGTTCACCCAGGCACGGAACAAATATTTGCAGATCATGCAAACATTTGTCCCATTAGAGCTCGTAAACATTCTGTGTCTCAGGGTGAACTTTAGTCCATTGCATCTCATGGCCACAGAAGTCCCCACATAAAAATTAAGACCACATTTTGCTTACGATTTTAACCTTTATACGGAAACAAGGATACACGATATTGTTTTTTATTTAATCTGTTCATTTGAACTGTCCGTAATTCTACAGTTTGTACTAGATGTCACTGTATGAAACTCATCAAATAAAATGTTATCATCGTACCGTGGATCTTCTGTAGTATCTCTCTGCCTTGTGTCGACTCGCCGTCTGCTGTCGCGCCACCCCAGCGATCCGTAATTCCTTTCCGCTAAATATATAATAAATAAAAAATATGTTAGTTTATAAAAAGTACGTTAGGTATAAGTATTAAGTAAAAGTTGACAAATTAATATTGTGTTTCAGAAACGACCATCTACAAAATCAAAAATACATAAGAAATTTAAAAATCATTAGAATTGTCGTAAGATTAAAAATCAATAAGAAAAAGGATCAATTATAGGTAAATGAATTTTTAATATATATAAAAAACTTTTTTTAAATGTGCTTTTATATCATGTTGGATCAAAATGCCTGGCAAGACAAAGCCAACGAACCCAAACTCGAAGTGGTTAAGTCGTTTGTTTCGGAGTTCCTATGGCCACCTTCGGTCTCCATCATCAGACCAGCTCGATGGTACCATGACATTTCATTGTCACGGAACTTACATAAGTACTTATGCCAAAATTTAGTTGCAAGATTTCCCACACAAACTAACAGGGCAAGTAGAATAAAAGCTTGTATAAAGATCCTCCACTTAGCTTTCTTCAAAATAGTTTACCTAACTGCAGAATTTGCGCGAAATAAGTGTACTCTGAAATTATACGTATTTCGAGAAGATGGCCATGTACGACGACCGGTCTCTGTTTTTTTTTCTTATTTGTTTTTTTTTTATAAAATCTAAACAACTTTTTGCTATTATAAGTAAGCCTCACGCTGGGGGTCATTTCTAAGAAATTTAGTAAGATCTCAAAAATTTTCACGCAATATGAGTGACTACGGGAATTTAAGATCTGATGCGGATATGCGCCCACGCGAGGCGAATCTACATATGTAAACTACACAACGAAGTAGCTGGGACCATGACGAAAAGCGGTTTGATAATGACATCAGTAGCGGTTCTTGAGGCGGTTCAGCGACCAACAGCGTGTTTTTCCTTTCTTCAGGAACCTCCGAAACAGTCGAGGGGTTTTGTTGAGGTCACTTATAAATAATGTAAGTTATATTACCTTCTCTCCGGAAACGATCCCACCGGTCCCGCGACGAGGACCGTCCCGACCCGCACCCGTCACTGTAACTGGAATAGAAAAACATCAATTTACCATCAATGTCTTAATTTTAGTGTATCATAATTTTATTTATGACATGTACCTAATAATTAAATCTAATATTCTTTGACAAAGATCTTTCGACGGTTTTATGCATGCGTTCGATATATATTTATATAAATTGGTTTTCAATAAAATTATAGCAAACTTTGAATTATATACAACTCTAGGAATATATTAATTTGCTACTCAAACTATTATATAAAAAAATATATCTAAACTACTAAACATTAGCAAGACTAAAACGTCAAATAAAGCGATACTCTTTCCCAAAACTATCTGATTGTTTACCTATATGTACATATTTTGCAAATAAATACTATTTCATTTTATGTTGTCAAACGTAGTGTAGGATGCTGTGTGGGCAGGTCGGATGACGATCATGGTTACCACAGCGGTTGTCACTCACAAGTCCTGATCAGCACACATTGTCCACTACTGAACATACCAGCCCAAACAAGAGGAGTTTTACTATAATCACCACGTTTGGAAGGCGGATTGGTGATTGCAATGAGGATGTGAAACATACACAATAGGAAGCTGCTGCCCTTTCTCTGGTAGGTTCCCTTAGTCGGCTCTTACTACATCCACGGGCTGAGTTGGAAGGTTAGGTTCTTACGCTGCGAAGGCCACGGCTAGCTCCCACTCTTATGGCCTAGGTATATGTGAATTGACGTCAGACTCTGTAATCTTTGTCGAAAAAGCTTCGAAAAAAAGCATAATAATTTATGAAATACAAGACAGATACGCTTCTTTTCAAAAATAAAAAAAAAACTATTTTAAATATCAGAAATAATTAAGCAAAGTAACAACAATTTTCTTAGTAACTACCGTATTTTTTTATAACTATCAATCACATGATGTTTTTAAAGTCACCTTCAGCTTATTTTTGCATATTAATGTCCTCACTAATAGATAATAAGCAAAAACATGACTTTTGCCCTTACGACGCTCTGCTCTGTCCCGCTCCTATGAACGCGAAATCCTATGCCTATCCTTTTCACATGTGGCGACAAATGGCGTCATATATCTCCCTCTTAAGTGTCTAATTATAACAAGTATAACTTACTCCTCCTCCTCATCATAGGAATGCCTAGGCTTCCTGTGCCGGTCCCGGTCCTTCTCTCGGTACTCCTTCTGCCGCTCCCGGGACCGCGAGTCTCGGTACTGCTCGCGGCTGTATGTCCTCTCTCGCTCCCATGTGTCGCTGTCTCGCTCGCGACTCCGCCGGTCGCGTCTGTGTTCTCTGGGAAGAAAAGAATTGTTTTGACGTGTGTCTTTAAAATGCCCAATTAGATTTCACTAGATGGATTAATATTTCCTTCTTGACCCTAAGACCAGTCCCAATTTTGTACAGTCCAAATATACAAGTCAATATCAAATATCAAAGTGCTTTATTTCGTTTAGACCTTACAGGACTGTTGGACACGTCACAAAATTAAAATTACATAAGTAAAACAGGGAAATAAAGTGATCACTTTGATTTTTTGTTCACTTCAATCTTTTTAAGGTAAAGTAAAGAAGCGAACAAGAAACCTTTACCTTGTTAAGTTGTTAGTTTTCGAGTTGGAGCAAAAGTCGTCCCATGCTTTTTTATCCTCTAGATAATCAGATATTTTGTAATAAGCCTTTTTACAAAGGATATGTTTGATAGTTTGTTTGAATTTATTTATTGATAATTTTTGCAACTCACTCGGAGTTTTGTTGTAGAAGCGTATACATGGCCCTTTAAAAGATACACTAATCTTGTGCAGCCGAGCTTTGGGCAAAGCGAGTTTGTTCTTATTTCTAGTATTTACATTATGTATGTCGCAATTTTTAGGGAATCGTTCGATATTTCTATGAGTGTACAATAAGTTTCCATAAATATATTGACATGGTACGGTCATTATATTTATTTCTTTGAATTTATCACACAGGGATTCTCTAGGACCCATGTTATAGATAGCACGAACAGCCATCTTCTGCAGCACAAATACGGTATGAATATCTGCAGCGTTCCCCCACAGTAATATGCCATAAGACATAATACTATGGAAGTAGCTGAAATAGACAAGTCTAGAAGTATAAACGTCTCTAAGATGACAGATTTTTTTGACTCCATATGCTGCAGAACTAAGTCTCTTCGATAGTTCATCTATGTGTGGGCCCCATTGAAGTTAACTGTCTAAAGTGATTCCTGAGAATACGGTACTGTCTACAATGTCTAAAGTTTATCCTTTTACGTTTATATCAGCCTTTACATATTTTACATTTGGTGGAATAAATCTAATACATTTAGTTTTGATTTCGTTAAGTAAAAGATTATTGACACTAAACCAATGGACTACTTTTGGTATTGCATTGTTTACATCGTCATAATTTGTGTTTTGTCTAATCATCTTGAAAAGTAAAGAAGTATCATCAGCAAACAATATAATCTCGTGATTATTTTTAACGATCGTTAATATAAACCAAAAATAGGAAAGGGCCAAGGATAGATCCCTGCGGTACACCCATTGTAACTACAGATCCCGAAGACCGTTTCCCATTAATGTCAACTCTTTGTATCCTGTCACTCAAGTAAGAAGTAAGAAGATCCAAAGAGGTGTCATTTATTCCATAGTGATGTAGTTTCCTGATTAATGTTCCATGGTGTACACAATCGAATGCTTTTGACAAGTCGCAAAAAACACCTAAAGCATCTTGCGACTTCTCCCAAGCATCAAAAATATGCGATACCAACTCTACACCGGCATCAGTAGTTGACCTGCCGCGAGTAAACCCGAATTGCTTACGATGTAGCAGGTCATTGCTATTGAAATGCCTAAGCAATCGATGTAAAATAAGTTTTTCAAAAACTTTGCTGAATGTAGGCAGTACTGATATCGGTCTAAAGTCCTCACCTGTGGTCCCGCTCCTTGCTGTCCCGCCGGTCCCGGCCGCTGCCGGAGTCCCGCGGGTCGCGACCCGACTCGCGGGAGTCCCGGCTGAGGTCCCGGTCCCGCTTGTCTCGTTTGTCTCGAATCTTGTCCTTCTCTCGGCCGCTGCCAGAGTCTAGGCATTCTCGGGAGCCGGAGGAGTTGTGTCTGCTAAATATAGAAGACGTATTAAGATGTTTATTCGCGTGAAATCTGTAAGCGTATGCTACACTAGGAACATGGTTCCTCCTTGCGTTTTAAAACATTCTAGTTCGGAGAACGCTAAGATCTCTGCGGTCAATTGTTTTATATCGATGCAGTTGGTTTACAAAAATAAAGCACATCACAGACGTAGCTATAATATAAAGTAATATAAATCATAACAAATGCAGCTATAATTTATATTTCTATGACGTCACCAACCTATAATGTAAATTGCTTGTATTGCTTGCTTCATAACACGGTATATTACTATATGTATATACTACTAAATATAGCTACGTCTGTGATCGGCTTTATACGAGCGCGAGTCAACTTTTTTGACGTATTATAGCGCTTCTTGTTTTTTCATACAGACTTGGTTACCGGAATGTGGAGAGTTTAATATTGTAGAGTTTGATACAAGAGACCACGCTAAGTGCGCGGAATAAGACCGCCTCCCTTATGGGCAGAGTCCGGGATAGCTCGAACAGCATCCTTAGAACTATTGCTGATAGACTCTCCTCTCGTATATGGATATGTTTTGTGCGTAGGGTAATGGTGTAGTATGATGTTTTCCTTTATAATTAGTGTGTGTGAGTAGCTGATACTAAACTTAATTTTTAAGAATTTTCTATAGTGGTAACAAAATATGGATGTTGTTATTCGAAATAAAACATTTTTATTTTATTATTTAAGTAAATAATTATTTATCATGTCTACGACTTGAGTAAAGGTCCTTCGGTTTAAGTGTTGTTACCTGGATTCTCTATCTCTGTCTCTGTGATGTGAGGGCGGACGCGGCAGCCTCGAGACTGGAGGCAGGTCTTCGTCCCACGGAGACACGTCTCGGGATGATGATGATGTTTGAACTGAAGGTAAAATAATTTGGCGTGTTTTATAAAACAATAAACAGACTTCAAATTCCTGAACCTCTTGTTTACGCGTTGCCATGGAAACTGTGAAACATTGTGATAATTTGATTGTTTTCAAAAACCTACTAATCGACTTCAAATCCCTTAATTTTACACAGTTTTTAAGTTTTGCGATAAATATAAAACCGCTGAGCATAAAATTTTTATGGGACCACTTCGGGATCATTTTCTATACAACAGTGAAAGAATTTTGTTTTTTCTTAGGTCGCTGGTCGCTTTGTGCTCAACTACGCTCAATTAGCGGAAATACCGCGTAACATACTACATAAACAAAAACATATTACAGTCGAATTGATAACCTCCTCCTTTTTTGAAGTCGGTTAAAAATAGATGATGCCGGACCTTCTCAAACAGCATCCTTGGACTCTTCCTACATTAAACATTTTATTTTTGGATTTGTAAAACGTAAGCTTATTTTTATCATACGAGTGAAGTGGTCGTCAGATAATTCGTAAAATAGTAAAACAAGGCGGCTATTGGATGACAGCTTTGTTCGTTTACGGGTAAGCTTTGGAAACTTTTTTACGTGTTTGAGTGTGACTATAACACTTAGTTAATACTAACTGTTCCTCTGGCTGTGTGCGTGCCGGGGCGGGCGGCGCGCGCGCGGGCTGGAGTCTGAAGATGCGGGCGAGCGCGGCCCGCCTAGCACCGCCCAGCGCGACGAACAACCAGACACCACCACCTTATCTGAGAGTAATAAACACAGGTTATAGGTATACAGTAATAAATTTTGGTGAACAAAATAATAGATATAATCAAGAAAATAAAATTGGGTAGGCTGTTCCAGGGACGCAGCCGCAAGGGAGCAACATAAAACATCTTATAACGTAAAATGTCTTGTGAGTGCTAGACAGCACACTGGACACACCACCCGCCGTGAAGGCATGCAACTCGCTTCGCTCGCCACATTGACACAGCATATCAATAGACAAGAGTGGCGAGCGAAGCGAGCCGCAGAGCGGCTAAACGAGGCTTGTTTCGTTCGCCTATGTTCAACCATCTTTTTGTATATCAGTCATCTAATACTCTTAACTCAAGCTCTGCTTGTGGATTAATGCTGTGTGGATTGTCCAACCTTATTTATGTATTTGTTCCCTATCCTAGGTCTACCCTCACCTTTAGTGTCAGGCGAGGACCCGCTGCCGCCGTCGCTGATGGAGCCAGTGGACAGCCGCATGGGCTGAGGTTGGAGCGAGCGGACTGGCGGGTCTACCTTCACTTCCTTCTTCTCTGGTAGTTGTGGGGTTGATCGAGGAAGGTCGGGTTTTTCTTCTCGGTCTTTGACTATAGGGCTTTTTCTGGGGAAAGAAAATATTATTTTTGATTGCCGAAATATTAAGAGAAAGATTATAAATGCTATTTAACGGTACAAGCGATGGCTTTATACCATGAAAGACCATCGAGGCCAAGCGAACTAAAATGTGACTTGTGTGCGTCAACCAGGGGCAGAAGCATCATGTTTTCATCATAGTGTCTTATCTAAAGTCTCTTTCGTGTCTCTTTGTAATGTTGATTTTCTGGTGTACGTAGTAGTAGGTGTACGAGTTCTATATGCTGGTATAAAGAATTTTTGTATATTGTAAATTTCTCATCCACGATTTTGTAATCTTACAGCATTTGAGTAGACAAAAACATACTAGAGCGGAAAGTTCCGCGCCGGACCGACTCAAGGTTCACGTTAAACAAAATACTCAGTCTATCTCGGTCGGGCTCGCGGGCGTCGCCGACAGCCCGACTGAAATAGACTGAGTATTTTGTTTAACGTGAAGGCTAATATCGCGACCTTGAGCCGGTCCGGGGCGGAAGTCTCCGCTCTAGTCTTGTTTACTCATATGCTTGCAGTTAATTATTTTCGTTATCTCAAATAGAGATGTTAGACAAACAACACCTTGTTGCTTTGTTATTTTATTATTTGTGCTTTTTTATATAAGATAGCATGTTAAGCATTGGACTGGTTGACAGCAAGGTCTATTTTTAACCAGCAAAAGCGTTGGTCAGAAGCTAGTTATAAGTTATCAAACCTGAATGCATCCTCAACATGCGTGAAAGAGAGCGAGCTATTGTCGATGCAGTCGAAAAAGTCGGAATTATCGAACCCGTCCGATTTCTCGTCGGATTTCTTTCTCTCCTTGGGTAGCTCGGGCGGTAAGGATTCGAACTCTTCTTGTGGCTCTGTTATTGTGATCTCGCGGAGGGCTGCGTACCTGGTTTGGAATTATGTCATAGGTAGTTAACTAGCCTACTTGTAGCGTTATGTTTGAATACTGAAATGGAGGTTGAATAAATGAAGAGTTTTAATGTTTTTTCTGTTTTCTGGAAAGCTAATAGTTAATTTTAATGGTTTTTATGATGTAAGGGTCTAATCTTGCTATATGGAAGATAGCAACTAGATTGGTTAAAACTTGATCGATAGGTAAAAGAAAAAACTTGATCGATAATTCTCAGAGTAAAATCTATGACTGTTGCCTAGCGGTGTTGTCTAACTTGAAAATTGAAATTTATTTGACTTATCTCGAGAAATCTATAAATAGATAGAGACATTGGACTGGCTGCCTCTAGTTTGGCGCTTCTAGTGACAGGGAGCAGTTTCCTTTAGTGTTTTATTGAAAGGCACTATGCTCGGAATTTACTTAAATCTGATAGAGAAACTGTATCAATTTCTCCTGCAATCCATACTAATATTATAAATTCGAGTAATTCTGTCTGTCTGTTGCCTTTTCAAGCCTAAACTGCTGAACAGATCTTTAAAAAATTCAGCAGGGAGGTAGACGGTATCCCGGGACGGGTATAGGCTACTTTTTATCCCAATGCGTTTTTGGCGTGGCAGTTAAAGGGTTAAAGAGCGTCTTACCTATCATTATTATCCTCCTGTTTAACCTCCACATGCCCGTTATCTCTCGGCGACACACTCCGCCTACTCTTCTCAATCTGCAAAGTCTTCATAACGCACTTGATGTCTTCTATCTTAGCGTCAATAGGCGTCGTCGACGGCTTAGGGCTCACGGAATTACGGAACATATTGAACGAATCTATCGTTAACTCGTCTAGTGATTTTAAAGGACTTTTGGACGTCTCTTTCTCTTCGCTCTCAAGGTCTGCATTCGCTCGCATCATGTTGTCTATAGCTGTGAGTTCTTCTTTTTCATCTGAATCTTGTTTGGTTTCTAACGGATCTAGTACAGACATAGCTTTGAGCTCTTCTTCCTGTATTTCTCTGAAAGCTGCGTATCTGTCATATGATGCGTTGGCCTTTTTGTCGAAGTCATCGAAGTTAGCTTCGAACGCGTCGCCTTCCGGCGGCGGTGTGAAGTTATCTTCGAACTGCGGTTTGAATTCGGAAGGTGGGGGGGCGGTGGAGATTTTGGGGGGCTTCACTAGTCGCGGCATTTCGATTTGTTCTGACTTTAGTCTCGGGATTTCCATTTGGTCGGGGGAGGCGGCGCGGTACGTCGACACTTGGATGCCGTGTTTGGATCGTCCGAAATTCGCTATGTCTATGTGGATTCGCTGTAAATAAAGAATTTTGTTATTGATTATTCATATTGGCGACGACCGATATGGTGCAGCGGGCTAAGGTCCTGCAACGCAGAAGGTTGCGAGTTCGATTCCCGCCTTGGGATAAATGATTGTACGATCTGCAAATATTTGTTCCGGATTTTCTGGGTATTTTCTTTGTATAATAAAAAATATCTATCTATATAAAATATTCTGTTAAGTATATCAGTCATCTAGCACCCATAAGACAAGCTCTGCTTAGCTTGGGACTAGCTAGATGATGCTGTGCGGATTGTCCAGCATTATTTATTTATTTATTTATAATTATACGCCTTCGGGATTTTTATAATGAGTCGTTTATAAATTATAAATACTAGTTCTTATTTGTTTATATTGTGTCATTGTAATTTTCTTTGCATTTTTTTTGTTTTTTATTAGACCTTTGATGGCGAACATTGATCATTCATTCCATTACTAAGACTAAGCTCTATAAGGTTAATAACAGTTTGAAATAATAAAATATGATATAGCTATACATCATCATCACACAATCATCATCACTATGATAATTTCAGTCCGCTGACATGGAATATACGGGCGGGTATAGGCCTCTTGCACGTAACCTCAATCGGTGTGAGTGCTATTTACACGAATTTTTGGCCCTTTGAAAATTAGAATATTTATTATATTGAATATCTAGCAGGTGGTCTGCCTGTCTGAACATAATCGAGTCAAAATGTAATGGACAAGAAAACAAGGTCTGCTCTTCCAGGAGTGACACAAGGTGACGTCACTGTCCAGTTGCCACTTTATTTCAACAAAACGTAGAAGTTAAGAAACAAATGTGATGAGGATCAATTGAAAAATCAATAAAAATGATAATCGTCAATAATGTTTGTTAGATCAGTCAAAACAACGTTAGTTAAACGCGATTCAATGTGATAAATAATGGGTAAATACAATACCACATAGTTTTATCAGATTTATACAGGTAATACACGGAGCTCGGGGAGTTACGATTTTACGCTACTGGTAAACACCATGAAACCAGATTCGTCTTCTCATTCGCCGATGGCGTCGATGACGCAGCCTTGTGTCACCCACGTGACCGTCGTGATTCGGAATATACCATACCATGTTTTCTTATACCATATAATGGACATGATAGGTGACCACTTACCGCTCTGTCGCTGTCGGCGGCTAGGTAGGAGCGCAGGTAGTCCGTGAGCTGCGGCAGAGTCATTGAGGAGAGAGTGCCCACCGGCACTCGCAGCCTGAAATAACAATAACTTCAGATACAGTGCCTATTTTCAACTGACGAAACAAAAGAAGGTTTTCTATTCGGCTGTATGCTTATGTATCGATATATTTGCCAATCAAGATTTCAATAACTTTATTTCTTTAGGCTTCAAAAATAAGCACATAGACAAGTCAAACTTTATACGTTCAGCTATAAATATAGTAATTGTTATCATATAAGAAATAATTGATTTTCTCTTCACTTTCTTCTCTTAAATTTTTTGTCCACTAGTGGAAGAACTGTTCTTCCACTAAACAAAAGAGACCAACATTTATAATACCGCTTTTACCTTTGATGTTTTCGTTTTTATATAGAGAATGCCCCTGGGGTGGTCTAGAGAACAGTATAAATAATCAGAAATTTAAAATCAGTTTTTAGCTTAACTAAAAAACATCAAATTATTGGAAAACCGAAACCGCAGAAGATAACAGGAACAATACTCATCCTCGGTAATAATAATAACATTTCAGCAGTACATACATATTCTTTCGACAAAATTTCATTGAAAACTGCTAAACAATCGCAACTGTAGATAGCTCTGCTCAAATTATCGTAATAATACTATACAGAAATGACAAAGTTTGTGAGTATGGATGTTTGTTCCTCTTTCACGCAAAAACTAGTGAAATGATTGTTCTGAAATCTGGTATATATATATATAGTTAGTGGTATATATATATATAAGGTTGCCTGGAAGAGATCGCTTTTAGCGATAAGTCCGCCCATTGTACATTATCTGTATTTGTTTTTGTGCTCTCTATTTATTATTTTTAATACTTGGTGTGCAATAAAGAACATTTCTATTCTATTCTATAGTTTGGAACCTGGAATAACATATAGGCTATTTCTTATCCCGATAAAACATGCGCGAAGGCGGGGGCAGCAGCTAGTATTAAATAATTGGGGGATCCAAGGTAAGGAGATCAACAAAGCTAAATGAAGCATATTTCGTTAGAAACCGGTTCCTACTATTACAGCAGGACAGATCATGATATAGCGCTGGTTTTCCGTGAAGTTAGATCCGTTATACCCTGCCAGTATACTATACCCGTTAGTACACTACACCCGTTAGTACAATACACCCGTTAGTACAATACACCCGATAGTACACAAGACCCGTTAGTACACTACACCCGATAGTACACTACACCCGTTAGTACACTACACCCGTTAGTACACTACACCCGTTAGTATACTACACCCGTGAGTCTACAGACCTGTTAGCCAGATCGTCCATGTTGCAAGTGAGCAGTTGGCTGAGCGTTATGTCGAAGCGTCGCGCGGCGGGCAGCGGCGGCGGCGCGGGGCTCAGGTATTCGTCTTCACTGCTGTTCGTGGCTACTGATGATAGGCGGGGCTTCGTCGTGCGGTCGGCCTGAGGAATGGTATAGTTAGGTCAGACTTACAGCTTCGCATGAAGATGTTATAGCAACGTTGCAATTTTACGCGAAAAAACAGGCTTGTGGAACTTTTAAAGCATTTCTAAAGATAAAAGATCCCTTTGCACGACGTATTCGGAAATAAAATCATAGCGCGCCGTATTCATTTTACGATTACCTACTCAATAGTTCATAGATCGATTCAAGCGGGAGTGGTCGCGTTTGATAGAGTTTACGATTATTGCGAGCGAAGCGAACATCGCTATATATTATAAAAATCGGTATAATTACTCTCACCATAGGCTCCTTCTTCCTTGCAGGTCTGGGCAGCGGCGGCGCAGGGTCTGCCTCGGGCTCGTGGTCCGTCGGGGGCCGCGGCGGCGGACGCGCGATGCTGATGTCCACACTCTTCTTGGGAGGCAGCGGCGGCGGCGGAGAGATCGTCTCTCGCCAGTTGCAAGATCCACCAGAGTCCGAACTAGGCTGAAACGGTATTCCTTCTTATAGAAAGAAGCAGTGTCTGACTTTACCTTTCTTTCTTGGCAACAGAAGAAAACAAACAACTCTTGGATCACTCTTAGCAATCGCTTAAACTTGAGAAAGGTTTCAATGTGTGAGGGACTTAAGTTAGCGTTTTTGAAAATACATAAATAATTAGAAACGGAGTGGTCCACAGAATCAGAATCAATAACTTTATTTCTTTAGGCTTACAAAATAAGCACTTAGACAAGTCAAATTTTACACTATAAACATAGTTATTATTATCAAATAAGAAATAAGGTGTTATTGATATTCTCTTCACTTCAGTTTTTTGTCCACTAGTGGAAGAAGACACAATTTGGAACTTGTAATTATTATACGATATATTTGACGAAAGAACGACGAACATCAAAACTAAGCTCGACAGTAAAAAACAAAATCTCGGCTTACAAAATAAGCTCTTAGAAAATTAGGTTACGTTACGAGACCATTAAAATAAACATATAAACTTAAGATAGACCATATGACGCCATTTTGTGAAAAGGATAGGCATAGGATTTCGCTTTTATAGGAGTGGGACAGAGCAGAACGTCGTAAGCGCAAAAGTCATGTTTTTGTTCATTTACTAGGGTAAAAAAAATATATCGTTAAAAACTAAAACCCGACTACATAAAAGTCTTAAACAAGCGTTCACCTATTGTCCATAGCATTTTCTTTTGATACTTAGGTAGTCGGAGGCACCCACCCCATATACCTAGGGTACAATTAGTAACAAAGGCCTATATATCGATACAATATATGTATCTATATCGATACATTTTATCATTTGCCCATCCCTAGATGACCCGTTGGCATGGTAAATAATAAACAAGAGGTCTCCATGGCAACGGGTGTGTCATCCTTCACTCATCACATCAAACTAAATTAGACTCGAACTGTAACTAGATGTCGTCTCTTGCAAAATTTTATCTCGCTATCGAGGTGTTCCAGGTGTAATTTAGACCCAGCTATCTCTTAACACCCTCAATTTTGTCGGACACCATATAGCCTATAACCATCGGGGTAATGAGACGAATCAATCGATACCTCACTTGTTGAAATCGAAGTAGTAGTTTCAGCGCTACGTGGGAACAAAGAAATCGGCTACATACATACATACATAATTATGTATGTATGTAGCCGATTTCTTTGTTAGCATAATAGGTGCTAAAATCATAACCCTCCGGTAGTCGGGTAAAAATAATAGTAATTTTGAAAATTTATAACACCCGTCGTCTGCTTTATATTCTGTTTGTTTACTGTACAAAGCATCAAGGCTTATTTTAAAGTATTTAATGAATAGCGACCATTTATTGTTCAGTTAAGAGCGAACATTGTTTTTTTTTTCTATAGAGAAAATTCTATGTAATCATGTGAATCGTAATTCAATCCTGAACTATAACATATATTAAACTCAAAGAAAATGCTCAGTATTGTGGAGGATATGATCGCTGACGCTAAGCAATTTCAGGTATGATCATGTGATATTTTCAGGAATTACAAATAAAAGATTGAAATATGATCAATATTCTGACCTGTCTCTGCAACCGCGGCGAGCGCGGCGCCGGCTCCGGCGGCAGCGACACCTGCAGCGGACCATTGAACACGTTCTTTGCATTCTCCCTCACGAGCGCATCGCTTTCCTCCCGTCGTTTCATCTCTCTTCTGACCGCCTCTCTCCGCTTCGGAAACTCCTGCATACTCGTAAACGGATCCTCCTTCGACTCAGAAAACGGATCCGAATTATCGAACGGATCAGTCTCCTCGAATGGATCCGATGCAAAAAATCCGACCCCGAAAAAGGACTGCTTCACCGCTACCGACCCCCCGGAATGCCGCGTCAACGAAGTCATAGTCGTCGTCGGCATATAGTCTTTCTCCGGCTCGGTTATTTGTAAATCTTTGAGCACCTTCTTTGGAGGGTTTTTGAGCTCCTGAAAGAAGAGTTTTTTGTCAACGTATGGTTTGCTCTTGCCCGTGCCGAGAGGGTCTAGGTCGGTGAAGACGTCGTAACTGAGTGATGATGATGATGGGGCGACACTCGATACCACCGATACCTGCAAACACCGCAAGACTAATTATGTACTCGGACTCGTTTATCTCATATATTTTTGTTTTGACTCGCTACAAATTATTCTGTTTGAATTGTTTGTAGCTTGCGCAAAGCTAAATCGGACTCATTCGGACTACATCGCCCATTTAAGTCACCTACCAACTATTGTTTCATTTGATTTTCACCCACTTTACAGAGTTTATTTAATGCTGTGTGAATTGTCCAGTATTATTATTTATTTATTTATTGTATATCTTTCAGCAGAAAGAAACGTATTAGAGATGTGTAAAGAGAACAGGTTACCGTGTAAGTCCCAAATCTGTGATTTGATTTTTGTTTATTATTTCACTGGTCACGCAGCCACCTTTGGTCGGGGTGTTCTTGGCTATGCTATCATTGATGTGAATCGGTGCAGCCGTTTTAATGATCGATGGTATTGTTGGTATTGATCTTTGTGCCTGAGTTTCAACGTAATATCTCGGGTGTATTCGATTAAAATTATTTTATAGGTAATTCACATTAATATTCCAAGTGTTTTTGTTGATTTGTTCAATTGTTAATAATTTAAATGTTATGGTTGAAGTGTATTCATGGATTTTGTGTATGTTTTCAGTGTAAAAAGATATGATTGCTGCAACTTCTGATATACAAGTCCCTAAATGATTGAAATCTGTTACTGTTTTGTTTGTACAAGAAATGGAGGTCCATTATTAAAAACAATATTATCAGTTATTAGTTAAGTTTATGGCAAAAATTTTGTATTTTTAATAATAGACGTTATTAAGATAAATATTATATTATAATGATTAAGATCTGAGATCACCAATTTATTTAATGTGAATGTTTGTTTTTTTTTTTAACTTGTGTAGCTATTTCTTAGAAGTAACACGTGTTAATTAATAAACTTCGATGTATTATTATTTACTTTAGATTAATTAAACTATAAATTTGTGATAAATCAATAATCTATCGTAATGTACTAAAGCGATTTATGAGAAAAAACAAAACAGTGCAAAAATAAACTAGAAGGTCGCAGTAGTAAGTGCGATGTAATGGGTTGCTACACATGCTAGCTACGACAGGTTGTCACGGGTACATATATTAGTCTTACAGCGGAGGCAGGACGACACAGGGGAAACACAAAATAGCAATGAAACCCATGAACAAAAACCCCGCTATTTAGGTGGGAAAAACAACAATGTGTCATTGTACATACCGATGATACCGTGATGTAAAATGGCTTCTGTAAACCGCGATATTGGATTTTTCGATATATATTTAGTGACAATTCTTTTTTCAAAATTACTTGTTATTTGTTCTGGGTGGTTAATTCCAAAGCCATTTCGTGGTAACACATAGGTAAAAAAAGATAACATGAAATAAAAATGCGAAGATTAAAAAAGCGATTTCTTTATTCCTTACATTTATTAAAAGCAAGTGTTGAACTTTTAAGTTGAACTATGTAGTACTTTTTACTTCAGTCAAATATCTCGCTTTGGACAGATTTTTGAATCGTCAAATAACTTTTGCCTGAAGAATACATATTAGCGGTTTGACATCTAAATATCTCCGGTCAAATCGCTCACATAAAAGTTATCTGATAATTGAAAAATCCTGAATTTATCTGACGCATATTCCAACATAAAGTATCTACGTTTGCCCCAAACATTAATTAATACAAAATTAATTTCTGCAGTGAGACAACAGGCTTCTAGAACATAAAATAATAATCAGGTGCACATAACACTTACCGGTGGTTCGCTGGGCACATTATTATCCACCAATGACGTAGGAGGAGTTTCGAAGTCCGATGTAGCGGCGAGGTCGAAAGGCAGCGTGGTCTGTTTGTTCGGACTGAAGACGGTCCGCGCGGTCGCGGGCGTGTTGCGACCACGTGTGGAAGCCCCGGACGGAGGGGGGGGTAGGAGGGCTTTCTGAGAATTATTAAATACTAGGTTCGAACTGAATTTCGTATTGTCAAAAAGAGCTTTATGTTACACCCGTTTTTACTTTAAACTAAACCATAATATATACTACAACACCTTCGATTCGATGCAGGGAACACAGGTCTTGTTCCAGATCTACTTCTATACACTTAGCTTTTTATAAGAGCTATATTCACCTGTGACTGCGATGTGGGCACTATAAACGAGTCCCCAAAGGGATCAGCCGACGGCGTCAGCTCCTCCACCTGCGTGAGGCCCCGACGCAGGGAGCACAGCTCTTGCTCCAGGTCCACCAGCTCGGCGACCCCACCCTCGGCCCCGGAGTCGGGTTTCGCGGCCGCTTCCGAAGACATCATGCTCTGTCGGACAAGGTACTGATGATGGGGTTATGGGAGTCTTTTGATACAAACGTGGGGGGAAATTGTTACAAGATACTATCAGGGAAAGAACAGTATAACGAAAGGAGGAGTATACTTTGATTTAGAATTTAGACATCGCCCAGCCGTGTTTAAACAAAACATTTGAAATAATTTGCCGGCATAGGGTAGTTTTAGAATAGAATAAAAATGTTTTTAGCACACCCAAAAAACTGAGGGAAAGTAAAAAAGGAACTTACGCTCAAACACAACATTAAAGGTTGATAAAACAATTGCTTTATAACAAAATGAGAAAATTCTACGTGTAGTGTCTGAAAAATGAAATTGGTATATTTCCCTAGTGCGGGGCTAAATAGGTCCAGCCTCAGCTTAATGTCGCCACCGCCCAAGGACGATAACCACGCTGGTTTTCAGTCGAGCCTCTGGGTGACGTCACATTACGAGTCTATAGTTTACAAAATTCAAAGAGCAACAAAGTTTAACAAATGTGAGTTTAGGTAGGTACCAATACTCAATACAAAGTAACTTAAGTGCAAGAAAATAAATATATAAAAACAGTAAATTACGCGAAAAAATGGTTTTACAATAGATATGAGCTATGGAGCACATCTTAAGTGGAAAAGCACAATGTTAATACAAAGCACACGTAAGCGACGTTCCAGACAGGTATCTTGTAATCGTCGCAGCCCATCGCAAATTTTCAGGTTTCTTCAATAACTTTATTTCTTTATGCTTACAAAATAAGCACTTAGACAAGTCAAATTTTATACTATAAACATTAAACAGTTATAAATATAGGTATTACTAGCTGCTGCCCGCGCCTTTGCCTGCGTTTTATCGGAACAAAATAGCCTATATGTTATTCCAGGTCCCAAACTATACACAAACCAAATTTCAGCCTAATCGGTTAAGTAGCTTTTGCGTGAAAGAGTAACAAATATCCATACATCCATTCATACAAACTTTGACATTTATAATATTAGTAGGATTATCAAATAAGAAATAAGGTGTTATTGATTTTCTCGCACTAAGTATATATACCCTTGCATTTGATAACAATTCGTTTATTTACTTTTAAACATTTTGGAATTCTGACAACACATCCACAATTAAACAGATACAATTAAGTTCGCATTACCAAGATCTGACTTTTCGTTTTATTTTTCATTCTGACACTCGGCATCGGCGACAGAAGACAAATCCTGTGCTCCGAACACATTTCCACAGGCACAATTTTGTAGTATTTATAAAACAAGCACCCTTAAGAGTCTGTATACATATATTAAAACCAATAAATGTTAAAGTAATGGTCAAACTAGTCTCCCGAATGCATTAACACTGTCTGTCTGCGGGCATTACGCGATGTTTGTGTTAGCCGCCAGCATTGTCATAACAAAAATGTAAGCAAACAATACTGTTATAAGGTTATTTGCAAACATACAAAGTTCCTCGTCATAATTATTTTAAGTATGAATCAATAATAAGAGTTGGTTGTTGCGCAACGAACGTTGTCATTGGTCTCGGAAATGCTCATCGGAGATAGAACCAAAAAGCAAGTCTATAGCACAAGTACACGCAGCATTCATGCTGAGCCGTTTCCTAATTCATAATTACAATCAGTAATACTTAGTTTTAAGCTACTACTTGTTGTCTGATATATATAATATGATTGTAGTTGTAAATAAATTTATTTTCTTTCTTTCTTTAAGTAAAGGGAAAAACCCGAAAATCGTAAATTTGTAGCTAATACAAATAAAAAAAATGTTTGATTCTCGCTATGGGCTGAAAACTTATAGGGTACTTCCCGTTGACTTAGAATCATGAAATTTTGTAAGAAGCATGGCCTTATAACATAAGTAAAGGGAAAAATCCGAAACCGTGAATTTGTAGTTTATTCACATAAAAAATAATATTTGATTATCACCATGGACCGAAAACCATATGGTACTTCCCGTTGACCTAGAATAGAATCATGAAATGTGGCAAGAAAGAAAGACCTTATAGGACAAGTAGATGGGAAAGTCCGAAAACAGTAGTAGTTTATTCACAAAAAAAAAAAAAAAATTTTTGCTTTTTGTAATTTTGTTTTATTTATTTTTTTACTATAAAAACTTTCGTAGTTTGATAAATTCATTATGAATTCATTAAGGGATGAAACGCTGGTGTTCTTCAAACACAAACTAGGTTCGTAGTTAACCCGCTTACATTCATAATGAATTTATTTTATTTTATTATTGGATGGTTTACCATGACATAAACCATAACGTATTTTAGGATACCTACCTATACAAAGTTGTCCATTGTAAATACTGATATCTTGACGAAATGATTGCACTGTGTAGTGAACTATTAAAAATATAAAATAATGTCATCATCAAATATTCTCGGAATCAGTTTGACCGGAGAGTCCTAAAATTAGTACACATGTTCGCCTACATCTATTACCAGTGGCCAGTCATTATGGATTTAAACTACTACGCTTTTTATAGATAACTCGAAGTCTACCTTATGAAATATTTTTGAGGTATTTGAAGATCACTTACAAACAAAAGTCAAACATCCCCTTAACTCAGACGTAGAAGCGGACTAGGGGAACCAAAGGGCAGCAGCTTCCTTCTGTATAATTCTAACACCTCCACTGCTTACCAGTCTGCCAGCAATGCATGGTGAATATAGTCAAACAAACCCCCTTGTATGGATTAGGCGTTGGGTACTTTGCGGAAATCCTTTAAAATATTAGATAGACAATATTTAGTGACAATGCGGCGCAAAACCTTGTCTCATCCTAACTAATAAATGCGAAAGTGTGTTTATTTGTTTGTCCTTCCTTCACACCGCCCTAACTCAGCAACCAATCGAATTGATTTTAGCATAGAGTTAGTTGAAAGGATGGAGAGTAACTTAGGCAACTGTCCTAGTAACGCAGGTGAAACCGCGGGGAACAGCTAGTAATAAATATATCAAATTAATTCGTCAACTAGTTTGGTCTCTCCACGAGACATTATCAGGACACCACAATACTCGATTTTGACACTGAGAGTGCCAAACAACATCGACAGAGTCCTGCCAGTGATGTTGCCTCTTCGCGCGAGCTCCAGGCGCAAAGTGCAACGAGTAATATTTTTCTGATGAGGTGTGTAATGTAGAATAGAAGTGTAGTACCTTCATCTTCTCGGTGAGCGCGATGGCGGCCGGCGCGGGGTGCTTGTGCAGAGCGATGGCCACCGCCTTGCCTGCCTCCAGCTGCTGCTTGGCCATCTCCACCTCTTTCTTTTTCAGCTCGAACACCACTTGGAAGAGATCCCGCATTGCTATTACTACCTGGAATTAGTTGAATACTTCTTAACTGAATACGAAATCAAAACAAATTCCATAACTAAAACTACTGAACATAGATAGAAGATACCCATACAACAAACAATAATATGTATAACCTTATATAAAAATAAGATTACCATATAAATTATGGCAAGTGAATTAGCGATTGCGGTGTAAATGAGTGAAATAACCAATGCTGAATATTTTACGCAGCATTATCAAGCCCAAAGTGACCTGAACAGAACATGTTATTAGCAGCTTTTGCCTTGTGGCTGGAATCGAACCCACTTTCGCCTATACCTTCAGCCTTTGTCCACTATGCGACAGAAGTAGACATATTTATTCATACTCTAAAGGATGCTGCTGAAGATCCCCTGGTGAGCTGACGCCTCACTTGTCTTCTAAGACAACTCGGGCTGGTGATAAATGTGCTAGTGGTTTCTTTTTCACTTTTTCCACTAGTGGACAAAAAATGGAAGTGAAGAGAATATCAATAACACCTTATTTCTTATTTGATAATAATAACTATGCATAAAATTTGACTTGTCTAAGCGTTTATTTTGTAAGGCTAAAGAAATAAAGTTATTGATTCTGATTCTGAGTTGTAGAGATTCTTATCTAACGTCATAAAAGAGTTTGAGATATCTTCACATACTTGACTTATACTCCGATTCAAAAACCTGGTTTTTTTTTGTATACAAAGTGATGACAAAACCCAAGGAATATTGGTGGAAAATATTTAATGACATTAGTATCATCGAAGCAAAGTAAAGAAGCCCGAAACAATATTTGGTTTTGAAAGGTTTCATTCAAAGTATAATTGATCTCTCGTTCGTTTTCGAATTCCATTTTTTTTTTCTAAGGTTCTGAGATTATGTGTCGTTGAAATTTGTGTTTTAGTTATTCGTGATAATTTTGATGTAACCTTGTTGTTTTCTGTTATTTTTATCAGTTTTTGTTAAGTTTTCATTCAAAAAATGTCTTTTCATCCCATCTATTCGAAAAACACGACTTTGTTCGCCTTTATGTGCACCCAAAGGTGGTGTTTTCGTTAAGGAACTTTTAGCGGGCAGAAAAATACTTTTATTCCTCTTTATAAATTCCTAATTCAAAAAGAGCGCGGAAAAGTGTATTGCCGCGCAGTTATTGAATTCGGAACGTCTTAGTTTTCAGCGCCAGCAAAATCGAACGCGAATATTGTTTGAATAAATACTGGCTGGTAAGACGCGACGGACCATATTGCGCCGCCGCCGCGCCGGCGGAATGAAAAAAAAAGAAATCAAATTAAAAACGCGCGAACTACAGCCCGCGTTTTCGTAAATTTTCACGGATTCGGTTTTGTTTTGAAAAATGAGTTCAAGTGATAGTGAAATAGAATTAACTCCTGAAAGTATTCGAACTGAGGCAAGAAATGTGATAGATAATCTATTACCTGCAAAATCCCAGGAGAAATATATGAAAGCCTATGGTAATTTTATTGAATGGAGAAATGCAAGAGGCGCCAAGAATTTTAGTTGTTATGTACTTACTATTTTATATTAAATAATAATATTAGAATAAAATATGAGGCACCTTTTATTTTCTCATAGAGGGTGATGACAAGTAGAGTGTATCACTCGGGCGCAAAATATATTTTTGGCTCGGGCGACATACTTTGAATCCCTCGTTACGTTCAGGATTCTACTAAAGAATCCCTCGCTCGCTCGGGATTCTACTGTAGAATCCTTCACTTCGCTCTGGATTCAAAAAAGCGCCCTCGCCGTAAAAATATTATTTTGCTCCCTTATGATACAATCTACTATTGTTGAAATAAAATATCTAGATCGGAATATAGCTAGAGGCAGATATCTTCGTATACTTGACTAACTACCGGCAGAAATCTTCACTTACTTGACTATAGCTAACAACAGATTCTTCACTTACTTGACTAACTACCGACAGAAACCTTCACTTACTTGACTAAAGCTAACAACAGATTCTTCACTTACTTGACTAGCAGCCTTATCAGTCTTGATCCCAAAGAAGCGATGCCCCGTATCGGGCGATCCGAATATGTACCCGAACGCTCTGGAGTCCGTCATGTCCTGCGCTATGAAGGAAATCTTGTGCACCGGGTGGTGGTACAGGGAGTCCTGAGAAACAAACTTGAGTCGAATCACGATTGTTTCAAACTACCTTCTGGACCTATTTGTGAAAGAGTTTTTAAAAAGTAAAAAGATTTTTATTTGTCAGAACAGATGAGTAATATACAGCAAATTAACCTTAAATAAAAAGAAAAACTGACAAACTCAGACTCCACTCAGCATGTGCTATGGTAGAGCAGATCATATCATAGCGCTGGTCTTCTTTTTAGAATCGAACCAGTACGTGTCTTGTACAGGAGATTATTTTTTACAAACAAACAATGTTATTATACATTTACATCATGATTTCAGCTCAAAGGTCTTAGAAGACATCTATTCACTCTTGTCTCGAAGAGACCTTAGGTTTCCTGCCTTTGCGTAAATTACGTAAATTCAGAAGGAGCTTTACAACAGATAATAAAAAAAAAAATAGTTATTTCAAATTATGTACATTACAAATATTATGCCCGAATTGGCCAATTAAGTTTGTCAAAATCTTGTACTTACAGTTTGTTTGCTTATTGATACCTAAGTTTGTTTGCCATGCAGAATAATGAGAATCTAAACTTAACGATCTCTTAGGCCTGCTTTAAGTGCTTGCTCAGTCACAGATTTATGCTTGAGTAACGTTTATACTAATATATACTATAATCTACCCGTGGAAGCCGACTAAAGGAACCTACCAGAGGAAGGGCAGCAGCTTCCTTCTGAGTATTCTTAAACACCAACACTGCGATCACCAATCCGCCTGCCAAGCGTGGTGATTATGGCAAATCCCCCCCTACATGGGAGACCATCCGCTCGATGGACCGACGACATCGTAGCGGTCGCAGGGAGTCGATGGATGGAGGCGGCTCAGGACCGCTATTTGTGGCGTCGTACGGGGGAGGCCTATGTCCAGCAGTGGACGTGTATGGTCTGATGATGATGATGATGAACGTTTATACCATAGAAAATCGTTACTCAAGCATACATAGTCTATGACCGAGCAAGCTTTCATAATGCCTTTCAGGCGAAGGATGGGAGGAGTTGTTGCGAACGATGTGATTTAAATAACCTCACCTCCAAGCCCGCACATCAGTGAGTTTAGTTTAGAGCAAGAATAGAAAGCGTTAGCGTATAGTTGAACAGACCCCCTCGGGTGACCCCTATACCCCCCCAGACCCCCTTGTGTCTAGAGAAGAATAGAGAAAAAATGTTTTACAATCTAATTGAATTGAAGTAGGTAATTAATCTGTGGATATTATAAATGCGAAAGAACGTCTGTCTCTAACCTTATCTTTCACGCTTAAAGTGTGATAAAGTTTTTTTACTATAAAAACTTTCGTAGTTTGATAAATTCATTATGAATTTAGGCGGGTTAACTACGAACTTAGTTTGTGTTGGAAGAATACCAACGCTTCATCCCTTAACGAGAGACTTTTTCAGGTTGAGTGCGGTTCGCGTCGCGCTCGTTCAGCGTCGCGGCGCACACCTGCACCTGCAGTGTGTCAGTGCCAACACAAACTAGGTTCGTAGTTAACCCGCGTACATTCATAATGTGCTAAAAGTATTTATATGTGATTTGGTAGAGATTGTATTTACGGGTAGATTTAGGCTTCTTCTGATTTTAAAATAATTTTAAGGGTTTAATAAGGGTTAAAATAGTAGAACTTAATCTTTTGGTAGACATATTCTACTAATATTATAAATGTGAAAGTTTGTATGGATGGATGTATGGATATTTGTTACTCTTTCACGCATAAACTACTGAACCGATTAGGCTGAAATTTGGTATGGGTATAGTTTGGGACCTGGAATAACATATAGGCTATTTTTTATCCCGATAAAACGCGGGCGAATGCGCGGGCAGCGGCTAATAAATAATAGTTATAAAGACTTTGGTAGAGTCGACATTAAAAACGGACACGGAGGGTTCCTTATCGTCGAACAACACTATTTTACAAAAGAAATACTAAAAGCTTTTGTTTTTCGATGGACAGAAAAGCCAGTACTCAACGTGTCATGGAAGTTGGCCCTCTTAAATATGTATTTTTTTTATTATTATATAATTTTATAAGTAATTATATAAAGGCAATTATAGTACACATCCTGTCAAAATTTCAACTGCCTACCTATTACTGTTCAAGAGATAGGTACAGCCTCAATGACAAACAGCTAAAAAAATAAAATATTTTGTATGGGAGCCCCATTTAATTTTAATATTACTTTAATTATTTGTTGTTATAGCGGCTAGAGAAAACGACCTTTTACGGTTCGGTCGGTTGTTTATTTTGTTTTCTCTTAGCCCGCTGACAGATGGATACAGTACAGCGAAGACTTAATAGGGTCCCGTTTTCACCCTTCGGCTATGGAACCCTAAAAAATAGGTTTAATGTACAGAGGTTATTGTACGAAGTATTTCTGAGTCTGATTTACGAATGTTATGACTTTTTGCTCGGCATTCCAGCTGGCTGAGTGCCCAATATGGAGGACACAGACATACTAGACAAGACGACCCGTTGTCGTACAAGTTATTTAGTAGTCATTTTTAACGCATTCACTGCCCGGCTTTATTTAGAGCTAATTGAAAACGTTCATGTGCGATTTGCATAAATAATAAAAGTGTCAAGTAACATGGTGCTTTTGTTTGTCTCGAGATTTTTTTAGCTTTCATGGTGTAGGAGATATCATATTTCTAAACTAGCTGCTGCCCGCGCCTTCGCCCGCGTTTTATGGGATGAAAAATAGCCTATATGTTATTCCAAGTCCCAAACCTAATCGGTTCAGTAGTTTTTGCGTGAAAGAGTAACAAATATCCATACATCCATACAAACTTTGACATTTATAATATTAGTAGGATAGGATATTTAGCGAATCAAAGGTTATTGTTTTTTTCAGGAGTTAGATTTTTTGGTAGTGTCACCACTGAGGCAACTAACCCTTCCTTACCATAAGTTAGATAATTTCATCTGGTTACCGCTTGGCTGGCCCTGCTAGGCTATTCTAACTCGATCGAAAAGTTGCCGTGACTCGAAATATGACACAAATCCGCGCGAAATTCAAATATTTTAGCGGTTTTTAATATTTTCTGTGTTCTACAAGCAATACCAATGGCAGAAAAGTAGCTTACCGTAAATTGTAAAACATTTTCTGTGAAATCGAGTATTAACTAATTTCGATTCGACTCGACTTTTGGAGAAAATCATAATTTATGAGTTTTATTACTAAAATCAACATTATTACCAGAATCGACCAGAATTAATCGTACTTCATTGGAACATGGGTTCATAGAAAATGGTCAGCGATTTATAAAAAACTACTTTTTAGGTACCAGTTGTATTCCTTGTAGAACGCAGAAAATATTAAAAACCGCTAAAATATTTGAATTTCGCGCGGATATATGTCAGATTCAGAGTTGCGGAAACCTTTCGATCGAGTTACAATAGCCCTACTGGTGATATGTCCCTGGCTCTAAGCACGGGTTAATAGGCGCACTAATAGACCTGACGAGTCGGGGTGACAACACTCCAGCAGAGTAATTAACGGGTTGACACTAATTTGTGACGGTTTCCGGCTCTAAATACAACGCAAATAAAGATGTTGATAGCTGACACCAAACTACAACATCTGTTTACATCGTGATACGAAATGAACGTACTGGTTATCTAACATAATAACGACGATAAAAGATCGTGAAAATTATCAAAAAAATACTCTAGTAGAAAACGTTCGGATTGCTTTTACAGTACAAGTTTGTAGGTACAGTTGAAGTGACACGACGATATTGGTAATGAATGATCAATAATTACGTTTTGCACGGACCATTATGTACATATTTACATTAGGTACTGTTCAAAACGTGATTATTGATATTTCGCTCGCAATACTTTTGACAACTAGTGTGAAACATAGTTCCACAATTGCACTCCATTTAATTAAAAAGTAAAAAGACCCAACTTTTCTGTTTCGGTGACTTATCACTTCATTATGCTTATTCGGTTCTAGAATATACGATAATTTTTACAAAGGGATTACAAAATCAACGTAGGTAATAAATATTTTATGACACTACTGCATCTTCGGCGAAAATCCTAGAAATTCACATTCGGGTTTTGAAAGGTTTCATTTAATTCGTCTGTTTTCCGTTTCGAAAACTCGAATTTAAACCTTTTTCTGCGCTTGTGCAATTATGCGTCGTTTAGCGTTTTTTGTTTTGATGGATTAACTTGCTGTTACGTTGTTGTTTTCCGTTATTGTTGTCAGTATATATGACATTTACATTAATCAATACTTTTGTTGACATAAAATATCTCGAATTCAAGAAGTATAGAGGCGTAGGCAAGGAATTTATATACTAATAACGTAACTGGAAAGTTCACTCGACATTTTGTGCAAAAAGAATTTTGAACCTTATCACAACTAGAAAAGGTTATTTTTTTAATTCAATTCAGATTTAAGGAAAAACGGTCTCGAGAGAGACTCACTTTTCAGTCGCTGTGTCCCTTTCACACATTCGCTAGCATGATACACAGATGAAACTAAAAAGGGAAGATTGGGCACTAACTCTTTGAAAGTGGAAGGCTAGAACTAGGTTACACTAGGTTCACCCACCTCGGTCACGATCGCATCAGCATCGATATATGTATATGTCGAATCGAGACGTGTGGCTTCACCAGTCGACAACGATTATTTTAGAAGACTTACAATTTAAATCAGTCAACAAGCGAATTTATGAACGAGAAGTTCATTCTTTGTTTATAACCTTTCTCTTTCATTAAAATCTGCTAACGTAACTAACAGATGGCGCTTACCGCAAATACCGCAATAAGGTTATTCCTCATTCTCATTCAAGTTTATCTGATGATATTATTTTAAGCTGGCAATAATCTTACCTCCTTTTATTTTGTTTTGTAAAATTGGCTAGACTGCTCAAGTCAAGGTTATCCAATCAGATTGTAAAGATTAGTTCTGATAAGTTTGCAGCCTGTGTAATAATTGTTTTGTAATGTTACCTAGACTGATTGTGATTAAGGTATCCAATTAGACTGTAGACATTTGCCTTAATAAGTTGGTAAACTGAAACTTGTTTGATTTGATTGGTGGAAACGCAAGCGCGGCGGTTGACCATGCTTGGACATGGATCTTCGTTGGGGTTACTTTGTACTGGAGATTTAGAATGGGATTAGCGGGGACTTTTGCTCGAGGCGTCGTCGAAGTAACTCCAGAACGAAGAAACTTGTCTGTTCCCACCACGTGGCTAACCTATTGTTATTGTACGAACTGGAACTGTACGAAATAAAAGTGCCTTTGTGACTTTGTGATCTACAACTGAATTTTATTTTGTCCACGCAAGTCCATCATGTCCAATATACCCAAGATAGCCCACAGATTCCTCTCTTCGACACACCACACTTCCACCCACTTTATGCGACATATATGTACCTACTACGCACTAGATTTCGCGATGCGAACACTCATTTTCTTCGACTAAACTGTACAGCAATCCATACACCTTACTTTAGTGTGGCTTCGACGTTCACGCAGCGTGGACGCGTATGGAGCTACCCTATTAATACGAAAATCCTATATTAAGTGTGAATCTGGAGGTAAATAACGAGAAATAACAATTCATTAGTCGAGTAGGTAAAATTAGTTGTTGTATTATGTAAATAAATAGGTAATTATATCGTAATACCACAACAGATAGAAATAATTATTCATAAATATACACGCCATTATAATCATAGACTAAAAAATTCAGATGTTCCATTTCAATACCGGTTGTAGGTAAAAATATGTGATTGATGGATGGGATGACAGACTTGACGATGTTTTTAGGAAATTAATTAATTACTAGACATTTACTAAAGTGGCAGTTAAAGACGATAAAGCGCATTCTTAATTCTTGAAAGTATGTACTTGTACGCAATAATTAAATTATTGTATTCAAGATACGAATTTATTTGACTTCTTATTTTAGTTGATTTTCAACTATTGTTAACTTGGCTATGTATAACTAAACGCATAACAATTCATTTTATTTTATTTTTCTACGTGCAATCAAAAAATTTTGAAATAGTTTCTGAATTCTTACGAAGTTTTGTAGGTAAAAAAGCTGTGTCACCTCTGCGCGGTGTAAAATCTATGTTGGAATTGAACAAAGCACGTCAAGGTCAAACACGCTACTCAATTAGTGATGTACTCAAGTCGGATGGTGATTTTATCTATTGATATCGATATAAAAAAATATATAGTTTTTAATTTTAAATTAATTATTCGTTTAGTATTTACTGTATAAGACACTAATTAGACATAATTAGGTCCTCTAACCTTCATTGTCATTACTTGTAGGTTTCCCAAAGATGCAAACGTCAAAGAGAAATATAAAGATGCAACGGGTAGAGTTAATTGGATGCCAACCAAATCAAGCAAAATACGCTCTGAACATTTTTTAAAAGTCGATTTAATAAAATGTTAAATAATATTTCAGTGTACGAAACCTTCTACGGGAATTTCCTGCGTCCAATCACGTCACTGATTTGATGAAGGCAATCGTTGAAAAATATGTAAAGGTACTCATATCCATAATAAAATTAAAACAATATTCGAAACGCCAGTTTCATAACAAATACGTTTTATTTCAGGGGCAATAAATAAAATTTTATTTTACCTGGCTTTCTGTGTCTGATGATTTAAAATGTTCAACTGTTTATGTACTAAATACATAAATAAACTCCCAACAAGTATTATTATTGCAAGAAAATTATCGGGTAGGTATCTATCGATATCGATAATGTAATTCAACGTACTACCTCTGGTGCAGCCTTGGTTGAGTAACAGTAGAATATCGACTTATCGCGCGAATATCAATCATATACTTAATGAAATTAAGTTTATAATTGCGATCACGAGAATACCGCCATCTATGATCGAGTAGCGGAATTAGCTCGTCAATCGAATGTTGATGTGACTATAGACCGTAAATACGTTTTGATGCTAAATTAAAATAAATCTTATCTATAGAATTCAAGGTTTATTTCCAAATTTGTGACTTTGGCTAGTTTTAACTAAACTTAAATCTACAAATCAAACGAATTGTTTTTTTTGTTTGTATTATATAATTATCGGTTTATTTGTGTGTCGCTGTCAAGGTCATCGAGCAAGTTGCGGAGAGTTTTTGGTTTGGAAGAACGTCTCTATATACATATTATCTCGATGCGCAACAGCGTTTTTGTTGCGCGTGCTTGCTACGACGTACTTTTGTGTGATTTATTGACTAAAAGACTACAGCAATGCCTTCGAGTGCGTTCACTTTGTGTCCAAAATAAAAAACAAAGCCCAAGGCATCACTTTTCACACGTAAATAAACCAAAAATTTAAAATTTTGTCATTATTCTACTGTATTTTACATTACTGCGTTTACCTATTGTCCTTATCATTTTCTTTTGATACTTAGGTAGTCGGAGGCCTTTATTCCTACTTGTACCCTAGGTATATGAGTGGTGGTGGGTGCCTCCAATTACCGAAGTATAAAAAAAATATAAGGACAATAGGTAAACGCTTATTTAAGACTTATGTAGTCGGATATTAGTTTTTTATTTAAATATATTTTTTTAACACCTTTTTGCTGATAGCTTGAGAATTAAAAAAGGTTTCGGAAAGTACAAACAAAGACTGTTGCAACGATACCACACACGAGCATATTTACTAACATTGGGATTTTCGACCCTTACCCAGCTATCTCGTAAGACCCCCATTTTATCTTAGGTCACATAGCCTATAACCAACGGGCTATTAAGACGAATCATACACCTCATTTGTTGAAATTGGACCAGTAGTTTCAGCGCTAAGTGGGAACATAAAAATCGGTTACATACATACATACATAGGGTGTCAAACTCATAACCTTCGTCCTTCGGTAGTCGGGTAAAAATTATCGGACCTCGTGCAACATTACGCCACAAATTGCACAAGGCTATATTGCTTAGTCATGTATGATTGATTGCATGAATGCATCAGCATTACCATATGAATCAGTTGAGCTAGATAACTCTAGATCGTTCCCAACAGTCTGCAGGTAGGTAGCTCAATTGTTTCAATTGTAAATTATACTAGTTCTATTTTGTGTCTACACCTACTATGATTGTAATTAACTGAATAAATAATATGATTGATTGTTTATAAAAAGAATGGTTTTACTATGTGTTGTTTGAATTGCCACTTCAGTATTTTTAGTCGCAAAAGAAACGCAATTTCAAAAAGCATGACAGTGGAGTGTGACTTCTGCCGGTTGCCCCACCGAACATATCAAAAAAAGTTTCATATCTCAGAGCTATTTTCTCATACAAAAGAAACGGCCTATTTACGTAAAGCCGTGGGGTCGCGGCGTACGAATATCGACCCCTCCAACTCAACCCGTGGATGTCGTAAAAGCCGACTAAGGGAACCTACCAGAGGAAGGGCAGCAGCTTCCTTCTGAGTATTTTTAAACACCAACACTGCGATCACCAATCCGCCTGCCAAGCGTGGTGATTATGGCAAATCCCCCCCTACATGGGAGACCATCTACTCGATGGACCGACGACATCGTAGCGGTCGCAGGGAGTCGATGGATGGAGGCGGCTCAGGACCGCTATTTGTGGCGTCGTACAGGGGAGGCCTATGTCCAGCAGTGGACGTGTATGGGCTGATGATGATGATGATGATTTACGTCACACTTGATAGTTCCAATATGGGCACGTTTTTAATTGTTTCTGACTAAACGAATTTTAAATATCTAACTTTATAATAATAAAGAAAGGTTTGCTATTAAAAAAAAATCTTGTTTAAAAGGATACTTAAAAAGAATGAATAAAAGCAATAAAAAATAATCATGATTATTCCCTGTCTTGTCCTATTTCATTCATAAATTATGGTCGTCCTTATAGAAAGAGACAAACTTCCTTATTATTCAGTCTCTTTCAGACCGCGGTTTTTGTATCAGTGAGCCTTCCAGTTACGTTAGTATAAAAATTCCTTGGGCGTAGGGCATCGATACTTCAATAGGCTAGTGACAGGGCTTTGTCCGGAACCAGAGGGCAATGTCAAAGTAATACTACTTAAAATTCTATGCTTCTAGCATAAAAGCTAGGTGCAATTTGACCAATGCACCATCTCATAAACTAAACTCACCCCAGTCTTATCATCTCGTAACCGCAGCCCGTCGATCGCCACATGGACCTGTATCCTCTGCTTGTGTTCTCCAGCTGCTCTGATTGCTATCTTCAGATCTGAGAGGGCCTCCTGACACATTCGGTCCCCTCGAGCCTCGGGGACCTCCAGCACGCCAATCAGTTTGGCGCGAAACGAGACCCCCTCACCAAGGAAACGGCCGGGCTCGTTCTTGTCTGTGGATCGTTTTCGAAATTGGAATCGGTTGTGAACGGCCAGTTCTATTTTGTTTTCTTTATTTCGTTTGTACCTAGTAAGTAGGAATTACTTTCGGCTGGTTTGCAATGTCCGGAACGGAATGGCTTTTTAATCTATTCGTGGACTCTT
The DNA here is from genome assembly GCA_947859395.1 of Eupithecia insigniata. Classification (NCBI taxonomy): domain Eukaryota; kingdom Metazoa; phylum Arthropoda; class Insecta; order Lepidoptera; family Geometridae; genus Eupithecia; species Eupithecia insigniata. Next base: position 1,115,684 of record OX402009.1, on the reverse strand, counting down.
TGAAACAATTTGAATGGGTATTATTATGATGGTGCAATAAAGTTATATGATAGAAAGAAATTACGTTCCGCGATAGGTATTTTTATACCATACGAAAATTTTATTTATGTCCAAACAAACAGCGTAGATATTATATATTTAATTGCAGAATGTAAGGTAAACACAAAACACATAACAGAAAGCTCACTGCGTAGCGTATAACAAGCGTCTAAATATAAAACAAAGCACAACATCACAAAGATACACTGAAAAACACAAAATACCTGCTCTTAAAACTTTACGTTCCATTTTTTTCAGAGTCATTTTTAAGTGAACTATAACGACCGTGTCCAGAGACAAATAAAAGTGAGATGCGAGGAGGTGTCCTATTTCGGTCCCTATTTACGATGCAACATTGCGGGATTAATTGAATTTCCGGTTTTTAAATTTAGATCCTCGAATGGGGACTGCGGGAAGAGTAGGTATAACTTTTCTCCGGTAAAATGAGACCTTGATGAAATTATACTCCGTTCAAGAATCCTACATACTGATTGGTTACAAAACCAAAGATTCTGTTGGTGGTCACTGGTATCATCTAATCAAATCACATCGAACAGTTGATAAGTTCGTAACAATTTATGGTTCTCAAACTTTTAATTTATCATTTCATTAGTCTCTCGTCCGTTTTAGAGCTCGAATTATATCCATTTTCTATGTATCCATCCATCTATATATCCATTTTATGCGTAGTTGAAGTTTGTTTTTATTTTTAGTGATTACGTTGCTGTTACCTTGTTGTTTTCTGTTACTGTTATAAATCTATTTTTGTTAGGTTTTCATTCATGTCTTTGTTGACATAAAATGACTTGGATTCTAGAACAGAGTTCACGTGTGCGGTACTGAACCCCTATTTTAATTATTAAGACCTTGGCCTAGGAAATTACAGTGCGGAAAGTTTGACGCCGTAAGAACTTTCTTAAGTAGTCTAATTTATATGCAGAGCCGTTTATTTAAGGGCCATTATAAGCAAAAGCATTTCGTGGTCCCATTAATCGTGTAGATACTCAGCATCAAAGCTGGTTTCAAGAAATTCACGACCACAAACGTCAAGGCATGTTTTCAGCGGTGGTTTTCTCCAATTTTGCCTTTTCAATTCAATAGGTATCAATAACTACGAGGTACAGAAGAAACATAATTTACATTTCAAGGACAGCTAGTCTGACGTCATAAATCCATCGGTCGCAATACGATTTAATTTAAACCGATAAGTAAAGCTGCTATAAAGTTTCCGTGTGGAGCGAAACCCCATAAGTCTTGCATCGTGAAAACAGTCGCTTTTCTAGCTATAGAATGTGTAGAGCTAGATAGTTCGTCAATCGCTATAAAGAGTAGTTATGGCGAACTGACAAGGGTAGTTTGTATTAATATAGGAATCGCATGCGGTAAAGTAGGAAATGAGAAATATTTAATGATTAATAGAGACAAGGAGAGTTCTTCATGCGATATGCAATATGTGACAAGAAAAGCGTGAAAACTGAAAGGGTTTACATCATCCAATTTGAATGTTGAAATATCAGCTTAATCTTCCAGACGTTTCCCGTAACAACATAATACAAGTTGGCTATGATAAATCAAATTGCAGAGATTTCAAGCTATGACGCGCGATAGTAATAGTTGACATGCAATGTTGGATGGTGTAGAGAACCCCCTTAATGAATGTTACTCACCAAACTGCCGTAGAAGATGCTGGAAATGACACACCTGCATTTTGCCTGAACGGAAAACCTGTACGTTGACGACTGCCGGTCTTCAGCCTCCACCCTCTGTCCAAAACACCACCGATGTCAGATGAAACGATCGGACTGGACATTGCACTCTCGAAGTAATCATTGTCTACGTAATAAGGTTCAATTTCGCGACTTGAGCGTGCAATATCTGTGCCGATAAGGCAAATACTTAGGCGAGATACCGGTTCTAAGTCACAAAATCAACTGCGAGACATCTAGGGTTCTACAGAAAAGAACAGATCTGTAATAAAATTGAAGCTTTGGACACTTCTGATATGTACATTTCAAGTGGACAGGAACTCTGTGACTGTAAGAACCAGTGTAGAAAGGACTCCTTCCATGCAAATGATGAAAGGAACAACGAAAGCTCTAAAGGTGCCCTCGATAACAGTGCTGTCTCGTATGTCAGCCCATGCAACCAACGTAATCGCAAAACAAGCGGGGGTGCTTAGCAATCTAACACCGCATTACCGTTAATAAAATATTAAGGCTGACTTACACCAGAGATTGCGAGCGAGGAATTAACCAAACGGAAAGATTAATTGGTTATATATCCGTTGAAAGGATTGTGTGTAATGGCTAGCAATTCTCTGGAGGAAAGCCAGCCGGAAGGTGGAAGCGTCGCGACTCACATTTGCAAGGGCTGGTTTTCTTGCGGAGGGTTTGCATTGGGAAGTCTGTCGGTAACTTGTGATTGAACATCGGGAACTTAATAAGTCGTCTTTTTAAACCACTGAAACGGTAATACACTATTGGAGATCACTGATGCTCAGACGTGTAACACGGGTGTATTGATTTTCACCGCCGCGGTGCGGCCTGTCTGCCAAGGGTGAGGTTCACAGGGCTTACATCTTGTCATTGGAGAGTTTTTTCATGATGCGGAAGAGATTCGGCTGTTCGTAATGGTTTTAGGTGGTTTTTAGCGGCGGAGAGCGGCCCCGCTGTGGCTCGCACATGTCAGCGCGCGCGTGGGGGAGCATGCGCGTGGCGGAGGGGCGCCGCGGTCGCCGGTCGATAATCGCCGCCCTTCCGCCGAGTGCCGTCGACTGACATCGTTCGTACAACTTTATGGCACTCAATGAATTGCGTCATGTATTTAGTACCAGGGACCAGACCTTACATAATTTAATGGGATATTTTCGCACGTCACGATTATGGCGATTTTTATGGATGAAATTTTGAGCTAATTGTCTAATGTACATATAGTAGATGCTTACTGATTAATTAATTTTTTAATTATGGGGAATTGTTACTATAAAAATATTAATTTGAGTTTAGGTAAATAAGGAAGTTTTTTTGCGAAAAGAAAATAGAAAATTAAGAATGTATAAATTTAAGATTGCTAGAGCGTAGATTAGAGAGGCTTGGATAGAGACAATCACAAGAGTTTTAAGAGGGCCTCCACCATGGTAGGGCATGACGAACATTACACAAAATGATGAGTAGCTGACGTGCCTCTCAGCTAAGCTTGATAAATCAAGTACCAATTGTGATATTGTCAAGAAAGAAAGGTACTTAATACGTCTTCTACGCGCGTCCACGAAGACCGCGCGTAAATACCTTTCAGTGGAGAAATGAAATCGGTAAACGAGGATTTTTTGCTGTAAGGATTTGTATGTTAAGATAATTGTTGGGTAAATAGCAGTTGTAGGTAATTGTCATATTCTGTTATGTAATTAATTCTCTGATTAATAAATGTTTGAGCTTTAGTCTAAAAAAAATTGTTGAGGTAGGTTAGCTACCTTAGTTAGGTTTTTGGCAAAGTCACCCACCATAAATTTTCAAGTGTTTTCTTAATATCAAAAAATTATTCAACCAGACTGCAAAGAGAGAACTTTTTTAGATGGGGCTTTCAAATTAAAGTTGTAATAATATTATTCTTATCTTATCATGCTATTAGGACATGACATCCCATTGACAACCTAGCTCTACCATTAAAAATCCACACCATCAATTAATTTCTTTATTTTATTTTGACTTAACAATTTCATGGCCCACAAAAAATATATGAGTATGAATTTTATTCTAGGTAAATAGGAGTATTTTCTTTTTTGGTACTTAAACAGTTTTTTAGCAGACTCCTCATTGTATTTGAAAATGGGCATATTGTGTCATAAATACATGAATGAGGCAGTTTTTTTTATACAGATAAGATAAGATAATGTTTATTTCCAAAAAGAAAGATTACATGCTATTTCTAATTTCAAGTAATGACAGGACATAGGGTTCCTTGAGTTTGACTCTGTTCCCAAAACTAGGACAAGATAGCCTGTATAGTGGGGTCACAGGGATTGGCTTCCGGATTCTTCTTGGTACCCATAATTCAAATATCAAAGTGCTTTATTTCCTTTAGACCTTACAGGACTCTTGGACACGTCACAAAATTAAAATTACATAAGTAAAACAGGGAAATAAAGTGATCACTTTGATTTTTTGTTCACTTCAATCTTTTCCTTCTTTACTAAGGTAAAGTAAAGAAGCGAACAAGAAACCTTTACCTTGTTAGGTTGTTAGTTTTCAAGTTATGTGGGTACACTTGTTAACAATGTAACAATGTTCAAATATCCATGTGCATAATAAAATAACATTATTAGGTGTTATTACTTTAAACTATGAAGCAAATACAAAGTTTTAGATAGTATCTGTGTAACTTAAGATGAGAGACAGGTGTAAGCCTGCCTCAATGTTTAACAAACATCACCAGATAACAGACCATTTCAATGCAAGACTAATAAGGTAAATTATCTACAAGTTGTCTATGCTTCCTGTCCTTATCTGTTTGTAACGTTTTATTTATGAGCTGGCATGTTATACTGTCACATAGAGTAAGTATAATATCAGCGGAGCACTCTGTTAAGTGAAAATCTTTGGAGCTGTATAACAGATTGCTATATACATACATATGTGCATGTGCAACTTTGAAAACTATGCGCTCTTAGGTTATTTTTTTTTTCTTCCGAATAGCCAGTTAGAGGTGAAGAAATGGAGGTATTCCATTTCTTCAGAGAACCTCTCATTGCTTTCCTAAATAATTTCCAGAAATGCAAATTGATTTTTATATTTTTATGTTGCTATTTTTATTCTTAAACAGTTTGTTTCTGAAATACTGATCAGATTCTTGTACTATTCTTTAGATGTTACATTTGATACAAGTAACAAGGAGTATTCGAGGGGCAAGAAGGACTACGAATAATAACAATAAAAGCGTACATACCGGTTTTATCATTCATGGTCGAGGAGTTTCAATGGTCCATCAATAATGTATCTTCACTGGAACAACCATACAAAAAAGGTAGCCAGATAATAGTATGAAGAAAGCTTGCACGGCGGGAGTTGTATTTGGAAATACGGCGTAAATTCACATAGAAATGTTCAGCATCAATACACGAAAACTAAACAAACAGAGTTGAAAATAATCGATTCACCTACGAGCTTGAGAAAGCCAATTCAACTTACCTGTCAAAATCAAAACCATCAGCTGCTCTAATGATTTTGACAGAAAAATGTGATTAAAAGTGACAGTGACAATAACAGATATTATGGTAATCCATCAATATCAGCTGTGTTGTGGTGCGTTGCACGGATGTTCGGACATGCCAAATTCCTAGGACAAAGAATTTTATGGACTCAGCCTTTCAGTTTTACGCATATCCGTTTTTATTAGTGTGCAGTTGCAGATTTGTAATAATGTGCATGACTAGGGAAGTGACTTTGCTGCCGAGCCGAACTGGCTTCGGCCCAAACTGGTCCGAATCAGGAAAATACACTTGAATGCCGATTTCATTCCTGATTCGTCCCATATTTAACAGGCACGTGTTAGTGACACATAACCTGATACTGATGCTGATTTTGGCCATGTGCGTGTCGGAATCCGGAACCGAGTATGCCACACTAATTCAATGTACATGGTTCTACCAATCGAAAACGAGTTTCGAAAAACTATAAACATTTATAGAAAAGCTACGCACTTTTTTAGGGTTCAGTCAACAAAAGGTACCAACGCGACCCTAGTACTAGCCCTCCGCTGTCTGTCTGTCCATCTATCGGGCTTTATTGTATCTCATGATTCGTAAAAGGTAGACACTTGCATTTTTCATATGTATTTCATTTGCCGCTATAATAACATACTATCAAAATAAATATTAAAATTAATGGGGCCTCCACAAAAAACATGTTTTTTGGCCATTTTCTGCACCACTCACGCGATTCAAAAATCTAAAAAAAGGGTTAGTGTTCGCTCCGCTTTCCGTTGCCTTAGTTTCTTGGTGATTTTGGGCAAGTGCCGCTATAAAACCTGATTTTTTTGCTCATCCTTCCTATTCCTGCGTGTATAGTCTAGAGCGCTTATTGACACTTTGAACTTATAGTCACGGGTGTGAAACATCCTTCATTCAGCGAGTCTAATGGATAAGCTATAAGGACTTATTTTGCGTAAATTTGTAATTGTTTATATGTTGTTTTTGAACAAAATTTTACATCGGTGTCGATGTCATTTTGTAAGACTAAGAATATAATTTTGCAAAATTTATATAAAATAGGGGCAATAAATATGGTAACACATTACAATATTATTATATAGCTAAATGCGCGTGGCTTTGCCCGCATGGTTGATATAACGTTGTTGTTTTTTTGTAAATAATGTTTATATTAGTGGCATTGGCATTTTGATTGATGTATACATAGATATTTATATATTGTTAAAGGATATTGTATCGTTTATGCCTTATTAAAATATAAACAAACTAAATACCTACGAAATATTTATATTTTAACTAAAATCAAATTACCTAACTTTTGGAACGAAAACTTCCGGAAAAACCACGTGAAAATTATTCCAGGTTATTACACAAGATAATAACTTTATACTTTTACTTGTGTATTTCTTTTTTCCTCGTACTTTGAGTTATATAAACTAGTTAAATAAATCCTACGGAAACAATAATGATAAATCATACATGCTTGAGAAGAGTGTGAAAGACAGTACTTTTCTGTACGTAATCTTGAAATGGAATGAATCAGGAATGAAATCAGCAATCAATTTTATTTTCCTGATTCGGACCAGTTTCGGCCGAAACTAGTGGGACGAATGCGGAATAACCCGAAAACTAAATTTGATGGTAAGCACATCACTAGCACAGACGCTAAATTTGTCTCTGATAATTATTCATGGTTTTGGACATTATTTGTATCCTAGACTCTAAGGATGGGAGTTATTGGATATTTTGGCTACCGGTTATTAGTTGGGTATTTTGTTTCAATACCGCTAGTACCAACTGGTGCCCAATAACGTTACAATACTCTATACCTGTTCTGATTTCTACCCAATATATTCCAATAACCAAATCGGTTAGAAATACCATCTAACCGATTTGGTTAGAAATACCAAATACTTGTGGCAGCTACATAACTTTACGGGTGAACGGTCCGCTAGTACCTATGCGTAGATGATAGTTAGGTAAGTATAGGTATTGAAGCGTTGGGTAGTTATGGCTCACGGTCGGTTAGGCGCGATGCTCGCTTTGCACAGTTACCCTAGCGGTATGCGGATTTTACAATTGCGTTAGATATTTTAGGACCATGCTAACAGGTACTGAGTTAGTTATTGAATACCGGACTCATCTCTACTAGACTCATAGGATCACATGAATCAGAATCAATAATTTTATTTCTTTAGGCTTACAAAATAAGCACTTAGACAAGTCAAATTGTATACTATAAACATAATTATTATTATCAAATAAGAAATAAGGTGTTATTGATATTCTCTTCACTTCAATTTTTTGTCAGTGGAGTTGTGTTAGTGGAAGAAGTGAAAAAGAAACCACTAGCACATTATAATATCACTTATGTGTCTAATACATGTTTATTTTGCCTATCTAAATCTAAATTTAATGCAATTTAGATACATGTCTATATTTCTTTAAAGCTAAACAGAACATTGAATTTCTTACATACTACTGACAGTGCGGAACGGAGCGACATCTGGCCAAGCATCAACATCATTGATGTAATCATCTATGGAGTAAAAGGCCTTCCTGATAAGATTTTGTTTAATGTACTGTTTAAATTTACGAATAGGGAGTTCAGATGCTTCAGATGGAAGCTTATTATAGAAGCGCACGCAATTGCCCATAAATGATTTCCCTACCTTTCGTAATCTATATGCTGGGATGTGTAATTTGTTCTTGTTTCTTGTATTTCTATTGTGAACATCACACTTTTTCAAAAAGCTATCTCTATTTTTGTGCGTATACATAAGATTTTCATAGATGTACTGCGATATTACTGTCAAAATATTTATTTCTTTAAATAATTCCCTCAAAGAGTCGCGTGGCTTTAATTTGTAAATTGCGCGTACCGCTCTTTTCTGGAGAACAAAGATAGTCTGGATGTCAGCTGCCTGTCCCCAAAGCAAAATACCATAAGACATAATGCTATGAAAGTAACTGAAATAAACTAACCTAGCTGTATCTTCATCGGTAATATATCTAATTGTTCGAACTGCATAGGCTGCTGAACTAAGTCTGCCTGCGAGAGCATCAATTTGCGGTTTCCATTAAAGAGTGGAATCAATATGTAACCCTAAGAAAACAGTAGAGTCTACAAAGTCAACAATCTCATTCTTTAGCATTATCTTCGTTGGAAATTCTCTTACATTAAGTAACATGAATTTAATGCATTTGGTTTTTTAGCATTGAGTAAGAGGTTATTGGCGGTGAATCAATCTAGTACGTGTGACAGCGCATCATTTACATCGTCATAATTACATTTATTTCTGTCAACTTTAAAAATCAGTGAAGTATCATCAGCAAATAAGACTATATCACACAGATCTTTTGCTAAAAAGGGGAGATCATTTACGTATACTAAAAATAAGAAAGGATCTAATATTGATCCTTGCGGGATGCCTAATTAAATTTTTAAGCCCCTAGATCTTTCTTTACCAATATCTACTTTTTGAACTCTATCAGATAAATATGATTGCATAAGGTCCAGTGCCTTGTTTTGAATTCCATAGTGTTTCAATTTTCCAATTAATGTAGCATGATCTACACAATCAAAAGCCTTAGAAAGGTCACAGAATATACCAAATGCGTTTTTTGCTTTATCCCAGGCATCCAATATATCCTTAAGTAAAACTGTATCAGCATCGGTTGTTGATCTACCCTTGGTGAAGCCAAATTGATTTTTATGGAGTAGCCTATTAAGGACAAAATGAGAGGACAGCTGTGTGAGAATAATTTTTTCAAAAATTTTACTTATTGCTGTAAGTATTGAAATTGGTCTGTAGTTGGCCGGATCAGTGTGACTTCCAGATTTAAAAAGAGGAACCAGTTTACTATATTTCATGTGATCAGGAAAAACTCCTACGTCGACACAACTATTGAAAATAAAGGCCAAACAAGGAGCCACTTCCTTTATAATTGAACTTAGTACTTTGGTTGAGATACCCCAGAGATCCTCAGTATTTTTGATGTTATTAGACTTATACATTTTGACTATATAATTGGCATTTACATGAGTAAATATAAAGACCTCTTTAAATTTTTCAACAGATGATTCTAATAATTCAACCGCAATCAAAGGGGAGTAGTTTAGAGTCCGGGTAACAACTTTAGGGATATCGGAGAAGAATGCATCAAAAGCATCGGCAATATTCTTTTCGTGTATAAGAATTGAATTATTAATTTTTAACCTTATTTCTCTGTTACGTGGCTTTGATTTACTAGTTTCGTTATTTATTAGTCTCCATGTTGCTTTTATTTTATTAGATGAGTTTACAATTTTTTTCCTCAAGAATAGGCACTTTGCTGTTTTGCAGACTTTCTTAAATGTTTTCGAGTAGTTGGTTACATACAAGAGAAACAAAAGATCATGTAACATAGCTTCTCTAGCACCATAAAGATCGTATAGTCTATTCCTACTTCTATAAATGCCGGGAGTGGCCCAATCAGTAAACCCTACCCTGTCTCTAACTGTGCATGTTTTATGTTTGAATATTTCACTGTGTTCTCTGTTTATAACATTAAAAAGATTGGTAAATAGAACATTAGGGTCATCAGAACAAGATGTATTAGATACTGCTAGTTCCACTTTACTTTGAAAATTCTTAATACGGCTCTCTGTAATAGGCCTGTAGGTATATTCCTCAACATTGTTTGTTTCATTCAAATTATAACTAAAGTTAACACTCTGACCATAATGGTCTGATTTGAAATGCTTATTAATGTTTTGCTGGTTGGAGATTCACTACAGTAAATATTATCTAAACAAGTGGCAGATGTTAGGGTAACCCTAGTTGGGTCAATAAAAGTATGTTGTAAACTAAAGCATTTAGCAATCTATCGGCAAGTGGAGTGGACACACACACCTATGATATGCCGCTCCAGTTCCACACATGAAAATTCAATAGTCCTCTCGATAGTGAGGTTTACAATATCTTTCCGTTCTTTACATTTAAGACTATTATTAACTATAATTAGAGAGCCACCACGTATAGCAGCCTTTCTTTTGTAGGAACTTTCAAAACAATAGTTATGATAAAAGGGAAGTAACTGATTCTTCACAATCCAGTGTTCTGTTAAGCACATAACATCTACATTTAAATATTTCAAAAATAGTTCTAATTCTAGGATTTTGCTGGGTAAGCCTTGTATATTCTGATGGACTATATGAAGTGTTTTTTCTTTCCCGTTGTCGTTGCGGTCAGTTTAAATTTGTATTTACTGACACGATCACTTTAATGCCCTCATTAGTACTACTACTAACTACATTATACAGGCTCGTCAGGCAACTGCGTTATACTATTTATATACTATTTATAAAAATATTATATGCTAACGCATATAATATTTTTGATCCAGTTATTATTAGAATTTAGCAATTATCATTTTGTTCTTTTTGGTTAGGTACATTGTATCCCTAGTCAAAAAAGTTTTACTAATAAACTTATTAGTATCAAAAAGTAATACATCATTATGACGACATGTCATGTTGTACATCAGCAAGTTATTGTTTGATATATTTTCATTTTGCTTTTATGTCAATGAATTTGAGTAAGGGAAGGAGCAAATAATTAGTTTCCCTAGTCCATTCTGTACCTTTTCTAGAAGTACCTCAACTAGCCTAATCAACGCTGACCGTTTTACACAAATTTCACAAAGCTGAACAATTATGAACTAGATTGTTAAAATGTTGTTACTACAGATTTCTAGTAATAAACATAATTACTTTAACTTTTATACTGAGGGAAAACTTACGCATGTAATGACATATTTTCACTTTTTCAACAAAGTTTTAGGTAAAACGCAGTAATTTCTTAGAATTTCAATAAAGTTCATCATTCTTACCACAACTTTGAACTAACTAGTCAGTTCCAAGGTGACACGATTGACACTGACAGTGTAGTATAGCTATACGTACACCAGCTATCTCTTTTACTCATAGCTTGACTCCGACGGATAAATAAAGATACATGACAACTATGGTGATACAATCGGAAATGACTTATGCTATGTACCTCTACCTACTTATTTCTCTATGCCAAATTCTCATTTCCAAATTCTCTTTACCGTTTTTCATAACAACAATAGATTTAGCTTCAAAATGAATGAATTTAAAAGTAAATATCATTTATTAGATCACAAAATATCAATAAATAAACTCTACAAATCTGTAACAGATAACGAAAACATAACCTCCTATAAACTTCTGGATGAATTGTTTTCAATAAAAAATGCAAGCATAAAGCAAGCTATCAGAAAAAGAAGTCACAACTCTGATGACCTACAAGACGAGGTAAAAGCACCTATTTCAAATGAAAGTCATATTTGTTTGTTGTAGGTACGTATGATGTTAAATTTCAACAGTTTCAAGTATAAACCCTGCTAGGGCACAGCAGGATAAATACTGAGTAGATACTTAAGTTCTAAGCTAGCCCACTTCGGAGATATCTTTTAAAATTAGCTTCTTCTAAGATTCTTATTAAAGATTTTATTAGAAATTCGAATAGTAAACATAGGTATATGTCTGGTCACGGTTTAATAGCGCGGGGCGAGGGCGCGGGCAGGTTCTGCGCAGGTGTAAAGCGGTGTAAAAATAAAAAAAATATTCTGCGCATCAAGGTCAGCGCTTTTAAACCATGACGCGACCTGTACTTACTTAATCCTAAAATTCCAGAGCATACTTAAATTATATCATAAAATATTATGTTCAGAATATAGTTAGATAAGGTAATAAATATATTTTTGTCTTCTGCTTTCTAATTGCATTTTTATTCTATTGCTCTGAATCAATATTTTTTTAGTTATTTTTTAATTTAATATATTTTCAGTTAAAAAATGCACAGAAATACAACCTTCTTCTTCATTCTTAATTTTATACTATGTTTATTTGTAAATATTTTGTTGTAGACATTAGCAGTGAAACAAATGTACCAAGAGTTCTTGCTTGACATTCCCACAGAGCTCAAGGCCCGCATTAGTAAAGAAACAACTCAATCAGACACATCTGAGGTCCGGCAGCTTGCTCGGAAGCTGTTTGAGTCAACAGTGTTTGATCTCTCTGGAGTTAGCGGGGGGAACACAGCGGAAGAAGCCTTGAAATGTAATGTAAAGGATGAGAGCTTCTTAATACCAGCGAAATCTAGGTAGTGCCTAGTCTGTAGTATTTATAGCTGTTTATAGTAGATAAATATAAAATTTTACTTGTCTAAGTGCTTATTTTGTAAGCCTAAAAAAATAAAGTTATTGAAATCTGAAATCAGTATCCTTTATTATTTTTAGACAGCCACTAGATGCAATTCAACAGCTTCTTGACCAGAAAGAATGAAGTTTAAATTATCTACTATGAGCTTTCATTTAAAAAAATAGAAAATGTAACCATTTCTTCCAGATTTCACTGTGGGTGTGTAAAGGAGCACTGTAAAAAGCTAAGTGGTAGTAAGTTTGATATACTCGTAGCTGACCCGCCTTGGTGGAACAAATTCATAAGGAGATTGAAGAATGCTAATGAGAAGTTAAGGTAATTAATTCCTACAAAACTTTGTGTATGCTTAATTTTTTTGTCTAACAAAAGATTTAGTCATTGTGTTGATTTGACTAAACATTTTGTGAATCCAATTAAACTTTGTGATAACGCATTCACTTGCTAACCTCAGCAGTTTAATGTGCAAGCGTGAGCTGTTGCACAAATAAATAAAGACAATCCACACAGCATCGTCTAGCCCCTAGCTAACCAAAGTTTGTGTTATGGGAACTAGATGATTGATATACGTAATATAATACTTTACATAGATACAATTTTTTATTATACATAGAAAATACCCAGAATACCCAAAACAAATATTTACAGATCATACAAACATTTGTGGATAACCCGCAAACTCCTGCGTCGCAGGCGGACCTTCGCCCGCTATGCCACATTGGTTGACAGTAAATAAATTAAAATAAATAAATAAAGATTTATTTCTGAAGGTATTCTGTATGTAAAGGTTGCCATTTAGAAATCGCTTCTAAGCGATAAGGCCGCCCATTGTACTTGTTTATGTTAATGTCTATGTGTTTTATTTGTCTTTGTGGTGTACAATAAAGTGTTTTGTAATGTATTGTGTATTGTATTCTTCAAATACAGTTTTGTTTTGATTGTGTGTATTGGGCACTCAATGTGTTAAAAGTGTAGACATACATAGGTAGGTATGACTTTGTCTAAGTGCTTATTTTGTAAGCCTAAAGAAATAACTTATTGAAATCTGAAAGTTGACTTTCCATTCGGTATTTTAGTCATTATTACAAAAAATTACATCTTCTCGCCAACATCGTTAAACGAAAGGCTATTAGACGACCTTAGTGGCGCTGCGGGCGAAGGTCTGTCTGCAACGCAGGAGATTGCGGGTTCAATTCCCGCGTCGGAACAAATGTTTGTACGATCCTCGTATATAGTGTACAGGCATTCTGGGTGCTATCTATGTAAGATAAAAAATATCTATCTATGTAGTGTAATGTATCAGTCATCTTGTACCCATAACACAAGCTCTGCTTAGCTTTATGTTGTGTGGTTATATTGTCATTTATCTAATTATTTATATCCTTAGAAAGATAAAAACTTATTAAAGATTATTTATCAATATGATAGATATATTATATATAGCGTATGTACCTTTTGTTTTTTTTTCGCCTAAATACCTGATAAATCTTTAATATGTCAAAACGAGAAATATTAAAATGTTGAATAAAAACATAGTTTTAAATTATTTCCAGTTACTCAATGATGTACAATGAAGACATAGCATCTATACCTGTAAGAGAGCTCCTGGCTCCCGACTGCCTGGTAGCCATGTGGTGCACCAACGCGCCCAGCAACATAGATGCTGTGAAGAATATCATATTCCCTCAGTGGGGAGTCACTTATCTTACTACTTGGTATTGGCTCAAGGTTAGTATTTATCAATGTGTGCTGCCAGTGATGACCTACGGATCCGAGACGTGGTCGCTGACTATAGGCCTCGTTCATAAGCCCAGAATCGCTCAGCGGGCTATGGAGAGAGCTATGCTTGGTGTTTCTCTATGTGACAGAATCCGGAATACGGAAATCTGTAGAAGAACCCAAGTCACCAACATAGCCCTCAGAATTAGTAGTCTGAAAAGGTAGTGGGCAGGTCATATAGCTCGCAGAACTGATAACCGCTGGGGAAAAAAAGGATCTCGAGTGGCGGCCACAATGCAACGCGAAACATGAGTGTTGGGAGACCATCCACTCGATGGACCGACGACATTGTAGCGGTCGCAGGGATGGAGGCGGGTCAGGACCTCTATTTCTGGCGTCGTATGGGGGAGGCCTGTGTCCAGCAGTGGACACAGGCAGCAACAGCGACGAGTATGGGCTGATTTGATGATGATGATAGTTGGCTGAATACTGATTTGATCGTAGAATGGCAGATTATAAGAAATTATGTTTTAAAAGGGCCAACACTTAAACTTAATCCAGCCAATTATTATGGAGAAAGAACTGGTTAAATATGACAAAGGCGAATGTAAAATATAGGCTTTAAAAAAAAAACAACACTACAGCACTGCCTGATATAGAACTAGAACCAATTATCTTTGCAAATACGAACGACGACTTTAGTAGCTTTGATTTGCTAGCTAATCTGACTATTATTTTTATTCTTATTCAGAATAGGTAGTCTGTTTATTTTCTAGATTGATTGGAAGCTCAATTGATTAAGTAATTTTAAAAATTGTAGAGCACCCGCAAATTGCAGTCGTTTGTCATCTCGCACTATGAATCTTGTCCCAACTGGTGTGAGGTGACGAATCGTAAAAATAATATAAACTTCATTCTGCAACTCGCAGTGCGCTCTTTGTATCCATTGACGGTCTCTGTGGCGCAGCGGGCGAAGGTTCGCCTGCAACACAGGAGGTTGCGGGTTCGATTCCCGCCTCGGGACAAATGCTTGTACGATCTGCAAATATTTGTTCAGGGTGTTCTGGATGTTTTATACGATAATAAAATATATCTAGCTATGCAGTCTATTATATTAAGTATGTGTATATCAGTTATTCTAGTACCCATAACACAAGCTCTGCTTAGCTCGGGGCTAGATAATGCTTGTGAATGGTCGAGCGTTTTTTTTTATTAAATTTAGGTACCTACTCTATAGCCAAATAATTCTGGAGCCAATACCTGGGTGCAAGACGTAGGTACTTTGTTACTTGTATCTGGACTGGTTTCCGCAACTAGGGTGGGCCAGAAATAACCCATTTTTGCGAGCTTAGTGCCGACTATCGTACTTTTCCGACTTTTGTAGTATTCAACATAGGTAATAGCAGAGTGCCGACTATAGGAAACTATGCAATTAATCGCTTATCGATGACTGTATCGAGTGGGGGGCTGCTAGTCTGACAACCCGATTTCCTCCAGGAAAGCCAGCAGCTCGCTGACGCCGGTGCATGCCTCCCGAGGCGTTGTCTGTGTCTCGAAGTAGTGTGTGTCGTTAAGTAGAGGCAATCGCACTCGGTGCAAGGCCTAAAATGAAACGGTTTTCTGATTGGGGAAGAAAGAGGTTAAGTCTAACTGTAAGAAAATAACGAGTTGATAGAGATGACCATGATATTCCTATTATCCATCCAGGTCACAGTGGACCTGGAGCCCGTCTGTTCGTTCTCGTGTGGCAGTCGTAAGCAGCCCTACGAGCGCCTGCTGATAGGACGCTTTGGAGACGTGCACGTGCCCGAGAGTCAGCTGATTGTGAGCGTGCCCAGCGCGTTGCACTCGCATAAACCACCTCTATTGGGTAAGAAACAGACCGTTCATAAAAATACGAAAAACTCTGCTTTTATTGTACAGTAGCGTTCATTGTTAGCTGACCCCCCTGATACGTTGAAAGTCAATTTCTATGTACACAGAATTATTTTTAAACTTTACATTCGGTAAATGACGATAGCAAGCCGTTTTATATAAAACCACATATTTAAAGATAAAGATAAAGATATTTATTTGCAAAAAACATGTGTATAAAAGATGTCAAAAATATAGGTGAAACAACATGCTTGACCGGTAACAGTATGCAAATTAGGAGAGATAGCATGCATATAAAACTAACCATGCAACAATTAAACTATAAAAATTCAATTATAATTTATCATTTAAAAATTCGTTAAGATTATAATAACATTTTGTAATTAACATTTTTTTGAGTTTTAATTTAAACATTTGTAAATTCATGTCTCTATATAGTTTAGGTAGTTTATTATAGATTTTGGTAGCAACACCAACAATACTTTCTGCATTAGTGTTGTTTTTACAGGGTGTGTTCTTAACCTAGTATTATCCCGTCTGTTTCGACTAACAAAATCAGATAGCCGCGGGAACAGATGAGGATTGCTTTTTACAAAAAGAGCTACTTCTAATATGTAAAGGGACGGAAGTGTCAGAATTTTGTGCTTAGAAAATAATGGTTTACAGCTATCAGTGATTTTTATTTTAAACATGGCTCTCACACATCTTTTTTGTAGCCTAAAAATAATGTCTTTATTGGTAGAGTTGCCCCAAAATATTAATCCATATCGTAGAACTGACTCTACCATACCGTAATATGCAGTCAATATGGCATCTGTATTAACTGTAGACGACAGTTTATACAGGGCATATGCTAGACTACTAACACGCTTACTTAGACATTCTAAATGTGTTTTCCAATTGAGTCTTTTGTCGATGATAAGTCCTAAGAATCGTGTAGTATCCACTTGATTAATTATATTATTATTAAATTTTATATTCATGTCAGATGGTTTTTGGGATCTTTGGTCAAAATGCATAATCATGGTCTTAGTTAAATTTATTTTTAAATTGTTATTGACAAGCCATTTTATAATTGATTCAATTGATTCATTTATGTCGGTTTCATAAGAATAAATGTCATTGCAAGAAATTGTTATTGTGCTGTCATCAGCAAATAATGTCATGGGATTAGTTGTTGCTCTTGGCAGGTCATTAATATATATAATAAATAGCAGCGGTCCCAGCACACTGCCCTGAGGCACGCCGTATCTAACATATCGTATTTTTGACTTGTGCACAACTTCAAGTTTGGTTTTAGTCTCTATTCTTGATATCTCTGTGATTTGTTTTCTGTCAGTAAGATAGGATTTAATTAAGTCTAAAACGTTTCCTCTAATTCCATAACTTTCGAGTTTGTTTAGTAGGATATTATGATCCACATAGTCAAATGCCTGCGTCATGTCACAAAATATACTACAAATAGGAATTTTCTTGTCAACTTTTGAAATTACATTGTAGAAGAAATCATAGACAGCCATGTTTATTGTTTTCTTTTCACGAAAACCTTTTGCTCTTCACACAGAATATTGTTTTTTTCAAGGTATGTGTTTATTTCGGCGTAGTAATATTTTTCATATATTTTTGAAAATATGGAAATGAGAGCTATGGGCCTATAGCATTCCATCAGTTCTTTATTTTCTTTTTTAAAAACTGGTTTGACTATAGTTGTTTTCAGGTCATCTGGGTATTGTCCTGTTTCTATACTAAGATTTATTAAGTAACTAAGATGAGGACTTATAGCTTCATTCACTGCTTTAATTATTTTAGTATTAACACCATCAAATCCTGAGCTGTTTGTATTTTTCAGAGACTTTATTATTTTAGAGACATGTTGTGGCAGACAAGGTGCTAAGAACATAGATTTTTCTTGCCTATTTATCGTTGCTGTCACGTTGTTACCTATCCCTGGTATCGGTTTAACCTTATCTATAAAGTAATCGTTAAAGATATTTGCAATATCTTGTGGGCTTGTTATATTTATATTATTGTACTTTATTTTAGTTATTGGTTCTTTCGGTATATTTGGTCGACATTTATTGATAAGTTGCCATGTTGTTTTAGATTTGTTATTTGATGTCAATATTTTGTGGTTATTTTGAGCTTGTTTCGTAAGTGAAATAATTTTTTTAAACCTGTTTGTATAATTTTTATAAATTAATCTATTGGTTTTTGTGGGCTTAGACCTGTACTTCCAGAGAAGATCCCTTTTTCGTTTACTGCAACTTCGAATACCACGTGATACCCATTTTGGTTGTCTAAATACTTTAATTAAAATATACTTTTTCGGGAAGCATAACTCGTAAAACAACATAAATGTTTCAATAAACTCCCTGTATGCTATAGAGGAGCTTTTTGCGCTGTACATATCAGAAAAAGAGACACCTTCTAAATATACCTTGAACTTTTTTATATTATCTGTGTTATAGTCTCGAATTTCCTTACGCCAATATGTAAGTTTAATGATTTTTTGAGCTGGGAGTTTAATAATTTGTGCTGTATGATCCGATAGGCCAAATTCTAACACTTCTGTCTTACAAGCCGATTTGTAGTTATGTGCGATGTTATCAATGCAAGATTTGCTAATCAAACGAGTTGGCTGTTTTAATGCAAGTTTCAGATTATAATTTAATAATAAGCATTCCAACTCTCGTGTTACATTATTGCATTTAAGAATATCTATGTTAAAATCGCCTGTTATTATGGTATTATTATTTTTTAAGTTTGTTACATACATAAGCAATTTTTCCAATTTATTAAAGAAAATATTTAAATTACTTTGCTTAGGAACTCTATAAATACATATTATTACAATTTTATAGTCAATTAACTGAACAGCACAACATTCAAATACATTAGTTATAGATAAGTTTTTAATCTCTAATATTTCTTTCCAATTGTGTTTTTTACTTACTAATATACATGCCCCGCCCCTTTTACTATCACACCTACAAAAACATGCAGCTAGGGAGTAGTTATCTATATGTAGAAATGTTTCGGATCCCTGCTTCATAAAATGCTCAGTGATGCATAAGACATCAATGTGAATTTTTCGCTCAATGAGTTCTTGCAAATTTATAATTAGCGCATCGCTCTTACTGAGCAGACCTGCTATATTTTGGTGCATTATATGTAGATGTTTAGTCTCGAAAAAACGTGGAATACTCCGTGTCATCAGGGGTATCTTGCAGTTCATTTAGATCAGTTACACGGTGTTTCTGAAAAGTTTGCATGTAATTTCCCAAATTATTGAGAAAATTATTTAATATAGATAAAACTGTTATCATTGCGAGACTTGGAACCTGCCAGGGGGGTCAGTTAGCAATGTATTTATACAGAAAATTACAATCGAATAATATAAACAAATTAGAACTAGTATTAACATTGACGTTACTACGGGTCTGGACTAAAAAAAAAAACAAAAAAACTGTACTGAGAAACAAAAATGCAAGGAACATAAAGTATGTATGCATTTTTGTATAATCTATAAATTTTCTTTATGGGTCAGATCTGTAGCTGTTGAAATAACCTAGAAGAACCGCTCAAAAAATGTTTTTTTTTGAGGTCTGACCTCGAAGATCAAATTTGAGTAATTGTAAATACTAGTTTTTTAATTAATTTGTTTGTATTATTTTATTGTGATTTTCTTTATGAATAAAAAAAAAACAATATTAATTTTTTAATAAAATCGCCAATTTTCTTTTTCATATTTGTACTCAGGTGGTCAAAAAACGTACGTGTACCCAATTTCAAGTCGATCCGGCATATGGGGTTTTGGGAACTGCACCCGAATTTATTAAATCAGACCATGAGTAGACCACGCACAGGAATGGATTTAGATCTGACATCGTCATCGAATGCGTAAAAATTCTTTAACTTCTATAATTTACGCAAAGTGATGATGCGATTTCATGTTTATATAATGTACAATAGACAACAACGTCTATGCTTGCCCTACAGTTTTATTTTACGAGTCATTATTGTTCAAATTCATTTATTTTCCCTTCACAAAAAGGTCTTTTGACAGAATTGTTATAGCTAGGTGTAGTATGGCGTTCATTATTTTCTGAGATTCAATCTCGGCCGATTGCAACTTCCTCTGTGATCTTAACCTACATCTAGTTTACTACAATACCTGTACCTATGTATTCCAGATCTCCTCTCACCCAACCTGAAGACAGCCAACCCCCAGACACTTGAGCTGTTCGCACGGTACCTGTTACCCAATACCACCAGCGTTGGTTACGAGCCGCTGAAGTGGCAGCATCTGTCGCTCTACGAGGAGGTTGAACATGATAATAAAGACAGGTGGTGATAATGTTCTACTTTTATTTCGTTACCATTCCTTCGCAGCCTTGCTTAGGTTCAAAAATAATTTATCAGCCAATGTCATAATTGAATGACAGAAATTTAGACCTCTCACCAGGGATTTACCAGCATATAACCATAGGTTAACCCTTAGCGGCCACACGGGGTAACTAGTTACCCCAGGCTACTTTTTTCACTTTTCTGTTTACTTACAGAAATATGTACATATTTAGAAGCGAATAATACGCAAAAATATTAAATTTTATGACTTGTAATTTTTATCATAATAAGGCTTGATACTTTGTACAGTAAACAAACAGAATATAAAGCAGACGGTATATGTTTTAGATTTTCTAAATTACTATTATATTTACCGTATAAAAAAAACATGATTTTTGCAGTTATGACGCTCTGGTCT
Organism: Eupithecia insigniata; assembly: GCA_947859395.1. Lineage (NCBI taxonomy): Eukaryota > Metazoa > Arthropoda > Insecta > Lepidoptera > Geometridae > Eupithecia > Eupithecia insigniata. The sequence continues at coordinate 1,094,855 of OX402009.1, read as the reverse complement.
GTCCCGCTCCTTTGAATGCGAAATCCTATGCCTATCCTTATAATTCTCACGTTAACTCCTCCCGGGGATAAAATAAAACCGCCTGCTATAAATATACTTATATTATATACGTTAAAGTAAGTAAATGCAGGTTAGCTGACGCCGTTTCCGTTGACGAGCACGCTCTTGGCCGGTTTCTTTGGGTATCCGTCGGGGTTCATGGTCTGCCATCGCCAGAAGTCTGTGCCTGGAAACAAATAAATTGCACCTTTAAAACTCTTCAAACTTACACTTTACTTTCGAGGTTCGATCGGCATTTTTTTGCGTGTCGGATTTCTGTACCCTGTCAGCCAGCAGCGGAATGGTCAACCAATAGGCAATCATAAAAAATTTCGCGTGGTGTAAAAGTCACCCATTAAATACGTCACACTAATTTCGTGATTTTTAGACCCTTCGTGAACAAATGTGACAAAGACGGGGGGTCCTTGTCACAGTTGATATAATGAATGAATAGTTAGGATGTAATGTATACTAACACATCTCCTCAACGGTGTATCGTGTTGTCCAGCCGAGTTCCTCCCTCGCCAGCGATGCGTCCGCCCACATTGCCGTGATATCCCCTAGCCGTCGGTCTACGTATTGCAGAGGGATCTTCGTGGCTGTCACCTTCTCGAATACGCTCACTAACTCCTTCACTGATACGCCTCGGCCGGTCCCTAGGTTGTATACCTAAAAGTAAATTTTATGGTTTAAAAAAACTGAAAATGGACTAAAAATACCTTTACATTGCACTGTTTTTATGTTATGTTCTTATATGGAACAAATACTAATCCTTCGGTAATAAAACAAATATGGGAGACTCCGGATCATCCTCAATAAAATAGCGAAAGAATTTTCAAAATCAGTCCATAATTGACTGATAAATAAACGAACATACATAGAGCCGAACATAAAACCTCTTCCTGTTTTTGAAGTAGGTAAAAAAGATGCTTATTAGGTAAACGCAAAGACTATATTTAAGATTTTACAAACGGAGTTTTGTTATGTAGCTAAGGGGTGGTATAAGTAACACCAGAAAACAGATTCGTCTTCTCATTCGTCGATGGCGTCGATGACGTAGCCTGGAGACACCCACGTGACCATCGTGTCTCGGAAGAGCATACCTGTTTTCTTATACAATGATATTTTCCCATTTATGGTTGCTTTGTGTACGCATGACGTAGGTCAACAGATGGTTATCGTAAGGACAACAAATAGAAAGCTATGACTTGATAAACGCGATGATGATGTAGACGTACCTTCAGTCCAATGTGGTTGTTTCCGAGTAGATTAAGAGCAGCGACGTGACCGCTCGCCAGGTCCATCACGTGAATATAGTCTCGAATGCCTGATGAAAAGAACAGAATACAACGTTAAAAAGTCTCCATTATTTGTTGGTTAGAATCCCCGAATAATAACCCCACTTATTTGACCCTCTGACGATGGAATAATCGGAAATTGTTCATATTTTTCGAGTAAGATCATTGCGCTTTTTTAATGGCGCAGTTATAAAAACTTGCGCTTTTATTATACACAAAAAATACCCGGAACAAATATTTGCAGATCGTACAAATATTTGCCCCAAGGCGGGAATCGAACCAGCAACCTCCTGCGTCGCAGTCGGACCTTCGACCACCGCGCCACATCGGTCGTCAAGTATTATAACAATTTATAATATATATAGTATTATATATATAAATATATATATATATATAGTCGTCAAGTATTATAAAAATATATAATATATAAGGGTATAATAAAAATATATCTATGTAATAATTATATTGTATTAAGTATTGATATACTATGTTACGGGTACTGTAGTAGGTACATGACATCAGTCATCTAGCACCAAGCTAAGCAGGGCTTGTGTTATGGGTACTAGATGACTGATGTCATGTATCTACTACAGTACCCGTAACATCAGTCATCTAGTACCCATAACACAAGCCCTGCTTAGCTTGGTGCTAGATGACACTGTCCATTGTCCATCATTATTAAAAAAAAATATGAGAACCGTCCGTCCTGGGTAGAGTAGGACCATACAGATATCGGTAGATCTACGCACACTCTACTAATTCGCTGCCAGCGAGAGGCTGCTCAAAACGGAGAGGGCTGGAGTAGTATTCTGGCAGTTGTGTCGTATAAGATCCACTTTGAGTGGTTGAGACCCTGCAGTAAGTATATGACAGGACCAAAGCCAAGAGGTTTATTTTACCAGTTCCATCAGGCGTGTTGTAGTCGCTGCCGAACACAGTGAGCACGGGCTTCTTGCCCAACGCCACTTGTGCCATGTACGGCATGAGGTTGGTGAACTCCTTGGTTGGATCCTCTCCGATGAGGCCTGATGGGTGTGCGCCGACGGGGTTGAAGTACCGGAGAGAGATTATGTTCCATTTCTGAAAATATTGCAGGGATATTTTCTATGGCTGAAGAATTGCAATTATATAATTTGTGTACTTTAAAAGTAGAACATTTTAACAGACTTCGAAAAAAGGAGGAGGTTCTATACTCTAAATATTGTTGAAGTATTAATGGTAAGAGCGGGGTCTCCCAGCACCAGCAAATTTAGCTTAAAGGGTGACTCCAGAACCTGTATGTATAGTTTTTAAGTAATTGCAATAAACATTTATTATTTATATTCAGCTGTATCTGTTTTCTATGAATGTTCGTTGATTTCCCGAGACGGTCCCATAAAATGTATATTCCCGAAGGATTAGTACCTATTTGTACCGTAAAATAATAATTAACTAGCTGCTGCCCGCGTTTTATCGGGATAAAAAATAGCCTATATTGTTATTCTAGGTCCCAAACTACATACCAAATTTCATCCCAATCAGTTCAGTAGTTTTTGCGTGAAAGAGGAACAATCATCCATACATCCATACTCACAAACTTTGACATCAATGTATGAACTTTTAATTTTGAGAACAATGGGTGCGCTCCAAAGCAGTGGAACTACCCTATATTTACTATCATCATCAGCCCATACACGTCCACTGCTGGACAAGGCCTCCCCCGTACGCCGCCACAAATAGCGGCCCTAAAATTACTAGGATAATCAAAAAATTTATAAAAAAAAAATGTAATTACTAGGATAATCAATAACTGTTAATTTTGTTTTTGAACACAATCCAATTATTATGTAGATTGACGCTGGACACACAAATCTTACTATGAAGACTCCTCAAATTACTACAGGTTTGTCTTTTTAGAAACAATTTACACGAACTGCCCATTCACTGCTGGGAACCTTGACATTCCGAATCAGTGGGTCACTCGTTTCAGCAAAGGTCACCGAACCGGTTGCTACATCCTAAACACACGCTTTTGATGCGATATATGACCATAATATGACAATTTCCATCAAAATTTTAATTAATAAAAAGATAAGAGAGAAAAAATAAGAGACGTGGATGGACTCTCAAATCTTAGGATTTGGGCGACTCTATGGACCGGCGCGCCGGTCCAGGCGGCGGCGTCATCGAGCGGTCGCAGGGAGTGGATGGATGGTGGCGGCTCAAGGTCGCTATTTGTGGCGTCGTGTGGGGGAGGCCTATGACCAGCAGTGGACGTGAAAGATATGAAAGATCCTGAATTAGAATGAATTGGTAATGCAAAAAGAAAGTGGTGAGTGCTCTTCAATGAGAAATGAGCACTCTGGTTTATAGGTACCCAGTACCTACCTACTAACTTTAGTAGCCTATTAAATAAATAGGTTAAAATTAAATCTTTTGTCCTCAATTCATGCACACATGTAGGTACCCACTTTTATAACTTTCTCTCTCTCCCAATAAGGTTTGCTGGAAGAGAACTCTTATTAGGGTTAAGCTCGCCTTTGCCATGAATTTTCTTATTAAATGTATATTTATGATGAAATACAGAAAGAAGTATTTTTTCAATCATAATATTGTAAAAATTGCAAGAATCAGGGAAAATTCCGCAGCTTTATCAGGTGACCGAGCTTTGAGGAAGTACATCCCGGTACCCGCTTGACTGGTCACGTGGTCACGTAGGTACGACCGATGGCTAGCAGGTAGCAATGACATTGTACGGCCTTCGTCAGCTGATTACCTATGTTACATTGAACTTTAAAAAGTTATTGCACGCTGTTTCTTTCTCCTAAAATATAAGCTAACTGTTCCCTCAAGACAACGCAATAAATCAAACCATATTTCGTACGTGATATGGCCACTGTCCATGATAGGTTCAAAAAACTTTGCGATTTTTGTGTGAGAAATGGCAATTTATTTTCTTTATACACAAAAAAAAACTAAAAGACAATTTCAAAGTATGATAAATGGTTGATAACCTGTGCAACGTGTATAGCTTTCGCAAAAATAAGTAGGTATACCGTAATAATTTGGAAAATGTCCACTAATTTTCTCGACCTCGGTTTTCGTAATTTTTTGTGAAGAACAACTAATTATGCGGAATGTAAGGAAGGAGGGAAGTGAGGCATTTGCTCAACTGTGGTATTCAGGAGACTACTAAAATAAAAAGTACTGATGGTAGTCTCGGTTTAAAGTAGGCACCTACCTTATCAGCAGCACTAAGGTCCTTCAGCATCTCCTCAATGAAGTACTTGGTCCGTCCATACACGTTGGTAATGTTCCCGATCTGGTGAGTCTCCGTGATGGGCAGGTACTCCGGCTCGCCGTACACCGTGCAAGATGATGAGAACACCATTTGGTAGCAGTCGTGGGAACGCATTATCTGTTAAAGACACAAGTTTACATTTTATAAATCTACATTTGGTGGAATTATTTGTTGATTCGTCAGTCCGTGATTGTCTTGGAAATTACAGACTCTTGCTCGACTGTCACTGCTTTTTGCAGTCAGTAAGCGAGCAGTGAGTCGCCCTGGAGCGCTATTCGAAAAGCTGCCGACATTACCTAGGTACAGGCTTTAATAGTATTTACTAGACATGCCTCAAAAACTTTGATTAGTATAAAGAAAGGCCTAGGTAGGTATATAACCAACCAGTGGGTTGTGCGAACGGTCTTAAATGATGATATTCACAAGGAAAATAGAAAGTGTTTTTCTTAAACCCTTGTGAAAAATAAGTAGAATAAAATTCTTAAACAATCTGATATCAGTTTTCCTCATAACTTTTATCTTCTTATGCCGGTACATATAAGTACGCACGATAAGATACTAACAATATTATCGAATACTGGTATCAAATAATTTGTTAAATTAGTTTATCTATCTTATCCGTAATCGTTAACTATATATTTGAGAATTCTCTACTTTAACTTTGATTTACGTTACTATGTCTGTGATAGGTCAAATTTTACTTATCATTAGTCACTTCTTGCTACGGAATGGACTCAAGACTCATGATTCAGTCCTTGCTACAGAAATTTATAGAATGCTCGTAGATCAATTTTACTTGTGGCGACAACTGTCAACTATAACTGACACGCAAAACCGTGATATCCCGTTCGTCCCACCAGCTTCGTCCAAGTGGGAAGAATGGGACAGTACATAATAAATAGTCTGAATGATAATATTGTCCCCACCAATATAAACATCTCGACAATTGTTGTACTCGTAGGTCAAAAAACCCTGGCATGTGAACTGCACTGCAGGGTGCAAAGGCAAAGTCAGTTGAAAGAACTGACCATGGACTCATTTGACTCGTTACGTCATGAGTCAGTTTTTACTGGCACTCACCTCAAGTAAGTTCAGCATGCCAAGTAGATTGTTCTGGTAGTAGAGAAGTGGTTGCTGCATCGACTCCCCCACTGCTTTGAGGGCTGCGAAGTGGATCACGCAGTCTACTTGGTGCTGGAGATAAGACAATAGGTTTCATTGTTAGATGGATTATTGTTAGTGCCGGAAACTGATGGATTCCGGCAGCGCAGAACTAACTATACTCCGATCAAAAAACCTGGTTTTTTTATACAAAGAGGTTACAAAACCCAAGGAATATTGGTGGAAAAAACCGATATTGGTATCATCGAAGCATAGCACAGAAGCTCGAATCAATTTTTGGTTTTAATAGGTTCCATTCATCACTGAATTTATTTGTCGTTCGTTTTCGAATTCAAGTATAAAAATGTTTCGTTACTCATGTGAAATTGTATGTATGTATGTATGTTGTTGAAGTTTGTGTTTTAGTTTTTAGTGATAAGATGACTTTGCTGTTACCTTGTTTTACTCTTATTGTTATTAGTTTTGTTAAGTTTTCATTCATAAATGTCCTTGTTGACATAAAATATCTTGGATTCTAAATCGGAGTATCATTCTAGCCACTTTTGCGAAGCTATTTTTGTTCAACAGTAGACGCCTTTCTTGTAAGACGGTCATTTACTAAGTTCCTTCTATTTTTTTGCGGAATGGCCTCTGACTACTATCTCACATATGTAAGAGAAAACGTTTTTGTTGTTATAGTGCTTAAGCCCACACTTAAATTCACTTAATCTCAAAGAAATTAAATAATATACGAAAAATGTACGACTCCAGTGGGACTCCGCCTCCGTGGCGCAGTTGGTTAGCGCAGTCCCGTATGCAGGGGAAGGTCGCGGGTTCAAGTCCCGCCGGAGTCGTAAATTTTTTGGGATATTATTTAATTTCTTTAAGAGAAAACGTGGCCTAAGATAGAGCAAGCTTTCCTCGAGAGGTTACAACTGAAGGCAGTCGTTACATCTTAACAAGATATATCTCACCTTATCAAATATCTCGTTGATCTCAGCCTTATTCAGTAGATCAGCCTTATAAAAGGTAATCTTCTTCCCCGTGATTGTCTCTGCCCGCTGTAGCGCGGGAGAGCCGTCCACTCCTTCTACCGCGTTCGCGAAGTTATCTATGGCGATGACGTCATGTCCGGCTTCTAAGAGGTCCACGACACAATGGCTGCCGATGTATCCGGCTCCGCCGGTTACAAGGATTGTCTTGAATTTCGGCATTTTTCTGTGGATTTGAATTATTATTAAAAAAAAGTGGTAGGTAGGTAATTTCAATCAAATTGTCAAAAGTTTGTATTTTTAGAAACATAAGCTTACACAAACAGACTTACTACTATCAGATTATATGTATAGAGTATAGATAATAAAGTTTGGGACGAGTTTTGTTCCAACTCTGAAACGAACAACCTGACAAAGTAAAGGTTTCTTGTTCGCTTCTTTACCTTAAAAATATTATAAAGTAAACAAAACATCTAAGCGATCACAAAATAGCGGTAAGCTGGTGCAAAGATTGACGTGGAAGCGAGACCTGCGCTACAAACAAGCAGAGAACTGATGGGAAACTGCTTAATGTCGGTTTCTCTAAGAATTGGCACTTCGGACGCACTTCGTTCCCAACGTCTCACGTGAGACGCAGGCTATTCCTATCGTCTCACGAAAAGCGTTTTCAATGTCTCACGTAAACGGCAAATGCGAATTCACAGATAAAGACATGACATGACCAGAACGTTTACCACTTTAATTATTCTAATGCGGTTCAAAGGAAGCGTTTGTATTGAATTCTAAATAAGGCAAGGACACCTGCATTTTAGAACAATAGACCATCAAGTTCGATGCTCTGTCTGAACTGAATACCTATTTATCTGTTCAAGGTAAAGTAAGGTGTATTATCTTTAATTTAATGCATGCACTGCCCAGCCTCCGCGGTACGGTTTGAACGAGCTTGCCGCGCCCCGCCGCGCCGCCGCCGCCGCCGCCGTTGATTTGGTCGCGCGGTTTGAGGAGGTAACTGTGCCTCCTCGAAGCGGACATGTGCGTCATGACGGTCACGGGTGTTAATCAAAATAACTTTTGCCTTAAAAACGTGTAATAAGTGTAGATATCTAGCCTAATCTTGCGGTGTCATGGCACCACGCCACTAATTTTTTTTTTCAATAATGCTTTTCTAAATAAAATAAACAGCCTTCTATTTTTCCTGACCTACAGTTTGTATACATCGTATTTATTCTAATTTATTAGTTTTAATTACTAACCAATTCGATAACTTTGTGTTAGTGCAGGTTACTTGAGATAAGGCATCTCTTCGAGTGAGAGTCTCCTCCAAAATTGATACTTGCACGAAAATAACATTATGTTCAGGGGGCCTACTCGGAAAAGGAAAATCGAAGTTTCTTTTTCGTGTTCGCGCAAAACACACTCTTATGTCCATTGTATAAGATTAGCGTTTGCTCGAAAAAGAATCGGAAACTTCGATTTCGTTTTTAAGAGTACGGGCCCTGAAAGGCGGTTTGAAACGGTTTTGAGAGAGACAGTTTTTTCCTATTTGTTTAGCTTGACTTCCCACATCTAGGATAGACACGTGCGATCATCACTTCACAATTTTCTATACGAAAGACATCAACGCGCTCGATAAATATTTCTGGCTTGTAAGAAAGCTTCAAACAGTCTAGCTCAAAATGTAGAGTTCTGTTATTCTGTTTTATGTGGGAAATGACTCCGATAACATGTAATTAAGCCTGTCACAGATTCTTATCAAAATCTAGAACATTCCTGAGTAGGTTCTCAGTGAAAATAAAATATCAACTTGGCGTCACGTCAAGCAAAATCCAATTATTCACTACTAGCTGCGCCCCGCGGCTTCACCCGCATATCGAGTTTTGAGCGAATCGAACCAAATAATAAAATCTTTGATAATAACTTTGCGACCCTGTTTTAACCTCTTAAATTTTAGAAAAAAAAAGTACGTGGTTAATTATTTACTTTGTAGTTTATTTATACCGTGTTTTGAGTGAATCGAACCATTTTATACAAACCCAGAGGTTATTTTTTTTTAAATTGGCTTTGCCTATGTGTTATTCTAGAAACTATCTTCGGACCAAATTTCATCTAAATACCTAATTTAAGAAATTAATAGAAATAGTTTTCTTATTTAAAATAATAATCATCAAAGTATATTACATTTATGATTTTAATAATATCTCAAAAATTTACGACTCTGCGGGACTTGAACCCGCGACCTTCCCTTCCTTTTGGGATATTATTAAATTTCTTTAAGATTACCCCAACTGCGGGCATAAGCACTATAATAACAAAAAACATCAAAGTATATTCTCCGCAAGGAACCTTGATGAACGTACCTACAAAAAATTCAATAAATTCTTTATATTCTTCAGAAATTCTTGAAAAGTACTCGCGTGACAAACTTTTATTATAATAGGACTACAGTAGAAAACTCATAAGAAAAAAATTGTCCACCATTGCTAGACCCTCTATAAACCAGAGAGGAATACATAATTAAAGATTATTTATCGGGTATTTATCGCGTACCTTTTGTTATATTTATTAAATACCCGATAAATAATCTTTAATTATGTCAACACCTCTTAAAGAGGAATACATATTAGAGAAACATAAAAACCCCATAAAAACAAACTACTCTCTGCATCAGACACAAACACAAAATGAAGACAAACTTAGCTCAGGTTCCTCGAAGCCAAGGTGCTTGAACTGCACAGGCTGTAATATATAAAACAAGACAAGTGTACCATTACAGGAATAGCAATTATGGGAAGCCATAATCACATATCATGTTATTATAGCTCTTATTCATAACGGCAGAGGGGTGTCGTAATAAACGTACCTACCTAAGTTTATGGTTATTTTCCTGGTGCAAGTCGTGTGCTTTTTGCAGTGCGCACGAAACTAATTTAACTAAGTTATTGTTGAATAGGTATCTAAACTCCGATTTAGAATCCAAGATATTAATATAATATATCAACAAAGACATTTATTTATGCATGAAATCTAATCAAAAACAGAAAACAAACAAACAAAGAAAGAAAAAAGGAAAGGAATCACTAAAACTAAAACGCAAACTTTCAACAACGCATAATCTCACATGTAGCAAAAAATGTTTAAATATGAATTCGAAAACGAACGAGCGATAAATTAAGTTATGAATGAAACCTTTCAAAACCAAGAATTGTTTCGAGCTTGTGTGCTTTACTTCGATGATGGCAATGTCGTTAAATATTTTCCACCAATATACCTATACCCTATACTATAGGGTCTATAGGGCCTATAGGTATATTGGTGGAAAATATTTGTTTCCCATTTGTATATACAAAATTATCCATTTTTAATTGGAGTATAATTCGTATTGGAAATCTAATCATTTGGTACGAATTTAGAAATAATTAAATTTTAAACTCGCACTCTTTTAAACATGTAGAAAATAATTTATACTTCCGGAATGTGATAAAAGCTTACCTATTTTCTTCTTAAATAACTTTTTTTGCACTTGTTTCCACCCGCGGTTTCATATGCGTTTTGACGTAGTTAAAATAACCAGCCTAAAACTATACATATGCAAAAATTTTGGCCGATCCGTTCAGTAGTTTGGGCGTAAAGAAGTAACAAACATCTAAACATTCGTGTATAAAATATTAATGCGATTTCTTTATCATGCTTCCTTAGCTTTGTAAGTTCAAGGAAAATCATTAAACCATGATTCACTCGGAAGGTAAAGATTCTCTAATTGATTTCTCATCATCGTTGGCAATCACGACGTGCGTGGGTAAATACTTCAGAGCATCATCACGATTAGCGCAGTCATCAAGTAATTGCCAAGGATTAGGGGTTTTTGCAGGTAAACCTTTATAACTAACAGTGTGAGGAAGCTTTTTAAAATTAATCTTAATAAAAAGCTAACCTCAATAGGTATATCTTCTTCTCCTTCGTATTATAATCATTAAATATACATATAATTACATAATTATTATTAAAATAAATTAATAATTAGCCTTAATGTGATTTTCACGTAGGATGCTCTTTTTAAATAAATAGGTGTACCTGAGTTATTCCTCATTCGTCCCACAGTTGAGGCCGGATGGTCAAATCCAATGTATCCACTACAAAGGACCACTGATTTTGTTGTTTTCGTACTGTCTCTGGTAACTTTAGTTGAGTAGTTCAAAGTAGTTGTGCAAGCGGAACCTTGGTGGTTTGTGTTTAGCAAGAGATAGCTAATTATTTGCTTCAGGTATCTTTTTTGACGTCGAACAGTTGTTATTCAGTAGTACCAGTTATATAGAAGAAAAACATTGTACTCGTTTGTGTTGGAAACTTGGAAGTAAAAAAGTAGACGGTACTTACCTAATAATTATTTGCGAAACAAATCATATGAATATTTTTATTGACAAAGAAAATAAAAATCAAATAATATAAACAAATTAAACTAGTATTTACAATTGAAACAATTGAGTTAACTGCAGACTGTTACAAACAATCTACAGATAGCTCAACTGCTCCATAGCAATACCAGTAGGAAGCGTCCAAATTAATTAAATTCCTTTACTATCATCATCATCAGCCCATACACGTCCACTGCTGGACCTGCCTCCCCCGTACGACCGGTCCGGCATTGTACAGTCAGCGTCTAGAGTAGTCAAAATACGCAGTTCGAATCATCCTATTGTTGTAAGCACCCAAGGTTGCCAAGGTGTTCAAAACTTACTACTCATTGTTTCATATTTATATGAGCATTCAGGGTGTTCAAAATTATATTACCAAACAAAGCTCTCAAAGGTAGTACGCAAACTCATCATTTTGACTACTCTAGACGCTCATATCAATTTGACGCTGACTGTACCAGCCCGAGCTATGTCGCCGCCGCGCCGCCGCCACTGTTGAAGAGTCCGGTCATTGAACACACAGATTAAAGTACCTTTGGCAGATAGTGAGACTACTGTCTTCCAGACAACGGTCATCCTTATTAGTATGTGTTTTTCGTAAAAATAAACATACAATATGTAATATACGCAGTCAAACTCATAACCCTCCTCCGTTGGTACTCGGGGAAAAATAATAAAGTGTACTTATGTCTGTATTTTTGAGAATCGATCTTTATGTAAACAAACCGTAGGTATATAATATAGGTTTCCCCATACTATGTGAATATAATATTATTCCACATATTTTGGTGAAATTTTGAAACAGTGCCATCCTAAATGATCAGCAATTTAATAACTCCTTTGTCTTTTTATTGCTTCGAGTTCCATGTATTTCATTAAAACGTATTTTAACCGACTTCGAAAAAAGGAGGTTCTATGTACGATATCTCCTTATTTATGGACCGATTAGGACGGATGATTCTTTTGCAGTTGTATAGAGGTGATCCCGAAGTGGTCTCATAATTATATCACCTAGAGATTTATCCCGCAAAACATAAATAAAACCGATCAAGTGTGGGTCACTCGAACACGGAAGGTTCCGTACCATACATAACTATTTCGCAAAAGGACATTAAAACGTACATATTTTTAAAAATCTAATACATATATGCCAAAAACATCTTTACGTAAACTTAAAAGGGCAAAAAGGAGGTTCTTTATCCAGGGTTTTAGAGATTTACCTATATCAGGTAACTTATTTATTAGGTACTGTGTGTCACTTATTGACGACCTCTGTGGCGCGGTGGGTGAAGGTTCGCCTGCCGCCGCAGGAGGTTGCGGGTTCGATTCCCGCCTCGGAACAAATGTTTGTACGATCTGCGAATATTTGTTCTGGTCGTTTTTTTGTATAATTATAAATATCTATTGATGTAATATATTCTATTATGTATATCAGTTATCTTGATTGGGGCTAGTAATGGTGTGTGAATTGTCCAGTAATAATTATTTATTTATTTTTTACGCTTTGACCGCATTGAGGTGGCTCATATCAGAGTGCAAATTTAAGATTACAAGATTTCGAGAACACTACGAATTCAAGATTGTAAACAGTGGGTAGGGTAAGTACTGTTAAACTGCTTGAAACACCCTATCACCTACGGTACCCCACACAAACCCGCGAATTCGCAAATATCTGCGAACTCGTACTATTCAATGCGGCATCGTATCGCATCGCATCGTGGTTTTGTGTGGGAGCCCTATACTTGCCCGAAGCGTGTACTACGCCTTTGACATGATGCGGGTTATATTGTCTAAGCCTTAGGTGTAAGCTTACCTAAACGCTTCTTTTGACAAGATTTTAATTAATTTTCTATAGTGTAGTTTATTTACTTTGATTGTGCTCGAATACACCTAGTATAATCTAAACTCAATGTAGAATATTTGTAAACAAACCGCCCATACTTAATCTAAAGTTCACTCTGTTGCCGCGCCTTTTTATACGCAATTTACATTACTCGTCGATTTGAGATCTTTCCTTTTATAAATATTGCTTACAAATGTCTAAAACTTGACGCCAAGCAAGTGATTTTTAGTTATTTGTGACGTGGTTTGTTTATTGACATTGTACATCGAATTTGGATAAAGTATAGCTCTACCTAAGTAAGTACCAAGTGCTTCCGAGACGCTGCTTTCAATAGAAATCGGAACATAAACTTCCACGGTTAAAGTGAGAGTTTGTGCAAAGTTTCTGCAGAAATATGTATAGCCACGGTATCTAGTAATGTAGCTTAACTAGCTATATCCTAGCTAAAATCGATGTGAAATATTTTTAAACAGCCCATACTATAATTTACTCTGTTGCCGCGTCTTTTATATTAGAATTTACATTACTTGTCGATTTGTGATCCTTCCTTCAATAAATATTGCTTACATTATATCTGAAACTGGACGCCAAGCAAGGGAATTTTAGTTTTTGTGTCGTGGTTTGTTTACAAACATTCCACATCGATTTTCGCTAGTGTATATATTTACAAGGAAGAACTTGAAAATCTCTCGCAAGTCTGAGTCAGAAGTTGCTAATAAGAAAATGGTGACTTAGGTCCTAAACACTTATTTTATGAGCATTGAGAAATAACCTATTTTTACCTTTCCAAACTAAATAAAGTATCAGAAAAAAGAAATATTTTTAAAATTTCTTTAAAAATCTACTACTTAAAAATAAGTACGTCTAAGTATTTTAAAAGTTCAGTTTATTTTGTTATAGACTTTGAGATTCACACAATATATTCCCACCGGTTTCTTAAAATACCTATAATAATTATTAATTTATGGAACCAAACCTAAATGCCAAAGTATTTTAACCAAAATAAAAAGAGTATGAAAGTTCTCTCCAACGGGAAAAATGCAATAATTATACTGATGCTCGCGACCGGCATAAATCGCTTACAATCCGTAAATACCTTAACACTACAGTTCACAAATACCGTTACAAATAAATAGCTGAACAACTTACAAAAAAAACTGCCCATGTAGCACAAGCACGTACACAAAATAACGAACTTATTTTAAATGAAACTTGAGATTGGTATATTAATTTTGATATTGGAATGAGACGCGGCTGCTCGCGAGAATGCGTGCGCGCATCTGACGTGTCGATGTCTCCTCATGTCAGTTCGCGAACCGCAGTCACACCGGTATGAGCGGATAGGTAGATTAGATTCCAGTCGATTAACTGTTGTTAAAGACATTTTCCACAAATGATTCGGCAGTAGTGCTAAGCTTCAACAGGACAGTCTCACGGGCATTACTACACGACGACGTAAGTTGCTGAAATGATTTACCCCAATTTTCGGGAGAACGGAAAATAAAATTCCTTTGTAACGTCTTGTATTCGTTGTTTTAGGGTTCCGCTGCGAAATGGCAAAAACGGATCCATTATAATTTTCTGTCTATATTATGGGCTTTCGTTTGTCCCAAACCAATAGCCCATAGAGACATATACAATTTAGGACAGTACAAAAACCAGAACATAAATTAATAATATCACATGATAATGTCATAGTTGAACAAGCGCTGATTATTAAATTTCTAGGAGTAATAATTGATCAACATTTAAATTGGAAAGAACAAATAAACTTTGTTTGCAAAAAAATAAACAAGTTCGTGTATGCGCTAAGAACCATACGTAAAGTTGCATGGATAAATACAGCTTTGACAGTATATCATAGCTATATAGGATCTGTTCTTCGATATGGACTTGTGTTATGTGGCAATTCCAGTGAAATTCAAAGAGCTTCCATTGCACAGAAAAAATGCATTCGAGCAATATGGAATTTAGATAACATTGAATCATGTAAGCCCTATTTCATAAAAAATAAACTTTTTACCCTTCCATCTATGTATATTTTCGAAGTTGCTCTATTTATAGAAAACACCCTGATCTTTTTGAAAATAAAGATAACACGAACAGGCGATTAATAACACATAAGCCACTGGTGACGCCAATGCCGAAATTAGACCTTTTTATGAGAAACTGCGCCTACATGTCATGTAAAATATATAATCATTTACCGAAATCTATTTTAGACTGCAAAGGTAGTATGTTTGTTAAAATTTTAAAGGAATGGCTCATAGAACATAGTTTTTATACAATAGAAGAGTTTTTGTCAAGTAAATTTTAAATTCTTTTTTGTTTACATACACCAGAATAATTAATATACATATAAACTAATTTGACAAACCTAATAATTTTGAGATGATGTTTGCATTTATAGATAATTATAATTATTAATAAATTAAATTATAATTATTAGTAAGTATAAGTTTAATATTCACATGCCAGGTATGTGGCGAGTCATGAGGATCTACTTGTATTTATCACCTATTATTGTACCATGTCTTTTATGAATAAATGATTGATTGATTGATTGATTGACAAATAAATTTTGTAAATATTATATTTTCCATACGTACACAACAGCAATTTTTTGTCCATCCTAAAAAAATGATGTGAAGAGAAAATCAATAACACTTTATTTGTTATTTGATAATAATAACTAAATTTATAGTTGTTTATAGTATAAAATTTTACTTATCTGAGTGCTTATTTTATAGGTAAGCCTCAAGAAATAAAGTTACTGAAATCTGAAAACAGCCGAAATAAAGAAAGACCCTAGGTACAAAAAAATCGGCAGCAACCATCAAGATTCTATCTCGTAACCAAATCACAACGGAAATTATATGTGCGTTATTGTTGCCAATACAATATAGCTCATTTCGGTGCAAACCAGTGCCTGCCTTGCGGCGGTGACCTCAGGCACCTTCGCTGGAGTACCGTAAGTCATCTTGCGCGAGTCGGTCCATCACTCCACCACTGGGTCACTTACCAGATCACTGGGTTACTGGAACTGACTCAGTTAACGACCATCACAACTGAAATTAATAACTATCATTCAACAGTTTTTAAGTTATATTAGTTAGAGAATCTTTACTAATTTTATTTAAAGTATTTAATATCTAATATTTTAATATTTTCTGTACTATCATTTTACTGTTATTGCATTTTATGATATAATTTTACTTCTTAAATGATATAATTTATATGTAATAACTCGTTGACCTGTAATATGTTGACCAATAAATTGACTATTTCATCTTATAAAATAGTATTAATTGATTATTTCATCTTATAGAATCTATTTTATTTTCTAAAAGATATGAATTTTTAATCCTAAATAGGGTAGACTGGGTACAGCGCATTCTCCCGCGTTTTATCGGGATAAAAAATAGCCTTAATGTTATTCCATGTCCCAAACTATAGTAGTAGGATAAGATGACAAGGCTGAGGTATAATGGATGGTTTTGGCTCGAGCGAAAACTATACCGACTGCGAGAAAGTAATACAATCAAACATACCTTCACTAAAATATTGCACGCTTTTTTTCATTTCTCTATTACACGAAGTTGTCGTAAGCCTTTAAATATATTTCACCGCATTTACCGACCGCAACGGATAGATAGAACCTACCCATATTATTTGACGACCGATGTGGCGCGGCGAGCGAAGGTCCGCCTGGGACGCAGGAGGTTGAATCCGATGCGGGGTTGATTCCCTCTTTGGACAAAGTACAATCTGCAAATATTAGATCCAGGTGTTCTGGGTATTTTCTATGTAGGTATGTAGTAAAAATATCTACTTAACTATGTTTGTATTGTATTATGTATATCAGTCATCTAGTACTCGTAACACAACTCTGCTTAGCTTGGGGCTAGATAATGCTGTGTGGAATATCCAACATTTTTTAATTATTTATTTCTTTGCCCTTCTGGTCTGTACAAAAATCCAGATATTTCACGCTAATACCAACTTTTAATTGCTAATACCAACGGTATGTCGATAATAATGAAAATAAAAGATTTGAACGTTCCATGAGCTTATTTCCTTACAGCATCTCTAGCCAGCTACAAATCAACGAAATTTCATTCTACGGGACCCACACGGCCCTTTCTGGCTCATTTCGATTTAATTGAAGCACCAATCTTTTTGCAGATAATATGTTAAGCAGACATATTAAAAAAACAATTTTTGATCGTTATCGTAATGCCGACATAATTTCTTAATTGGTTTTCGTAAATCAGAGTGTACTTAATCGTCCATTAATTTCTATATGATAATACCTATATCTTTGATTAATTTATCTGGATATTCAGAGCATACCTAAATAGTTAGGTATCTAAAAGTATACCGGTAAAGTATACCTATTATCAATATATTATGTACATATGACGTAACGTAGATACCTACTTAAAAACATCAGTCGTGATCATGATTTAGATTTGGAATTGAATTTTCATATTTAGGTACCTACTTTAAGTGGTTGTGGGCACACTAAGATTATTTATATTTACACGATTTACAAAAAGATTATTTTAGTAATGCCAAGACTTAATTTATTTACCTGTGTGAGTGAGGTAATAATTACTTTAAAAACCAATTAGGAATCAGAATCAATAACTTTATTTCTTTAGGCTTACAAAATAAGCAATTAGATAAGTCGAATTTTATACTATAAACATAGTTATATTGTTTATTTATTGTTATTATTATCAAATAAGAAATAAGGTGTAACAGGGAGACATACATGACGCCATTTTGTGAAAAGGATAGGATTTCGCGTTCATAGGAGCGGGACAGAGCAGAGCGTCGTTAGCGCAAAAATCATGTTTTTGCTTATTATCTATTATTGAAAATATTTATTTGCAAAAATAATCCGAAGCTTCCCTTGGCATTCTATTATTTAATGTGGTGATGACAATAAAAAAGTCCTTGTGATTGATATTTTAGGAAAAATATGGTAGTAACTAGAAAAAAATAGATTGTACCTTGCTCAATTATTTTTGATACATTAAATCAGTTTAAAAATAATCTATATAACACAAGACCCTTGTTTCGCATAGGTTATTGTTTTTTTTTCGAAACTTTTTCGATTTAAGATTACGTAGAATTTTTTTAACCTGACCTAATTGACATCAATTCACGTAGGTATGCCTACACCTGGGCCTGAAGTCTAATATTTCAATCATTAAAGGCAGCTGTGTACAGTCACCGACAATAAGCGTTCAACAGATGAACACTCCAATATCCTGTGTACACACAAAGCAACTGAAACTGCTAAACCACACGATTCCTAAAGCCGCTAAACCAGCAAGGAAATAGAAGCCGCTGAACTTTTAAATTCATTAAAAGTTCTCTGTACAGGTGCGTGTGTAAGGGTACGTCAGAATGTGCGCGTTCTTTGTGTTTTGTATGGGCTTTCGAAACGTGTTCTTCAAATCCGAATGAATAAAACTCAGTGGTAAACAAAAACAATTTAATACTTTTTATTGCGTTAACTATTAATTAATTTAGTTTTATTCCAATTAAGTACATACCTAGTAGATTATTATTTTTCATGTTTTTACGAAACATGTGTTCCTCACCGCTTGCACCCCGCGATTCAGTCAGATGTTTCATAAAATATAATTTAAAAGAAATAAAAACTCCCCACACACTATTTTAAATGTATTAATTCTGAATTATGTGACGAATACTTTCAGTAAAAGTCTTATTATGACATGAAATTAAAAATGCGGATAAAATCTTAAATATGACTAATTTTGAGGATTAACCCCTTTTTACCCATTGGGTATCGTTACAACAGTCGTTTCGATTATTTATAAAAATATAACAACAATGCTCTTTTTTCACACAAACAAATGGACATAAATCACTTACCTAACAATAGGACATAAATATCTTAACAAACTACAAATAACACGTTCTGTATTGTGAAGAAAATTTAAAATTGCGAAATATATTATCGACATTATCCTTTTGAAATAGGCAAGATATTTTTTTTTGGTAAAAACCGAGGAACTTTAATAATACAAAACCATGCATACTTAAATCTAACGCGACTAGTCATTCAACTTAAAATTATAAAATACTTTGGTCGTTGTGCCATTTTTTTAAGGTTTAGGATTTTTACGATTTTTTTGTATATTTTTTTCAGTTTCGAGCCGTCGCAGGTGTTGGTGTCGGTGTCAGCTGATTACAGCGAAGATACGGCATTTATCTGAAAACAGAAAATATATTAAACAACCTATTTATTTGCAACTATTTATTTGTGCAAAGATATTATAAGAACTTACATGTATCAGTTAGTTTTTTTAGCGTCCTTGGTCTCCTCCTTAGGCTGTCCCTTGCCCAGCAGTTTGGCGAGCGAGTCCCAGATGCCTCCCAGGAAGAGGGCACAGAACAGATTCTCGAAGGGCACGAACGGATCGTGGATGCCCAGCAGGATTGATGACAACTGGGGAGAGACACGTTTTATTGATGGAGAGGGGCCATATTGAATTCTCGAGTTATAAAAGATATGCGAGCGGCAAGAGTCGAACAAAACATTGGCTGTTTTTGGGCTGGCTCAAACAAAACTAAGTGCACGCTTGAAGGAGGTCCATTTTTTGCAGGCGGCCAGTGTTTTCTTTCGTAACTTGCGCTGTCGCGTAAGGACGCGAGGATCCGTTACGCTTGGAACATGATTCGTTAGCTTTTAAAATCCCTCCATCTGTAGTTTCTTTCATCAAAGGTAAAATGACAAAATGTGTCATTTTGAAACGATGCCTTGTTACGGTGAAGCGATTATTTTAGTGGCACTCGGCTCCAGTTAAGCTCCGCGCAAACGAGCCACCGACCACAGCCACTGGTGGCCAGCGACAGCCACTTAACATACTTTTTCATATATTTTGTATAGACGCGCCGCATACGTGTAGCCGGTGGCGGCCACTCGCTTCTGACACTGTTACAAATGTGGTGGTAGCGCGCGACAGCCACCGGGGTGGCTGTGGTCGGTGGCCCATTTGCGCGCAGCCTTAGCTGTGGTAGTATTTATACTTTATAGATATCACGTCTCTTTTGTTTTTATTTTCCAACGATTCCATTGGATTGCTGAACAATAAAAAGCAAAGGTACCTACAACCTATATACATAGGTAACTGTATGTATAAGAATAAGTAACATTTATTTGCTTATAACATGGTGTGAGCATGAAATTATGTTAAAATATAAATTAACTAGCTGCTGCCTGCGCCTTCGCCCGCGTTTTATCGGTATAAAATAGCCTATATGTTGTTCCAGGTCCCAAACTATACCCATACCAAATTTTCATCATATCAGCCCATACACGTCCACTGCTGGACATAGGCCCCCCTCATACGGCACCACAAATAGCGGTCCTGAGCCGCCTCCATCCACCTCGACTCCCTGCGACCGCTACGATGTCGTCGGTCCATCGAATGGATGGTCTCCCATGTAGGGGGAGTTTTGCCATAATCACCACGCTTGGCAGGCGGATTGGTGATCGCAGTGTTGGTGTTGAAAAATACTCAGAAGGAAGCTGCTGCCCTTCCTCTGGTAGGTTCCCTTAGTCGGCTCTTACGACATCCACGGGTTGAGTTGGATAAATATATAATGTATATACTAAAACAGTATTATTGTATAACTATGATATCATTTAAGTAGATGACCTAATTTACCTTGAAGTAGACGAAGAAGATGACAATCCCGAAGTAGACGAGAGCGTGCGGCGCAGAGATGAGGTCCGTCTTCTTGTCCAGCACGAAGATTATGGACGCTACTAGGGACGCCTTGGTGTAGCTGGAATGATAGGAAATAGGGATGTTTGAGAGGAAAATAATTAAAAAGTTGGTAGCAATCGTTGGCTGCCAAAACGTCAGGGAAATCAAACGTAGGTACTCGCGTTCACTTGTACACGCGTTTGATACCTTACCATAGAAAATATTAAAATCTGAGTAGTAAGCTGGCTCTGTTCGCGTGAGTTTGTATTATTAGTGACGCTTTCGCTACGAAGCAATTCTTTGGCTTCGAGGTCGTCTACAACACAAAGGGCCATGAGCACTGTGTTTTCTAAAACTCAGTTGATAGAAGTTCTTCTGCGTTGAAATGTTAAATTTTTAAGTGACACATTTTTTTGTTACAAATTGTTGTTAAGTGTTGGTAAAGCATTTTCTATTTACAAGTGTGAGGTTACGTTAAGAAAAACTATCACAGAAGTCAGTTTTCAATCAAAACGGGTTACACTTTTAAAATGGTTTGCTTGCCACCTTATTATCTCCATTAATCATACTAAACTACAGAGTTGCCTTGAGAGCTAATTTAATTCATCATCATCATCAGCCGGTATACGTCCACCGCTGAACATAGGCCTCCCCCAAAAATTAAACACGATTTAATATTAGATGCCAGTTTGACCTAAATCCCTCGAACACTCTCTCACAGTCGACTACCCTATAGAGTACGTATCGACTCAGTTAATTCACATGGAAAACACAGGCACGGCACATTTCACTAGTCAAAGAATCAGCTCTATCTTTTGTCTCGGATATTTTTAGAGCAGACAGACAGATATTCCAAACATTTGGTCTCGCGGACTCTAAATAAATAAACTGTTTCGAGATATTGACCATCAAAGTTTTCGCTCGATCGGTATTTAGAAACCGTTATGTTACAGCGAATATTAGACCTACTTATTGGAATCGAAAGTTGTGCAACGCCAGAGTCGATATAAATTTAAAATGTGTTTAATTTCTAACAAAAATTAAATAGGAAATGGAGGCTGGTTCAGCAGCGGACGTTTTGATGAGGTTCAGTTATGAGACTGACAGGTAAACAAAAGTAAAAGTAAAAAAGTTTATTGGTAAGCCAAGGAATACATATTTTTTTTAAAAACGATGTTATCTGCAGAAGTTTAAAACTGTGTCGCAGCAATACAACGCCCTCACAAATCAGGTAAATAACAAGTATTTGGTTCGCAAGTACATATCTAATAGGACTCCATGGTATAAGTCCTTCTATACAAGTTAGACACAAACCCCCATAATCATAATAGTCTGCTAACTTAAAGTATTGCTAATTGTCACTCTGTCTTCTTCTATTGACGTAAGTCAGAGTGAGAGAGATAACACTGCTTAGCAGCTGTTCTAAGTTAGCAGACCATTATGAATAAAGGGGGAAAGACTTGAGACATAGTATAGTAGTAATTTGTAATTAATGCATTTGGGATGAACAAAAAGTAGTAAATCTCGAATAAGTAAATACTCACAAGCTGGGCTGCATGGTCTCCATGGCGGTGGGCGTCCAGGCTCCGCGGATGAGGCGCTCCAGCAGCCGCGTGAAGCCTGCGCCGTTACCTTTCAGAGTACCTGGAACATGACGTTTCTACGTTTACACCAGATAACAATGTTTTGGCAGCATCAAGCTTGTAGCTATGCTATCGAATTATTTATTTGTAACATTCTGTAAAATGAAAAAAAAGGCTCAGCTTCGAATTATCAAGCTACTAGCTTCTGCTCGCGGTGTCGCATGCGCCTCTCCGGCATAAAAAGTTGCCTACATATGTTCATCGCTGGGATACTGTCTACTTGCCTATTTCATTCTCCCTCCCTGAGGCATCAAAAGTAACAGCTAGAATAACATTCTGAAAGCTTTATTGTATACAAAAATTAAATCTTGCTGAACGCTGTGCATAGGGCTCCCTTCGTTTAGTGGTAGAGTCCAGCCCTAGATACATTTTCTTCAACCGTTGCTTACCAACAATGATCATTATGACCCAGGCGTTAGGGTACAGTTTCCCGGCGTGGCTGACTCCGTCGTAGACCTTCTTAGCCCGGTAGATCTCCTTCATGGCGGAGGCCACGACCTTGACGGGCAGGAACTTGGCCACCTTGTAGCCCACGTCGAACGGCATGTAGAATACTACGTACCTTAAGGATTATGAAGCAATTTAGTTTACAATAGACATTTTTATTTTCTTTGAAATGGTGAAACGTTGGGCAACCGTCTCATTAATGAATATATGGCCTAAGAGCACGTCGCCCTTTCCCAGAAGGAACTCATTTACATTGTGTACCTCTATCATTTTTCCTAGTGTACAAAATGTATCAAAACAAATAAAAGAATTGAATTATGAATTATTCACTTTGGATTGAGTTGATTTGGAGTCTTCGACTCCGAGATTGTACTCTAATGGGAAAACAGACCCAGGAAGTTCGTTCCACTTTTTGCCGGTAATTATAACGATAGTAGAGCGGAAATTTTTGGTTCGCCACTTTGGTATGTCTCGGTCCAATGCGAGCTTCATCCACAGTGAGAACCATCGTGAAGCTGCAATGTTTTCAAGTTGGGAGATGGAGCCATGCTCTACCCTAATAACAGCCTTCAAAAGGTGCCGTAGGCGAAGGTCTGCCTGAGTCGCAGAAGACTGCAGATTCAATTCCCACAGCGGAACAAATCCGCATGGATTCCGCCCCTCCTTAATATGTACAAATCTGTAATTATGATACTTATCGACAGTACGTAATGCACGAAAGAGCGATCTAAATAGTCGCCTCAGGTCAGGTAGTAGGCGCCGGTGAGATAACTAGAGGAGCATGTAGATAAGCCAGCAGCCTACAAAAAAGTACCTATTTTTCTGCACCTCTTGCCGCCACTCGCATAACACAAGAGTTGACCTGATCTCTTTGTCAATGCCTGCCTCTTACAACTATGATTATAATATTGATAGAGGCAGGCTTTTTATAAATAAATTATTTAATTATATTTAATTTAATACACATAAATAAATAAAATTGTTTATTTTTCTGTAGGTCTTACATAATATAACATACCTATTGGTACAATACTTTGGACCTATTTCACAGTTTGGTTCAACTTCTCGCAATAAGTTTAGAAAACTTGTGGAATAGACGCGAGGGATCTCGACAACTAACTGCTGAGGTTTACTTCAGTAGCAGCAGTTAAAGTTCAGATGCAGCGACTTATTTTGAGATGGAAGTGGATGGCTCTATCCGAAACTATTAGTTAGAAAAAAGTCGCGAAAGGAGTCTTGAGCTCAATTTATTAGGAAATAAAAACAACATATTTCGATATTTAAAAATCGTCCGAACGCCATGATTTTTTAAACAATATTTACGCCGATAATATTAATCTTCGCAAAGTAAATCTTGCTGATATGATTGTAGCCATTAGCCACCCTGTATATTTATTTATTTATTTAACATCATAACAGGTTTTTTTTTAGCCCTAAGGCGATGTTAATCTTGTAAGGTACAGATAAACATTATGCCCATTATTCATAATAGTCTGCTAAATTAAAGCATTGCTAAGTCTCACTCTGTCTTCTTCTACTGCCATATGTCAGAGTGAGAAATAACACTGCTTAGCAGCTGTTTTAAGTTAGCAGACCATTATGAATAAGAGGGTTAATGTATACATTTAGTTTCAATAACCATTACCTGTGCCATTTCTAAGACTTTCTGCAGGTTTTTGTAAAATATGTCCACGCTGTTTATATGATTGTAATCTTACCATGCGACGGTTCCAATGAGAAGCTGAGGAGTGTTCTTAAGCGGCGCCAGAATGGGCTCGCCCAGCAGGCCGTTGACGATCATACCTCCGGAGAAGATCATCAGCATCGTCGACAGCCAGCAGGACAACGGGTGCTTGCGGGAGAACGTCTGTGCGCCTGGAGATTTGCAACATGTAATTTTAGCCCCACGCGATTATTTTCATCGGCTGAACGAATGCAATATTTCATATTTTCGTTCTGACGACTCGAAAAATATCGGGACTATCGTTAGCTTCGATATTTATAGAGCTGACAGAAAATACAAAAAATACAATACAAAAATATTTATTTGCCATTTCACTTACTTATTAAGATACACGTTACTGGCGGTCCCCGCACGAGGCAAGCCTGTGTCGCGGGAGGCCAGTTTACAAAAAAGTAACTTTAATGGAAACGATTAGTTGTAACTTATACAGGGCAAACAAATTAAAGACTATTATTATGAACCTAATCAATATGATGATGAAAACAAATTAAAACTCTAGTTGTACCTTATACAGGGTGAACAAACAAAAGACTATTATTATAAATCTAATCAATATGATGATAAAAGCAAGTTAGAACTCGCAATTTAGAGTACCTAGATCGTGATTTCTCTAATTCATATGCTTTCAAGTTTACTAAGGAGTATTTTTGGAGAAACAGTATCAAACGCCTTGGCCAAATCTAGGAAAACGCCGATGCATTTTTCTTTATTGTCTAGTGCAGAATCTCCTTGACTTTGTTGCATCTGATGCAACAAAGTCAAGGAGATAATGAACGGCGTCCTCTGTCGACTGGCCTTTTCTAAAGCCGAATTGATATTGTGACAAGATATTGTTATGCTCTACAATTTTCTCAAGAGTTTTTGAGAAAACTGGTAAGAGAGATATACGCCGATAGTTCGAAGGTGATAAAAAAGACCCGTCTTTGTGTATGGGAATCACAGAAGCAACCTTCCAGCATTGCGGAAATACACCCGTAGACAGGCTTAAATTAAACACATGACAAAGAGGCTCTATGAATGACAAACCGAATCGCTTTAAAAAGTCGTTAGAAAGACCGTCTGAACCTTGTGCGCAGTTGCTTTTTAGATAATATATTATAGACCTAATTTCATTACAATCCGTCGGAGCCATGAAAAACGAGTGTGAATAATTTGTGGAGAAGCAAACCTGTGCTGCAAGCGTGTCCTGAGATTTGTTGAGTTTGTTTAAGAGAGAGTTAGCCAGGTTTTGACCAACACTAACAAAGTAGTCATTACAAACCTTTAATGACTCGGAGGGGGAAGGTCTAATGCCCAACAAGTCTGTGGAGCAGTCTTTTCGCATCGGAAGTTCACATACTGTTTTGATTGTTTGCCATAGTTTAAAAGCGCTACTTTTATTTTTAATGAATAAATCTTTATTATATGAAGCTTTAGTGTTTCTTATCATGGTCCGATACTCATTGTTATAAACGTTATAAATAGCACGAAATAAAGGATTATCCGGGTCCTTGTTGGCCTTGAGATGTAAAGCGTCTCTATATGTCGCATGCTTCTTATAAGTTCTGGAGTAACCCAGCCATGATTACCGAGCTGGCGATGACTGATGGTGTGTCTTTTTGTATTACGTCTTACAATGTCATTAAGCCTATTCGTGAGAAGATTGGTCGCCTCGGAGGCATCCGTGGAGCTCACAACATCAAACCAATCTGCTACCAACCATGACCATATAATGATCTGTGATATTCGATCTACAAACAACACCCAATGCACGAAATTTTGCGCTTACAAAAATATGATCTACACAGCTACCAGACGACGGTCTTGTTAAAACGTCAATGACGTGTTTTAAGCCGAGCTCGGCCATAGAGCAAAGGTAATCCTCTTGCACACTAGACACAGAATTGTCGTCGGGTATTATATTAATATTAATGTCCCCAGCCACTACGATTTAATTTTGGAGTGTTGTTTGATAACACATTCGAGTGAGCACAAGAAGTTCTGTGTGTCAGTGAAAGAAGGAGATCTGTAGAGGCCCAATATCAGTTGTGAATTAGGTAGTTTAACCAGAAGAGAGTCCGCCTCAACTATGTTTGGTTCACTGACACTGGCGTTCAGATCAGAGCGAACGTAGACGACTACGCCACCCGCTTTGTTAATTATTTTAGAAGACCCATAGTGAGAGTTATAGATCTTATGAGCGGACAGGACCCTAGGTGACACTCCGTAAGTATAATGATGTGAAAGCGGAGGGTAAAACGACATAGAGCTACATAAAACTCATCGAAGTTCTTTTGAAGACTTCTTATATTAAAAGTCAGCAGTGTTAACTTATATTGATCACCTAAAACTTTACTACATAACTCAGGAGTATCGAAAAGACGGCAGGGGGTCTTGAAGGTTTCGTCAATTTCGGATAATAATTCTAAATTGGCCATAGGTGAAAGATATCGTCAGGGCAAAAAATATTGAAGTAATTCGACACCGCCTTTTGTCGAGTTAAAGTGATTGTATAAGGAGGATAGTGGTAAATGGGTAGGAGAAAAAAGGGGTAAGGAGAGTAGGTAAAAATTTCCAAGTTCCGTAACATGTGCCTTAAGTTGAATTTAACGTGATTCAACAAGTTATTAAATGAGTGATCCAATATGCTTCCTACATCAATTTGAATGTGCAGATTACGACCTAAAAGTAATTTACAAGGAACAATTTTACTTATTAATAACACAAATGACAATGGAAGAAGGTATGGGGCAGAAAGTGTACTATAGTGCAGCCGACTCGACGGAACCAATCTTGCCCTCCAGGTCCGTAATGCTTCGCACGAGTATAGCTGGACTACCTTCGCGCTTACGCAGGAAGACCGATCCCGAATTCCCCCAACAAAGCTTCCAGCCGGCAGAAGCGGCACGACTTCTGGCCTCCCGAAATAACTGTCGATTCTCCTTCGTTAGTCTTTCGTTGAAATAAACACCCTTAGACTGTTCATCTACACCCAGATTCTTGGTTGTGATGGTCTTCCGTGTCTTTACACACTTAAGGAACTCGTCGCGCTTATTACGTCTTATTAGACGCATAACTATCGGACGAGAGAAGCTGGCAGTGGCAGAAGAGGAGCTAAGTGGCTTTTTTACGCCAGCGCGCAGAACCCAATCAAGGTCCGACTCTATGATGTCAGCGCCAATTTTCTTGGCCGCAACTAGAGCAATATGTTGCAAATTTTCATTGGGCGATTCCGGGATGCCTATTATCTCAATTTCATTTCGATGGTATGCCTGCGCTTGGGAATTCAGTTGCTCTTCCAGTTTTAGGACGATTTTTTAGTACCTCCGTTTCCAAGGCGCAGCGTTGCTCCAGGTCCATTACACGCTCATCAGAAATGGTGACTCGCGCTACTAGCTGATGCATTTGCTCATTCAAGTTCTGTATTGCTGAAGAAACGTTGCCAAGCCTAGCCTTAAACGAAGATACCTCCTCGCGCAGAAGTCGAATCTCACCAGTGAGCTCCTGAAGATCTGATGAAGGCAAACCTTTTTTCTGGCGAAACGTTACATTATTGTCAGGAGTACAAGTTGTGCCACGGACAGGAGTACTTGAATTATCCCCTCCGCGCTTGCTCTCACATTTGCATTGAGGACACACCCAGGATACTATTTCGTCAAGTCTTGGTACGGAGCCACCCACACAGATATCTTTGTGGTAGCTTCTATTGCAATTTGCACGAGTACAAATGATGACGTCCTCCTTAGGATAGAATGCTCCCTGGCGCAAGAAGTAGTACCGCTATTATTCGATGTCATTATTACGGCAGGTGACGGTGGTCGATTGTTCCGGCTGAGCGGACAGCAGGGGGAGAGTTTCCTTCTCTCACCGATACTTGTAGCAGTAATTTTCGGGCAACCAGTCACAACCCCTGTGGTCGAGTGGCAGTAGTGGTCGACCTCTGATCTGGAGACCCGGGATCGAATCTCTACAGTCCAATGTGACTTTTTCCGCTTTCTACGGAATATCTTACCCAGACCGGAACTTGGTAAAGTTGTGTGATGTGAAGGTGAACATAGCGCCGCAAAGTGAGGTGAGGAGTTGTGAGGGCTGAAGCGGACTCCAAAAAGGGGGGACTCTCCGAAATATGCTCTCTCTCTAGACACGCCTAGGAGTAAACGAGGGGGGCCGACTGCGGTAGAGGGACCAATAGCAAAACAGATAGCTAAAATCAGAATAACGAGCGACACATGCGCACATTCTGCCCTGTACAGTGGTCACCCACAAACTCGACAGAATACGAAATATCGAATTCTTTCAATAAGTCAAAGAAAGTAAACGCATAGACGAGTATATTAGGTAGGTAGTAGGTAGTATACTCGAATTATAACGGTTGTAATATGTATGTCACAAGTGTAACAAGTCAGTTTGTTGAATGGCTTGGCCCATAACACAATTTTTGCTTAGCTCGGGGCTAGATGATGCTGTGTAAATTGCCCAGAATTTGATATTTATTTATTTTAATATAGTATATTATAAAAACCCGAGACACACCATCACAATGAACCTACCCATTTTGTGCAGTTTTGTTTTGTGTAGTAATAGGTACCTACCTACCACGTAAACCTGAGTAGGCCTTGAGGCACGTGGAACCATGAGTCTACCCATGGCCCATCCAAAGAACAAAGAATGGGTCCTTTGTTTTTTGAATAAACAATTTGTTTTATCTTAAGCTTACCTAGGTATCAATCTTATCATGGATACATTAATTATGTTTTGTAGGTAGTAGTACAATGTAGGTTTTTATATTGAACAAAAAATCTATGGCCTAAATCCTTGTTTTCGTAGAGGTAGTGACCATTATGGAAAATTGTTCTATGTGTGACGTATGTAATCACAAAATAAAATTGCTAATTTCACGATAACAATTTGTGGCTCGTTGGTCTAGGGGTATGATTCTCGCTTCGGGTGCGAGAGGTCCCGGGTTCAAATCCCGGACGAGCCCATAGTGTCAAATAATGATACTTTTTTTGCATCTAAAATAAACAACACTAAAAACCCATGCGAATTTTTTTTTCTAATTTTTTTTTAAAATTACAAGATACAATTGCAATTTACAAGATAAATTAATTATAATTACAATATATAATTATAATTTACAAGACAAATTACAAGATACATACAATTTTTTTTAAAATTACAAGATTTACCTTATGTCTCCTGCTTATTGTTAACAAATGAAACCAGCAGAATGTTAAAGAATACGCCATCTGTGTTCAGGACTTTGAATTAAATAGCTAGATGATGAGGATCGTAGAGTTAACAGTGTGGTTATGCCACAGAAGGTTCTGCTTATTAGATCAGGGTATAATCTTCTTATATATAAAATTTCCATGTCACAATGTTAGTTACCGTACTCCTCCGAAACGGCTTTACCGATTTTTACCAAATTTTATATGCGTATTCAGTAGGCCTGAGAATCGGCTACTATCTATTTTCCATACCCCTAAGTGATATGGGGTTGAAGGCACAACAACGTTTGGCCGGTCAGCTAGTAACTGATATAAAACTAAACTGTGCAAACATAATTCTGCTATTTATAATTTGGTTATTTATAATGTACCTATGCTTCCGACTCTACCATAACATAAAAACATAAATAGACATTTATTATATAGCAAAATTGGATGCTCTACCCTCATGAAGGAAAAACTGGTATATTTATCTTTGTTATAAATTTGTTCATTGTTAAGATAGCTTATCCGAGAGATTATATAGCTTATCCGAGACATTCAAAATTACATTATTAGAGCAGGAATCATACATGTGGCTACCGGGAAGTGTAGGCTAAAAATAAACCGGCCTGTGTCTTTATTTAGTACATTTCGGGCTATGGCGTTACCTGCACAGTAAAAAAGGATACGGAAGCATCATATTCCAGGCGGGATTCATTTAAAAATAGAATTCTGCATTCAAAAATGACTTACCAGCTCCTAAATCCTCTCTGACTGCAAGAGCGCACAATAATGAGTGCGCTATGTCGAAATATGGAAACATTTTGAGTTTTATGACCTGGTTGGCCAGGTCCAAGAACGCTTCGGGATCCATGGTGTTAGTTTATTGTAATATCACGTTTATGGAAGGCACAACTAAACACCGACAATGTGACTGACGCGTGACCGCGACCAACCGCGGGCGATGTTGCCGCGAGACTGACGGACGCAGGGGGGGAGAGGGAGATAGCTCTCGCTTGATTCAACTCAACCACACCGCGCCGGTAGAATATTTTGGTCAGAAGCGTTCGAACACGTGTCTCACGGGTAATGAAAGAGATGATGAAAATGTATGATTTGTTATTTGTTGCCTGAGGCAACGATTGCCAACTAATTCATAATTTTGGCATTAGTATTCAAGTTTCCGTAGTGTAGCGGTTATCACGTGTGCTTCACACGCACAAGGCCCCCGGTTCGATCCCGGGCGGAAACAGTTACTTTTTAATTTGCATTTTGTCACTGCGAAGTAGATTATGTGGCATGGTATCGTAAGGTTTTAATTTTGGGGTAATTTTATTATTTATTCAATTGTAACTGAAGAACAATAGAGTAAAAACTAAAAACTCGCTGCTATAGATAGAATTAGAATTCTATGCTGAAGAAGTAATGTAGGTAAAGTAAAGTATGTACCTATCGTTTATTGCATGAAATACATATAGGTACAGGTGTTTTTATGTCTATGTGAGTCAATGTATTCCTACCTTTACGGTGTGCAATATCTATGTACAAATAACAACAATAAGATAAACTTAGCTTACAATAAAATAAAACTGTAATTGAGACTTATGTCGAAAGCAACTTAAAAATAACGAATGTCATGCATGAAGCAGAGAAATCAGAGTGAGAATCAAAGCCATTGATTATAGAGTAAACGTGTTATAGGAAGACACAAAAGAATGTATTTTTTTCTATTTAAATCTGTTCCTCATGGACGACCTTACTTTTTTTTAAATAATTTAATAACGTTTATTGATTAAGATTTAAGACTTAAAATTATTACATCATTGATCCCCAAACTAGGGGGGATAAACCTGTATCTTGGGGACCACCTTCCTTGAATTCTTTACATAATACATATCATGCCAACGTTACTGTTTCCATTAAGGCGTTTCTGTAGACCAAACTCATCTAATAGTAGATTGTATCATAAGAGAGCAAAATAATATTTTTCATTTCTCACGCGTTTTAGCGGGAGTGAAAACTGTATGGAAATCAATTTCTAACGTATTTGTTTTTAATTTCCTAAAAGATCGGCCGGTAGCTATGGTTATTTTCATTATAGGTCAAACGACAAAAAGTTTTTACTCCAAGTCCGCTTGCCTCTTCCGATTTCGGAACAATATTTTGAAAAAAGAACCCAAGTGATAAAGGCTGGCGCGGGAAGTTCTTCTAATTTTGAATTTGGTGTAGGCAATTAAATTAATTCAGAATGTCGTCGAGGGATAGTGAAAGTTTTACGACACCACCAGAAATAAAATATTTATTTTGCTTTTTATTTTCCTCAAAGGTGTAGTATAGAGCACTATGTATCACTCGGCAGAAAGTGCGATTCGCTATCTCGTGTGTTATAGGAAATGGGCACTTTCTCGCCAAAAGGCGCTATTGTTTATGTCATCTAAATTGCCTTTTCCAAGCATTGTAGGCTGCTTGATCTTAATTTTCAAGAGATTTAAAGACGGCGTTTGTCGGGTCGATGGACAATAAATAAAACCTAATAATATCAAAATTAATAAAATATATTCAAAACATCACTTACAAAAATATAAATTCATTTCATACTTTAATTATAACTAGAACGAAGTGAGTACAAGATTTGGACAGATCTAATATGCATAGTTACAATTTCAGTCTTTTAGAGCTTACACAGCCAAAACAAATCTTTGGAAGTCGGTTGTTCTACCTTACAAATGTCCTCAAGGCACCAGGGAGTTCTTATATATAACAATAATATAAACATTTACTTATTTACTTAACTTTGGTCAGTACATAATCCAAAACAATAAAAAAATAAGTGCAGTGTCCACAACAAATCTTTAAAAGTGTTCAGTTTTATTCAAGCTTTTGTGTTTATACTAACTATTATTGGGTCGAAGACAAATTTTAACTTTCCACACACAGAAAACTTATTTCATAACACTGAAGTAAAAGTAGAATGAAGAAATAGAATAAACATGTTAATGTATGGACCAGTTGAATAACTTAATATACACACCGACAAGTACAATCATTATTAACTTTGGTGTAAATGTTAGAATGGCTTCATTATTTGCAATGGAAGCTGCACTACCTCCGGGCGATTATAAAATAATGTAAAAACAAACATTGCACATTATATGAACTATGACTATTGACAGCTTTCGGACGATTTCTTACGTATTTACAATTAGAAGTCAGATATTGGTGAGAAATAAAAATATATAGTTATCACAAATAAAAAATAACATCGAAAGAATTAAGATTAAAGGACTAAATAGATTGATAATATCTTATTGATTATTATTATTACATAGAATGAGCAGAACTATAAGATTATAGTTATATAATAAATTATACATAAATAGGTACAAAGTTACCAATAGATCACTCACTTAGCTTCTTATTGACTTTTAATCTGAAACAAAAAAACATTGGAGTCAGCATTGTCACAAAATAGATACTTATTGAATTATATCATCAAACACCTGCACGTGGGTTATTATCTACAGACTATTGTCAAATATTAAGGATATTGCGATGGAGAACCTTTGATATGATGATACGAGATGCGAACACCGAAACAAAATGATGCTAGAGCCGATCATGCACCGACTTAATATACAAAAAGGGTCCCTAAAATAATGGGTCAAAAGGTCTATAATAAGCTCCCTTTAGGTTTGAAGCTGATTAAAAATTAAATAGGTTTAATTTAGAACTTAGGACCATTTTATGTCAATTAAAAGATTACGCTATATAGTATCAAAGAGTTTTTAGAAAACGACTACAGTCACTTGGACTTCAATTGCAATACAAAATTACCCGACACTGTCGTAAAATCACCTAACCTAGAGTTAAATATTATTTAAGTTATCTATTGACTATTGCCCCTCTACAGCAAAATTGTATTTAAGATTCTTGACGAGTCATAGTCTATGCATCTAATTAAGTATGTATATTTGTGTGCCTATTGATGATAAATAATCTTTATCATAATTCGACTTAAGGTGGTTCCTGGACCCAAATTAGCGCCGCCACCTATTTTATCGTATTATTAAGTTAAACAAAATAATTTTCAAAAATCCCTTGGGGGCCGTTCAAGTATTATGTAACGCAATTTTTGTATATTTTTGACCCTCCCTCCCCCTATGTAACGCGGCATAACGTTTTTCTGTCCCTAAACGTTACGTAAAATAACATCCAGGTGACCATTTTTACCTAAAAGTCACAATTGTTGCGCAAAATGCCGGTATGTCGGTAAAATAACTTTGTTTCGGTTTTATTCACGTTTGCGGTAATAATCAATAAAATAAAAACGTCAATTGCTAGTTGGGCTCGCGCACCGAGGGTTCCGTAATTATAAGACCTTGTTTCTTGCAAAATTTCATGATTATAGGTCAACTCTATAGGTTTTTGGTACATGGCGAGAATCAAGTATAGCGTCAAGTATATAAGAAAATAGGTGGCGGCGCTGTTTGGGTCAGGGAGGCCTCTAAATCGACTTGGAATGAGTAATTTCAGGCTGGTATTCATCAAAAGATAATTTAACAATTAGCTTCGTTATTAAACTACTCAGTTAGACATAAAATTTATAAAAACTTGTTATCTAAGGTTTTTGTTAACATCACCAAAAAGTAAAAATTTTAGGATCGGTAATTCGGCTAAGAGGACATTCGCAACAAAAATACAGACGAGGGAAACTCTTTGTCAAAGTAAGGTTTTTATGTAAGTGGTATACCTTTAGCTGGTTAGAATGAGTTGTTTGAGGTGAGCGCCCTGGCTGGAGACCCTCCGCTGGAGGCGAGCCTGTCGCGGTGTGGCCCTGCAAACAACACTCCATCAGATATGAGGAAGAACACACGCTCAATAGAGCAACGAGCATTGCTGTGTTATCAATGTTATCATCATTTACTTTTTCGAGTGATTACAATTACTAAATTCTTTATTGTACACCACGAAGAAAACATTAAAGATAGACATTACATAAAACATGTACAATGGACGGCCTTATCGCTTAGAAGCGATCTCTTCCAGGCCTTTGATTACCTACGTCGATAAAAATACTATTTAATTAGTTTCAATCACAGAATACTGTTGACTATAATGATTATGCTTTTGAAAAAACTAAAACCGACTTTAAAACGACGACGAAAATAAAGGTACCATTATTTTTCACACAGTTTTTAAATTTGCGTGATTAATACCTATTAATCCCTAGGGAAGACAATTTTAATGGGACCACATTTGGACTTACCGCGATCTTCGCTTTTATAATATTAGTACCAACCTATCAACACATCACTCGGTGCACTGTTGGACGTGCCTCACCCAAATAAGGGGTTTTGCCATAACACACTGCATACACACCACGTTTGGCAGACGTATAGGTGATTGCAGAAGAGCTGTTAAAACTACCTACACTAGGTGATCTCAGAAGAGGTGTTAAAACTATCTACACAGAATGAAGCGGCTGCCCTTCCACTGATAGGTTCCATTAGACTCTTACGATATCCACGAGCTCAGTTAGAGGGGTCAATTCTCACGACATCCACGGGCTCAGTTGGAGGCATCAATTATTATGACATCCTCAGGCTTGGTTGGAGGGGTCAATTCTCACAACATCCACGGTCTCAGTTGGAGGAGTCAATTCTTACGCGATCAACACGGCCATTCAATATTAGTTTCATCGAATACTTGTAAAATTGCAGCTGATCTTTTAGATCTAATAAAAGCATTAGGTAAGCAGTAGTTTGAGCAGCAATCAAGTCATTCTTAGATTATAAGATAGATAAAGTAAAAAAATATATTCCACCACCAATATTGAGTTGGTCCTTATGGCAGGCAAGCACAATAGAACACCATCAACTGGTAACCCTCTAGCGGTAGAAGTGTAAACGTTAAAGGTTACCGATTGATGCTGCTCTCCGTTTAAAAGTTTCATGAACCAATACCTTTCTTTTTGTTGGACACACTCTTAACCGCTCGCCCGTTAGCTGAAAAACAAAAAGAACAATAAGCATTGTGTTCACAGACACGAACTCAGTATAACGTTTTGCAACGCAACACCGCGACAATATGATACATCCAAAATATGTCAAACATTAATTTGGATACAAAGTAGGCTATTTCTTGTTATTTTCTACAAAATTGTTCATACTTAATAACGGGATTAAATATCCTGTTATTAAGTATGATTTGAGTTTTGAGTTCTCCAATAGCACGGAACAGCTTAGGCCACTTGAGTTGTTCCGTGATCATTGGCACATGTAACTGTGCCGAAATATTGGAGGACTCAAACTCAAATCATTGTAAATATCCCGTTATTATCTTTGTGTTGTATACCATGATAACTATATTGATATATATAGTGACATGATAGTTCAAAAGTTTTCAATTGTTAGTAAATTTTTTATTGACAAAGAAAATAACAATCAAATAATATAAAGAAATTAAACTAGTATTTACAATTGAAACAATTGTAAATACTAGTCTTGGGGACGCTTCCGACTGGTATTGATTAGTAAATTTAATCCATCGTAATACTTTGAGAGTAATTTTTGTGAAAGAATATCAAATCGCAATAAATTGCGATGCGGAAAACAGGAAATTGCGTCACGAATCCGCTGTGCAGTACGCGTCGTCAATTCACACACCCCTAAGCCTTCGCAAATATGATTCTCTAGTTAACCGACCAAAGTTTAGGTTTCCTACCGATTTTGCTGTCTCTTTTCGGCGTCCGCTCTCTTTCTCTCTCGATGAAGTTGTCAGAGACCTGTTTGATAGTCATTTTCGTCTGCGGGGAGGCTTCATCGCAGGTCGTGTAGTCGGAGCTGGTCGGACTGTTGAGGGTCTCGCGGAACTTGTCGATTTGCGACTTTCCTATGTTTGGGATTCCGCTGATGTTCTTGTCTTCGAGCTCTCTCTTCAGTTCTTTTTTTGGAGTTGAGTCGGGATCTGTAAAAGAAAAATAAAATAAGGTAGAATATAATTTATATACCTACACAGTAGGTCCAACCTTTTGAAGATTGACGCTAGCCATCGCAAGTGTTAATGATAGCACTCAACTGTCAATATCGTGATATCTAATTTGGAACGCAAAAATATTTTGTGAACGCTATCAGCGCTGTAATCGTATTTCGGAACAAACTTTTAGTAGACAAATTGTATACTATAAACAGCTTTACATTTTTAAGTAGAGGTTATACTTGAAATTGCCTCATTACTCCCAATCTGGGTTTCAGTTTAAGTCGAGACTTCTCGATTAATGCATTCACTGCCCATACCATCATATACATCGTATAATGGAGTGAGTGCGTCCCACCTACACGCTGGCTAACCTGGACATGTGGTTCATTGGGGCTGCATTCGCAAGTTCAAGTTGGGAGATGATGCTGCGTTAATTGTTTACCATTATTTGTCTAAAAGCCACCTGTGAGCGAGTTCCTGCTATCAGTATATTCGTTAAGCCGGTCTTCTCTCTCCTACCAACTATCATCTATCCTATCAGGCGCAGAACCGGAAACATTATCGCAGCGAGAAGCGGATATCATCTTTGATTAGCCATTCTGTTCCGATCAGTCTAAGCTAGTCCTCTGCTGTTCATAGACCTCCCCTAACGCGGCACAGCGCCGTCTTCCGGCCAGCAGTAAATCGTCATCGTTCTAACGAATCTTAAACCCACCTGTGAGCGACATCTTGCAATCAATATGATTTTTATTTCGGCCTTCTTTCTAAAGTGGAACTAACGGGAGACACAATGGCCCGGCGAGAAACGAGCGCCATAACGCTCCGTCTTCAGCCAAATTCTGCTGGATTTCACATGTTCCTTTTACAGCTTGTAGTGTTCCACAGATCGTTATGGCTCCGTTGCCTATCTAAAACTCACCTGTGAGCGAGTTCTTGCTATCAATTTGGATGTTATGCCGGTCTTCCCTCTCCGGCGTGGAGCTGGACACGTTGTTTCCCGATGAGAAGTAAATGTCGTCTCCGTTGAGGTTCCCGTTTGGTTTTGTAAGCGTTTTGCTCTGCAAGGTTGTGTCGGTTGTGACAGTATCGTCGGACGCGGAGCTTTTTGGAGTGGCCGCGTCTGTGAACTGAAAATTAAAATCTTGAATTTTATTTTTCTACTACTTTTTGCCCGTGGCTTCGCACGCCTTATTGTTGTGTTATATGTGTAATGGAATCATTTAATGGTGATTTCTATCCCATGGAATCTGATTCCATTGATCTGATGGTATATTAATATGGCGTGTTTTAAAAAACGATAAACCGACTTCAAATTCCCTTACTTTTACACTTATTTTAAGTTTTGCGGGATAAATACTAATCCCCTGGTGATAAATATGGGACCCCTTCGGGATCATTTTCTATACAATAGTGAAAGAATTTTCAAAATCAGTCCATGATTGGCGGAGATATCGCGTAACATACATTCAAAAAACAACACACAGACGAATTGAGAACCTCTTCCTTTTGAAGTCGGTTAAAAAGTAGCCTTTGTTTGATTCCAGGCCTAGAAATACCTGTGTTTTTATTGACGAAGAAAGAAAATAACAATCAAATAATATAAAGAAATTAAATTAGTATTTACAATTGAAACAATTGAGCTAACTGCAGACTGTTGCAAACAATCTACAGATAGCTCAACTGGTCCATATCAATACCAGTCGGAAGCGTACCCAAGACGCTGGCTGCATTGCCTCGCTGTATGGCAATGCTAATGCGCTGCTTTGCTATTACCTGTATGCAAAATTTCAGCCCGATCCGTTCAGTAATTTTGAGTGAAGATGTAACAAAAATCCATACATCCAAACTTTCACATTTATAATATTAGTATGGCGTATAGTAACAATATCTAACCATGTATGTATGAAGTTGCGGCTAGGTGAGACCTACTGTGCCTATGGTCAGCATGCAGCTTTTCACGTGAAATGGTGCCTCACTTCGGTCAGTGGGGGGTTACTTGCAAAAATCAAAGCGAAGAATTACTGGGTTTATAATTATTTACTACAATAATTTACTTATAGGAGATAGAAACCATAACTCGGTAGAGCAGAGTTTTTTTTTACACACAGATCACAACTTCGCATCCTCGCTAGCCTGGTCGAGGTCGGCCATCAAACGGTGTATAAGCCGCTTCATGCTGTCGTCTCTATGTAAGTACGTACAGTGTAGCACGCATCGTCGTCGCTAGCCGCGTCGAGGTCAGCCATCATACGGTCTATGAGCCGCTCCATGCTGTCGTCTCTATGTAAGTATGTACAGTGTAGCACGCATCGTAGTCGCTAGCCGCGTAGAGGTCGGCCATCATACGGTCTATGAGCCGCTCCGTGCTGTCGTCTCTATGTAAGTACGTACAGTGTAGCACGCATCGTCGTCGCTAGCCGCGTCGAGGTCGGCCATCATACGGTCTATGAGCCGCTCCATGCTGTCGTCTCTATGTAAGTACGTACAGTGTAGCACGCATCGTCGTCGCTAGCCGCGTCGAGGTCGGCCATCATACGGTCTATGAGCCGCTCCATGCTATCGTCTGCGGACGTGGGGCTGACGTCCTGATCACCATGCTTCGACCGTTTCACCACCTGCAACCGTATGTTATTTTATACTAGCGACCCACACAGTTTTGCAAACTTTATACTTGGACAAAAGGAAGCATATTTCCGGTCCCTGGATACAATGTATACTCTCGATTTCTTGTCAAGTCTCACTAGGGTCTGTTCAGCGTTCAGTTGTGGAAGATTACAAACAGACACAGATAGGCACTTATATTAAGATGGATATTGAGAGTAGGTACCTTAAGAACATGTTGCTAAATTTCTACCCCACGTAACAACAACATTATTTCACTTCCTAAAACCTGTAATACAATCCTTTACCTAAAGGCTGGTGTTATAGTTCCCTATACGGGACACCTGCACTGTAAAAACAATCTCAAAAGACTGTGAGCGTTCTCCTTTATTGCTCGTCGCGACCGAAGATTTCGTTCCACAATAAAAAACTATTTGACGAATGAACTCATACAATTTGGATAGAACTACACCAAAGGTTAGTTTAATCTCTAATTGTATTTTGTTCATTCGTCCTTCTATATTTGAAACAAACATATGTAGATTTTGAAAGTTGTGAAATATTAAAACTCATGATGAATTATATTGATCACCAAACAAAACAAATAGTTATTTCCCTCTTAATCATAACTAAGAATATTAGTTAATGTTTCATCTACGTCAGTATTTTTAGAATTGACAAATCTCTACGATGAAATCTGGAAAAACCATTTAAATTTTTTTTTACACTGTGGTGTTACAAAGTTATTCTGTCAATGCTGACCAGCTCTATTCGCGGTCAAAGTGGCGGCGTGTCTGATAAAATAAGCTGAGAGTATAATGTTATTTTTGTATCCAATTTATGAAATTCTTAAGTTGTTACTGGTAAACAGACTAGCTTCATTGTTACTATTTATTTAGTTATGATATCGTCCTTTCAATTTAGGCTTGAAGAGCCTGCTCACGGCAGGTTTCTAAGCGATTTTTATAACATGGGATCACTATGGATATCTCCGATCCATATTTCGTCGTATCCTACGAATAAGGTCACAGTTGCAAAACACCAACTTTACAGGAGACGGTTTTTTCTTATTATTTCGAAAAGTTTCTATTACGCGAGTATGATTTTTTTTCTAAAACGTTTTATCATATTTTAGCTAAATTATCATGTAGGTTTCATAAATAAAATAAACGGTTTTCCCTAGTTTTTGTCCCTTATCACCTTATTCCGCGTGCAAGTTTCAAATCGACACTGTTCTAAGCGCCTTTGTGACGTTTTTCCACGGAGTTCCGCGTGCAAGTTTCAAATCGATGCTATTCTAAGCGCCTTTGTGACGTTATTCCACGGAGATTTCGCTTCACGACCTCAACTAAGATGGTAACAAACGCCTTTGTAAACTTATTCGACGAAATATAAGGGACAATCACAAAAATAAAAAGATTGTATTTTACTTTCCTTTCAGAATTTCGTTTGGTACCTTGATAGTTAGAGTCAGACACTGTTTACTCATGCTGCACGGGATGTTTTACTACCCTGAGACGATATTAGATGGGTTTAGCTTGCCCAGCACCTAATCTAAGACCTTTAAGGCGTAGCGGGCGAAGGTCCGCCAGCGACGCAGAACGCGGGTTTCATTCCCGCCTCGAGAAGTCAAGACAAATGTTTGTACAACTACTATCGCTGAATTTTCAAAGTTGTAGGTACTGACTAAATGCAACAAATTGCTCAAAATTATTTGAAAGCTAAAACCGAGTTCGTATGAACTTGTTGGATTGCTGACATACTACGAAAAGTAGAGTTGTTTTCGTAAATTATGCAAAACTCAACCTAGCTAGGTATTCTGAATGCTTGATTCAAATAAATAAATTGGAATTATACGTTATAATTCCTTTCATGTATAAAAAGGTATTTCAGCATAAAACTTTTATACAGGTTATTAATTAACACTAAAGTCATTTATTCAGTTATTCCGTGATCATGGCGCATGAAACTGTATCGAAATATTGGAAAACTCACAACTCAAATTATGGTAAATAACCCGTTTTAAATGATTTTAATAGTGCAATTAGTAATAAATATTATGTTATATTTGCCCTTAAACATTCGCATAACATTCGCGTGCTTTCTTGCGAATGCGTTTATTGAAAAAATCTTGTGAATATTCGTTACATCTCCATGGATAAATGGATGTATCTATTAGATTATTGTCATAATAGATTGATAGAGTTTCTGCATAGCGTATTTATTTTCCACACTATCATTTAGCCGTGAAGGCCATTTATAAGATTTTTTGTTGCTAGTTTCTTGTGACCTATTTTGTATTTTTATAAGCTGTGGGACTTCCTTGAAAATTCATAAATAAATTATTAACTAATTATTAAAAATAATAATGAATAAATTATCTGCAGATATTTGACCCGGGTGTTCTGGTTATTTTCTATGTACATATTATAAAAATATTATATCTATTGTAGTAGTATTGTATTAAGTCATCTAAATTAAAAAAAAATACTTTACGAACTTGGATTGTCGGTTATCAGGAAGGTGTAATTATATTCTAATTTAGATTATTATCTTTAAGTACAGGCGGCATTTCTGTACCAAATTATTATTATAAAGTTATATGCTATTTTGAATTCTAAAAGTATTAAGCTTGCTAAGTTTTGTAGGTACAGGTGAGTATTGTTTATATTTGTATTAATTTATTTGTATTTATTTAAAAATATTACAAACATTAATTACAGGTCGACCTAAAACAAAAGAGTAGTAGAAAATAGTTATGCAAGTAAATCAATAAGCAAAATAAAAACATACGTGTCAAAAAGCAAAAAATCTACAATTTAATAAAATAATAAGCAAAATAACAATTAATTAATTAATTCGATGAGGCAAAAAATATATATATAATGATTCCGTAAGTCATAATTTGATTTGCAACGTAACAAAATTACTATCGTTTACCATAACACAAAAATAAAAAAAGCTCTTAAGTTAAGTCTTTCATTTACTAAAATTAATTATTAGTAACTATTATTGCATATAAAATTGTGTTTTAAATAAGGAACATCGGACATCATCGGGTAAGTGCAGAAACTAAAAAAATAAAATAAAAGTAAAATATCATGAAACTGGCATTGATCATTTTGGGCCGAGTAGTGTACCTATCTATGTATACATAGGTACACTACATAGGTACACTACTTGCAGGCTGCAAGATTAGTTTTTCTTATGAAGCGTGACGTGTGTTGTGCAGCCCATGTCATATAAAGGCTCAGGGCAAAAGTTTTCTTTATTGCTCTGAAAATAAACATTACTTAATAAAATCAGGTTTTAAACAGAGGCTCTAATATCAATCTATGATGACAATAATCTAATAGATAAACCCATTTTTCTATACTAGATAACGCATTCAAATTTGCGAACATTCGCAAGATTGAATGCGAACGCATTTGCAAGAATGGACGCGTATGTAATGCGAAGGTTTAAGGGCAAATAAATCTTTCTATTTATTAGTAACTGCACTGAATTAACTTAAAGTCATTCAGAACGGGATATTTACCATAATTTGAGGTAAAAATCTTCCAATATTTCGAAACAGTTTCATGCGCCATGATCACGGAACAACTGACTTATTATCTTAAAATTACTATAATGTTAATAACCTGTATAATAGATTCTTCAAGTTTTATGCTGAATTATATGAAAATACTTATAACGTATAGTTCCAATTTATGTGAGTTTTTCATAGTTTACGATAACACGACTTTAAAGATAAAAGCTTTTTTATAAAATAAAGAAAGCGTTCGCGTTCGCGAATGTTAAAAATTGACATTCGTTACCTCTCTAGTTCAGACTAATACTATAAATGCGAATGTAACTCTCTGTCTGTCTGTTAGTAACTTTCACGCTTTAACCAATTTAGATGAACTTTTGTTGTTATGACGGCCATGGATATATCGATCGATCTACACAATTTGTATGATACAACTCTGTACCGTCTGGCAAAGGGCTGTATCATACAAATTAAGTTTGTAGATACCTATAGCGGAAAGACGGACGGATGTAGAACCGAGTATTAGTAGTACCTTTGGGGTAAATGTAACAAATATAATAAACCTAGTACCTAAAATATTACCTATTATAAAAAAAATACTTACCAAATCAAGTTCCGAGGATGATTGATAAAAGCTCTTTTTCTGTTTTATTTCCTTGTGGCACTAGAGATACCTACTCTTTTTAAGCACAGCGGTCACCCGCGCCCGCTCGGTACATTATTACCTAATGTTGGAGAGTGTAACCTTATTCGCCGGGAAATATCGATGTCGGTTGCGTTTTGCACATGAAAAAAAGTGCTAAAGCTGTTCGTTACCTTATTCGTCGGACTAAATCCATCAGTGCAATTGTAACCAAATTTTAAAACTTTAATAACTTTTTTAAATTTATTATTTATTTACTTTTTTCGAACTGGTATGATGTAAATGATAATGGAGATTCCAAAAATGCAATAAAAATAAAAGGTCACCCTGGCGACTGTAACCTTATTCGCTGGATACGACGATTTGAGCTGGTCTTGGAAGCGAGGTTTTAAATAGATCTTGTTTGTTTAATTTATTTTGCTTGCCGTAGGCAAATACATTGTCTAATTTTATTTTATTTATTGTCTG
Source organism: Eupithecia insigniata (assembly GCA_947859395.1). NCBI lineage: Eukaryota > Metazoa > Arthropoda > Insecta > Lepidoptera > Geometridae > Eupithecia > Eupithecia insigniata. Next base: position 1,050,891 of record OX402009.1, on the reverse strand, counting down.
TAAGTACTCTAAGATGCAGTTACCGACATTAGTATGGTTACTAATGTTATGATTAAATATTCAATTTTAAATTGTCAATAGGGACCTTTCAGACGAAATTTCTAAATTAAATTATTTATCCCAGATTGAGTTATATATATTTTGGGACTGAGCGAAGTCTATAGAAGCCTTTGAATAGCCGAGTAATACGGTCATCAGAACCTACCCTTGATCAAAGAGTGACCAGAACGAACTGTACAGAGAACCGTTCTGTTAGGAAATAAATAACCATAGGAGTTGACGATTAGTACACATCAATAACCATGTTATTAAAAAAAATACTTATCCTCGAAAAGCGACATCATACGGCTTAATTGAATTTTCACACATTGAAGCAATGTAGCGAAGACGGTGGCACGCTTCTTATTAGTAATGCCGTCTTGTTATCTTGCCCCTTGCCCACAATGAACGTCAGCCCCGGGCATCCCGTGCCCCGGGTGACTGTTGCTAACAGACTACAATTCGTCATTGCTCGTTGGCACTTAAATTGTATTGTATCAAAACAGAAAAGTCATGAAATAGGGGAAACCAGGGTTGCATGAGCCAGATAAGAACCATAAATATTGGTTTGTTCGTAATATGTTATCAAAGTTAGTCTGTCCGTTATAATTTCAAAATGTATAGAAATGATATATAAAATTTATATTCAATCCGCAAGGCATTTACAGTGAATTCTCCTAGATCTAAAATCCATGAGACACTTCTTCATACTATTTCAGGCCGTGTTCGGCAGGGTGCTTTAAAATGTTTGTCATAGGCATGTTTTTAAACACCCATTTAGTGTCTTGATGAACTCTCCGTGAATTTGGTATTTCGTTATCTTCGGAACTAGTACTAAGTACGACTAACTAGAAATAAGTACGAATATTTTCACACCATTATTGCCATAAAGATGTCACATCAGTTAGTTAATCTTTTAGATTTTTGGCAAAGACCTGCAGGTCTTATAAAATTGCTATAAGTTCCACGTATTTTTCTGATTCTGAGATTGACCACTCCATTGAACACCAACAGTCGCCTGACCACATACCACCCCCTAACCTTTTTTTTGCTGACATAAGAAAAAACTTCAGGCAAGACGTGTCTTCCCTGATCAGGTTGACTGCGTTATCATTGGGTCTCCTTCTCCACAAACAAGGTTAACTTCCTAATAAAAAATCGTTAAGTTTTAAAGACATAATACTATCATAGCTGTTTGTGTGACACAGAGCTAGGGTATTTAAATCTCTCCATACATTTAGATTATTTAATCCAATAGTATTGGATTGGAAAAAAGGTAGAACTAAAAATTCTGTCAACGAATTCTAGCACTTAAAACGTAAGTACTTTCTAACATCTGGATAATAGAAACCAGAAAATAAATAATTACTTATATGCGTTTTTTAAAACCCAGTCAGACCAGGAAGCAATTTTTCGCTGATTTTAAAAATTTTGGTTGGAATCTGTTTTATCGTAAGGTTTTTTATTTCTTAGTAAGGAAATAACTAATAAGGATGACGAATTATCCCAGGGTATACCTAGCTACGGCGCGTGCAGTTTCTTGGAACTCAATGTATGTATGTCCAGTAGTTTTCATTATTTTTACTCTAGCAATTTGTGTCCAGCGCACAGCTCGATTAACATAGGTATCCATCTTTTTATTCTTTTATGGTGTTTCAATAATAGATTTAAAATATTTTAGTCTTTTCTGCAATATGGGCACCTGCTTACATTATGGTATACCTATTACAAGGTATACCATAATAATCATATACTTAGTATATAATTATAAAAGCACAAAAGAAAGCATCCTAAACAGATGGCCATGATATTGTGCAACGCATAAACCTTATCAGGTTTAAGTGGAATGTAAGTAGGTAAGTACATATTTTTCAACGAAGAGTAAATCCCTATTAGATGGCCACGACATTTTTTCCAAAATTTTATGTTAACCTTTGAGGTTTCGTAGTGTTATGGGTAATTTTCCCATAGGTACAAATATTTCTCAGGCAGAAGTTCATACAACTATGTACATAAAATATTCATATAAAGTGACTTACCTAATTTTGTCATAAAAACGAAGGTAACATTCCTTTCAAATGTATACAGTCGTTATAATGTGAAGGACACATCCCCTTGAGATGAACACATCACGCTTCCAAAACATTTTCGTACCAGGTAGATGTATGTACCATAATCTAATTTTGTCATAAAAACGAAGGTAACATTCCTTTCAAATGTACACAGTCGTTATAATGTGAAGGAAACATCCCCTTGAGATGAACACATCACGGTTCCTGAGCATTCTGGTACTAGGTAGGTGTATGTACCTACTATAATCTGAAGATGACCACATCACGGTTCCTGAGCAATTTTGCATTAGGTTGCCTGGAAGAGATCACTTCTAAGCGATAAAGCCGCCCATTGTACTTGTACTATGTAATATCTCTCTGTATGTAATGGTGTTTTTCTGGTGTACCATAAATAATTTTTGTATTGTATTGTTTTATTAGATAGGTGTATGTACGTACCATGATCTAATTTTCTCATGAAAGAATAACGAAGGTACCGTTCCTTTCAAATGTACTCAGTTATATGAAGGAAACATCTCCAAGAGATGCTGACGCTTCTGCGATGATCACGCTTCTTAAACATTGTTGTGAAATGTAGAAAAGAGTTTCTGATGAAGTGTACTTAGGTGCCATCCTACCTTCATGTTCAGGTGGCAGAGAGGTGAAATAATCACCGGTGAGCTGCTACTTTGTGAACAAATACTGTGACGTCTTTTTTCGAGTACCTATTTCCTCCTATTTTTTCATTTTCCGGTGTAAAATAGTCACTGTTCTCATCGTTCTCATCACTGCGACGACGTTTTAGCCTTGCTACGCACTTATTGTGAAGTTTTTACGAATAAACGTGGCGATCGGCGACGCACTAAAACGCGAATGACAATCAATGCAAGCAGCCGGACGGAGGAGTACCCGCACATAAAAATTATTGCAGATATTCTGCTTTCAACTTTAGTGGTAGATTGGCGATACCTAACACGTATACTACATATGTTTTCAAATATAGAAGGACGAATGAACGAATTACAATGACATATTTATTGTTATTAAAATTGTCGGTACAAGTAGCAAACAAAAATTAATCTCGAGCCAACCCGTGACGAACCACCTAAAGGTAGGTAGGTCTGAGCCCGCGCCACGCACCGTATGCAACGCAATGTGGGAAACGTCGGATGGCGTGGTGTGTGATGGATGAGTGTCTATGTATACAAATTCAAGCAGCATCTCATAATGCGTCCCATACGTTCAGCTGTTTCGATAGGTTTCCTTGTTAGTTTATTGAATACCTTGTGAAATATTCTTAAATGTCAACGTTTGTAAGTATGGATGCATGGATGTTTGTTCCTCTTTCACGCAAAAAATGCTGAATTGATTGGGCTAAAATTTGGTATGGGTATAGTTTGGAACCTGGAATAACATACATATATGCTATTTTTTTCCGATAAAACGCAGGCGAAGGCGCGGGCATCAGCTAGTAATTATGTAAATTAAGGGAAGGTGGTTTTACCTATACATCTGCTCTCTGAACCTACAACAGCGGAAAGAGAGATCGATAATAATTAAGTTTATCATCAACTCTTCTGGAATAAATTATTATCGCTTGACAGTTTTCATCATATAGTAATTATTTTCGAATAAAGATAAACACAGCGAAAGCTTTGTTTACAAATACGCAGTTTGGTATCAGCGTGGAGGACGGTCTCTGATATTGCTGAATTACTTGCGTACAAGTCACGTTAGTCCACTGTTCATCATCATTATCATTCCCTATAAGTCCCTACAAGTCTAAAGCTGTAAATAGGCCTCCCCTTAATACGCTCATAACGCCCCGTCTCCAGCTTGTCGCATCCAGGATCTGTGAGTAGTTATTATTATCAAAAAACAAACAAGGTGTTATTGAATTACTCTTCACTTCAATTTTTTGTCCACTAGTGGAAGAAGTGAAAAACAAAACACTAGTAATGTGTCTAATATACAATGTTTATTAACTGACTTCAAAAGGAAGAGGTTCTCAATTCGTCTGTATGTTTTTTTTGTATGTATGTAGGCGATATCTCCGCCAATTATGGACGAATTTTGAAAATTCTTTCACTATTGTATAGAAAATGATCCCGAGGGGATAAGTATCTATCCCACAAAACTTGAAGTAGGTGTAAAAGTAAAGGAATTTGAAGTCGGTTTATCGTTTTTTAAAACACGCCATATTATTTTGTCTAACTAAATCTAGATTTAGAAATGAATGTGCAATGTGCAACAAAGGGCGGCCTTATCACTATCGAATATCGATGTAATGTATGAACAAATAATTGTAACGATTTTAATGTTGTTTTTTATGTTTGTTCGGGAGGAATCTTGCAACTCAATTTTAGACCAGTATCCTCAACTGAATGAGCTGAAATTATTAACTGATGTAAGTTTGGTGACAATGCAATGTTACGGTACCATCGAGCTAGTCTGATGATGGAAACCGAACTCCTAAACGAAACGACTTAACCACTTCGAGTTTGGGTTCGTTGGATTTGTATTCCCAGGCACTTTAGTCCTAGATGACATAAAAGCTTGTATTTTAAAATATAAAAACTTTATTATATTGTGTACATACAAGTAAAATGTATTAGTGAAGCGAAGCTTATAAACTTGAGGTGGGTACGTGGTAACAGCGATGATTCTGAATGTTTATACTTGTCTTATTATGACTATTATATGACTTTGAAATAATTACATATATTATAGATTACCTTACTAGTTGTAGTTATCTTTTGACAAAGGTCAATATTTTTATTGTAATTTAAAGATATCGGATTCATTTAGCAAGTGAGGCTCATTGATAAACACTCGTTATTGATTGCATAGAGACAATCCAATCCGAAAATAATAATTGTGTAACTTTATGCATAGGCTTGTTTTTTAATACTTCCTCCTAGTGATTTTTTTCTTTTTGATACATCCGCCATAAAAAGTGGATCTGGAGAAGAGCCAAGCAGAGTTATAGATGTCAATTCTACCATTTTTTATCTTTAACTATAAAGTTGGTAAATTACGTGTGTACTTAAGTAGTTTAGATAATGGATTATTTAAACATTTTAAGCATGACCTTTTGCAAACACAGTCAGTAACGTGTATACATAAAGTTTCCATACTTACCTATTTTTTATTTATTTACTATTGCAATGAAATACTAGAAACAAATGTTTACGCTTTTACATAATAATATTTACGTTGTCTAATTGTACTTATAGTTTTATTATTAGTAGCTTTATTATGTATTATCTAATAAAATAAGAGTATAATGCATTTATTTTATATGAATAATGTACCTATATGAATTATTTTTTGGAATACTCATAACCACCATCACCTCGTCATTGTTGACCCTGGTGGTGTTGTTGTTCCTGGTAGGTGGACTCCCTCAGAAAGCCCATCGTCAGCTCAGAGGCGGTAGCAGGCCGCCCACCAGTACAGTCGGATACATAAACTCACCATCACCTCGTCGTTGTTGCTGAGCCCGGTGCTGTTGTTGTTCCTGTAGGCGGACTCCCTCCGGAAGCACATGGTCAGCTCACAGAGGCGGTAGCAGGCCGCCCACCAGGAAGAGCGCGGCGCGGTGGAGCGCGCTCGCATGACGCGCGCTCCTTGGTACTTGAGGGTGCGCAGGTAGCGGCGCTTACTTTGAAAGAATGTTACCTGGAAATGTCAAAAGTTTTAATACTATTAAAATCCACTAAAATTGGGAAATAAAACGGTAGAATAGAATATATATAAGATGTTAGTCAAATTAGTGCACAATATCGCGGGGGGATATTCTGTTGGTGCCACAGTATAATATAAAATTAACAAAAGGGGTCCAAAGTCAATATTATACCTACCCAAATTATAAAAACCCTTATTTTGCAAGTTCTGTATTATGCAAATTGGCATACATTATGAAGGGCATTGACCGTGCGGCGCGGTCCACTCGCGCGGAATGAACTCATTTTCAGTCAGTTTCGTGATCACGTATAGCTCTGTCACTTTCGCATGGGGGCGGGGCCAGTGCGGCGACAATGACCGCGAGGTATGAAAGAAAGGTCGCCTTATCTTGGAAATAGTATAGGTACATATTATAGCTAATATTCCAGCATTAAACCAGCAGCGTTAGTTTGTATTGGTGCTCACACTCGTTTTAAACGTAAGTTTAATTTTTTGTCATGTAACTATGGCGCTCAAAGGGTTAACCCATCGTCACTTATTCAGTAGCGGTCATTTTAAGTTTGATGTGGCAGAGAGAACTTTTTGTTAGTTCCGTCGGTCTTTTTTGATTTTCTGAAACCATACGAATCGGAACGATTTTAGGGATCTGGCCGAGTGCCGGGGTTGATCACCCGGGTAAACTGGACCTATTTATTTTGTGTGACGGCCTCATCAAATGCCAGGCTCGAAGACTCTATTCCTATTAAGAGGCATATGTTTATATGATCTCTAAACATGGTGGTCATGGTCTCCAAACAACAAGCAACATGCTGAGTTGACACCTTTTTGTGTCGACACTCGGTGATTTACAAAGCAGCTAGCGGAATACCAATGCTAGTAACAGAAGTAATAGTTCATAAACATAGCCTTGGTGGTATTTTAATTTCATTCGTATACCTACTTACTATTTTTTTTTTGTTTTGTTTATCTTAATTCGCAAATTCCTTAGTATTTCCTATTTATGTATGTATGTCTTGTGTCATGATAAATAAACTTTTTAACTTCATTTCCAAAACATTTATTCAGGTGTGTGTATTTTAAAGTAAACGAAGTACTCAATACAAGCCAGTCCTTCACATAGCTTATTTAAGTCAAAGGTAAAAGAGCACTATCTCTCGCTACAGTCATAGCAGTTATATTTATATAAGTAGGATATTATGTTATGGTTATAATATATATCATATTTATCTATTTAAGGTATTTTCGTTCTTGTAGTTTATGTAAGCTTTGTATGTAGATTAGATTTTTATTTTATTTAATATTATTCTCTATATATATATTTTTCTGTCTTGTATGTAGTGCACATTATCTATCCACACTCACTAATTCTTATTGTAACCGTAGGTTTGCTGTAAGAAAACTCTTTTAGGGTTAAGCTCGCCTTGGTACATGTCCAATAGTTGTTATTTTTATATATGATGTTATTTGTGTGTACAATAAAGAATTTAAGGATTTAAGAACTTACAAAAAATAACGTTTAATTAGTTTTTGTCTCAAGAAATACTCTTGAAGAGGTTGACATACTACGGTATGGCTTTGTAAGGGAATATAGTTTAGCTTAGCTTGCGATGTATTTTTTTGACCCTACCAAGAAATTTGATTTTGACTCTATTCTAAAATGTTACTTACCACATCAGCAGATCTGAGCGGTGGTTTTCCTCGAGCCAGGTTGAGGAGAGAGATGGATTCCCGGGATACTCGCAGCACCAACAGCATCATGAGGAACAGGATCCAAGGGAGCGGACGGACCAGCTCTGGTTGGGGACGGTCGTCTGCATCTACTACAACATATAACTTTGATGAGTTGTAAGCATAGGCTTAGAAAGTGAAAAATTCCTAAGTCTATGGTTGTATATACCAACTCATGATGGATAAGCAAATAAAACAAAACCAATAAACATTCATCGAAGTCGGATGAGAAGTTTAGAAGCTAGGAGGCAAACATAATACTTCAACTATTGCTATAAACAAGCTTTGCTGTTCGTTTAGTAACGTACGTGGCGGAGGCACGGCCCAGCGCGCACACTTCTCGTAAACCCATAGCGTGCGGTCGAGCTGGCGCAGCACGGCCTGCCCCAGCCGGTAGCTCGCCGCGAGCTCCGCCATGTTCTGCAGACCCTCCAGGGCTAGCGACACCAGCTCCATCGCTAATAAAAAAACATACAAGATAATTTTACAAAAAAATTGATAATCACGATGATTTGTCTTGAACCTTACACAGTTTCATCCTAAATCTAAGGAACCACGCACATCAGTACAGCCCACATATAGTGCTCTGTATTTGGATACATACGCCCAATGTGTGCTGTGCTGATGTGGATGCTGCAGAACATGCCTCCCAAAAACAAGAGATGTTTTGTCATAATCACCAGCAGTATATTGGTGATCGTGGAGGATCGAGGTGTTAAAAATACCCAGAAGCAGAAAGCTGCTGACCTTCCACTGGTAAGTTCCCTTTGTCGGTTCTTACGATGACATTTAAAGGCAGTTACTGGGATCGACCCACACCGCAACCGCCACGGCAAAGGAACCATCATATAATAGGAGAGGCTGCATTTTTCTTTATATAACAGTTCTTGTCCTGTCATGTGGATTTCCGCTTGCGTGCGGATCTGAGTCTGCGTCCGGGCCACCCGAAAATTATAATTGCTCTAGCCAATCAGCGTTCCACGTGCGTGTGACCGACCCCGCGTGATAGGAAAACACATGTATGAAATGATAGGTTTCGGGTGGCCCGCACGCGGGTGGAAATCCGCTTCACAGAAAAACAGCTAGTTCTTAGCTAAAGCTAAGAACATTCTCGATTAACGATTCTCATTTCATCAAACAAATAAAACCAGTTTATCCGTTTGGAAGTTTGGTAGTATAATACGTAGCTAGTTAGCTACATCGACGGTATAGTAAGTAGGTAGGTATGTATATAAGGAGTGTATTAATGGAATTTATTTAGCTAGTCGATTGTCGTAGAAGGTGAACGCTACAATACAAGAGATCTAGGCTAAGTTATGAGTTCAGCAGCTTACGAAACAGTTAAAACGGCCTGCCAAGCGATCTATTACGATTATATAATCGTTTATTGCAATGATCTTGATAACATCACTTCCAAGTAGGCTTGAGGCGTATTTATCGTCACTGATAAAAGTCACAAGTATAGAAAATTGGCGGTATTTCACAGTGACAGAAACTAAATATATCTGTGACTATCTCACAGGCAGTGCCAGTGTCACGAGTGCCCGATATTAATCGTTGTTATTTTATTAGAAACCTACGCAATAAATCGCTTCAGCTAGATAATATCGCTTCTATATTCTCTCTTTGATAGTATCACTAAGTCAGAATGCGACACACCTAGTATTTTATAGGTACTTGGAAATTTGAAAAGTATAACACAATGTAATAAAGTTGTTACATTGCGTTATACACATATGTACAATACAAGAGGAATTTTCGTTACGTAGCGGTTCTATTGCTGCAATAAATATATTATTCAATCAGTAAAACAATGAATTTGTACGTGATTGGTAGAAATACTAGCTAGTATTTTGTCACTAGTATTTGTCACAGATATTTTGAAGTCACAGTAACGTAAGTCACAGGTATCGGATTTTGCCAAGTATAACCCAAGACTACTTCCAAGTTGCAAAGGTGTACCAATCTGCGCTAAAGGACTATTCACTAATTATACGAAAACCCCGTTATCATCTATATCAATGTGTACTAAGAACATTTCATTCGTTGATTAAAATGATCACTAGAACACAACACGAAATGGTAGCGAAGGTGCGAAAAACACGAGAATGATAACCGGGATGTAGAATCGATTTCAGACGGGCAATGTCCAACGGCGAGATATATCACGTGCACTGTGCACTCCATCTTACAGCTTTTTTTACACGAAGCGACTCAAATCGTAGACGTCGGAATTTGGTCTGAAGATCTTTCTTTTATACTCAAAAAGCAACCAACTCCACTTAGAATGAGTATACATTGGTATCTAAAAATATGTATTACTTGGTAAAGTTACGGTAGATCTACGGCGTATCAAAGGTCACAAACACAAAGGTAGTAAATAAGTAACAGTGACCCAACAAATGGTAGGTACATAATTAGTATTAAAATAAAGTAGGTACGCGTAGTTACGATAAAACTGCGAGCGTCGCGGTCGCGTCGCGTCGTCATCGTCGCGACGCATGACGGGCGGAAGATGTCATGGAGTGGTTATAGAGTGTGGTCCAGTGAGTCAGCTCTCGTTCTTTGTCTGAATATTTAGTAGCCAGGTCAGGCATGCTATATCTTTTCAGCCTGGAGAATTTGATGATTCCAGATCCTTGGAGGGTGGCGGCAAGTTGGTTTCTATGTCCATCGAGTCTTAGTTGGTATTTTTTGCTGAAGTTGACTATCTTTTGTAGGCATTTTTATGTCCATATACATATGCTTGTTGCTCACGTGTGGAGGAATGTTGAGCATATTTCGGATGGTCTTGCTTTGGAATCTCTCAAGAATCTCGACGTTGCTATTGCTAGCTGAACCCCAGAGTTGAATCCCATACGTCCAGACGGGCTTTATTATGCTTTTGTAAACTGTTAATTTACTGTACATAAGTAGGATTATATTATAAATGATAAATGATGAGATATACCTTAAGTATTATAATAAAAAAAGTTTTTGCGTAAAACTATAATTTTCTTGCTGACTGTAAAATTTTTCCAAAATCTGTGAATGAAGTTCAGAATATCTCTAAACTGCTAAATTTCCCCAAACCTTTATTAAATATTGTATATTAGGTTATAAATAATTTTGGCTATTCTAAACAACTATCTGAAAATTTAATTTTATTTCTTACAAAGTTAATGTGTGATTTAAATGTTAATTTATCATCTGGAAGGTACTTTTTTTGGTTTAACTTAGGTATAATTTCGTTGCAGTTCAATTGCAGAAATATGTTTATTATATATATATAGGAAGTTTTTTTTTAATATTGACTTATATCAATTACATTCACACCAAGTGTTGTGTTTATTGTGATCGATTTGGGCTTGGTCTGTTATTTCTTTAATATCCTTTTCAAATAATGTAATTTCTCCAGTTAGATTGATCTTATTAATATTATTTACGTAAAACAAGAAGAGTAATGGGTCTACTATGGAACCCTATATACCACATTTTATATTTTGAGGTGTGCTTGAGTAATTCCATTATTATTTAGATTTCTGTGATTGTCCCTATTTTTACTGTGTTCGATCATTGAGGTAAGATGTTAACAATTCGTGAACGGATTCACATAGGTACCCAGATTTTTAAGCTAACCAAGTAAGAGAGAATGGCTCACTGTATCAAAGGCCTTCTCTAAGTCGATGAATAAAAAAAAAACTGGTCAATTTATTTATATTTCCGAAGTCGTGGTTAAATTAAATGAGAAAAGCACAAATTTTGCCTTTAATACCTATTATTCAAACCACGGGCTTAAAGCAATTTATTGTGCATTACTAAGACGTTATCTGCTATAGGAGAGCAAATAGGTACACCTAGTGAGCGAATGTTCTGTTATGAAGAAATATACCGGCATTATCTCGTCGGATAGTGTAAAAGCACTCTAACTATGCATGTTCGTTTATCTACTGGACAGTTAAAATAATTATTTAAGTTATCCCAATTAACGATTTACTTAAATGTGTTAATGATTCTATGTAACTCAAAACAGATTTGGTCTAGTCTACACAGTACCCAATCCTAGGTAAATAAGATCTTGTGATTAATTTTTAGAATTTTTGAGATTACTTAACACTAACGATTTTAACCACATCACCTGAAAACTGTACGTTTACCTACAAAAACGATTTAGGTTATGGTTGCTTATGTCTATATGTATTTAAGTAATGGTTACCGCTGTTCAATCAGTTTTTAGTCCACAACACTCAAATATTATTACACACTTAAATAAAACTGCAGTGTTATCTTTTAAATTTCACTCAAGCTAATGAGCTCGGGCCGGTAAATACATCATTTTGACTTCTTTATACCTTGCAGATAATATAGCCGGGGCCAGGGGTCGCTGCAATCGCGGCAGATACCGCAGATACTGCCCGCCACTGAGACAAATACACAGCCCTGCTAAATATTACTATATTTTAGGTATTGCTTACTGCAATTAATAGCCGCAAGCTGAAATCTTTTACATTTGCTGTTGTTGGTCATGTAGTTTATTGATTTGTTTCACATTCAGGCAAAGAAGACTTGTGTAAGATTGTTTTCGTAATCAATTGTTACTAATGTTTAGTTTGTTTGTGCACTCAGCATTTTTGTGTTCAGTAATTCATTTATTGTGGGTGAATCAGGTAGATACAGTCAGTTATTAGGACTTAGTCTAGATCGCTAGGTTCTGCCACTTGAGCATACAAACATTGATTATTACAAATAGGTATGTGGTTTTTAGAGAATTGTTAAAAACAACATGACTAGCTTTTTTTTAGATTAAACAGCATTCATAACTTGCATAATTAAACAAATGTCAAATCATCATTCTATCTTACACAAATATATCAAGAAATTAAATGTGTTGTTATCTTGATGATCGAAGTGACGGGCGAAGGTCTGCCTGCGTCGCACGAGGGGGCGGGTTCGATTCCCACCTATGTATATTAAAAAAATGACTGCCCGCATCTTCTTTCTATGATCATTGCATGAACCCGGTATCATATAGATTGCGACTCGTGAGACGCAATCTAAATGATATACCTACAACAATCTATATTGTTTTAGGTATATCAGTCATTTTGTACCCATAACAGAAGCTCTGCTTAGCTTGGGGCTATAGATGATGCTGTGTGTATTGTACAATATTATTATCATCATCATATCAGCCCATACACGTCCACATAGGCCTCCCCATACGACACCACAAATAGCGGTCCTGAGCCGCCTCCATCCATCGACTCCCTGCGACCGCTACGATGTCGTCGGTCCATCGAGTGGATGGTCTCCCAACACTCCCGTTTCGCGTTGCAACGTGGCCGCCACTCGTGGAGCCGAAGCCAACAGCACAGAGGTCTTTTATGAGAATTAATCTAAAGGCGAGAGCTACACATAGCAGGCATCATCCTTGGTTGCACAATATGATACACCCGAAGATGATATCCGCCATGTGTAGAGACTATTGCAAAGGAAAATTAAAGTAATAAAAAAAACGTTATTGTGATGAATGAATGGGCTGGGTAATTGGGCTATGGGGGAGACTACGGACACCTGCCATAAACATACTCTCAATACTGTTACAAGCGGCAGACGGTCGCTTGCCGAATGCTGGATGGGTTCCTCAAAATGACGGCGTAAATGCCGTAAAAATACAAACGACTAAGAGTTGTCGAGACGTGCGGCCCCAATTTCACCATCACGAAGACACGTGAGCGGGTTTCCTCATTATTACGCCATAAGACAATTCCATCCCCGAGTCTACATCCTAAGATGCATCTCTCGCGACTCCACCCACTCAGACCGGCGCGGCCAATGAAGGCAAGCAAGAGGTAGGGATCTGGTTCTCTTGGGATACCACTCCGCAAGCGGAGACGAGAACCAGGAACTTCCCCGGGAGCACTCGGTACCCGTGGTGTCGCTATTCACCAACAGTGCCACGAGCTGCAGGTATTTATTTTATTATTTCACTTCATTTATTTTAAATCTCGTTCTTAATCGCGTTATTAAAATACATTTTTTACTATAGATATAAAATACAAAAGGTAATATATAAAACTATTATACAGTGTGTCCCTGGATAAAGTGCAACCCCGAAAGGGGGTGAAACTAGATAAAAAATTATCGACAAAAAAATAGAAAAAAAAATCGTATATACTTTATTGATGAATTAAAATTTTTATTACTCATTAATGACTCTATTTAATAAAAAAAGGATTTCTTCCAAAGTAGTGGGTCTATTTTATATTCATGTCGGATATGTGACGATGACGATAAAATAACAAATAACTCACAAACGTGTGGCTATCGTGACTTAAAGTTAAATTTTTGTACTAAAATTTCATTTTTTAAGCTGTTTTTTTCCAATAATCTCCAAAAATCTTAAAATTAAGCCTATAATACTAGATATTTTTATGATTTTTTATTATTGTCTATCATAATAGCTTTTAAATAAAAAAAAACCTACGTTCTAACATAAAAAATGCGCTGGCTAGGAGCTTTTAAAGTTGACCACTGATTACGTCACCACTCAGGTAGACCCTTTTTTTTACTACTCAGGTAGTGTTAAAAATCAAATTTTAGTTACAACATTTATATTTAACTTATTACATGTAAGTATGAAATAAGGGTTTTGTTTAATGCATTAAATTCGATCTAGTTTCACCCCCTTTTAGGGTTGCACTTTATCCAGGGACACACTGTAGATACTAAGGTGTTTGTTATTATAGTGCTTATGCCCGCACTTGGAATTTTTGGGATATTATTAAATTCTATTATAGATACTGTAAAATAAAAACGTCAAGTGCGAGAGTCGCGCACCGAGGGTTCCTTGTTTCTTGCTAAATGTCATGATTCTAGGTCAACGGAATGTAAGTACCCCATGGTTCTGATGGCATACAAAAGTTTAAAAAAAATTGTGAATAAACTACAAATTTACTGTTTTCGGATTCCCTTTACATTAACAAACAAAACAAAATGTTGGTATTTAGGTTCACATGTCATGGAATGTATACATTAGCAGTGGATCCCGCGCTCTAGGTAGGACAAGCCTATGTCGCGGGAATATGAACAGTTTCAGTATTATAGTATTTATTGTACTATACGAACATACAGAACACTTGTAATTCAGGGGCTAGATAATGCTGTGTGAATTGTCCAGCATTATTATTATTATATATTATTGTAATTGTCAAAAAGTACATATGTAAGTAATTATCATAAACAGGAACCTTCTTTGACACTAATTTATAAATATTACTAGTTTATCTTACATACATATATCTTATATCTTTAAACGCAGCAAATTCTTATATATATATAAATATATTTTGATTCCTAAACAACCGAAAAGCGGAGTGTGAGCTTTTGTCGCCATTGTTGATGGGTTCAAAAAACGCTAAAAAATTATCACGTGATTAATGGACGACCCCTAGGTAGATAGTTACTTGGTACCTGCGTAGGTAACTTGAGGTATTTTTTTTTACTCTTATGACATACTAGGCCACTAATAAATAAAAATGAAATAAATGGTCGGTGTTTTTAGGGAACACCTGCACCGTAACAAAAACAAAACTGTACAAACAAGATATGAAAACATTACAGACAGACCAGAATGATGGCGAGTGGGTGTGAGTGAGTGTTTGTGTGCAGTAAGTGTAGATAGGCAAGTACGAGTGTAAGTTGAAATGTCTACTATAGACGGACAGACGATCAGACAGCGGAGACTTAGCAATAGTCCAGTTTTCACCCTTTGGGTACAGAACCCTAATAATAATAAAAAAATTGATTGGGAGAGATGGAACATTGTTAAGAAATTGATATTTTTAACAGACAATCCATAGATAAAATAGGGTATAGTTTCCACATTTTAGTTTGTGCATGTTATGCAGAATCACAGAGTATAATAACTTTTCTTCTGATTTTAAGCAAACATCATCATCATTATCAACAGTCTTTACCAGTCCATAGCTGGAGGTAGGCCTTCCCTTATTAGCACCCTATTCAATCTTTAATCATTAGGGGTAATACCATATACCCCATGATTAACATGCAGAATAGTTGAGGTGCTGCCTGTCCCTCAGGTGACATATAAAAATTTTATATTATGTTCACACACAAGTCGACTCCTCCATAGAATAAATAAAGTGTCTGGTCTATAAATTATCAACTCTACAGATCGGACTTTATTCTATGAAGTAGTCGAATTATCTTGATCATCATCATCAGCCTGTGTTAGTCCACTGCTGGACATAGGCTTCCCCTAATTACACTCTTAGCCAAATCAAACAGATACTATTATATTTAAAGGTATATTCAAGTGATTTCTATAGAGTTAAATAAATCAAAATTTACTAACATTAAGAACCTGTTATGTTGTGGATCTACAGGTAAATAACTTTTACCTACCCAGATTATTTCTAAACAAACATGTAGATAACCAATAAATTCTGATTAAATTTGGTTAGAGTGTAAAGAAAGCTGGGTAGGTAGCTGTTTTAGAAGCCTACATAATGTACTTAATTAATATTATAAAGTATATATATGTAAATTTGAAGAAGGAATTTAAGTACATACTTACCGCTATTAAAAATGCTGATAACACTTGTCAAAATAGCACGTAACTAATTAATTATCATTTATATTTACCTACGTAGTTCCTCAGAATCGATACTTAAAGATTATGCAGGTAACGTACGTAGGTACACAAGCCCGAGATTTACTTTACGGCGATAGGCCGCAAAGAAACAAGTTCAAAACTTTTCTATGAAAGCAAAAGTTTTCTTTCCTCAGTGAACTATTACACAAACAAAACAAAACACTTCACTCGGTCGGTCCAATCAATCAAACGTCACTGATGACAGTGATGTGACATAATCAGTGTGACCAAATTCAAATTGAAGTTTGTGCTAGCTACTCGCCTAAATTCTGCTAAAGTCTGCTAATTATATTTTTAGTATGCTAAAATTCTGCTATTGAATGAAGACACAATTGTACAAATATATATGAATACAAAAATTTATTAATGAATAACACGAATCAACAATTTTATTAATTGGAACCTACCTCAAAATTTTTGTCGTGGTCATTATTATGATAAAAGGTGGGAAGGTTAGGTAGGTACAGAACCGTCGAGCTATCGTCCTATCGTCTTCTTTGCTGGCGTAAAATTTATGCTTCAACCCGCCTTGGTCCTTTTACTGGATGTTTCACGTGTGGAATTTTATTGCTGCAACATGTTCATTTTTTAATTTGTTCCTCAGGACAGTTTTTATATCTAGCGAAAACAGGCGTATTGGGCTAAAATCATCATGGCCTTTGCGAAATCGACTAATTGTTGTAAGTGTGGGTACTCATTATACTAACCCACGCTATGCCGCCTCTGGCTCTCGTATGTGCTGTATGCCGAGGGGAGGGGCCGCATGGCCTCACGACAATTTGTTCTTATATGTGCTGTGTCCCGAGAGGCAACAACAGCGACGAAAGCGACGACTTGCAGCAAGGGGTGAGGCCTCGCGAGGCTGGCTGGCGACAGCAGCACAGTCGCGCCTCGCCGCGCCAACATTTCCTGCGCCACTACCCAAGTTAAACATAAATAATTTTCCAGTTTCTAATCATGCTAATTTTCTGCGGTAATTTTATAAAATTCTGCTAAAAACTGCTGTTTTTTTAGAACTGCGAAACAATCTGCTAGACCCAAAATTTGAGATCGAATTCTGGTAAAATCGCAGAATTCTGCTAAATCTGGTCACACTGGACATAATGAATCATTATTGAATGAAATGAACAGTGTTGCCGACAGTCAAAATGAAAAAGCTCCGTTCCGAAAGCTTTGATCCGAGATATATGACAAAAAGATCCGTCATCAGTAAAACATACTAGATGTTCCCCGCGGTTTCACCCGCGTTAAATTCGAATTTCATATTTCTATTTCTCCCATGGAAATTTGATATTTTACCAGGACAAAAAGTAGCAAGTTACTCTCCATCCTTTCAACAAACTTTATGCCAAAAATCAAGTCGATTGGTTACTTAGATAAAGCGTGACGTGAAGGAAGGTCAAACAAACAAACAGACTTTCGCATTTATACTATTAGTTAGGATTAGGATTTAGGATAGAGCAAAAGCTGAAAATGATACAATAAGCTAGAAAAATTACGTACTTCGTGATTTATTAGATTTCGTAAATTTTTTCTCTGCTTTTAAAATGCTGGATAGCTTACGAAATAAATAAAGTTTTGAGTACTGTAGTTGAGGTCTATAAATCAGAGTTTTTTTGAACGTAAAGCTATAGTTAAATTATAGTTAAGTTTTAAAAAGCAAGGGAACGATCGTACCTTGATGGGGTAACATTGGACTACCTTCTAAAACGCTTCTGTGGCTCTGATCGGTTTTACGATCTCTATACACTCAAATATTTAGTTAACAAGTTGCCACATGATGGCGATATGTTATAAAACTTGTAAAAAACACAGTAGTTAGACCAGAATTACAACACCTAAAACACGCACTCTTTTTGGACACAGAAGCTACAGATACTTTGGACCACGTTAATACTCGAACCAACTCTTACCAGAAAATTATGCAGAAATAAAATAACACATTAGTTGTATACACTAAACTACCGAAAAACGGAGGATTTACTTAAAACTTCGTCGTAACTGATCGTAAATTTTTAACAAAATTCCAATTTACTTACATAGAACGCGTGGTTACTAATCTATGCTACTGGATGAGAACTAACAGAAAGTGTGCATGTATGTATCTACAAGGAAAAATAGGTTTTTACCTAGTTCAGGCACATGTATTATCTTATCCCATAAAAACGAGTAAGTTTGTACTCTTAGTTATCCTTTTAGTCCTAAGTTATTTTTAAATAAAATTATTTATTTATCTATATGGATTATAACGACAGGAGTTGTGTCTCGTTTTATAATATTAAGTATCGAACTAGAACAATATTCCTTTTGCCTGCCCTCTCCGTCTTGCCCGTCCGTCCTACTGAACCCTCCGTGTGTGAGTCGACTCGCACTTGGCCGGTTTTCTTAAAGTTAAATTTATACTTGAAAATAAGTAGGATGTGACCTACTTATCCTACTTAATATACTAAATGTGAAAGTTTGTATGAAGGCTCCGTAACCAGATAACTTATTTAGATGTTTGTTAAGTACATACATATGTAAATAGTATAAGTTATAGAATAAAACAATAAAATAATTTAAAAAAATTCACTTCTGAGGGTGTTAAAAATGGTTGTAAAGTTTGTATGGAAAATAATTATTCATTGGTTCGATTCACTCAAAACTCGGTAGAAATAAACTACGAATTAAATAAATAAACATGTATTTTTATTTTTTCGAAAATCTCCCCTTGAGCGGGTTGAACTGGGTCGTTAAGTTATTGTGAACGGTTTTATTCCTTGGTTCGATTCGCTCAAAACTGGAC
This sequence comes from Eupithecia insigniata, assembly GCA_947859395.1. Classification (NCBI taxonomy): domain Eukaryota; kingdom Metazoa; phylum Arthropoda; class Insecta; order Lepidoptera; family Geometridae; genus Eupithecia; species Eupithecia insigniata. Next base: position 1,031,945 of record OX402009.1, on the reverse strand, counting down.
ACAAATTTTACTAATATAGGTGCATATTAAATTTGGAAGTCTGTGTATATTTGTTACCACGTGATATTTCGCAGGCGAAGCCCCGGGACGTAGCTAGTTTACAATAACATGAACTTTAAACAGAGCCGTGCATGTTCGAGCCTGTGTTACAGACTAATATTTAACTTCATTCTGTACGTAGTTAGGTAGTATTTTTTTACAAACAAAGGAACCTAAAACTAACGTGCAATTAACAAACATCTGAGACATTAATCACTACATTTATAAAACAAAGTCCTCCACCGCGTCTGTCTATCTGTCCCCGATCAATTCAAAAACTACTGAACCGATTTTCATGCAGTTTTACCAATAGATAGAGTGATTTTATGAGGAAAGATTAGGTACCTATACAACTTGTCAAGGTTTTGATAATTGTTACAAGTGTCGGAAAAAGACAAGCCGCCAGGGAGCTTTCATCGAAAACGATGCCTGATCCCTTTGAGATATAATACTCGTATAAAAAAACAATGCATGATGAGAGACTGACTATCGAGTGCTTCATTTTATTTGTTACTGCGACTACGTCCGAAAATTTCCCTCGTCCCTGGCATGATGGTATTCTTCTTAAAAAGATCTAGAAATAAGTCCGCGATAGCATACAATATCTATATACATATATCTAATCTTTCTTCTTTCCATGATCACGGGCCATGACCCGGTCCTTTGGGAGGCATGTGTGGAGCCGAAGCCAACAGCACAGAGGCCCTTTATGAGAATTAATATAAAGGCGAGAGCTACACATAGCAGGCATCACCTTGGTTGCACAATATGATACACCCGAAGATGATATCCGCCAGGTGTAGAGACTATTGCAAAGGAAAATGAAAATAACAAAAAAAAGCCATGTTATTGTGGTGAATGGATGGACTGGGTAATTGGACTATGGGGGAAACTATGGGCGCCTGCCATAAACATACTCTCAATACTGTTACGTGTACAAGCGGCAGACGGTGGCTTGCCGAATGCTGGATGGGTTACTCAAAATGTTGGCGTAAATGCCGGTAATAATCTCTATTATTATTGTAGGTAAACATAGAGCACGCGCGTGTAGTCGCGGGCCGGTCCTTTAGTGGACAATAAACCAATTTGGTAAAATAATACCTTCCTCATTGTATGACTAACTACATGTGCAATTAAAAATATTAGTTTTGAGGTTATTTTGTTTAGAGTGATTATTTCATCCAAGTCTATTCAATAAAGTTGATTGATTATACCTAGGTACTTATTATATATTTTACTGCAATATTAATCTCGCCCTAACATTATAAGCTTTGTGACTCACAATTTATTAGTTTTGTTACGATTTGCTGCTGTGATGAGCTTAATAGGCGGAACATGGACTGGTTTAACTACCCCACTTTTGAACACGAGAACTTCGCTCTTTTTAACCGACTTCAAAAGAAGGAGGTTATCAATTCGTCTGTAACTATTTATTTTTTGTATGTATGTTACGCGATATCTCCGCCAATTATGGACCGATTTTCACTATTGTAGTAAACGATCCCGAAGTGGTCCCATAATTTTTTTATCCCCAGGGGATTAATATTTACCACGCAAAACTTAAAATAAGTGTAAAAGTAAGGGAATTTGAAATCGGTTTATCGTTTTTTAAAACACGCCATATTATTCGAGTTATATCTCAGTCCATGTTCAGCCGCATATGTCTCACAAATTGTGGCTAGTTGGCGAACTGAGCCCACCGACGACGACGGTCCCAGCAGCACCATGTCATCTGCGTAGCTGAAATTGTTGACGCAAACTCCATCTACAAAACACAACGTATGGGTACTGCGGAGCTCGCCAGTTCGCTATGCTTGGTGTTTCTCTACGTGACAGAATCCGGAATACGGAAATCCGTAGAAGAACCAAAGTCAACTAATTAGTTGGCTGAAGTGGCAGTGGGCAGGTTATATAGCTCGCAGAACTGATAACCGTTGGGGAGTAAAGGTTCCCGAGTGGCAGCTACGATGCAAAGCGAAACGGAGTGTTGGGTTTCGATGGAACGACGACATCGTAGCGATCGCAGAGAGTCGATGGATGGAGGCGGCTCAGGACCGCTTTTTTGTGGCGTCGTATGAGGGAGGCCTAAGTCCAGCAGTGGACGTGTATGGACTGATATGATGATGATGATGAAGGTAAGAGTACCAGTTTCAGTACCTACTATTTGAAAACATGTTTGCGTAAATATTTATTCATCCTAGATATTGTGTAATATAAGCTTTAAAGCAATACGCACAAACATTCAAAAGTCACATTCACCCCAAAGTGGGGCCAATGTGACTTTTTCTTTTTTACCAGTGATTATATTGTAAATTTATCTTTTTATAATTGATATCCAACGATAATTTAATGTACAATCTATAAAACTTTCAAGTTAGGTTAGTACCTAGTAGTTGCGCGGCTACCTTAGCAGTAAAAAAGTCGTCTACAGTACAGTGTTGTGAACAGTAAAAATAATAAGGTAGGTATCGAATTTGCTATATTTATTAGGAATAAACCTTATGTCCACTTGTTTTTAAAAGGTGCAATAAGGAGAGTTACATTTAGCTAGACTGACCATGACACGAGTAGTGTTGGGGAGTTCACAATTTTAATAATTTCGTAGCTTTTATTTTGGAATGTATTAAAGAACTAACTGCTGCCCGGGATAAAAAATAGCCTATATGTTATTCCAGGTCCCAAACTATACCCATACAAAATGTCAACCTAATCGGTTCAGTAGTTTTTGCGTGAAAAAGTAACAAATATCCATACATCCATCCATACAAACTTTGACACTTATAATATTAGTTGGATAATAGTTTTTATGATCACCTCGGTAATTGTGACCAGTAGTTCGTTTCAGACATGTTTAAACACGAGATATTTCTTTTTTAACCTATTTCAATAGGAGGAGGTTCTCAATTCTTCTGTATCTTTTTTTGTATGTACATTAGATATGTTACGCGATATCTCCGCCAATTATGGACCGATTTTGACAATTATTTCACCATTGTATAGAAAATGATCCCGAAGGAGTTCCCCAGGGAATCAGTATTTATCCCGCAACACTTAAAATAAGTGTAAGGGAATATGAAGTCGGTTTATCGTTTTTTAAAATAAGCCACATTTTATTATGCAAAGAACAGCTGTGGTGTAAAAACAATGTATGGAAACCTCGATTGCCATGTACGTTATAAATATGTTCACTCTAAGAGGATTCTGAAATGGTAATAAACTAGGATATTTACTAGAATAATTTGTAATTTAAGTACCTATGTCAATAAACATGTATTTCTTTCACCATTCTCGCTCGAAAATGGTATCTTTACTACTTAAGAACAGTGAGCAAAATCCATATTTGATAATTAAATCTTCTACATACCTATAGAAAATGAAAATGAATAAATTATAAATCTAGATCGTAAGGAGCGCTTGTGTTGTGGGTAGGTACTTAAAAAGTTACTTAACTGCCTTTTCTACTTACAATTACATAACAAAGAAATTTTATTTATAACAAACGGACGGATCACCCGGAACAGATGTTTGCAGATGGCACAAACATTTGTCCCCGAGACGGGAAACGAACCCACAACCCCCTGCGTTGCCCACGGAGCTTTATCTGCTGTACCTCAGAAGTCGTCGATCATTCTAAATTCGAATAATAATAAAAAGTGTTATCTAGTACCAGTAACACAAGCTCTGGTTACGTTGAGACTAGATTTATTATTTAGTATTATTATCTAGATTTATTTTGTAGATATGAAGAAGAGTTAACGGACGAAAATTGATTTGGCTCACTGTTTTTGAGTAGTCTCCATTTCGACGGAGAGTGGTGGAAAATGATGTATAGTATACATACTTATACATTTTTAGTTATAATAGCGCCTATAAACAAATACGAGCTATTTCTCACTCAATTATTATATAAATAATTCATAGTTTATATTCAATTTCCGAATACTCTTGAAGTGGATATGTTTTTAACAAACATGGCACACGAGGTTTTCATAAAAAAAAATACACCAGAGTTGCTCAAACGTTGCATGATAAAATGTAAAAAGAAAATAAGTATTTCAAATTTAAACATGTCTTGAAAACTACTGGTCACAGTTACTACAATATTTTATGAGGTGATCATAAAAGCTCATCATATCAGCCCATACACGTCCGCTGCCGCCTCCATCCATCGACTCCCTGCGACCGCTACGATGTCGTCGGTCCATCCACTCGATGGACTTTCATGTAGATTTTGCCATAATCACCACGCTTGGCAGGCGTATTGGTGATCGCAGTGTTGATGTTGAAAAATACTCAGAAAGAAGCTGCTACCCTTCCTCTGGTCGGTTCCCTTAGTCGGCTCTTACGACATGCACGTGTTGAGTTGGAGGGGTCGATATTCGCACGCCGCGACCCCACGGCCAACGGCCATAAGAACTAATATTCTTTAATACATTCCAAAAATAAAACCTATGAAATCATTAAAATTGTGGACATGATGCCCAAAAATGTGAACAAATGTACGAATTTCTCCAAGTATAAAAAAAAATTATATCTCGCAAACGGGTCAAGATTTTTGTTTGATTTTGGCCCTGTCCCCGCGCAATCACCTTTCAGGTTATCTACTCACTATGGGACAACCTGTATAATTTTCATAACCTGTATTATGATCCCGAGATGGTCCATTATTTTTTTGTCCCGGGACTAATATTTGTCCCGCAAAACTTAAAAACAGGGTAATAATAACGGAATTCGAAGTCGGTTTATTGTTTAAAAAACAAATTATTATTATTAGAAAGAATCAACCACTCCAAAACCATGTTCGAAGTCTCCAACGCACCCCGTGGATGTCGTAAGAGCTGATTAAGGTGCTATATCAAAAACACAGAAATTTTCGGAAACGAATATGTACATCCTTGACTCACGAAAGTTAGCGATTGGCTGCTACGAGAGTGATGAAAAAGTGACAGCGCTATTTTTATAGGGCCGTAGAATGGCATCAAGATACTAGGTAAAAGCGACGTAAGCGACAAATAATAAAAAATGTTTTATTCCAAATCTACGAAATAATTTGAAATTTTAATCTATAATTTGTTTAGATATTTAAATTTTCCACCTTATTGACCATAATTTAACTGTTAAAAGTACCTAAAATTAGAAATACATCGAAAAAAGGTATAATCGAATATCTTTGAAAAATAATTCCATTGATAAAAAATTCACCAATAATGTTTCCGCTCAATAATTAATTTAAAAAAAAACCTACAAATGTTTAATTCTCGTATTGGATAAACTGAACTCCACCCACTGTATTTTTTAATTTTTTACATAGCACCTTAAGGTAACCTACCTGAGAAAAGGCAGCAGATTCGGTCTATGTATTTTTAACGCCTACACTGCTGTCTATATACAATCATTGTATATAGACAGCAATCACAACTGTAAATATACAATCATTGCTCACGGCTTATTACGGGACAGTACAACCTATACTTAGATTTGGGATAGTATTTTGGGCTACCGACCAGGATATTATATTTAAAGCGCAAAAACTAACTCACTCCCGAAAAATATCCATGTTCGGCATACCTATGACTGACAGTTCATCATCATCATCATCAGCCCATACACGTCCACAGCTGGACATAAGCCTCCCCCACACGACGCCACAAATAGCGGTCCTGAGCCGCCTCCATCCATCGACTCCCTGCGACCGCTATGATGTCGTCGGTCCATCGAGTGGATGGTCTCCCATGTAGGGGGGGATTTGCCATAATCACCACGCTTGGCAGGCGGATTGGTGATCACAGTGTTGGTGTTTAAACATACTCAGACGGAAGCTGCTGCCCTTCCTCTGGTAGGTTCCCTTAGTCGGCTCTTACGACATTCACGGGTTGAGTTGGAGGGTTCGATATTCGTACGCCGCGGCCCCACGGCCCACTGCGAGTGACAGTTGCAAAACATTATTTACTAAGCATTCTTTCTCTTCCGTCCCTGTACATTTTCGAAGTTGCATTATTTGTAAAAAAAACCATCATCTGTTTGTAAGAGTGGCTGACGTTGCAGCACGTAACAGACGAGATAACAACAGACTCTGTATGCCTAGTTGCAAAACTGCACTGGTATAAAAAAGCATAGTCTGGATGGCACCTAAAATTTACAATAAGATACCGAAGTCCTTTTTGAATCTTAGTGAGATTATGTTTAAATCTAAATTAAAACAATTGTTAATAATGTTATTTCGTTCATTCGTCCTTCTATATTTGAAAACATATGTAGTATACGTGTTAGGTATCGCCAATCTACCACTAAAGTTGAAAGCAGAATATCTGCAATAATTTTTATGTGCGGGTACTCCTCCGTCCGGCTGCTTGCATTGATTGTCATTCGCGTTTTAGTGCGTCGCCGATCGCCACGTTTATTCGTAAAAACTTCACAATAAGTGCGTAGCAAGGCTAAAACGTCGTCGCAGTGATGAGAACGATGAGAACAGTGACTATTTTACACCGGAAAATGAAAAAATAGGAGGAAATAGGTACTCGAAAAAAGACGTCACAGTATTTGTTCACAAAGTAGCAGCTCACCGGTGATTATTTCACCTCTCTGCCACCTGAACATGAAGGTAGGATGGCACCTAAGTACACTTCATCAGAAACTCTTTTCTACATTTCACAACAATGTTTAAGAAGCGTGATCATCGCAGAAGCGTCAGCATCTCTTGGAGATGTTTCCTTCATATAACTGAGTACATTTGAAAGGAACGGTACCTTCCTTATTCTTTTATGAGAAAATTAGATCATGGTACGTACATACACCTATCTAATAAATTAATAAAACATTTTTTGTTACAACATTTCTAATAAAACAATACAATACAAAAATTATTTATGGTACACCAGAAAAACACCATTACATACAGAGAGATATTACATAGTACAAGTACAATGGGCGGCTTTATCGCTTAGAAGTGATCTCTTCCAGGCAACCTAATGCAAAATTGCTCAGGAACCGTGATGTGGTCATCTTCAGATTATAGTAGGTACATACACCTACCTAGTACCAGAATGCTCAGGAACCGTGATTTGTTCATCTCAAGGGGATGTTTCCTTCACATTATAACGATTGTGTACATTTGAAAGGAATGTTACCTTCGTTTTTATGACAAAATTAGGTAAGTCACTTTATATGAATAATTTATGTACATAGTTGTATGAACTTCCGCCTGAGAAATATTTGTACCTCATCATCATCAATCATCATATCAGCCAATCGACGTCCACTGCTGGACATAGGCCTCCCCTAAGGATCTCCACAATGACCGATTTTGCGCTGCCCGCATCCAGCGATTTCCCGCGACCTTCACTAGGTCGTCGGTCCATCGCGTGGGGGGTCTACCTACACCGCGCTTTCCGGTACGTGGTCGCCACTCAAGAGCCTTGCGGCCCCAGCGGCCGTCGGTCCTACGAGCTATGTGCCCTGCCCACTGCCACTTGAGTTTCGTAACTCTGAGAGCTATGTCGGTTACCTTGATTCTTCTGCGGATCTCCTCATTTCTGATTCGATCTCGCAGAGAGACTCCGAGCATAGCCCTCTCCATTGCTCTCTGTGTGACCTTGAGCTTTCTGACGAGGCCCATAGTGAAGGACCATGTTTCAGTGCCATATGTCATCACTGGCAATACACACTGGTTGAAGACTTTCGTCTTGAGACACTGCGGTAAGTGGGACGAAAAGACACCACGTAGCTTCCCAAACGCTGCCCATCCGAGCTGGATTCGGCGGTTGACCTCCTTCTCGAAGTTGGACTTTCCTAGTTGGATGGATTGTCCTAGGTAGACATAATGGTCGACAACTTCGAGGGTGTTGCCTCCGAATAATACGGGAGTTGGTACTGCATGGACATTTGACATGATTTTCGTCTTGTCCATGTTCATTCTAAGACCAACTCTTTCGGAGGCTCTACCGAGGTCACCGAGCATTGTACTAAGGCCCTCCATGGTCTCAGCCATGACTACGATGTCGTCTGCAAAGCGAAGGTGAGTGATGTACTCGCCGTTGATGTTGATGCCTAACCCTTTCCAATCCAGAACCTTGAACACATCCTCCAGCGTAGCGGTGAACAGTTTCGGAGAGATGACGTCTCCCTGTCTCACTCCTCGCTGTAGTGGAATAGGTTTTGAATTCTGGTCCTGTAATCGGACTGACATAGTGGCGTTTTCGTACAAGCACTTCAGCACTTCGATGTATTGATAGTCAACTTGGCACCTCTGGAGGGACTGTAATACAGCCCAAGTCTCGACCGAATCGAAGGCTTTCTCATAGTCCACAAACGCTATACACAGGGGCATGTTATACTCTTCAGTCTTCTCTATAACCTGCCTTAGCGAATGTATGTGGTCTATGGTACTAAAGCCTTTCCGAAAACCGGCTTGTTCGGGGGGCTGAAAGTCGTCAAACCTGCGCGCAAGGCGGTTAGTGATGACCCTGGAGAACAGCTTATAAACATGGCTCAGAAGCGAAATGGGCCTATAGTTCTTCAGTAGGGTGTTATCACCCTTCTTGAAGAACTACCACTTCGCTTCCGTTCCATGCTTGTGGCGTTTTTCCCTCGAGGATGACGGAATTGAACAGCTTTTGAAGGGCCTTAAGGATCGGTTGTCCACCCGCCTTCAGAAGCTCAGAGGTGATTCCGTCCTCCCCCGGTGACTTGTTGTTCTTGAGCTGTTTAAGGGCCATACTAATTTCGTACAGGCTGACGTCCGGGATATCATCGGTGTAATGCCGGGTAAGTCTAGCACTTGGGTCTTTTGCTGAACTAGGGACGGGTTTTTGCACCGACGTGTACAGCTGTCCATAGAACCTCTCTACCTCCCTCAAAAGCTCGGGTTTCGACGAGATGATCCTGCCGTCATTGGTCTTCAGTCTCATCAGTTGGCTTTGCCCAATCGACAGATCCCTCGCGAACACTTTAGAGCCTTTGTTCCGCTCAATAGCCTCCTTAATACGGTTGGTGTTGTATTGGCGTAGGTCGCGTTTCAGTGATTTTGAGATTTGTCTATTGAGCCGCCGGTATTCTGACGCACCCGCTGAAGACTGCAAGTTTAGTTCCCGTCTGTCCTCCATGAGCTTGAGGGTATGGTCAGAGAGTTTCTTAGTTCTATTTATACGTTGGGCCTTATAGAACTTAGACCCTGTCGTAAGGAGAGCCTTTGAGAGTTTGTACCTATAGGAAAATTACCCATAACACTACGAAACCTCAAAGGTTAACATAAAATTTTGGAAAAAATGTCGTGGTCATCTAATAGGGATTTTCTCTTCGTTGAAAAATATGTACTTACCTACTTACATTCCACTTAAACCTGATAAGGTTTATGCGTTGCACAATATCATGGCCATCTGTTAAGGATTTTAATAATATCCCAAAAATTTACGACTCCGGCGGAACTTGAACCCGCGACCCTCCTCTGAATACGAGGATGCGCTAACCAACTGCGCAATTTTTGGAATATTATTAAAATTCTTTAAAATTACCCAAAGTGCGGGCATAAGCACTATAATAACAAAAACCTTACAGATCTGTTAAGGATGCTTTCTTTTGTGCTTTTAAAATTATATACTAAGTATATGATTATTATGGTATACCTATTACAGTAAGCAGGTGCCCATATTGCAGAAAAGACTAAAATATTTTAAATCTATTATTGAAACACCATAAAAGAATAAAAAGATGGATACCTATGATAATCGAGCTGTGCGCTGGACACATTGCTAGTGTAAAAATAATGAAAACTACTGGACATACATACATTGAGAAGAAACTGCACGCGCCGCATAAATAGATTATGAGATTACAAACACAAGCTAGCCAAGTCTTTAAATCAGAGGCCCCCGGTCCCTGCAGCCAGGCACGCCGGAGCAGAGGTGATACCAGCCGCCACGTACCTCAACAGCTGCATCAGCAGCCGCCTAGACGGCTACTACCGCCCGCGCTGGCACTGGCAGCCGCCCGGCGCTTGCGCGTCGGTCGCTAGACCCACTAAGCTCCGCTGGACATCTGTCCAATTTTTACGATGAATGGAAATTCATTACTAATGAAATGAATGATCCTCTGATATTATCGTGGTCAAGAGTTGGTCTTCACGAACACTGTTTCCAAAATTATGGACCAAATAGTCCAATAATTAAAATAAATAATAAAATAAAATAAAAATTATGTTTATTGGAACTATAAACAAAGGTACATGAAATTTGGTGAAAACGAAAATACGCGCAATAGTTATGCAACTGTGTCGCGAGTATTTACGCCCTCCTCCGATTGCAAGGTAGAGTTCCTTAAATTACTATTTAAAACATGCCGAAAAATTAAGAATTTGTGTAAAAGTTATACAATGGAAAAAACAAATTGTTTATAAGGGATGGTTGACGACAAAGAACTTTACTAATGTATGTATAATATGTAATAACATTTGAGAAAATATATGGGCAGTAGATAATCAACTTTTGAGATCTATTATTTACCTAGTTAATATACAAATATACTCCATGAGTTAGGTAGGTGTAGGAAAATGAATGAAAGTAGGGCAACTAGGGTATGTTTGTGGATCAAGGAATTGACTGAGGGGGATAGGGATGGTTAGGAATTGCGGCACATGAGAGATTCGGTAGATTCGTATGTAAGAGATAAAAGCCATTGACGGCAGACCAACTTAAATTTGTAACGGGGTAGTGGGTAAATATTGATTTGTTTGTTGACTTTATTGTAGAGCAACGAGCTAATGCAATAATAGTGACGACTGGCCATTTCAGTACGCCTCTTTTCGATAGTGCAGACCTTGTCCGATCTGCGTTTGGAGGTTGTTAGGTTTGGATTGTAGTGTAATTGACCGTGCTTGCGAAATAGTGTTTGGAAGATGAATAGTTGACGGACTGTGTGAATTTGGCAGAGCGAGTAGAGTTCCGTTGTAGGAAACCAGGTTGGTCTATTTATCATAACTTTCAGGACAGCCCGCTGAGCTCGTTCTAATCTTAGTAAACGTGTTTTTACGCAGCCTCCCCAGGAAGTGATGCAGTATGATAATATCGATTGGGCTAGAGCAAAGTAGATGGTTTTAAGAAGGTCAATCGGTAAGATGGAGCGAAGATTTTTGAAAACAAATATAAGCTTACGACTTCGGGAGACGATGGTTTCAATTTGTTGGTTCCAGGATAAGTTACTGTCAATCATGACACCGAGGTACTTTAGGCATGAACTTTGTTCAATGGATAAACAGTTGCAAGAGTCTGTTTCAAGAACCGATGAGCAAATATGGGCACGAATAGAGAAAGTTGACTGAGGTAGAGTGACTGAGTTGGGTGAAAAAGGAATGAATTTTGTTTTGGCTAAGTTAAGGGTAAGTAGGTTAGAACGAAGCCAAAACATTACAGTTCTAAGGGCGTTTTCAGCATGGTTACTCACTTCATGCCAAGACTGACCGTGGATAAGCAGAGCAGTGTCATCCGCATAAGTAATGATTTTGCAATGAGAGAGACTGAGGCTACATAATTCATTTATATATATTAGAAACAGGGTAGGTCCAAGGACACTACCTTGCGGAACACCGAAAGAGATAGACTCTTCTTTACTTCTGAGATTTTCATATACTACAGATTGTGAGCGATTGGACAGGTAGCTTCGAAACATACTGAGAGCAATGCCTCTGATACCAATGTGTTCGAGTTTGTTGAGCAAAAGAGAAACCGAGACAGTATCAAATGCCTTACTGAGATCCAGGAAGATTCCTAGAGTCTTTTTTTTAGAGTCAATATTCCTCGTAATAGATTCTGTTAGTTCTAATACTGGATCCTCTGTAGATCTTCCACTCCTAAACCCAAATTGGTGTGATGAGATGATATCATTTTTGTTTAGAAAACTAATCAAGCGATTATTAATAACATTTTCAAAAATTTTGGAAAAATTGAAAGAACTGAAATTGGACGATAGTTTGACACATTTTTCTTGTCTCCATTTTTGAAGATAGGGTGGACTAGAGCCTTTTTGAAAGAGCTAGGAAAGGTACCCACGGAAATCGCTAGATTGAATATGTGATGTAGGACTGGGATTAATACATGTCTCGCTGACTTTACTAGTAGAGTTGAAATACCATCCCAGCCAGTTGCACTCTTGTCTTTTAAACTCAAAATGATGTTGTTGATTTCGGTCTTATTGACGTCGTAAAAGACTATCGAGTACGAGAAGGGCTTGTTGGAGTTTACAAATGAGGCGATGGAGACGGCAGATTCTGAGTTGGCCGATATTGATGGAGGTTGAATTTCGGAGGCAAGCTTTTTGCCTATATTTGCAAAGTAAGAGTTAACTTTATCGAGAGACAGGGCAGGCGAGTCATATAGACTAAGAAGGTGAGAGGAATTATCTTTTTTATTATTGAGACTAGCAAATTGTTTGATGAGATTCCAGGTCTTTTTTGGGTCATTTTTAGCTTTTTGAATTTCTTTTTGGTTGTATTCAAGTTTAAGTTTTATTAAAAGGTTTTTACAATAATTGCGGTAACGATGATAGATTAATTTATGTATTTAATTATTGGGATTCTTTTTAAATTTGCGGTGTAGTTTATCTCTGTGTCTGATGCATTTAAGAACACCGGGAGTTACCCATGGCTTTATGATGCGTTTACGACTGGATATAGAAACATAGTTACTGTGTTTTTCAGCCAAGGATGAGATGAGTTCAATCAAGTTCACAGTGGCTATTTCGGGATCACAGCAGTCGTAAGTACTGGAGAGGAGGAGATTAACCAGATATTATTTAAAACTATGAGACCGTTGCTAGTCTTCTTGAGAGCGGAACCATTTCTCATTTCGAACCCTGTCAGGAACAGTTATTCGTCATCCTTATTAGTTATTTTCTTACTAAGAAACAAAAAACCTTATTGTAAAACAGATTCCAACCAAAATTATTAAAATAGCGTTCCGAGAACAATATTAAAATAAATCAAAAATGGCTTCCTGCATAGCTATTCTAACTCGATCGAAAAGATCATGTCTCGGAAATGGCTGAAGACACACGTTTACGAATGCCCTACCGAGCGAGGTCAAAAACGCGATTCATACTCGCTCTCGGTGGCTACACGAACAAGGAAACACTTTACGGGGCATGCTTTAAAAATGGTAGAAAATGTACACCATGGTAGAAATTAAAACGTGGGAATTAGTAAGAAAACTATAGCTAGAAATTAATTTTGTAATTATTTTTCAACTATTTAGTCATTAGTTGATGAAATAAAACCTTTATGAGATTATTTGGGAAACTTGAAATAAAGTGTATTAATAAAAGCGCAACCTTACTTCGTAAACCTAACTCAACGTTAGCTTATTTATCTGTGGGGCAACCTAAGTGTGGTGGCTAGTGTTGCAACCTTAGCCATTTACAAGATAGATCTAGCCTTTTTACAAAATGAACCGGTTTGACATTTTTGACATTGAAACATACTAAATACATACTTACAAAACCTATCTTACCACGCTTATTAATTAGATTGAAAAATTTTGCTTGTCTTGTGGTAGAACATTTTCATAATTCTGTTTAATTAAAATTTTCACTAATAACTTTAAATTTTTTTCGCGTAGGAAGCGTTTCCTCCCTTAGAGATTGACTGCGGAAGATTTTATCAATTAAATTTTTTATTATTTCAATATCAACGTCGTATGACAGTATAAAAACATACCTTTGATCTCGCGGTAAATGTCAACAAGTGACGCGGTACCGTGAAATTTCCATTGGAATCACGTGCACACAAAACCTATAGGGTATTTCCCGTTGACATAGGTCAACGTCATATCATAAAATTTTGCAAAGCAATGTCATATAGCACAAATAAAGGAAAAAATCCAAAAACCGTAAATTTATAGTTTATTCATATGATAAATAATATTTGATTCTCACCATGGACCGATAACCTATAAAGCACTTTCCGTAAATCTAGAATCATGAAATTTGGCAAGAAGCAAGGCCTCATAGCACAATTAAAGGAAAAAATCCAAAAAATGTAAATAAAGAGTGAATTCACAAAAAATAAATATTTTTGGTTTTTACTGGCGGCCAAAACCTATAAGCATCACGTTGACGAATAGTTGAAGAATCATGAAATTTGGAAGTCACAAGGTTTTATAATTATTATTATTATGGAACCCTCGGTGCACAAGTTCAACTCGCACTTAGATAGATAGATAGATGGTTAATTTGGTTCACAAATATAGACAGCAAAAACAAAAAAATAAACATAGACATTGTAGAAGGTAGGTATGAGTAAAATATACTTGTAAAACACAAACAATTTAAAAAAGAAGAAAGAAACATCAAATATTACAAAAGTACACTCAAGCATAAAAACTAAAATTTAAACTTAAGGTCAATAGGTACGACAGTGCTGCCGAGGTGAGCCAAAATGGATCAGTTAGATCAGTATGCTATTTTGCACCAGGGTACAAAACAGCGCTGGTTTTCAGACTGACCCAGTCCAGGTGACACGACGTTCACTTGACGTTTTTATTTTAATAGAAGATGTATATTCTGAAGGCGGATATTATTTATTTTAATTATTTGTGTCGTTTTCGACTAATTTGAGGGCATAGATAACAAATAATGCTGTTTTTACTAATCCAAGATGGTGGATAATTTTTATTTAAAATAAGAGTATCGTTTTCAACTAACTCGAAGGCGTGGATAACGAATATGCGGTGTTTTTTCAAATCCAAGGTGGCTATATCGTTTTTTATGATGATATTGTTTTTGACTAATTCGAGGGTGTCGGTGTAGGTCTAGATTAGATCTCGAATTAGTCAAGAAAAAGTCAGGCATCTTGGAATAAAAAAAATACCACTTATTGGTAATATACACCCTCGAATTAGTCGAAAACGGGAGTAACATATGAAAAAAAAACATTATCTTGAATTTGAGAAATACCCAATTTTAAGTAATGAACATCCTCGAGGCAGTTGAAAACGATATATTTGTTAGAAAATAATTATTATAAAAAATGGAATAAAGAACGTTAGCTATATTGGATTTAAAAACTTATATTTTCTTTTTCTCCCTTGAGTGAGGCAAAAATCCTAAGATTGAAAACAAGGTTAATCGTATGGATGGAAATATTTTCCTTGTAGCAAAAGTATTCATTGTCTTATTTAGCCCTTTCTAGTCCTACTTGTAAAAACTGAGTTCGTCTTTTCTAACCCTTTTGAGGCCCGCTAGCCCCTTTTCGGAAAACCAAGGTGGCAGCACCACGCCGCCGTCACAACAAAACAATAACAAATGAACCAATTCGAAATACAAACAATTTTCGTTTATTCTCCTTGCATTGCACAATTTTATAAGTGCAGTGAAGTGAATAAATGATCCACTAGTCTCGCAATAATAATTATGCAAGAAATAAACAAAGTAAGTGCCTTTTTTAGACCAGCCTAAATTTTAATTTCACTTCACATGTTGTAATCAATATAATACAAATTTTCAGGGTAATAGAGTGAAAGTTTCACCTGATCAGAGAATTATAATGCTCAACTTCGTGAAGGCTCACGTGGACTACGCCCGCGGTCGAGTAACGGGCCCCGATGCCGCTCGACAATGCAAAAAAAAAATGTGAAGTAATGGTCCGAATGCTGAACGCCTGTGGTTCAGGAACAACTAAGACCCCAAAGAAATTGCTGAAAGTAAGAATCATAACTAATTATTGTTATTGTTCATTTATGTACATGTAGTAAATATCTATTTACATACTATTTACAGTGCTGGCAAGATTGGCGCTGTGACACAAAGGTCAAGGCACTAAAGAGAGAGAAATTTATGAGTGGAACTGGTGGAGGTCCGTTCCCCCCACCACTCTCGGAGCTGGAAGAATCCTTAATGGAATTAAATCCATATCAATACCAGTCGGAAGCGTCCCCAAGACACAGACTGTATTGCCTCGCTGTATGGCAATGTTAATGCGCTGCGCCAGATACTCACCAGCTGTCGGATCACACGTCGCTTCGACCAGGCACTCAGATAATTTTTTGAAAACCCATTGCCTCGGTACCACATGGACCTAGGGTCTCGACTCTAAGGGGTTCTGTAGAGACCTGCATATTTGCGCCTCTTGAGATCCTCGGCCAAAACAATTATATTTTAAGTAGTAATTAGTATTAAGCCAAGATTGTGATTGTTGTGGTTCATTGTGTAAGTATATTCAAAACATGGTATTTATTTAAACATTGATGTTACAGATTTATTACTAGACTTTATTAGTGTAACTAGTTGTAGCAATTTGTAATTATGAGGTGATCTCATTAAGACTTGATATAACTTAAAGATATTACAATTATCTAAAAATAAAAATAGCTCTTTATTTTCTAGTATTTTATTAGTAAATATCATACGTTACAAAGTGTTCATAAATAATTTATGTAAAGAATTAAATTTAGATACAAGATATCTCAACTATCTTAAGCAATATTGTGATTATTATGGCTATCAATAAATATACAATACAAAACTCTTTATTGTACACCACAAAGACAAATAAAACACATAGACATTAACATAAACAAGTAGAATAGGTGGCCTTATCGCTTAGAAGCGATTTCTTCCAGGCAATATACCTACATTTTTACTGTGTTATCTATTCCATTAGTAGGTTGTATTGCAGGGAAACTAGTAGTAGTGGTTCATTGACTGTTTTCTTTAAACAGTGACCCATTTAAACTAGTGGGTTTCCTCGTTATTACGCCATTAGACACTTCCACCTCCGAGTCTACATCTAAGGTGCATCTCTCGCAACTCCATTCAGACCGGCCAATGAAGGCAAGCAAGAGGTGGGGATCTAGTTCTCTTAATACCCAGCAGCAGCATCTTCATATTTCCCAGCACGCAGGGCAATGTCAGATTTCTGTAGTTTCTGAAAAAAGTTAAGTGCTTTTAATTTGTTATGTAGGTGGTTCATTTGTTCTAATTAGTGATTAGGTTGTATAGTGATCTCATTATTCAAGTATTAGGTATTATTAAATCTATCTAATCCTGAAAAAGTTAAATGTTTAAAAATAATAGTGTGACTAGATATTATGTAGGTTTAAGAAAAGGTACCAGCAGTGGTAATTAGGTAATATTTCATACAATGCAACTCAAATAAATAGCTACTTTTGGATTGTGTTTTCTATCGCATTAGTATCGAAGGGAAACCTTATCCACCTGCACAGTACTGACTGCCTGTTCAATGCATCTGTTGTATCATTAATGGCCCTGCAGACCGATGACTGACTCAGGCAGAAAGCGTACTCCCTCCCATCCGACTTTTGGTAACTGCCTTGTGCGCAAAAGTGGAGGGCAGACAAAAACTACAAAGCAATATGTACATAAAGTCACAAATAGGTACCTATAGGTTACATAAAGGTAAGTATTCAATTGTTTGTAATGCTTACTTTTAGCTCCACTGGTACCGCATTAAAAAGCTTCGTCCAAGGCTAATACGCACGCAGGTCGTTTATCAAATTCAGAGCCATGTCGGGAGAGTCTGTATATCCCCCGAAAGTTTGGATCTATAAAAGGATTTGTCAAATCCCGCAGAGTCAGGCACCGACGGAGTGTGCTTATCCTGTGTCTTGCTCCATCACGCCGGTTTTGGTGTTGTAAAACGAGAATTATGCTCCATCTAAAATTGTTTTGTTTACTATGCACATAACCTCAATATAACACAAAAAAATGCAAAGAAAGATTTTTGGGGGCATAAAAGTGCTAAAATCATCTGCATTCACTAATTACTTCACGAAGAATACGGAGGTTTTCTCCAAATCATGATAATTTGTTAGAAATTGTACCTCGGATTAGATTCCATCAAGCAACTACCACTTTAAATAATTCCGTGAAAAGTTGGGTCGATTTCGACCAAAATTTCCGTGCTCGGACGCTCTGAATAGCCTATTTCAAAATCCGTCTCGGAAAATAGCGGTTTCCGAGTAAAATCAATTTCGAACACGAAATCGAGCCACTCTGAATTGCCCTGCTGCATAGCTATTCAAACTCGATCGAAAAGATCACGTCTCGGAAATGGCTGAAGACACACGTTTACGAATGCCCTACCGAGCGAGGTCAAAAACGCGATTCATACTCGCTCTCGGTGGCTACACGAACAAGGAAACACTTTACGGGGCATGCTTTAAAAATGGTAGAAAATGTACACCATGGTAGAAATTAAAACGTTGGAATTAGTAAGAAAACTATAGCTAGAAATTAATTTTGTAATTATTTTTCAACTATTTAGTCATTAGTTGATGAAATAAAACCTTTATGAGATTATTTGGGAAACTTGAAATAAAGTGTATTAATAAAAGCGCAACCTTACTTCGTAAACCTAACTCAACGTTAGCTTTTTTATCTGTGGGGCAACCTAAGTGTGGTGGCTAGTGTTGCAACCTTAGCCATTTACAAGATAGATCTAGCCTTTTTACAAAATGAACCGGTTTGACATTTTTGACATTGAAACATACTAAATACATACTTACAAAACCTATCTTACCACGCTTATTAATTAGATTGAAAAATTTTGCTCGTCTTGTGGTAGAACATTTTCATAATTCTGTTTAATTCAAATTTTCACTAATAACTTAAAATTGTTTTCGCGTAGGAAGCGTTTCCTCCCTTAGAGATTGACTGCGGAGGATTTTATCAATTAATTTTTTTATTATTTCAATATCAACGTCGTATGACAGTATAAAAACATACCTTTGATCTCGCGGTAAATGTCAACAAGTGACGCGGTACCGTGAAATTTCCATTGGAATCACGTGCACACAAAACCTATAGGGTATTTCCCGTTGACATAGGTCAACGTCATATCATAAAATTTTGCAAAGCAATGTCATATAGCACAAATAAAGGAAAAAATCCAAAAACCGTAAATTTATAGTTTATTCATATGATAAATAATATTTGATTCTCACCATGGACCGATAACCTATAAAGCACTTCCCGTAAATCTAGAATCATGAAATTTGGCAAGAAGCAAGGCCTTATAGCACAATTAAAGGAAAAAATCCAAAAAATGTAAATAAATAGTGAATTCACAAAAAATAAATATTTTTGGTTTTTACTGGCGGGCAAAACCTATAAGCATCCCGTTGACGAATAGTTGAAGAATCATGAAATTTGGAAGTCACAAGGTTTTATAATTATTATTATTATGGAACCCTCGGTGCACAAGTTCAACTCGCACTTAGATAGATAGATAGATGGTTAATTTGGTTCACAAATATAGACAGCAAAAACAAAAAAATAAACATAGACATTGTAGAAGGTAGGTATCAGTAAAATATACTTGTAAAACACACAAACAATTTAAAAAAGAAGAAAGAAACATCAAATATTACAAAAGTACACTCAAGCATAAAAACTAAAATTTAAACTTAAGGTCAATAGGTACGACAGTGCTGCCGAGGTGAGCTAAAATGGATCAGTTAGATCAGTATGCTATTTTGCACCAGGGTACAAAACAGCGCTGGTTTTCAGACTGACCCAGTTCAGGTGACACGACGTTCACTTGACGTTTTTATTTTAATAGAAGATGTATATTCTGAAGGCGGATATTATTTATTTTAATTATTTGTGTCGTTTTCGACTAATTTGAGGGCATAGATAACAAATAATGCTGTTTTTACTAATCCAAGATGGTGGATAATTTTTATTTAAAATAAGAGTATCGTTTTCAACTAACTCGAAAACGTGGATAACGAATATGCGGTGTTTTTTCAAATCCACGGTGGCTATATCGTTTTTTGTGATGATATTGTTTTTGACTAATTCGAGGGTGTCGGTGTAGGTCTAGATTAGGTCTCGAATTAGTCAAGAAAAAGTCAGGCATCTTGGAATAAAAAAAATACCACTTATTGGTAATATACACCCTCGAATTAGTCGAAAACGGGAGTAACATATGAAAAAAAACATTATCTTGAATTTGAGAAATACCCAATTTTAAGTAATGAACATCCTCGAGGCGGTTGAAAACGATATATTTGTTACAAAATAATTATTATAAAAAATGGAATAAAGAACGTTAGCTATATTGGATTTAAAAACTTATATTTTCTTTTTCTCCCTTGAGTGAGGCAAAAATCCTAAGATTGAAAACAAGGTTAATCGTATGGATGGAAATATTTTCCTTGTAGCAAAAGTATTTATTGTCTTATTTAGCCCTTTCTAGTCCTACTTGTAAAAACTGAGTTCGTCTTTTCTAACCCTTTTGAGGCCCGCTAGCCCCTTTTCGGAAAACCAAGGTGGCAGCACCACGCCGCCGTCACAACAAAACAATAACAAATGAACCAATTCGAAATACAAACAATTTTCGTTTATTCTCCTTGCATTGCACAATTTTATAAGTGCAGTGAAGTGAATAAATGATCCACTAGTCTCGCAATAATAATTATGCAAGAAATAAACAAAGTAAGTGCCTTTTTTAGATCAGCCTAAATTTTAATTTCACTTCACATGTTGTAATCAATATAATACAAATTTTCAGGGTAATAGAGTGAAAGTTTCACCTGATCAGAGAATTATAATGCTCAACTTCGTGAAGGCTCACGTGGACTATGCCGGCGGTCGAGTAACGGGCCCCGATGCCGCTCGACAACGCAAAAAAAAAATGTGAAGAAATGGTCCGAATGCTGAACGCCTGTGGTTCAGGAACAACTAAGACCCCAAAGAAATTGCTGAAAGTAAGAATCATAACTAATTATTGTTATTGTTCATTTATGTACATGTAGTAAATATCAATTTACATACTATTTACAGTGCTGGCAAGATTGGCGCTGTGACACAAAGGTCAAGGCACTAAAGAGAGAGAAATTTATGAGTGGAACTGGTGGAGGCCCGTGCCCCCCACCACTCTCGGAGCTGGAAGAATCCTTAATGGAATTAAATCCATATCAATACCAGTCGGAAGCGTCCCCAAGACGCAGACTGCATTGCCTCGCTGTATGGCAATGTTAATGTGCTGCGCCAGATACTCACCAGCTGTCGGATCACACGTCGCTTCGACCAGGCACTCAGATAATTTTTTTAAAACCCTTTGCCTCGGTACCCCATGGACCTAGGGTCTCGACTCTAAGGGGTTCTGTAGAGACCTGCATATTTGCGCCTCTTGAGATCCTCGGCCAAAACAATTATATTTTAAGTAGTAATTAGTATTAAGCCAAGATTGTGATTATTGTGGTTCTCTATTGTGTAAGTTTATTCAAAACATGGTATTTATTTAAACATTGATGTTACAGATTTATTACTAGACTTTATTAGTGTAACTAGTTGTAGCAATTTGTAATTATGAGGTGATCTCATTAAGACTTGATATAACTTAAAGATATTACAATTATCTAAAAATAAAAATAGCTCTTTATTTTCTAGTATTTTATTAGTAAATATCATACGTTACAAAGTGTTCATAAATAATTTATGTAAAGAATTAAATTTAGATACAAGATATCTCAACTATCTTAAGCAATATTGTGATTATTATGGCTATCAATAAATATACAATAAAAAACTCTTTATTGTACACCACAAAGACAAATAAAACACATAGACATTAACATAAACAAGTAGAATGGGTGGCCTTATCGCTTAGAAGCTATTTCTTCCAGGCAATATACCTACATTTTTACTGTGTTATCTATTCCATTAGTAGGTTTTATTGCAGGGAAACTAGTAGTAGTGGTTCATTGACTGTTTTCTTTAAACAGTGACCCATTTAAACTAGTGGGTTTCCTCGTTATTACGCCATTAGACACTTCCACCTCCGAGTCTACATCTAAGGTGCATCTCTCGCAACTCCATTCAGACCGGCCAATGAAGGCAAGCAAGAGGTGGGGATCTAGTTCTCTTAATACCCAGCAGCAGCATCTTCATATTTCCCAGCACGCAGGGCAATGTCAGATTTCTGTAGTTTCTGAAAAAAGTTAAGTGCTTTTAATTTGTTATGTAGGTGGTTCATTTGTTCTAATTAGTGATTAGGTTGTATAGTGATCTCATTATTCAAGTATTAGGTATTATTAAATCTATCTAATCCTGAAAAAGTTAAATGTTTAAAAATAATAGTGTGACTAGATATTATGTAGGTTTAAGAAAAGGTACCAGCAGTGGTAATTAGGTAATATTTCATACAATGCAACTCAAATAAATAGCTACTTTTGGATTGTGTTTTCTATCGCATTAGTATCGAAGGGAAACCTTATCCACCTGCACAGTACTGACTGCCTGTTCAATGCATCTGTTGTATCATTAATGGCCCTGCAGACCGAGGACTGACTCAGGCAGAAAGCGTACTCCCTCCCATCCGACTTTTGGTAACTGCCTTGTGCGCAAAAGTGGAGGGCAGACAAAAACTACAAAGCAATATGTACATAAAGTCACAAATAGGTACCTATAGGTTACATAAAGGTAAGTATTCAATTGTTTGTAATGCTTACTTTTAGCTCCACTGGTACCGCATTAAAAAGCTTCGTCCAAGGCTAATACGCACGCAGGTCGTTTATCAAATTCAGAGCCATGTCGGGAGAGTCTGTATATCCCCCGAAAGTTTGGATCTATAAAAGGATTTGTCAAATCCCGCAGAGTCAGGCACCGACGGAGTGTGCTTATCCTGTGTCTTGCTCCATCACGCCGGTTTTGGTGTTGTAAAACGAGAATTATGCTCCATCTAAAATTGTTTTGTTTACTATGCACATAACCTCAATGTAACACAAAAAAATGCAAAGAAAGATTTTTGGGGGCATAAAAGTGCTAAAATCATCTTCATTCACTAATTACTTCACGAAGAATACGGAGGTTTTCTCCAAATCATGATAATTTGTTAGAAATTGTACCTCGGATTAGATTCCATCAAGCAACTACCACTCTAAATAATTCCGTGAAAAGTTGGGTCGATTTCGACCAAAATTTCCGTGCTCGGACGCTCTGAATAGCCTATTTCAAAATCTGTCTCGGAAACTAGCGGTTTCCGAGTAAAATCAATTTCGAACACGAAATCGAGCCACTCTGAATTGCCCTGCTGGTCTGACTGGGTTTTAAAAAACGCATATAATTATTTATAATTATTATTTATTTTCTGGTTTCTATTATCCAGATGTTAGAAAGTACTTACGTTTTAAGTGCTAGAATTCGTTGATAGAATTTTTAGTTCTACCTTTTTTCCAATCCAATACGATTGGATTAAATAATCTACATGTATGGAGAGATTTAAATACCCTAGCTCTGTGTCACACAAACAGCTATGATAGTATTATGTCTTTAAAACTTAACGATTTTTTATTAGGAAGTTAACCTTGTTTGTGGAGAAGGAGACCCAATGATAACGCAGTCAACTTGATCAGGGAAGACACGTCTTGCCTGAAGTTTTTCCTTATGTTAGCAAAAAAAAAAGGTTAGGGGGTGGTATGTGGTCAGGCGACTGTTGGTGTTCAATGGAGTGGTCAATCTCAGAATCAGAAAAATACGTTACGTGGAACTTATAGCAATTTTATAAGACCTGCAGATCTTTGCCGAAAATCCGATGTGACATCTTTATGGCAATAATGGTGTGAAAATATTCGTACTTATTTCTAGTTAGTCGTACTTAGTACTAGTTCCGAAGATAACGAAATACCAAATTCACGGAGAGTTCATCAAGACACTAAATGGGTGTTTAAAAACATGCCTATGACAAACATTTTAAAGCTCCCTGCCGAACACGGCCTGAAATAGTATGAAGAAGTGTCTCATGGATTTTAGATCTAGGAGAATTCACTGTAAATGCCTTGCGGATTGAATATAAATTTTATATATTATTTCTATACATTTTGAAATTATAACGGACAGACTAACTTTGCTAACATATTACGAACAAACCAATATTTATGGTTCTTATCTGGCCCATGCAACCCTGGTTTCCCCTATTTCACGACTTTTCTGTTTTGATACAATACAATCGAGCAATGACGAATTGTAGTCTGTTAGCAACAGTCACCCGGGGCTGACGTTCATTGTGGGCAAGGGGCAAGATAACATGACAGCATTACTAAAAAGAAGCGTGCCACCGTCTTCGCTACATTGCTTCAATGTGTGAAAATTCAATTAAGCCGTATGATGTCGCTATTAAAGCATAAGTATTTTTTTAATAACATGTTTATTGATTTGTACTAATCGTCAACTCCTATGGTTATTTATTTCCTAACAGAACGGTTCTCTGTACAATTCGTTCTGGTCACTCTTTGATCAAGGGTAGGTTCTGATGACCGTATTACTCGGCTATTCAAAGGCTTCTATAGACTTCGCTCAGTCCCAAAATATATATAACTCAATCTGGGATAAATAATTTAATTTAGAAATTTCGTCTGAAAGGTCCCTATTGACAATTTAAAATTGGATATTTAATCATAACATTAGTAACCATACTAGTAACTGCACCTTAGAGTACTTACAGACAATAAATAAAATAAAATTAGACAATGTATTTGCCTACGGCAAGCAAAATAAATTAAACAAACAAGATCTATTTAAAACCTCGCTTCCAGGACCAGCTCAAATATGGATCGGAGATATCCATAATTATCCCATGTTATAAAAATCGCTTAGAAACCTGCCGTGAGCAGGCTCTTCAAGCCTAAATTGAAAGGACGATATCATAACTAAATAAATAGTAACAATGAAGTTAGTCTGTTTACCAGTAACAACATAAGAATTTCATAAATTGGATACAAAAATAACATTATACTCTCAGCTTATTTTATCAGACACGCCGCCACTTTGACCGCGAATAGAGCTGGTCAGCATTGACGGAATAACTTTGTAACACCACCGTGTAAAGCAATTTAAATGGTTTTTCCAGATTTCATCAGGGAGATTTGTCAATAATAAAAATACTGACGTAGATGAAATATTAACTATATTTCTTAGTTATGATTAAGAGGGAAATAACTATTTGTTTTGTTTGGTGATCAATATAATTCATCATGAGTTTTAATATTTCACAACTTTCAAAATCTACATATGTTTGTTTCAAATATAGAAGGACGAATGAACAAAATACAATTAGAGATTAAACTAACCTTTGGTGTAGTTCTATCCAAATTGTATGAGTTCATTCGTCCGAATATATTAACTCCCTCCCAGCCCTAAAACCCCCTGTTTATGTGAAATATTAAGATTTTAGAGGCTTTCAACTAAATGACAATCAATGCAAGCAGCCGGACGGAGGAGTACCCGCACATAAAAATTATTGCAGATATTCTGCTTTCAACTTTAGTGGTCGATTGGCGATACTTAACACGTATACTACATGTTTTCAAATATATTCGGACGAATGAACGAAATACAATTTGGATTGAACTACACCAAAGGTTAGTTTAATCTCTTAGTAAATGCTATTACAATATTAATGACTTTCTAGTTGACGATCTGAAACTTTCACCATTTATATAATTTTATGAACAATTTGCGTAATATAAATATAATTTTAAATATTTGCATGCCTAATTTTAAGGTAGAACATAATTGAAGCGTTTATAATATATTTAAGACCTACAATTGTATAATATACAATATATATTATAATATATATATTAAGTTGAAGCAAATCAATTGATCTTTATATTTACAACCAAGGGATGTGCTCCAAAGTTTTTGGTAGATGGGACGCGGGTCAGTCAACTTTGAGAACCACGTACCTACGCACTAAAATATGTAAATATTGTAACTGGAAATACGAAAATTGCTTGGAATAGGTACTGGCAACTTGCTTAGCAAGTCTTCATATACATATAAACGGCGAATCATTCTCAAAATGTTTTAATAGTTTCGTGTCAGTGGCCAGTGTTGGCGTCCAAGAAGTAGTTTAGGTAGTTACCACAAATAATATAATTATATAGCAGTTACAGGGTGGCATGTGGTAGATGGCACAGTAGGTAATTGCCAAA
Source organism: Eupithecia insigniata (assembly GCA_947859395.1). Classification (NCBI taxonomy): domain Eukaryota; kingdom Metazoa; phylum Arthropoda; class Insecta; order Lepidoptera; family Geometridae; genus Eupithecia; species Eupithecia insigniata. Next base: position 1,005,966 of record OX402009.1, on the reverse strand, counting down.
TGGAGATGTTAAATCTTATATGTTTAGTGTCATTTATTTATCCCTGTGCTGCGGTCATTTATAATTTAAACGGTAAGATTATAATTAAGATTATTTTTCAATTACATAGAAAGAAGTAAGTAAAAGTTATCTCAATAGTTTCAGCAGTGTGGTGTGTTGTGTACCTATTTCTCATAGCCATTTAATTTAACAAAGGGTTGTTATTTACGTTGTTATTTGTATATTATTAAATAATCATATATTTTGATTAAGGTCACAATCACAACATCAGATACTTAGGTAATTAATATGGACATTTTCATTGATCTGTACATATGTACTTGTACTTTATGTACCCACCCACTGATTAGAAAAATACGTTTGCATTGCATCAGAGTCGGAGTACAATCGTATGCCAGCCCTTTTCGGACTGGACGAGTACGAAGCTTGTTTCGAACAACAACGCGGCCCCTACTGCCTCACGACACTCACTCTATTCGACGACAAGCCCAATCAGCTCATCGAACTCATACGCGTAAGTTAAACCATACCTACCTACATAGAGATCATAATCATAACCACAATCTAATATTTGTTCATATTAATTATATGTAAGTATTGTGTAATTGGGCCTCTCGCGATACAGGTCTGACCAGTAAAATGTTTATGTAGGTATTTTAATTGGTAGATAAATAAATTTTGTTTATGTTATACATAAGTTTATAATCTTTTGAATATTCTTTAGGAATATTCGGATTTCGACGTCAAACACTACAACCACAGTCGTCTAGACAGGGGCGTCTGCGTACAACATACTTGCCGGAGCTATCCCGATGCAACAAAAACAGGAGAGGTACAAAGGCGTGCCCTTACGGCATGCCTCAACGAGTCCATCTGGCGGGAGTATGGTGTGCAGGCGAACGTCTCAGTGATTCACTGTGACACCAGCACTGATCAGACTGACGATATAACAGCTCTGGATTGGATTGTCTTGGCTGTTGTCATCACCATCGTCGCGGTGAATGTAGCTGCGACCTGCTATGATTTTTTTATGAGATGGAACTACATTGGAAATGATGGTGGTAAGTTCGTTTGAATGATTGTAGGTACTCTAATCAAAGTAAATAACCTGATGTTTGTTATGTTTCTACATTAATTGTTACGGTAACTGCATTGCAACGTTTTTTGCCTACTTGTTCGTTATATACATAGTTGTTATATTTTTTCAGGCAATCAATATGTTCTCAGTTTTTCAATAATCAAAAATTACGAATGGTTAACCGATACAAAGCAAAAAATTGAAGATTTACAGTTTATTAATTTCGTCAGGTAAGATGAACCTGTGAAGCTAAGTTTGTATTTACTTATCTAGCATCTATGTATTCTGTACAATGGCCTGCTTACATATCTAATTATATAAAATGTTTTAGGGCGCTGCTGAATTTTTTTATGATCTTAGCGCATGTTATGTTGATAATAGCTTCTGGACCGACGCACAATCCTCATGACTTTGAAAAGGTAAGCATCCAAATTCATTCTCCCATTATAACACCTATACAATTGAAAGATGAATTTCACCATTGTCTAGGTAGGTTTTGCCCTCGTTCCTATGATATCAGAGGGGCAAGTCTGGCAAGGCGTGATCGCGGCGTCGACGCCAGGATCACGTCTCGTTACTAAAGTCAGGCCAGACTCACGCTACAGATGTGACTTTTTTCTACTTTTCCCCTTATATAATATATTATATGCAAATAAAGACAAACAATATTTTATTGTAGCTTCGCTACGATGTTAGGCTGGACCCGCGTAGCTTACAAGCATTTCAAAGCACAACATTTTTATGCTTGACAAAAGATTTTCAAAAAAATTGTTAACGAAAAATTGCATCACAATTTACACGAAAACTTTATTGATGGCAATCGATCCTGTTTCTTATACTAATCAACAACTTCTTTAGGACCAATCGAGGTTGAAATACTAAAAATGACAGAAATCGCAAATAAACTATTCCCATATATTTTGTAGGAAATCATCGACCCGCTTCAAAAACCTTGTGAACCTCAAATACTTAAGTTTTTTAAACATAAAAAAACAAAAGACCAAGTTATACGTGGATTTGTAATTGTAAACACATCAAAAATATATCAGGTATCCTGCAGGTATCCCTGAAATTTTGTAGACGTTTTTCATTTTGTTTGCTATTAAAATTCTATTTTTTTCTACTAAATCTTCATAGCTGACGGACAGGTTCGCTACAGGACGTTGTAGGAAAGAAGGCGAACTTAACAATGGGAAAATCTGTCTCCTCTACCTTAATTCCAAATATGTCATAAGGATTTTTTTTTTTGCGCGAATGTTCTTTCTTCACGCGCAATGTCTTTCGAGGAACCTGCTTATTACCCTATGAAGTTCGGCAACAAACTTCTAAATTCAAATTAATTCTTTTTGAATTTTCAGTCCTACGAGCATTGGTTCTATCGAATCATATTTAACGGAATGGTAATCGTTCAAATATTCTTTATGCTGTCGGGCTTGCTGCTGGCACATAACATCCTCATTTACGCCGAGAAGATCAGGTGGTTCCATATCCCCAAGATTATGTTCTTGAGGTATTGTAGGTGAGTGATCTCTTTTTGCAATGACATAATATTAATATTTTGAATGATATGGTTAGGTAAATATTAATGGTGTACGCAGGTTGTCTCCATCCCTGTGCGTGGTGCTCGCATTCTGCGCCACATGGCTGCGTCACACCGGCTCCGGCCCGCTGTGGGGGCTGAAGGCTTCGCGAGCTGTGGTCACGGACTGCCGCAAGTACTGGTGGGCCCATCTGCTGTACATCAACAACTATATGCCGGAGGATAAGTTCTGTCTCTTACAGACATGGTGAGAACACAAGTCGTCATAATATGCAATTGCGGTCATATAATCAAGAACGATTTGAAGTTCCAAAACTTTTTTATCTAAATCATATCATGTGTGTTCTTTCTTAGGAGAAACGATGTAGTTGCCTTTTTTTTATACCACAAAGGTAGCGCAGTAGTAGTCAGGCATGCGGTCCACCTGATGGGAAGTGGTTACCGCAGCCTATGGACACCTGCAACGTCAGGGACGTTACACAGTACCTATTATGTTATGAAATAGTCACATGAATAGAGCAAACGGGATTAGGCATCACTACATATTATATAACAAAGTCCTCCGCCGCATCTATCTGTCGGGTTAGTTTCGCTATGCTCGATTCCTGCTATGCACTGATCATAAAATACCTAACAAAAAGTGCCGCTATGCACGGAATCAGATTCTTGGACTGTAGAAAGGAAAATGCTTATGTTTAAATATCCCAGTCATCTAAAACTACTGTACACATCGTGTTGCTGCTTCTTGATGGAATTGTGTAATAAATTTTTAATAAATACTCTCTTACTAGTTTCACTAAGTATTAATATGACGATGATTGTCGGAAATTCCCCAAGATTATGTTCTTGAGATATATTTCTTGAATTTAGTGTCGGAAAAAATCAAGCCGCGCCTTGGAGCTTTCATCGAAAACGTTGCCAACGTTGTACGTTGCCCCTTTGAGATATAAAGAAACAATTCAAAGTGGGATATTCAAGGATCTTCCTCTTATAAGGAACTACAAATCTTTTAAAGATAGCTTAAACTTACTATACCCATTCTAATTCTTCAAAGAATATTCGCGTCCAATGCGGTACTTGGAAAGCTAAAACGTTTAAATCTAGTCTACATCTAAATTTTATGCGTTTACTGCTCTATTATATAATCAATCATGTTGTGTTTGCATGTTTTGGATCACAATCTAGTCTATGAACCTTACTTATAATTTTTCTATTTAATATTAATGATACGATTGTTTTCTGTTTTGCATATCAATAAATAAATAAATAAACATATTCGAGACATCAAGCTGAACGGAGTTTGATAATCTCGTCCGCATTGACACGTGGACTGGAAAAGTAGATAAGTATCAAATAAATGCGATCCTTATAGGAGTCAGTGTTCGCGCTCCTGAAAGACTAGCATGCGCTAATGTAGTGATGTGATGCGGATTTATTAGTATAATACTCTGTACGTTCGTGCAGGCACGTGGCGACGGACTACCAGCTGCACGTGGTGGGCATGCTGGCATGCCTGTGCGTGGGCGAGCGCTGGCGGCGGCGCGCGCTGGCATGCCTGCTGGCGGCGGGCACGCTGCTGCCGGCGCTGCATGTCTACTGGCAGGACCTGGACGGACTCGTGATCATGTACCCCGAGTAAGCCACTTTCTATTCACAATATTTCCTGCTTTTAAAATTTTATCTTAAATAAATTTCTTTAAGATTCTCTACAGAATTATTGTAGAATTAAATAAAAATGAAGCCGAATCTAAATGTAAGCCTATGCAGTATCATTTATTGAACGGAGTGAGAGAAGAGAACGAAGTTCTCAGTGGTACACGTCTCGTCACGGTTTAATAGCGCTCGGCGAAAGGGGAGGGGGGTTCTGCGCAGGTCTAAAATGGTGTAAAAATCTTAGATCGACTTCTGCGCATCAAGGTCAGCGCTATTAAAATATGACGCGACCTGTAACTCGGGTGATTTGGCTGGATGGAGATATACTTAGTCACTTCGAGCATAACTGTGCAACCGTTATTCCGATTTGCGTGATATTTGTTAAGTGTACAAATGAGACATGTAAATTATGGTGGTAACTTAGTCAGGCCAATTCCGTCGAGGGTTTTTTTTTTGAGACAAGAGGCTCCAACCTTGGGTAAAATCAATCAATTAAATCAAATGTTTGGTCTCGCATAAAAGGTAAACTTGAGTGAATTTCAAAATACAATATTATTTTTCTCAAGAGGCGCAAATATGCAGGTCTCGACAGAGCCTACGCATTTGCTCCCCTTGGAGTCGAGACCCTAGGTCCGTGGGGTACCGAGGCTCTCCGGGTTTTCAAAAAATTATCTGAGCGCCTGGTCGAAGCGACGCGTGACCCGAGAGCTGGTGAGTATCTGGCGCAGCGCATTAGCATTGCCATACAGCGGGGCAATGCAGCCAGCGTCTTGGGTACGCTTCCGACTGGTATTGATATGGACCAGTTGAGCTATCTGTAGATTGTTTGCAACAGTCTGCAGTTAGCTCAATTGTTTCAATTGTAAATACTAGTTTAATTTCTTTATATTATTTGATTGTTATTTTTTTTGTCAATAAAATATTATTTTTTAGCTTGTATTTGTATTTGTATTTGTTTATTATGCAACTAACACGATTTTTACCAAACCAATTACACTAGTTACTTAGTATTAACACATCATCATGCTTATACTTATTAACTTATTATAAAGAACATTTAAAAATACACACGTAATAAATTCATAACAACATTAAAAATTAAAAGCTGGGAAAATAAATTAATTGAAATAATAAATAACATTTAATTATAATATTGAAATGATTGATGCCGATTAAAAATAATAATAACAACAAAACGAGCAAGTATCGTTTCATTCATCACTCTCACAAAATCTCAGGCATACTAACATTAAATACTTCCATTCATCTGCGAAGATATCGCAGTCTGGGTTCTGATCTAGGAGTCTGTTAAGTCCGGCGAGAGTACGAGGCAGTGGAGAGTTGACACGAGCGACGGTTCTACTGAAGGGCACAGAGAATAGTTTGTGGTTTCTGTTGCGGACGTAATTGTCCGGAAGGTAGAGCCGAAACAAAAGGTTATGCAGATCAGGAACGTCGATCATACCACGAAGCACCTTGCACATTGTTGCCGTCTGATCGTACGCTCTTCTGGTCTGGAGGGAATTATACCCGAGACATCCTTGGAGAAACCTAGTTGGATACAAATATGGGTAATACCCAAATTCTCGCTTGTACTGAGACCTGAGAAACGCCTTCTGAACCTTCTCCAGTAACAGTGCGTATGTACTTTCATGTGGATTCCAGACGGAACTACTTGACTCTAGTTTACTCCGCACTAGAGTCCCGTACAGAAGCCGCACAACACTGTCACTGCGAAAGTCTCGAGCATTTCTCATAACAAAGCCAAGTCTTTGAAAGGACTGCTTGGCGACCGTAGTTATGTGGTCGTGAAACGTAAGTTTTCGGTCAAAAGTAACTCCTAAATCCTTGATTACCGTTACTCTAGAGATCGTGTTGCCATGAATTGAGTAGTCAAAGCATAACGGGTTTTTCTTTCGACCGAAAGTTATCATTGAGCACTTGGAAGGGTTAAACCCCATTTTGTTATCAATGCACCATTGACAAACCGCGTTAAGTTCACTTTGAAACGCCTCACAATCTGCTGTGGAACGTACGACAGTGTAGAGCTTTAAGTCGTCAGCGTACAATAGACACTCCGCGTGCTCTACAACGTCCGGTAAGTCATTAATCATTAAAATAAAAAGCAACGGACCCAAGATAGAGCCCTGACTTACCCCTGATCGCGTGTGATAGGGTGCAGACTCATAGATTCCAAGTTTAACATACTGCTGGCGATCGCGCAGATAGTCGGCGAAAAGTCTGAGAAGATCGGGCGCGAAGCCTATGGCGCTTAGTTTGGACAGCAATATGTCGTTATTGACTCTATCAAACGCTTTTTGGATATCGAAGTAGAGCACGTCCACCTGACAGCCAAGATCTAAGTTACTTGAGATATACTCTACAAGCGTCAAAAGATTAGAGCTGACCGACCGCTTATCTCTAAAACCATGCTGGGCACTGCATAAGAAATTCTTGACTTGAGCGTATATGATTTTGTGTAAGGTGTTTTCAAAAATCTTAGCAGGAGAAGACAAGATGGCGATCGGACGATACTCCTCGACAGCAACCTTATTCGAGCTTTTTGGGATCGGTGTTACCCTTGACACCTTCCACTGTGCTGGATACCTACCTGTCCGTAATGCTAAATTAAAAATGTGATACAGTGGAGTCACCCAGCTTCTACTAACTGACTTTATAAGAGCCGGTGGTATGGCGTCTGGCCCTATAGAGCTTTTAGCTTTTAACTTTTTAATTCCATAGAGCACATTTGACGGTGTAAATTGAACAATATTAACATAGTTACTGTTACAGCTTTGGTCACAGAGATTAATATTGTCAGCGTCTAACGCTGGGACATCTGCCAGAAAAATACTTCCAAAGAAACTCGCAAATGCCTCAGCTGCCGCAACACCCGAAAACGACTTTCCCTTATAGGTAACATTAGCATCAAACCCACCCTTAGCTCGCAAACTAGAGATATGCCGCCAGAATTCGCACGGGTTTAAAGCAAGGTTGTTTTCAATATTTCTTAGGTATATTTTATAAGCATTAGATGCGCGCAATTTGAGAGACGCCCTCAATTTCGAAAATAACCTATAGTTCTCCTCAGACTTGGTTTTTTTCCAGTTGGTATGGAGTTTCCCCTTTCGCCTAGTATCCTTTATAATGTCGGGGGTAAACCAAACTGGATAACGCCTTGCACCAGTTTTCTTGCGACTCTTCGTCGGTAAACACTTATCAAAGATTTCATAAATAGTGGCATAGAAAGCCTCTGTGACAGAGGTTATATCGACAGAGAGTAACACTTGATCCCAGGAAGCATTTGAAAGACAGTGGTGCAAAAGCTCAGTATCACAACGTTTAAGGTTCCAGTCTCTAGTTGGATTTATATTACTAGGTTCAATGCAGTCCGAACTACGTGTCATCTCTACCAATACCTCGACATCTAGAGCAGGATGGTATGCATCCATGGGGACTATACCCTCCGTGCTAGAGACTAGCACCTCCTTTATCCCTTCGCTCTCCTTAGCCAGAACAATATCCAGAATACCACCATGAAAGTTCAGAACTACGTTTTTTTCAATAAAATTTGAAAAAGATAAAAAATAACAATAATAATTTTGAATACTTACAGAAGCACTATTTAAATTTATATCCCCTATGATTATCACATATCCCTTTAAATTATTAATAAAACTCTCAGTTTTACAAAACCACCGCATATAGTCTTGATCAGTAGAACTAGGTTTCAAATAGACAACACATACGTGAAAGGCACGACCACCCCAGGTAAAGCTCGCCCACAGGTCCTCGCCGACGTCCGTCTCGAGGTCTAGCCGCCGACGCAGGGAGATGGGCGCGCGCGCGGCCAGCAGCACTCCTGCGCGTGGTGTTCCTCTATCCCGCCGCAAGATGAACCAGTCGCCACATACTAATTCGGAATCTTCCACAGAGCTGTCCAGAAATGATTCTGTTACGGCTACTAAGTTATGATCAAGTAGAGCAACATTGTTACGCCACACGGAGCTTGTATAGTTTATTATTAAATAATCCTAGTTTTTAAACGACTTCAAAAGAAGGAGGTTATCAATTCTTCGGTATGTTTTTTGTGTATGTATGTATGTATGTTACGCGATATCTCCGCCAATAATGGACCGATTTTGAATATTCTTTCACTATTGTATAGTAAATGATCCCTAAGGGGTCCCATAATTTTATCCTCAGGGGATTAGTATATATCCCGCAAAACTTAAAATAAGTGTAAAATAAAAGTAAGGGAATTTGAAGTCGGTTTATCGTTTTTTTAAAACACGCCATTTTTATATAATATGTACCGAAGTGAGATATTTCAGTGGATAGGTGCATTCATCTTTGAAGAGCTACGACACGGCTACGCAGTCATAATATCCGACCTACTTATACAATATAACCCAAATGAGAGTTCTTGTAGGCGAGTGGATAGACATTTGTTTTGTTTTGAACTACGAATTCGTACCGCGCATTCTAGAGGTACAACAAACTTTGACCATTCTAGGACAAGTTGATTCTTGTCTAGAGTAGAATAGAGAAATATTACGTCACTTTTATATCTAATGCGAAAATTATTTGAAATTCGTTCCTTCTACTACAATATTATACGCAATGTTCGACGATGCGATTTCATTATTGTCTATTCTACCCTAGAGAAGAATGCCCGTGCTTGGCTTACAAAAAAGAAAGCCAAAAACAATAAAAAAATCCATCTTTAATTTAGCATTTTTACCCGACTACCGAAGGACGAAGGTTATGAGTTTGACATCCTATGTATGTATGTATGTAGCCGATTTTTATGTTCCCACGTAGCGTTGAAACTACTAGTCCGATTTCAAAAATGAGGTGTCGTATGATTCGTCTTAATAGCCCGATGGTTATAGGCTATGTAACGTCTGATAAAAATGGGGGTCTAACGAGATAGCGGGGGTCTAATAAGTAAGGGTCGAAAATCTCAATGTTACTAAATATGCTCGTGTATGGTATCGTTGCAAAAGTATTTGTTTGTACTTTCCGAAAACGTTTCTCAAACTTTTGTGAGGTTAACGATTCTCAAACTATTAGCAAAAAGGTTATTAAAAAGGATTTAGGTAGTCGGAGGCACCCACCCCATATACCTAGGGTAGCTTAGCTACATTAGGGTAGGAACAAAGGCCTCCGATTACCTAAGTATCAAAAGAAAATGATAAGGACAATAGGTGAACGCTTGTTTTGTTTGCCGCTCCCCGGAACCACTCGAAAGAACCCCCCCCCCCCCCCCCCCGTTATTGGGTCTTATGAAATCAGAAGAATGAAACTAAAACGGTCACTACTATGTATATTAACAATATATGTACATAGTAGTGGGCTTACTACTAGTTTATTGATTAGGGCAAAGCCGCGGAAATTGACAATTAAATCACAAAAGCAACACACCACCACCACCATTTTATGTTATCGTTACTCAACATTTTAAACCCAACAGTAACACATTTTTGTGTAAAATTGGTTTCATAATGGCTTTTATAAATAAAAAAACATAACAGTACTGGCATACGTTTATTAATCAAATTAAATTCATAGACCTCTATTTATAGACGAATAGATTTCAGTAAAAAAACGTCAATTGCGAGTTGGACTCTCGCACCGAGGGTTCCGTAATTATAAGATGTTTCTTGCCAAATTTCATGATTCTACATCAACGGGATGTAGGCACCCTATAGGTTTTGGTCGCTAACAAAAAGCAAAAATATTTTTTTGTTAATAGACTACGTATTTATCGTTTTCGGATTTTTCCCTTGACTTGTGCTATAAAGGCTTGCTTCTTGCCGAATTTCATGATTCTAGCTCAACAGGAAGTACCCTTTAAGTTTTCGGTCCATGGTATGAATCAAATTTTTCCATGGTATGAATAAGATTTTTTCCTTTATTTCAGAATCAGAATCAATAATTTTATTTCTTTAGGCTTACAAAATAAGCACTTAGACAAGTCAAATTTTATACTATAAACATAGTTATTATTATAAAATAAGAAATAAGGTGTTATTGATATTCTCATAACTTCATTTTTTTTGTCCACTAGTGGAAGAAATGAAAAATTTGTGTTATAAGGCCTTGCGTCTTGCCGAGTTACATGATTGTAGGTCAACAGAAAGTACTTTATAGGTTTTTGGTCCATGGTGAGAATCAAATATATTTTTTTATGTAAATAAATACAAATTCGCAATTTTCAGATTTTTTCCTTTATTTCAGAATCAGAATCAATAATTTATTTCTTTAGGCTTACAAAATAAGCACTTAGACAAGTCAAATTGTATACTATAAACATAGTTATTATTATAAAATAAGAAATAAGGTGTTACTGATATTCTCTTAACTTCATTTTTTTATCTTTTATCCAGGCTTTAGGAAGAAGTGAGAATTTTGTGCTATAAGACCTAGCTTCTTACCAAATTTCATGATTCCAGGTCAACGGGAAGTACCATATAGGTTTTGTGTGCATTTGAATCCCATACAAATTTCAAAAAAATTGAGCATAATCGGCTGTAAATTTTGATTGCGTTAACTTAGAAGTTTGATTTATATCACGGGCTCAAGAAGTTACGGACTTCAGTATTTGATGTTAATTTCAACTCGATAGCTTTACGCGTTTCTGAGAAAAGAGGGTTGACAGACGGACAACAAAGTGATCGTATAAGGATTCCGTTTTTCCTTTTGAGGTACGGAACCCAAGAAAGGTTTCCGCAATCTTGGCTTTTAAAATTAATAAGATATTCGTAATTAGTACCCTGGTTACGCTCGTTTTTAAATATAATAATAAATGGTAGCATACGCTGTTTTTTGGATGGTCTTTCACCTAAGGAAGACTGTTTTATTATATTTCCCTACTGAAGTGAGCAACGAGTCGAAAGTCTCCGCACGCCCCACGCTTGGGGTAGCGACAAGCCAGTCTACGATGCATCCAAGTCAACGACGGACGCGTATAATTTTGCATCCCGCGATCCGGTCACATTTTGTTATTTTGGAAAACCTCCGTGTCGCGACCGCACCCGCTGCTACTCTAGCACCAAGGACTTCTGCCTCTTCTATCTGTGACGTCGTCGGATCCCCCCTGAGTCTCCAGGAGAGACATCCCGCAGCGAACGACCGAGACGAATTGTGAATTGAGGTGGGTACTTATAATAAGACAGTTTATAGGTGATTTGCCTTCCTTAAAACAGCGTTTCTCTCATAGGTATTTCATCTCCGCCTTCCGCAGGATCTAATTCAGGCTTTAAATCAGTAATTAAATATCTTAGATGTACCGACTTTAATCGGCCTAAGCAACCGCATCAGAATAAGGAACCTACAACTCCTTTATTCTCCATTTTGGTCCTTCGAGCCGGATAAAAGCCTAAATTTGGGTCCTAAAAGCCTAGGTTTCATTTCAGATAAAAGGTTACTAATTTTGAATAATAATTTATTTCATTGTTGCATATTGTCACAAGAATCTCACCTCTGTTGCATACTTGTTAAGGTCTATTTCTTGTATAACCATCCGTACCTACCGGCAGAAAAAATAGTTTTCTATAATCGTTATTTCGCATTTTTTGTTAATAAATTGTTAAGTTCCAAGAAAAGAATAGTGAATTCATATCGCAAAATAAGTTATTGACTTAAAATCATTCGTATTTCGCTAAATTGCATATCTTTTTTCTGCAAGTGCCGTACGGGGGGTAGTCTGAAGTGTTCACCTTACGCTTACCGTTAACCTTGAAAGGTTATGTCGGGAATAGTAGGTAAATAAATATTCTATATTTTTGTCGTCTCGTTAGAAAATTTATTGTTATACGAGAGGAGACATTTAGCTGAAATCGTAGACTCACACAACCGCATTTGATTAATTAATAATATTTAATCATTAAACGTATTTATACGTTCGCATCGCATTGTATTTGAATGAGTTAGTACCTACTATCCATTCATCTTACGTTCGCACAAATTGTTTATGATCGTTATCTACCTATCAGTAATATTATTAGAGTGAACTTGATTTTTTGACGGTAATCTCTAAATTCGGTAGGTAGGTAGGGACTTTCGCATCGCATTGTTTTAGTAACTCGCATTTGATTGGATTAATAAAATTCATTCATCTTACGCCGCACATTAGGGTTTATGTTATTTTTGTTGAAATGTTCTTGATTTTTTGATAGGAATTTCTCGTTGAGAAACGTAACATAAATTCATTGTTTACGTGTTGGACGGTCACTTATCTAGTGAACTAACCGTAATATTACAAAGTATAAGTTATCTCCGCTCATATAACTTACCGCTTTTTTATCGCTAGGCTGTAGCGGTACTAGGTATCTACATGTTAATTTATTTCTAAGATACCTACATACTGCCTACATTCTTAAGTTATTGCGAACGAAAGGTTCGACTGTCGCTTTTTTTTAACCGCATTTTATAATTACCTCCTTATCTGCGTGGTTATAGGTAGGTATTTACTCACTTGTTGACGATCCTTTGTTGTGTGTGATACATACGCTTAGGATTAATTATATTTTTTGTCGCTTCGCATAGATTGTAAGTACGTAACTTACGTAAAAATACATCTATATTAAATATCGCTCATTTACCCAATACAATTAGGGTTCCGCTTGGATCTTGGAGTTTGTTTGTGTGGTACGTAATTATTCCTTGAAAAATGGAAGATGAAACCCGACTAAAACTTTATCTCGCAAAACGCGATGCATGTTTCGCACGCGTTCAGGCTATTTATGAGTCATCAAGGGCGTTAACAACTGAGCGCGCTCGTAAGTCATTTATTGCACAGGCAAAGCAAATTGATGCTCTGCGGGGCGAATTCAACGAAATCTTAGATAACGTCAATCGTTTATCTATGAAACTGGTCGACAAATACGAAGTCAGTTATAATAGCTTGAACGCATTTGATGACTTGGCCTGCGAAATAAAGGATACATTAGGTGCGTTATTAGAACCACCGTCGGTATCATCGCCCTCTGCAACCACGAGCTCGGCTGTTAAGAGTGCGTACCATATAAGGGTACCGAAAATAGAACTTCCTACGTTTGACGGTGACATACAAAGTTTTCCATTCTTTTATGAAACTTTTAAAAGGGTTATCCACACAAACTCCGACCTCTCGGATTCAGATCGTATACATTATTTGTTAAACTGTCTCAAAGGCAAGGCAAGGAATGTGTCGGCAGGTTTGTGTCCCTCCGCGGAAAATTACCGTGTCGTTTGGGATGCGCTTATTGCTAAATATTTAGATACCCGCGCGCTCGCTGTAAACTATCTAAATCAGCTGTTTTCATTAAGATCAGCTGGTACATCTTCACCCGCTAACTTGGAAAAAGTGTTTGACAAATTTACTGCAATTATAGCGGGAATCAAACAATTAAAAATAGAAAATCTCGATAATTTTATTTTTACCCATCTGGGCCTTAAATTAATAGACTCGGATGTAGCAAAACATTACGAAATGTCCTTGCGTTATCAAAAGAATCAAGAAGTCGTTGATTACGACTATTTCGTAAAATTTGTACGCGAACAAATAAAAATTATGTACCGCACAACAGCGTGTCCGCGCGCGACCGCAGTCAATAGCCCCGCTGCCCCTTCTACAAAGGTGTCGCAGGTCTACGTGGGTGTAGCTAACAAATGCTCTCTGTGTAGCAATACCCATGACCATCTATTCAAATGCTCTGGGTTCCAAAAACTGCAGGCATTTGAACGCTTTAAATTTATTAAAGACCACAAAATGTGTGTAAATTGTTTAAGTCAGCAGCACACCACCCTGAAATGCCAATCGAAAACCGGTTGCAAAAAATGTAACGGCAAACATCATACCTTGCTTCATTTTGAACAACCGCCTCACTCGGAAACTACCGCAATGGTTTCTGCCCCTGTACCCCCTGAAGTAACCCCCGCATCTAATCCTTCCGCGGGCCCTGTTGAAGTTTCATCAGCCGCTCCAGAACGGGTTGCTTTATGTACACATTCAGCGGTACAAGGGACCAAACGGACTACCGAGGTATTGGCTACCGCTAAAGTAGTAGCAGTTAATAAAAAGGGTAGGGACGTAGTGATAAGATGCTTGCTAGATCCCGGTTCGCAGAAAAATTATATCACTACGCGTTGTTGTCGCATGCTAGGCTTACCTATTCGCGCGGAGTCTATAAGTACAGTTAGAGGTATCGGTGGTACATCTCAACCTGTTCGAGGTTCAGTCGATCTAACGTTTAGTTCACGGCTTCGGTCATTACCTAAGTACCATATCGATGCGCTAGTACTGGATCAAATCACCGGTGAACTTCCGCTGTGTGGTATAAATGTCGCTGAATTGAATCACATTGATCCAAAATTAACCGCCGACGATACTTGGGGAGTGCCTGGTAATATAGACGTTTTACTCGGCGTAAAATTGTTCGCTAAGTTGTTGCGACCAGGTTGCGTCACCAGTACACCCGGGTATCCGGACGCGTTGGAGACGGTGCTAGGCTACATCTTTATGGGAGATGCTCCCATATTAGACCCCCCTACAGACACGTTATCATTCTTCTCAACTTCATGCCTTGATTGTTGCGACCTGCGCAAATTTTGGGAGATTGAGGATGTCTCAGCCGCTACGGTTGTAGACATGGATGATACACAGTGTGAGGAGTTTTACCGATCCACTATCACTCGCACTCCGGATGGCAAGTACGTAGCTGCCTTGCCGCTCAAAACGGCCGCGGCAGCATTGGGAAGCTCTGTAGACATCGCTCGTCGGAGGTTTTATAGCCTCGAGCGTAGACTTAAGAAGCTACCTAACGTTAAGCTCCTGTACGATGACGTCATCAAGGATTACTTAGATAATCATTATATTTCACTTCTGAAGAACGATAATCTTCCGAATGTTTCTCATACACAGGAGACTCATGAGCAACAGGTTGCTTATTATATCCCACATCACGCTGTCATCCGAGAGGATAAAATGACTACCAAGTTACGCGTAGTATTGGATGCCAGCGCGAGTACAGACAATGGGGTTTCGCTCAACGATATCCTATACGCGGGCCCAGTGCTTCAAGCTGACCTTTTCAACATCTTGTTGAATTTTAGACTTTTCGTTGTCGCTGTGTCAGCAGATGTAAAGGCCATGTACCTTCGTATAGGAATACGCCAAAAGGATCGCTCGCTTCAACGGATTTTATATCGCTTTCACGAGGACGAACAGCTCCAAACCTATGAGTTCTCAGTACTACCATTCGGGTTGAAGTGCTCTCCATTCATTGCTATTCGCACAGTTCAACAGCTGTGTCTAGACGAGGGTCAGTCATATCCTCTAGCTAGCGAAATTTTACAGCGAGATATTTATATGGATGACATAGTCAGCTCAAGCCCTAGTACCGAGCTAGCCATAGAATCCGCTCATCAGCTGATAGAAATATTTTCGCTGGGCAATTTCCAGTTAACTAAATGGTCGAGTAATAGCCCTCAGGTGCTTCAGGCTATCCCAGAGTCATTACGACTCTCGCATAGTTTAGACTTCAGCAAAGATCTGACACAGAAAATACTGGGACTCCGATGGTATCCAGATGAGGATTGTTTCGGATTTCAGGTAAATCCGGATAACCGCCCGTGTACGAAGCGAAATATTTTATCGTCCATCGCACGTCTTTTTGACGTTTTAGGTCTTGTTGCTCCTATGATTCTTTACGCCAAGCTGCTCATAAAGGAACTTTGGCTAGTAAAACTTGGCTGGGATGATGTCCCGCCAACCCGCATCGTTCGCGCCTGGGAACAATTTCAGGCCGAACTACCTCTTATTTCAGAAATGAAATTCGCACGACACATCGGTGTCGTAGATCATTGTAAGATCACCCTAGTGGACTTCGCAGACGCGAGCGAGAAGGCCTACGGTGGAGTTATCTACGCTCATGTGCTTAAACCCAACGGGGATGTCCTCGTTTCGCTGGTGTGTGCGAAATCAAAGGTCGCACCACTAAAAATTATTTCACTAGCTCGTCTTGAGCTATGTTCCGCACTCCTCTTATCGACTTTGATAAGGCGAGTTTATTCATTTTACGCAGCTCGCCATGCCATTGAGGCTGTCGTAGCTTTTTCTGACTCAACTGTAACGTTGAGTCAGTGGATACATTCTGAACCGCACCGATGGCACACGTTTGTGGCCAACCGCATCGAGCTTAACACTGTTTTGGCTCAAGTAGGGGCCTTGTTAAATTCCAGGCCCTTATATTTACTAAGCTCCGACCCTTCGGAACCGTCTGCACTGACGCCGGCGCACTTCTTGCACTCGAAATCGCTGGTATTTCTTCCCACGCGCGATGTTAATGAAACTCGTTTGCATCTTATTTCGCGATATGAATTGACCGATAAACTTGTTCACTCCTTATGGAATCGGTGGCGTAAAGAGTATTTGCACACTTTGCAATCCAGACAGAAATGGAACACTCCAGCTAATCCTATAAAATTAGGAATGGTAGTTGTTTCCATGCAGGACAATGTTATACCCTTACATTGGCCGTTAGGTTTAATTACTGAAATCTTTCCGGACAAAAAACGGGGTAGTTCGCGTCGCGTCTGTAAAAACTAAAAGTGGGATTTTACAAAGTCGACCGGTTGTGAAGTTGTGCCCTTTGCCAACTCAGTAAATTTTTATTAGCTAGTTTTGTTTTGTCCTTAGTTTAAGATTAAGGTCTTCCATCGCATCGCTGTGTAGACAATAGGGTTAATTAGGTTTAGAAATCTTAGTGTCTCTACTAGTAGAGCAAGAGCATGTTCATGACTTTAGAATAGAGTTTGTGACAATATGCAACTTATTGGTTTTAGCTTACTTCCATACAGGATTAATTATCCATACTTTTCTTATCCTCTTTCTTCTGTGTTTCGAAAGTAGGAACTTTCAAGCCGGGGGAAATGGTTACGCTCGTTTTTAAATATAATAATAAATGGTAGCATACGCTGTTTTTTGGATGGTCTTTCACCTAAGGAAGACTGTTTTATTATATTTCCCTACTGAAGTGAGCAACGAGTCGAAAGTCTCCGCACGCCCCACGCTTGGGGTAGCGACAAGCCAGTCTACGATGCATCCAAGTCAACGACGGACGCGTATAATTTTGCATCCCGCGATCCGGTCACATTTTGTTATTTTGGAAAACCTCCGTGTCGCGACCGCACCCGCTGCTACTCTAGCACCAAGGACTTCTGCCTCTTCTATCTGTGACGTCGTCGGATCCCCCCTGAGTCTCCAGGAGAGACATCCCGCAGCGAACGACCGAGACGAATTGTGAATTGAGGTGGGTACTTATAATAAGACAGTTTATAGGTGATTTGCCTTCCTTAAAACAGCGTTTCTCTCATAGGTATTTCATCTCCGCCTTCCGCAGGATCTAATTCAGGCTTTAAATCAGTAATTAAATATCTTAGATGTACCGACTTTAATCGGCCTAAGCAACCGCATCAGAATAAGGAACCTACAACTCCTTTATTTTATATAGTTATTCTCCATACCCTTTAATTAGTCGAAAACGATATCTATATCGGAAAAAAAACGAAATATGTTTTCACCATCTTGGATTAAAATTAATGTGGTATTCGCAATCAGCACACATTTTTACGCAAAAATGAATCCCATATCGGTAAAAGCAACACATAAATATATCAGTTTTCAAAATTAATATCATGTTCGTAATCAGCACTCCTTAATTAATCGAAAAATATTCTCGGGTCGATGTCGATGATATTGATGATAATGAAACTCATACAGTAAATGTAACCACATGTTATTTATTTTACATCATAATGCTCGGCAAGAAGGTTTTACAAACTAAGCAAAGAGGCTGTGTAAGATGGTAATCGCAACCCAGTACATTTTTTATAGGAATTCCGTTTTCAAATCTCTTTACGTCACACTTTGTTTGAATTGTAAAGACTTTACAGTTCAAGCTATGCAAAACTCCTTGGTGAAACAATCTCTTTTCTTATAAAATGATAATAAAATTTTTACTGAAAAAAAAACTGTGGAAATGGCGGCTTTTCATTTGATTTGATTTGTGCGACTGTAATAAACTAAAGTTAAAAGTTAAAACTGTAATAAACACGTTTAAAGGGGTAGTTAAGTATGTCAAGTACTTCATCAGATGAAGAACTGGTCTGCACGCCTGATTTCTGTCATCTCGAAGCAGAAGATGTTGTACAAAATCTTTTATTAAATAATTAATTTTTCTAATAAAAATTACATTTTGTTATACGTAAGTATATATATGGATGGAGGCGGCTCAGGACCGCTATTTGTGGCGTCGTACGGGGGAGGCCTATGTCCAGCAGTGGACGTGTATAGGCTGATGATGATGATGATGAAGTATATAAATGTTTTATTTGCCTCGCCATTATGATGTAAAGTAGAATGCTTACCTCGGTTGCAAGTAGCTATTACACCCTCGAACTATGTTCTCGGGTGCACTCGATCCATTAGCGCCCTTTGCGAGCGCTCGCAAGGGCGCGAAATTGTATTGAGTGCACCCTCGAACTATATTCGCCCTCGCTTCGCTCGGGCGTCTAAATATCTCGGGTGCACTCAATCCAATTTAGGACCCTTTGCGAGCTGAGCTCGCACTGGCGCCAAATTGGATCTTGTTCTGTAATAGCTCCCTTACAACCCTTGTGTAACAATCTACTATCTATTACTAAATAGGTTTTCAATTTATAAATACGAACAAATACATTATTATCATCAATTTAGTTTTATGACTATTATGAATGAGGCTATAAAGAACTTTTGTGATACGTTACCCAAAAACCTGTGTCGTGACACAATAAGTATTACAAACGTTACACAAATGCAACACAAAAGGAAATTTTTAAAATACTATTTATGATATAATTCGTTTATTACCACAAAGAGGCGCTGATGAATACTTACAATTGCACTATGAATACCGCCGCTAACAAATATCGATTAATAGTAATCAATTATCTGTTTCTTACCTGACGACCGATGTGGCGCGGTGGGCGAAGGTCCGCCTGCGACGCAGAAGGTTGCGGGTTCGATTCCCGCCTCGGGACAAATATTTGTACGATCTGCAAATATTTGTTCAGGGTGTTCTGGTCGTTTTATATGTATAATAAAAATATCTATCTATATAATATTATTTATATCAGTTATCTAGTAGCCATAACACAAGCTCTGCTTAGCTTGGGGCTGCTGTGTGAATTGTCCAACATTATTTATTTATTTTATTTTACCTTTCAAAAAGGTAGTTTCCGTCCGCAACAATGTGACTCAAACATTCGAAATCTCTTACTGACGAAACAATATGATCGATTTGTTTTTTAATGCTATATAGATAATGCTATCGCCATAATCATACGATATATGATACGAGTATATTGCACTTTATCTCTTTAAATCGTAGAATTAGGGTAAAAATTCGTCACACAAAGAAAAAAGTGACACGATGGTATGTCTATTTTTATATTCACGTATTAATAAAACCCGTTAATATCAAAGTTAGGTACTTTTAATATGGAGCTTAAATATCTAAGTTTCAAATACCTAATTATATGTACATATTAATGAAGTTACTTTAAAATTTATTAAATATTCTCACTAAAAGTTCCTGCCCAAAAAGAAGACAAAAAAGGCACACAAAAAGTTGCGGTTTATGCGGCCTTAGATAGTGTATGCCATTCCAAAAATAGCATAAAAAAACCTGTTTTTTTTTTGTCTCATTCGTGTCATAATTATGTCAATATAGGTACCTAATTGATTAATTTGGTTTGTCTAACAGATTCTACCGGAGCATGGTCAACCCCACCTACCATGAAGCTCACATACTGGGTCACTGCAACCTGCAGTGTTTCGTGATCGGCATGGCGATGGCCCTTCTTGTTTACGATTGCCGGAAGAAAGGCATCGACTTTTCCAAAAATAAAGTAAGATTACCGTACCAGACCACTCGTCATCATCATGATCAACATGTGCTGGGTCTAGCCCTACTCCAATTGTGCTGCTGATCGCGTCCAGGTCCATCCTCGCTATATCGTCGATCCCTTTAGCAGGTCGTCTGCCAGCACACAGTACTGATTCATGATGAAAATTACAAACTTGGGTTGCTGGAGTAGGTAAAACCTTGACGAAGTATTGGCCAAGATTCTGCTATAAAATCTGAGTCAGCCACTTGCTTGAACAGTTGACGTTGACGAAATTGTCACGGTCGCAGGACGTCCGCTCGCGCCAGTGGATGATCCCAGGCTGATATGATGATGTGCATTGTGTGTTTCAGTACTGGACCGTGTACCTGTGGCTCAGCATGGTGCTGGCGGTGGTGTCCTTCTGCAGCGGGCAGGTGTTCTACGCGGAGGCAGAGCGCGCGCCGTTGTGGGCTCGCGCGCTGTTCGCCGGTTGCTATCGCCTACTGCTGGCCGCCATCTGCGCGCCAGCCTTCTTCGCCTTGATGTTGAAGGCTCCGTGTAAGGCACTCTCTTTCGATTCCATTTCTAATCATTGTATTTGTATTTATGTATATCTTAATCAAAAACGTATACTATTATTATTTATAAGAGACTCTAAACCAGACAAGTTATGTCTAGTATCGGTATGATGTTACAGTGAACCCACTGCAACAAACACACCACTTTATCACATTGCGCAAATTTCCAAAGTGAGAGAGTGTAAGCTCTGTCAAGTAGAATAATAATCTCTCTGTATGTGTCCCATCCAGCATCAATACGATTGTTGGCGGAGTGGCGCGGCTGGACGGTTCCGAGCCGGCTCTCATACAGCCTGTACTTGGTTCACATGCCCCTGGTTCACGTTATCATGGCTACCCAGCACCAGCTCACTACCGTCTCGACATACAACTTGGTAAGTACACTCGGCCGCCCGAGTACGGCTGTGGTTGTTTATAGCAAGAACAACAACTCTATGTACTATAAAAGTTTTGTAACTTATTATAACTGAGTTTTAACAAGGACGGCTGTAAATCACTATCATGGTTATTTTCATCAGTAACGTCCTTGTTATATATACCGAGATCAACACCAAAACTTCCAAAAACCTTCTAACATCTACAGGATCTAGGTACTCTGCTACTCTAAGAAGCTGGACATGTTACTTTCATTTCATTCATTTATTTCTCATAGGTAGGTACGTCTCATTACACCCAAGAAAGTTCTAATTATCTTCCCGTAGAAAAATACTTGACCTCATATTTTTGTATAAGGTAAGGTAATCGTAGCATAGATGTCCGGAATTATCAAGTATGTTTCAAATGAAAATTCCCTCAAGATTACCTAGAATCACAGCATAGGTACGACTTATTCTCCATTCCATTCTCACAAACAACCACTGGTCAATTGTTATTGCAAGGCTGTTACGCATGCATTGCGCCAAAAAAGTGACCTTCACTTATGTGAATCATTAAATAAATATTTAGGTACAGGAATACCTACATTTAATCTCTTAGCTCGTCAGAAGATTTGTAAATTATACTTAGGGCCGCCGTACACGGACTGCTCAGACAGTCAGCCATTAAATGCATAAACAGATTCAAAAACATAATCGCGCACGATTGCGCGTGCAGGCTTTCCGGCGCGCAATCCTGTACGCTTGCTCCTGAGAACGCGCGATAGAGTTTCCGTGTATAGCGGGCTTTTGATCAACATACACGGACCGCTCTTGCAGTTATAGTCAGCAGCTTGAAGATGCCAAGATAACTGCTTGGAGCAGTTGAGACCAAATGCTTGTGATTCATTCGGGCGGGAAACAAACGGGAGGTGCAATGTAGAACGCGGACGGAGGGCGAGAGCAGCGATAGCTCGAGCAGTCCGTGTAAGCCTGGCGACGACTGCTTGACCGCACGACAACCCGAACCAGTTGAACTGGTCGAGCGGTTCCATCAGCGTGCATGTGTACGCACAAGATAAGAGTTTTCTATGCAGTCGCAGCTTGAAGCAGTCGATAATGACTACTCAAGCAGTGCTAGTGAACTGTACCTATGTATGTGTCCACTCTGTTTATTTTATTCTACTAACTACCTACTTTCTTGTTTTTAACTGCCGCCTTATCAACTCCTGGATCCTATCATTGTTTGTTCCATGTAACCGCCTGTAAATAGTTGAGCACAAGCGCGCTAAACCTGTTTACGTTCCTTGTTGTAATGTTTATGTGTACCTGTAGGTGGTTCCAATATAATTAACTAGCTGCTGCCCGCGCCTTCCCCGCGATTTATCGGGATAAAAAATAGCCTATATGTTATTCCAGATCCCAAACTATACCTACCTATACCAAATTTCAGTCCAATCATTTCATTAGTTTTTGCGTGAAAGAGTAACAAATATCCATAGATCCATACATCCATCCATACAAACTTTGAGATTTATTATAATGTTAATATTAATACATTATATCAGAGCAGAACGCAGTACGCCCACATAAAATGATTTAGAATGAGAACTTGTCATCTTGATCAGGTGATCAAGGAGGCAACTTCTCATCCTCATCTCACTTTTCAATCACCTGAACTTTATTTTCTTTTACAGTTCTACCATCAATTCGGTATACTCTTCGTGAGCTACATTGTGGCTGTTCCCTTGTTCCTGATGGTGGAAGCGCCATTTAACAGTCTCGTCAAGAATCTCCGAGGCCCATTCATACTAACACAGACAGTCATGGAAAAGAGTAAGGTCTTGTAGACTATGTTTCTTTAAACGTCGATCGTGATGAAAATTTACAAGGATACTTTATAAAATTTCATGATTACATCAGGGCATCGCAAGCAATCGCAGGGCAATTCAATTAAATGAAAAACTGGATTTAGAATACTTACCTCAACAATGCTTTATTCAAGTTATAATTATTTTACCTTTAGAACCACAACAGATCTAGAACGTTAGCAAAACGAATACCTACCTAAGTTGGTTAAGTAGGTAGATAAACTATAATACGTTTAATCAGTAAGGACTCCCCATTTAGTGAAGTCTTTAACCAGTCCCCGCAGCCTCTCAGGGTAGATCCGGGAGCCGGCGTTGTGGATGCGCATCCTGTCAATTTCCATCTCGCTGGTAATCTCAGGGGCCTCTTCCACCTCCACACAGATGAAAGGAAGCCCGAACACGGCCATCACTAGGCCGAAAGACAGCTTCTGAAAATATCAAATTACTTAGAGGTGTGGAAAATCCGGGAATCGTGAGAATGTCATTGTTTTGTTTGGCATCTCCTAAAATAATTATTTTACTCGAGGAGCTCAACATCCGTTACGGTTGTCTGATTTACACGGATTGTCGTTAAAGGTAGGCTAGGCAGGTAGAGGTAATTGACACCTACTCCAAGTCTTATCATGGAAACTTGGAGTAGGTATCTTTATCTCTACCTTCCTACCTTAAACACCAACCGTGGGAGAAGCTTGACGTATGTATTTCTATTAATACCTACTCATATTTTGGGAACGGTTCGATTACTTTATAAAGAAAACTGAAATAAAATACCGAAAATACGTCATGGCGATTTGGAGCCAATCTTTATTATATATACATATATTTACTGCGGGCTGGGATGCGAGATCGACATAACAGCGCCGAGTAACCACTTAAAATTCTAAGATAAAAACAACGGGATCTTTGTATGAAAAAGTCCCTACATAACTACCTATCACAAATCTTTCATCAAAGCACTTGTTTGTTATGTTAATAACTACTTGCTTCTGTCTGCGGCTTCGTACGTTGGCGTTGTTTGCACACAACCACAGATTAGGTAATGTTACACACAACACACAATTTCACAAACTAGGCTTTTATTTGTAGATGTAAGTAGTGGTTGTCCCTATTCTTGTCTAACCTAGGCACGGATCAAAATATGGTACAGAACATACCTAGAAAGGTCATGTTCTAAAAGGTGAAGTGAAAAGAATGAAAGTAAAAATCGGTCACAAAATCGGTCACTTGAAATGTAAGACTAACAAAACTTTTGGCTTGTTAGTTAGACCACTACGTTACTTCGTAACATAACCTCCTCTGTGGTTAGGCTCCCAACCACCCTAATTGATTTCATTGAAATACAGCAGTAGTTACTATTTTTACTGAGCTTACTTGTTTAAGTTCATAATAAAAGTCCATCCTAGAATATGTGTTGTCAGGATGAATAGCTAGCCTCCTCATGGCATCGCTGAGCTGTGAGTAGTAGAGGTCGAGGAGCCTGTCGTGATGCTGGGCGCGGAAGGATGCGTCGGTCCCCAGGACTATGAACATCAGCAGGTCGGGGATGGGGCTGCCTGGGTGGAACGTCTGGTGGTCTATCGTCACTACATCTAGATTACCGTCCTGAAACGAGGAACTCGCTTATACCTACCTACAAACGCACTACTGACGCAGTACTTTTCGTCTAAGAACTACATCTCGTTCTTCGTTAGCCTAATAATATTCTAAGCTAATTGCTGTCCGCGCCTTCTCCCGCGTTTTATCGATAAAAAATTGGCTATATATTATATTATTCCAGGTCACACAAATTTCAGCCCAATCAGTTCAGTAGTTTTTACGTGAAAGAGGAACAAACATCCCATACTCACAAACTTTGAAATACATTTGTAATATTAGTAGGATGTCAAAGTTTGTGAGGATGTATGTACATATGGATGTTTGTTGGGCTGAAATTTGGTATGGGCACATACTTTATAATACTATAGTATGGGTATAGGATCGATACATATTGAAGCGTGATCTTAACAAATGGTAAAGCTTAACACAGAGCTATTTAAAGCTTTAATGATCGTCAGCTGACAGCTGTTTGCAAACATTACCTAATAATTATGTTCATAATGTTAGACCATTGTTCTTGTAAATAAACAGCTATTGCTGCAGGGACGAATAAATTGCGCGTCTTCACGGTTATTATGCTCTTCGGATTACTCTGTTATCATAAACTGCTATTTTTGTTCTAACCAAAATGGAGATATCTTCGTTTGAATAGATAGATAAGTAAATTATAAGTACTTAAAGATTTTGTGATTGGAAAAATATGAAACTAATCTGGGTCAAAATTCAAAGTTGCGATCTGATTGGCTATGTAATCTATATATACATATAAAAATGAACCCCTATTTCTCCAGTCACTCTATAAATAACTTAAGAACGGCTTTACCGATTTTATTCAACTTATTTTTAAATGTTTTCTAATAATTCGTAGAAGAGTCTTAAATATAAATAAAACAAGAAAATTGTGCAGAACATTTAAGAAAACATAACGACTACCTTTACTATAAACTTTTTATGTGACTTTAGCCCCAGCGTTATATTACTCTTTGCTAAGCACGTTTGAAATTAATGTCAGTAGTGTGACTAGAATGACAGGACACGTCTGTCGGGTCAACTAGTTAATAAAAGAAATGTAATAACTTTAAAATAACTTTAAGGCGGTTGTATACTGCACACTAGCGCCACCACCTATTTTTACATATAATTACGTTAAGTACTAACTAATTACGTTAGTTGGCAGGCCGTATAGCTCGTAGAACCGATAACCGTTGGGGAGTAAAGATTCTCAACTGATGACCACGATGTAATGCGAAACGGTGTGTGTGAGAAGACCTTCCACTCGATGGACCGACGAAATTGTATCGGTCACAGGGAGTCGTTGGACGGAGGCGGCTCAGGACCGCTATTCGTGGCGTCGTTTGGGGGAGGCCTATGTTCAGCAGTGGACTAATACGGGCTGATGATGATGAATTACGTTAAGCACAAGAACTTTCAAATATCCAATTTACAGTTTGTTATACCGATCCTAAGCTTTTATTATCCCACTGAAATAGTTTAGTTTCGTATAATACAGAAAGCGAAAACAGAATTTGGTGGCCACCAACAGCAACTTCGCTTTTCTGCCTAAAGGAAATAAAAGAAACGTTATTTAATTTTATGGGCATTGAAAAAAAAACCTTATGATAGTAATCATAAACGGTACAATGGATTTTTTAAAATTCCTTTGATTAGTTAACGTAATTATAATAAAGATAAGGCAGCAGCGCTAGTTTGAGACATACAACCGCCTTAAGAATAGAAATTGGTTAATTTAAATATCTCACCTCCAATTTCTTGTGCATCAAGTTGCTCGCTCTGTAATCTCCATGTGCTAAGACCTCCAATTTAGATGCCTTTTTATATTCATTCATCTTCGAAAAGGAGAATTTAGCCAAGAATTTCTTGAATCTCTTCCTATCACGACCAGTGAGCACTTTCAGAGCGTTCGCAACTCCAGGAACCCAGAATGCTGTAAACATATTTTCTGTCATGTAGTCGAAAATGTATTCGTCGTTTATCCTTTTGTATTCCTCTGGCCGCTCTGTCCGCAGAGCCACCGAGAGGGCGTGCATTTTGGCCAGCTCGGTGACCGCTAGGGCCGCGTACTCCCAGTCGATGCACTGGAACCGGTCGTACGTGACATAGCCCCTGGCAGCGATGTTCTCCAGAACGATCGTCTCCCTGAACGGAGTCATATCAGCGCCGAAGTATTTCACAAACGTAAGGCGGTGCTCCTCAGGGACGTGATGCTCCTCCTCGAGTCGTCTGTACGCTTGCTGTATATCGGTGTACACACAATTTTCGGTGACTTGCACAGATCTGTGAGTGTTGGACCACTGCTCGCGCATCTGCTTGGACATGGCCGCCAGCTTGATGAAGAGATGGAGATCCTCCTTGCCCCCCGCGCTAATGGTGCCCGTGTACAACAGCGAGGAGAAGTTGGATCCCTCGGTGATCAGAGGCTCGAACTTTATCTTAGGGTTTTCATAGTTTTGATCTTGTGCTATTTTAAGCAGCAAGTTTTGTATGTTCTTTGTAGTTTCCGACATCGTGTGCGCGGTTACACTGCTGCTTTGTTATCTACGCAAGATATTTATAGTATTTGGACAATGAAGAGGTAACCAACCATCTGGTCATATCAGGTAAAGGTAAAACACTTTGTGAAACAATGCTACTATAAACGAGCAAGGTACGGAATTACTAGTGATACGTAGGACACAATACGACGCAAATGGCTGTTTCGTAGACTTGTAGCTGTAGCTCTCAGAACGAATACCTACAGTGTATGGTGATGGGACCGACATCATTTTTGGAGAGTCGGGGGATCAAGGACTACATTTCTCCCGAAGAATCAATGTCCTAAGTGTCACGGTTGTAAGGATATGATTTTTTTATTCAACTAAATTCTCGCCTTTGTCGTATATTTTTGTTTGTTGTTTTTATGCCACAAATTAATTTGTGATGTATTTTCCAATGTATACTTATTCAAAATAAATGATGACTTGAAACCATTCAATTTTAAAAAAAGTTACGAGCGTCGAAAATATGTGTAAAAGTTACAAATCGTGACAAATTCTTTCTCCTCTATAAATTATATCGATCCCAATACCAAACACCCTGTATTAAGTGAGAGAAAATAAGAAAATAAAAGGATCACTTTCAATTCAAAGAAAACCACGAAACCGTTCTGTTTGCCGATGACACAACATTGATAATTGAAGGTAAGGACATCGCAAAATTATAAAATGACATTCATAAAGGAATTTTTGACATAGTGCATTGGCTTAATAATCTTAAAGTAAATTTGACAAAAACTAAGATAATGCAATTTCAATCCATTCGACGTAAACCTCTTAAAGTTGACATTCAATTTAAAACTCTAAGATAGAAGAAGTAACTTCATTTAAATTTGTAGGAATACATTTGGACACTAATATCAGCTGGCGAACACATATTGATACCGTATGTTCACAGCTAAATAGGTACTTATGCATACGTTTTAAAAAGATTAGAAACATCGCTCAGTGCGTATCATGGTCATATAGGATCGGCTCTACAATACGGGCTACTTTTTCGAGGCAACAGCGTCGATTCTGATAGGATATTTAGGGCCCAGAAGAATTGCGTTCGTTCTTTATGTGAAGCACATTTTTTGGACCCTTGCAAACCACTGTTCAAAAAGTATCGAATTCTTCCTCTGCCATGTCTCTACATTAAACAAGCGGTAGAACTCGTAGAACAGCATCCAGAACTTTTCAAAAAAAAAATGTTGACTTAAGATTAAGACGACTAAGGCAAATTGCCAACAATAGATTCCACACACCTAAACAGCACACAACCCAATTAACAATGACTCAGAAACAATCCTACTATAAGACAATAAAACTATTTAACAATCTACCAGAGGATCTAAAGAACCTATCTGGAAACTTATTTAATATAAAACTAAAAAAGTGGCTTCTTAGTAAATGCTATTATTCTTTGAATCAATATTTTAATTACAGGGACTTAGAGGAATTCGAATATATTCATCGACATTGAATTATATTTATTTAAAAATTTGTTATTCATTCATTCATTTTATATTTGTAATTTTAATAAAGTGTAATTAATAATTAACATTTGCATGTCTATGTTAGGTAGAATATAGCTGGACGTATTATAATAAGGATGGGAGTTATTGGATATTTTGGCTACCGGTTTTTAGTTGGGTATTTTGATTCAATACCGCTAGTACCAACTGGTACCGTATAACGTTACAATACTCTATACCTGTCCTGATTTCTACCCAATATATTTCTAACCGATTTGGTTAGAAATACCAAACACTTGTTGCAGCTACATAACTTTACGGATGAACGGTCCGTTAGTACCTATGCGTAGATGATAGTTAGGTAAGTATAGGTATTGAAGCGTTGGGTAGTTATGGCTCACGGTCGGTTAGGCGCGATGCTCGCTTTGCACAGTTATTCCCTAGCGGTATGCGTATTTTACAATACCGTTAGATATTTTAGGACCATGCTAACAGGTACTGAGTTAGTTATTGAATACCGGACTCATCTCTATTATTATAATATTAAGACCTTTATTGTAACATATATTCTGGCAAATAAACATCTTTAATCTTTGACAAAAAGGCATCGATAAAAAACCAAATTATTTTTAAGACTTATCTTTAAATAAATAAATAAAAATAAAAATATTTTATTTCAGATAACAGACGATCCATAACTTATATTAACTTATTAACTAATACCAAATTACAAACAAGAAAAATGAAATTATACTAAAATTAAAATTAAAGAGTAGGTGAAGGTGCGTTGTGCCTAGAATAATCAACCAGGGAAGTAGTTTGCCTCATTGATCATCCTCTGCACAAGGCACCTCCAGAGCGGAGATATGACGCATTCCGCCACGGTCTTGAGGATGCTGTTTTGGCTGCCCCTTACTCTGCTCATCAGGGACGCGGTCTTCTTGCGCATGATGGCGTGAAAGCCATCAGTGTGGTTCTGCGAAAACATCCCCGACGCACTGCAGAATCGGGGCAGCCGCAACATCATCCTGAAGATATTATTATATTGGATACGTAGGGCATCCATCGATCTTTTGGTATATTTGACCCACAGGCTTCCCGTGTACAAACCCTGACAATAAGCTTTAAAAAGCGTGATTTTTACTTGGTCCGTACAACGGGAAAATCTGCGAGCCAGCATATTACCTCGGACCGATAGAGCCCTACGTTCCCTCTCAATATCTACATCATCTTTAAGGTCGTCGGTAAGATAATGTCCCAGATATTTAAATGTCGTAACACGACTAATGTTCAGACCGTTCAGGGTAACATTAAGAGTATTATCGGGACACTTACCAGCGGCCTTAAAGACCATGTATTCCGTTTTCTTTATATTATATATAAGACCATGTACATCAGCATAATTCTCACAGACCTTCAGCACTTTCCTTAGACCCCCCACCGTCGGGCTCAGCAGCACTATGTCGTCAGCGTAACTAATGTTGTTGATGCTAACGCCGTTCATCCGACAGCCGACACGCATGCTGCTCAGCTCCACGATGAGGTCGTTAACATATAGGTTGAAGAGTTTAGGTGACGTCAACCCCCCCTGCCTCACTCCACTTTCCAACCTATATGCTCCCGACATCGCATTAGCCCACCTCACATAGTTTGTCTGGTTATCGTACCAGTACTTAAACATCTTTAGGACTTCAACCGGTAGACCCCTGTCCCTCAACTTACTCCAGAGCACATCATACGACACAAGGTCAAAAGCTTTGGAGAGGTCGAGAAAACAGGCGTACACCGGCGTCCCGCGGTCTGTATAATACTGGATGGTATTCTTGAGGCTTACGATTGCGCTTTCCGTAGACAGTCCGGGTCGAAACCCGAACTGAGCGTCGTGAATATTTAAATATTTATCTATATAAGAATCAAGGAAAGGAATTTAAGCTGTTAGAATTTAGCTTAGGTAGGTACTTATTAAAATTGAAGTCTCGTGGAGAACAATATCAGATTCAGATGTTTAGGTACCTATTTTGTAAGGCATCCCTATAGATAGACGATGTTTCTGGATTTATTTTGGGTTGCTAATACATATAAATTATGTGCACTGGACACTCGAGAACACCAAAAACACGGATTGGCCAAAATGAAAGCCTGCCACTTTCAGAGTTCGTCCATAAGACTTGTTTATTATGGTCATTGTGAATGCCGCCGTCTCCTGCCGGGTTACTGTAACCTTTTGGGGGGATGCGTGGTACAATTATTGATTCTCCTCTTGCAGCAGCAGTGAGTATTGTAGCCTATATTATTATGTCCTCCCAGCTCAGAGACGCAGAAACGGATGCCATAGCAAGGTGTTGGGGCATCAAAGTTGCGCAGTGAGCACAGGCACCCCAACTTTTAATACGAGCTTGTGTAATGGAACTCAAATTCATTAGTTTTTTTGTACCGAGGTTTGAGTGAATCGTATCAAGAAATAATTTTTTTTCATAGGATTTTTACCACCTGTTTAACCCTTAAAGTCAGTCATGTGTATGATGGAAGTTTGTCGGAGGTTTTATTAATCCTTATAACAGATACCTAAACGATAATCATTGGCATTGTCGGAAAAAGTCAAGCCTCCCACGCCCGCGAGCTTCCAACGCTGCCTAAATCCCTTTGAAATAAGTATAACAAAACAATGCATGGTGGGATATTATTCTTAGAATACGCGGGCGTAGCCGCGGGCGGATCAGCTAGTTTACTTTATAGTTTGTTTGTATCGAGTTTTGAGCGAATGGAACCAAGGAATACAATCTTTAATAGGATCTTTACCACTCCGTTTAACCCCCTGAAATGTTGATTTTAGAAAATATAAAAAATACTTCATTGATTATTTACTATGTAGTTTATTTATACCGAGATTTTTTCATTCTAATATTGTGCAATGGATTTCCGCAAAGGAACGCGTGGATCTATTATTTAACCGAGATTTGAGTAAATCGAACCAAGGAATAATAATTTTAACTTTACCACAGTTTTTGTCACTCTCCGAGGTTAATTTTTCAAAATTAGAGTTTTTTAAATAGATAGAGTGATTCAAGAAGAAGGGTTATAAGTATAATTTAGTATCAGCACTGCACCCATGCAAAGCCGGGGCGGGTCGCTAGTACCAAAATGAATTAATCATGTTAGGTACAAAACATAAATAAAATACTTTTGTAAAAGCATATAGATACCCTAGCTAGACCTACCTAATTTGACACCAATTTTATCACGCTTCCAATAAATTAATAAAAAGTAGGTGTGCCCTCGCCTGGCAGTAAGCCTGAAGATAACTGTAACGCAACATTCTCGGTTGCCGCATAAAGCGCCTGAAGCATTTTAAATAGATCTTTTTATCGTTGAACCGTGCTTAAATCACGATTCGCTTCCTCTCGTTGCGTGCACTCGTCTTTAGGAATAATTCTGAATTTAGTAGAGATTGTCACAACACCCCCCACTGGACGTAATCGCTGATGATCCCGTTGAGCCGTTCTCTGTACACCTCTCCTGCCTTCATGCTGAAGAACTCTTCTAATTTGATGTCGACGCCCACAGTCGGTGGTTCCTCCGTCACCACCATGGATAGAACCGACATGGCTACTACCAGGCCATACGGTAACATCTGTAATGAAAATTAAATGAAAATATATTTATTTCTGTTACTTATTATATCCGTTACAATAATATGGGTACTATTTTAAGCATGATTATGCTTGTGTTAGAGAACCTCGCTCTTCTATAACTTTAGGTTTGGTAGGTACATTCAAATGACTGTCCTATACCATATTATACCAGACGGCGATTTTTGAGACCTAGCTAAAACGATAGAACTTGCGGTATAATTTAATTTCAGAGGACCGAACAGAGACGCTATAAAGAAATGAAGATTTTTAAAATTAATTATATCTCAGGAAATAAAGTGATATTACCACAGGACCTAGACCTAACACCTAAACAATAAGTTACATCATATCAGCCCATACACGTTCACAGCTGGACATAAGCCTCCCCCACACGACGCCACAAATAGCGGTCCTGAGCCGCCTCCATCCATCGACTCCCTGCGACCGCTACGATGTCATCAGTCCATCGAGTGGATGGTGTCCCATGTAAGGGGGGTTTTGTCATAATCACCACGCTTGGCAGGCGGATTGGAGATCGCAGTGTGGTTTTGAAAATACTCAGAAGGATGCTGCTGCCCTTTCTCTGGTAGGTTCCCTTAGTCGGCTATTACGACATCCACGGGTTGAGTTGGAGGGGTCGATATTCCTACGCTGAGGCCCCACGGCCAACAATAAGTTACATAATATTAGAAAGGATTAATTCTGCAGCGTCTTCAATAGACAACAACTTACTTCCTTAACACTTAGGTCAAAGCGTTCTCTAGAGTAGGCCTCCTCGGGATCGACGCCCAGCCTCGTCATGGCCGCAGCGAGCTGGCCATAGTAGAAGTCCAGCAGTCTCTGCCAGTTGTCCTTGCGGAATGCAGCATCGGTGCCGGTGAAGATCAGGTACAAGAGGTCGGTGATGGGCTCTCCCGCCTGTATCGTCTGGTAGTCTATGGGTACGACTGTCAGGTTGCCGTCCTGTAATCAAATATTTAGGTACAGGTAACTTTACAAACCAAATTTACCCCTAGTTCGCACGAGCGCCGGCAGTATTTTAGCGCTCGTTTGAATAATAATAAGATGTTTGATATGGTATATTCGACTTAACGCCCAACGCTTAGCGTTGAAAATAGAACAGTGCGCGATAAAAAAGCGTCGCGTTTTAAAAACGCCGCCGTGTGAACATGTACTTGAGAACACATTTGTTCATTTTGTTCTATTTGAACACTTTTTTAACGGACGTTAAAAAAGCGAACGGGCCCTTAGGGACCTGTTGAGGCGGGAACCCATAATACAGATGCACTGCCTTGTGTCCGTGTTTCCATAAATTATTTAGAATTTGTCCTATATTCAAATACCTACATAATTTAAACTCGGCATGTAGCAATCGCCGTGAAATTACATCCATATGTACAGCCAGCAACGAAAGTATTTTAACATTAGCAATATTCCAAAGATTTCTTAATCCTGATCGAAAATAATTTGGCGTGTTTTAAAAAACGATAAACAGAGTTAAAATGCCCACTTTTACACATATTTTAAGTTTTGCAGGATAACTACTAATTCCGTAGGAATAAAAAATTTATAGGACCACCTCGGGATTACCACCCATTATTTTCTATACAATAGTGAAAGAATTTTCAAAATCGGTCCATAATATGCTGAGATATCGCGTAACATACATATGTACGTACAAAATCTCTCACAGTTATGAATAGTGCAATAAAAAAACAAGTTTCTCCAAACTTTAATTTAAAAAAGTCTATTTGTGGTTCCGCAATAAGTTCGGCTTTCAAAATATAAAATGTTAGTTATTTTTCGCTTGTTCTTCTGAGGCGTTGCTTTACGAACCCAAAACGCAAACAACTCACCAACATAAATAAACTGTTCACTTCTATCGTCAGAAATAAATAAATATAAGCGACTTTCTTTGGATACTGACTGTACGAACACAATAACAAACATTGATATTGCCACAGTCTACGTAACAGCAAATAAATATAAGCGACTTTCTTTGTATACTGACTGTACGAACACAATAACAAACATTGATATTGCCACAGTCTACGTAACAGCAAATAATAGGATGTTGCCGGATCATGCCAAGGCCGTGATTATTTTCGTATTATTTTATGTACCTTCGATGTCATATTAGAACGTGTCAAGTGATTTACCATACCTTTTTTTAACCGACTTCACAAGGTCTCAATTCGTGTCTAACTGGTTTTTTTTTGTATGTACCTTACGCGATATCTCCGCCAATTATGGACCGATTTTGAAAATTCTTTCACCATTGTATAGAAAATGATGGGTAGTAATCCCGAGGTGGACCTATAAATTTTTTTTAATCCCCAGGGGATTAGTATTTATCCCGCAAAATAACTGTAAAAGTAAGACAATTTGATTTCGGTTTATCGTTTTTTAAAACACGCCATATTATTATATTAAGAAAAAAATTTGAATGACTTACCTCATGAACTTTATGCATAAGATTGCTTGCTCTGAAGTCGCCGTGCTTGAGCACTCTGTTACCCGCGAAGTATTTCACTATCTCCTCCTTGGATTCCAACAGTGTTTTCACGAACTTTGCCAACTTCGGTCTGTTCTCTTCACTCACAGCGGCCACTGTTCCCTCCATCATGCTCTTCATGACTGGAGCCATCGCTTCCATCATTCCCCAGTCCAACTTGAACCTCTCTACATTCTCCGCATATTTTTCCGGGTCCTCCTTTGCGAATGCGAAGGATAAAGCATGGAACTTGGCTAGCTCTTTGACAGCTTTGGTCACGTATTCCCAAGTGAACACTTCGAACCTATCTAGCGTCCCGAACCCGTTGCTCTTCAAGTTTTCCAAGATAATGGTCTCCTCGCCCACCGTCGGATGGACGCCGTAGAACGCTGGTGTTATCAATCTGTCTTCAATGGGAACATCGTGATCAATTTCTAGCTTCTTGTACGTGGCCAGCAGATGCTCGTAGAAGTATCCTTCAACTTCGAATACCTTCATGGGTGCCATAGCACGCATCTCTTCGCTAACTGCTGCCACTTTACCGAAGAGCTCAAGGTCATTCTTGCCACTTGTGGAAATGGTCGCTGCGAATAGAAGCGAGGTAAAATTGGCCCCTACATTCGGAAGCTGGTTCACTCGTATCTGTGGATTGTGGTAGCCTTGCTCCTCGGCCACTTTGCCGAGCAGGTTGCGGAAGTGTTGCTCAGCGTGCGCCATGGTCCGTGTTTCGAGGGGTACTGAGTCGTTGGCCGTTGCTTCCTTTCCTTTGACTAGGCTCAGTTCAATTTAGTACAAAGCCGGTTGTGCATCGTTTATAAACAACTTGTTGATAATTCTTGATTAGATTAGAGCTATGCGTGTCAATTGGCGAGGCGTTTTTGATAATGCTCGTTATACAAGCTCTCGTCGTTCATAATTAATTGGGTAAGTAATTTATTCATGATAGGTACTTAGGTAGGTACAGTACAGACTGTCTCATTGAGGTCCGGGGTTCAAATCTCAGGTCGGGCCAAAGGCAGAGTCAGGAAGTTGGCGTTGTTACACCTCTGTGCCTCGGAGAGCACATTGAGCCGTTGTTGGCCGGGCTGCGCCTGACTTCTCCCCGGTGGTGTCGATCTGCCGTCCCTAAGAATTAGGAGAATGAGGGACTAGAGAGTGCACCTGTGATTGCACACCCATTTGTGCCCTAGATGTCCTGCGCATACGTATGGCTAGTCTCCATTGCGACAGGCCGCCCCGGCCAAAATTCGGCTATGATGTCCATCATCAGCCCAATGTTATAATTGGGCTCTTTTGGGAATTACAATGCTGAACAACCTGAGCTAGCAGGGCTAATTGATTTGTCTGTCTAACATAAGCTCGATGGTGAAGTCACCGATACGTTTTTAGTCAAATATGCCCTTTTCCAGTACAATATCGTGTTTTCTAGACCCAAATCATTTTAAATATCCAAATAACAATAAATTATCATTTTTCAAAATCATTTTAGCACATCTAACACATTCGTTGTGATGTATATTTTTGACAGCATGCTTTTTTCCACTCCTCGCTCCACTCAACCTGATGGCGTTAGTAGTTACAATAGTATTCAATAACTAGTGGTAACGTGTCGTTACTGTTGTGATTATTGTTTCAGTATCTAATAATTATCGTTCTAACCGGATTCATACTGGAGTTTATCAATTTTTTTCAAGTACATTGATAGCGTTTATTGATGACCTACTAGATATTTTCTGGTACTATTAGATAGTAAAATAAAATAAAATAGCTTTTTATTTCGTCGCCATTCCCAATACATTTTATCTAAGTTTAAGATTATTTAATGTCACTATAAGATATGAAATAGTTAAACAAAGTAAAAAGTTATTCACGTACGTGTACCTAATACCTATCTAGTTCACCGACATTCCTACATTAGCTTATGAATGTCTACCTACGTTTAATACGACATATGTCATATGTGTGACATATGTTCTTCCGTATTAACGGAATTGATTTGAATTGAACGGATGTTGCAAGGTAAGTAGGTAGCTACTATTTTTACCCATATCCACGAATTTGATCTGTTTCATAAATCCACTCAGTGATGATCTTCTACAAGTGTTCGAGTACCTGATTGATACCTTCTTTGCTTATGATGGTCTCATTGAAGGTGCTGCTTGCTTAGCGAACTCTCCATTAGGAGACTGATGTTGAATACCCTTGTATGTTTCATACATCTGCTGATAAGTTTCTATAACTTCATTATTTCTTCTCTCTTTTTTAGTAGACCAAACAAATTTTTTTCGTCTGTTTAATTTTCCTGTTACATTTTGTCTTGCTCGTGTTTATACCTACTAATAAGTTATGTGTACTAAAAAGTTTTGATAACATTCTTCAAGTGGGTTCATGACTTTAAACGATTAAGAAGCATTTTTGCATATTTTATAAATGTGTATTTCAATATGCAAAAAGATCTCCAACAATATAAAAAAGACCTTACCCATAAAGGGGCGAAAAAGGAGAAAATAAAAGAACTACGTCGTAGCTATTCTACGAAGCAGCTACGACTCGTAGCGCGCGTAGCTATAAAAATTACGTCTGACAGAAATTAAAAACGTTATTGAAATTAACATTTAATAACAAGAATGTACGAGTATTAATTTAAGTAGGTAATTTAACTAGCCTAAATACATACTTTATAAATATCTAATATCAAAGTGCTTTATTTCCTGTAGATTTTACGGGACTCTTGGACTCGTTACAAAATTAAAATAACTAATATAAAAAAATACAAAAAAAAAATATTTTACTTTAATAACTAACATTATTACTCTTTTATTTGTTGTAATTTAGTTTGTTATTAAAGACACTAACATTACATTTCAAGTGGAATTGGACGGGTGTTGACTATAAGTTCTACGTTGATTTTACATCTCAGATTTCAGGCGAAACCAAATACTATATTTATAAATCTAATTAATTCTAATCTAAACAGCAAAAGGAAGAAACAACTCAAGTTCAGCCTTATTTTAATTCTCGAGCATCGCTTGTGTGTGAGGTAATGTGAAGTTGCCATTCTGATAAGAAAATACCTACACCAGCCAGAGAGTAGATAGATACCTACTGACAATACACTAACGACACTAACAGAGAGTAAATACCTATCGACAATACACTTAAGGTTGCCTGGGAGAAATGGCTCTCAGCGATAAGGCCGCCCTTTGTCTACTGTCTTTATTTGTATTTTAGATATAAGAGTTTTTGTGTAATTTTTAATAGGTACAATAAAGTGTTCATTAATAACACTAACGACACTAACAGAGACTGGTCCTTTGTGTATT
Organism: Eupithecia insigniata; assembly: GCA_947859395.1. NCBI lineage: Eukaryota > Metazoa > Arthropoda > Insecta > Lepidoptera > Geometridae > Eupithecia > Eupithecia insigniata. Next base: position 967,924 of record OX402009.1, on the reverse strand, counting down.
TTCACTTACGAAATTAATATCCTTTTTTATATTTTCTAACAAAATAATTTAACATTAATAATTTGAAGGAGTATTTTACTTGGACAACCCTATAGATAAAACAATTCACATTTCAAACAAATTATTTGAATGTTTTGAAAAACTAAAATTTGACTTCAAGTTACCTAACATTTAGGTACATTGTTTTTCAGCTTTTGTACCACAAAATACTATTTCCTCGAGAATATTTTTTTTATGGGACAATCTCTCGGGATCATTCTTAAAACGATAGCGAATCTTCAAAAATCTGTACATAATTAAAGAATTCGAAAAACATGATAAATAATTTATACAGTCGAACATAGAACCTGAACTTTTGACGACCTGAACGAAGTCGGTTTATAAATAAAATAACATCGGTTCGGCCATAGAGCTACAATTTTTTTTTTTTTTTGGTTCGATCGTTTTCCTGTTTTGATGATTGTGTCAGTTTTGTTTATATAGAGAATGATCCCGAGGTGCTCCTATAAAAGTTATATTCGCGAGTGATTACTGTATCCCAAAAAAAAACATGCATCTGCAGTTGAATTTTATTTTCTGTCAAATACAAAAAATATACTATTTTGGTACAGTCAAACAGTTAGACATGATGCCTGCGTGTGACATTGGCGAGTAGATCTAGCGGTTTGACGTCACTGGCGAGGGCGGGCGGGGGCGTCGCGTTGGTGGGCGGGATCGCCGCCGCTTGATTGGGCGCGGCGCGCGCGCGAGCGACACCCTCGCCTGTGATGGCCTTCCACAGCTGGAGCGCGGGCAGCTCCACTAGCAGACAGAGAGGGATGGAAGCTGCGTACGATAGCACTGAGGAGGTCACTAGGAGAGATATCTGTGGGAGGGAGGAAACTTTACAAAACTGATGTTGAGTGATTGTCCTTATATCAAAATACTATATTGCTTGAAGAGAGAAGCCCCATGAAGTTCGCTGAACACCATTTCCAATGTCCAATCTAATCCATCTATCGTTTTGGTTATCTATGTTTTGGCACACCGTCAACTTTTGGCACATTCAGGGTACTAATTCAACGATAATCAAAAGTAAAAAATCGAAAAGCAAATCACGCAAAAGCAGATAAATTTTATATTGCGAACAGCAGCGGTTGAAAGGGACTTTTGGTTCCTATTACTTGGCAAGGGGGACCTCTTGCCACGGTGCTACGGTTGCTACGGTTTGTGTTACCAGCCGCGGCAGCAGAGCAGGCTACTCAGGCGCAGGGAACATAACGTTCGTCTTACCAGTGAGAGTATGTTGGCATGGTCTAGGTGCGTGTGCGCGGCAAGCGTGAGGCGGAGCACGATGAAGTGCACCACGAACACGCAGAAGGTGAGCCGCCCCGCCGCGTGCCAGCCGCGCCAGCACAGCAGACGGCGCAGGCCCGCTGTGGACCGACAGAACATTACCATTACATAGGGAAGTACAACAATCAACAAAGCGAAAACCATCTTTGACAATTTCAAGATGACGCGGGCCCGCACGCCTACTAGATAGTTGGTAGAGTATACTCACATGGGCATTGCGTCAGACATCCTAGTAGGAAGACATTGAAGCAGACGGCGACCAGTGTGCGGTCTAACGCGGCGTAGAGGGCAGCGGCCCAGGACGGCGGCTGGTGGTCACCGAGGAAGATGGCGCCGCAGGCCACGACGCAGCCGCCAAGCGTCAGAGCCAGGTGGAAGAAGATGTTGAACCACTGTGGGATCGTACCAGAACATTCAGCAATTTGATTCCTTGTAGTTCTCGTGTAGGAGTTTTGGTCCCATTTGTACTATGCGAGCGGTGAGAGGGGATATGTGAAACAATAGATACGTTCATACGTAGATAGATAGTAGTTGGTTGAATATTTAGTTCACAAACTTATGTGCATACAAAAATCAAACATAGCCATTAGTTGGTAAATAGCGGTTAAAATATAATTACTACTAGCTGCTGCCCACGCCTTCGCCCGTGTTTTATCGGGATAAAAAATAGCCTATATGTTATTCCAGGTCCCATACCAAATTTCAGCTTAATCGGTTTAGTAGTTTTTGTGTTAAAGAGCAACAAATATCTATCCATACAAACTTTGACATTTATAAATATTAAAGTAGGATGAGTACTAGATGTTTACGAAGAACCAAATGAGTCTTCAGTCTTCGAGCGTGCATTTCTTCGCAGCTCGATCCCTCCATGTAGATAGGTACCCAATTCAATACGAGCCCACGTAACTGTACTACCTACAGTTCTGTGTCTGTTTCCCATCGGGACCGCAATGTTAGGCGGGTGGCGCGATTTTGTAAACATAAAACTATGCATAAAACTTTTTAAAATTTGCTGATTTGTTAACAAATAAAGATATTAATTAACGTAGGGGAAATAAAATAACAAGGTTTTGTTTTATCTTGTGACTTGATTTGATACCTACATTCCGCGTCGTTAAGCCATGTTCAATAAGAAGAGTGAAAAGCTAATATAGTAACTAAATTGATAGGAATATGATTTATAAATAGAATAGAATACCCTGTAGGTTTGATTTGATGAAGGGAGGCGAGGTGATCCTCACGGTTCAGCTCTTGAGTAGCAATTAATCAAATGTTATTCCATTGTATTTTTCAAAATTTTCGAATCATAAATAACCTATGCACGTCCTATCGCCGCGCCGCCGGCGCCGCCGCCACATACATACACGGCGCGGCGGCGCGGCCCGCCGCCGCCGCTGCGGTGGCGCGCGCCGTAATTTGAGGAATATCGCATCTGTATGTGTAGGTATTTACATTTAAATAGGTTATAAAACAACCTATTCACGTCATAAATATGTGTTTGACGCATGTTGTTCAAAGTAAGATAGAGAAATTACCTGGTAATGAGTATGGCGGTCAATCAAGCTCAGCGAGGTGCGTCATATTTATCATAAGAGCGTTTTGGTCACGAGCATGCATCGGGGAGACGTTACGTTATGTTTAACTAGATAATAATTTATGCCGTAATACCAAAAACTAATACCAAATGTTATTTATTTATTATATAGTAATTTATTCGCAATGTTCGCGAATGCCATTGTCATTTTTACCCGACTACGAGAGGGTTATGATTTTGACACCCTATGTATGTATGTATGTATATATGTATGTATGTATGTATATATGTATGTATGTATGTATGTATGTATGTATATATGTATGTATGTATATATGTATGTATGTATGTTTGTATGCCTCCTACTACCTAAGTATCATAAGAAAATGATAAGGACAATAGGTGAACGCTTGTTTAAGACTTTTATGTAGTCGGGTTTTAGTTTTTAACTATATTTTTTTATATAAACAGAAATGCGTGCCATATGTGAAGATAAAGGTCAATTCAAGACGCAGGAGGTTGCGGGTTCGATTCTCGCCTCGGGACAAATATTTGTACGATCTGCAAATATTTGTTCAGGGTGTTCTGGTCATTTTCTATGTATAATAAAAAATATCTATATATGTAATATATTGTATTATGTATATCAGTTATCTAGTACCCATAACACAAGCTCTGCTTAACTTGGGGCTAGATAATGTTGTGTGAATTGTCCAGCATTATTTATTTATTTAATTAAGTACCGATAAAAATATTCAAGTATTCCCATCCATTCATTGAGTTGACCTATGGCTAAGGTTGACTGGTGGTATCGGAACGGAGCACTGACCTTCTTCTGGTTGAGCTTGAGTCCCTCCTGCTGGACGTGGTGCAGCAGGAAGGCTGTGGCAAAGCCGCCCACGTAGCCCGGCAGGTTCATCCACGCGGGCAGGTACAGCTTCGTGAGGGTACCAGAGCCCAGGAATATCGTGCGGAGCACCCTGCACGTCACACAATATTATAAATGTGAGGGTATGGATAGGTGTTTGTTACCTCTTCACGACGTAGGTAACTACTGAATGGACCGGGCTGAAATTTTATACAGTAAAATGATAAAAATATAAAATAGAAATCTAAATCGTGGAATAGAAATAACCTTTAAACTTTCATAGAATCAACGCGTGCGAAAACGCGGGTAGAAATTTACGTGTTAATAATAGAACCTGCGGAAAAAACTCTTCTCAAACCTTTTAAAGACACGAAACCAATTTATTAAAAATTCGTTTCGCTTTATTGCGAAGTATTGCCTTGCCGTGCATTGATAGTCCTGACTGGATCGTCTCTTAATATACTAGATGTACCTACAACTAATGTTTTGTATACTTATCCACGTAACGGTGGCTACGCACTGCATCCGATCAGAATTCGGTAATTCATACAAACAGTATCTACTACACTTAGCACTTTTATTTTTCTCGTATGTACATATGTATAACATTTTCTTGTTTGGATAGAATGCGGCACATCCAAGCACTTTGTTAACAGTTTGATTACCAAAGTATCTACCAATCGACACTGTTACTTAGTTACTTATCTATATGTAGTTCGTTCGTCACCCAAATGTAATTTAGCTGTTAGCAATTGGGACGGGCCTCTGTGTGAGTTGACACGGAATTGTTTGTTACAAACGTGCTCCAGCTCTGCAGATCGTTCCCGTCTCCTGGCCGTTTCTAAATGGGAGTCAGGACATTGGTTGCAAGCACTTCCTTCATATAATACTGGCACTCTATTGGATCCCGTAACTTTCCGTATAGCAACATGTCTTCGGTTGGGTGCAAGGTGTTGCGCGCCTCATCAATGCCAGTGCGGTACTGTTGTCGAACAGCTTGGTCATCACGGATTATCGTGTACTAGGGCTGCCGGTCGGATATCTCGCCATGCCAGCCTTAACGACATCATCCGGCGGGCCTTTGTCACCGCTAACGTACCAGCTATTCTCGAACCGAATGGTCTGTTGCGTGACGATGGTAAGAGGCCCGACGGCATGACTTTAGTCCCTTGGGAGCTGGGCAGGCCTATTGTGTGGGACGCTACATGTGTCGACACACTTGCGCCTTCCCATCTTTCAAGGACATCCGTGAGGGCTGGTTCGGCAGCAGATTTGGCTGAGGATCTCAAGAGGCGCAAATATGCAGGTCTCGACAGGGCCTACGCATTTGCTCCCCTTGGAGTCGAGACCCTAGGTCCGTGGGGTACCGAGGCTCTCCGGGTTTTCAAAAAATTATCTGACCGCCTGGTCGAAGCGACGCGTGACCCGAGAGCTGGTGAGTATCTGGCGCAGCGCATTAGCATTGCCATACAGCGGGGCAATGCAGCCAGCGTCTTGGGGACGCTTCCGACTGGTATTGATAGGGACCAGTTGAGCTATCTGTAGATTGTTTGCAACAGTCTGCAGTTAGCTCAATTGTTTCAATTGTAAATACTAGTTTAATTTCTTTATATTATTTGATTGTTATTTTCGTTAGCAATTTAAGTTCCGCATGAACTCGATGCCAATAGTGAAAGCTGGAGAAGGAGAAGTCTTGTGTCATTTTGGGTTGTTTAGCGTAGCAGGGTAAAGGTAATACGTACGTAAGTAAAGTGCTTGTGGCGTGCTACTACTCTAAGTGTAAATACACAACAAAACTAGCTAATCGGAACACTATAAAATATAATTACAAAATCCTGGAAATCAACCTCAGCACTTAGTTTGTCAAAAAGTCCTTAGAGAGGACCTATAAAATATCCCCACTCCACGTCACTGCGCCGCCGCGAGGCGCCTCTCGCGCCACCGCCGCCGCGCGCCGCGCCCTGAGCAACGAACGAGGCGGACAGACAGAACAATCCGCATTCAGCAGTGCAGCAGTGGAGAAATAGCACCGAGCCGAAAGCATGCCTCTATGAGCACCGACGACGACGACGACGGCGACGCGATGCTAGCCCAAACTCGCCGCGTTCGTGATATCTGATCGGAGAACTTTACCGGTTTTTGTGATATCCTATACCTACGGTAATACATAATAAAATAAATCAATACTACCTAATAGGGAGGTAGGTAATATAAAGGGTTATTGGTAATGCACTGACCCTACTCGAACTGCAGGTTGTGCCCATCATCACAAACACTTTCCCTAAGACGACAAGTTTTTATTCAAGATTTCGTAACAGTAATCAATGAATTACTAAAGACCGATCTCCTACTCTCACATCCACTGTTATTTCAAGGAAGAGCTGTTTTAAAGTTTAGTTTCTAAAAGCCTTTCTCAAGTACAATTTTTGAATGGACCCTCCATTCAAAAAACCTACTACCAATACCAAATTTGAGAATGAAGACCAATCTTCAAAAACGTGTTATTGATAATGGGCAGAACTCTTCGGCAGTTCACGTAGTGTCAGTGATAATAACCCTGTAAATAAAATATAATATAATCTCTCGTTGCAATTAACACCAATAAGGAGCCCATAGCTCCTTGTCCTCCGGGTCGGTATTAATTGCCTTTCAAATAAACGAGCTTTTAACCGACTTCAAAAGTAGGAGGTTATCAATTCGTCTGTATGTTTTTTTTTCTTTATGTATGTTACGCGATATCTCCGCCTATTATGGACTGATTTTGCAAATTATTTCACTTTTGTATAGAAAATGATCCCGAAGTGGTCCCATGAATTTTTTATCCCCAAGAGATTAGTATTTATCCCGCAAAACAAAACTGTAAAAGTAAGGAATTTGAAGTCGGTTATATTATTTTCTACATTCCCATTGGTGTATAAGAAACTAACAAGGCTCGGTTTTCCTTCAAAACATAACATGGGTACTAGCATAAACTAAACAAACTGTGGAGGATGATTTCATTACCTATTAGTTTTTGTGCCTCGGAACCTGAGTTCGAAACCTATTCTACCTATTCCACACTATAAGAAGGTAAACCATAAATTAGTTGCGATTTATGCAAATAAATAGATTCGCGTTTAATACAAAAGAATTCACATTACATACATTCAGAGTTCGAGCGCCAGCGCTACTCAAAAAATAACTTCATACAACATATTTGTACATTCGTCCATCACAGAAAGGTAAGAGGTGCAAATTATTAAGATACAATTTTACAGTTGCACCTAACTGGGATTCCGCTTATAGGCATCACCATCTCCAAGCTGTGCCAGTCCTTGCTGAGGACAACGAATCCCATTACCAGCAGCTGGTCCTCGCACTGCATGTTGGACGAGGGGCTGTCGAAGTGCAAGGTGGGTGTGGTGATGCGGCCGGGGGCGGCGCAGCGCTCAATAGCGACCTTCTGGCGGAAGTTCTTCGATTGGACGACGACGCGGACGTCGCCGGCGCTGTCGCGGATCTCGTAGATAAGGTCGTCGGTGGTTATCACGTCGCAGTCTCGCTCCTCCGGTCCGGTGTTTCCTCGCTGGTGGAGCGTCGGAGTCTTGCCGGCGAAGGTGATGTCGGCGTTGAGAACGATCCGCTCCACCAGCTCGGTTGGGTATTTCGGATGCTTGACAGTGCAGTAGCTCATATTGCAACCTGCCGGCATGTCCAACTCTACGATCGGCGCGCCAGCACCCAACGTCGCTAGGCACGCTACACACACTACACTATGCAGGATGCTCTCCATATTTGTAGTTTTTCTAAAACTCTGGTATCTATTGAAAGTGAGCGATGTGTTCGCTGCGAGCGGTCACAAAGTTGTGATGCAAGGACCGCTTTTGGTATAGTATTTATATTTAGTTTCCCGTAGCTCGCTCGTTACCGCAGCGTTCGTTCTGACCGACAAGTACTCACCTACGTATCCTGTGACATCACGAATGTCGTCACTATGATTGATTACACAAGAAGAATGAATATTCTTCCTTAAGGGAGGTAACTACCTTAAGTTAATTGATAAGGCTGAGGGAATCCCTAAAAGCAATTTACATAGTTATCGGTTGAGGTATGTCTTCGTCTTCCTATGCCAAGTGGCTGATAGTAATTTACTGTAACATGATATCTTTGCTGTTAATAAATATATTTTATTTTTATTGAATAATTGATTGACTATTAATGATATCTACATACTATGAATATGAATGAGCAAGCTAAGTTTGCAGAAACATCTTGGAGAGAACAAACAAAGGCTTTAGAACATAACATAAAAATATGTTTATTTACAGCAAAGATATCATGTTACAGTAAAATTATGGACTTATAATGTTACCTATAATGTACTAACCTAGATAGGTATAGTTAACATTATAGGTATGACCATTTTAGGATACATTACATTGTGGCCTATAAACTGACAAATAAAATCATTGCTGAGGGTTTAGAGACTAACCCCCTTATTCATAATGGTCTGCTAATTTAGAACAACTGCTAAGCAGTGTTATTTCTCACTCTGACTTATGTCAATAGAAGAAGACAGAGTGTGACTTAGCAATGCTTTAAGTTAGCAGACTATTATGAATAAGGGGGTTAGTTTTACGTATAGATCTCACACTAGGCCGAGCCTGTGTCGTGAAGTCCAGGCTGATGATTCTTACAAAACGTGAAGGTACCTTCCTACCAACCTCACATTGGAGTTTTCAACCCTCACCTAGACCCCGCTACTTGTGAGCCCCCATTTTCATCTGACGTCAGCCTATAGCCATCGGGGTATTGACACGAACCGTACTATTGCACGAAACTATAAGAACAATTGCAACAAATGAGGTAGGTATTCCTCATTAGTTGCAATTGTACTAAGAAGTAGGTAGTTTCAGTTGTACCTACGTGGGAACATCCCCATGTACAATTGAAAGTACTTCTTAGTACACTTCTTAGATAAAATATAAATCGGCTACATACTTACTTACGGTGCCAACTTCATAAACTTCGTCCGTTGATAGTCGGGTAAAAAGAAGCTTTCATAATCATTCAGTTATACCTCTTTTTTGCTTTGGTTAAAAGTGGTTTGGAGAACGGCAGTTCAAAGTGGTTCCCAAATTAATAAGTAGTTAATAAGTAATTGTTTGTTGGTATTTGAACGAGTGTAAGGAAATGCCTAAGATTATTATCAAAGGAAATGCCTAAGATCTTTGCAAAAAAATCCTCTCCGATCTGGTCTCTCAGTACAATAATGTCTCATGTAACAAAGAGGTTTTTTCCTTTTCATGCCCCCAAACCCCTTTCATGATGTTATACATATTCGTACAGCATTTGGTTTCTAACTAGCTGCCATAAATAATCACAGTCGCTTCCCGTTGTCTGTCCCTACCCTATGTATGCTTAGATCTTTGAAACTACGCAACGGATTTTGATGCGGTTTTATTAATAGATAGAGTGATTCGAGAGGAAAGTTTATATGTATAATTTAGTATCAGCATTGCACCCGTGTGAAGCCGGGCGGGTCGCTAGTATGTGTACTATTTTTCGTTAGGTATTTCCCCAACCAGTGACTGGTTACCAGTCGCGCTTCATCAGGAGACTTACTCAGGAGACTGCGCCGTGATGATCGGTAGCAGGCTGTAGGCGTGCGCCACGAGCCCGGCGGCCAGTATGGAGCCAGTCAGCAGCGCGGGCAACACGAGAGGCACGGCTCGGCGACACTTCATCAGCACTAACATGAGGAGGATGCCGAAAATGTGCAGCTGCATGTCAGCCGCTAAATACCTGAGGGGAGATAAAGTTCTGAATATTGAAATCATTCAACTTGTTTACTATGGCTCGACGACGTCTAGAATGACTAGGTACCCTTGCGCGTTCAACTTTTTCTTCTCTTGAAAATAGGCACATGCCTGGATGACATAGCCGCGAGTGACCACTTAGATCAAAAAATAGATACTTACAGATTATTGCGGATTTCACCATTATGGAGAGTTTGTTCCGTATTCTCTTACACTTCTCACTTTGCCTTCATGAAGATTATATTTTTTGTGATTTTTTATAGGTATTCGAATTGTTTTCTTGTCGTATCTTCGTTTGTGAAACTTCGTTCGCGTGTTACGATGCTACGCAAAAACAAAAGATTTCAACGCGCACTTGCCTCAGATAACAAACAAACAAAAGGGGGGGGGGGGCTAAGATAATGATTAAATGTAAAAAAGAACTCAACTCCATTAACGTTAAAAGCGCAACTATAGGTCTACCTAGTAGTTTCAGAGCGGAGGAATTCATTTTGCTTAGGCGCATTGAAGTCTTTTGTATGAGATTGCGAGACCTAGAGATATCTACATACATACATATATAGCATAGCACTAATATATTTTTTAATTTTTATTTTAGTATCCTCCTGGTGTTGGCTCTCCTTCGGGGCAGTACCGAGCCTGGCCACCGAAAGCATCTCCACAGTCGCAGTCGCGCGCAAACTGAAATCACGGTGCAAAACTGCCAAGGCTTCCAAACACGCGCGCCTTACGAACCCTTTATAGTTTATCGCGAGACAAAAAACTGACAAACTACAGGGACGTGGTGCGAATGCAATGCGAAGCCGTGACAAATATACGATTAGGATCCACACTCATGGTTCGCAGGTGGTTCACAGCTTTGCACGTGATGCGCACGCGAGCATGAAGAGGCTTTTAATCTGCATAAATATAATCTATAGAACTGCAGGACGCTGTACTGAACTACAACTCACCAAGTGTGCCCCATACAAAACTTGCCGGTGGGCAAGTGGTTGTGCACATAGAGCACGTGGTACCACCAGCGCTCCGAGCAGTCGGAGGCCTCACGCTCCACCAGCCAGGACCACTGCGGCCCGCGACCCAGCCGTGGGAACCACGCGATCGTGAACCACAGCGCGAATACTGATACTGGGGTCAATCTGGTAACAAAAACATGATTGTGACGAGGTGTTGGGGGCAAACCCTCGGTCAACTCTTACAACATCCATTTCGGGCTGATTTGGAGGGAACGATTTATTTGAATTGTATCGATATAAGTTTCTAATATCTAAGTTATTAGCCAGTTCCTGACTCACACACAAGCACACTAATGCTTGTGTGTGAGTCAGGATCGTCGATTATACATAAAGCCCCGACTTATTGGGTGCTTGTATTTGTCATAAACATAATATTGTAGAGATTGGTGATTTATATTTGGCTTTATATTCAGCTAAATGTCCGAACAAAAAAGTCCCGTTTGTGAATCATTTCTCTCCGTTCAGCGGCGGTCTGGTCAACATCTAGCAAACGGTAACGACGAGTCGTTATTATGTTATCGGGGATACTAACAAATACAGGCAGGCGTGGTGACGGTGATTATGTCAAAGCCCCGCTCGTTTGGGAGAAACATGTTCAGCAGTGGACGTACCTAAATTATGTGTTTGTGTGCTGGTAAGGTATGCACAGGACTACATGGAGCATGGTAAAATATATATGTATGTGTACCTGTATATATTTTATAGTTTACCACGTAGTAGGTCTAAGTGTAGTAGCAACCTAGCAATATAAATGCAGTGCCCTAAAAGGGTGCATGTTTGAAACGAATCTTTAAGATATGTTAAATATATACAACATTTTTGCAATAAAGCTTGAGTATAGTTATCTCATAAATTAACGGAATCTATATGGCATCCGACATATTCTGTCATAGAGTAAATTTTTCCAACTTGACACCTTATTCGGGCGTGCTACAATGCAACACGGCACCATGCGGTCGATAATGTGATAAATACCTTATAATTATGTATTATTTTAACATAAAACATTGACAAATTATATACATAAACCTTCCTCATGAATCACTCTATCGTCCGGTGACCGCGTGAAAATCAGTTTACTATGTAGTTTTTGAGTTTATCGCGAACAACAGACAGACAGACGCGGCGGAGGACTTTGTTTTATAATATGTAGTGATATTTGCTCATGTTCTTGCCTATTAAGTATGTGATGGAAAGTACCACCGTCTCTACGACTCTTCTGAATTAAGTTCTGAATAATGATATTTCAGGTACCTATGTTTGTACTAAAATCTAGGAAATCAGGGGCAATGAGTGGCACTTGCTTGCGTGTATGTTACTAGCGTATGTGATACAAGAGAGGTATTAACCTGATCAGAGAATACCAGTAGAAGAGATGACTCTGGCTAGACTACAAATTATCTGTACCGTAGGTAAAGAGGTATTGAGGACTAAATAGAAACTACTAACTAAACTTTGGACTAAAAATTGGCTAGAGCACAATATACTAGTTGTAGAAATGAAATAGAACTCACCTGATCCACCGGCTGACGATTGACATGAAGCACTTGAACAGTGTAACGGGGCTTGAAGACGATGATATGAGCACGGAGTACGCTGTGAGGAACCCTGAGATGGAGAAGAACGCCTGGAGCCACAGCGGAGAATTCAGGACCACCTTCCAGCCGAATTGGTCGTACATCTGCAAATAACGTGGTCGGTGTAACTGGTATTATGGTCGGCATTACCAATTTATTGAAGAGCATCATCCTCTTCTAACATTTAAGGTGGATCGATTTACATTGCACAGGTGATAAAAAATTGCTATTATATTTTTTTCATCGATCTACTAATAAAACTAATGTGCCGCACATCGTAATCCATTTTTTTAAGAAACCATGTAGTTGCAAACATTGATTAAACGACTTTTAGAAAGTATTTTATCATGGGTGTATGATTTCTAAAAACTTAAACAACCCTAAAAATCTTTCGCGCAAATTAAATCGAACGCTCTGGGGTTGTACGCCAAAATCAAAGCTCGTAGATATAAGTAATTTGTAAATAAAACATACAACAAACACAAAATTGTGATGTTTTAGAATCTAACATTAAATAATTAAAGTGACTAGTAGAGAAAGCCTTCAGAAAAAAAAAATTGAAACTCTGCAAATGATGTTCCATAGACCGTGATCATTCATGGTGCAACTACCGAAATATTGGAAACTCAAAACAGCACAAAGTATATTTAGTTATTTGGAGACCCCCATGTACGTGATTCCTACTTTAAATTATACAGGGTGTTAGTCAAATTAGTGCACAATACCGCTGGAGGTTACTCACCTGCTGCTACAAATTAACTTTCACTAAACAAAGTAAGACGCAAACGATTTTTTATTTTTGCCGAATTTTTAATTTGTCTCAAATAACGCCTTATGGTATTATAATACGTACTTAGCCAAAATAGGTCCCAAAATAGGGCGACCGCTCTTTCATACTTTGCGGTCATTGTCGCAGCACTGGCCCCGCCACCATGGGAAAGTGACAGAGCTATACGTGATCACGAAACAGACTGACATTGAGTTCATTCCGCGCGAGTGGACCGCGCCGCACGGTCAATGCCCTCCATAATGTATGCCAATCATCTGTTTGGAGGGACTGTAGTATAACGTAAAACAGAACTTGCAAAATAAGGGTTTGTATAATTTTGGGTAGGTATAATATTGACCTTGAACCCCGTTTGTTAATTTTATATTATACTGTGGCACCAACAGAATATCCCTCCGCGATATTGTACACTAATTTAACTAACACCTTATATAACAATAAATTTACGTCATAGTATAAATCCTACAGGAAGGAAACTACAGCCCCTGATATAGGAATGCAGTTCTCTGCAATGGATGTAGGTACGTAACGTAAAATTATATAGAATAGAATAGAATAATTATTTAACATATATAACATGTATTACCCAAGGTTTCCCAGTTTTTCCTTACCTTCTCAACATATTCTGGATTGTCTATATACGAGTATATGTATATAAAAATCACATGTGAGAATATGACACACTGCATGCCAAGCACCCTGAAACAAAACAATAGTTAACAGCTACACCAACTAACGGACATTAAATTAAATTAAACAAAACTATTCTCTGTAAAACGACGAATTGAGAACCTCCCCCTTTTAAAGTCGGTTAAAAAGGCTTGCAACTATCAGATTATCTAGTGTAGAGGATTAAAAAAAACTAGGGACTGATTTAGCTCCAACTCTAAAACTAAAAACCTAACAATAAAAAGGTAAAGTTTTACATTGGTAATTTGATATTTCGGACATGATTAACAGTCCTGTAAGGTCTAAAATAAATTGTGACCTGATGCCTTCAACGCAGGCCACGTCCTTCATCCGGTCGTCGGAGCGCGGCTTGGTGCGGTCGTAGGTGAGGATGTCCCAGTTCTTCTTCAACGAAAACGCTAACAAAAACTTGTTGCCTATAAAAATAAAACAGTCATTTATTTCTTCTTCAAAATAGATTTTCCTCATGTCTTTTGCAAGGATGGTTTAACTTGAAATTATGACTGTTCTCAAACAATGTGTTTATTTATTTTAATACCTACTCGTACATAAGTAGTTTAATTTTTATGAAATAGGTAAAAAAAGAAACAATTCATTTTGTTAGTATTTAATCGAAACAAACAATGAGTTACCTTATATTAGCATATTTTATTTTATCATAAATTATTGCTATACTAGCGAATCACGCGTCGAAGCGAAGCGTGACCCGAGAGCTGGTGAGTATCTGGCGCAGCGCATTAGCATTGCCATACAGCGGGGCAATGCAGCCAGCGTCTTGGGGACGCTTCCGACTGGTATTGATATGGACCAGTTGAGCTATCTGTAGATTGTTTGCAACAATCTGCAGTTAGCTCAATTGTTTCAATTGTAAATACTAGTTTAATTTCTTTATATTATTTGATTGTTATTTTCTTTGTCAATAAAGACTAGCGAATTATTCTGCCGGTCCGGTACTTTTCTAACACCCGGTATAATCATATTTAATTAACTATCCTTTCAATCCTCTTTCAAATATGCTTTCGTTAGATTTATTGTTTTAAACCAAGCTTTTAGTTTTCCTAAGAAATACTTATTATGGACCTTTAAGAGACCTAAAGAATCTCACCCTCAGGAGCATCTTAAAAACATAGATTTACTACTGATCTCGCACCCACTTGCATTTGTACTCTACCACACATAATAACATTGTCGGCGGTGCTGCACGATTTCCATTCACTGGATCTCTACCATGTTTCCTTGTCTCACTAGCTAAGTTATAATAAACTAGCTGACCCGCCAAACGTTGTTTTGCCTTCAACCCTTATCACTTAGGGGTATGGAAAATAGATAGTAGCCGATTCTCAGACCTACTGAATACGCATATAAAATTTGGTAAAAATCGGTAAAGCCGTTTCGGAGGAGTACGGTAACTAACATTGTGACATGGAAATTTTATAAGATTTCCATGTCACAATGCTAGTTTTATATATAAGATGAATAATGCCGGACAATTCACTCAGCAGCAAAATGTGATAGATACCGTCAGTCTTCCCGACGCGGGCCTGCAGCGCGTGCAGCGCGGTGGCGAGCACGGCTAGCGCGGCCAGCAGCGTGCTCAGCACGCAGAGCGCGCGCGCCGACCACGCGCTGGCGCTGTACGGCACGTCGGCGGTGCTGCACCATGCTACTGACTGGATCTCTGCCTGGGAAAGCACTAAAAAGTTATAGGGCTGGTTCAGACATGTCGGAAACCACGCGGATGAGATTTGATTCATATTTATTCTTTTATTTCCAATGACTTGGAAATTGGAATGGAAGCGTACCTGTGCAATCAATTGTTATGTATAGGCATACATAACAATTGATGAGAAAGAATAAGCGAACTTTCGAACTCCACTAGATGGCTTGATGTTCCCCTGAGCGAAAATGTTGTTGATGTGTGTTCTTGTATGCTGATTGCTGAGGTGTTGGGTGTAATCAGCTACGTACCTCCAGTCCATACTTGTGCAGAGAAGTGTTGAGGCAGCGCTGGGCAGCAGAGTGCCAGGCGTCGGGCTGTTCCGGCCCGCAGCGCGACACGCACACCCCTCGGTGGATCAGCGTGCGGTTGTAATGCTTCAGGTTCTGCTTTGAGTATTCCTACAAGATATAAAGCTGAAACTTTGGTTCAAAACCCGCTGAGCTTCGACAAAGAAAACATTTGCAACTATTTTCTGTTTTTAGGGTTCCGCACCCTAAAAGGAAAAACGGAACTCTTATAGGATCACTTTGTTGTCCGTATGTCCGTCCGTCTGTCTGTCAACCCTCTTTTCTCAGGAACGCGTGGAGGTATCGAGTTGATATTAACATCAAATATTCAGTTCCATAACTTCTTGTAGCCGATACATATAATGTATAAATCAAACTTCTAAGTCAACGCGATCAAAAGTTACAACCATTAAAGCCTATGTTTCTTGACATTTTCAATCACATGCACACTAAACCTATAGGGTATTTCCCGTTGACCTAGAATGATAAAATTTAGCAAGAAGCACGGTCTTATAACAATACGGAACTCTGGTCGCGGGATCCGACTCGCACTTGACGTTTTATTTGCTATAAAAATAAAACGTCAATTGCGAGTCCTTATTAAAGGTAACCCTGTTACCTTTAATAAGGTAATGGGGTTTTGCCGGTTATAAGTGCTTTGATAAAACGAGGGTATATGCGAGTGTCATTGATTTCATCTTTGACTCCATCACCTTGACCATATTAGAACGTTTTGCTCGAGTATAAAATTACATAAGAGATAGTTCATTTTCTCAATGCAGTGGTAATTTTCCCCTACTTGCAAATAACCATAAAATGTTATGCTCGAATATCTGAACATATGCAATAAATCATTACATCACTCACACTTGACCACATAAGGCAATAACCTGCGCTCGCGACGCTTTACAATGACCTTGGCTCGATGTGTCGCACTCAGTAGGGTCATAGTTTATCATAAGATCATGAGAGACTGAGTCGCGAAAGGAGTTTGTTCTATTTGTTACAGGATCTTTTAGTTTATGTTCTATATTTGTTATTTTCTTTATCAAACAAGTACTTTTAGCCGTTTACTAAAAACATTATGAGCTAGTGAATCAACATTTTGAAAGATTACTACTTATTTTCAAGATTTATAGTGAATTTTTCTCTTTATTTTACTTTTCTTGTTATAAAATAAGTGTCGTAAAGCGAGGAGACGGGTCTACCGCGTAGAGTGTGCTACGACGACGCTATCGAGGCCTGGAGAGTAGCGTATACAAAAGATTTCAACGCGCTCGCATTTTGTGAGCTTTTTTACACGCTGCTAGTAAAAATAAACCAATTATCATATAACTGTAAAAAGTTTTAGTTTTAGTAGATGGTAAATTCTGTTTTTCTAATAATATAAGAGCGAAAGTCTATTCTGTTTAGAGATGTTTCGCCGAAGACAGCGCAAAAACAACTGCACCGATCCGACGAAAGTGCACGCGTGGAGTTCTACATCTAAAACAACGTTAAAGGTAACAGAATAACAGACTCTACCGGCCGACGACGGCGACAACAGGTTTACACTATTTTGCAGACAGAATTGTACTATATTTAATTATGTTTTAGTGTGTCTACTATCACTATATACTCTTTACCTATATATTTTGTATAATTAAAGGTGAAAGTGAAGCAGGTAATATCAAAATAATGTTAAGTCTCCATGATGCTTTCCTGAACATATTCAGTTATTTTGTTAAAAAAATACTCTACCACAGATGGTCGTGACGTGACATACCTTTGACCTGCACTGAAAACCAGCGCTGGGTGTCTACTCAGGCATGTCTATGCCTGTGTCTACCCAGCACAATACTGAGTCATATTTGTCCTTAGCCCTGCTACGCACAGAAATAAGCAGCTAGGCCTAGGATCAATATAATGTCTTATGTTATTGTGTTGTGCTGTAGATTTAATGTAATTTAAATTATTTTCTTCCTTTCTTTCTGACAACACCGGAAAGATGACAGAACATAGTACACAATTAGGTACACTTATCACCAGTTAGATCATCGGTTTGTTCCGTCAATAGGATAGATTCGCGTATTTTATTGTCGCCCGTAACAGCAGAGTAATTTAATAGGTAGATTTTATATTTATATTTTATATTTTTTATATTTATATTTTATATTTTTTATATTTATATTTTATATTTTTTTGGGTTTATTATAGGTAGTTCAAATACCTTACCGATTTCATTCTGTCGTCAACATTCAAACTAGCCCTCCACTTACACCTAGTTATTCTTACCTACGTTTTTTCCCTATTTCCCCAATTATGATAATGGTGGCGCGTCATGTGACGCCGCCACCGTCGCCGGCCGGCTGAGTTTATTTTATTAGGTAACTATTCTACTTGTCCAAAACTGGTTGAGAAGGACATTTTACTTGTTTACGAAATGCAAACCTACTCCAATATTATTGGTCAATGAACGCTTACTATCGCCCCACAGTATTGTAGGTTAAGGTTACATTATGCAAAAATCCAGACATTAAAAGAAATTACGAAAAATTAAATTATTTATATCAAAGGTGGTTAATTTTATCTATGTAGAGTGCTAAACTGTAATGTAACATATTTTCTTACATACCTACTTGTCTTGCACTTTTATGTACTTGTGGATACTTTAAAACTTTTGAAACTATCATGGTTATTTACAACACTAAAGTTAACGGGATATTTACCATGATTTGAGTTCTCCAATACCATGATTGAATTTAACATGATTTGAGTTTTGAGTTCTCAAATCATGGTAAATATCCCGTTAACTTTAGTGTTGTGGATACTTTGTTTGCGATTTATACGGCTTTTCTTACAATTTCACCGCTTTCTATTTCCGAAAACAATTCTATGGATTTTACAAGTTTTAACATCTCAAGTCCATTATTCAATGAAAATAAGAAAATATATGTACCTTTGTAGGGAACTAACTAGGTAAGTACACTTAATTTGACCTAACGCAAATAACCATTTGTATAATACCTACCTAACTGGCATAGGTTCCTTGAAATAACATAGTCTAGGTAAATAAGTGACCATTCGTTGTAATTTTGCATTTGTATAATGAAAAATAAATGTACTGTTAATATTATTGTCCATATTAAACGAAAATAAGTCTTGGCATGTAAGTTAAATTCATAGATTGAATAGCGACTCCTTCATCCTCGCTTGCTTGTTATTTGTTTGTTGTCATTGTTAGCAAACTCCTTGACACCGTCTGCACGAACTAACATAGATTACAATGCAATCAACGAGCTGACTTGTGTTCTATTACCACATACCAGGACAGGACTTGTTAGGCTTAGATAATAGCTTACATACATGATCGCAGACAGCTTATATGTCATTTAGTCTTCTTCAAAATATGGAAGAACTCTACTTGCCGTTCCAAATATGGAAGAACTCTACTTGCCGTTCCAAATATGGAGGAACTCTACTTGCCGTTCCAAATATGGAAGAACTCTACTTGCCGTTCCAAATATGGAAGAACTCTACTTGCCGTTCCAAATATGGAGGAACTCTACTTGCCGTTCCAAATATGGAAGAACTCTACTTGCCGTTCCAAATATGGAGGAACTCTACTTGCCGTTCCAAATATGGAAGAACTCTACTTGCCGTTCCAAATATGGAGGAACTCTACTTGCCGTTCCAAATATGGAAGAACTCTACTTGCCGTTCCAAATATGGAAGAACACTCATGTGGTTAATAGAAGATGAGTAGGTAGGTAATAATAAGCTTAATTTTCCAAAAAAAAAAAAAAAACTTTGCCAATTTTATTTTTAAACAAGCTGACCCAACATACGTTATCCTGTCATTCAATTAAAACTATCTTACTGTGATACAACATACAGTTATTTCAAACGTGCTTAGCAAAGAGTATATAACGCTGAGGCTAAGGTTACATTAAAATAGTGTATAATAAAGTTAGTCGTTAAGTTTTCTTTTAATGTTCCTTAAAATTCCATTCATTAATAGATTCAGATTTTTTAAATGTTTTCTTAAAATTCCTATAAGGTTCTTAACCTTCTAGGAATTTTAAGAAAACATTTCACAACTATTAATGAATGGAATCGGTAAAGCCGTTCTGAAGTTATAGAGTGACCAGGAGAAATAGGGGTTTTTTTTTACAATATAATGGATATAGATAGATCATCATACCTTTGGAACGACTGCATCAATTGTCACAAAACAAAGCTAAGAACACTCTCGATTAAAAATTAAATCAAAGAGGTACTACGTGGCTGCTGGTACAGACTTAAGGTAATAACACCCCTCTTTTTATCGGGTGTTAAAATAGACTATGACGATCTCGATGACGTTTATTTGGTACCTATGACTATGATTCAGCACTGGAGAATATACTAGGCTATGGACCATTCACAGGCATTTTCGTAACAATAACAATATAGTACCGACGAACGAACACAACATAAAGGATGGGTGCATAAAGCATGGGTGTTAGAGACCAATGATGATGATGATGATGGAGTTACCAGCCTGCCTGGGTATAGACATGAAAACATTACAAATATTTAAATTTTAAAACGGAAATCTAAATGCATGGAAAATGGTATGAAAGCTGAAGGCTACCTATTAGGTAATAAAGTTTCCACAAATCGTTGTTAACGAGTGAAGTAAATAAAATTAATTTTTTATAATTATATTTGTTTATTTTTTTGTTTCTACATTGTTTTGTAGTAATTTCACAACAGAATATAATTCATGAATGGAATGCAGTTTTAGTTAATTTATCTTACTTAACCAGCCTTAGAGTTTTATACGTTCCCTGACCTTTGAATAGAGGTCAAGGAATGCAAAAGCCCAACGAATAAACCTGCTTACTGGTTAGTTAAATGGGTACTAATATTTGAACGACGTTATTTGAGCAAGTGATTGCTTAGTCAATAAATTAAACCTAGACCGACTGAGTTTAAACGCCTACATAACATGCACAATAGGTAGATAGGTACCTAGATTTAGGTAAATCTATGTATGTGCTTAGAGTAGGGATACACTATCGACTTCACAGTATTTATGTACCTACTAAAATTAAATCTACCTAATTATATAAACCACATATTAGTATATACTTGTAAACTAAGTTTTATTAATGTACAATTTGATGGAAGATGGTCTTTCAAGTCGTTTTAATTCATATTTTTCATCGTCGTCGTTAAAAAGTACAGTTGGGCGCAAGTATTATAGGTGGAAAAACTCTACCAACCATAATAGACAAGCGTAAGTCAGTAATCTTATCGAGCATGTCACACAATAAATGGGTAAATGTTACCTGCAAGAAGCTGAGGATGGGTGACTGGTCCGTGGATACCAGCTTAGCGTCCACTATGCAGTAGACGTCGGCGGGAGCCTGGCAGTCAGACCACTCGTCCAGCGAGTACAGTGGTGGTATCGATCTCAATAGCGTCCCTTGAACAACATGATCCTTATTCAGTTTACGACCTGCTGACGAAAACCACCCTCTGTTGGACATAAGCTTTCTACAAAGAAGGGTTGAATCTAATCGCTCCCTTGGACATGCGAATTGGTTAAGGCAAAGAAAGCTTATCTATCAAGTTTAAATATTATTATTTTTAGTCTCTGACAAAAATAATATGTCTATGACTTCTTAAGTCCAAACAATTTTTAAATTTTCATTAGTGAAATCTAGTGTAAAAAGTCTGGGGTGAAACTCACCATTTAATTCCAAAATGCTGGCTGCCGAGCCTCCCAACACCAAATGTAGCGCGGTTAACATCCGCCACACCATTTTCACTTGAATTAACTAACACTGTTATAAAAATAAATTAAACATCACAAAAACAAAAATCTATAATGAAACCGACTCATTTGTTTCCACCAAAATCGAATGTCATTTGTTTTCACTAGTTCCTTTTACAAAAAATATTCCTCACTTTCAAACCATTTATCACAGAAAAGTTTTCATGCAACGTTTTTGAAACTTTTCCTTTCACGAGTCAAATGCTACAAAAAAGGTTCGATAACACCTGAATTCTATCACAAGTTTTTTCTTTTTACGCGTGGTTGGTCAGCACGCGCGTTTAACTCTCGGAGGTTGAACTGCATACGCACAGTTTGCAAAACGCGAGGGAGTAGAGGACACCCTTCTCTTTGCGACGGCGTTTCGATAGGATTGAGTTCTGCAACGATTGCCAATGCCAATAAGACTAATAAAACCGCATCTTCGATTAATCCATCAATGTTGGACTAACCCTGAACCTCCTGAATTCAAGGAAACTAAATAAAGGAATGCGGCATATAATTGAACTAGTAGGTAATAGTTTAAAACGGTAGATACAGATTAGATCTCCTAGATCCAGATCCAGATCCAACATCGCTTTTAGAGTCCACCTATATATGTACATTATGTATGTTTAAGCCTGTCTCTACATGACGATATTATAGCGGCGATTTTACGCTACTCGCAGCGCCACTCAAGCGGGAACACTCGGCCGTGGAGGTGGTCCTTTAAGTATTCAGTTAGACAGTCTAAGGTACAAGCTAATTCACGAAAACAGCATGTTTGATGTGAAATATCTGCACTGGGGTGGTGGGTATTATAAAACAGGGACTCTACCAAGTGTAGTTATCCTATCCTAGTAATATTATAAATGTCAAAGTTTGTAAGGATGGATGTATGGATACTTTTCACGCAAAAACTACTGAACCGATTAGGCTGAAATTTGGTATGGGTATAGTTTGGGACCTGGAATAACATATGTACATATAAGCTACTTTATATCCCGATAAAACACGGACGAAGACGCGGACTATGAGCTAGCAGCTTACATACATTACACTGCATTACAACATATTCCTTATTAATAACAATGTAGATTAGGTACCTGGATCAAATAAAGGCCGTACAAGTTCTGAAAGCTTTAAGCATTCGTATCTATGATTGCAGATTTTGACTTCTCAATGGCTTTTGAAGACTCATACATAACCCTGGTATTAATTATTAGTTATACGACAAGCTTGGTACCAACAAAAACCAACAATACTAGGTAATATATAAAGTTCGATAATTCCGAGAAGACAATTAGATATTGATTAAAAAAAGGACATCTCATCAAATTTATCGAAATCGGGGCACTCCGGGACCTGTGGGATAGGGGCCCTCAGGGAATAACCCATTAGAACAAGTATTCGCAATTGAAACAATAGGAATTAGATATTGTCATATTCAGAATTCAGATTGATATATACAATTTTAAAGTAAGTAACCTAAGTATCATAGTCACCTAGCTTAAAACTTCAGTAGTACTGCTGATCCTGCTGTGCTCTAGCCAGGTCCATATTTGAAACTGTACAAATATATATAAATAAATAATGCTGGACAATTCACACAACATTATCTAGCCCCAAGCTAAGCAGAGCTTGTGTTATGGGTACTAGATAACTGATATACATAATACAATATATTGCATAGGTATATAGATATTTTTTATCATACATAGAAAACGACCAGAACACCCTGAACAAATATCTGCAGATCGTACAAATATTTGTCCCGAGGCGGGAATCGAACCCGCAACCTCATGCTTCCCAAGCGGACCTTCGCCCATCGCGCCACATCGGTCGTCAAATATAATATCTGTTTGTACAATATGGTTGCAATAAATGACTTGAATCTAAATAGGTAATACCTTGGCGCATTATTTATTTATGTATTATTTATATTACATGGTTCGTGATTAAATACAAAACGAATTAAATAATCAATATACTTTTTATTTTCACTTTCTTCAATTCCAATATATATATTTACACGATACGATACGATAACTATCATTAAGTTAATAATAAAATATCGTTGTTTGCAACAACTTGCTTGTTCAGATCGCAAAAAACCAAATGGCGAAATATACATTTCGATGACAAAAAATTTAAAAGATTCTCTACGACAATACGGTACCCTAAATTGACAACTTATCAAAGATCATCTTCAAAAACTTGGGACATAAGATTGACAACAGCGTGTGAAATTTGTAGAAAAGCTGGGTTGTCACAGAAAATCCAGTTTGAATTTGATCGCAGAGCGGATACTCCGTAATTCATTATAATTTTAGAGTCTCAGATAGCTATCAAAGCTTTATTTATAAAGGTATAAGAGCTCCGACCACTATTTAACCACAACATAACTATGAATTACTGTATACTTTATTACCCAGATATACAACTGCATGTACCATTGCATACAGCAGCGTATGAGCAAACATAGGAATATCCCCACATGCCAAAACTGTTACAAATTGTGCAAGCGTTGGCGTCGATAGCGACTGCCCTTGACTAACTTACGACACTGACTTTACCTACTGTTTTTAGGGTACATATTATGTACATCACAGAGTGCAGATAAAACTAGTACGGATATATTATATCGACCGATAAATAAGGCTAAAAAATTCATAGAGCATCATCTCTCGAGCCGCAAGTGATAAGCAACACCACGTGTAATGGGAGCCTTATAACTGAGATACTACGTATGTAAATACTTTTTAGAAAGAGGGAATTGTGTTTGCGCACATACTCGTTCACTAATATATCGTGCGTGCATGCTAGTCTCCGGGGAGACTGGCCGCTGTGGTCTAAATTCGGCAAGGAGGGCATCATCAAACACTTGTTATAATGTCAGATAATGCACATATTATTAGTTATCGAAAAAGTTGCGTCTAAGGCGGACCTTGGCCCAGTCCGCCAGAGGTCGTCAATCTATCTACATTTAAATAATGTTAATTTCGTGACTAACAGACAACCAACCGCTACAGATTACATAAAAGTCTCATCTCTTCTGAGCCATGTTTCTAAAATGCTAAGGCTACAACCTTATCACACGGGCGATTTACGAGCGATTGCAAAGCGGGGCTATTGCGCACCGAGCTTATATCTACATATATTTTATTTCCATGTCAATGTTTAATTTTAAGAATTTCAACTTTTCTGAGTGTATATGCTATATTGTATTTACGGAAATAAATAATATTTGATATTTGCTTGCAGCGTGCGATCCGCGTTTTGAACACTGGCGGCGTCTACAGAGCTCATCGCGCGATTCCCGCGTGTCTGAACGGGCCCTAAGATCGTAGACTGAGCATAGTAGTGAGCATAAATCCTTCATCTCCGCCTAATATCAAGCAGCCTACTTATACTACCTCTTTGGCAGAACCGATCATATTATTTTGAAGTTTATGACACTCCATACTGACACTGGCAGAGTCCTAGCGAAAAAAAAGCAAGCGGCATCATTAATAAAGAAAATATAACAAAAGGTACGCGATAAATATCCGATATATATAATCTTTAATTATATTAAAAAAGAAGTTGAATTGTTTATTATTTGGAGTGGCATAACTTGAGGGTAAATTGGAATGGAAATAATAACAAACAGCTGATGGATTTCGGCCATTTTCGGCCATCACACTCTAGAGCACGTAAAGTAGGGGTCTAGGTTTGCTAAAGTTAGCGATCTGCTAACTAGCCGCAAACGTTAGCAAACTATTATGACTAATGTTTTTGGTAACAATGCACTAGTGAGCCTCTAGTGGTTCGCGATGTAAGCAATTGTTGGCTAAACTTAGCGAACACTTTAAGTAAGTCTATACTAAACCTACGATAGCGATTTATTATGCATAAGGCCGTTACCCTTTAAATAAACACCTCTCTCAACGTAGCAATAAGTAGCTTAAAGAGTAGTCAGTTCTCTTTTGTTACCGTAAATCAAGATGAGAAAACATTACTATTAAAGTTTTCAAGTGACAGATTTTTATAAGGATTTTTTAATAAATATTATAACATTTTAGTATACCTACCTAATAACGCGAACATTATTTTTATACCATGAGAAGTTATTTGGGGAACTTTATTCAGTACAATTAAAATTCTAGCAATAGGTAGTTATCGGTAAATAAATAATTTCAGTTTATTTAGGGGTTTATCCTGGTGTTTATCGAAGTGACCTGTGATGCCCATACTTGGATGGCGCTTTACTTAATGACTGATATATAGTTTTCCTTGTGTTGTTTTGACCCACATATAGGTAAACTAGCGACCCTCCCCTTCGGGTCGCCCCTTCATAATTTAGTATCAGCTTCGCATGGGTGCAATGCTTATACTAAATTATACATATAAACCTTCCTCTTGAATCACTCTATCTATTAAAAAAACCGCATCACAATGGGACAGACATACAGCGGGAAGCGACTTTGTTTTAACTATGTAGTGATATAATGTATAACGTACGAACTCGGGATTATTGACAGTTTGTGTAAAGCTTTGGCACGTTGAGGATATTCCGATGCACTGCAAGATTTGATTGATGCATGTTAGTAAACGAACGACAAAAGTCAAATTGCAACGAAAATTAGTCGAAAAACTATAACATAAATTGCTTAAACGATGGAATTATAATTGGATAAACTCAGTGTACGATTGACCGTCATATTAGCCGACTAGGTTTATGCCAAAGGTTAGTTATGATAATTAGATTTACAATATAGTATCGAGTCTGTTCAAGCTATATATATTTATGTACCCGACGATCAATGATACAAAGACTATTAAAAATACTTAACCCTAAAATAACTAAAATTATTAAGTATAATCAATAACAAACTATTAAAATAAATAAATACAGGGTGTAAAACAATCGCCTTCCGAATCTTAAAGAAAACGTTACGATTCCATCTGATGGATATTTATACAGCAGCAACTTTTTACACCTCATGATAAATTATTTACAATGTGCTGAATAAGAAAATATATTTGTATGACTATCTAAGCGAAAAGCGATATATGATTTATCTAAATAGGACGCAAAATTATTAAGTTACCTGAGGATCTTGCACCTACCGGGCCTTTCCCACCGAGGGAAAGCCAAAGATCTAGAAACATTACAAAACCAACAAAACGGCATTCAGAAACCTAAACTTTACTCAAACTATCTAACGACGGTACAACTTGCAGCTATGAACTAGATATTACCTTTAAATCACGGCAATATTATATTCATAGTGCTTTATTTTATGTTGTTAACACTTGGTGTGGAAAAGCCCTACGTATAATGGCCTTTTTAACAGGTGCCAAATGACAGGTTTCTGTCATAAACTCATAACTCATCTGTCAAATCCAACGGTACCCCTAAAATAAATGTACCCTCTCGCATCCGCCAGGGTCATTAGTTATCACGTTAACAATACATGGAATAACTAATAAAAAATACCTATGCCAACTACGAGTCGTGATAGATGACACATGTCAAAGTGTACAGTTTACTAAGAGTTCTAGCAAAGTGTCCACTGGCAAGTCGCTTCCGGAATTTCTTGCAGAAGTAAATTGACGACTGTTTCCACTGACTGCGACTTTTCCATTTGCATACACGTGGGTCTTGCAGCAAGTTTGACAAGCCACTAAAACTTGCAGAAGTCCACTTGCACGAGCGTTGATTTATTTGCTTACATGTTAGAAGTCACTTGCGCAAGTAAATTTCCGCAAATTTTATTGTCAGTGGACACTTCGCATAAGACCTATTTCACCAACTTTTCAAGATGTCGTCTCAAGACTTATCACCACATTGGTTGCGCTACTCAGATATGGAAAAATAGCTTCTATTTATTCAAATGTATTCAAATAATATGTAATAAACACCCCAGACTAAAAGTAAATTGGTTCAATGTACTCCTCGCATCAAATTGAAACAATGGATAACATTCTAGAGCAGAAACACTCAAATAAGGTCAACATCTTAAACATCAAAAGGCTGAGTTTCATTGCTTATTGACACGTCAATTGACTTTGACAACATATTTTCAGTTATCTGCGATGATAACTTGAAGACCACGTCAACAGTTAAACACTTATGAAATAATAAGAACCAGTACATATTGGACGATTCTCGAGTTTTGGCGTCAACTTTTAGTTTTTTAAACTCTGCGATTTAATAACAGTTCCTACTTATTCGGTTTTCCAAGACACGAGTAAAAGATCGGCCAATATGTATGCACTTACATAATACATACAAGCAGTAAAATGTGCTTTAAAAAGCACTAACAGTTCGTATTTAATATTTAATAAATATCTAGCGAATGAGGAATCATCGAGTTAGTAACTACGTTTTAATATTTACATAATGTATACATAGGCACTCAAGTTTAGAAACGACACGCGAGTTATATGTAGGTACGAGCTGTCTTATAAGGTCTACACTTAGTAACGCGAATTTTGGGTCTATAAAAGTTTAACTAAGTGCAGGCCGCAGATTACTAGCTCTAATTAGCAAGTATGCAGTATAACATACGTTAAGTAGAGCCAAAAACTACAATCATACTCATTTTGCTGACATTATCGATAATAATTACAAGAAAACAGTAAGAGACGCCATTTTGTATTGGCATCTCTTTCTCTAAAAAAATGGCGATACTGCCGAAACAAGTTTTGGGACGATTTGCGGTGAATTAACATTATTCTCATCATGGATAATAGAAATCTTGGTTTGGAAGGTGTGTTTGAACGTTTGTAGTTTTACTACGAACATTGCAGGTGTAAGCCACTGTGTGTTTCTAATTAATTTCATGTAATACTTTTTGTATGGCAGTAAAACTGCACGTGACTCTAAGTGACTTTCACAAAATCTACTCTGAATAAATGTACCTACTATTTGAAATTAAAGTTAAATAGCAAGTTGGCCATTAATTTAATTATGAAACCATTCTTGACCACAATAAACATATTTTAACATATTTTTTAAAACTAATTTCAATAAAAATCGTTGTTACCTTCTCAAAACATGATAAATGCGAATTTTAGTTTCTTTTTACTACCAACTGTCTCACAAAGAGAACAAAAATTCAAGAAATCTAAATATTATTAATTTTTAATATATCTAGCGTGATTCTACCACACATTCATACCTTTACAAGTTATATAGTTCGCAAGATAATTGTTAATACTACCCTAACTACAGTTTATTGCGAAATTAAACTCGAGTTAAAAACGTTACACTAGAATAAGGTATTTTCTGTCACTCTTTGAGTGACTTCCAAAACACGGAGTTGTTTCTCAATTCAGCTGTATAAACACTACAATGACAGATAATAACAACAATTAAACTAATTGAAACAGATTCTAAAATGGCCTTATAGATTTGTCGGGGTTACCTACTTAGGTACATATCACTTTAACCCTTAGCGTATGTGAAATGTGACTTCATTACATAGAAAACCGAAAAATCGCGTGGTGGCGCTTTGAGGGTTCGTTTTCTTGGCGTGGGGTAACTAGTTACCCCGGTGTGTATTTTTCCGATATGCAAAGAAACATCAATCAGAGCCGCTATCGAAGAGGCTCTGAACTCTAGTAGCTGGACTAAAAAAGTGTAGGATGCAAACGTCATTAAAAAACCCGGAAATGGGAGTTGAAAGTTTGTAGTTTTATAGTACATTAAAGCCACCAGTAGCTTACTGCATGCACAGCTAGTTTTTAAGAATTCGGCACCATGCACTATGCTGCAAGTTACCTAACGTTACAAGTGATTCTAAGAGCACGTGCAACACGATATATCCCACGGTTCGTGCTTTTTTGAGTATGTAAGTACGTGAGTGATTCACGTAAAGGGACTTATATGAATTTTATCATGGTTCTAGTGAGTAATTAATGGATTGAGTTTTGCAAGTTAGTGTTTGAGTCAGTTTCCACAAGTGTACTGTATAGCTAGGGAGGCGAGTGAAGACGGGCGCGGGCGGTGGTTCAGTCGACGCCGGCGAAGCCCTGCGAGCCCTCGATGGCCTTGATGAGCTTCTCGCGGAGCTGCTGGTAGCTCTCGTAGGGGGGCAGGTCAATGCGATTGAAACTATGGGGGAAAACACGATCGTGAGATTCACTGAATAAATTATGAAACCCAGCTTTTCGATTAATTCTCGCTGGCTCATAGGTTCTTGACATCAACTCGTTGTGGTCATATCTCGCGGATTTACTGTTTTGTTGGTATGCCATCTTTATAGATATCTTTATGATACTTTAGTTTTAAGTCTAGTTAGAAAGAGAAACCTTTTGAGCTTAAAATTCAAGGTTCACTTCTGGGACCAACATTTAGGAAATCGAGAATTTAGTAAAGCTGGTCCGCCAATTTCTACTGACATATTTCGCGACCACATTTAGACCAGAGTTCACCAGCAAACTGTACAATTTTGAACAATTGTTTTGACTTTTTTGACACAAGTTTTCATACATTACACATTAAAGATCAAGTTAAACGACGAATCTGCTAATTGCTCCATAACAATACATATAAGCTGATGCCAATCCGAATTAAATAAATAACTTTGGTAAACACACACATGACACCTCCTAAGCAAAAGAGCCATGTCTTTATCGACATTTGGGTTAAGTAAAATATGGTGGAACGGATACGTACCACGTGTGAGCCCGCGGATAGTTATCAGGGGCGCCCCACCGCTCCACCGTGAACAGCTGGGGTCCGTTAGACCCGTACAACTCTTTGAATCCGTTCATGGGTACGCGGGAGGTTCCCGTCACGAACTGTAGGAGGCGAGAACGCATCTCGTTGCTGAAGGATAGCACCACCTGACAGACAATGTTACACGTTTTATTTTTTATGATTATAAAATATCAAAATGTTTTATTTCCTTTAGACCTTACAGGACTTTTGGACACGTCAAGAAATTCAAATGACATAAGTAAAACTAGGAAATAAAGCGATCTCTTTGATTTTTGTTCACTTCAATCTTTTAAAGGTAATTTTCAGGACAACCACTAAGGTCGCAACCAGGCATGCTGGCTGCTTGATGGAAAGCGGTCACCACAGCCTGTGGACGCCTCATCATCAGGGAAACTGGGAAAAAAGTTGTCCCAGTTGTCCTGTACAGAAGAACTGCACAAGAAAACGGCGGAGTGGACATTAAACGCGCGTTGCCAACCCTTTAAATGTCTTAGAAGACCCTTTTCAAAGAACTTCATGATGTAGGAACTCCATCCTGAGAGTAAACCTTGCAGGTCACGCAGGACCACTTAAATTAAACGTAATTTCTGTTCTATCAAGACTGATAGCATCCCTGCCATACACAACAGAATTAACTGAACCTGTGGGGCTAGGATGCGCGCCACGAGATATCTCTCTCGTCTCGTTATCTCGCGAAAAATGGCGGCATCTCGATTTGTCGACCGATGCTAGCATGCAGCACCATTTAGTCGTCACTTCTCATCACGTGAACGATTTTAGTGAATGTATATTTTATCTGTGTTAACCTTTCTCGTCAAACGCTAAGATGCGCGCAAAATTTACTCTACTTTCGACAGTTAATCGCGAGAAAAATTTCGTCTTTCAATTTGACCACGAGAAATTTTTCTAGATTTTTTTCTTCGAATTTTGTTGGACATGGTGGTCCCGTATCAATATTATTTATTGGCGGTGTATAATATAATGATAGAAAAGACTGAAAAATACAAAGAAAACGTATAAGAGATGTTTGGGACCCTCTCGATTTTGAATTTCTGCGCCTATGGCTGGCGCATCAGAAAATATCATAATAATAATATGCTGTATTACCCGTGCGAAGCCGGGGCGGGTTGCTAGTGCTAACTAAATCATATATGTAAACTCTTTTTTTTGTCAATCTACGGAAAATGTTCCATGGTGTTGATTTTGTGTGAAAAAAGAAAGAAAATATACTTATTTGGCCATGCCTACATAACACACACACAACACGATGTAAGCGAGTCAAACTATACCTACCTAATCAATGTAGGAAACGGACCCTAATGAACGTACATGTACGTTCATTGGGGCACAGAGCACGTGCACGATTATGTGGCACAGAGTTGACAGAGTAGGTCCCTACCCTACTAGGTACTTGTTTTTGAATGTGGTCACCTGTTTATCCTCTAAGGTGCGAGGCAAGCTAGGAATTAGGAACCTCGATTTGGTTTTCGATTATATAGGTAGTGATATAATCGTAGGTAAAACAAATCGATTCATATCGAGTGCGATACGAAGGGAAGCTTGATTCACATTGCGCGCTACATTCAAATGTGTTGCGGTTAGTATGTTATTTTGCGTTTTATAAGGCCAGTGCCGGTAAGTGCTTTGCCAACTAAGTACTAGGTACTAGTTATAATATCTATTATATTCTAGTATATGAAAGTTAGTACCAAGCCCTTCCCCGCCTTTTTGTTTTTTCTTTTGTTTTCTGACTTTCTTATACGGTAAACAGTCTAAGAAAGTTACAAAGTCCATTATACCACCGAATATGTTCAAACTACAACTATGAAGGTTAGTTTATTTCTTACGTAGTTTCACAAAAACCATAGCCAATTGAATGAACTAAACTGTCTCTACGCGAGAAGGACTACTCGACAACGAGTATTATGTCTTTCGTGGCGCGCATCTTAGACTAAATGAGAAAACAACTGACGACGACAAAAATAGTCGTCACGCGCGCGACGACTTTCGTGGTGCGCATCTTAGCCCTAGAGGTGAGAAACGTTCAGAGTGGTTTATGTCACGTTGCTAACATTCGGGTCGCTTAGCCTTAAAAAAGCCGGTGCGAGAGATGTTATTGAAGCTCATTTTCTGATGGGATTGACATGATTCGGATTGACATAATTCCACGTTAAAAGGAATGTTCTAAAGATTCCCGGGGCACGCATATCCAGTCATCGTGGCAATGTTTCGAGGAAAGCTATCACCAGCAGTATCAAGTGTCCTTTGTCCGCGCAAGACCGGCCATTTTAGCGATCTTTGGGGAGGTATATGTCAGATATCTGGCTTCTTTTGTCCGAGATGAATGTAACCTACGCGCTGTATGCCGTAGAAATAACAAATGAGCGTACCCTCCAGAACCACTGCACCACGATATGATTGGCGTGGTAGTCCCCCTTGTAGAGCGTGTTGGCGCGCCAGTCCCGCACGTCGATGTGCTGTATGCCGCACAGCAGCAGCTCCAGCTCGTGCTCGTCGAAGATCTTCAGCAGCGGCAGCGGCACCAGCGCGCCCAGCCCCTCCAGGAATGCAGACATCTGCTCCTGCACGCGCGACACGAACCGCCACTCTATCACTAGTCTGGAACAAACACACGCACATTTAAAGAAACGCCCTTTGTGATATTTCCTAAGGTGTAGCGCTAGCACGGGGATTGTTGTCTAGGGTAGAATATAGAAAAATTACGTCACTTTGTCATCGAATGCGTACATTATTAAAAAAACATCCCTTCAACTTCAATAATGTACGCAATGTATGGAGATGCGATGTCATTATTGTCTATTCTACCCTAGAGAACAATACCCGTGCTAGTGGGGCTGGTTAAGGTACTCCATACGTCGTTAAAAGAAATACACCGTATTATGAAACTAAAGTACTTAACTCGTTGAGTTGGGTGCGTTGGGGTCTAGTTTCATCAGCAAGATTACTGATGAAGCTCAAAAAGTTGCATGGCAGGTGACCGGCCAAATATCTCGCAGAAGCATCAATAATGGGTGCTCTCGGGTGGCGACCGCGATGCAATGCGAAAGCAGATAATAATAATATGAGTTTTTTTTTTTGTTATTTTTATTTCTTTTGCAATACATCTCTCGGATGATATCCGCCAGGTCTCTACACCTGGCGGATATCATCTTCGGGTGTATCATATTGTGCAACCAAGAATGATACCCGCTATGTGTAGCTCTCGTTTTTTCATTAATTCTCATAAAGGACCTCTGTGCTGTTGGCTTCGGCCCCACACATGCCTCCCAAAGGACCTGGTCACTATACGGCCGTAAGATTGGATATGATGATTGACTCACTTGATGTACTCGTCCTTGTTATCTGTATCGACGGGAATGTTAGCGCCGCCCGGTTTCAGGTCGCGTTGGATCGTCTTGCCGAACTGCTCCTCGTCTACTGAGAACGTCAGGTATAGATCTGAGGGGTCGTTCTCCTGCGGATACAACATTAATCATCAACATAATATCTTGCGATCACTTTAAACTATATTAATGCAATTCGTTTTTATTATTCACACTGTCACTTGGCCATTTATTAGCTTTTTTGTTTCTAGGTTCTTGTAATTTACTTTGTAATACTAAATTTTAGGCGTTCCTTCAAAATAAATAAATAAATATCTGAGTTCATGCTTAGCTCTTTTACAGTTACTCAAGGAAGTGTCTATTTTACTGAATCAGATTAATTACTGAAACGCCTGCATGAAGGAATATTACGTATTTCTAGCTAAAAATGAAAGATATTTCAACACTGGAAGAAATTATCCCTGCTCATCATTTCCTAGGTTTTGTAGAAGGATACGAAGGAATTTCATAATGATCCGCATCCGGAGTACAATTTAAAACATTTACATCCATACCCAATCCACCAGCTGAAATTGCTCCGAATAATCTTTGCGACGTCTGTTGTGCAATAATGTTCGCCTACAGCAAGTGAACAAAATCACAACAAAACTCAAAGAAAGGTAGCCAGTTATACCTTGATCCACATGAGCGAATTGTAGTATTCCAGGTCCACTGATTCCATGTCCAGCAGCTCGATCTGTTTGCCCAGCATCATCTTGTAGAACGGACGGATGAAGAATGCTGAAAAAAAAAATACACAAAAAAATTCAAATCTCACGCCAACACGAAACGGTCAACCTTAATCATCACATAAATTTTATCAAGAACACTTTTCCTTGCCTACTTCGTCATTCTGACGACTATTTGACATTCTGAATGTGTTCAGTCGTGTGTGTCGATGTAAATATTTCTAATTCTAATACTGCATAAATAACATAATGTTGCTAACTAGTTGACCCGACAGACGTTGTCCTGTCGTTCAAGTCAAACAACTGACAGTGATTTCAAACGTGCTTAGCAAAGAGTATATTACGCTGGTGCTAAGGTTACATTAAAAAAGTTTATAATAAAGGTAGTGGTTAAGTTTTCTTAAATTTTCTTAGTTTCTGCGCAATTTTCTCAATCTTTGAAATCGGTAAAGCCTTTCTCTAGTTATAGCCGAACCTGGAGACAGGAGGTGTTAATTTATATATATAGATTTAGATACTTAAATATGATGATAGGATATAGATGTACATACTTAAATTAAATGTAACTACTTCTCCAAACCTGGCGCCTCCAGTTCGACATCTCTCGACCATTACCATAGCTCGACGTGAGACGCTAGAGACGTCAGCTAAAGTTTCATAGAGAACAGGCAGACACATATCATCATAGAGTTGAATAGACTGACCGTCGAGCAGCTTGCCATGGTAGACAGCCATGCCGGCGACGCGGCCGATGAACTTGAAGTAGTTGAGATGCTCCTCATTACAGACGCCCGAGTTGGGGTTGATCTGGAGTGTGTAGTTGTCCATGGCGGAGTACTCGAACAGACCGTAGTAAGGGTTGAACATCTCTTTAGAGAGGAGGAAGAACCACTCCCGCGCTAGGCCGCCGTAATCTACAATACAACAAATACCAATTATTTGAAATCAAAATGAATTGAAATAATTTATTTGACACGACACATGACAATTTGGGACAAACCTTTACATTAAAAGAGTAGGTACCTAGTAACTTCCGCAAACTACCAAAAAAAACAAGCCAAAAAGGTATCAACACAGCATGTTGCGTTATTATTTTTTATTTATTGGTAAACGATACAAATAGCGGCTACCTTGTTTTGCGGGAGGCCGTCTACACAAATAACCAGGAACGCGAGTTGTGCGAACTGTCTACACAAACATCTACATATTTTATAGCCAAGGGTATTATAAATCAAGTTCATGGCCTGGTTTGCGATTTGTCCATAACTTTTGACTTTGTCCGTCACTCTATTTAAATTCTTCTATGAAAGCTAAAAAGCTACGGGGTTCGAGATTGGGATAGGAGACTGTAGATATTTGTATGGTACTGATATATCAAATGGAAGGCACATTTTGGATTGTAATAGGTACAAATCGAACTCAAACAACATAGCGGACCACAGGGCTCCATCAAGATTAGATCAAATTTATTTATAATGTACACCAATGATATTTTAGAGGACACGACTGTGAAATCACTAGAGCTTATTTTCCTAGGTAGCTAACTCACCAAGGCCGACCTCCGATTCAAACTCGACCCATAGTTTAGTCTTGAGCAGGTCCAGTCGACTGACGGAGCTGATGATGCGGTAGCTGTCTTCCAGGATGCTGTTCCGTCTCACTTTGATCTCGAACTTGTTTGGCACGTTGCTCTGCAATACATTGCACATAGAGAATTCTTGTTCTTCAATTTAGATTATGTCTTTTAGGCCTAAATTCCCCGTGTTTTATATTTTACCGATTAAGAAGGAGCTTTTATGGTGGGTTAATGTATTTATGTTTTGAATGAGTTGTTTAGGTAATGCAAATTCCCTCGTCCGTCGCTGTTCCCAAATTACTGGACCAATTTTTACAAATGAGGTGTCCTTGGATTCGTCTGCATCTAGAGAGTGACATAAACGCCACGATCAAATAGCCACGTCACTTGTTACGGAAATTATAGAAAAACTATATCAGGAAATGAGAGACCTAGTTCGATTACTTTTTGCCAAGTGGAGCAACATTTTAGAGCTGATACCGAACAGTATGTGATAGATAACTTACAGGCTTACGCAGCTGGCTCTTGAGGTACTCGTATTTGCGCTTGTAGTCCCGCGAGTAGGGGACGGCCGGCCCCGCGATCTGCGGGTTAGAGAGACGCGGGTCCTCCCACTGCGTCGTGCGGGTGTCTGGAATAATCACATGGGATAAGACTTTAAGGTCATTTAGGGTCTGTAAGAATAGGACATAATGTCAACGGTCGCTTAACACTTTTACTGTCTCCGACGCACACGGTCCGACAGTTTCTTGCATGCACAGCAACGCACTACCCCTCCGGGTCGCATTGGTGAAGCTTAGCAGTGAACGCGTTAAGCAACCGTTTCGTTGTTTATGCTACCGAGCAAACCTTACCGCTCAAACGTCCATTATGTTGCTTAAGCGATAGTGGTAGCATAAGCGACTGTTGCGCTAAAAATACCAAGTGAATCATAGCTAATCTGCGGTCAGTCTTAAGGAGTACACTCACTGTGGTCTATGAAGAATATCCGCGAGTCAGTGTGCACTCGCTCCTCCCAGCCCTCGGGCAGCGCGCCGAGTTCATCGCCCTCGGCCGCGCCCGCCGCAGCTGCCGCCGTACTCGGCAAACTTGATGCGCATCCTGCGAAGTTAAATATTAATGTTCTAAGGGAACAAAACCGAACTAGTCGAAAAAATTGGCTGACGAACCGAACAACATGAGCGAGTTCAAGAGCTCTCGCCTACGCACGTTAGGACATATCGAAAGAGAGAGAGCCGGTCTGTCGAAATGCGTATGCCTGAATGCGATCGGGGTCATGTCATAAAATAAGTTTTTTTTAAAATACTTTATGTATGTTACTGTTAAGTTATATATTAGTAATAATTTATTTATTAAGTTTATTTATTTATGCCCTCTGGGTGGATTGACGAAGTAGAAGCCGAGATGGCTCAGAACTTGGAGAATTTTAGTTTTAGAGGCCAATATACACTTTCTGTCGTGAAGTCACATGAATAAGTAACATAAGACTAAACTTTGCATATGATAAAATCTCAACTAATTAATATCAAACATATCATGGACAGCCGATCTTACTCCTGCTCGTCGTAATACCTTGTGCGTTGGTACCTGTTCTGGGGTCGATCCAGGTGGTAGTCTTGGCGTTGTGGTCGATGAAGAATATCCTTCCGTTCGGCGCCCGCTGCATACTCCACCCGGTTGGTAGTCCTGCAAGAATCACCACTCAGAAACTAGATGTCTCTAAACGTTGTCTCATGGTTTTCACAAAAACGTCCACTCAGAATGAGTTTCTGAGTGGACAGCATCGCGTTGTTGTCAAGGCAAGAGGCGAGGCGATGCCGTTACTTCATCAAGGACTTTCATACAATGAATATTGAATACCTCGAGTCGAGGCGGTGATAGTCTGATTCAAAATTTATTTCGTGTGATAAAGACACTCACTTGTTCTGAGCACAACAATTTTTTTTTCTGATGGCGAAACAGTATTTAGATATGATTAAAAAACTTAGCCAATTGAAGTGGTTTTTAATGGAATTGTTTGAAAATGTGACATTTAAAATGTTTACTTTTGAACAACAGTTATGGAACATGGTTTTGGGGAGCTCTGCCTTCTGTGGGAGTTAAAAAACTGTGTTACGAAAGGCAGGGTATTCCCCATTGCAGGGTCCACTATTTGATGATATGAAAGAGACGAGTTATAAATTAATCTAGTCTTAAAATTTTTGTTTGTTGTTCAAAGGCCGGCTGTTAAATTATCTAATTTTCTTTCTCTTTCAACTTTGATCTGTAACCAACATCTGTCTCAAATTAAAATTCAAGGTGCATATAGAATGTATGACTCACCTTCACTATTGGGTAGGTTCTGACTCTGTGCACTGCTGGCGCTGCTGCTGCGCGTGCTGTCCGTCGATCCGCCGCCGTCCGTGTCGTCCTACACACCACAACCGACTTACTCACTTATTCACTACGCAATAAGGACTATATTGGGAATGGTTGTACAAGTCTATAGAGTACGTAATGCATTGACCTGGCGAGGAGTTTGTAGGAATATCTTAAGACTCAGTATTTGGCCTCTATTTACTTGTGCAAATGTTTTGCACAACTAATGGAGAAGTCGTACATTATGTGAACCCCTGCCGTATAAATATGTACTTTCAATCAAGGAGACAAAACTTATACAATTTATGTAAATCAACAAAAGTTCTACACATAAAACAATTATGTCTTACTACAAACACATTATGATAAGACAAAGTTATCTAGCTTCGAATTATTAAATCATACGTTGAAAGACAAGCTTAAAACAAGGTCCTGTGCGACCTTAAACTCTCCTACCGCAACTATATGTTATTATAATGCACTGCAAGAAACACATCTACCAGCTTATACTAACTTAATATTCTACCAAAATCCAAATAAGTCTAAATCAAAAACAATACAGAAAAACCAAAACCATACTTCTAAATAATAAGGCATAGATAGGAAGCGCTAACTGCACAAGCAACAAATACAAATGTGGCAAAATTTGTTCATCTGTCAGAAATGTCAGTGTCAAACGCAAACACATCTGTCAGATTAGATTATTAATGGCGCGCAACGTAGTGTGCACAGCAAATGTAAGAAACGTTGTAGGTAATATACAGATTAAGCTCTAAATTCAACGGAATTCTTACGCTTGCAGTCCACCCTAAAATTTTACCGCCAGGGTACCCTACAAGGCTGGTCAAATCTCAGCTTTAATTCTTCAAATTTACAGTTGTAATTAGAGAAGCATGAGCAACGGACATCACTAACACAGAAAATGCGACTCTATGACATAAAGGATACGGTATAATGACAGGTTAGTGACAAAAGCACGGGCAATAGACATCACACAGCGTGTCCTCATAGACCATAAATAACATAACCCGAAGCTTGATGCAGAGTATAAATATCTAGACATCAAATAGTACAATTTAATCTTTACTAATTTCCCTTGCGGTGTATTTTACAAAGTGACGTGGTAGAGCCAGGCAAAACAAGAAAAAATATTTACAGTAACATACACTTTAGATAAAAAAATTAATATGAGCAATATCTTATTCAGAACACTTTAACCACAATCATTGGATACAGCTCTGAATAAATTGATTATTGAATCTGTTTCTCGGAATAAATTTCACGATGAGCCAAGAATATAACAGAAAGTAGGTCTATCAAGTTAAATTCAGTCATTGACATATCAAATCCATTAGTAAGTTCAGTCCTACCCGTATTGTCTATGTACACCTACAGTACTGTGTATTTATTTACATCGCGTCTTACCTCAGAGTCGTCCACTGAGCTAGCGGTGGTCCGCCGGCGGCGTGCCGTCACGGGCGACGCGCCACCCGTCGGCGTACTGAAGTGATTCTCATCGAACGTCAGGTCTTCCAGCCTTACCGCCTCACCACTGGCTCCATTCACATCTCCGTCATTGTTCACTTCGATAGCAACATCTGTGACTGCTGTTCCGTCAGTTGTTTCATCATTTTCTCCATTATTTTCTTCATTTACTTCTATACTTTCTATGACATGTCCTTCTGTACATTCTCCGTTCTGTTCAACCGTTTCTTCATTTACTAGCGTTTCCGTTTCTCCATTCTCGATTACGCACTCTCCGTTCTCATTTACGTGTCCTCCGTTCAGTTCTTCACTTTCAGCAGCGTCCGTTTCATCTACTGCTATATTGTCATTGACTACAGTTTGACTAGTCTCACTATCTTGAGCATCGTGGCTTTCGTTAGCGCAAACCACATCGTCGTCTTGATTCCTTAAATTACTATCACAGTCTGTTTCACTTATACTATCCTCTGCGGGTTCTACATTTTCTCCGTCGATACTCGATCTATCGTTATGTGGTAAGGCACTCGTGTCTTGCAAGCTGTCGTCGTCAGTCAAGGTACTGGTCCGCTCTAGGTCGGGAGATCGCACGGGTGTCGAGAAAGGCGTCGGGTCCGTAGAATTTGATTCCCCGCTTCTATTGCTATCCTCCTGCCAATTTACACTCTATTACAGACACAAACTTATCCATGCATCATAAACTCTATAGCCTTGACCGCGAAAGTTATTTTTGCACGAATGAGTTTGTAGTCTTGCTTGATATGTGCTTTGTCTATGACAGTGAGGACAACACAATGGATGTCTATGGTACACCCGACGATTCAATATTAGGTTATGATGATGAATGATTTTATTTCAGAAAGTTCGATTAATACCAAATAAATACTTCTAGGACGTTTATCCTGTCTGTGGGCAAAGTATGCATCATATCCCACTTACGCGGGGCAGCACCTGCCACAAAGTCAAGGAGAGGCCATAAAGCCCAACGGTCTGTCAGTCCGTTATTATAGAAAAATGTATGTACATTGTTATATATCAACACGATAAAGCGGCATAGCGCGTTTATGGTCTGTCAGAAACGTAAAATAAATGTATATAAAAATTGAAATGGATGATAACATATACATGTCGGTTAGTTCACAATACTGCTGAAGCCCATGCTGCAAGAAAATTATATAAATCAAAATTACTGACACATTATAGTATTCTATTCACTATTCAGCTTGTAGAAATAGATCTCAAAGAGTAATATTCTATGAAATATACTAATACCTAATGGCATAATAAATATTATAAAATGCTGAAATATAAATACTTTTTATAAGTCATGCACAACAGTTACGATTGTAATATACTACGGAACTTAAGACTTGGTACCATAAAATAATGTCTCCACATCGGCGGATAGCCAACGGAAAAATGGCGTCATATTTTATGAATAAAGTCTTGACTATAACCCAACTATGTACTGAAATAACATGCTATGAATCGCAAATAATGAAAAACTATAAACTACATAAATAATATGATATTCCATCAGAACCCAGAAAACTCATTAAATCGACTCCGTCACCTAATCTCTTCATCTTCTGTTACGCTATAAATATTTTACTCATGCCTTGCAATAATTTCATTATCATAAACCCAATGTAAACCAATGTCAAACAATGATCGTGACGAACACGTTTTATATCGACTTATCATTGAAATGCTGACTTCCTATAAAGTGTACATACACTGAATACAAGCCTTAACTTTTATACTTTTGGGCCACGTGACCAGTTTACATTCACAGAAATAGTAAACAGTTGGTTGTAATAATTTAGAATTCATCACTTTTTAAATTCCATATCGTCCATTATATCCATCAGAGCGTTACATCTCAAGGCAAACAACTCCTAGAAGGGTGCTTTACAACAGACGCTGAGTTCAAATAAACCACACGTCATTTTACTCGCTCCTTATTGGTCGATTCTTGCCCGCAGCCTCAGAACACTTTAAGATGCATTGGAGTACAGTCACTTAGTGGATATACTTAGAGTAATATTTACCGTGTGCTGGTTGGCGTGCTCGGTGTCGGCCGAGATATGGAAGCGCCTCTGGAACTCCGTGGCCGCGGTCTCCATGCGCTCGGCTTGCGACTCGGTGCTCGTCGCTCGGCTGAGGCGGAAATAATCATGTTACTACACGTTCTTAATAATAATATCTCTTATTTACTACTAACAATGAAATACATGTTGTATTTGCTTTTGCTCTGATATCGCATTTTATGCATTGCACAGATTTAATGCATACGAGGGCGAAAGTTTATACTTTTTGCGGCGAAGCTGATCTCATTTCTATGAATGAGATGTCCATTGATCAGTTATTATGGTCCGAGTGATACGACATAGACTTAACTCTCTAGTCAGGTAGTTTTCACTAATTCTACTACAGTTAAACTGGAATACTAACGTGAAGGTGGGCCGCTCCCACTGCGTGGACCGCTCGATGTGGTTCACGTAGTAGGTCCGTCCGTTCGCATCCTGTCGCTCCTCCCAGCCCGGCGGCAGCGGGTCACCTCCGATCGTCTGCAACAAGGAACGGGTTCAAGTTATCCCACCATTCATTATATGGAAAGGTTTTCATTAAAGCTTGATTGAAAGCTTTACGCCACCCAGAAGTCTTTGTTTTACAGTCAATAGACCTTCGTTAGACCACAATCTCACCTGATGCGCAGATTGTACGTATAATACTATCTGATGGAGAGTGACGATGTGGCCGACGACGTTGTATCACGATGGTCTAGAAGACACCTATTCCCAGATCAACGAGTTCCATTTGCTAGCGGTAAAAGTAAGTGCGTGTCCGGACGGCGCAACGAGGTTCGGAATCCGAGGCGCACGAAACAAATACTCGACAAGTATAACGGTTATCGAGTACACATAATACAAACTCTGGGGTTAGATTTATTTTTATTTATTTATTTTATCTGGAGCGCAAGTGCACGCGCTCTTAAGTTTGCCACGCACACTCAACCACACACTGGCTCTCCTGTTGCCTAGACTCTTAAGAGACTGGTGCCTCGGGAGACCCTACCCACACATACACGCTCATGAATACACATACACACACTGGGTCTCCAGTTGCCCAAACTCTTCGAGTCTGGTGCCTCGGGAGACCGTCCTCACCCCCACACTCAAACATATACATACACACCCCCCACATACACAGACACAATCCAGAAATAAATATCTTGAATTATGTTAATTTGCATTAGCCAGTAATAAAATCCTTTAGTATAAGTAACATATAAGTATCTTTTAAATTTGTTATTAAATTTCATCAGAAGATTTATCAGGAATCTATGAGCAGGGCGTTGACACTACCACACAGTTTGTTAAGCTTCAGTAGTGTCATCTTTCTATATGTAACTACTATGAACCTCATGGAAGACTGTTATTTAAAGATTTATTTACGACAATAGGTACATACTTAAAATAGTTACAAATTAATGAGCTAATTACAAGCATAAACAGACAATCAGTAGGTAATCATTTGAAGGCTAATTATTATGTGTGTACGTGTGTTATTACGTGTATTTATTTTATTGCCATCAGCAATTCGATTGCTTAATGCGCCGTCGGTCACTCAGGACTCTTTCTCACACGTTCCCACTCGATAAAACTTACCGGTCTGCATTGTAGTGTACAATTTACAGGGTTTTCTGGGGTTTTAGCCGTTATGCACTTAAAAACTGTGATTTATGAACGATGTTTATGCCGAGACTTTATTGATCTTAGATTGTCTTGGACTATGGGGTTTTCATTTCGCTTTCACCCATTAAAACATGCTACTATTTGAAAATACAGACTAAACAATAACTTACAACCCTCTTGACTTTTTGATAGCTTATAGTGATAACGCTTTCATTAAATAGGTACACCATTCGTCCTTAGAAATATACAGGCAGGCCATGTTAAGCGTAGAAGATTCTAGAACCAAACTCAAACGCTCGTCTTGCCACTGTTTATAGTCATAGGTATTAAAAGCAGTATTTGAGACTTTGAGTGGAATTCTAGTCGGCCTTAGCATGCTGCCAAGCGAAACTAGCATCAATCCCATCGCATCAAAGCTGTATAAATGAAAATGACGTACAACGTGAGCCAGCGAGGCGCCGTCCACCAGCTCCCAGTCTTCTCCCACGAATGACGTCACCGCGGCAGATACCTGCCGAAACTCACCGCTGTGTATCTGAGCGAGGTCACGTGGAGAGATGTGCCTGCTGCTATACATCTTCAGCTTATACTATACCACTGCTGGACGCAGGTCTCCCCCTGATAAATACCTTATTGGATTTTATCATATGAGGCAAGTGCCCATAATCACCACGCTGGGTATGTGGGTTGTGGATAGCAGTTCGGTGGTAGAATTGTTCTGCAGGGGGCGCTATATTCCTTAGTCACTTCTTACGACAACCGCGTAAGAGCTGGGGTGATACAAATTCTTAGCTGGCACCACACGCCTATGATATATCATAAATATGATGCAATACACTAAGGTGATTCAATATTTTACTCGATCTAGCTTTGAAGCTGTTATGAATTTGTGGAGTCCTAACACCAAAGTCGTCAACACAGCCCACCGGGTTGAGGCAACATCGCAGTGTATGAATAGAAATCAGTTTTGTTGTTACCATATTGTAGGCAGCCAACAGTGTTTTGACAAATTGTCGGCGGTCAGCCGACTTTGATGTACATATACTAACGGCCTGTATTATGAAATCTTGCTCAGTCATCGATATATGCTTGAGCAACGTTTATACCATAGAAAAGCGTTACTCAACTATAGATAGATGACTGAGCAAGATTTAGATCGATGATTGAGCAAGATTTTATAATACTGGTTTTAGACTCCGTTACCAGAAAAGCGTATACGACAGGACTGATAATAAATATCTTGTAGCACACTGAAGGACAAAAATCTCTGAACTGGGTCAACATTCAAAAGTGTTTTTAAGTGTCGGTATAAGAATTAGGTTTTAACAATTGGCAAAGTTTGGGTATTTTTGGCGCTATCAGTGTCTCAG
This sequence comes from Eupithecia insigniata, assembly GCA_947859395.1. Taxonomy (NCBI): domain Eukaryota; kingdom Metazoa; phylum Arthropoda; class Insecta; order Lepidoptera; family Geometridae; genus Eupithecia; species Eupithecia insigniata. The sequence continues at coordinate 923,261 of OX402009.1, read as the reverse complement.
TTTTGGGTCATTGGCGTACCATTCAAGCGTTTGCTACATCACAAGTGGGGAACTGCATCAACGAACTTTCAAAATATTTAGAAGATGCCACTAACTAATATACTATCAGACCAAATAATACAATATCATCTATGTATGCCGCATTCATGACAGGACATAAGCATCACAAAGCGCAACAAAATACGAGTAGCTCTAATCACAAATTAATTAAATATTTTCTTACCCATTTCGGCACCTTCCTACCAATTTCGGCACCATGGTATACCACTTATGTAAGTATACTATACCGATAGCCATGTCGGTCGCGGCGTAAGAATGGACCCCTCCAACTCAGCCCGTGACGTCGTAAGAGCCGACTAAGAGTGGATTCACATTAGGTCGACTAGGTCAGACAGTTTTACCGGAACGACTAAGGTGTCGAACACATATCGACATTAATATGTATTTCAATGTGCTTGACATTGAATTAGCTATTCACATTAGAGCGACTAGATAAAACTTTTGCCAATATTACAAACCTGGTATTTTGGAAAGACTATCTGTGTGTACCCAATTTTTACGTACAATCTTTACGAAGTGGGACCAACTTGGAAAAACATCTCTTACCCTCACTCTCATCATCATCATCATCATCATCAGCCTATACACGTCCACTGCTGGACATAGGCCTCCCCCGTACGACGCCACAAATAGCGGTCCTGAGCCGCCTCCATCCATCGACTCCCTGCGACCGCTACGATGTCGTCGGTCCATCCGAGTTGATGGTCTCCCATGTAGGGGGGGATTTGCCATAATCACCACGCTTGGCAGGCGGATTGGTGATCGCAGTGTTGGTGTTTAAAAATACTCAGAAGGAAGCTGCTGCCCATCCTCTGGTAAGTTCCCTTAGTCGGCTCTTACGACATCCACGGGTTGAGTTGGAGGGGTCGATTTTCGTACGCCGCGGCCCCACGACCCTCACTCTGCACACGATCAATTTGGTTGCAGAGAAAATAGACCTGTAGCGTGCGTGAGTCTGGCCGGAATTTGGTAACGAGACGTGATCTAGACGTCTCCTTTTTCCATACAATTTGGTACAGCGCCTCTATCGTGCGTACGTGGAACTACGCTTTCGATCGCTTTACGTTACCAACGTGAGGAGACGTCCAAATCTCTAGGAAAATGTCAGAATTGCGAGTCCGAATGATGCTGACGTTACTAACGTAAAGATTTACTTATTTATATTTAAATAGTTTAAAACCGTTTAGTATAAATAATATCTCAAAATGCTTATCATATTTTTAGTAGCAAGAATTGACGTGAAAATATTTTTTTTCTATGGTCAATCACAAAATAATATTTTGTAAAATGTTGCATTTTTCATAGTAAAAATGAGAAAATAAATTGCTACGCTTGATTTCAAATGAAGATTTAGTATAGTTTATTATCTATATTATTTTTGCATTATTTTAACGCTGCTAGTTTTCTAAGAATTACCTTATTTTAGAGTTTGTTGAATTAGCTTTAAAATAATTCGTAGATGTTACAATATGTATGTATATTTTTGTGTGATAAGGCTACATTGTTTGTTTTGTGTTATTTGTACTGTATGTATATTTTTGTGTGTTAAGGCTACATTGTTTGTTTTGTGTTATTTGTACTGTATGTATATTTTTGTGTGTTAAGGCTACATTGTTTGTTTTGTGTTATTTGTACTGTATGTATATTTTTTGTGTGTTAAGGCTACATTGTTTGTTTTGTGTTATTTGTACTGTATGTATATTTTTTGTGTGTTAAGGCTACATTGTTTGTTTTGTGTTATTTGTACTGTATGTATATTTTTTGTGTGTTAAGGCTACATTGTTTGTTTTGTGTTATTTGTACTGTATGTATATTTTTTGTGTGTTAAGGCTACATTGTTTGTTTTGTGTTATTTGTACTGTATGTATATTTTTTGTGTGTTAAGGCTACATTGTTTGTTTTGTGTTATTTGTACTGTATGTATATTTTTGTGTGTTAAGGCTACATTGTTTGTTTTGTGTTATTTGTACTGTATGTATATTTTTTGTGTGTTAAGGCTACATTGTTTGTTTTGTGTTATTTGTACTGTATGTATATTTTTTGTGTGTTAAGGCTACATTGTTTGTTTTGTGTTATTTGTACTGTATGTATATTTTTTGTGTGATAAGGCTACATTGTTTGTTTTGTGTTATTTGTACTGTATGTATATTTTTGTGTGTTAAGGCTACATTGTTTGTTTTGTGTTATTTGTACTGTATGTATATTTTTTGTGTGTTAAGGCTACATTGTTTGTTTTGTGTTATTTGTACTGTATGTATATTTTTTGTGTGTTAAGGTTACATTGTTTGTTTTGTGTTATTTGTACTGTATGTATATTTTTACGGTGTGTAGTATAGTATCCCTAGCGATAAATTGTGATCTTTATTTATAAATAATTATAAAATTGACCTTATCTTTTGAATTCGTATATTCCTGTAATAATAGTTTAAGGTTGAAAATAAACACCAGGAAAATATATTACATATATTTTCGTTCCGATGTCGGTCCGACCTAATGTGAACTGGCTCTAAGGGAACCTACCAGAGGAAAGGCAGCAGTTTCCTTCTGTGTATTTTTATCACCAAGCGTGATGATTATGGAAAGCCTCCTTTGTTTAGGACAGGCCCTCTATCTATACATACTAAGGTGGCGCTTCTCCCTCTTGTGTGTCTAGGGGGGCTGTCTCTTGTCTTTGTCTCGTACTCTCTCTCTCTCTTTGTAATTACTACCCATAATATTAATGTATCTAAATTATTTAGAACTCCTGTCTCTGACACAGTATATATTCTTAACACTGCATTAATAAGGTCTCTTACCGGCTGCACTGTCCCGACTTGCGGCGCGGGGTCCACTAGCTCCCAGTCCTCGTTGGGCGGGGTCTCCTCGGTCCCGGGGTCGCCCACTCGGCCCACTAACGCATGGTACACCTCTATGTGGCCGCGGACGCGGGACCGCGCGCTGGAATATCAAATTTAACAGCATGGTTATAGGGTTCATTTGTTTAATGATTTGTAGAAAATAATCTGATCATTTTCAGGAGCTCGTGTTTTGAAGATTAAGCTCGTAATGACTTTGCATATGTTTTAACTAGATAGTTAACACAATTTGATAGAAGCAGCCAAGGATTCACACCAAAATCAGTAGCATACAGAACCGAGCTCCTGATGTGTTGAAATGGTTGAATGTTTTAAACATTGATGTTTCTTAGATTGTTTGCAGTGGTCTGTAGTTGGCTCAATTGTTTCAATTGTAAATAATTGTTTCAATTGTAAATAATTGTTTCAATTGTAAATAATAGTTTAATTTGTTCATATTATTTGATTAGTACTTTATTATACTTGTTTTTTAATATTCATGCTCGCATTTTTGCCTTCGCCATTTTGTCACGCAACCAAACTGAACACAATGTCGATTGGTATATGAAATAATACGATTTTGTAGTTAGTTAATTATATCTGTGACTTAAACAAACTAATTAGACAGCACTGAAAATAATGCGATTACATTTTGCTTGATAACGATGACGACATTATTAATAGTTGTTAAATCAGTTGTTTTTGTGCTATCTGAAATGAGACCAACAACAACATATTTAAAGCAGAATGAAAAATTACAAAACTAAATATTAGAGGTACTTCAAAAATAGATCCCTACGTCGATTCCTTCATGCGTTCCTAGCACACCAAACATTACAACAAAACAATTCAAATAACAATAAATATTTACTTCATGCTCATACTTTTGGCCCAAACGCAGAGAAAAAAACTTAGAACTGCGTTTAATTATTATAAAGTTTTCGCATGTGACCAAGTTAACCTTAGCTACTTCTCTGTATATAGGACAAAAATGAATAATAAATAACATAACTACGAGAACACCACACGATACTCAATAACACACGGTAGCATAAGCGTCAAGATAAAATTTACTGGGTTATAGGTATAAAAATAAGTTATTTTGGCTTTTTCATTGGACGGTAACGTGCGTGTGTAACGTACGTGCGTGTGTAACGTACGTGCGTGTGTAACCTTACGTTATTTATATGTATATGTTAAGGAAAAACATAGTCTCGCACGACCTCAAGCCTGCAGGGTGTTTCAAACTTCTTGTTTTCTATAGGATTTTAGTACAAGATGCCAGCAAGTAAAAATTACAGGGAGACTCTTCGTACCGAGGGTTCTTTGTAACAAACCACAACACCCAAACGGGAATGTCTGCAGATCATACAAACGTTTATCCCGCGTCAGAATCAAACCCACAACCTGACCGAGCCTGCCTCAAGTAATTAATTTAATATGGAGCATCCACACCGAAGTTTACCTTTTGTTGAGCTACATTCTGCAGCTGGAATTTTATCATTGCTCAACAGAAGTAACATCCGGTGTACCAGGGCGTGCTAGTGACGGTGCACCACGCAAGCGGAATCCTCATATTGATACGATCCGGTTGAACGCTCCGCCGTCACTCAGGACGCACACTCAAGGCCGGTGCCAATATTCAATCTATCTTCATTGCATCGAAGAAATGTTAATATTTAAGGGTGATCATGTCGTGTCGGCGTCAATTACAGTAATTTTTTGTGGTAAGTATTAAAATTTTTCTGTATTCTACAAGTAATAACACTAGCAAAAAGTAATTTGCCGCAAAATTTACAATTTGAGGCTATTTACTTTTTGCGGTTTAATTTGCGATTCTTTCATTTTCTAGCTTATGAAAAAACTAAATTTCGATTCATTAGTATTTTTGGAGCGTTTGGGAAAATAAGAGATTTTGGGTTAAAATCTACATTTTCCCAATTACTCCCAAAATACATTTCAATCAAAGTTAGTTTTATTTTGTCATAGATTTATAGAAAATAGTTAACGATTTGCGACAAATTATTTTACCGTTTGTTTTAATCCTTGTAAATCAAGAAAAAGATTCAAAACCACAAAAAAATCTATCTCGCTTCAACATGAAACGAACTTCGGATAGGTAAAACCAGAGAGTATAATAGGCACCGGCCTTTAGGACAGAAATCAATAGAGGACAAAATAATAGCAAAATAATCGCGCATGCTACTTACACAGACCTGCGCGGGCGCAGCGGGTACTTGAGGGAGGGCGCGCGCGGCGCGGCGGCGCTCTCGGCCGGCGCGCCCGCCAGCGGCAGCTCCACCATGCCAAGGAAGTCGTCTCGCGTAAGCCGGTTCTCGTCGAACACTTGGATGAGGAGCTTGTGCTCGCGAGGTTTTACCTGACGACAGATATATGAGGGTCTTCATTTATCGTCTTAACTATTTACCTCAAGGAACGAACACGTGCACGCACACTGTGACTGTTTTGCCTCATCAATACACGTATGTCACATCTGGACGTGCCTTCCCAAAAGAGAACTTTTTTCCATAAGCACCACCATTTAACTGAATGAGCCGTTTTGTAAACGGCCTTGCCGTTCTACAAACGGGCTGATTCTACGAAGCGGCAGCAACATACACATACGTAAGGATACAGTTTATACCCCGATTCAAAAACCTGTATATGTTTTGCATAAGGGGTTATAAATCCCAAGGAATATTGGTAGAAAATATTTAACAACATTGGTTTCATCAAAACAAGCACAGAAGCTCGAAACAAATTATGGTATTGAAAGCTTTCATTCGTCATTTCTGATCTCTCGTTCGTTTTAAATACATATAAATATTGACTGCTACCTCAACACGGTCAGGGTGGTGTAGTGCATCATACATAATGGCACGTTCTACCTATGAGAGCGTGAACTGCGAAGTGATGCTCTGTCGTAGCTGATGGTTGCCATCAAGTGACCAACATTTGATTACCCAATAATGACTGATCAAATATTCAGGTTTTACACGACCTTATCCCTACCTCCCCCTTCCACCACCGGACAAGCAGATGCACTGGTAAAGACCACCCATATCTGGTCGACATACCACATTGCCGAGCCAAACATTTCCTCTCTAATTTTGTTACCAGTAAAGAATTGAACGAAATTCCCATGTCTGTTTTTCTGGTAGAGTACAATATTGGAGGAAATCCGTGCTCCATCTTAGGCCACATCTTTACTTTCTCAAGTGTGATGGTGGTAAAACGCTTTACCGTCACTACCAACATCAGCCTATACACGTCCACAGCTGGACATAGGCCTCCCGCGTACGACGCCCCAAATAGCGGTCCTGAGCCGCCTCCATCCATCGACTCCCTGCGACCGCTACGACGTCGTCGGTCCATCCGAGTGGATGGTCTCCCATGTAGGGGGGGATTTGCCATAATCACCACGCCGTCACCAATAAAAAATTCATAAACAATGAAATGATATGTGAAAGATTGCACTTACTCTGAATACAAACTCCTGATTCCATACTGGGTTCAATGTCTGGAAAATATAAAATAAAGTTGTCAGCAAACTAATGAACACCATGTTATTTATCTGAAATCTCTGTATATACATAGGTATATTAAGAGAGACCAATCAGTTATTTCTATTATATTTTTATAATAAATCTATTTAGTTTCCGCACGTCATCGTTTCCATATTCATCTCATAAGGAAGGTTAATTGAATCAGTAATCATACTCAGAGACGGGCATTTACAGGGCCTATTGAGTAAATGCCCAAAAGGACATATTATGCACCACTGATAGATAAATTAGATTTATCACGTCGCTTGAAGACACACATTTAATTCGTCATCATCTCAGCAGTAAGACATCTACTGGTGGAGCTTGGCCGACATGGTCTGTTATCCTTACTTAATATTATAAATGCGAAAGTAACTCTGTCTGTCTGTCTTTCACGTTTTCACGCCAAAACTACTGAACCGATTTAAATGAAAATTGGTACACAGATATTTTAGAGCCTGAGAAAGGACATAGGCTTTTTAATGCGACCAAGCTATACAGAGGGTGTGTTATGGGTACTAGATGACTGATATACTTAATACAATACGAGTGTTAATACAATACATCAGGTACATAGATATTTTTTAATTACCCGGAGATGGAACAAATTAAATACCCGGAACATGGAACAAATAGTTGCAGATCGTACAAACATTTGTCCCAAGGCGGGAATCAGACCCGCAACCTTCTGCGTCACAGAGGGATTTTCACCCGCCGAGCCGCATCGGTCGTATAAATCTTTACTGTGATATGGCATTAGATCAGCTAAATTTAAAGAAAAGTCAAACGAATGAAAAATAATTATTTGTTTCTCACCTTTTTCTTGGTTTTGGTGAGAAACGTCTCGACGGTGACGTCACCGTCCACCTTCTGCAACTCCACCCGTACATAAGGATCACTGGAAAAGGAAAAATGTACATTTAATATAAATTCAATGTTATGTCAATATTCGGAAACAGAGCTTAAAAGTGTAACTGACGCATAATGACTAGTGTTGTAATTAAGAGTAATTATAATGTAGAGATTGGAAAACCTTTTTCCATGGTATAAGAAAATAAGGTATGCTCTTCCGGAAGTGTTGCCAGGTGACGTCACTGTCCAGTTGCCACTTCATTTCAACGAAATGTAGAAGTTGGGAAACAAATGTGATAAGAGTCAATTGAAAAATCAATAAAAAAATGTGAATCGTCAATTATGTTTGTTAGATCAGTCAAAACAGCGTTAGTTAAACACGAGTCAATGTGATAAATAATTGGTAAATACAAAACCACATAGTTTTATCAGATTCATACAGGAGTTCGGGGAGTTACGATTGTACGCTACTAGTAACACCAGGAAACAGAGTCGCCGATGGCGACGATGACGTAGCCTGGCGACACCCACGTGACCGTCGTGTCTCGGAAGAGCATACCTGTTTTCTTATAACATGCCTTTTTACACCTGTGGGAACAAACCAGCGTAAGTAACCACATCACTCTTGTCATGAGTGCTACATATCTACAGGCTATGCTTCAGATTTCAGATTTCAATAACTTTATTTCTTTAGGCTTACAAAATAAGGTTTTGAAAAGTTAAATTTTATACTATAAACAGCTTTATGTAGTAATTATTATCAAATAAACAATTAAGGTGTTAATGATTGCTTCATCCAGGTACCACGTGAGCATAGTCGTGTGAGGAAGATAAGACCTTCTGAAGACTAGAACGATGCTGCCAGAGCGTCAGGTAATCCATTTTATTGCACATCATGAGGTAACTCCCCTGGCTCCTAGAACCGCCATGATGATTCATTGACGCTTTCTACCTTGTCCGGTCCGTTAATGATAAGCGACATCCTATAAATTGATACTACGTATGAATCATATCACTAAATTCGCTAATCATGATCATAAATAAATCATTAACCGCACCTATACCGGAACTAATTAATATGGCATTTATCTAAGCAATCAAAACACTTCAGGAAGTTACTAAAACACAAATAAAAATCGCTGTAAGTAGGTACACGAATTTATTTCCAAAAAGACTAGTCTAGTAACGTATTTCGCAATTTAAAGATTAAAGATGTTTATTTGCCAGAATATTATGTTACAATAAAGGTCTTAAAATTATAATACGTCCAGCTATATTCTACCAACATAGGCATGCAAATGTTAATTATTAATTACACTTTATTAAAATTACAAATATAAAATGAATGAATGAATAACAAATTTTAAAATTAATATAATTCAATGTCGATGAATATATTCGAATTCCTCTAAGTCCCTGTAATTAAAATATTGATTCAAAGAATAATAGCATTTACTAAGAAGCCACTATTTTAGTTTTAAATTAAATAAGTTTCCAGATAGGTTCTTTAGATCCTCTGGTAGATTGTTAAATATTTTTATAATTTATATATAACACACATTTCTAATGAAACCCTTGAACCATATTTAGTCAGTTACTTATGGAGAGACCAAACAGGCGTGTGCAGCGACTTTTGATGATTGATGCTGACCGTAACTAAATAGAGATTTCATTCAATGAAGCCTGCTGTATTTCCGAGTATTCCATAATGCTGTTTCTGACAAATTCGTTGTGTGATGTGATGTCTGACTATTCGGTCACTTACGGTAGGTAAGGTTAACCTACCTATTATACATTATTATATCATCATAGTACAACGCTAGTGCGGTCACTTTGAGTATAAAACAGATAATTTTAATCATACTGAAGACTAAGATAAACTTTAAGCGAAATGAACGTACCTTGCCTACCTGAATACCTACTCACTCGTAGTTAGGTACTTATGTATGGATAGATGCGTAGGGTAGGTGGGTAGGTATCTATCGAACTTAGTACGCCTGATACGGTCACCTGGGGACTCAGACAGCCTTGATCGGCACGTGTGTGCACGGCCTTTATTCAAGGACCTTTCCTAATATACCCTGCGTATTAAATAGACCTGTATTTCGCACAAACACCATTAAAGTCGACGTCAAACTGTTTGGCAAGTCCGTCTATGTTTACGAGAATGGTACAAACTCTACATTATCACGAATAATCAAGATGTTGTTTAAATATTGATTGGCAATGCCTAATAAATTAATTACTTAAGTACCTACAAATTACTTTTATATCTAACAAAAGAAAGGATCACAAACAACCGTCCGTGGCTGTATTTAGCAGCATGCCATGCCATCTCACGATTAGTTAATTAAACAGAGGGGCGCCTACTGTTAATAACACAACGATAGAACCATTCTAACAAACAGAGAGTTTAACTAAGAAAGAAAGAAAATTAATTATTAGACACAACACAAACAAACAAAGGTAAAAACTAGAATATCCAACAATAAAAACGTCAAGTGCTATTTCGACTCGCGAACCGAGGGTCCCGTAAACATAACACCTTGTTTCTTGCCAAATTTCATGATTCTCGGTCAACGGGAAGTACCATATATAGGTAGTAGTATAGGTTTTGTGAGCATATGATTCGCATACAAATTTTAAAAAAATTGGCCATAAACGGCTGTAACTTTTGATTGCGTTAACTTAGAAGTTTGATTTATATCACGGCACCAAGAGGATCTGAGTATTTGATGTTAATTTCAACTCGATAGCTCCGAGTGTTTCTGAGAAAAGAGGGTTGACAGACGGACAGATGGACAACAAAGTAATCCTATAAGGGTTCCGTTTTCCTTTTTAGGTACGGGAACCCTAAAAACGATGGAACCATTCTTAGAACTAATAGAGTTTTACTAGATTATCCAACGAAAGACAAGCTCCCATAACACAAGCTCTGCTTATCTTGGGGCTAAATAATGATGTGTGGATTGTCCAGCATTATTTATTTACTTATTTATTTCAATATCAACCTGAAATCTTTGATCTTGAAGGGAATCCTAATCTACACCAACACAAGTACCAAAAAGTAAATTTTTTGAAAATATTAAAACTACCGAACATTTTTCTTTGGGAATCGGAAATTTTCCTGAGTTTGATGGAAATCAATGAATACTTTCAGAACATTAAAACACCTGAACTGATTTTTATCAAATATAGCCAAGAGCAGTTACGATGAAATCATATATCAAACAAAAAAAAAAAGCAAAATCAGTTCATCCGTTCGGCATTGAGAGTTACTATGGCACAGACAGACACACACACACACACACAAAAACACATCTACACAAGACTGGTATGTTAACTTTTGCAACTCATTTTATAAACCGAGGCCCAAAATCATATTAGTCAGACTCTGTCTGTTCCAAATCTTATAGATAATAGAATGCACATTATGGGGCAATAATACCGCCTCATGTGACACAACAACACATAATATTGATCTTTAACAGACTTCAAAAATGGACTCAGATGGTTGGTATCAGTGAAAATATATTGAGTACAAAATAACATTATACCTAATCTATGCTAATATTAAGATAAGTTAGTATGAATGTTAGTTAGCATGTTTGATTACTAATAAGTTTATACATACATACCTAGCACCAAATATGTCTTTCTTAGCCAACGAGTAAGCCCCTACAATCTTCAGTCGAAGTAGGAAGCTGTTCTCATCAGTCTGAAAAAATAAAAACAAACAATTTTTTTTTTAAATAATTATCTTGATTAAATTAAGACAAAAAATTAATAAATTATTTAACATAAATTATGATATATATGATTAACAAAGAAAATTACAATCAAATAATAGAAACAAATTAGAACTAGTATTAATAATTGAAACAATTGAGCGAACTGCACACTGTTATAAACAATCTACAAGTAGCTCAACTAATCCATATCAATAGGTACTAGTAGGAAGTGTCTCCAAGACGCTGGCTGCATTCCTTCTCTGATAGATGTTTCTCAAGTAAGAGTGTATTAAATAATAACAACTCATTGAGGTCAGGAGTGTTAGTATAGAATAGAAGGAACTATGAATAAGATGACTAATTAAAAAAAATGGCAAGGGCTTTTCTTTGATTTGGATAGACTTAACATTCGGCTGAGATACAGAAACAGCAGTGTTTCCTTCACTTTAAGAAAAGACCAGCGGTAAAAATCAGAGTTCAACATTTCACACAATATAATATAATATTAATAGCCCAAAAGTATGCAAAACTATACACAAACGACATTCAGACCCAAAAGACAGATTTTACCTATAATAATAATTACTGATAAAATTTCTCGGATGGCGGGAGGCTCACACATCTCTACAAAAAAAAGGATGATTCTGCAGGTTACGTTTCTATTTTAAGCAAAATGAAATTGAAATGAATTGAATTTATAATCACTGAGAAACAGACTTTTACTATTAGTTTAGAGTTAATGAACATCTAAAACTTTGTTTGTTTGTAAATCAATTACGTAAGTATGTTCCTTGATAGAGAAAATTTAGTCAATCATTACCTATTTGAGTATAGATAAACATAAGGTGGGTAAATAAGGATATTGGCAGAAGCAACCTTATAAATGATTGTGTATTTATATAAAATATTAGAGCCAAAGACAGAAGAAGTATTGAAAAATGAGTTAGACCCTATTATTATTGGTAAATTCAGTACTTCTTAATATAAGTAATAAAATATGGGATGCTGAGGTACTCTGCAGTTGTTGTGAGATGGTGCCTTCGACTTGTGAGCCCCTCGTCCTGAGCAATGAACTTGAAAACAAATCCCATTAGAGATTATCCCTGCCCACACAGTTCTGGTGTTACCTACTACTTGTGATTAGAATTCGCCATTCAAAAACTCAAGCGCATAAATTAAAGACACTCGTTCCGCAATATAAAACGCATTTAAATCGTAATCGCATACAAGGACGAAGTGTTGTTGTACCTATACTTGACTAGCAGGAAGCACTAAGACGATAAAGTAAATGGTATGTTTACCGTACATACACGAGTATCCGACTGCCAAGCCATCACCCATGTGAAAATATACTAATTGATAAAACAATAAGAAACAGTCCACATTCCTCTGGCGACGTACTACAAGAAAACAACTGTTTGTAAAAAGTTATGACACGTTTTCCAACTGTTGTACGCCGCAACAACGCAAGTTGTAGTAGAATTTGTTTGCATTAGCGATCACTTTAGAACATCCAATAAAAATCTATACGAAAACTATAGGAAATGCCTAGATAAAACTTGAAACAAATAAAAAACTAAAATGCAGAGACTGACTGTGAGAAAATGACAGCAAAATCGAATGGATGGATGACTCAACGTTTGACAGAGGTTTGACACCTGCGATCAAGGCTTAAAAAATTACTATTGTTGTGATCTCTCTTTTTTATGATGGTAACAAACAGAGACAACAACTATGGACGACAACCATAATTGTGTTCCCGTTCCTAGTATATTTCGTGCATTTCAGTGCATTGCATGTTTGCTTCCAAAATAGCAAACAAAAATAAAATGTGACGCATTACGGTTCGATACACGCGTTCGTTGGTAATTTGAAAAAAAAAATTGGATAAAATCACTAACGATGACGCGCCGCCGCCGCAATCGAATTTCTAACGCTATTCTCCTTCTTTATTATACTGGGTTCTTTTATAGGTATAGTAATAGTATCTATATAGGTAGGTAGGTACCTATCTGCCCACACCTTAAAATATCTAGCTAGATATTTTAAGGAATACCTAACCTATTACAGATTAGGTATTCTACCAGCCTGTCGTCGTCGGGTCATAACATTCAATAATAGCTAGTACCTAGTAGGTACCTAGGTATAAATAAGGTAGGTAGGTCTAAGTTATATCCCTAAAGTAGGAGAGGTAGGTAGTACCTACCTACTAGTATATGAACCATTTGAATCTCAGAAGAGCAGTATTTACCTCATACTGAAGTGAATAGCGAGGTTCCTGCCTCATCAGCCCATTCTGGCGGTAGCGAGAGGTACAGGATGACGAGCGGCTCCGCTGCGGGGGGTTCCCATTAGCCGCGTAATCAAACGGCCTGATGTGATGCATCGCGGAATACCTACGAAGATCTATCATTTCTCAGCACTCGCACACGGCACATTTCACCGTCACTTTCCAGGGCATTGAATATTGATTTATTTACGAAAATCACACACGAACTGGCTGGTCGCGATTGCTGAGACTTATGACGACGCTGTTATCTTATCAGGAGAAGAAATGGGCACGATAAATGTGTAGGTATCCTTACAATTAGCATCGCACTGATAACTCCGCTCTGCGCTGTGTCATGTGAAGAATGCCCGATACGTACCTAGCACACTAGCGATGATAACGGTATCTCCACAGCCATGCTTAAAGTGCTCTCTTTCTTTATTGGCCATCCGTAGGTAGGTACAGTTTTAAAATTATATTTGTTTGTACGATAACAAGGTATTCTTGTCCTAAATTATATGTTTTCTAGGCCATTTAGCTCGCACCGTGGTTGAGATGCGGGGCAGACTGGTAGCAAGGTGCTTACCATAGGTGCTTACTATCTCGAAAATATTGGTTACCGACTCGATACAGTATAATATAAGTTACCTACCTACTCTAAATAATCTTTCTTCTTATATATAAAATTTCCATGTCACAATGTTAGTTACCGTACTCCTCCGAAACGGCTTTACCGATTTTTACCAAATTTTATATGCGTATTCAGTAGGTCTGAGAATCGGCTACTATCTATTTTCCATACCCCTAAGTGATAAGGGTTGAAGGCAAAACAACGTTTGGCGGGTCAGCTAGTACTGCTATAAAGATGGGGCTATATGGCGCTAATTCGGGTAGGCTTACTTAGGTCCAGATTGTCCTTCTATGGACTAGTTAGAGGCTGATTTTTTCTAAGGATGGGTAGGAATAGGACCGGGGAATGAATTATTTTATCTCTAGTTTTTACATAGGTACCTACTTACCTTTTATGGGAGCTCTAGAAATAAGAGTAGGTTTTTATGCGCGACGACGACGACGCCCGATGATGTGGCGCTGCGGGCGATGGTCCGCCTGCGACGACGCAGGAGGTTGCGGGTTCGATTCCCGCCTTGGGAGGAATGATTGGACGATCTGCAAATATTTTTCTCGGGTGTTCTGGGTATTTTCTATGTATAATAAAAAATGTCTATCTATGACATAAATATATGTATAACAAAAGTTGTCATGTTATTCAATAAAACATCTTTCGAATTATGGCATTTTAGGGAGATTCTTTCAATAATAGGTCTATACTCCAAAAACAGCATATTTATTCAAAAAAAGATGGTTTAAAATACGGACCTAAATTAATAAACTAAGGTTTTCAGAAAATTGTTTGAGAGAATAATGGACCAATTTCCTTCCTCCAAAAGATTGTACCTACATAGGTTAGGTACCAATTGAAATTAAATTAAAGCTGCCATTTGATTATTAATTGATAAAATATAAATTAAAACAATTCAAGTTTCGTTCGGTTTACTTAGGGCACTTCAGTCAGAGGCCATTTATTGCGCATTTTATATTATGTATATAATTATTGATAAATGAAATGCTTATCATCTACATTATATTCTACATTATGAACCATTTTTACATCCCTGCTCGACAAATCCACGATAGCTACCGGCCTACCATAGCCGAGACGTTGACGACGCACGGTGGATCGAGCTCATACAATGGGTTGGACATAGCGTGCCTAAATTTTCAAAGTCCTAATTTCATACAATTGAATATGCCATTCGATAGCTTTTTTAAATCTAAGCAATAAATAATCTATTGCATTTTTGGCCTAGAGTCATAGTTCAGGAGTAAATGGCTAAAATTGATTTCATTGTATGGGAAGCAACATAATAACCGAAATAGGGGGCGTGTTCGTCTTGTTTCGTTCTGGGGTCCCACCATGCGACGTCTCCATCACGCCTTACCAGACTCACCCCTCGGTGCAGTATTTATAAACCTCATATTTCAGGTAATTTTGAAAGCAATAAAGCCCATCACAGTCGACTAACAATACAAGCGATTGCAGTCTGTACAGCTTGGTGTACAGACTGCAATTCTGTACACCAAGCTGTACAGTGTATCAATGAGGATAAAACCACTCCGTATTAGTAGTACCTATACCTAGAAATAATAATTTGGCGTGTTTTAAACAAAGATGTAAATCGTTAGATATGCCCTGACACCAAAAACTGTGGCATTGTCTTTGAAGTATGTAGACGTGCGCGCCGCGCCGGCACGCGCCGCTGTTTTCTCACGCCGCCGCCGCCGTCTCTATCAGTCGCGTCGGTGCGACGACCAGCAACCAGACCGGAGAATCTGTTCAAAACTCTCCAATAAACAATACAATACAATACAAAACTCTTTATTGTACACCACAAAGACAAATAAAACACATAGACATTAACATAAACAAGTACAATGGGCGGCCTTATCGCTTAGAAGCAATTTTTTCCAGGCAACCTTAATAAACATATCATTTATCCCTCCAGTACTAAAGAATGTAGTCTGCTTCAAGGTTTTCTGTGATTGCGGTTGCTAGAAAAAGTAGAAATCTTCAGCGCACCACTGCTATGTTTCTTAGAGAGTTTTGATAAAACAGATTATATACAGTCTGGTCGCTGGTCGGCGCGCTGACTGATCAACTACACATGGGGCAGCGGCGGCGCGGCAGTGGATAGTCTCGAAAAAACGCTCGCTCCTTTCGCTGTTATTACTAGAGATGAGTCTGGTATTCAATAACTAACTCAGTACCTGTTAGAATGGTCCTAAATATCTAACGCTATTGTAAAATCCGCATACCGCTAGGGAATAACTGTGCAAAGCAAGCATCGCGCCTAACCGACCGTGAGCCATAACTACCCAACGCTTCAATACCTATACTTACCTAACCTATCATCTACGCATAGATACTAGCGGACCGTTCACCAGTAAAGTTATGTAGGTGCAACAAGTATTTGGTATTTATAACCAAATCGGTTAGAAATATATTGGGTAGAAATCAGAACAGGTATAGAGTATTGTAACGTTATTGGGTACCAGTTGGTACTAGCGGAATTGAAACATAATACCCAACTAATAATCGGTAGCCAAAATATCCAATAACTCCTATCCTTAGTTATTACTGTGTACCTTAAACTAAATACCGACCTATCAAATGAAAGCTCTTATAGATCGAGCTGTAATTTTTTTTGTTTTGAAATATGAATTCGTCCATCGCTTTCTACAACAAACTTAGCGAACCTCTTTGAACGTTCATCCAGGAGAAAGCAAAAAACAATAAGAAACCCATTTTTAAATGGTTTATTGATTTTTTATTATTTTTGCGCCTTATGTCTTGCAATGGCAATTTCAAACCGTCATAATATGTAGCTCCGGAACAGTAAATTTATTGTAAACTATGAGGGTGACATGATCACTCTGATCAAACCCTCTTTAATGAATAAAGATATAAAAAAAAACTCGAAACAGACGATTCAAACTAAACCAGTCACGACGTGACGGTTAGGGGCCAACTACTATTTAATTTTAAATACCTACATAAGAGACAAAAAATCAAACTACGCCGGCGCGTCGGCGCCGCCACGCTGACCGTGGAGGTCGGCGCGCCGCCGCGGGCAAATTTAAGGTCGGGTCGCACGTCTAAGTCTGTTTACCACTGATTAGCTGGTAGTTTTACTTTGTTTATAGTCCGGTCGCAACGCTACAGCAGCGGAAGGAAAAATAATAGTTATTTAATTATATCGCAATCCTAAGAGTGAAATGTTACGCCTTTGGATTTATTTATATTTTAACTATTTATTGTTGCATTTGCGACATGCACGCGATGGCATTTTATTTATTTATTTATTTATAAAATACAGCAGTTAGCTTACAGTCTACACCAAAGCACTAACTACTAGACTCAAAAAATACAGAAAAAAAATTAAAAACAAGATTACTAATAGGTAGGTTACATAAACAGATAATTTATTTAAAAGTAAGGTACGATCTTAAACTTAAGTAGATATGGCTTAAACTATCATTAAATATGTCCACATGTTGGAATTGTTGTAAGAAATCGTTGAGTAGTGCGAGTGCTCGGAGTGTAGGAGCGTTACCGGCGTGTTGCGTGCGCGCTGCTTGTAGAGCAAAGAGCCGATGGAACCTGCGTCCCGTTCTAATGTAATTATTAGGGACGTAAAGGGTAATTGCACCTAATATCACAGGATTATCCACTCTGTTACGAAGAACTAGACAGTAGTGCATGGCTAAATGCAGTTTGCGTCTCAACTCTAGTGTATCCAAACCAACCATACCGGTAACAAAAAGAGAGGGAAAAAGATACGGATAATACCCATAAATTCGTTTATATAGATACCTGAAAAACTTACGCTGCAGTCTCTCTATCATTATCGTATACTTGGCCTCCCGTGGATCCCAACTAATAGCACTGAACTCCAATTTGCTTCTGACGAATGCATTATAAAGCATGATCGCTACCCGTACATCCTTAAAATGCGAAGCAGTTCTCATTATGAAACCCAGAGTTCTATTAGTGGTTTTGCACATCCCGATAATATGCTTGCAAAGTTGAGGCGCGTATCCTCTACCAAGCCCAGATCACGTATGGAATCTACTCTCTCCATTATGTCAGTTCCGAGAGAGTAATTGTGAATATTGGGAGCTTGGAGTCTAGTGAATGTCATCACCTTACATTTCGCCACATTGAATGCCAGTTTATTTTGTCGGCTCCACCTGTCCAACGAGTCAATATCTCGCTGCAGCTCAACGCAATCGGAAACATCAGTGACTGATTTATACAATTTAAGGTCATCAGCAAACATCAGACACTTTGAACCACGTAGAGCTGCAGGAAGATCATTTATCATGGCTAAAAAAAGGGTAGGTTCGAGCGTACTGCCTTGACTTACGCCTGATCTTGTGTAGAACTCCTGAGATCTGTAGTTTTTAAGCTGAACATACTGTCTGCGGTCCCTAAAGTAGTCTGCAAAAAATCTTAACAGTTGAGGAGAAGCTCCCATTACAGAAAGCTTGACCAAAAGGATGTCATTATGAACCGTATCGAAAGCGCGTCGAAAGTCAAGATAGACAGAATCTACTTGCCGTCCATCGTCCATTTCGCTTGAAATAAAATCTATGTAGGCTGTATGATTCGTAGCTGTTGATCTTGCCTTACGACCTTTTGAGACACTTTTCAACAAAAAATGCCAAAGTTAAACAGGTCCAGCTAGCAACGTGTTTAGATGTACACTGATTCCAAATGAGTGAGCGAACTCATTTCGCGTGGCACTCAAAACGGCGCGGTCTCACTATGGTAAGGGCCTATCTAACGATTTACATCTTTGGTTTTAAAAAACGATAAAGCGAACCGACTTCAAATTTCTGAACCTAGCTCTTGTTTACGCCCATTGCCGTGGAAACTTTGTGGAACAGTCATTGTGTTAGTTTGATTGTTTTCAAAAACCACTTCGAATCCGAGTTAATTTTACACTGTTTTACTACCTAGGTACATACCTAGACGTGATTATTAAGTCAAATCTATTACATGTATCTATTTTTAGATTTAGATAGGCAAAATAAACATGGATACATACTAAACTTAAGTGATATACATATGAAGACTCCCAGGATCAGTGGAGCACTAATTCTCCTGAAAAATCACCGAATACCTCCATAAAACCGCTAAACTCATCATCCGCGTTCGTATTAGAATGTCCATGTGCCCAAAGACCACATGAATGACGTCACTCGACACGCGTTTGATGTCAGTTTTCAGAGGTAGTCAGTGTCACCTCGTGCCTTGGACGATCAAACCTACTCTATGACCAAACCATAGCAGCATAGACAAAAGGTGGGTCTATATCTCTATGACGACACCCTTGCTGGAGGGCCCTAGCAGAATGCTACTGCGTCTAGTCTACACATATAAATGTGCTAGTGGTTTCTTTTTCACTTCTTCCACAAGTGGACAAAAAATTTAAGTGAAGAAAATATCAATAACACCTTATTTCATAATTGATGATAATATTATCAATGTCTAGAGTATAAAATTTGACTTGTCTAGGTACTTATTTTGTAAGCCTTAAATAAATTTATTGATTCTGATTCTAAGAGATCGCAACCCTTACGAAGAATTTCTTGTATATTATATATAATCTGAATCTCGGAAACGGCTCCAACGATTTTCATGAAAGAGGTTCGAACATTTTTGTATGGAGGCTGGCACTCCTACTAGTCCGCCATTTTGAAAAAAACGTGATTCGGCGGCCAGTGATGAAACCCATGTCTCGACAGAGTCAATGATTACAAACAAAAAGTGTTCTATGATCAAATCTCCTAAGTGATACGGCTTCTGAGATATTTAGGTTCGAAAAATGAAAAATAAAGTTATACGATTCGTATTTTCGTATAACCACCGTGTAAAGTAGATAATGAGGACACAAAATTCGCCCGTGCTACAAGAAACCAACTCCACCCGGCTCGCTGCATTGGAAGACTCCCTGCCCCGTACCGCACCCCGCCAGCCGCTATTTTGTTTGACGTTTATCATTCATTCGGGCTTCTAATCTCTGATCTAAGTGCACGAATATTTATTTTCCTCACGAGCAGTTATTTTGTTACGTTGTGTTTGTTGTTAAGTTTTTGCTACCTTACTTTTTTTGTTGTTGATATTTGCGTTACCATGTCGAGTACCTACTACCACCGGTCTTCCAGGATCACAGTTTTGTTTTGTGAACGCAGTACAGCCCCCCCGTATGGGAGGACGCCGTCTTAGGCCGCATTTACGAGGCTATGAGCTAACCGAGGAATATCTGACTGATAAACCACTTGTGCAATCTTATTCCCACCATCACCCCCACCCATCCCACCTCATACACGGCTTTTCAAGAGCTTCGTAAACTTCCACACGTCACATCATATTACGTTGTAGAAAAATGTCATGTCTGTGATGGTTTATATAGAATAAACATAGCAATTAGATCAGATTTTTTGCATAAACAGAATATTTACACCTATTCCTGCTGCAGTACGAGTCTGCAAGGAACATTTACTTTCAAATGTTATCTGGCGGGATTTTTAAGATTATACCCGTTCTAGACAATACTTTTAACTCGGTGTAAGTAGCCGATAAGTTAAAACTCTTAATAAGGCCAATTGAATATTTAGATTTTGAAAAAGTCGGAACATTAGACGATGCAACATTTCAATATTATAAAGGATTAAGTAAAACTGTGTTTTTGAGCATTTTAGATAATACTCCATCATTGCAACAACTTAAACAATCCAAAAGGGATTTCCAAACAATGGACGCAAACGTCGGGCTAGAAGATTTCCCTATCATAACGAAAGACGATCTTATAATAATGGCGTTAGGAACCTATCAAAACGCTCAAAGCAGGAGTTTATTATGGAGAGCATAATAAAAAAAGTGCATAACATTTAGTGTAAGTATGTAGAGGACTACTGCTATACTAAAATGTGTTCAAGAAAAATAACTGGTTGGATTTTATTTCCCATACTCTACCTACCTATTAAATAAACATTGAGTAAGGTAGAAAGCAGCTCAGGAACAGATTTTTTTTATAGTTTTTAGACCGAAATATCTCGGAAAACGTATCACTTAGAGGATTTGATCATAGAACACTTTTTGTTTGTAATCATTTATTGTCGATTGACATCCGTTTCATCACTGGCCGCCGAATCACGTTTTTTTCAAAATGGCGGACTAGTAGGTATGCCCAAAGATGTAAATCGTTAGATAGGCCCTTACCGTAGTGAGACCGCGCCTATTTTGTGTGCCACGCGAAATGAGTTCGCTCACTCATTCATTTGGAATCAGTGTACATCTAAACACGGTGCTAGCTGGACCTGTTTAACTTTGGCATTTTTTGTTGAAAAGTGTCTCAAAATGCCATCGCGTGCATTTCGCAAATGCAACAATAAATTCTTAAAATACAAATAAATCCAAAGGCGGAACATTTCACTCTTAGGATTGCGATATAATTAAATAACTATTATTTTTCCTTCCGCTGCTGTAGCGTTGCGACCGGACTATAAACAAAGTAAAACGACCAGCTAATCTGTGGTACAAACACTTAGACGTGCGACCCGACCTTAAATTTGCCGGCGGCGGCGCGCTGACCTCCACGGTCAGCGTGGCGGCGCCGCCGCGCCGGCGTGGTTTGATTTTTTGTCTCTTATGTAGGTATTTAAAATTAAATAGTAGTTAGCCCCTAACCGTAACGTCGTGACTGTTTTAGTTTGAATCGTCTGTTTCGAGTTTTTTTTATAACTTTATTCATTAAAGAGGGTTTGATCAGAGTGATCATGTCACCCTCATAGTTTACAATAAATTTACTGTTCCGGAGCTACATATTATGACGGTTTGAAATTGCCATTGCAAGACGTAAGGCGCAGAAATAATAAAAAATCTGGGTTTCTTATTGTTTTTTGCTTTCTCCTGGATGAACGGTCAAAGAGGTTCGCTAAGTTTGTTGTAGAAAGCGATGTACGAATTCATATTTCAAAACAAAAAAAAATTACAGCTTGATCTAGGCTACAAGAGCTTTCATTTGATAGGTCGGTATTTAGTTTAAGGTACACAGTAATAACTAAGGATAGGAGTTATTGGATATTTTGGCTACTGGTTATTAGTTGGGTATTTTGTTTCATTTCCGCTAGTACCAACTGGTACCCAATAACGTTACAATACTCTATACCTGTCCTGATTTCTACCCAATATATTTCTAACCGATTGGGTTAGAAATCCCAAATACTTGTTGCAGCTACATAACTTTACGGGTGAACGGTCCGCTAGTATCTATGCGTAGATGATAGGTTAGGTAAGTATAGGTATTGAAGCGTTGGGTAGTTATGGCTCACGGTCGGTTAGGCGCGATGCTCGCTTTGCGCAGTTATTCCCTAGCGGTATGCGGATTTTACAGTAGCGTTAGATATTTTAGGACCACTGTATAGATAATCTGTTTTATCAAAACTCTCTAAGAAACATAGCAGTGGTGCGCTGAAGATTTCTACTTCTTCTAGCAACCGCAATCACAGAAAACCTTGAAGGAGACTACATTCTTAAGTACTGGAGGGATAAATGATGTGTTTATTGGAGAGTTTTGAACAGATTCTCTGGTCTGGTTGCTGGTCGTCGCACCGACGCGACTGATAGAGACGCACGTCTACGTCATACTTCAAAGACAATGCCAGAGTTTTTGGTGTCAGGGCATATCTAACGATTTACATCTTTGGGTATGCCAACGATGTTCGATGCTCTTTGTATACAGGGGGTTTCGGGGGCGATAAATCGATCTAGCTAGGATTAATTTTTAGAAAATGTCGTTTTACTGGAGTTTTCAATAATCAACTTTATCTTTATCGATCGAATCAACTATATCCCATAGACAAGATTTCGACGCTACAAAGCCTTCATCTATCATCAATGCAGATTTTGATGCAGATACTATTTGTATTCTCTTTGGATACTATGACGGCAACAGGGTCAAACCCAAGGAATTTAGTTAGTATATAAATTCCTTGGTCAAACCTTTGCGGTTTTTTGCTTGCAGAGAGAAATAAAATCTTAATTAATTTTGGCGTATTTCTGCTTCTTTTGTAAAGATGCGACCGCCTCACCGCCACGAATGAATAACGACTATAATTTTGCAGTTGATCTACGACTTTGATGCAACAGCTCTGGGAGCTCAACAGAAAGTGAGAAAGCTAATTAGTATGAATAGAAAGTATTTGAATATTGGATACTTGTTGTTTTGTTAGTCGCTAAGTGTCTTTGATATTATGGGACGAAATGTACAATAACTGTTTATGGTGGATTACTTATGCATGTAATAGGAATTCTTAAGTAACCCTGTCACCAACATACACGGGTATTGAGGTTCTGTAATCTTTAATAAAAAAAGAAAATTACAATCAAATAATAGAAACAAATCACAACTAGGTTCTTTATTCGTTTTTTATTTTATGAGCACTTACGAGATTCTTGACCACCATAAAATATAAGAGAAACAATAGATACCTATATGTATACCAATTATAAATAATAAATTTATTTATATTATATATATATGAATAGCAAAAGGAGCACCAAAGTAGGCACCAGATAAAATATTCCAAAAAATATTATAAAATCAGTCTTGATTTTTACAAGATTAAGTACAAAATACCTACACTACACAGTAATCAAAATTATACCTAAGTAGTATTTTAAATTTGTTGAAAATTCACTGGAGAAAATATTTACAACTATCTATTCGTCAAAAGTAGATCTTAATTCTAATATAATAATAATCATAATAAATGTAACATAAAACTTATATCCAAGCTCAGACTTGAAAACAGTTGCTCATCATAATGGAATGTTAGCTTGATTCACTTACATCTACTTAGCTATAGGTAAAGGCACAGAAGTTTTAACAATAAGATAAACAACATTAAAGCTGGCTCTATCAGTTTCTTTCATCTTTAGGATTAGGAACCATTGCTTGCTGCACTTTTAGCTTAGTTATATAATTATAACATAGACCATGGACCATTACGATACCTAAAGTAAAATGAGAAAATACAGCCAGCAACAAAAATGTCTTTAAATCTATATATATAAAAATGAATTGCTGTTCATTAGTCTCACTAAAACTCGAGAACGGCTGGGCCAATTTACCTAATTTTGGTTTTGAAATGTTTGTAGTAGTCCAGAGAAGGTTTAAATGGTGAGAAATTATGGAAAAATTGTTCAACCGCCCAACGAAGTAGGCACGGTTCAGCTAGTTCTTAATAAATAAATTCTTTTGAGTCTTCATGTTGATAAAATTATGCTAACTAGGACTATATCAATCATAGATGATATAGTCCTAGTTAGTATTCAATTAGAACCAAAATTTGAGTTATACCCTTAGTGATTTGGAAAAAATACTATTCTGCATACTTATCTCAAAACATGTGTTTTCGGAATTGTTCCTTTAATAAAACCGACCAACAAGATGGGCAGCCATACCTAAAGAACTAAATTCAAATCTTACTTAATTATGTAATAACTGGTCCCAAATCTTTGGAAACTAAGGTGACACATTGAATCATTCAACAGATTGGTTCATGAGTATTCTTACTCCTCTTCCTATTGGATCTTGCATCCCTTCCTTTTCTTGATCTCAGCTTTATTCTTCTTCTTAGCCAATCCTTCTGCAGTAATGTCGGATATAACTGACAGCCTCTTTGAAGGATCTGCACGACTGTCTCTCATATCCAAAGAACTCATGTCCTGAGGGAATGTTGAGCCATAGAGATTGTTGTTCTCACTGTAGCTATGAGGTAAACCTTGTATCTCCAGGGGATGGTCAGTGGGGTAATGCGACGCTGGTCTAATGCTCATGGGGTCGGGGAACCGAGGCTTCTTACTGGTAGCTGGTGGAGGAGGGGGCTGCCTGTGCTGCAAGGGGCCTCTTTTATCCAACTCAAAGGACCTTGAGTGCACATGAGATATTGAACTTGAAGTCCCAGCTTCAGAGTTCTGGGAATAGTATTCCCTGGATACTTCCAAAGACTGTAAGGCATGAGACTTGGATTGGATAGTTTCCTTTTCAAATGGTTCTACATAATTCAAATCTGAGTCTACAGACTTGCACAGTCTTAGATGATTCTCATTGATAAGATCTTTGGGATTGCTGTAGGCATCACATAGAGTGGCTTGAGCTAGACCATTGACTCTTTCCATTTGTTGAGCTGCCATTCTTTGCTGCTTTTTAAGTAAAGCTTTTTGTTTTGCCTTTTCTTTGGCTCTCTGGAGCTTTTTGTACTCTCGCTCTTGTAGCAAGCGTGCCAGCTC
This sequence comes from Eupithecia insigniata, assembly GCA_947859395.1. Lineage (NCBI taxonomy): Eukaryota > Metazoa > Arthropoda > Insecta > Lepidoptera > Geometridae > Eupithecia > Eupithecia insigniata. The sequence goes on along the minus strand of OX402009.1, from coordinate 898,050 downwards.
TCCATCTTGAGCCTCCACCGCGCATCTCATGTCGGCTAAGAGGCAATCTCTGTCCTGAACTTCACTGCTCAGCTCGCGAGCCAATCGGGCGTCTCTCTCCTCTTGCTCTAATCGCTTTCTCATCTCATCCAATTCAGCAGGAGACAGGCCCAGCTCCTCGGGATTGATGAGTTCAGCGGGAGCAGGCACTGGCAGGGGCGGCACGGCGTGAGCGGCGCGCGACGAGCTCGGTTGCTGTAGCAAGTCCGAGTGCTGGCGCCTCTGTCGGCGCAGGTTGATCTCTGCCATCTCGCGCGCGATCTCGGCGTCGATATCGGCCTGGCGGCGTCGCGCCAACTCACGGAGCTGCGCTTCGTGCTCTAGACCCTGCTGCTCGCTGAGCGCCACGGGGAAGTCCTCGCGGATCTGCTGGTTGCGATACCTGTTCTCCGTGAGATGCGAAGATATCTCACGGTCCTGCAGCCTGTGTGCCAGGGCGCCGTCGGTCCGCACGACCCACTGCTCGCGTAGATCCGTCACATGGCCGAATTTCGGCATGGTATCGCTCGCCTGAAATCTCGCCATCGAGAGTGGGAAAACCAGACTCCTCGCACCAAAATAGAATGTACGAGACTACTGAAGCACGACGCAACACTACTATGTTATTTTATTTTGTAGCAAGACACAACACAAGTTAGTATGAGGCCGAAAACTACACATCGAGATTTCGTTTTATTCACACACAAAACAATACAAGACTTTCCTTGCTCACGTTCCGTGAGAGTATCCAGCTACTTTTTAATGATTCCTCTGTCTGCGATTGTGAACTGCACACGAGCGACGATGAAATATTGTATTCTCTTTGACGATGACGACGCAAACAATAGGCTGTGTTTGGAGCAGTGTATGAAAGGTTATCTAATTATGAATGAGGTACTATAAAGTTATGCTACTATTTATTTATTAGATTAGCAACAAAGAAAAAACCCAATAAGTATACAGTATGTAATGTATACACTATCTAACGTAAAAAAAAAACACCTTACCAGTGTGACCAGATTTGAATTGGCAAATCTACTGTAGCCTACGGTGAAAACCTACCAAAATCTGCTAAACATACGCTGGATTTTAATAAACGGCCTAAATATCAACTAAACATCAGGAATTCGGTTACAATCACTTGGTATACAGGGTGTTAGTGTAAATGTACTTCAAACCAGCGGTTTAGTATCATGTGTAGTCTAAAATTATTTTTAATAGTAAATTTAATTTAATTCAATGGTGGCGAAGCCGCGCTTACAGCTAGTATCGAATAAGTTTTAAATTAGAAATGCATCACAATCACAGAAATTAAACAAATAAATTAAAGTTTAAGGATTCGTCGATCAAAATCACTTTGGTATCATCATATAGATTTTTAGCTTCCATTGATTTCAGCATAATTTTGATTGGGACAAAATTTTCACAACCACCTTCAATTTGTCATAGTCCTTCTTTCCCAAGCATGATTGCAGCAGCTACATTTATATTTTGAAAACAGTTTCTGTCACGAGTTTTAACTCAAATAATATCATAAATTTTCTTTCTACTTCTTCCTACTGCGTTTGACACAGGCAGGATGCGTGAGGCTTTACAGTGTGCATTCGCTTCATTATTTTTTGTTTTATTTAACTATTGCTTGAATAAGAGATCTTGCTCTCACTCCACGCAATACCCTTAATATATTTACGTTTCATAACGAACACAAGAGGTGACGTTATGATAATAAAAGAAAAAAAATTAAAGAAAAATAAATTGAAAAATTATTAATGTATTTCATTTCAATGTTCAAAAAGTTCAAAAATGGTGAAAATGTTCAAGTTATTCAATTCATTAAATTTGAATTTATTACATGGCTAGGCCACGAGTGTTTATTTTTTGTGTTTAAAACGTGTATTTAGAAAGATACTGATTCTGACTCACAAAGAAACGCATCAAATCAAATCAAATCAAATCAAATCATTTATTTGCTGTAATGTAGGTACAAAAGTTATTAATTAAAAATGGTATTTCCAATACATTACTACCTCATCGAGGCGTGCAAAATTAAGATAGCATGCAAATGTCACAGTAAAGTTTAGTAATGTTCTAACCTAGGTATATTGTAGATAATTTTATATAATGTCAAAAATCTTAAAGTAATAAGAGGATGTCAAAATTTATCTGTCATAAAATCGTTAATATTATAATAGCATTTGGTAATTAATAATTGTTTCAATTTAGTCCTAAATATATTGTCGTCAAGATCTTTTAATGATTTAGGTATTTTGTTATATATTTTGCATGACATACAGACTACACTTTTTTGTAGGAAAGCTGTTTTACTATTAGGTATTTGGAGTTTACTGTTATCACGTCTATTTCGCACTACAAAATCAGACTTGCGTGGGAAAAGATGGGGATGTTTTCTAACAAATAGCGCCATTTCAAATATATATAACGACGGAAGCGTTAGAATCTTGTGCTCAATGAACAAAGGTCTGCAACTGTCGGTAACGTGCAGGTTAAACATTGATCTAATACATCTTTTTTGTCTTTTAAATATGAAGTCTATATTGGTAGAGTTAGCCCAGAAAATTATACCAAATCTTAGGATAGACTCTACTGTTCCATAATAAGCTGTTAGTAGTGTTTCTGTGTTAACAATGGAGGATAATTTATAGAGTGCGTAGGTAGAGCTACTTACTCGCTTACTTAAAAGTTCTATATGGTCTTTCCAATTTAATTTACAGTCTATTTGAATACCTAGAAATCTTGTTGATGCATGAATGGGGAATTCCCGTATAAGAATATAATTTAGGAGATGTCATCTTATTTCGAAAAATACCACCATTATACCAAAAAATGATAAATTCTACCAAAATATAATGTAATTTTTTTTCCTACTAACAGCTGTTGCAAGTACCTCAAAATCTACCAAAAAAGTAGAAAATTACTAAATGTGGTCGCACTGCACCATCATATGAGTAACCCAGTTGCAAAACTGGCTAGTTAGCTAAAACCAAAAACTGAGAAAAAGCCTAAAAACTATAATCCTTGGTCTCTGGTTGTTTGCGATGCGTTATTGGCAGAATTGGGTGGACTAGTATGTAGGTATTATGTTAGAAATAATAAAAGATTGATTTTTTTACGTATTTTTATTTAAAGAGGATAAAAAAGTATAAGTAGCCGTTTTTGCAAGTGACCTAGCAAACTAGTCAGTATCGCACCTGTAATAAATCAATATAGCTTATAGCAATATAGCTACTTTTGCAACGTTTTAAGGCTATAATCTAAACTTAAACCGACTTTCTAACAGCTTTGTTATCACATTTTCGTACAATTCTTACACACAAAATTTTTAATTCTTCAACCTCTTCCTTATCAGTATTTTCGTCATCGGTTTCTTCTCGAAGACAGGTCTTGTTGCAGGCAGGAACACAGATTGAAGATGAGGCAGTTGGTCGATCTTCTTCATTACCATTATTGCCGCCAGGTTTATTAATACCCAGTAGATCGGCATAGAATCGAAGGCACTGTGCCATTGTAAGCCAAAATGTTTTTGCAATAAATTCTTAATATCTCTTAATTTTGCTACATTAACTTCAACTCAAATATTTAGTTTGCTTAGTACAATGTCGGCGGAAGATTTATTCTTTTTCCAAATGTTTCCAATGTTTATCGTTTCTGACGCAAAGTACGGTTCTCCTTTTATAGCAATCCGATTGGAACTGTCCTTTCGAAAAAAAAACCTTTTTGTACCTGCAATTGTAGAATAACCCAATAAGTTCAAATAAGAGTTAGCAGTAGGCAGGTAGTACCTTCCTACTCGGTAGGTAGTACCTGCCCATTGTATCTGGCTCCTACTAGTTAGGTATTATACTCAGGAATCTCAAAATTAATACAACTTATTAACACTAACATCATTCGAAAGAGTAGCATAAAGATTTTTAGAAACAGGGTGGATTTTTGAGACGGGACGGTAAGTACGTGTACAATTACCATTACTTACTGACTGGTTTTTTTTTCTGGTTTCTTTTGGTTTTTCTCTTTTCTCCTTCCTTCCGGTATTCCGCCAAAACAACTGCTTCTTCCCTAATCTCACCATTACAACACACAGAAATCGCACAAATATTAGATAAGCACTGAATTTGAAATAGCAGCAAGTGAAAAAAACGGTCTTGAATGATTGGACTGATTTTTTTATTCAGAACGACATCAAAATAAAAACAAAAAGTGCGCCAAATGCAGATGTTATAACGAGACCTATCCACTTTTGCAAAAGTAATCAGAACGAGCAACTTTTGCAAGTGACAGCCAAGGTAAAGTAGCAAGTTTTGCAAGTGGTCTCAGTTTTTGATGTTAATTTATACGTAAACTAATCACTCTAGAACGTTTATTTCAAATCCGTCATATAGCCTTAAAAACGATCTTTTGACATCTGTCACTAGCTCAAACCCGGTCAAAAATGTATATAGCAACTTTTGCAACTGGGCTACTCATATCATATATTTTATATTTTAGGCCCTTCTCTCACGAAGCTATTAAAATACTATGCGACTGAGATGCAAACCATGATCGCCTACTGGTATGCTACTCGTTTCCGCACATGAGCTGGTGCTACGCAAATGAGACTATTTTTTATCAGTTGAAGAACAACATTCGTACGACGATGTCTAGTGACTCTAGCGATGAAGACAATGTTCTTCTGTATTTGTATTACAAGAATAAATGAAAATTTAAATAAGATTCTGGGTGCATCCGTACATCGAAAAAAATATCAATTGTAGAGCATTTTTCCAATTTCAATCCACGCCTTTTCTGTAACATCTTTTCTTACGAACTCTGGCAGCTTATAATAATACAAAGATGGATAATTTTCCACCTCCTGGACAAAATTAATATTAAAAGTTTGTTCCGCCGCCATTTTGTGATGCGACGCGTATACGACTCGGGTAGCGTACCAGCAAGACGGTAGCGTGCGACCTTATCAAACGCGTTGTCGACGTTTCTCTTCGTGTGCGAAACTAGCTGAATATGTATGGCAGCTACTCACAAGCGACGCGTACGAAACACAAATCGATTGAGAGTCGCATCGTGAGAGAAGGGCCTTATACGTCACATCTAGCGTCACACCCACAGATGTACTAGCATGTATACTAGGTAGAGTGATCGCAAAACTTAACGAGCTCTGTGAACTTATGCACGGAAACAAAACTGCGCAAGTACAATCAAATAGAAAAGTGATATTTACCAACTAGTGACCAACCCGGGCTTCGGCTAGAAATCCTTTTTATGGTGCTAATAGACACACCTGTTGCAGCTGCAGTCCGCTGAAGTACCATTTTGAATTTGAATTAAGACTTCATCGGCTTCTTTTCTCATGAAACTCATGACATCGAACATCATTTTCAGTACGTTAAACCGCCCACGAGTCATATTTCACGTTTAAGAGACACCTACTCCACAAAATCGCAAGAAAAAACTATCAAGTCAGCGAAACGAACACCGAACAACCGTCAAACAAAGATTTATATCGTTAGATATGCCCTGACACCAAAAACTATGGCATTGTCTTTGAATGTGTGCGTTAACAAAATGCCGACGCACGCACACTAATGAGTACTAGTTAAAAATAATGTGTTTGCCAGTAAACCTAACCACGGACCTAACTTTTATTATAACCATATTGTGTGCAATCACATTGCACACACTTTCGTGAAAAAATAAATGTCATCTAACCCTGAAATCGAAAATGTCTCAATGTGTGCGTCAAAATGCGACGCACGCACACTACCAAATGAAAAGTTAAAATTAGTGTTTTTGTCAATAAACCTAATTATTATTAATCCCATTTATTGTGCAATCATATTGCACACATTTTTGTGAAAAAATAAAGGTCCTATCATGCCCTGAAATTGAAAAGTGAAAAAAGTGTGCAATCTGTAGACGTGTAAGTGTGTAGACGTGCGCGCCGCGCCGCTGTTTTCTCACGCCGCGCCGCCGCCGCCGTCTCTATCAGTCGCATCGGTGCTAGAGATGAGTCCGGTATTCAATAACTAACTCAGTACCTGTTAGCATGGTCCTAAAATATCTAACGCTATTGTTAAATCCGCATACCGCTAGGGAATAACTGTGCAAAGCGAGCATCGCGCCTAACCGACCGTGAGCCATAACTACCCAACGCTTCAATACCTATACTTACCTAACTATCATCTACGCATAGGTACTAGCGGACCGTTCACCCGTAAAGTTATGTAGCTGCAACAAGTATTTGGTATTTCTAACCAAAACGGTTAGATGGTATTTCTAACCAAATCGGTTAGATGGTATTTCTAACCAAATCGGTTAGATGGTATTTCTAACCAAATCGGTTAGATGGTATTTCTAACCAAATCGGTTAGAAATATATTGGGTAGAAATCAGAACAGGTATAGAGTATTGTAACGTTATTGGGTGCCAGTTGGTACTAGCGATATTGAAACCAAATACCCAACTAATAACCAGTAGCCAAAATATCCAATAACTCCCATCCTTAATCGGTGCGACGACCAGCAACCAGACCGGAGAATCTGTTCAAAACTCTCCAACAAACATCATTTATCCCTCCAGTACTTAAGAATGTAGTCTCCTTCAAGGTTTTCTGTGATTGCGGTTGCTAGAAGAAGTAGAAATCTTCAGCGCACCACTGCTATGTTTCTTAGAGAGTTTTGATAAAACAGATTATCTATACAGTCTGGTCGCTGGTCGGCGCGCTGACTGATCGACTACACATGGGGCAGCGACGGCGCGGCAGCTGCAGTGGCGCGGCGCGGCAGTGGATAGTCTCGAAAAAACCGCTCGCTCCTTTCGCTGTTATTACTGTGTACACTAAATAGTCTATCCGACCTATCAAATGAAAGCTCTTGTAGCCTAGATCGAATTGTAATTTTTTTTGTTTTGATATATGAATTCGTACATCGCTTTCTACAACAAACTTAGCGAACCTCTTTGACCGTTCATGCAGGAGAAAGCAAAAAACAATAAGAATCCCATTTTTAATTGGTTTATAGATTTTTTATTATTTTTGCGCCTTACGTCTTGCAATGGCAATTTCAAACCGTCATAATATGTTGCTCCGGAACAGTAAATTTATTGTAAACTACGAGGGTGATATGATCACTTTGATCAAACTCTCTTTAATGAATAAAGATATAAAAAAAATTAACAAAAACTCGAGACAGACGATTGAAACTAAAACAGTCACGACGTTACGGTTAGGGGCTAACTGCTAGTTAATTTTAAATACCTACTACTAAAATCAAACCACGCCGGCGCGGCGGCGCCGCCACGCTGACCGTGGAGGTCGGCGCGCCGCCGCCGGCAAATTTAAGGTCGGTTCGCATCGCATGTCTAAGTCTGTTTACCACAGATTAACTGGTAGTTTTAATTTGTTTATAGTCCGGTCGCAACGCTACAGCAGTTATTTAATTATATCGCAATCCTAAGAGTGAAATGTTCCGCCTGTGCCGTTGATGGTAAGCACATCACTAGCACAGACGCTAAATTTATCTCTGCTAATTATTCATGGTTTTGGACATTATTTGTATCCTAGACTCATAGGAACACATGAACTAGATTGTTAAAATCTTGTTACTACAGATTTCTAGTAATAAACATAATTACTTTAACATTTATACTGAGGGAAAAACTTACGCATTTAATAACAAATCCGGGAATTTTACTCTACCTTTTGTCCTTCTTGAAGGACTGTACACAGCGGAATCCGACATATTTTCACTTTTTCAACAAAGTTTTAGGTAAAACGCAGTAATTTCTTAGAATTTCAATAGAGTACATCAGTCTTACCACAACTTTGAACTAACTAGTCAGTTCCAAGCTGACACGATTGATACTGACAGTGCAGTGTAGCTATACGTATATCAGCTATCTTTTTTACTCATAACTGACTCTGAGGGATAGACAAAGATATAAGACCGGAAATGACTTTTGCTATGTACCTCTACCTTCTTATTTCTCTATGGCTCAAAAGCATTCATTCGACAGTATTGCCAACTAGATTATGAATAAATTTGCTACATAATAATTATTTTATTTTCAAACTTGGGATAATTGCGTTACATAAAATGTTTGATTTATTCTAACATGTTAGGTTTTAAATTATCCGTAATTGAGTATAAGATTTTTTTTTGTATTCTATAAATATTGAATTGCAAAATAAATTTGTGCAGATCAAAATATGCTACACAAAATAAAAATACGCCAAAATTCTTGCTGGCAACCCAGGTTTGACAGACAGGTCCCGTCTCACCCGTTCTTTCCATTCTAAGTTCTTTCCCCTCAACGCCTTATTTACGGTTTAGTGCGCAGCCGTTGAAGCCAACTTCACAGAGCTCATAAAGATTTGCGCGTACTCAACTAGGGATGCCAACTTCACACTTTACACTTGTTTTTTTTCATTGTCCTATTGGACAAATTAGGCTAAAGCCACTAAGGCCATACTACTAGGGGTGGGTCTCATTTCACGTAGCCAGTTACAGTAACTAGCTACACGGCATGTAACCGAATTACTAGTTTCGACTCAAATTACAAGTAGTGACTCTGCCCTGTGCGTTTCATTTCTTACGCACCGCGCTAGGTTCGGGGCTTTTTCACTTTGACTGGTGGCAGCACAGATTTTTTTGGCCAGACAGAATTAGGGATGAGGATACAATCTACCTACAAGTAGCGGCACGTAAGTCTAGCGCTGAGCGACACGCGGAGGGGATAGCTGCGCATGGGGAATGGTACCGCTAGCCCCGCCGCGCCGTCCGGTTCCTTATATTTTACTTCTGCGCAATAACGGTCAGCGCTAATATTATGTACCGCTAGTTGTACGTAAAGATCATCATCACAAATTCATCAGTAGTCTTCAACATTCGACTCTACGTTGCCCTACGTCATCAAATGTGGGCAAGAAATGAACTAGAGTTTTCTTTCTGGCTTCAACGTCGTGAAAAGCTTTTCTCGAGTCATGTAATGTAACTTCGAGAGCCTTGTATGTAGGCTTCTCAAAAGCTGTTCGTTAGCCTGTTGGCTGGGCTGGTCTTCTTGAATGTTAATGTCTGGGGTCTCCAAGAGTTCCCGGGGATTGGTCGCCAGGAAGATTTTCAACCGGTGGTCTTGAGTGCAGAGGGGAGAGTCCGTGGCGGGAGCTGTCCGCACAATCGTACAGTCAGCGTCAAATTGATATGAGCGTCAGTCATCGCGTCAGTCGTGCGAGTAGTCAGAATGATGTGAAAAACATAAAAGCAATTTGATATAGGTACGCAGTTCGAATCATCATATTGTCGTAAGCACCCACGTTGGTCAAAATATCTTGCTACTCATTGTTTCATATTTACATGAGCATTCAGGGTGTTCAAAACGTCCGTTCCACCTAGTTACATTTTAGTTACATTGATGTAACCAGCTGGACATTTTTATTCCAAGTAGTTACATTATTTAAAAATGTAACTTTAACGTAACTAATGAGACTTTTTTGTTCCACCTAGTTACACCGTAGATAGGTACCATCGTAGGTTCAAAAGATTAGTTACCTCTCGTGAGTCATGTACTCCTAGTACTTTCATGCTCATGGCAACCAACGTCTTAATGAACTTACTTAATGAAAATACGGTTCTTAACGAACTGATAATTATATCAATATTATTTTGTACATCATCGGGCTGACAGTTATTGATATGAGGTTTTAATTTCAGCATTGTCTCATCCTTAAAATAAAACAAAATTAAAAGAAAAAACATTCTCACGACAAGCTTTTATTTAAACGCACAAAAAAAAGAAAATCGCAAAACCGTTAGTGTGTGTCAAATTAGGCTTGCAAGATTTGTACGCCACATACATACTTAAACAAACATGTGAAGTTAATTAAAAGCCTTTAAAAATAGCAGATAAGACTAGATCGCTTTTTGACAAATTATCGATAGCTATATGACTGCGTTGCGTTCGAATGAAATCGTCATAAGATGTAACTTAGACATAAATTCCAAACTCGATAGTCATATTTTATCGAAATAAAAAACCGTCCAAGTGCAAGTTGGACTCGCGCATGAAGGGTTCCGTACCATTATCTATAAAAACGGCAAAAAAATCTCGTTTGTTGTATGGGAGCCCCCTTAAATATTTATTTTATTCTAATTTTTAGTATTTGTTGTTATAGCGGCAACAGAAATACATCATCTGTGAAAATTTCAACTGCCTAACTATCACGGTTTATGAGATACAACCAGCACGGCTATTCTAACTCGATCGAAAAGTTTCCGTGACTCGAAATCTGACACAAATTCGCGCGAAATTCAAATAATCCGCGCGTAATTCAAATATTTTAGCGGTTTTTAATATTTTGTGCGTTCTACAAGGAATAAAACTACCTAAAAAGTAGTTTTTCATAAATCGCTGACAATTTTCTACGAATCCATGTTCCAATGAAGTACAATTAATGGGGCTTTTGGTAATGATGTTGATTTTTAGTAATACATTTCATAAATTATTAATTTCACCAAAAGTCGAGTCGAATCGAAATTAGTTAAAACATGGGTTCATAGAAAATGTTTTACGATTTACGGTAAACTACTTTTCTGCTATTGATATTGCTTGTAGAACGCAGAAAATATTAAAAACCGCTAAAATATTTGAATATCGCGCGGATTATTTGAATTTCGCGCGGATTTGTGCAAGATTTCGAGACATGGAAACTTTTCGATCGGGTTAGAATAGCTATGCTGGTGACAGACGGACAGACGGACAGCGGAGCCTTAGTAATAGGGTCCCGTTTTACCCTTCGGGTACGGAACCCTAAAAAGCGATTAGGTGTGTAGTACAAATATTACAGTAGACAATGTAATTGAGCCAACGCATTTAGTATTTTTGTATTGGTTGCACTTCCATAAAGAGTTTCCGTTTTTATATACACAATGCCGATAGTGCTGATAGCCTTGGTGGCCATGCACCAAGGCTATCAGCACTATCGGCATTGTCACACGTCCTCGTCCTCTATTAATGATTTTTACTTTTACTTCGTCCATTTTTTTTAAGAAAAATCAAAATTATTTTATATTTTCACAATGCAATGAACAGCAATTGTAAACAATCAAAGTTATGACCATGTTATGACTTTAATTTGAAAATGTTCATTGACGTCGATTACTTCGTTATCATTTATAAGTGGCCAGTACATTTCCTCACCAAAGAGGTTTCATTAAGTAAGTTCATTAAGACGTTGGTTGCCATGAGCATGAAAGTACTAGGAGTACATGACTCACGAGAGCTAATATATCTTTTGAACCTACGATGGTACCTATCTACGGTGTAACTAGGTGGAACAAAAATGTCTCATTAGTTACGTTAAAGTTACAATTTTAAATATTGTAACTACTTGGAATAAAAATGTCCAGCTGGTTACATCAATGTAACTACAATGTAACTAGGTGGAACGGACGGTTCAAAATTATCTTAGCAAACAAAGCTCTCAAAGGTAGTATGCAATCTCTATTGAGTTAATATTTTTGAAGGTACATTTTATGCACAGATAACTTTGAGAGTTTTGTTAGTTAAGATAATTTTGAATATATCAATTGACCACGAGGAAACAATTCCTCGTGGTCAAACCAGTTGGCCTACCTAAATAGTTTGAATACGTGGAAGTAAGCTGCTGCCTAAATTTCAGTAATTCTAGATTAGATTTGAATATATAGCTACCTAGCATTTATATTGCCGAGCCCTTGCAGGCTGCATGTTGGACAATTTAATTTTAAGCCCTACTGTACACATGCAAGCAATAAAATATTGAGTATTTAATAGAGTACCTACCTAGCACTAGCAGTTATATCATCATTTTATTCATATTCCTACGTCACAGAATTGGGTATGTACCTATGTAGGTACAACTTTAACTTTACGATAGGTAAAGCTCAGTTAAGTAACTTGCTATGCTACATACAAATAAAAACGAACATTTCTGGTACCACGTAAGGTATTTTATTTCGTATACATTTTTCTATTACTCTGATTTGTGGATTGTTCTGAAAATGTTTGTCATCATCATAATCTTTTTTCGTACTAAAAGGAACATGTAGGTAGGTACCGATATTTTGAGACACTGTATCAAACGCAAGTATCCGTACATGCAAGATGCCGACGCCTACTCGAAGTCCTGGGGCAATGCAGCGAGTCATCACAACAACCATCTAATTTTGAAAAAAAAGTACGTGAATAAAAATTCATAGGGGGTGATTTTACGTATCCAAGTAAACAACTCAAGTGATAGTCACTGAATTTTTAATGTAAACTTAATGCACCTAACCGGGACGGGCGGCGCGGCGTCGTCGTTGTCAAGTCACCCTCCCCTGTAAGTCGCTAAATTTAGGAACCTTGTGAATTTGACCATCAAAATTTAGGAACCTTTTGAATTTGACCATCAAAATTTAGGAACCTTGTGAATTTGACCATCTTAATAATGAAAAGACTAAGTGCTTATGTAATCAATCACGTCAGTAACTTTCACTTGAGATGTGAACTGGCATCCGCAATAAACCACCCACCTTGTTAACAAACTATTGACATTGTTTTAACTCGCCTATTCTTCGGACGAAGTCGCCGAGCCCTTTTTTGTTTGCTGTTTTGTAGAAATTTTCATTGGACATACGGCACATCCAACTTGAGAGTAGCGGGAATCTGGAACCAACCAAAACTGTTAGCTATCTACATTTTATAAATTAAACGCATTTTTCGAATATGTAGGTATCTACGCAACTATAATTACCGACAACTTACAAAAGGGAGTAAATTTATTGATATTTATTTTAAATATTTGGTCAGCCGGAAAAATCTGCTAAAAAACTATTTATACATTTTGGTCAGCTATAAAATATAAACCATCAGCAGTGGCTTGGTCGGCAACTAAATTATTTTTGAGTAGTAAATAAATAGCTGTTTGATCTACAAAATTAATGTTTTGGTCAGCAGAATTAATTATTTGATCAGTAGGATTTTATTTTGATTAAGCAGAAAGACAGACAGACAAGTCAGACTTATTTAGAAGAAGAAAATTATAGTGTGCCTAGGCAGGTAAGTACCTATATTCAAACTAGCAAATCAAAATTTATTTTATAGCGAGCTTAAATTTTATAAAATGCGAATCACGATTTGCAGCTGCGTCAATAATTATTGCTGTTGAAATATTTAAAAGGCTGATCAATGTCACATTACTTGCTGACTAATTTAATCATTTTGGCCGAACACTACATGCAGCTCAATTAACTTTTTCTGCTGACAAAATACATTTTTCGGCTGAACAAAACCTCTTTAATCTGCTGATCGTTTAAATTAAATGATACCTACCCCTTACATTACAAAAACACAAATAGCGGTAAAACTGTACGTATATAATAAACAATATCTATTCATGTAATGTGTTGTAATGATACCTAGATATTTTTAATGGCATTTAATTTTATAATTAGGTAGGTTTATTATTAATCGAAGACTCTGGTTGGTATAGGGATACAAAAGGCCCACTATTGCTTTTGTTTAAAACAAAAAGGCAGGGTTGCTGACCTAATAGTTTGGCTGCAATTGCGAGATTCCGACTTGACTAAAATTTTACCAAAGTTCTAATAACTTTTGAACCACTGAATATCGCAGACCATACATGGATGTTAAATCGATAGGTACTGAGGTCCCCCACCCCCCCAGCTACCGATGATCCTCCCCTCATGTTACACCACGTATAACAGTATCTAGTAGTAGTACAGTAAGTAAAAGTAAATACCTACATTTAGAAAAAGACAGTGTAGAAGGTGGTGTAGAAAGCCTTTGTAGTTGGAGTCCTAAAATCATGGGGCTAGGGGTTGATTTTTATATTAGGTTGATTTTTTTATACCTTTAACTCGAGGAATGAGAGAGTTACCTGCACTTATCGATAGGTACGAGACAGTTGAGGGTGCTGACGGTGGCACCGATGCAGATGTCACCCAGCGTGGGCCAGCTGCCCCCGAAGTACATGTGACCGCCCAGCATGCTCTCCAGGTCAGCGTACGCGCAGTCTATCGCACACACCTGCGCTGGCAGCACGTACGAACAGTTCTCGTACAGGATTGGATCCTATAACATGGTAATAAGATTAACTTACGTTCAATCAACTTAAAGTTCAACTAGAGCATTTAGTGCTCTATAGCCCATACCATTAGGTAGTAGTGGTAGTACCTACCGACAACATCAACAGCGAATGTGTTGAATCAAATTCAATCTATTGATGATGACGTAAAAAGCAGATAATTCTTTGGCATTAGCTACCTTAGTACCTACATATATTTTTTTTCTTTGTATTGAAGTGTTTATAAATTAATTTTCTTTCTTTCTTTCATATAAAAATAATAAGTAACTAAATATTCAGAGTGTAGTGTATCATAGACTAACAAAACAGACTAGAGGTAATTAGTCTATGAGTGTATGTATGTATGTAGATGAACTATAGCTGCTCGATATCGAGGGTGTAATCCTATTAATACTATAAAGAAAATAACTCTGTCTGTCTGTCTGTCTGTTACCTTTTCGGGAGATAGATGGTATCCCGGGGCCGTCCCCGGGATACCATCTATGTCCGTACATAGGGTACCTACATGAAAAGCGCGTGCGAAGCTGCGGGCAGCAGCTAGTATCCTATAACTGAACATTCAGGGTTTAGCGTGTGTATGGTAGGTAGGGCACTAACCACAGCTGCTCGATATCGAGGGTATAATATCCCTCCGTTGTAATGCAGCTGCTGATCGACGATGGCGCGCCCCCCGGCGTCCAAGGGGAGCAGGCGTCCGCAGTAGTAGCGGGAGCCCAGGTAAGTGCAAATTGCATTGCTGAAAAATTATTTATATGTTATGCCGCGTGGTGATTTACACAAAATGAGGTAGCCTCGGAAACAGAACAATGAACAGCATTATTGCGACACAAATAAGCGCACTGACCTGTCCCGAAGAATAAGCTTTTGATCTTGTAAAATTGGTAAAGTCTGAAGTGGGTTTTTCTGGAAAAAGGATAATATAAAAGTAATGTAAACAAGTAGGTAGGTTGTTTAGTTACATGACAGTGGGAACTGCTAAATACGAATAAATAAATAAGCTGGACAATTCAAATAGTACGAGAGCCCACGACCAAAATTTTTGTCTGCTATGAGACAAAAATTTTGTGTCGTGGGCTAATACGGCCAAAATCGCATCAAATTGATATATTCGATTATTCTGAACTCGAAAATACTAATATCAGACATTTTCCGTGTAGCGTTTGACCTGATCGAATTTTCAAAAATATCAACAAATTTTAACGAACTGTATGATAGGAATCTGTCTGATTTTCAGGCTGTAGTTGAATGATAGCTCTAAGATGCCGGAAACATATTTTTCAGAAGTAGTGTAGCGCGAAACCGGAAGATCACAAAAAAAAAATGAGACTAAAAAAATATCATAGCAATCCGTCTGAAAATGTTCTTTCCGAGTTTTGGGTTCGTTATGCAAAAAAAAATATTTTCAGAAGGAAATTTTAAAGCATTAAATTTCGAGACCGCTTTGAATATGTTAGAAAATTTTACCGATCGGTAACATAGCATCTGTCTGAAAATTGTTGAACGTGATAAAATGAGTTGTCTAGATATCGAAAAAATTACCTATATAAGAAAAAAATTGTGTAGCACCTTCTTTATCAGAAAAGTTTTTGATACTCCATAATTATTAATTTCGATAAGTTTGGCCAAGTCAATTTTTGTGGTATTTTTTTGTTTTTATTTATTAGTGTGATTTGGCGTTAAATTACATATCACACTACATTTTCACCTTTTTTATCATAAAATTATAAAACCTATGTACCTACATTTTCAATATCAGACGTATTGCTTTAATACCGACTGCCTTTTTTTGACACAGCAGAAATAGCCTCCCACGCAGTTGCTACACTTTTGACCGTTACTTCATACCTAATCGGGTTCAGAATCTTAGAATCTGACCATTTTATACAGTTTCAGCCGTATTACATATTATGATACATGGTTTTGATCATAGGCTCTCGTACTATAAACGAAATGCAATATTGTACATTCAACAAAGAGAGTGCATTAAACTTAATGAAGGTTTGTATCAGAATCAATAACTTTATTTCTTTAGGCTATAAATATAATAAAAAAATAGAAGATATAGGTCACACTCACAGAGGTGATCGTGACGGCTGATAGAGGAGAGTGGAACATAAATACATGTTGTGCCGACCTTACCTAGCGCTGGATAAGGACAGGAAGACGAGATGATGCGGTCACAGAGGTGAACATGCTCGACATACCTCAAACATCTGTGCTTTTCTATGCTCTCCTCGGTCCATGTTAACGTCGATCTCGTTAACACTGAGACCCATTGCGTCTAGAGTCATCATAACAGCACGGCACGCAGGACTTCGATCAGTCTTCCACAAAGTTACATTCCTAAAACCAATTATTATTATTATATCAACAGCGATATGCCTAACCAAACTCCTTTGCAGATTCCCTCAGGATTAGGATGAGACTGAGTGGGCTCTCCAATTCCATCTAAAATTGTTTAGTTAGGCAGGCACCTACTGTAAAATTCTCTCCCATGTAGCCAAAAAGCAACAAAATTCAATCAAATGATATGACATAGATGATAAAGGAGCTGTGCATTTCTGTAGGTAATAAATTAGGTAAATATGCAAAGAATATCAAAGTTTAAAAACTGGAATTTTATAGAAATGGCCGCGCCGAGACGACTGAGAATCGCTGACAGATATTGACAAATTGACAGACGGGTCAACAGAACGTTTTACACTGGCTGTACCGAGCAGGTAGTTCAGTTTCCTCCTATCGCTTTGTTTTTGTTACTTCTCTTATTAATCCTTTAAACACGCCTACCAATTTCTCGGGGAACGTACGAAGTCGCCATTTCTAATACAGTAAGTGTACCTAGGATGAATAGGATAAATACAAGCTTCTACAAAACAGGAAGATGCTATACTAAGATGTGCTAGCTCTAAATAAATTAAATCAAATATAAAACTAACACTAATGTCTTATTAGCTGCTTTGCTCCCAGTTGCACCCATTTTACATGAGTTTAGTAGTTACCTACATATAACCAAAATTTTGTGATCGAAACTTTGATAATAACATCGTTTTCGTGGGTTGAGTTTAGTAATAATTTGAGTTTTCACGACATGATTCTATTTTTTGTATTTTGTGCTCATCGAAAAGGGTTATTATATAATTTTGGCAAAAAACGACAAAACGCAGTGTTTTATTTTTCACCTGTCCGAATTTGTGTCTTTGACAGACGGGCGTCAATTTTTCTTTTTGAGATTCAGCAAAGAATAATTCTAGTAAGAGGTTTGCTTCGGTTAGTCCCAAAGAAGTTTTAATTGAACTGCCTCGTCTAGATGCAGCAAAGAATAATGGTGAGACGAAGTTTGCTTCGGTTAGTCCCAAAGAAGTTTTAATTGAACTGCCTCGTCTAGATGCAGCAAAGAATAATGGTGAGACGAAGTTTGCTTCGGTTAGTCCCAAGGAAGTTTTAATTGGACTGCCTCGTCTAGATGCAGTAAAGAATAATGGTGAGACGAAGTTTGCTTCGGTTAGTCCCAAGGAAGTTTTAATTTAACTGTCTCGTCTAGATGCAGCAAAGAATAATGGTGAGACGAAGTTTGCTTCGGTTAGTCCCAAGGAAGTTTTAATTGAACTACCTCGTCTAGATGCAGCAAAGAATAATGGTTAGACGAAGTTTGCTTCGGTTAGTCCCAAGGAAGTTTTAATTTAACTGTCTCGTCTTAACTTTTGTCAGATCATCAGTATCAACATATCAGTCCATACATAGGCCTCCAACATACGACGCCACAAATAGCTGTCCTGAGCCGCCTCCATACATCGACTCCTTGTAACCGCTACGATGTCGTCGGTCCATCGAGTGGATGGTCTCCCAACACTCCGTTTCGCGTTGCATCGTGGCCGCCACTCGAGAATCTTACTCCCAACAGTTATCAGTTCTGCGAGCTATATGACCTGCCAACTGCCACTTCAGAGAGCTATGTCGGGGACTTTGGTTCTTCTACGGATTTCCGTATTCTGTCACGTAGAGAATCCTGCACGGTTATTCTAACTCAATCGAAAAAAATCCGTAATTCGTAATCTGACACAAATCCACGCGAAATTCAAATATTTTAGCGGTTTTTAGGGTCCGTACCTAAAAAGGAAAAACGGAAGCCTTATAGGATCACTTTGTTGTCCGTCTGTCTGTCTCTCCGTCTGTCTGTCTGTCCGTCTGTCCATCTGTCCGTCTGTCAACCCTCTTTTCTCAGAAACGCGGAGCTATCGAGTTGAAATTACATCAAATACTCAGCTCCGTCCTCTTGGAGCCGTGATATAAATCAAATTTCTAAGTCAACGCAATCAAAAGTTACAGACGTTTAAGCCCAATTTTTTTGAAATTTGTATGGGAATCAAATGCACACAAAACCTTATATGGTACTTCCCGTTGACCTAGAATCATGAAATTCGGCAAGAAGCAAGGCCTTATAGCACAAATAAAGGAAAATATCCGAAAACTATGAATTTGTATTCACATAAAAAAAAATTGATTCTCGCCATGGACCGAAAATCTTTAAGGTACTTCCCGGTGACCTAGAATCATGAAATTTGGCAAAAAGCAAGGACTTATAGCACAAATAAAGGGACAAATTATCTAAAAACCGTGAATTTGTAGTTTATTTACATAAAAAATAATATTTGATTCTCACCATGTACCGAAAACCTATAGGGTAGGTACCTTCTGTTGACCTAGAATCATGAGATTCGGCAAGAAGCAAGGCCTTACAGCACAAGTAAAGGGAAAAATCCGAAAACCGTAAATACGTAGTCTATTCACAAAAAAAATATTTTTGGTTTTTGCAAGCGACCAAAACCTTTAGGATACCTACCTTACCTACGACTACAAGTTTATCCCTTTGACCTAGAATCATGAAATTTGGCAAGAAACAAGGTCTTATAATTACGGAACCCTCGGTACACGAGTGCCTCGCACTTGAAGTTTTTATTAAAATTTTCTGCGTTCTACTAGCAATATCAATAGGAGAAAAGTAGCTTACTTTAAATCGTTAAACATTTTCTATGAAGCCATGTACTAACGTATTTCGATTCGATTCGACTTTTCGAAAAAGTAATAATTTGTGAGATTTATTACTAAAAATCAAGATTATTTGGTACCAGAAGCACCATTAATCGTACTTCATTGGAACATGGGTCCATAGAAAATGGTCAGCAATTTATGAAAAACTACTTTTTAGCTAGTTTTATTCCTTGTAGAACGCAGTGGCAATTGTTAGTGCCAGGTAGTACCTACTTAACTTATGTACTTAATGATAAAAGATATCATCCAGTTTTCCTAAAAATCAGTAAACACAAATATTAATGTTGAACACGTGTCGCTACGCTACGTTAGCATACAAAATATATTCATGTTTAAAACTTGGAATCGTATTTCAGTGTCAGCTACGTGCCAGCCTCTAAAAGACGTTCACGATAATATTTTTTGCCATGATCGTATTTAGAAAATCAATCAACTTATTTCGGCCTATTTTTCAAACCCGGTGAGAAATTAATTATAAATGAATTTTTATTGCTGTTAAACTAGGTGGTTATGTGTACATTGTTCTTCAGTCAATCTTTAGTAGGTATCTCTAGTCTGCCATGGTTAGGCTTACCCTACGGCTTACCGCACTAATTACCTAACATACTAATATGATAATTTCCTATGGAATTAAATTTGGAATTAATTTTTTTTTATGCTTTTTCCTATCAAATATTGAATGCTTACAAAGGTAGGTACTACAAAAATCTAATTTATTCAATTAGTTAGGTACCTACTCTAGTAATGATTTTAAATTTTTAAATGATTTCATTTAATTAATTTGCAGAAATATAAAGAATCAGAGACTCGGACAGAGGCACATGCACGACCACACCTTGTATGGAGATTTAGCGTCACCTCCCGTAAGATTTGTGTTGATAACCGCGTCTCTACTAGAAACCAAATTAAAATTTCAAACGATCGATCTCTTCAAGTCAGAAAATAAAACAGAGAGCTTTAAACAGGTTAGTTAGTTTTTTTTTTAAAGTTATTTAAATTCGTTCCGTTCCGTTAAAATGCCCTATGGGCGTTTCTTTACAAGGTGTCAAACCCGCCCTCCCTTCAACCTATTGTTAATGCTCCCATTTCTCAGCAATCCGGACTTTGGGGTCAACTTTATCATAACTTTATTCCATCTAAGTATATCTATATTGAACAGCGTGCATTTACCTACTCGTAAACGGTAATAATATTTGTGTTTCAGATAAATCCTCACCAGAAAGTTCCAGCGCTAGTGGTTGCCAACGAATGCATCATATGCGACAGTCATGCTATAGCAATGTATCTTTGCCATAAAACTAAACATCAGGTTTTATATCCAAATAATGATTTATCGAGAGCTCAAGTTAACGAAATGCTTTTTTTCAACGCCACCACACTGTTTCCTGCTGACTCCGCTATTTACGTAAGTTTATACGAACTCATCATAGTAAAGTCATTTGGTACCTAGTCTTTACCTAGTCTTTGGAAGGTTCAGGAATTGACGTGTAACAATTATTTTACCAATAAAGTAACATGAACATGAAAGGTTTCCGGGACCTTTAAAAATGTGTAATGCAACACTCCCTGTACCAGAAAGGCTCAATTACCTATTGGAGAGTTAAATCCGAGCCTCGTCTTCTTCTTGAGTCCTACTAAGAAAGAGTTGGTAAGAAGACCCATTGACCAAATATTATCACCACCATGATGCATAAACTGAGTGTCAAACTTAGGTATTAAATAATTTCAGAGTGATTTCTTCGCGGGCAAGTGGCCTGCGAGTGAGACACAGCTAGCCAACTGGTACAAACAGTTAGACTTCTTAGAACACCGGCTCAGAAAATATGAATGGCTCTCAGGTGATCAGGTACAACTTTAAACCTCATTTTGATATCAAGGAGAAGGGCTTTGCGGGGAGATGCTGGATGCGATATTGTGCGATGATGTGGGCCCCTCGTTAGGAGAGACCTATGTATGATGATGATAATGATGAGCAGGCCTTTAGATGATTGATTAGGTAGGTACCTATCATCATCATCATCATCAGCCCATACACGTCCACTGCTGGACATAAGCCTCCCCCGTATGACGCCACAGATAGCGGTCCTGAGCCGCTTCCATCCATCGACTCCCTGCGACCGCTACGATGTCGTCGGTCCATGGAGTGGATGGTCTGCCATGTAGGGGGGGGATTTGCCATAATCACCACGCTTGGCAAGCGGATTGGTGATCGCAGTGTTGGTGTTGAAAAATACTCAGAAGGTAGCTGCTGCCCTTCCTCTGGTAGGTTCCCTTAGTCGGCTCTTACGACTTCCACAGGTTGAGTTGGAGGGGTCGATATACGAATATCGACCCCTCCAACTCAACCTGCCCCACGGCCTAGTGAGGTGCCTATACCTTTGCAATAATTTCAGTAAAAAGATAAAGTATCTGTTTACGTTTACTGGTTATTTTTTTTTTCGAAATAAAGCTCATTATGTACATCTGATGTACATAGTAAGTACCTAATATATTCTTTTTTGATCATTGTTTAGTGCTCAATCTAAAGAACTTGTAGTTACGGCCGAACGTAAGTAAGTAGAACTTTCCTACTATGTCCTTGGCTCAATCAAATAGGTAAATATTTTATTTCAGATGACCCTGAGTGATCTATGCTGCGCGATGACAGTAAGTTCGCTGGCAATCCTGGTACCTGTTCCAAAGAAATATGAACATGTTCAAAATTGGATGCAAAAATTGGACCTGTTACCCTCTTTCGAAATAAATAGGCAGGGCTTGTCTCGGCTGAGCTTATATGTCGGCAAAATGAATGAATAGTGCCTATTACGTAATATATGAAAGATAAAGTTCCGAAAAGCCCATATTATGCCGGATTGACAAGTTTGGTACACGTACGTTTTTTGATCTCCCGAGTACAAAAATAAAAACAAAAGTTTTCTTTTTGTGTTTTTATAAAGAAAATAATCAAATGATAGAAACAAATTAGGACTTGTATTTTTAATGACGTTTTTATGGAATTTTACAAAAAAAAAAACACGCTAGTTTTCGTTTTCCTATTTGTGTTTTGGGCTTTTCGGAACTGCACCCAATATACAATACATAAATCTTATTTCGGTGGTTCGTAGCTAACTACGAACCTTATTTGTGTGTGTTGTAGATAACCCGCTTACTTTCCTAATGAATTCGGCAAACTCGGATCAAACTACGATAGTTTATATACTAGTAAAAATGTTCACAAAATGTAAAATAACATATGAGTGACTTCACCACAGTATAAATATTATGCGGCGACATATGTACGAGTATGTCGCCGCCGCCGCCGCCGCCCTGCTGCCACCGCCGCCGCGCCGCCTACCTATGACGATTGTTGAACGATCAACGTTCTATCTACAAGATAGACATATGTATTGTACACGTCACATCCTAGGCTAACTCGTCGATCGAATGAAATTAATTAGATACTCCCAAGCGTTCGTGTTATAATTTCGTCTAGCCGTTCTACAAACGGACTGATTGGTTCTACCATCCGACGACGTCGCAACGGCGCGCCGCCCTAGTACCTATAATACATGCCGCCGCCGCCGTACTTAGGTACATAAGCATAATGCGTGTTTATTTCGAGTTATTTGCATATTTTATTATTTCATATGGTTTTTATAAATAAAGTTGCAATATTTTATCAATTTGAAGTAGCATTTTTAGTACGTTAACGTTACCCCCATGGTGACCGTTTTATCTACTACCTACGTTATGATTAACGTAGGGTAATCCTTCAAGCCGCCTATAATGTCTCACTTATTCGTACCATTACAATACTTAGGTGCGGGGACCACCAGTCAACTGTGTAGGTAGGTAGGTTTTTTTTCATTTATTTATGTTATACATACAGTAATGACTTATTTATAATCTTAAAGCTAACATAAACCGTAGAAAAATAGGTATACACTGGTAATTGGTGTTCCCCGCACTAGGTTCAGAAACTGTATCACGGAACGCCGAATTACAAAACTGAATTATTGTATGGGTATAATATATTATTGCTGTCTGCAGGGCTATCCAGCACAGCTATTCTAACTCGATGGAAAAGTTTCCGTGACTCGAAATCTGACACAAATCCGCGCGAAATTCAAATAATTCGCGCGAAATTCAAATATTTTAGCGATTTTTAATATTTTCTGCGTTCTGCAAGGAATAAAATTACCTAAAAAGTAGTTTTTCATAAATCGCTAACCATTTTCTATGAATCTATGTTCCAATGAAGTACGATTAATGGGGCTTTTGGTAATGATGTTGATTTTTAGAAAGACATCTCATAAATTATTAATTTCTCCTAAAGTCGAGTCGAATCGAAATTAGTTAAAACATGGGTTCATAGAAAATGTTTTACGATATACGGTAAACTACTTTTCTGCTATTGATATTGCTTGTAGAAAGCAGAAAATAATAAAAACCGCTAAAATATTTGAATATCGCGCGGATTTGTGCCAGATTTCGAGTCACGGTAACTCTTCGATCGAGTTAGAATAGCTGTGCAGAAATTCCGTTACAGAGTCTTTGACATGGAATTTGACACAAATTCGCGCGAAATTCTAATATCTTAACGGTCTTTGATATTTTCGCTTTCTACATGGAATAAAAATAGAAGAAAAGTAGTTTTCCGTAAATGTTAAAACATTTTGTATGAACCTATGTATGTTTTAACAAATGTCGATTTAGTGCTAATTATAGAGATATATATCTAAAACTCAACATATTACCAAAAGCTCTTTTCTATCATGCTATATTTTAACATGAATTCATAGAAAATGGTATGCGATTTGTGGAAAACTACTTTTCTGTAGGTAGTTTTATTCTTTGTAGAATGCAGAAAATATTAATATCCATCAAAATATTTGAATTTTGCGCGAATCTGTGCCATGTTCCGTGTTGAATAATCGGAAACGCAGTTTCTGAGGGATGATGATTTGCGATGTGGCTGGGTGTAGCCTACTCTACCGCACCGGGGATTACGGAGCTCCGGGGTGCGCTTTTGACTTGTGTGCCTGTAAGTATTGATTGGTTTTGAATTACCCGCAAAATAATCATAAAAAAACCAGGAATAACCATAGACAAAATAATACGGATAGAGTGTGAGGCGTAAACTGTCAATCGTCTAGAGTCTATGGCTCCTTATTGATTGGTCGACGAGGAGATGTAAAAAATGGCTGCCGTGCCTTTTCCTTCTCAGGTAGAAATGTTTGCGATTTCTGTAGAAATTTCGGTATAACTGAAGCTTCTGACGATTTATGATCGGAGTTAAATCATCGGTCTACTAGTCGGACCAGTGACGAATCTACCAAGACTCTTCTTCCATAAAATATGAGCGTATCCAAGTTCGGTGTCCTGTGAATGAATCTCGTCCGATGTAAATTAAATTTTGTCGGTGTTATCGCATACATTTATCTTCAGTGCAGTTCGAATACTAGTTAAAAGATCAATAGTGGTATCGGTTGCTTTATTTCTGTTAGAATCGTTGATGTGACCTTGTAATTGGATGTATTTGACGCGAGAGATATACGTCGTGTGTAGTGTTCTAATGTCACACCCATCGAGCTACTATAAACTTTTGTAATCGGTGATAGCGACTGTAGAGTTCTGAGAATGTGGCTTGAACCGTTGCAGGTGGCAGGGGCCCACTCTGCCATATACGAAGCATATTATCACCAGGTGAGTGTTCATGTATTTACCTGCAATATCAAACCTACATCACTACTATTTATCCGCTAGAGTGACTATTATTATACTGGATAAATTGAGAGTAAATTGTGAACTTGCTAGAGTTAGGAAAAACTCTCATTACTGACACAGTAAAGGTCACTGTGTCTGCAGCATTCTGTAGCCTTCAATCAATTGTGGTTAAAGATATTTATTTCTCAAAGAATTAAAATTACAATCAAATAATAGAATCAAAACCATAACCAATATTTACAATTGAAGCAATTGAGCTACCTGCAGACTATTGCAAACAATCTACCAGTAGCTCAACTGGTCCTTATTAAAACCAGTCGGAATTGCGCTGCCGTATGGCATTTCTAATGCGCTGCGCCAAATACTCGCCAAATCTTGGGTTACCCATTGCTTTGACCAGATGCTCAGATAACTAATAATGTATTTTATATATGTATATAGTCCTCCACATCGATTTTGATACTGGCAACCCTAGGCATCACAAGCCCTTCTACACATATACCTAAAACTAGCAAGACATTGGCTGCATTATCAATCAATCATTATTAATCAATCAATATATGTCTTTTTATATTTTAAGTATTTATAAAAAGTACAACTATTTCTACAGAGGCACCCAATCCTAAAGTGAACCTACCTAGTCTTATTAATATTTATTATTAAAAATTCATAAAACTTACCAAAATATGAAAGATACTTTATTTTTGTTCTAACATTCATTTTTATTTAGAATAATCATAATGTACTTTTGTAAGTACCGGACATGTAACATGGTCCATGAACGTGAGCCAGTTATTTAAGTTATTTGTTTTGTATTACTTTGAGTGTTTTCTTATAATAGTAATAGTTAAATTATTTTATTTGCTTCAAAACTTCCTTGACTTATATTCTCTAATTCATTAAATAATTGGTGACCCCAAACTCACAAATATCATAGATATCTTTATTATAATTCCCTGGCATCGAGAAGATGGGAGGTGATGGCGGGGTCAGCCACGAAAAAGGTGGGGGGACGATCTCATGGCTTCTGACACAGATTGGTGGGAGTTGGCATAAGACCGGGAGGTTTGGAAGTGTACGAGGGAGGCCTTTGCCCGAATGTGGGACAAAATAGGCTAAATAAAAAAAAAGAAAACACTCCAAAAGTAAATGTAATTACTACAGATCCAAGTGTAAATTTCCATGTAATGTATACACCTGATTATTATTATTTAATTATTGATGAGCAGCTGAGAGCTGATATTTCTATATTATTACAGGTGGATCCCAATGGATCCGGTGCAGTGCAAGCCCTAGATGCAGCTCGGTTCCTCAAGAAGTCACGCCTCAGCGATGTGGTGCTCAGCAAGATATGGGATCTCTCCGATCCCTCGGGCAAGGGCTACCTTGATAAAGTGAGTATTGAGGCTTTTAAAACACCATTTAGCTGTTTGGTTGCAGAAAGGCATCTTATAAGTCATGCAGTAGATACCTTAAAAAAGCTATCAATGCTTCCAAAACTGTACCCATTCTAATGAGCTATGTATATTTCTTACTCAAATCTGTATTGACATTCTACATGGGAATGTGCATTAATCCCCTGTGTAACAATGCCCCAACCAAACCAAGTTTGAGTTAACATACTTGTATTTTTGCTTTTATTGTCTCACTGATTTTATTATACTCTAAATCTAAAGAATTATTTAAGGAAATACACTAGTGTCAATCAAAATGATATGTTCCTTCTTATCATTTTGGTACAGTTATCTTAAATATTCAGTTGTCTTTATATTGATAGTGATACCTAAATCATGCCTGTTAGGCTATTTCGTTTTATTTTTATGAACATGAGAAAAAACTCGATAGTTACCTAATTATATAATGACTTATTAATTTCAAAACCTGCTGTTTATGATTCTGTTCCATTACATAAAATTATTCCTCCAGCGCTCAGGAAGAAAATTAACATTTAATTGTTAACCATCTATTAGCTATACATCTAGTACTGTATCTATTATTTTCAATTCTTCCTCTGACTAACGAAGTCTGATAAAGGAATCCATTGGAACATATTGTACTTTATGACAAATGCTTGACTGTTGGCAAGGACTATGAATTATGTAACTGTCTAGGTTCAGTTTATTATGGACAATGAACTAGTGTAGGCTAGGCTTGGCCTTAGTCAATAATTTAGTTTGTCAATGAGTTGTAGTGGTATATATGCCAAAGTATTTAATTAGAGTGGCTCTAAAGAGTCTTCAATTAGTCCTCAATTAAAAAGCTATTAAAAGGCTAAGAATTAGAATATTACCATGTTTACCCATGTCGTACTTACTGGTATTAGTTTTTATCTTCCTTCTCCTTAGTATGCATTTTGACTGGTCTGCAACTTTTCGTAAACCAAAGAGTTCACTAGAGATCACGGTAAAAATATGTAAAGCACCACCGAGTCGTCCTTGTTACGCCACGCGTACGTAACGCTAACGCCCCCCGTACATCATAGTTAACGTGGTTTGATACCTAGCTATGAATATGGGAAAACTAAACACTTTAAAAAATATGTATGATCATTATTATCTGTGGTGTAGTGTATAGTGGTATTTCTGTGATTCAATTATGTGGCACACCTTTCGCATTTATAAGTCAAAGTTTTTGCGCCGAAGAAATTTATAAAAAATTATATAATTTATATTTATTTTCTGTCCAAAGTCTCAAATGGATTCTTATCACTATGACCGACGAGTAAATAATATTTTTTTATGAAAATATTGACACAGCGCCGGAGGATGTGTTTAATTACGAATTGAATGATAAACACGTTATCTTGTCGCGTACGTATTGAAATGTGGGAGGCGGTGACAGTTTTCAACTAAATCCTCTAGTTTTGGCGTATTACAGTGTTTAAAATCCGTGTTTGTGAAGTTATATTGGAATCAATAAACTGTCGGTATGTACTTGACCTTATGTAGGTAGATCAAGCATTTGGAGGCTTCTCTTCGTCAAGTCTGAGCAGTTGCAGTGTCTTCTACAGTAACATTTACAGAAGTGTTCTACAAATACGATCATAATAACAGGCTCTATTTTATGGGAGACACTTGCTTCTAAAACATTTATTTTTGCGTTTGCTTGCTTTGTTTCTTCATCGATTCGTTATGCCAAGCCAGTTATTATGTATTACTTCGTAAATATCACTTCCGATATAGGTAAGTTTTATTAATAGGGCCTCTCTCTGACCTGCCCTATTCAATTGACTATTCTTGGAAGTTAAATGTAAAATGTCACTTTAGTTCATCCGTGTCATGTCTGGATAACAATTAGCATGGCTTAAGTATCAGCTGGTCACGTCATGTTTGTAACGTAACCTACATAACTGCTCGTAAATCTCGGGTAGGTCTTAAATGCGTTGGGGCTTACAGCTATACAGTGTCTTCTATCATGGTCATACATACCATTTCATATATTTTGCTCACATAGTGTACTGAGGATGATATATGTACTGGGGAGTAAGAAAGTTGACAATGGCACATTGACATTTTAGCAACAAAAGCTGTTTACCATTTAATGCTCGAGTACTTAATTTCTAATTCTTCTAGAACCTTCAATGTACGGTGATGAAACTTAAATGAAATATTTGTATGCTAAAATAAGTAAAAATATGTGAACAGCTTAAATTTTAATAAGTACACATTGCAGGTGCTACCTACCATGCCCACTTTAGCAAGTAAAATTATTTGTACTAAGTAAGTACACCTGCTCGAAAAGTGTTTGTTAAAAATTCCTTTTCCAAACATGAGGTACAAAGTTCGTGATTATAGGTCAACGGGATGTTTGTACCCTACAGGTTTCAGCCGCTTGCAAAAGCTAATTCATAAAAAAAAAATTGTGAATAAGTAACAAATTTACGGTTTTCGAATTTTCTTTTTACTTGTGCTATAAGGCCTTGCTTCTCGCCAAATTTCATGATTCTAGTTCAACGGAAAGTACCCTATAGGATTTCGGTCCATGGCTAGAGTATTTTTTTTTTGTGAATAATCAACAAATTCACGGTTTATGTTTTTTTCCTTTACTTGTGATATTAGGCCTTGCTTCTTGCAAAATTTTCATGATTCTATCGTAAAATTACAACGGGAAGTACCCTATAGGTTTTGTGTGGATTTGATTTCCTGGGAAATTTCAAAAAAATTGGTCATAAACGCCTGTAACTTTTGATTGCGTTAACTTAGAAGATTTATATCACGACTACAACAGGTTATGGACTTGAGTATTTGATGTTAATTTCACCTCGGTAGGTCCACGCGAAAACAAGTGAAAATCGACCGCGTATTTATTGTCAAGGTTACAATTTGAATTGACTCTAGTGATTTTGAAGATTCTCAAACGACGATTTTGCTCGTAGGTGTAGTATTAAAGCACTACAGATAACTACTCAGGAGGAAGTACGATTCCTATCTCGGCCTCAAATGACACACACTAGGAATCAGGCACTTTCTCGCTTCGATGAACAATTTACTATTGAGTTATATAGCCTGCAGATAGTAAATTCGTGATGTTTGCTGAAAGTTCATATCCGCTGCATAAACGCGCGACTCCGTGCAGACCGGATATTAACCTCTAACGACCGTGCACACTTTCCTCCATCCGCGCTCTCTCAATTCGTACACGCTTATTTACTATCTAACCAGCTGGTCACATCCACTGCTGTTAGTAGGCCAATTCTTTATTATCCCACCCCTGGCGGGCTTGTGTCAGCCGGAATTGTGTCAGCCGGAATCACGGAAGCTAGAACCACACTGTTGTGGTGTGGGTGTGTTGTTGCGCGACAGAAGAACCCTACTAATATTATAAACGTCAAAGTTTGTATGGATGGATGTATGGATATTTGTTACTCTTTCACGCAAAAACTACTGAACCAATTAGGCTGAAATTTGGTATGGGTATAGTTTGGGACCGGGAATAACATATAGGCTATTATTTATCCCGATAAAACGCGGGCGAACGCCGCGGGTAACAGCTAGTTTACCATATAATTGAACCGATATGCTTCTGAGGCGGCTCTACACACCACAATAGTGTGCTTCTAGCTTAACCCCTACTGCCCTTACAATTTCGTCTGACCATCTGATGGGTTAACTTTCTGTATTATAAATTCCATTGCGTGCGTGGTAAAGAACTTCAATATTGTAGATCCGTTTTCGCAAGTCCGTATTACCGTTACGACTTTCGGTTAATTGGTAACTCTAGCTATCTACGTCGAATTATCGATTTGACCGGGAGTTACCGTGACCAGTAATAATGAAGAGAGGCAATCGCGCCTAGGTTTACTGCTATTGTCGTTCTATTGTACCTGTGAAGCTAAAGAAAGGAGATGTTTTAAAAAGTCAGCATCAATAACACGTAGAAATTATGTTATAGATCGATGTCAGCAAATGCACACTACGAGTATAACGTTCTCCACTTACATGTACAATGTACATAGATAGATTAAGTTGTGTTGCTTGCACTAACGTTGTTACTTCCTCTCAAGGGTTTTGTTTTTATTTGTGGAACAAACAGGTTAAGGATGCGCAGTTCTCTTATGCATTTGGTACACTTGTTATTACGAAGAAGTTTATGCTCCTTCCAAATTATACTCTGTCTATAATATTGAACTAGGATAGCATATAAATTTTAGAGAAGATGTGTGTGTCTCCCAAGTCAATGTTAAAACAGAAAAATACACCTAAGATCGGGTTGAAATTTTGCATACATGAACAGCTGGGTTCGGAATAACATACGAGCTATATTGTCATCCTAGAGATAGTATTAGAAGGTATGTCTGTTTGTTACAGGCGGGCCTGTTCGTAGCCCTGAAATTGGTGGCTCTCGCGCAAGCCGGGAAAGACATCAACATGAGCAACATACACTCGGAAGCTCCGCCGCCGAAAGTTGTAAGTAAATAAATAAATAATGTGGAACAATCCACACAACATCATCTAGCCCCAAGCGAAGCAGAGCTTATGTTATGTTATGGGTGCTAGATAACTGATACACATAATACAATACAATAAATACCCTAGGACACGTATGGCAGTAGAGTTGGCCTGTGGAGTTGTAGGTGTATGTGTAGGAGGCAGGAGGGTTTGTGATGTCTAGGGTCACCGGTATCGAAATCGATGTGAAGTATTATATATATATACACAATACATTAAATAGAATACATTATTATCTGAGCGCCTGGTCGAAGCGACGCGTGACCCGAGAGCTGGCGAGTATCTGGCGCAGCGCATTAGCATTGCCATACAGCGGAGCAATGCAGCCAGCGTCTTGGGGATGCTTCCGACTGGTATTGATATGGAGCACTTGAGCTACCTGTATATTGTTTGTAACAGTCTGCAGTTAGTACAATTGTTTCAATCGTAAGTGTGTACTAGTTCTAATTTGTTTATATTATTTCACTGTAATTTTCTTTGTTAAATAGATATTTTTAATTATACATATAAAATACCTAGAACACTCGCATACATAATGTCTTCATCTTCGACGTTGCGTGGTTGAATGGTTATGGACGCCAATCTTTGCAATATCGCCAACCTATCCCTCCGCGAGTTCTTCGCCGTAGGTTGAATCCCTCCACCTTTCCATTTTCCCGCTGTGTTTCTGTGCGTGACTGCCTACCGTGTTTACAAATTATCTTTATTGCAAATTTTAGAGAACCTTAGTGTCTAGTCAAACCTAACTTAAGATGTAAGGCACTATTAACCAAAAACCATGTAATCTTTCTGGCAATAAATTATATCTATCTATTTGCGAGTTAATTCCGTTAAATCTCTACACCTACTTAAGAGTGTGTGTACGTCATTTCAAAATCTCGCATTGGTGTTGCCAGAAGACTGGATGATGCTCGCAGAGAACCGATTAACCGATTACGGTGGCGTGCTAAAGAGGAGGCTGTATACTGTATAGCCAGTAGTTGACGGGTTGTCAACGGGTTCAGGTGACGATAACTTATTCAATAACTTTAGAATTAAGTAAACAACAAATATCTGTGTTCGATTCCAAGTTATAAGGTATTTGATGTATTATTCCAGGGCGAGGTCCCCAAGGTGCCCGGAAGCGGGCCGCCCGCGCGGCCGGCGGCACCGTCGCCCGCGCCCTACGCCGCACCGCCCGGTGACTGGACCATGAAGCCGGCCGAGCGAGACAAGTACAGCCAGCTGTTCGACTCGCTGCAGCCCAACAACGGACTGATTGCGGGCAACAAGGTGACTATATACCGCATGTATCAGGTGCGCAGCCGCAGTGGACTGCGTGAAACGTTTTGTGCATACTACAGAGCAGTGAGACGCTGGCACAGCAGTTCGAGTGAAGCGATGCGCGTGGTTTGTTTTGAGTGCGGCTCGTTTCGTTCATCGCGCTGTTATAGGGTTTGGCGGTTCAGTTCGCTCGCCGCACTGGGATGCCATTTCGACACTCCTTGTTTGGAGAGTACTTACAAAAATGAACCAAACTATCCTGCTCCTATAAGACAACTCATACATAGTGGGTCATAATGTTGTTGTTTCCAGGTGAAAGGCGTGCTGATGGAGTCAAAACTGCCCCTGGACACGCTCGGCAAAATCTGGGACCTAGCCGATCAGGACAAAGACGGCATGCTGGACCGGCACGAGTTCATGGTGGTCAGTACCTCTACTCAGTAGGTACCTCATCAGCACACAGCTGCTGAATATGCCTCCTCCAAGGAGGGTTTTGCTATAGCTTGGCTACGCTTGTCACGCGATTGATGTTTGCAGTGAAGATGTTGAATATACACAGAAGGAAGCTGCTGTCCTTCCTCTGGCAGGTTCCGTTAGTCTAACGACATCCACAGGCTAATATGCAATGTTTGCAATGCAAACGCTGACGCTCTTTAGCCCTCATAAAGCTAAGCATAGTTACGTTTTCAATAATAAACACAGAAAGAACTAGAACTCTGCAGGGCTGCACTACACTAGTCTGTTTATTACTTGCTAACTTCCATACTCTAAGGTGATGACTGAGCGACCCGAAGTGTGCCTTCGATGTGAGAAGAAGCCGTTTTATTCAATAATATGAAGTTTCCGCCAGTAACTTTAATTGCTCAAGTCCGCTCTATAATACCTCTAGCGGTAATGCGGGCAGTTTAGGTTTTATTCGAATGAACTTTTGTCAACTTTTAGATTAGACTCAAGTTAGTCCATTATACATACATATGTACGTCCTTTGTGTTGATTTAATTTATAACAGCAACCTTCTCTCCCCCAGGCAATGCACCTCGTGTACAAAGCTTTAGAGAAGCACGCAGTACCAACGACTCTGCCCCCCGAACTGCGCGGCAAGCCCGTTCGCCCCCCTTCGCGCCCTCCGTCGAGACCCCCCTCCAGGCCACCCTCGCCGCACCGCCCCCCGCGACCCACGCCCCCGCCGCAGTCCAATGCGTCGCTGCTGGAGGGATTGCTCGATTTGTCCAGTGTAAGTATATCGACTAGCTAGGAAATCCAATTAAAATACCGGCATGATACACTATCTCTATTGACTATTTCATTGTGCCTTTATTATTTGTTTTAGTTTCTTTTAGCGATATCTATTTAATCTGTATTTATTTGTACTGTGTGTGAATTACCAACGTCGCATCAATGCTGACCTTTGTCTGAATTGAAAACATAATATTACTTGATGTTTGTCCAAATGGCGATGAAAATCCCTCTAACTCATCTTTCGATCCACAGCCGCCGCACGCGAACTCCGCCCCCGTGATGTCCACCTCCCCGCTCCCCTCTTCGATCTCTCCCACTCCCCTCTCCCTCTCCTCGTCATCATCGTGGGTGGTGAGCTCGGCAGAGGCGGCGCAGTACGCGGCGCAGTTCGCGGCGGCGGACCAGGACCGCGACGGATTCGTGTCGGGGCACGAGATCAAACACACCTTCCTGGAGACCGGACTGCCGCAGCAGACCCTCGCTCATATATGGTGAGATATACTTTATAACTGGCGAAATGGCGATCACCCAGTCGAACTCCATTGTAGAAGTAGTAAGAAAACTTTGTATGTCTGTCTGTTTTTTCTTTGTACAATCCCTTATGAACACCATAATACTTTGTGAAAAGGTTGTGTGTGAATATTATAATATAACTATAATTAGCGACATCACGTGTAACATGTATACCTACGGTAGAATGAAATAAATACAAGTATCGTCCTCAGGGCTCTCTGCGACACGGACAGCGCCGGCAAGCTATCTCGCAACCAGTTCGCGCTCGCCATGTGGCTGATAAAGCGCGCGCTACAGGGCATCGCGCCGCCGCCCGCGCTCTCCGCTAACATGCTGCCTCCGCCTGATGCACAGGTACGATCTACTACATCTTATGGTGGTTTGCGAACACCGACACTGGGAACTAGACCGAGACACGTGTCTCTGTCCTGTGTGTTGAGCCGTGCTTGAATATAACTTGGGTTTGAGTATTCAGGAATTATTTATATTTTACAAGAGAAATTTAAACAATATCTTATATAAAAACCTTTATTCAAACATTAAAAGTTCCTTCAAACTAGGTACACGACACAATAAATCTACTCAATCCTGCTCAACATAGCAAAGACCGCTCGCAGTAAGGCCGCCGTCACCACGATGAAAGCTGCCAGCGCACAGTGGTGGTCCCACTGGTGGGCGCCGCCCCACGCCACCACTCGTACGCTGCCTAGTAGCTGTCGGTCTGCCCAGCAACTGACAGATAAACTTACACTTTATATCTAACTGATCCGATGATAGACGGTCAGCAAAAATTAGTCCAAGTTTACTTCCAACATGATCGTCATCCATAATGATGCCCCATGCTTCCGAGCTCGCTGATTCTCACTACAAAGTGCTTCTAACGAGGTTGCTAGCTAATAATCTGAACCAATATTGAGGCAACAATGTCAAGCTTCTTTTGTATTTCTTGTACCTCTATGCTTGTGTATCAAACAAATAAAATAATCTATTCAAGCCCCAGAAAATATATACTATCAGTACATACCTGTACAAGTTAGCATCCTCGTTAGTGACAGTTTCAATAATGACGTCGTCTCTCCCGCTCACGTGCACTCTGGCGCTATCTGTGTTCAGCCATCCTTGGCCCACGCGCCATCGCAAAGGTATATTGCGATTAACAGATCTGTTGATAAAATATACAAGCTGTAACTAGTGAAGAATTTAAATAAGATTTCTCTTATTGCATAAATTTCGTATTTCTCTCGCAAATTTTGACAAACCTGACGACTTTACTTTGAACAATAACAGAAAGGCCGCACCGATGAATAATAAAAGCTAAGAATACTCCTGCAGGGCTATTCTAACTCGATCGAAAAGTTTACGCGACTCGGAATCTGACCATATCCGAGCGAAATTCAAATATTTTAGCCGTTTTTAAATATTGTCTGCGAGTCACAGAATTTTTTCGATCGTGTTAGAATAACCGTGCTGCTCGCCTTTCGAACGATAATGTAAATCGAAATCGATGGCACGGACAGCTACTCACCCCGGGCACCTGACCACCAATCGTTGACCCCTGGCCGCGAACACAACCTGCCTGCGCGGCGTCGGTGGCTCCACTGGTAACTGTTGCTTCAGAGAGTAGATTCCAGCGGAGTTGTTGGCTCGCTCCAGAACTGTCCCGTTCAGACTCGCTTCAAAGATCACGTGCTTGCAAGCCACCTTGAATTTTTTTTTGCAAAAGAATAAAAATACTGTAGGATTTTATTTAAAATCAATTTTTATTTTCCAGCCAATTTACCATTTTGATAACACTTTTAAAACTATCATGGTTATTAACACTCAAAGCCCGTTTGCACTCATAAAATAATCATTTACACGACAAATGGATGCCCCGCCCCGCCTCTATCGAACAATTAAACTTACCTTGCATTCAGAAATTTCAATTTTATTTCTTCCCATTACAAGAGCAGGCAGCCATCTGAGATCGTGCGGTAGATATTGAGATGTACATGGCATCCCATCTAAAATATAAATAATATAAAGAATCATTTAGTATGCGTGTTCGTTCATAGATCATTGAATTTCCTACAGGCAATCATTATATGCATACCTTTGAATCTTTCCAGAACATCTTTTGGTGTTCCCGTATGGCGATATCCCTTTTTATTCTTAAAACAAGAATGTTATTCAGTAGGTTACCTATTATTTTTACTATGATAAATACATATATCTTCTAATTGATCTCGCGAAATTAACGCACTTAACAAGGTAAAAAATAGACGCAACTAACCTTGACATAACAAATCCCAAATCGTCTCTTCTTCCCAAGTTGACCGCACACACTGCACTCACTCCACGGCGACCATAGACTATAGACCAAAAGTTTATGTTCATCTTCAAATCCAATATTATAGTTTAGCGGAGTCAGAGGACTTTTCTCGTATGTAATGACTTCTAAGACGACAACGCCGGTTTCGTTTTTGTGGTTGCTAAATTTGTATATCCCTGCGTCGGATAGTTGCACGTGGTAAATGATGATGTTGCTGCCTTCTTTGGTCAGTCTGTCCTCCTCTTGGGATATGGGATATGGTTCGAATAGCTCGGTACTTACCTAAACAAATCGCTTTGAATTATTTATATAGCCCGTCACCTCACTGCTCAATTTGTTAATTTTATATTAAAACAAGTTATTTATTGAGAACTACTTTAAAAAAAAACCCTGACTCGGTCTTGAATGAGAGTGAGATAGCCTACAAAATGTAGCTAAGATCCGTATAGACCACACGAGAAATATTCATATTTTTATCCTATATCGCTATTGCCAGTGTTGATGCTTCGAGGTAATAAAAAGTGTCTGCCAAAAGCCATAAAACATAAAAACACAAAAAAAAATATCCCATGAACCTCGCGGGTAAAAATGGCGCCAACTAGTTAAAGCAATAAGATTGTAGTATGCCAAAAAAATGGTGGACCTTTTTTATCTTATCTGGCTGACTTCATTTTCATAAATTGGAAATCCAGTCAAAAAGTAAGTACCTTATTAATAAACATCGAAGTGTGATTCTTCTTGGCTTTTCTAATATTGCAAGGAATGTACGCAACGCCACCTTCGTAGACCATCACGAACTGAACGATAGCATCCGTCCCCGAATCTTCGATAGCAAGAAGTTTATTAATAGGCAAAAACATCACGCTGCTTATCGTTTTATTAACTGTTTCTGCCAGAACGCATTCTATGTTTGTTACGAGGAAAACTAGTAAAATAAACAGCATTTTCTATGTTTCTGAAAGGATACTGATTATTTGATGCTTCTGTCAGATTTGGTTTTGGAATATTGTTTTGTTTTATAAAAATAAAAGAAGTAGGTAAAGTCTTTTGATCTTCTCAGAAGAAGTCAAATGCGTTTTGAGATCATATTCACAAATACAGGCAGAAGTTTATTATTAGTATAATAAATAACCGAATAGCTTTACCTACTTATACATATGTATACATATGTATAAGTAGGTAATTCTTCCGATATTCAAAGCAATATGAGAGTAGGTACCTTCTTAGTTGGATCTACGGACATGAAGCGATCCTATTGGTTGGATCTGAACCTTCCTCCGCTGTAGCTAGGTACGTAGCACATCTCTTGTGAACAGGCACTCCAAGGTGTCGTATGTATTCAATGTAGTATGTATGCCGCGTCGCCATGTCTTTTAAATAATGTACTACTGCCGAATGAGAACTTAGAAGTAAACGTAAAGTCCATTCAGCAAAGCGCGGTTTCGAGCCGTGTTTCACAACGGGAAAAACAGCATAGCGTGAAAATAAAGTGTCTAAAAGTAAAATGTTTGTGTATTCTAGCCGGCAGAAGTGGCCCCGACTCTGGGTCCGCAGCCCACGCCCGAAATGGAGGCCATCGCGCGCGAGGTGGACGCGCTGGCGCGGGAGCGCGTCTCGCTTGAGGCCGAGGTCGCGGCCAAGGAGCGCGAGATCAACGCGGGCTCCAGCGAGGCACAGGGCTTGCAGGTATTAAAGCTTCTACGGCCTTGAAGGAACAGCAAACTTGTTCAAATAACAGAAATCGAGTAAGCTGTATCAAGAAGGTATCCGCAGTGGAGTACGTGAAACGTGTTTGACGTGCTCGAGAGCAGTGTTTGGGTTTGTGAGCACTGGCACAGCATGTCGATACACACGACTCTGAGAGCGAAACGCGTGCGGTTCATATCGCTCGCCAGCCTGTGTGAGGATTTTCGGCTCGCTTCGCTCATTATTTTAGGACGGCATCCATTATACAGCGTAGCTTGCTTTGCTCGCCACGCTATGTGACGGTAAACTAGGATAATCGTGAGCTCTTTGAAACGCGACTACCCCCGCTCGAATCGACCAATGTACTGCTGAATTATCACTAAATAAACAGAGCGAAAATGATAAATATAGTTCGGAATGCGACGTGCAGCGCACGCTACGTACAGCGTCATAACGGTTTTGT
This sequence comes from Eupithecia insigniata, assembly GCA_947859395.1. NCBI lineage: Eukaryota > Metazoa > Arthropoda > Insecta > Lepidoptera > Geometridae > Eupithecia > Eupithecia insigniata. The sequence continues at coordinate 859,720 of OX402009.1, read as the reverse complement.
TTATTTTACCATATATATCAATTGAAACTAAGAGTTTATTTAGATGATAAATAAGAGTGATTTCGATGACATATTTCTATTTTCAGAGTGAATTGGACACATTGACGGCGACATTGAAACAGTTAGAAAACCAAAAAGGAGAAGCACAAAAACGGTTAAACGATCTCAAAACACAGGTTTGTACATTGTTATACTTACTCCAAAAATAAATGCATTAAAATTGTCTTAAATTCATGTTATCTTTTAATCTTATCGGTACCAGGTGGAAAAGCTCCGCTCACAAGTGTCCGCTCAGGAGGCAGCGGCAGCGGAAACGGAAGCGGAGGTTGCCGCCAGGAGAGCCGCTCATCTCTCTCTTAGAGAGAAGGAGCAAGCCTTGCAGAGAGAAGTGGCGGCTGCGGAGGCCGAGGCGGAGAGTCTTACTGCGCAGCACAGCAAGATCGTACTCAGCGTTAGCCAGGTATGATATGCAAAGTATAGGGAAACAAGGGAAGAAATTAGATCAATTTGGTGATTGAACATAGATAGTAGAGGTGATAAAGGAATTTACCGAAACAATTAAAAATACAAATAGGATTTTCTGGACATTGAAGCTTAATTTGATGTTAATTCCCCTTTGAATTAATGAATGAACACTTTATTGTACCTATTAAAATTACAAAAAACTCTTATGTCTCAAATTAAAATAAATACAGTACAAAAGGCGGACTTATCGCTAAGAGCGCCACCAGGCAACCTTTGGTCCGTGTCTTAAGTCTCACTGTGTCGGATTAGTTTGATACGATGAGATTTCCCCTTACCCAAACCGTCACTGAGGAGGCGCGCTTTAAACAGGACGTAAAAACAGCAAGCCCGAATACACCTTATAACTGTCTCAAATGTTCCAGGCGAACATAAAGATAGCGCACTTGGAGGAGCAACTAACAATAATGTCGGAGGCGGCGTCCGCGTACGAGAGCGGCGCGCCGGGCTACGCGGACGCGCAGCTACAGCCGCAGTTCTCCAGCGCACACCTGGACAAGCTGGTGCGGGGCGCCACGCCGAGCGACGCACTCGTAAGTAACGCACTTCGTCTGCCGAGTCACGATCTACACCTCAGAAACGTACATTGACAGGTTGAACAGAAAATTTGCCACGAGACTGATATCAGAACAGCCACAACAGAAATACGAAATTAATAACTTTATTCCTTAAACTTACAAAATAAGCACTAAGACAACAGATGACTTTTACCTTCAAATTCAAAATGTCGTAAGCAAGAAGTAGTTGTACTTCCAAATGGGGAACCGTCCACGACACTGTTATAATAAGAATAATAACAATTATAATAGATATCATCTCCGGGTGTATCATATTGTGCAACCAAGGTGATGCCTGCTATGTGTAGCTCTCGCCTTTACATTAATTCTCATAAAGGGCCTCTGTGCTTGTTAAGCAAACTTGTCGCACGCGGCATTTTGCATGCGCTGCATTTTACTTTGATTGTTATAATTTTTATATACCTAACTTCAGTACTTGACCTACTATTGAGCAAGAAACACTTATCAAAGGAAGATTTGCCACCTTATCTTTGTATTTACATAACTGCGTAAATAAATTAACTTTAACCGTGAATCTTGTGGTCGTGCTCATTTAAACTAACTGGCATAAACTTTAACTTACCTATCAGTGAACTCAGTGTGGTAACATATAGTGTGGTGCCGCACAACTTGTTGTACCTATCTACAACTACACCTTCAACATCAACTTTCATGTAAGGACAACAACATCCAGACCTTACAGTGCTGTTGACTTCGGCTCCACGCATGCCTCCCAAAGGACCGTGTCACTATAGGCTCGTGATCATGGAAATAATAATAATAAAATTTATTTATTCAGATAATTTAACAATCCATTGTGTTAGTTGGCTTATAACTAAAAATTAGTACATAAAATTAACTAATACTTTGGTCCTTTGGATCAATTTTTAATGCACGCACCAGGAGTTTAAAATAACCAACATTATCTCTATTATTATTATATTAATTTCGCTCAGGAGGATGAGTCATTCGCTCAAAGCAACGGCTTCTCGAACGGTCCCAGCGGCTTCGACAGCGATCCCTTCAAGGACTACTCCAAGAGTCAAGCGCACGACCCCTTCGCGCCGCAAGGCAACTCGCTACCTCAGGCGCAGGTATGAAGGTTCAATATTGTATGACAACCTTTACAAAACACTTGTAATAGGTAACAGTGTTGAAAGCTACAGTAAGAATGCTTATTGGGAGCTACAAAAGTTGAAAGTAGCGCTTTTTCGTACTCTCGTAATAGTTGGCATCACAAATAGCCCGTAATAAAATCCATTTCGGTTTAAACTAAACTCTCTTTTATAAAATAGGCATCACCATCATCTACCACACAGATACCTATTCCATCTCTGATTAGGAACATTCATTAGTTGCTTTCTACCATATCCACGGGCTGAATTTGGACCGAGATGTCTATTCTAAGCCTGAAACCCGGAAAATATCGGTCATTGGAATAAAGAAAAGTACTCGCAATTCTCGACATTTGCCTCTATAGAGGCCTGTTCAGACCAGCGCGGTAATCTTACTGTCACTAAAATACTCGACGGAATACCGTGAATCCAGCGAAACCGAGCGCGAAATGTAAACGAAACTTACCGCAACCATTCTGAGGGCATACTCAGAAAAGGACAACCGAAGTTTCTGATTAATTTTCGAGCAAAATCAACTCCTATGTCGCTTGCATAAGATTGGCGTTTGCACAAAAACGAATTAGAAAAATGATTTAGTTTTTGCGTGTACGGGCCCTGGCTAGCAAACACCGCGTAGGTCTGGTTATACCTTTTTGCTATTTGTGATACATAAATTTATCCACCTACCTCCATCTGTTGTTTTCAAGTAAAATGTTGCTATAAGTTGTACGGTGTGTGTGTGTGTGCGCGCAGTAGAGTTGTGTTGTGCAGTAGATGGCATGTAGGTGTGTGCTTGCAGGACGGGTGCGGGTTCGGTTCGGATCCGTTCGCGGCCAGCGCAGACCCCTTCGCGGGGGATGCCTTCGCCAACGCCAACGCTGGGGCCAACCATGCCAAGGATGTAAGTATTTAGGGGTTAGGTTTAGGGCCTTTTCATAGTATTTGCATATATTCCGATAAATACATAAATAAAGCTGGACAATCCACACAGTTCATTATTTACTTTATTTACGAGTATCTTCAACCCGAGAGGAGTAAATTGAAAAACAGCGCTACATGCATATTTATTTATTGCATGTAGCAAAAGCTCAATTTACTCCTTTTGCCATATTTTTAATTTTTTTATAAGTCTAACTGTAATTGGTATTTATTAGGCAATAAATATTTTTGTATTCCATTCTATTCAATAAATTATTTACCATACATACCATAATCATACTATAATGATAAAGTTGGATGGATGTTTGTTACCTTTTCACTCCAAAACTACTGACCTGAACCAGTGTTTAACAAATATCATTGTGATTTAAAACTTTATCTGGTCAGTCAGACAGACGGCACAGGTCAGACTTCAACCCGTGAGTATACCACCCACTGGGGTACCCATTAGGTCTGCCTATTGCTCGATCCTATCCGCTCCTGTTCCACCCTAAAACATTTAACGAACTGTTTTCAGCCTGCTTGGGAGGCGGATCCGTTCGCAGTCCTTCACGCGCCCACGCGCGCCAGCGTCGCCAACAACTCCAACAATGGAGCCAGCGGCGCGGGTGGGCCTGCGCTGCCGCCCAAGAGCCATAAGACGCCGCCGCCGCGCCCCGCGCCGCCCCGGCCCAATCCGCCCAATAAGGTAACATACCATAGCTTACACTCTACACCGAGATGCAAAGAAATGGAGGCTTAGGGAGGATGGTTCTGATGAACATTTGCTGATGGGAAGCATTTTTATTACCAAGCAATAAATCATTATTTTAAAGTTTACTTCGATATTAATTTGATTGATTGACCTATCTGATTGGTTTACTATTACTTTTGAATGCCTAACCAGAAATCAGACACCTTACCAATTTTGGTGTGTTATTGTTTGGAGTTTGATGTTCTATTCCAACTAAGTAATGCTGAATGAAGATTGATGAAATTGGCTTGAGTAGTAATATGGTTGGCACTCAGTCTAAACTTATAGGACGTTGGTTAGAAGCAAAATTGTGTTTTGTTTGGTAATAAAAGTGGTTCATTATGTTGAACTATAAACCTGAATAAATATTGTAATGATTAGTATAATAGCTATGTGAATCCGATCAATTTTGTTTCAAATATTGATGATACTCAGGTTTTATTCAAGAATTACTTTCCAAATTCCCAAGTTTTAGTTGTAAGCTAATATTTATTTTCAGATTATGTTGTTATTGTTTACCCCCGCTCACCTAGCGGCATGTCGCTCGATTGAGTAAACTGCTAAAATATAGATTTTATTTGTTTGAATGCTGCAGAGAAAGTAAAATGTACGTAGATTGAAAATATTGGTACCGCACCTTATTCTTGAGGATGGCATTTTAATTTTTAATAAAATCTCCAGCTTTACGAATTGTAAAACTAAAATATATAAAATTAATGTTAGCTAAAGTAGTACGTACTTTTAAATACTTTACTAAGAATGATTCAATAACTTAAGAAGCCCTCTCTTTTTTGTAATCAATTACGTACTCTTTGTTTAAACTCCAATTAATATGATTACAGACCTTACGTATCTTATGCCGCGTTGACACGATCAGATCGGAGGAGGCTCGGACCGAGTCGACTCGTAGGAGTAGCTTCATACGAGTGTACTGGGATAACTGTTGACATTAATAGTTCACTCTGAACATTTTCTTAGTCTACATCAAAACATGTCGCCTTAGGGTTAATTAAACTATTATTATGTTATAAAGCGTTTATGATAAATAAAAATAAATAGTCTCGACACGCTTGGTAGTTGTTACCTGACGCCATTTTATTTTCCAACTCGTATACGAGCTAGCTCGTAAAAGTAGATGGCGGTTCGAGTCTACTTGGATCGGATGCCGTCGGTCATCCCAGTGAGTTCGGATTTAGGGGTTGCCATAATACGAGTTGCTTCCGAGTAGGTATCCCTGTCCACTCTGTCCGAACAGACTCCGATCGTGTAAACGCGGCTTTACACAAGAGACTAGTTTCGTTCGATTGACGATGATCTATTGAGCCGTACGATTAATTAGTACAAAATATTTTACTTTCTCTGTGATGTATAATGCCATTCTCGTGTAGATTGTTACAGCGTCGTTGGGCACGCCTCGCCCGCTTCAGTATGCTTGCATTATTATTTATTACATTCATATTTCATTTTATCTAACATATCTTCCAGAGAGTACACATATTTTCAACAATAAGGCCTGATCAAACTGACTAAAATCTTCACGTTGGCTGTTTCTTTTCTATATTGCTAATATTTGGTTGCCGGAGTATTTAAGTAGTTAATTACCAAGTTGGAGTTAATTTTTCCGAAACCAGGTCCCAAGTGACACAGTCGCTTTCATACTCGGAGGACTCCTTAGATGAATAAACTCTAGCAGATTTGTGTAGTTCTATCAATATCAAGCCCGTTGCGTTCAAAATGTTTTTGTGAATTCCCTACCTTTATAACAAGCTTCATTGAATACCGTAATAATAACTCTTTTGGTTATTGATGAATAGCCCAGTAAATATTTTTGATCGTTTTGTTAATTTCTCTTATATTTACGTAGCTAATTTTGCGTGTAAATCATGCATGCCTTTAAATAGTTTTTGCTTTGCTTTTTAGTGAATGACAATAATAAGCACCGCCGTATGTATGCTTCCACTCCTCGTATATTTATATTATTTATATTTATTTTCATTTTTATTCAATAACTGAAATAACTTATTAACGACACTTATTGATTCATTCTTATATCCTTATCTATACTTTCCTAGACACATACAATGAACATAGCAAAAAATAGAGTTTTCTTTGCTTTAGGGGTTCTATTGATCCATACATTCTGATTTGATTGATACATTAAAATAACAGACAAGTTAGTTGATGAAGTAGTTTTTAAATGTTAAATATTAATGTTTTTATATTCTGGTAACAAATGTTATTGGTGTGATTCATTATATTGAATGTGTTCATTGTATGCCTTTCTATGTTTCATATAATACATAGATATGTACATATGTTCATAGACCATGGTACTGATTCCACTAACATGCTAACCACGGCTCGTGTGCTTGTCCCCACATTGCAGCGCTAAGCGGACGGACCGGGGCTGACACGTGCGTATCTCTCTCTCTCTCTCCCCCCCACCCCCCCACTCGCGCGCATACCTCCGTCTCACTCACACTTGTATTACGTTCAGACACGGCCCGCGATGGAGTTCACTGATGATCCTTTCAAAGACTACCGGTACGAAGACCCTTTCAACATCGAGGATCCCTTCTCCGATGTTACCGATGGCAGGAAGGCGGATCCTTTCGACCGGCCCACGTCCGTCGCTGGCTTCGAGACAGACTTATTCGCAGCCTCCTCGAGCCTTAATGGCAACCTTACGCTGCCAGAAAAACGCAGCGGCCGAGTCTCCGCCCCTCCGGTAGCCTACGATCCCTTCTCATCGCGATCCGACAAACCACCCTCGCAAACCAACTCGCAATCCACTCACAATGTATCGAACAACAACGACTCGTGGTCGGCGTGGCCCAACGCCAACTGGGCATCCGACGACGCCTGGTCGCAGCCCGCGCCCGCTAAGGACGCCTGGCCCTCCAGAAACACCACCACTGACTCAGCCAGCGACTGGAAAACCGACAACTGGGCGAACAAAACCGACAACTGGGCCACAGAGTGGGGCTCCGACTCGAACAAGAACCTTAATGAAACCTGGCCTAGTAGCACGCTACCTAACAAAAAAGAAAAGTCGCCTAAACCGGTGAAATACGCAAAGTCGCTCGTTCACACGATAGGCGGGATCGGGCGGACGCGACAGAAGAAGAAAGAAAAAGCCCAGCTCGAGGCGCGCAGCTCGGAATCGTTGCCCACTGAGGAGCAGCAATGGGCGTGGGCAGCCGCTGAGTCCAAACGGCTCGAGAAGGAGGCCGAGAAACGAAGAATGCAAGAGGACGCAGAGCTCCAGCTAGCCCTCGCCATATCCCGCCAGGAGAAGTGAACTTTAACTTTCGGAGTTAAAGTCGGTTTCACATTGTCGTCGCGGGACGCTGAACGCATTTTATCTAAGCAATTTTTTTTTTTGAGGAGGAAAATGATTATTTTTATATTTCAGCATTCCATAAGACACAATGCAATGAGGACGTCGGGTCCGTTTATAATCTGATAAGTATATAACGCTGTGATAATCGATATTCTATTGTAAGCTGAACTTGAAATTGGAGCCACGCCAACCACAGCATCGTTTAATATAAAACTAGTCAATTTGAGAAGGGTCGGTGAGGGGAGGGTACTTTCGACCAGTCCGTGAGTTTTGGTCGGAATCCAGAGATCGTTAAGGTCGTCTGGTCACGTTGCGTGTTATATATCCCGACCGGTCGGTAGTTTCGGCAGTTTTACACGAGTGAATGACAGAGTAAAACTACCGCTACTTGGAACGTGTTAAATTCTGTACTTCACTTGTGTGCTGCAATGTTATGTATATTTCTTGTTACTGCAATGTTAATCTCTATTCTAGCAAATTTCTATTAGGTACCCTGTCTACCAAAGCGGTTGTTTATTCAATTTAAATTAGCTCGTGAATGCTGCGCCAGGTTCTAATTGTTAGTTGCCATCTTTGGTAGCCGCCGGGTGTCACCGAGGCGACGGGGTCGGTAAGGCCCGGCGGCCGTGGGTGTCGGACCCGTAAATTATAAAAATGATGAAGTTTAGTGTAATAGTGTATTATATTGTTATCAACATTGAGGCCTAATAGCTTCTTCACTCTGTATAGTCTAATAGTGTTTAATTTTAGATGCACTGGCTATGTATGTATTTGGTAACCAAATGTGTTAACGCTCGTTCTATAATGGTCTTTAACTATTTGTACACTGGCCAGACTCGATTTCGAATGTTTGTAAAAACCACGATACGAAAAATAAAATTCACTTGCTTGGCGTTGAGTTTCAGATATAATTGTACGCAATATTTATTAAAGGATTTAGTGATGTATGTAAATTGCGTATTAAAAGACGCGCCGACAGAGTTAATTTTAGATTAAGTATGGGCGGTTTGTTTTCAAACATTCCACATCTAGTTTGGCCAGTGTATAGGTGATCAAGAATTAATGTATTGAGGCAATGTGCTTTAAAGTATATATATATATATATAATGCACAGACCAGGTATTATATATATCTCGTGAGTATGTCATATCTCTAGAAAATCCTATTGGTTGTATGAATGTTGGAATATTTCTTTTTGAGTTAAGTTTATGGTAATTGGTTTCATCTGGCAGCAGTTGCGTTTCTAATATATATTCTGTTGCCACTGTAAGAGGTTAAATGGAGATATATCTTAATTGTAAATAAAACAAAGCTTTAAACACATTTTAATTTATAACAAGCTATCGCATGTCATTGTAACTATGTATCTGGATGTATTGAGATTTACCACTGTTGGTAGGTTTTATTGTGCTCGTGTATTTTTATTGTATAATCGTTGTTTTGTATAATTTGTTTATCAATGCTTTGTATTTATTGTTAATTGCATAAATAATAATGTTCTTGTATAAAATTATTCAGTGAATAAAAGTACAATAATGGATGTATATGACGTAAACACATTACGTCCCTTTTTTGGGGTATTTTCATTTAGCGACTTGTTATATTGTAGGTATTTAGATTGATTAAAGATGAAATATTCTAAATTATGTAAACTATACCAGAAATAAAAATAAGTACCTACCAAATTGAGAAAATGTCGCAACATACCCAAAAGCACCATGAAGAGACCAGATTTAAAATGTATTTACATCAGTGTAACCACCGAATGCTCAACAATAAATGGTGTTTCAAACTCTGTATTTTTTGTTTCGTTTTATTATTTTTCAAATAGAAATCGCGTATCGTCTTCAGTAGTGCCTTTCACATTGTAATCCTTTCTGCTCTAGAGCTGTTGGTTAGAGTATTTTCTTATGACCTGCTTGACTTCATCGTGTGTCTCGTTCTATTCGAAAACTACTCTCGAAACGAAAACTGACCTCGTGCGAGAATGAGCTGAGATATACAATACACAATGAAACCGAGCGGGTTGTCTATATCTAATCTAAAGTAAACGTGGATGTATATCAATAAAGTAAGCGTTAAAACTACTGTAATAGTAGATTTTATATATAGCTTGCAACTTATTGTGGCGACTCGCTTATGCGCACGGCCTGCCCCGAACAATAACTAGAGTATGGTATCCAGCGTCGCTGAGACATTGGTAAAGTATTTTCGCAGTGGTAACACTAGAATGTCTCCGCGAGCTGTTTGTGTGTAAATGTACTTATGATGTAACTTACTTGTCGGTTACGGTTAATACTTATATTGTTAACTCTTTCTTAGGCGCTGTTGTTTATGGCTCGGCGGGACGCGTGGACTGTACTTTGCCTCAATGTTCCCTTGTTCACTGTATTACAAGCCTTATTTTTTATATTTCAATAAATAAAACACCATTTCAGTTCTCTATATATAGGTACGTATATTTTCGGTCCGCGCGGTCCGCCCGACCCGATCTGTTATGGAGTACCTACAACTGTGTATCGCTGATAGATCGATGTGAATGTATTCAGCTATCGAACGATAGTGTAAGTTGGTAGTGACGGTGCGCGGGACTTGCAAATCCCCTCAGACAAACTGGTAAGTATCAATTTGTTTAAATTTTAGTCAGGCAGAGGGTTAGGACAAAATAAACGGAAACTTAGGCTACGTTTACGAACAGCTTACAGCGCCTCTATCGAACGTGAAGGAAACGAAGTAGGGAAGGGAACACGGTAGTTGTAAGTAAAATGGATGCTATTGAATATAGGTTTGTAAACGCACGTTAGGGGAGATGTCATCAAAGTTCACTCCGAATAAATTGACACATGACATGACACATAATATAAATGTCATCTGCACTATGTAACTGATGCTGTTTCATTTATTGTAGGTAAGTTAAATATGTTTAATGAAATTTTGTACCTATACCTAACCAAACTGTGTAACAATAATGTACCTAGTAAACTATGTAGTGCATCGAAAAATATCGTAATATTTTTGTAAAACTTATCATTTTTCATAACTGTCTATCAAGATTTTGAAGAAACAAATTAATATCCAGTAAGAATTTAATAGAAATAGACAGTTTATTACATGATGCATTTTAATTTATTTTTTAGCGAATTCAATTTATTTGCAAATTGACCTGGACCGCGCGCCTCATATTTTTGATAGCGTTTCAATAAAGCCAACTACGAAAAGTATTGTCATTGTAAGACTTCGTACATTGATTTATTTGTTTTTATATCGATGACTCGATCGATTTTGTAAAAGGATCTCGAAATTATTAAAATATTTAGTGCGATTTTGCCTAGACTTTATTTCTGCCTCCAACACGTAGGTACATTTGGATGATTGAAAACTTATTTTTTATGGATAGGCATAAGTTAATAGAATAATACTATTTGGAAATGCATGTCAGTTACCTACCTTTGTTACGACATTTTAATAATGTAATAAAAAGTATGTTAAGTTTAGCTAAATGTAGGCTTATGTCCAGAAATTGACCTTATCCCTTCGTTGTTGTAGGTAACACATAGAACTATTATATAATAGGTATGTAATATAAATAATTAGCAGGATTTTTTATTTCGCAGCTTTTTGTATAATGCAACGAAAATTAGACAATTTTGTACATTATTATTTAATGACTTGTTTCTATGAAACAGTATCTATCTATCTACCTATTTGTTAGTTGTATTAAAATTCCATTTCATTTGTAGGTACTTAACTATATTTAAATGCGTTATAAGTATAAATTTATAGAGTACAATATTATACATCATATCACCTCGTCATCAAATGGTACAATAAATATTTAGAACTGCTCTAAGAATAAATATTATATGATCGGTATATGTGATGCCAGAATGTCTACTAACGTCTCAACGTGTTCTGTACAACAGAATAACGACACAGAAAACCAAGATGGAGTTCCACATTCACTCATTATAGATCATGGCGTCTGTACCTAAGTTTAGCAGTCGTCAAATTGTTTTTGAATTGTGTAAATGACCGAGAAATATTATAAGTTTTGTAAATCCGTGTATCTTCCATTGTATTGTCTAATACCTGCCTGCTCTGTGGACATAGGTACATAGAGTTAAGATATCCACGGAATAGTGAAAAGCAATAACGTGTTTCGGTCCTTTCCAATAATTCAACATTCATTTCATAAACACATATCCATATAGGTATCTATCTATAGTAAAATTCTGACGCTTAAGTTTGCTTTAATTATAAGCTGATGACTGCATTTTCTACTGGAAATCCTTATTTACCTAAAAACTGATTTAATGATGTTGAAATATATGTACGTTTCTTTATAAAAATAGATACAGTAATTTATAACGTAATTAAGAATTATTTACAATGCACATCGTTCTACCTAATAATATAGTGAGTGAAGTTACGCGTATGTTACATTTTTATTAGATATATGTATAACTACTGTTGTGTACGTTTATATTGTAGCGTGTATGACCAAGTAATGTACTACCTACCCTACATAACTAAGTCAGTGTATGAACGAATACTCCTTAGAGGCATTAAGATTGCTATACAATTATTTGTTCGTTAGGTTGAAGAAGCGAGTTCTGTGGTAGGTAGCATAAAATAAGCATTGATTTATTAACCATATTAGTAAACTCTTGTTGGAAATGATAAACGTTTGTAAGAAGTTTCTTAATACTGGGCAGAAAATGTATTACCAATGTACTATATACCTACCTATACGGTTAGTAAACCTGTGGCCTGTGACTTACCCTAGGACTATACCTAGGTACCTACCTACTTTTATCTTATTGTTATTCTGTGAACTCGGGACCCATACAAGTATAGGGGCAATGTTTACAAGCATTGTATCTTCAGTTTTGCCAGAGTATAGGTAGGTAGGTACTTTAACATCAGCAGAACCGCTTACAACGGGCAGTTCGAATGCTACCACAATTGAATTTACTCTTCAAGGAACAGTGATCACCTGAAATCTTAGAACTCTGTTTATGTGAGAAGTACCTAACTGGGAATCCCACCTTTTCGTGCATTCGTCATAACCCGCTCATTTGATAACCACTGTAATAAATATTATAAATACATACGCTAATATTCGTATGAAACAAACAAATTATTACTGAAAATAAAAGGAAAGTATTATACATGACTTGTTGTTTTATTTCGTTCCAATGAGTATACAGTAGGTACTTATTGTATTCTCTTTACATTATCTTAGATACCGTAGGTATTTCGTTCTAATCTGGCTTTTTTAATAAGGTGGCCTAGGAAAATATCTGCAAGCTAACATTCTGAGTAGGTAAGTACCTAAACTAAAATCCTCCATCTACTAGGGGGTTGTGGATTATTCGAACACAAAAGTGTGAAGACTCCCATTGGATATCCATGGCATGAACGTAGGCTGCTTGATCTCATAGCCCGGCTACTCGCTAAAACATTTGTGCATGCTTGCACAAACCTCTAAAAATAATCCTCCATGCACAAATGTTTGAGCGTGTAGCCGGGCGATAGATCCATTTGACGTCTGAAGCCGGCTGAACATCGATCGACCTCTTTTGCACATTGACCATCAAAGGTGTTTATCGACTGTGTGGAAAGTTATGATCAAATTTGGTTAGGATCTATCTCCCTACAATCTCCTGATTCTGATTCACTGTGAATGGTCTCGGTTGTCTAAATGCATAATTATTTTGTATACTTACTAGAAAGTAGAAATAAAGCTAATGAAAACTGGACGAAAGAAGTAGGAACTAAAATGTTCCAAGCTTGTAGACGAAGGATTTTTATTTTTTGCTTACCTTAGTTCCAATAAGCCTATCATTGGCCGCTGTGTGATACCAAAGCCACCCTAAGCAAATAATAATACCCTATTAAAGTCCTAGCTAGTAAAGGTGGCAACATTTGTATGGCTAACTTTTTAGGTGATTTGACTTCTTGGCTAATGGCTCTGCATCTGGTGACATGACCGGATGGTGTCATTTTTAAGTTTTTTTTTGACAAATCAATCAAACAAGAGTTACTAAAGCTACCTATTGCCAATTTAACGGATTTCCCGTCACATCTAACGGATTTGGATACGTTGAAAACGGGAAAAATAATTTCTAACGGCTGACTTGCTTTTTTAATGTGTTATAAAAATGGTTATACGAATTATTTTGTTGGCAATTCGGTCGGTCAAAGACGTTTTGTACTCTTATACTTTTGTTTAATAGGACTATTAAAGTTTTTTGTGTCTATTTTTATACGAATAGTATTCTGCTGTGTCATATTTATTCACAATTTTAAAAAGTGTTGTTCTATTTTCTAGAGTATAACGGTTTAGGCTAAGTGTCAAATAAATAAATAATAATTTTCTGGCAAGAACCAGAATCCAATGTTTAGCTGTTTATTCTCAATAATGTAAACAGAGGATAATAATACTGAGCTGTATGTAATGTAAGGCTGATGAATGCTAAATGAAAGTTTTTATGTTGTTTGTTACATTGGTTTAAAAGTAATAACAGTATTTGAGTTGAGTGTTCAATGATTGTTCCATGTACGGATGATATTTTTTTTTTTTATTCCTAATAAACTGCGAAAATTTATAATTTTAGAAATTTGACGGCTTTTAGTGACGGTAAAAACTATTTTAGCGGATTTTTGACGGAAATACACAACTGCCTTAGCGGATTTTAAAAAATCTTGTTGGCTACACTGTCCGACTGAAGGGAAGGTCTTTCATTTCCTTGATTTCCTTTTCGGCGAGCCGTCTTCACGGGAAGGTGATTATTTACAGTGAAATAAATCTTGTGATAACGAAATATTATTATACAAAAGTTATATTTAATAAATAATACCATTGCCTGGAGGTAACATCTGAAAAGTTTAACGTAATATGGTGATATTTTTGGATTCATCTAGCGTAACCTATAAGTTTGCCAAAGAACAGGCACCGCGTTTACTTCCATATTTACAATAACTTGCGTCTCTTGTTGTGTACCCGAACAAATCTATACCGCCCCGTTTAGCTGAACTAATAGTTTTAACCATTTCTGCTATTTCTAGTCGCCAAAATGGTGAACAACCGTGTACCGTCGGTGTTTTCGAAGACATACGTGACGCCTCGTCGTCCTTTCGAGAAGGCGCGTCTCGACCAGGAGTTAAAGATCATCGGAGAGTACGGTCTCCGCAACAAGCGCGAAGTATGGAGAGTCAAGTACACGCTCGCCAGGATCCGTAAAGCTGCCCGTGAGCTTCTTACCCTCGAGGAGAAAGACCCTAAGAGGCTGTTTGAAGGTAAAAATGATGCTCCATCCTGTCTTCCCAAGAAAACTAGGTAAAATGATGATCATAACTGGCAACCTCTTGTCAGACTACTCCATGTTGATTCTAATAAACTCTTCTGATGCCATTTCCAACTTGAAGTATTGTTCACCTATGTAATGGCATTCTCTCAAGTATTTCCCTTCTCCAGGCAATGCGCTCCTCCGACGTCTGGTCCGTATCGGAGTGTTAGATGAGAAGCAGATGAAGCTCGATTATGTTCTCGGTCTGAAGATTGAAGACTTCTTGGAGCGCCGCCTGCAGACCCAGGTCTTCAAGGCTGGTCTAGCCAAGTCCATTCATCACGCACGCATCCTTATCAGGCAGAGGCATATCCGGTAAGACCAGAATAAATACTAGCTGTAATTTGTTCATTATCAAACCCATTATAGTTAAGTGATTATTTTATCTGACATGTAACTGAAATGCAGGTGACCACAGCTGCTTTAAGTTAGCCGACTGCTAACTGACTGGCCTTGAATTAATTCCTAAAGACCACTTGCTCAACTTGTTGAGTTCAATGTCTTGAAATATGTTAGCTCTTGTGAGCCGATATACAAGGTAATATAATCTTTATTATTTGAGTATTTGCCTTTAGTAGAGCAGACTTTTGCCTTAAATGCAGCTGTCTGTATGGACACGGAGGCATAAATTGTAATGCTATGACATTGATTCCCAGATGTTTTTAAAACCAAAGAATAGGTTTTGGTGAGTAGCATCTGCCACATGTCATGGCGACAAACCCCTCTTAAATATAACATGAGGTCTAACCTCTATTTTTACAATGAACTTTCCCTGTTGTGATACGGAGAAAAGTCACTTGAGCTTTTCAAGCCTTGTAATTTGACAACTTACCTACAATAAGTTTTTCTATGTTAGTTTTAAGAGTTAGTTATGTTACTAGTTACGTAAGTCTGTTGAGTTAATTTCAATTGAAATAATTATTTAAGCACTTATTTACACCGGAACTAACTTATGTTTCTCCTTGCAGTGTCCGCAAGCAAGTTGTGAACATTCCTTCATTCATCGTCCGGCTGGATTCCGGCAAGCACATTGACTTCTCCCTGAAGTCGCCCTTCGGTGGCGGCCGGCCGGGCCGCGTCAAGAGGAAGAACCTGCGCAAGGGAGCCGGCGGGGGCGCCGCCAACGATGAGGAGGAAGATTGAGCAATAAACTTGTAGATAACTATTTGAATCTTTAATTTTGATCATTATTCAGGCATGCTATAGCTGGAGTTCACCAAATGATTATTTGTAAGAAAACTTTTGTCAAAAACTTGAATTAAGATTCAACTGCCCAATTATCTTTTTGAAAAACATGCTGAAGTTGTATAGTGCACCTTAATTTGAAGGACACACAAACAAAGAGCATCTCGGGAAGGTAAACCCAATAAGAATACAATACTCGCTCATTTACTCGCGGGCACACCTTGGATATGTCAATTTACAAAAATATAGTTAACAATAAATACTGCTTATATTATAATTCAAAGCCATAAAATAGACCTGACAGGAAAATAATCAAGAACTTAGTTATTAACCGGCTTCAAAAGGAAAAGGATGAGGTTATCAATTCATCTGTTTTTTTAATGTAATGCGATATCCGCCAATTATCGACCGATTTTGAAATTCTTTCACTATTATTTATATTTTTATTTATTTAGATTAGTAGTTATCCCGCAAAACTTAAAATAAGTGTTAAACTAAGGGAATTTGAATACTGTTTATCGTTTTTTAAAACAAACCATATTATTTTTTAAATAGGTCTAATAATGTAAATTTTACGCTGTAGAAGGGTTATTGTCTGTCATAATTAATACAAAAAATAAATAAATAATTATCACAGTGATACAGTTACTTAACCTCTGTAAAATATAGCTCCTACTAAACTTTGCTTTCGGTTCTGCAACTCTCCTGGGTGAGAATGCTAATGATAGCTGGAGGAAAATTAAGAACAATTGAAGAAAGGCTATCGACATAACGAGGCCTTGTACATCAGTCTCACTGTGTCCGATTTAGGGTTTACAGGTTCAGTATAACACAAGAGCCCGGTCTGTTCGACATGACGATGCGTTTGACACGCATAAACTACTACAGACTGTTCATTATAAGATGTCTGCTGCCAATTTCCAAGGCAGGGTGTCCAAGTGAACGGTCTGGATACCGACATTTTCCTATAAAGGTAGATAGTAAGTATACCAGTGTAGCCACTAATCAAGATTCTTTATTGCGAGACATGCTGTACATAGATCTTATAGTAAAGTAATATAGTTATCAAGCATGCACCCTGTCAGGGCATTGCAACATTTGTGCGCTGCTAGGTGGCAACACTCATTAGAAACTAGATAAGGTACATGCATATCCATGAAATTAAATATATATATATATATAAATTAAATAAGAAAAAGAATCGCCCAATAAACAGTAGTCGCTAGGTAACCTACCTATACGGAATCAGAATCGATAACTATTTCTTTAGGCTTACAAAATACGCAATTAGACAAGTAAAATTTTATACTATAAACATAGTTGTTATTATTATCAAATAAGGTGGTGTAATTGATATTCCACAAGTAGACAAAAAAAATTAAGTGAAGAGACACTTAATTTTTTTTGTCTACTTGTGGAAGAAGTAAAAAAGAAAAGTCGAGATACGTATAGACATCACGAGTGTGGCTGCTAACTTGACGGACACAGGCTGCCTCTATGTCGTCAATAAATTCCCTACCGGATTTTGGGTACCTCTAACTAAATAAAGGAAGGCATAATGTAGTTAGTTATTAGGGATACCCTAAAGGTGAAATTAGGACCCTATTATACCTACTAAGCCCGTTGTCTGTCTGTCCGTCCTTTAGTGGGCTGTATCTCAAGAACCGTGAGTTTTCACAAAATGTGGAAGTACTTGCTTTGCGGATACAACAACAAATAATAGAAATAAATATTAATATAAAATTATAGGGTGTGTGTCCCCACACAAAAAACTAGATTTTTGACTCTTTGTTCTATTTTTGTCGAGGCTGTAAGACCTATTTAACTACCTATGCCTCAAACAAGCGCCGCCGCTGCCTTTTCTTTCTTATAATTATTAAGTACGTTAGTCAAAGGAATTTTTAAATAGCCATTGTATGTACCTACAGTTTATGATACCTATCGCTTTTAGTAATATCTTTTTTTGTGTTCTGTTTTCATCTGCGATCAGTCTTATGACTATGAGTAGGTAATTTGATGTAGGTGAGAGTCGTTTCAAGGAATTGGTCCAGCGATCATTTCCCCCTTTGTTTCCTTTTATCGTCAAGCTCTGATGTGTTGTCTCCGCAGTCCCTTAGGGTAGCTTATAGTTGTCAGCTGTGATGCCATATGATTAGAATGGTGGTTAAGGCGTTGTTTGTATTAAGGGCTCATATACACGAGCGGCAAAGTGCCAACGGCAGAGGTAACTGTACCGTCGATGTCGACGGCAGCCGTCCACGCGTCGACGGCTACAGTTCACTTTGCCGCTCGTGTATATGAGCGCTAACTGAGAATAGCTTTATTTCGTCGTTGACGGTGTTTATGTCCAGTTCATGAGTGACCGCGTCATGTTGGCTTTTTGCTTTTTATCGATTAAAAAAAGTTATTTTAGCGTCTTTTTCCTTTTGCGAAATAGTTATGTGCGATGATACAGAAGACGGAACCCTCCGTGTGCGAGCGACTCGCACTTGATCGGTTTTATTTATGACGCCTACTGTGGGGGCTGGGATTGTAATGTAAATGAACATAAATTTTTCGTAAATTTATTGGTAAAGATATATTTCTGGGGTGCATAGTATTGAAAACAGTTCCATTAACAATCCATTTCAATCCTAAAGTCAGGAGGTACTTGATAATGATATCCCTCATTTTAAGTTACCCAACCGTATTTTTTTGGCACACAGGTTAACGCACTATTTGTAATGTACCCAGGTAGGTACATTCCAAAGCGTAGGTCTTATGTGGATGGGCTTCAATCACCAAAATCTTCTATTGGAACTGTTTTCAGAGTAGGCCCCATCTCATCAATTATGTGTATATTTTAAAATAGCAATATTTAATAAATTAATTGTAATTTACACTAATATCCACATAAAGTGCAGTGCAGCAATGATTCGGCAGGTGAACTTTATATTATTTACCCGTGTGCGGGCCATAGTAAAATTAGTTCTTTATTTATTTATTTAAGGACTCTCAAGTAAGTGGTCTTATGTCTAGTATTTTTTTAATAACACTCTTGATGGAGAATTAAGTAACATTAACGACAGCTGTGTAAATACGTAGGTACCTATAGTATAAGTATACCTACCTACTTAGTGCTCATATACACGAGCGGCAAAGTGCCAACGGCACATATAACTGTAGCCGTCGACTGCCGTTGGTGCGTCGTCGCGTCGGCGCGTGTCGACGGCTACAGTTAGCTCTGCCGTTGGCACTTTGCCGCTCGTGTATATGAGCACTTACTCAATGCATCTACGAAATATTACACTTTTTTTATTACCATACAGGATTTAGTATGCTTTGCATATACATGTACCTACTCTAGGGATAGGTGGTAGGTAGGCAGATAGGTACATGTTTTGTAATTTACTTCTTAGAAATAGATAACAAAACAGATGAACAACCCACCAAAAACATCATTAAAGGCAGTCAAGTGACCACCATTATATATGTTGGACTAACCACACAGCATCAATATACAATACATACCTACCTACATAGATACATATTGTTTCTTATACTTAGTTAATACCCAGAACACGCGGAAGAAATATTTGCAGATCATACAAACATTTGTCCCAACGCGGGAATCGAGCCCGCAACCTCCTGCGTCGCAGGCAGACATTCGCCCGCCGTGCCTCATCTGTCGTCAAAATTCCAATACAATTTGGACATTCTAGCATTTCTAGGCCTCCTAAATATTCAGATAATTAGAAAATATAATAACTGCCTTCTCACCTTACTTAGCATGCAAGAACGACCCTGTGACAGTCAAATAATACAAAGAGGGTCGATTTATTCGCGCCTTCCCTGTGGTACGTAATTGTAAAGTATGTGTGCACCTGTGGACACCGTCTAATAAACCAGTGAGCTGGTCATCTTCTGTAAACACCTGTCCATACACAGCACAGTAATGCACTTAGTTGTTTTACTCCTCTCAATTTGTTTCTAATCAGAGATAGCGCCCTCCTGCAAACTGCTGTCTTTTAACTTATCAACGATTTCCCTCGAGGCCTCGACCTCGAGTATCTGCTCGAGACAGAGATCTAGAACCTTCTCCAGCCCGCGCGCGGTCTCTGCCGCCGAGTACACGGCCAAGTCGGGCACGTGCACGAACAACGTGCGCGAGTTGTCCACGCTCAGGGACGTGTAGTAGATGTACTCGCAGAGGTATCTGGAACCGAAACAGAAGGATGTTATTATTCCAGTCTAGCAGTGACCTACATATACATAGGTATGTGCATGCATATTAGGTTGATGAAGACTATATCCTATTCTAGTCTCGACGGACCAAAAAATTACGCTAAGGCTTTTGTATAAGACTACATTTATTATATGAACGTATAAGCCGCCAAGATAGATAATTCTGGTTGGTCGATTGAATAGGTTTGTGAAAATAGCGACTCGCGAGAGACATACTCAAATCTGCGTTACAGTATTCAGGGGTAGGTATCAGAATCAATAACTTTATTTCTTTAGGCTTACTAAATAAGTACTTAGACAAGTCTAATTGTATACTTTAATAAACATAGTTATTATTGTCAAATAAAAAATAAGGTGTTATTGATATTCTCTTCACTTAAATTTTTTGTCCACTAGTGGAAGGTACTTATGATTGTCACACTCCTGGGCAATCAATGAATTATTATTATTTATTAGATTATAGACGAGCAGCCTGAGGCTGATGTGTCTATATCACAGTGTTGAATATTGTCATTGCATCACTTTTTTTAGTTTGTTATTATTGTCTCGTAACCAGTTGTCGAGCTTATTCTTGAAGGCATTTATAGATGTGGCCGATACAATGTCCTCCGGCAACAGGTTCCAATTAATTACAATAATTTTTTGAATGATACTTAACTATACTGAAGTAGCATTACCTAATCTGTGTCTATACTTCTACTTCGACAGAACCCCAAAACATATAAATATAAACTCAAACCTATTCTTTTCATAAAACTATACCTACTGCACATAGTTAAGAAAATATGTATCCGAGCCTCAGATCCTTTATGGTCTGTGTGCAGTAGCTGAGGTGATGTGAAGCTATAATCAGTTTAAGATTGATTATAAGAAGCCTTACAATAAGTATTCAATTGAGAGCAATCAGTTCTATTTTAAGTTTAGACTCATTTAATTTAACATTGTGCCTGTTATTATTTAAGGGCCAAGACAGGGAAAACCTAGATACATAGGCCTCTGACTGCTTACTGCTGTTTTGTTTAATAATATTACCTGCCAGCATCTTTGGAGGAGACAGCCTTCATCTTTTCCTCTATCTCGAAGCAGTCATTGAACTCTTTGCATATCCTCTCTACATTCAACTTAGTGTGGAGCCGGATGGCCCCCTCAGCGGGACAGGTGTGGTTGGGGGGGCACTTGTCAAAGTAATCCATGCGCTGGTAGCCCTTCCGGTGCGCTTGCAACTCTAGGGTGAAGTTCTCTGCCAGATGTGATACACCAACATGAATCATAAGCTGCAATTAAAAAGGTTTGTTTTTTATTTTTGAATAAAGCATTATGAATATTCAAAATTGTTAAAGTGTCGGCATGATTCCTTGTTTTTTTACAGCATAGAGACAAACTATTATCACCTATTAAAGAGCAAAACAGAACCATAGGTGATAGCTTACACATACACTTGAATTCCATGATGAAAACCAACCTTAGGCTCATGTGTATCCCACAGTGCAGGCACGAACTCATCCACATTCTCATACGTGACGGGAAGCTCTAGTAGGACAAGATCTATGTTGTGTTTCTTCTCGATTTCCTCCTTGTTCATCAGCTTTACACCCTCCCAGCTAGCATTTATCGGGTGATTAGCGAATGGACCAAATCCAGTTACAAGTACAATTGGTTTGAATAAGAAATCCAAGTCGTTGCTCATTTTGCAACGAGATTTTGCTTTTTAACACAGAAAAACATAAAATCAAATGTTTTTATTTTCGACAACTGACGAAACAAAACGAGAGAACAATCAGTCAGCTGACCGCATGACAACCAGCTGAGCTGATTTGCAAATGTTGGCGCCCTTGATCAAAATGTTCCACCGTAGAGAAATAAATAGGTAAAGGTAGCAAAAGTCATTACCGGTCTATATCTATGTATCATATTTGTCATGTATCTTTGTCTATCCCTCGGAGTCAAGCTATGAGTAAAAGAGATAGCTGATGTACATATGGCTATACTGTACTGTCAGTGTCAATCGTGTGAGCTTGTAACTGACTAGTAAGTTCAAAGTTGTGGTAAGACTGATGAAAGGCCGTCGCCAGATAAGCCGGGGTAAAATGCCCCCAAAGCAATCGGGCTATTTTTTTTTCTGAAATACCTTATACTATGGACAACATCTCAGCCCAGTTTCAACTCTGAAATATCACGCGTTTTTGATTTAAAAAAAAAAAGTTTTTTTTTTCAAATCCATTTTTCTCCGAATCTCCTTGACAATATTAAAAAAAGGGGTTTATAGGTTTTAAGATATCACTAACTAGTATTCCTAGAAAAAATCGCTCGATAATCGGGTAAGTTGGTCACAGGTACAAATGCGATTATATTTAAAAAAAAATAAAAAATAATGCCAAAAACGTATGGTACACCTTAGTTTTTTTTTCACGTATTACTCTAATATTGATCTACAACACATATTTTTTTAAGATTTTTCAAAATATTACACGATAGTTAATAAAAACATATTAATTTTTTTTTTGCCTTAAATTCCTTAAGTACATTCATGTAATTTTTTTATACATTATCCCTTCGTCTCAGTTTACAAAATATTTTTTTTTTAGATGATTGCAAGGATCATTAAACTTGTGTTTTAATCAATTTTTTCAACTTGTTTGTACTTAATTGTTTTTTTCTAGAATCATTATTTATTGCTCTGCTCTTGAATAATTATTTTATACATAATTACAATATTATATAATATATAAAGCCGGAGGTGATTCTTCGGCAGTTTCCGACATAGTTAATCTTTGTGGGCGTTCAGTTCAGTCACAAAACAATACACAATTTACACAGAAGATTATAATTTCAATAAACACAGTAACAAATCACAGTTTAACATGGTAGGTACTCAATTAGCTTTAACACACGGTAAATCACATTAGTAGCGGAATAGCAATAATATTGGAATAATTGTCCGAGCAAATAATGATAAAAACAGGATAAAATGTTCAGAATAATAGAAAATACGTGATCCATTGGATTTTGTCCGGTACAGAGAGACCATTCCCCGCAGAAAACCCCCGCAAGATGGCCGCCTGCGAACCAGAACCACCCATGTTTCACGAGAGGGACTGTAGTCCCTCTGAATTTGACATATGCGCCGTCACGGCCGGACTGACATGAGACCGCCCTCGGTCTTGGTATTATTTGCGCGTCCTGAAACAAACAACTCTCACTTACGACGCTGTCCGCTCGATCATCCTGCCATTGGCATATGGCACACACAATTACTACCAATATCACACATTTGACACTGGCCTTCATAACCCAATAACATATCAACAAGACAACAACTAAAATCCCAACATTTGAGAAATAGCTTCTACACTAAGCGACTTCTGCGAGTTGTCAAATCAACGTCACTGAAACATAACTGTAACACATGATCGCATCGCACAATCAAGACACTATAGCGGATCCTCTAAGAAACTGGGTTGGCGACGCCAATACAGTTTCATTTCATCGAAACACCACACCACAAACCGTCAGGCGACACCATTTAAACGCCTGGGACAACATTTGATCACCGTTATGAGACAAACAACATTCAGCTACGCGATACAGAACGCCTGAACTACTAATTCCAATACACAATATTCACAATCTTGAGTGTAGGAACTCAAGATGCACACCAACTCTGCCAAGCAACACCGTATGCCTGTAGAGTTAATATTGAGACACCGTTCTCAATATGCCCACACTCGTCCAGCCAGACGACACAGTTTACGTCTGGAGGACATATCTTGGGTGTAGGAACCCAAAATCACACACCAACTCTGCCAAGCAACACCGTATGCCTGTAGAGTTAATATTGAGACACCGTTCTCAATATGCCCACACTCGTCCAGCCAGACGACACAGTTTATGTCTGGAGGACATATCTTGGGTGTAGGAACCCAAGATCACACACCAACTCTGCCAAGCAACACCGTATGCCTGTAGAGTTAATATTGAGACACCGTTCTCAATATGCCCACACTCGTCCAGCCAGACGGTCATCCTTCACGTCTGGAGGACTAATCTTGGGTGTAGTAACCCAAGATACACACCAACACCACCACAATTCCTCAAAGCTCAATGAGACAACAACACAACACATGGAAGACCACACCTTGCTTCAAGACAAAGAAACTTCAATTCAAGAATTTTTCAATACGATAGACAAACGAAAAACGAAAACAAGTACGACATACCTACCACTCAGAGATATCCTGTTCATCGTATAAATCCACTTCATACTGTACGTCCCAAGAATCAATTGAGTTCGGTTCTGAGCACACGGTCAAGGTGTCCATGTCATTTACAGGTAACGTGTTACTAACCAAATCATAAGTCTCTGTGCCCCCATCTTCCGGCGCCGTCTCGGCCTCCTCGTCATTCAACAGGCTTGTCGCTATATCTAGCATCCCTTCGTGTCCCTTAGGTACTGAGCGTAGGTTCTCATGAGCGTATTTGTATATGCGATGTGAATTGCCTAAACTTTTTAATTCGTACCTATCGTTTTCTAGAACTGCTGTTATGACATAAGGGCCCTTAAATTTTTTGTCTAGTTTAGTTTGGTTTCGTTCACTATTTTTGATGAACACAAAATCACCTGCAGAGTAAGGCTTTAGTTTAGCACGACCACGGTTGAATCGGTCTATCTCAGATTTAGCTGCCTTTTGAATATTGACTGAAGCGTCTTGTCTTATACTATCGAGGTCCAAACGATCTTGTTGATTAAAATTCCCTGAGTCTATAACAGACAATCCTAAAGATTGCGAGCGAATGCCTAGCATAAGTTCCGTCGGAGAGTATTTTGTAACTGTAGACTTGGTACTATTGAGAGCTAGTTGTATGTTACCCAATTCATCACGCCACGTTTTATTGGGATCGTTCTCAACTATGGTGAGCAAGCTTTTAAGGGTCCGCATAACCCTCTCAACCTGCCCATTCGCTCTGCTTGATCCAGTGGCTATAAAGTGAAGTTGGATATTGTGCTCAGCACAAAAATTCTGAAAATCTAAGCTAATATAGCAGCGACCTTGATCTGCTATGATACGCTTAGGCGCACCAAAAAGACATACTGCCTTTTGTAGTGCTCGAACCGCGCTCTTGGCATCGAGAGAGCAAGTGTGCTCTAATAAAACGTATTTTGTAAAAGCGTCGATTATCACTGAGCAATATTCTTTTTGGTCGCTTTTTCCGCTGAGTTTTCCAGTGAAATCAATGTGTATGGTATGCCATGGCACAGATACTTTTGGGATCGGGTGAAGCTGAATAGGTTGAGCTCCTGAAATACCTTTCGATGCTTTGCAGATTATACAAGAGTCTATAAACTTACGTACGCATTTTGACATATTGGGGAACCAGTATTGCTCGTAAAGTTTATCTAACGTCTTATCGCTACCTAAATGTTGAATCTCATTGTGTATGTGACTAATTAGAGTCCAAATCAATGATCGTGGGACTACTGGCAACCAGGAGACAGCTTTATTACGAGATACTTTCCTATACAGAATTCCATTCCTAACATCATATGTCTGGGCTACTGAATCAGGGAATTCGTGGTTCTCATGTTTCGTAATAAGATCTTGTATCTCATTATCACGCTTTTGTTCAACAGAAAGCCATCCTTGATGAAGTTCAGTATATTGAACCTTCTTTTGTTTGGATTTAGCAGCGGTACTATCTTTCTCAACATTTAGAATGGGATTTCGCGAGAGATAATCCGCATGCTCCATTCTTCGCCCCTCGCGATACTCGATGTCAAAATCATATGCTTGCAAAAAGGCCCACCAACGGTGTACTCGAGGAGTAAGGTCTTTCTTTGATTTTGCAGCCTTGAGCGAATTACAATCTGTAAAAACTACAAAACGTCGGCCATATAAGTAGTGGCGAAAATGTTCCACCGCTCGTACCACCGCCAGGGTTTCAAGTTCGTACGAATGATAACGAGACTCAGCTTCCGATGTTTTTCGACTGAAGTACGCAACGACATGGGGTAAATTGTTTTTTCTTTGTATGAGGATCGCACCATAACCATCAGAACTCGCATCGGTATGCAGTTCTACCCCCAGATCTGGGTCAAAGATCATTAATACCGGTTCAGATGTTAAGATGCGAATTATATTATTCCGGATTTCTTCGTGTTGCGGGGTCCACTTAATGGATCCTCTGAGATTTGTTAACGGGTACAATGGCCCTACTATTTTCGTGAAGTTAGGAATGAATTTACGGAAATAGGAAGCCAGGCCAAGAAATTGACGGACTTGTGTTGCTGTTTTTGGTTGTGGAGAGTCTACCAGCGCTTGTATTTTTCGAGCATTAGGTCTTACTTCGCCAGATTGCAGTGAATACCCTAAGTAGTCTATTTTCTGTTTCAAGAATTTGCATTTCTTAAGGTTGAACGAGAACCCGGCTTCCACCAACGCTCCAAGCACTTTGTCTAAGCGCTGCAACCCTAGGGCTATGCTAGAAGAGTAACACAGAACATCATCCATATAAATCAAGGGCTTATCCTCAAGGTCATTTAGTGCCTTATTAATGCACCTCTGATAGACAGATGGCGCATTGCGCAAACCAAATGGCATAGCGAGCCATTCATATTGAGACTCAGGAGTAACGAATGCGGTTTTCTCAACAGAGTCGGGGTGAATAGAAATTTGGTGAAATCCTGAAACCATGTCCAATGACGAAAAATAATTGGCGCCTGTGAGCTGGTCAATTTGGTCTTCAATGCGCGGTAAAGGATAATGTTCAGGTTGGGTATTAGAATTTAATTCTCTATAGTCAATGCACATTCTGTCAGAGTTATCCTTTTTCTTTACTAAAATTATAGGGCTAGCAAACGCAGAAGAACTCTCCCGAATAACTCCAGCATCTAGCAGCTGCTGTATCTTTTCCCTGACTACCAGTTTTTCTGCTGGCGCTAATCGGTATGGACGTCTTTGCACGATTTTGTGTGGGTCAATCAAGTTTATTTTACACTGCCCGGTTGTAACGCGTCGAGTAGGAATACCCTCAATGAAGTAGTCAGAATATTTTATTAACAAAGACACTAATAATTTCCTGTCCTCTCCCTGTAAATCAGTATCAATGTTTTCGATTTGTGTGTTTATGTCAAATGGTTTCTGACTTAAATCCGTCACTATGGCACTAAAATCCTGGTTGTCAGTTCCTGAACATTCGACCAAAAAATCCCGACCACCTTCCGTCCCTGATTTTTCTACCTTCTTTTCAGTCAACTCAAAATCTTCCGTTTCACAAAAGTTGGATTGTTCTTTAGAGTGAAAAATAAGGTTCTCATTATCAATTTTGACACCTACCCCAAGATCAAAAATTTCACGACCAATTATGACCGGATCAGAAATATGATTGTCTGGAACTACATGCAGCAATAAGTTTACAGATATTGTCCCAATGTTTACGCTGCTTTGAATTTGTTTTGTACATTGTAAATCATCGCCGCTAATACCACGGAGATATACAAGATCCCTACGCACAGCACCAACAAATTTATTGCAGACACTTTCTTTTACAAGGGAACAAGATGAACCACTGTCAAATAAAAAAGAGACCGACTCACCGGAGGATGTCTGCAGGGTTCCTCTAGAGGAGCGATGATTACACAGTTGGACTTCCTTGACCGAAGCTCCACCAACTTTTCTTCTTTCCGGACAAACAGTTGCAATATGCCCATGTTGGTGGCATGCGAAGCATATAACATTCTTCTTGTGATCAGTAGTATGCGACGAGGCAGCCAATTTTATTTCCTGGGTTTTTGTACCCAATCCATCCTTAAGAGCCCTTCTACATTCATTTATGCGGTGCCCCATAACTCCGCAGTAATGACATCTGCCAACAAATGAGATGCGGGGTCGCTTGACCTCAGGTTCATGATTCTCTTTTTCATCAAAACGTCGCTTGAATGAAATACCACTCATAATGCGGAATAACTGAGCTCTTGTTGTCACCTTGGTAGCACCTATTTCACGGCGTATTGAGTTATCTTTCTGGGATAACACAGAGATCACAAATCCTGTTATCACTTCTTCTGACATCACAGTATAAGGAATTTGTTCGATAAGGTGCCACAAGCGGACAACGGATTCAGAAGCTGTTTCTTTCCCGCCTATTTGGAATTTCAAAATGTCATCAAAATAGTCTTGTACAAGCTTCGGTTGAGAAAACTTGGCTATCAAGGTCTGCTTGACTAAAGCCCATGTAAAGTTGCTAAGATTGATCTTAGTTATGCATGTAGCTGCTCGGCCCTTCAATGCACTTGTTAGAGCCATGAGTAAGTCAATTCCTTCAAGATTTTTACTCTTTACAATCATTTCTGTAATATTGCACCAGCCTGCAACATCCGCATCTGGGTCATCTGGGTTGAATTGCAGAAGATTACATGAAGTACTCACAGACGGTGCTTGTTTCATTGCCAACAGTCGTGCTAGTAAAGACTCCATGTCTATGACATTGGTCTCATCTGGTTCATTGTTTTCCAACAACTTTGGGTCACTATCCGCAACTTCTGATAAAGCCGGAGGTGATTCTTCGGCAGTTTCCGACATAGTTAATCTTTGTGGGCGTTCAGTTCAGTCACAAAACAATACACAATTTACACAGAAGATTATAATTTCAATAAACACAGTAACAAATCACAGTTTAACATGGTAGGTACTCAATTAGCTTTAACACACGGTAAATCACATTAGTAGCGGAATAGCAATAATATTGGAATAATTGTCCGAGCAAATAATGATAAAAACAGGATAAAATGTTCAGAATAATAGAAAATACGTGATCCATTGGATTTTGTCCGGTACAGAGAGACCATTCCCCGCAGAAAACCCCCGCAAGATGGCCGCCTGCGAACCAGAACCACCCATGTTTCACGAGAGGGACTGTAGTCCCTCTGAATTTGACATATGCGCCGTCATATATTTGTGGATAGAGAAATATTATTTTTGCCTAAACATTTAAAACAATTGCAGAGTGATTGACATAAACCATATTAGACGCCACTGAAAACTTTTGAAGACTTACCAAGCTGACAAACCTGAAGTAAGTAAATGATTCACAAAGTGAGCTGATGAGTTTGCCCGGCAGGTAGCATTGCAAGCAGAGGCGGGAAAATTCAATCTGGCACAATTTTTTGAGTACCAAGAATTTTTGGAATTTCGTTGTTTGAAAGATTTAATATTGTTAAATATAAGGTAAAGGACCCAGTTATTGATACTGGCCTAGTTATAATTACTTTAAATAAAAAAAAACAAATCAACTCTAATACGTTAATAAATATATTGTTTGAATTATTTAAGATAAGTGATTTTTTGAGAACATTTTATTTTTTTAATTAGAATAAAATTGCAAGTGTCAAACAACTAGGCCAGTTTCAATAACTGGGACCTTTACCTTATGTATAAAATTCAAGTGCAGAGCAATAAACAATGACTATAGAAAAAAAAATTATGAACAAACAAGTTGAAAAAATTGATTAAAAAACAAGTTTAATGATCCTTGCAATCATCTAAAAAAAATATATTTTATAAACTGAGACGAAGGGATAATGTATAAAAAAATTACATGACTGTACTTCAGGAATTTAAGGCAAAAAAAAATTTTTTTTTAATATTTTTTTTAACTGTCGTCTAATATTTTGAAAAATCTTAAGAAAATATATGTTGTAGATCAATATTAGAGTAATACGTGAAAAAAAACTAAGGTGTACCATACGTTTTTGGCATAAATATTTTTTTTTAAATATAATCGCATTTTTGCCTATGACCAACTTACCCGATTATCGAGCGAATTTTTCTAGGAATCCTAGTTAGTGATATCTAAAAACCCATAAACACTTTTTTTAATATTGTCAAGTAGATTCGGAGAAAAATGGATTTGAAAAAAAAATAACTTTT
Organism: Eupithecia insigniata; assembly: GCA_947859395.1. Lineage (NCBI taxonomy): Eukaryota > Metazoa > Arthropoda > Insecta > Lepidoptera > Geometridae > Eupithecia > Eupithecia insigniata. Next base: position 829,827 of record OX402009.1, on the reverse strand, counting down.
TTTTACTCAAAAACGCATGATATTTCAGAGTTGTAACTGGGCTGAGATGTTATCCATAGTATAAGGTATTTCAGAAAAAAATTTAGCCCGATTGCTTTGGGGGCATTTTACCCCGGCTTATCTGGCGACGGCCTTTATTGAAATTCTAAGAAATTACTGCGTTTTATTTTACCTAAAACTTTGTTGAAAAAGTTAAAACATGTCGTGGTCTGCTGTGTTCTGTCCCTTAAAAAGCACAAAAGGTGGGGTAAAATTCCCGGATTTGTCATTAAATGCGTAAGTTTTTCGCTCAATACAAATACTAAAGTAATTATTATATTACTAGAAATCTGTAGTAACAACATTATAACAATCTAGTTCATGTGTTCCTATGAGTCTAGGATACAAATAATGTCCAAAACCATGAATAATTAGCCGAGATAAATTTCGCATCTGTGCTAGTGATGCGCTTAACAATCAAATTTAGTTTTCGAGTATACCGCATTCGGCCCACTAGTTTCGGCCAAAACTGGTCCGAATCAGGAAAATAAAATTGATTGCTGATTTATTTCCTGATTCGTCCCATTTCAAGATTTCGTACAGAAAAGTACTGTCTTTCACACTCTTCTCAAGCATGTTGATGATTTATCATTATTGGTTCCGTAGGATTTATTTAACTAGTTTATATAACTCAAAGTACGAGCAAAAAAGAAATACACAAGATAATATCTTGAATAACCTGGAATTATTTTCACGCGGTTTTTTCCGGTTAAAGTTATCGTTCCAAAAGTTAGGTAATTTGATTTTAGTTAAAATATAAATTTTTCGTAGGTATTTACTTTGTTTATAATTTTCTTTTATTAAGGCACAAACGATACAATATCCTTAAAATTAACAGCATATAAATGCCAATGCCACTAATATAAATATTATTTACAAAAAACAACAATGTTAAATCACCCATGCGGGCAAAGCCGCGCGCATTTAGCTATATAATAATATTGTAATGTGTTATCTTATTTATTGCCCCTATTTTTTATAAATTTTGCAAAATTATATTCTTAGTCTTACAGAATGACATCGACACCGATGTCATTCTGTATATATAAACTTTTGAGCAAAAACAACATATAAACAATTACAAATTTACGCAAAATAAGTCTTTATAGCTAATCCATTAGACTCCCTGAATGAAGGATATGTCACACCCGTGACTATAAGTTCCAAGTGTCAATTAGCGGTCTAGACTATACACGCAAGAATTGGAAGGATGAGCAAAAAAAATCAGGTTTTATAGCGGCACTTGCCTAAAATCACCAAGAAACTAAGGCAACGGAAAGCGGAGCGAATACTAACCCTTTTTTAGATTTTTGCATCGCGTGAGTGCAGCAAAAAAATGACCAAAAAACATGTTTTTGTGGAGCCCCCATTAATTTTAATATTTATTTTTAATTTTTAATAGTATGATATTATAGCGGCAAATTAATTACATACTGAAAAATGCAAGTGTCTACCTTTTACGAATCATGAGATACAATAAAGCCCGATAGATGGACAGACAGACAGAGAGCGGAGGGCTAGTACTAGGGCCCCGTTGGTACCTTTTGTTTACTGAACCCTAAAAAATCATTTTTCTATAAAATGTGTATAGTTTTTCGAAAATCTTTTTCGATTGGTAGAATCATCTAGATTCAATTAGTCTGGCATACTTGGTTTGCGCTTGGTACGCACATGGCCAAAACCAGCATCAGCATCCGGTTATGTGTCAAAAAATAGTATCAGCTATGTTGTTTTTTTTTATACTGTTATTCTATATCCATATATTGGGATACGTGTACATCGATCAGAGGCTTTAGAAGTGACTGGCATGACAGCGGCTTGCTAATGAAAATGCTTAATTGCAGAAACGCAAATGCGCCGCGTACTATATGCTAATCTGTGTCACTACAGCTATAACCCTGGATGAAAGTACCGTGCCTGTTAAACATGGGACGAATCAGGAATGAAATCGGCATTCAAGTGTATTTCCTGATTCGGACCAGTTTGGGCTGAAGCTAGTTCGGCTCGGCAGCAAAGTCATTTCGCTAGTCATGCACAATATTACAAATCTGCAACTGCACACTAATAAAAACGGCATGCGTAAAACTGAAAGCTGAAGTCCATAAAATTCTTTGTCCTAGTAGGTAGAGGTAGCTATTTCATTTCCGGTCTATTATATCTATGTAGTATCTATGTAGCACCATAATTGTCATGTATCTTTGTCTCTCCCTCGGAGCCAAGTTATGAGTAAAAGAGGTAGCTGGTGTACGTATAGCTATGCTGCACTGTCAGTGTGAATCGTGTCAGGGAGCGCAAGACTATCGTTCATTTCCGTTCACAATTTTATAAACTAGAAACTTGTCTTTTGATTTGACATTAATTATCATGTCAATGTCATGTCACAGCATGCATTTGTCAGTTGCTCGATCCATCCATGGCGCGTTACGATTTCTAAAATCTTAATTTTTGTGGATAAAGTATTAGGGCATCTTGTTCTGATGCGTTTGCGATTAGGTGCATCTAAATGCTTTATTTGTTTTCATGATTTCAATTCAACCACCTGACAAAAAGTGTTTACTAGGTATTTTAGGTTATGTTGAAGTAGCTTTTTTCAAGTAATTAATTTATAATGACCGTGGAAGATAATAGCCAAGTAGTGGCCATTCCTTGGCCGTTCGTAAAGAGGAAAGTAGAATGCGCTGGTGCAGCATTCCTTAGATATTACAATATCAAGTGCCACGGCGGTGATGCCTTGTTCGAAACGTCAGAGTCCAACGAGAAGGCCGTGGAAGTCACGTTTGATGATGATGTCGAATACTTAAGAAGTTTGGACCCCAAGGACTGGAAAAATCAAGATCACTATGCCGTCCTGGGTATGAAAAATTTGCGTTACAAAGCCACAGATGACGATATCAAGCGAGCTTACCGCCAGAAGGTGCTGAAACATCACCCCGACAAGCGCAAGGCGCAGGGTGAGGAGGTGCGCAGTGACGATGACTACTTCACTTGCATCACCAAGGCCTACGAGATCCTGGGCACACCTGTCAAGCGCAGATCCTATGACTCTGTTGATCACACTGTAGATGATACTGTCCCTTCACTAAACGACATCAAAAAGGAAGGATTTTTCAAGGCATTCACCAAGCTGTTCGAGGTTAATGCTAGATGGTCCGAAAAGAGAAATGTGCCTTTGTTAGGAGATGATAAAAGTACAAGAGAGCAAGTGGAAAGGTTCTATGCATTTTGGTATGAGTTTGACTCCTGGAGAGAGTTTTCTTATTTAGATGAAGAGGAGAAAGAGAGAGGTCAGGATCGTGAAGAGAGGAGATGGATAGAGAAGCAGAACAAGGCTGCCAGAGCCAAGCTAAAGAAGGAAGAGATGGCTAGAATAAGGAGCCTGGTGGATTTGGCATATGCCAATGATCCTAGGATTCAACGGTTTAAGCAAGAGGATAAAGACAAGAAGTTGGCTGCCAAAATGGCTAGACAGGTAATCAATTGACAAAACATTGGTCAAATTAATCAGTTGCACAATCACACCAATATTATTATGTAAATGCTAGTTTGGATGGATGAATGCATTTTATTACTTTTTCAAGCTAAAACTATGGAATGGTTTTGGCAAAATATGTGCAGAGATGTGGGTCTTATACTCCAGCCAAAATCAATGTGAAGTATTTGTAAACAACACAGGCTACTTTTGATCCCATAAATCAGTTCCCATGCAATAGAAATAACCATCTAACATTTCCATTTTAGGAAGAATTTGGTCATAAACCTTGTAATTGTGTTTTTCAGAATGCAGTGCAAGCCAAGAAAGCTGAAGAGGACCGTATCATCAAAGAAGCCCAGCTTGCTAAACAGAAGGTAGAGGAAGCTGAAAGAGCCCGCATCGAGGCAGCGCGTGCTGAAAGAGAGCAACAGAAGAAAAACCTACGCAAGGAGCGCAAAGCACTGAGAGACGTCTGCAAAGCTAACAATTACTATGCTCAAAATGAGGATGAAACTGTTGCTCATATGGCTGCAGTGGAAAAGCTCTGTGAACTCATGAAAGTTGTGGAAATCCAAGACTTTATGAGAAATCTAGAATTAAATGGAAGAAATGCCTTCATGAGCACTGTCAAGGAGACAGAAGATAAGCTAGAGGAGGAACGCAAAGCTCTCTTTGGTAATAACAAAAAGGTTGAACCAACCATTAAAAAGGAAATCAGTTCTGTGAAAACACCAATTGAGTGGTCTGTTGAACAGACACAGCTGCTGATCAAAGCTGTTAACCTGTTCCCCGCAGGCACCAACCAGAGGTGGGATGTAGTAGCTAACTTCATAAACCAGCACAGCACTTTCATAGATGACAAACGTTTCACAGCTAAAGATGTTCTGAATAAAGCTAAAGACTTGCAAAGTGCAGACTTCTCTAAGAGCAGTCTCAAAAAAGCTGCCAATGAAGAGGCCTTTGACCAGTTTGAGAAAGAAAAGAAGAAACCTAATGCTAATCATGTTGATGACACAGGTATCTCAAAGAGTGACAAGCCTGCCAAACTTACCAATGGAACTTCCATTCCGAAAGCTGAAGAAATCAAGGTTGATGACCGTACATGGACTAAGACCGAGCAGGAGTTGTTAGAACAAGCAATCAAGACCTTTCCTGTGAGCACACCTGAGAGATGGGACAAGATAGCTGAATGTATACCAAACCGTTCCAAAAAAGACTGCATGAAACGGTACAAAGAACTAGTGGAATTAGTTAAAGCAAAAAAACAAGCAGCCAATCTGGCCAAATAACATTCACTCAAACTAGGCTTTCTAACATAATTTAGAGCTACCAGTTGACCAAATCTTATGAACATAATTTCAAACTATAAATTTCCTTTGTAATGTACAGAGTTAAGTGAAGTTTATATAGGAATTTGATTAAATTGTTCTAAACAACATCAAATTACTAACTAACCCTCTATAGGAAGACCCATCCTGGTGTGGTTAAATTGGAATCATCCTGTTAAGACCAGTGTGTAATATTTTTATATTTATTTTTTGTTTAATGTGATGAAAAATAGTCAATTTGAATCTCATGGTTTTTCATTTCTCCCTTGTTAACACGATCACTGTCCAGTGCCCCATAAATGGGCCACAACGAATTAGCTCCACACGTACGTGCCCCATTTATGGATCACTAAGAAACAACCAGGAAAGCATTATGGGTAAGTGTTTTATTAAAATTTTATAAAACAAAACTAGCAGGGAATACATTGCACACTGAATAAATAAAAACAGTTACTCTATCGTTTGTATATGTGTACTTAAATTTTCGTACCATTAAATTTACGATGTATTTAGCGTATACGAATTCGATTGATTAATTTTCGACGTAGGTAAGTAAATCATTTTAAAATTTTGGGATTATTTTACTTTTTAGGGTTCTGTACCTAAAAAGGAAAAACGGAAGCCTTAAAGCTGGATCCCACATCATTTTAAAAATTTTAAGAGTATTTGATCATTTTCGACTTTTCTCTTAAAATCTGGAACATTCTGGAATAGTCTCAAATATTGTAGAAAAGTTCTCAATATTATCACGCAATAATGTAATTTACGCCATTCAGCACTGTCCCGAACTTAAATGAGTCGTACAATGTGTTACAAAAGGATAGAAATATCTCATTACACATTTTTACCACCCAATTCCACACCACTTCCTTTTATATAGGAATTTGCAAGTGCACACGTAGGGCCTTCTAATACTGCAACCACAAGTGGGTGGCAGGGGACGGTCATTTAAGGAGAAAAGGCAGGACATACAAACGAACACTCCTTTTTTATTATATATTGAATTGGATTATCTATTGAACCTGCTCTACGATGTTTATAGGTACTTTATAGGTATGGTGCAATGAAGACAAAACCACTCCGGTATGGTGTACCGGGTGTACCTAGATAAATTGAACTAAAAACTTTCTGTAATATTAGTATGTATTCATTTGAAAAAAATAAACTGCATCTTCAATTTCCCCACAAATCCCAAACAAATCCATATCCTCCAAATCGTTCATAGGGATGGGTAAAAAATATAAAAATATCGATATTTATTCAGAAATTAATCGATATAATTAGTCGATATTTTTAAAAGCGATATATCGATTTTCGATCTTTATTCCAGGGTATCAAAATCGATATTCTTTAATTGTTGACAATTATCTATTTCCGGTTACCAATTATTACTATAGTAGGACAGCTTTATTCATTGATATCGATAAATGTGAACAAAGGGCAACACAATCCTATTTATTTTGTGTTAGTAGCACTGATTCTCTATGTTTGACTGTAAGTGTCAAAGTTCTTGTCGATATGTTGGTCTTCCTTCCTTCTTTTTGGGGTCAAAGATCCTCCTCGCCTACGCGTAGGCAAACTACGGAACGGAGCTACGTTCCGTAGCTTGGGGTTAGTTTCATTGATCTATGGCCCAACAACACGGTCCGTTTTGCCTGAACAATGATGATGCCCAAAATATCGATATATCGAAATATCGATCATGTTTACTATGCATAATTATATCGATACAATATATATATCGATACATTTTTTTCATTTGCCCATCCCTAATCGTTCAACGACTTTTCAAGTAGATGTCAAATGTCAATGTCAAATCAGCTGCTTGCAAAACAATGGAGCATGGTGCGATCGAGTCGGTTCGGTTTATTTTAAAGTGGGTTTTGGTTATTTTAGAGAATTAGGACCGTGGTTTGTATTGAAGAATGCCTAAACAAAAGCTATTTGACGACGAATCTGAAGAGGAAGTCGAAATAAAAACGGAGAATGAGTATGCTAAGAAGTATGACCAATGGCGCGGGAAGGAAGAAATGCACAAACGTGAGTTTTATTTAATTGCTTAAATTAGCAACCAGATATTATATTTCAGTCCAATTATCAGTGATGAAACTTAACCCTAAATATGATATCTACCTACTTTTAAATCAAACAAACAAATTGTCTACTTATCAAAACATACCTCTCTGCTTCTTGAGCAGAGTTAGTGTTTACGAATCTGACCTCTTATAAGTAGCTGGTATCATCACTCTGCACCTAACCTCCTTTTTATAAACAAAAACCTCTTTGCAGTGGAGCAGAAGTACGGCTCCAAAGCCCTGAACTCCGATGCATCAATATCGTCAGACAGTGAAGATGAAAGCGATGAGCCCCCTGAGGTGTCTGAGGAGATGGAGACCCAGTTCCTGAAGACCCTGGCGCTGTTGAAGAAGAAGGATCCTAGGATCTATGATCCGGGTTTCAAGTTCTTTGATGAACCGGAGAAAGAGACAGGTTATTCTACTTCCAAAATAATTTACTAAATTATAAAGAGATATTATTCTGGTTCCTATAACTGAACACAAGCATCTGTGCTCTATGGTACCATATTATTGGATGGTGCTAAGTAAAGCATCTAAATAATAAATATGTGTATTTGAATTACAGTGAAACCAACAAAGGGAAAGACCCTAACATTTGCTGACAGTGATGAGGATGATGATGATGATGATGGCAATATATTCAGCATTGAGAAGAAAGCTGATGTGGCTGATCAAGTGAAAGAAAACAAAACTCAAGTTGGTAAAGTAAGTTTCTGATAAAAAAACTACTAAGATTTGAATAGTAAAATCTGTATCTCCTTAGAACATTCAATTTTAAGCTCAACATTATAAATAAATTAATGAATAATGTTGGACAATCCACACAGCATCATCTATCCCCAAGCTAAGCAGAACTTGTGTTATGGAAACTAGATGACTGATGTCCCAGGGGGCTCCATGACAAATTGCTCAATTCTGTCCTCACCATATTAAAGATTTGTCAAAAACTGATCTAATATAGGTAAGTAATGAAATATAAACTTCATCAATCGTCAATGCTCAAGAAACTTTCAGGATGGTAAACTAAAGGACTTCCTGACTGGTAATGTGGAGTACATGGACGAGACTGTGGAGCAGGACCTGGAGCCGCTGAAGGCTCTGTGGTCTGACCCCAAGCTGAATGAGGGAGAGGCCTTCCTGAGGGACTATATCTTGAATAAGAAGTAAGTTACAATTTACTTATTAACTAGTTATGAAAGGAACAGAAGTGATTTGTCAAAATAATGGGAAACAACTTTTAGTGGCGGTTGGGAACGAATAATTATGTGGAAGGAAAGCGATGATAGTAATATATTTTAATATACATATGTATATAATTAAATAAGTAAATCAATATACATATTACTATTTTCGAGTAATATGTATAGTGATTTACTTAATCGAAATTTTTTTCCGACAATCGCCTATAAAGCTGGAAATAATAGAGAAACGCGGCTCCCTCCGCTCGCCGCGGAAAAGATTCATGGTTCTCGCGGTGGTTGATAAAAAATAAGATTAAAAACGAAATAAAGCCGAGCAAGAGCGAGCCTCAGATAAATAATAACGTTAATTACGAATTGGACTCGCGCACTGAGGGTTCCGTAATTATAAGACATTGTTTCTTGCCAAATTTCATGATTCTAGCTAGGTCAACGGGATGTAGGTATGGTATATGTTTTGGTCACTTGCAAAAACCACAAAAACTTTTTCTGAATAAAATACACGGATTTTGGATTTTCCCTTCACCTGTGTTTAGTATAAGGTCTTGCTTCTTGACAAATTTCATGATTCTAGGTCAAGGTTTTGTGTGCATGTGATTCGCTAGATTTACAAAAAAAAAGTGGGCATAGGCATAGGACTTTTGATTGCATTGACTTAAAAGTTTGATTTATATCACGGTTCCAAGAGGTTACGGACTTGAGTATTTAATGTTAATTTCATCTCGATACGCGTTCCTGAGAAAAGAGGGTTGACAGACAGACAGATGGACAACAGAGTGATCCTTTATGGATTTATTTTTTCCATTTGAGGTACGGAACCCTAAAAAAGTACCTAGTAAATAGTGGTGAGTTGCAGAATTCTTAACTTTTTTTGCAGCTAAAATTAATCTCTAAATTTACTACCTATAAACCTATAAAAAACACAATAAATATCGACGACGGAACAAGCAAGTGGAAAAGTTGAAAAAAGATGAAACGAAAAAAAAAGAACAACTAACTCGGAAGCTGGCAGCTAAAATTATGAAATTTTCCAACAGTTTACACAAAATGCTTATTTCAAGAAGGCGAAAACAACTGAATGAACTAAAATTGTTGAGATTTTTGGCGATTTGCGGTTGGCTCGCCGCGTAGTCCGTCTAGTTGCGCAATCCTCGAAAAGAGCCACAGTGAGGCATCAAACGCTCGAAATTGGTTCGTCGAATGTCATTCCTGTCACTCCTGGAGGGCAATTCTGGCAATATAGGTATCTAAAACTCGATAAATAAGGCAAGAACTGTCAAAATATCGAGTAATAATCAAGCGTTTTCTCAAAATCTGCAAATCTATATTTATCGAGTGTTTTTCTTTGATAAGCTGCTCGATATGTCGCACCAGAAAGCACTCGATATTTATCACATGAGATTTTTATCCCGTGATAATGTGAAAATTATCTCTCGAAAAAGTATCACGTCATACGCAGCCCCCAGGCAGTGCTTCGAATACCGGTATTTTGAAGTACCGGTTCCATTGACCTCGACGCAGTATCGATACTTTTTTAGTACCTATCGATATAATTTATATCGATAATTACCGAGATCAGTACCGGTACCAAAGTATCGATATTTTTAATGAGTAACGGTACTTTTACCGGTTCCTTAACTCTAAAATACCGATACTATCTACGTAAAGTATCGGTACTACCCGTGCCGCAGAGCGGTGCCAGCGGTGTACCTTCATGCGAGCAGGCAACGTCGCAAGAACCGCTATTAGTAGCGATACTTTAAGCTCAAATATTGATACCTTAAAAATATCGATACTCAGGTACCTAAACGGAAAATACCGATACTTACCGCTATGGTATCGGTACTTTTGGTAGCGGTACTTAGACCTGGCCCCAGGCCATCCGGCGGCGCTTAGAGCCACCGCTCCGCTCGCTTTACCCTAGGAACGTAACCGTGCAGTAGGTACACGGAAAAAAAAGATTTCTTTATTTGAGAAAATATCTATTGGTCAAGAATAATCGAGTCTCCCTATATGCGTATAAATTATTTTCTTAATTTTAGTAAAAAAAACTCTTGGATTTATTGTTTTGAATGAAGAAAATAGTTTTGTTTCAAGAATATTTCAGTCTCTAATCCAGAATGTACTCATTCTTGGGGGAAGATATTTAAATTTTCTTGTCGGACAAGTAAATCAATTTTATACTTTCTTAAACGAAAATACCTATAACCAAGAAACTATTAATCTTGCTATTCAAGAAAATCATGTTTTGTTGGAAGGATTACAATTCTAATGTTGAGACTACCTATCCTAATGCGAAACAAATCATGATTTATATGCAAGAATTACTATTCTTGTGAATGAATAATTACTTGAAATAAAAAAATATTTGTTTTCATGTAAGAACTTCGATTCTTATGCTGAAACCATAATTTACTTGAGTGAAGCGTAGAAATTCTTGGCAGGAGAAAATATTTGTTTTCATATGAGAATTACTATTTATATGTTGAAACATTATTTCCTTGCATGAAGTGTACCTTTTCTAATGTGAATAAAGTCGTGATTTCAATAGAAGAACTTCAATTATTATGCTGAAACCATGATTTACTTGGAAGAAGCCTAAAATATTTTCGTATAAGAAAAATATATTTTTCATGGAAGGATTGTATTTCTTACGATAAAACATTATTTTCTTGCTTGAAGACTACCTATTCGACGGTTAATAAAATCGTAGTTTCAAAGCAAGAACTTTGATTCTTATGCTGAAACCATGATTTATTTAGAAGAAGCCTAGAAATTCTTGGTAGGAGAAAATATTTGTTTTATGTGAGAATTAAATTTCTTGCGTTGAAGCATTATTTCCTTGCGAGAAGAGTAGCTTCTCTAATGTTAATAAAATCGTGGTTTCAATACAAGAACTTTGATTCTCATGCTAAAACTATGATTTACTTGGGAGAAATTCGTAAATACTTGATAGAAGAAAATACTTGTTTCAATGTAAGAATTATAATTCTCACGTTGAAATACTATTTACTTGCGTACAGCGCACTTATTCTTCAGTGAATATTTTTTTTTCAATGCAAGAATTTGAATTACTAGAGTGAAGCTTTTCCAGTATTGGATAGAGAAATATTGGTATTGATCTAAGAAAGATTTGTATTAATTTAAGAAATTAAAGTCTCGGATAAAGATAACGATTATGTTGGCTTTAGAAGTTTTAATCTTGTATTCAAACTAATTTTATTCTTAAATGAAGGAAATATTTGTTTCTATTTAATAATTACTATTCTCTTAATTCTTTAGTTTTACTTGGGTTAAACTTGTTGTAGGTGAATGAGTGACGTTCCTGCATTCTTGTTCTTGTAAGTTAAATATTTAATCAATTAAGCACATTTTTGCCCTTATTGATTTATCTCTAAATGTAGGGTCGTATTTTATTATTTAACTTATTCAACTAGCAAGTATACAGGAATGACACCATATAATACCTACAGAAAGATTTCATCAAGTAAAAATTTAGAATAATAGAACAGTGATAATTAAATAATTTCAAAATAATAATTTGATTACAATACAAGACTAAAAAATCTAAAACCAATTTATTAATCTATACACAAGACTTTAATTGCGTATATAAAAACTAATCTGAAAAATACAATTATTTATATAAAACCTTTCAAACAAAAAGCTTCACCCCAGTAATTACCACTTCATTTAATGGTTAGGTAATTGTGGGTGTAATATCAATAAAAATAATATTTGTACGTAATCATCATTTATTTTACCAAAAGATACTGCAAATTTTGCAGCTGGATCGCAGTTAAATGCAGACCGTCTGTTTAGACCCATACTCAGTAGATCCTGAAGCCTAAATGGTTTAGTCCCTTAATGTCAGATGAGTAAAAACGACAGATTCTTAGTGTCAGATTCTACAAATGACAGATTTTTCTTATGTCAATAAATAAAAGCCTATACAGTTTGAGAAGTAAAAAAAGTAATACATACAAGTGTGGAATAAAAAAATTCTGTTGTTTTCGTAATTTACGAAATTAAACGTAGATTCCCGGCATTCTGACTCGAAGAAAATGACATTATTTTCTACACGTCAGATTGCCCGGAAACGAATTTCCGGTGTATATGTTAGGATTGTAGCCGTTAATTACGAAAATCCACAAAAAGCGCCACCGTTGTGTCAATAATGCCTTTAAAACATATATTTTTTACTTCCAAAACATTGTTCGCTTCAGTTTATTATCCGAAAAGAAATCTGTCATTTATTGAATCTGTCGTTTTTTTAATCATCTTACATTTCCAAAATATGACATTTATCGGGTAAACCAGATTAGAATTTCCTATCGAGCACTAAGTAGTTCGTTACTTTATCTCTACACTCTCTACAGTGAGTATCTGTCAAGTAGGTTAACCATAAGTTTAAGTAAAACGTACTCGTTAACGAAGAATGAATGAACGAATGGAAAGGTTTCTCATGTCATTGGTTTAGAAAGTGTCAAAATGACCTTTACTATTGCGGTAGGTAGGCTTTCATTACGTACGTTAACGATTATAGTTCACGTAAACGAATGTGAGTGGTAAAGGTAACTAAATTAGGAATTATATTAGATTATAGTAATTATAGTACTTGAAATACATTAGATTATATCAATTAAGGTGAGCGCAGCAACTTTTATGCTAATCTAATCTTAAGTATTCCGTATAGAATGTAGATGTCTACAGTTATACAATAACAAAAAATTACTTAATAATTATAATTACTTAATGAAAACACACAAAAGTTGATCACAGCATATCAAACATAAGGCGTCATAATCTTGTTTACATTGAGGGCACCTTATTTTAATTGTTTGTGACATCCCTTAATAACGGGCAATTTTCTGACGGATAATTAAAAAGCAATATTACACAAACAAAAAAGCAAGCTTAATCTTTGTCGACAATAATTTTCCGTTTCACGATCTTAAAATTAATGTCATACATTATATTAAAATTAACTTAACTTTGAAAATTATATTTTAATTAGGGTCCATAAATGAGTAATATTCAAATGGCTATTGAAAATAAAATAAAACTCCAACAACAAAATTAAGTAGTTTACAAAAACTATTTAGATATACTTATTATGACATCAATTTGAAGATTATGAAACGGAACATTCGTTTCGCCAAATAATTAAGCTTGTGTGTTTAATATTGAAATTAGTTTTCTAAATAAGCTGTCAGCAAATTGTCCATGCCCATGCATGGGCGATTCTCTATACATAACTCCAAAATTACGTAAAAAGAGGTCTTAAGACATGTGTCAGTTATATTATTATAATGTAATGGTACTGTTAAAATTTTTACATAAGTATAGCCAGTTAATTACATTCCGCTAGATTCAATAGATCAGCAATGTAAGGCACGATTTTATGGCAGTTTTTAATTGTTAACTTATTTAGCCAGTTAATCACATTTAGCCAGAGTCAATAGATCAGCGATATAAGGCACGACTTTATCAAATTTTGTGTGAATATCATACACGCATTTTTGGATTAACAAGTAAATGTGGTCAGATGCCAATGGGTAAGACGCGTGGAACGTCTGATAACATTTAAACAAGGTGTCTACCGCTTTTTTTGCTGAGGAGAACGAATACCTGATTTTGTCAATTATTAGATAAGTTTTGTTTTCAGCTTCTTCCCTGTCACAATGGAGCAGGTAGGGTTGTACTCTCTGGTTTATTTCCCGCGCTTTCTCAGCAATTTCATCAATTTTAGCTAGCACATCTCCAGGGTTCTAAAAAAAAAGTTAAATGGTAATTTCTTGATGTGATTAGATACATAATATACAGACACACAGACAGGAAGGCTATCACGTAAACTTTCTCCGTATTTCGAAAGAAAGGTTCATATAACCCGGTTACAAAGAGAAACAATCTGTAATGAGCGGCTGTAATTTCCGGAACCGTAAGAAAAATAGTTAGATAAGTGATAAAAATTCAATTATTTTGCAAATATTAAATAGGTACGAGTAGTAATTGAGACATGGAACTGTACAATAGAAAATCAATCAATGATTTTAATTTGAACCCCAAAGCTACTAAACTAAGAACACATCAAAATCTGTACAGCGATTTTTGCGTGATGCGCACTTACATAAACAGACAAAATTACTAAAAACATTTTTTGGACATTTTTACATCAAGTATCCCACATTATCCATATCCCGCCTCGGGACAAATATTTGTACAATCTGCAGATATTTGTTCAGGGTGTTCTGGTCATTATCTATAATAAAAAAAATATCTATCTATGTATTCGTATTGTATTATGTATATCAGTTATCTAGTACCCATAACACAAGCTCTGCTTAGCTTGGGACTAGATAATCCTGTGTGAATTGTCCAGCATTATTTATTTATAGACCAATTTCAACATAGGATTATGTTGGATTCCTATAATATTGAATAAGCAACATAAATACCTGAACTTCAACTATGATACCCTCTTGGCATTCGAGTGTAGAAAACTTAATTTTCTTGTTTAATCTGCCTTTTGGTGGTATTAAATAGCATAGAAGCTTTATCTGGTCAATTATTTTGTCATCTGAAAGAATAATAATGAATAAAACTTTTGAAACTATCATGGTTATTTACAACACTAAAGTTAACGGGATATTTACCATGATTTGAAATGAATGAATTTCAAATCATGGTAAATATCCCGTTAACTTTAGTGTAATAATGAATAAGTACACAAGTTAGTACAAAATAATTTTAATGTGACGGCTCCCTTTTATTTCTTCCCTTCAGACTTCAGGTCTACCCTGATAATAAGTGGGTATATGAAATGAGAGTGATGGGCTTAAATAACAATAACAAATAAAATTTACCATTATCTTCACTGTTTCCTTGTGATATTAAAGAAGAAATTTTTTCATCCTTTACACTTGGAGAACGAATCTTTACTACCTTTTCAAAAAAAGTTTCCCAATGTACATACAAACGAGTATTTCTTGAGGGATATAACTGATCAAAATCGAGGTTGATCTAAAACAAAAATATACCAATTATGTACTGACACTGACGACTCACTTGTTTTATAAAATGCATGTAAGTACTTGTAACTGGGTAACTACAAACTACAATACAAATTATAGAGCTACAAGTTTGTAGCTCTATAATTTTCAGCACAAGAGCAGAGTTGTGCCATTTTTAGTTTACTATTAAGGTATGAGATGTTTAAATTACAGCATAGCTGAAAGAAAATGAAATGAAAGCATTCTTACCAACACTTCTCCTCTGACATCATTTAAAATTGGCCAATCATTGAGAAAATCCTCCACCGTATCATATGTGACATCTTTCCTTAATTCATAAGTTGAAACCCAATAAGTAATAACTTGGTCCCAAGGCTCATTGTTCAATTTTAACCAAGTGATTGTATCTGCATTTTTTTCTGCAAAGAATAATTTAACTTAGAAAAACAAACATGTTACTCACTGTTCAGTATATCTACAAGTATCTACTCTACATGAGACTACTTTTTTATTTACCAATTATACTGACAGATATGCGTAAAGATACTACTAAATGTATCTGCTCTATCTATACAGGGTAGAATTTTGAGATTGGGCTGCTAGGGCTACCTCAACCAACCATTATAAAACGTTCTTAGGAGAATGTCCAAAACATTTCTGCATTCACATATTTTTGACAAATGTTACAGTAGGCAAGAAAATGGTCAAATCTTACAAAAGTTTTTATGATGCCGTTCAATCTTTTTCTGATGAGACTCAAATCTCCATGGCAAGGACTGAGATTAAGGTACTTAATATAGTAAGCAAAAATCTTGCTGACTCTATCACTTTGTGAAAATAGGTGAATTCAGATCTAAATATTTTCAAAAGTTATGGATAATTTCGTGTAGCTATAAATAATGGTTTAGGCAGTTTCCGTGGCGTGCCCATCTCATAATTCCACCCTGTATGCTATAAGTACTTTCCGCCCAAAATAAGAATAGGATCGCGATTGTCATCTACCTACTTCATGTCAACTTGTACCATTAGCATTAAAAATATTTATCGAAAAAAATTCAATATTTTTAAAACTTTGATAAAATTAAACTAAATAAAAGGCATATAATCTGAGTAGGTACCAATAGAATTTTATTTTAAATCTAAATAACATTATTATTAATTATAATCTAACTAGATTCCGCGCCATTAAATGAAACTAGTTTTACACAGACATTAGGCAGATATTTTTTATTTATTTATTGGCGTCTTTTAAATTGGACTAGAATGATTTGTTGGTTTTCAAAAACATATTGTTGACCATTCAGATATAATACATAAAACGAAAAACTATCCAATAAAAACAAAATTTACTCTGTGGTGAATTTTTTTGCTTACCCTACCTACACAACGTCTTGAAGTTGCAATGCAGAGCAAATGACAGATTGACATTACCATTCTTATCTTGTGCGGTACTATCCACAGCTAAAAATCTACAAAATATTAAAATAGGTCATGACATGACATAGTATTAAAACCTTTCGACTCTTCGCTAATTTTCCTTTTTTTTGCAGGACATTTATTTTCTTTGGCTGTTGAATGGTTTCGTTTTCTTTCACCTGACTTATATAGAATGTTTTTGACTTTGTCAACTAATTTACCCCTAGCATATGAGGGTCTCCCATTAATGGAATCCCTTTTTTTTACTGGAGAAACAAAATAAGTCGAGGCATTTTCTTTTGGAAATGCAGATATGATTTTAGCTGTTATAATGTTGTACTGTTCATACGAAATACGACTGAAAAAAATGTAACACAACTTATAAGGATACAGAATTTTTTATAGGATCACTTTGTTGTCTGTCTGTCTTGTTATCTATACGTAAAAATTATTTCACTCAGTAATTGTTGGTAAATCAAATGTCCAATACCTACTAAGATCTGTCCTCATAGTCCTATACATTTTTTCTAAAGGAATTTTTTAGGTGTTTACCTGTTTGATACAGTGTACCATACTAATATTATAAATGTGAAAGATTGTTTCTTTGTTTATTTATTTGACCCTCTTTTATGCAGCAATGGACCAACAGATCCACGTGATTTTTGGCACAGTGGTAGATTATATTGGCCGGAGAGTGACATAGACTACTTTTTAGCCCATTTTTTTTAAAACTTCCATAAAATCCGAATTCCACGCGGACGAAGTCGCAGGCAGTCTTTAGTAATTTAATATATTTTGAATATTAATATTCAAATTTAACCCAATGCAATAAAACAATAAATTTCACAATACTTACCGATTTACTATGTATGTAAATATGTGTCGAATAATAATTTCTGTCAGATGAGCCCTGTGTTTGTTTGACAGGCTTTTGTGTACATTGTAATATTGTAAAATTGATTTCCCACATGGAGATGTGGTCAGTAATGTCTTGAGATCAAATTCAGGAAACAGTGGCTTAGGAGGAATGTAGATGTCATTTGTGCTTATATTTTCCAAATCAATATCTGAGTCTGGTATATCCTTTCCTTCAACGCTGCTGCAATTAGTTATGGTATCAGTCTGAAAATTACCATCAAAGTTGAATAAAGATATCCGTCTTCAAATGGAAATTGAATCCATGACATGTCTCTGGCCCTCAAGTCAAACCAACAAGTACTCCTTAACACATCTTTCTCATATTTTTTATTTATTGACATGATAGATACCACTATAGCCATGGCAAGGCCTATTTTATTGGTAGGTACTTAGATGGAGCACAAGCAGTTAGTTGGTGGAGCAGTTGCACATGCATGTATTACAGCAGTAGAGCTATTTACCCCACCAACACATAACACAAATACACATACATGGTAAAAATAACTAATTATACATAGTAGTCAGGCTGACTTATTGGGTAAGTGGTCAGCGCTCCTAGCTGCTGGGCTGTGTATCTTGGGTTCTTAATCCTCACTCAGGGCAAACATTCTTGTGATAAGCATGTTTGTTTGTTCTGTGTCTGGGTGTGTATTTATAAAGTATGTATAATGTAAGCACTTTATTGTAGGTCCTAAATATATGAAAAAGATGACAAGAACAAATAAAATATTTATCACTCTCTGGTTCCCATGAATGAAAAGCATCCATTGCAAACTGGTTAAAATCTTGCCTCCTAACCGGAGGGTACCGGGTCGAATCCAGGCCAGTGTTGCTCTACAGTGAAAGAACCTGCATTTCTGAAATTCTCGAGACATGACCCGGGTGATGATAAGTGCAACACCAGGCAATCACCATTATCCTTAGAAAATGACAGCCAACAACTGCCACTTGATAAAAAGTTGTAGTAGCATGGGCAATCCTAGTTTGGGGCCATACCTACATATAACCATGTGAATTACACAGTATTATTATTATTAAATAGAGGAGACATTTATTACATAGATTACAGATACCTTCTTACCTGTGCAGTTATATATTCTTGAATTTTATTTCTCAAATTCAGTCTCGTCCCAATAGCAGGGCAAAGTTCTTTCAGCAGATCATCAGTTAGATACTTGAATTGCTGAACTTCAATTCCATTTTCTGAAAAAACAATGACAAGTTAACCAGGTGTTTACCTATTCCAAACAAAATGAATATTATTAGTTACTATTTGAAGCAAGAAATGTGATTCTTATTATCAAGAATATGTGTCTTGGTTCATGACCAATTGCAGTTTGCTGGTTATGCATTTTGAAACCTGCTCAGCGTGAATCTAGTAGACAGCCAAGACCGGAAAAATATTATCCTATTTACTAGAATCGTAGGTACTAACTCTAATCATTTAGGCGCCGAGGCACCGGCCGACAAGCCAGTGTTCAAAGCACTTTAGGCAGATAATCCTTAAACTTACTTACCTTTGAAACTCTTGATTACAGCATTAGGAATTCCCCAATTCCCTAGTAAATCTTCGACGTTCTCCATATTGTTCCACTATAACATACCTTCTTACTTGTGATGATTACCAGCGCACGCTCACAAATTAGTAACGAATGAACAAGACGCGCGCGCCGCGCCACACGCGTCGTCGGGAGCGGTGTTGCCAGTAGTCGAACAGAAATTACCAACTTATCAAGGAACATCATTACCCTCAACTTATAGAAAAGCCGCCGCGCCGCCGCCGCCGCCGCCGCCGCCGCCATGCCACTACCATGGTAGATTTCGATGGTTTCCGGTCCAAACTTTAAATTTTTGTTCATTATTTGTTATCATAGCGACAATATAGAAAATAATAGAAATTCATACTCTGTGGAAATTTAAAGCAGGTAAGTATCTCATCTACCTATTAGGTACGGTTCAAAAGATACAGCAATTATTAACATCGGGCAAAAACAAAATAAGACCTTGCGGCAGTGCCCTCAGGTGTAGGATCCGCATACTGGTAGGGGCGAATATGGGGCGAAATATTATTTCGACCCCCTTAAACAGAAAACAACTTTCACTTTGGAAAAAAATTAAAGAAACAAAAAGAAAATTGAAAGCAGTTGTACGTACAGTGTCGCAAAGAAACCCGTGAAAACCAGCTTTGAACCGCCAAAATATTGAAAATTCCTACCCTCATATTTTCGACCACCTTCCAACGATTTGGCCCAAATGCAATACCCGGCTACAATTTCTTGTTATAAACATAATGTACTAAGTTCGGTTTTGATAATTTTAAAATTGGTGTGTGGACCTGTAGAGTGTCCTAAAGAAAAACACCATGTTATTAATTTCCAATCCCCATATTTTCGACTCCCTTTTATACGTAACTAGTATCTATAAACCGAGTTTGGTCCAAATCAGAGACAAAAAGTAGTCCCTCATTATACATACACACATGGTTTGTTTGTACCCTCATATTTTTGATCCCGTGTAACCGATTTGACCCTGATTTGGTCAAAATCTCTTAATAGGTACCTAGCCTCTATATACTGAGTTTGGTCCAAATCATCAATTCGTCTCTCAAATCGGTTACACGAGGTCAAAAATATTATTTTCGACCTCGTGTAACCGATTTGACCATAATTTGGTCAAAAATTTTTCTTGGTACCTAGTATCAGAATCAGAATCAATAATTTTATTTCTTTAGGCTTACAAAATAAGCACTTAGACAAGTCAAATTTATACTATAAACATAGTTATTATTTACAATAAAAAAAGGTGTTATTGATGTTCTCTTCACTTCAATTTTTTTGTCCACTAGTGGAAGAAGTGAAAAACAAACCACTATTTGAAATGGTCTTAGAATGATATCTACCTAAAAGTTTTACTACTGATCCGAATTGATTGGAATAAGGGCAGTTTTACTCATAGGCTAACAAAATTGAGAAATCCAGGAAGAGCATTGATATGAATAGCATTGTGGGTTCCGGAAGACATTCATCCTTGTTTCCCTTAAAAAAAATCCCACCCAATGTGGATTATTCGGGTTGTAGTTGGCAACACTATTGGCGCGCGTGTCATTCACTGCTTTTCTGCCAAGAAATGAATTCTTGAAACCAAGAACAGAATACCAAATCCAAGAATTGGATTCTTGTTGGTTCTGTTTTTTAATAAATTTTACGGCTCTGGAAACTAAGACCTTTTTACCCGACTACCAACGAGGGAGGGTTATGAGGTTGGCACCCTATGTTTGTATGTTTTTATCATGTCTGTGTGTTTTTATAAATGTTAGTCTTTCTTTTTAATAGCTTACGTAGTAATTATTATCTCGATGCTTGACCATGTTGTCTAAAATCGTCGCGTCTTCTATTTATTACTATCTCTCGAACGTTGTTGTTGAGAACGAGGAGGCCTACGAGGACCACCATGGTTAGGTTGCTGAACAGGAGGTTCAGCATATTCTTGATACTGAGCAGCAGGTTGAGGAGCGTGACCTCCGCGATATTTGCCTTTACTTCTTCCACGGTAGATTAGATAGGTAGGTACCTATTTAATGAATTATCAGAGGAATCCAGCTGAAAATCGTTCCCACGTAGCATTGATACTACTTGCTCAATTTCAACAAATGATGTAGGTACCTATCGATTGATTCGTCTCAATACCCCGATGGTTATAGGCTATAGGATTTAGGGCTCCGCCCCCGAATAAGCCTACAAAACACATATTAAAGTTAACGTAGTCGCAGGCCCATAGAGAAAAATTACAATACCTACCTCCTACGACCTATTTTCAACTCTATGTCTACCTATCAAATATGATCGATACCTAGGTCATTCTATTTTGTCAATGTAGGTGAATAATTTAAACAAGAAACCAGAAAGTAACTTCGTAAGTATTGTATTCTCTTTGGAGTAACTTATATGGAGACAAGAAATCAAGGAGAAAAATCATCAGATTTCTTTACATATGATCCCGAAAGCAGATAAGAAAATTTGAAATACAATTTTTGAATGAAGAAGAGGCTGCGCCAAAATAGATCATGGCTAAGTCTAACATTCATCCGTGGGACATATCACCGTATTGCAATGGTGAAACCTCTCGCTACGGTATCACCTGAATGAACCTTACTCCTTAACCTTTGAGGCATATTGATGAAAGAGCCCTCAGAACGGCTGGAACAATAAAACCGCACTACCTACGGCATCCCGGAATCTTTCTCCATCTGCGATTTTGATAAACTTTATAATAGGTAGATACTTTTCGCTTTTCCAGTACCTAGGTAGGTCCTACCAGTATGCGGTGTCTGATCTTGTGGATGGATTTTGGGTCGTGGTGTTCCATGCGCGTCTTCCATAAAATAAAGCTACGTACCTATGCTATGTAACAAACTTGTGTGCGGTTGAAATAGAAAACATAATTTGGAGCATTAAGAAACATTCAGCACCTTACTTTAAGGCAACCACAATCTAAGTATCTTAGTAAATAGTGCAAAACGTACCTACTTCCATTTGAGCGGTACATAGTTAATATACTGGACTTATTTAGGTATAATGAGTGTAGGTACCAATGAATGTGGTAATTGTTTGTTAACAACATTGTTTTCATTATGAAACTAAAGATCGAGACCTATATTTATTAAAAAGGGGAAAGCTGCAGGAGAAAAACAGTTGACTACCTAGCTGCCTGAGTCTGAGTATGAAAATTCAATAATGGTTAATATTCAATCGATAATATTAATTTAAACTAAAGATGCGCGACTGTGAATAATTTCATTCGAATTATTCGACTTGACAAATCATTCGAACGATTCGACTTACTAGAGCAAATTAGTAACTAATTTCGTTAGTAATCGCGTCGTTCCATTCGTTCGACTGCCCGAGTCGGCCTTCATTTCATTCGGTATTCGACGTGGATTGGTTGGATTATGATCCTTCGACTAACAAAGTCAACTTGGAGCCATGAATGACCCATTCGTAGAGGCATAAGTAATTACTAATTAGTAGTTGTCATTCGACTTAGAACATTAGTATATTACTAATTTTCAAGTCGAATAAGGAAATTAGTAGTTGTCGATCATTCGAATAGTCGTATAATTCGCAGTCGCGCATCTTTAATTTAAACCATCTTTGAACGCTTGTTTAAACCTTTTACGAAGTCGGGTTATAATTTATTGGCCCATCATGATATTTAAATCGTACTAATATTATTTGTCTGTCTTTCTGTGACGCTTTTACGGAATTGCAAGCGGAGCGATATGAAATTTAGTATAGAGGTAGCTTGAACCTTTAGAAACGACATACTTTTTTAGGGTTCCGTAGTCAACAAGGAACCATTATAGTTTCGCCATGTCTGTCCGTCCGTCCGTCCACAGCCTAGCTCATGGATTCTTAGTACTATAAAGCTGTAATTTGGCATAGTTATATGTACATATTAATCACGCCGACAAAGTGGTAAAGTAAAATTAAGAAAAAAAAAAAAATTTGTTAGATTAGGTAAAAATAGTAGTTGTGACGAAGTAGGAAAACAATCACAGCTAAGTAGGCTTTACAAGTTTACGAGTAACAGTCGACTAACTTATAAAATGTACTTGGCGCAGTAGCAATTCCTCATTGGGAACTACTGATATAACTTTGGAAGGTATGTGAAACAGGTAGTATCTACATATATCATTTATTATTGAAATGGGCTACGGAACCCTACACTGCGCGTGCCCCGACAAGCACTTGCCCGGTTTTTATCCAGAAATTTATATACATATAGAAGATCCTCAAGGAACGCGATATAACCGATTTCCAAGCTACTACATACTAATATGTATTATAAGTCTGTCTGTCTGTGACGCTTTCACGCCTAAGCCGCTGAACCGTTTTTGATGAAATTTGGTATAAGTAGCTTGTATCCTGGAAAAGGTCACTTTTGATCCCGAATTTAGAAGAGTTCCTTAGTGAGCAGTTTCTTGATGTAATACAAAATATTGCCTCAGATAAATGTTCAAAGAAGAATTGTTAGTATTAAAATAAAGTAGGTAAGCAGTTTCTTGATTTAATCTAAAAGTAACTTTTATCTCAGAACAAAACTGCAAAAATGGTTACATTAAAAGTGTTTATACTTGAAATAAAGTTTCATAATCTAACAAAATTTATCTCGGAATAAAACTGGAATGTCCAAAGAAGAAATTTATACGTGAAATAAAGTAAGCAGTTTCTTGATCTAACACAATCTATTGTCTCAGAATAAAACTGCGAAAATGTTCAAAGAAGAAGTGTTTATACTTGAAATAAAGTAAGCAGTTTCTTGATCTAACACAATCTATTGTCTCATAACAAAACTGCGAAAATGTTCAAAGAAGTGTTTATACTTGAAATAAAGTAAGCAGTTTCTTGATCTAACACAATCTATTGTTTCAAAATAAAACTGCGAAAATGTTCAAAGAAGTGTTTATACTTGAAATAAAGTCAGCAGTTTCTTGATCTAACACTAACTCTTGTCTCAGAATAAAACTGCGAAAATGTTCAAAGAAATGTTTATACTTGAAATAAAGTAAGCAGTTTCTTGATCTAACACAATCTATTGTCTCAGAACAAAACTGCGAAAATTTTCAAAGAAGTGTTTATACTTGAAATAAAGTAAGCAGTTTCTTGATCTAACACAATCTATTGTCTCAGAATAAAACTGCGAAAATCTTCCAAGAAGAACAGTTTAATTTGAAACAAGTTCGGCAATAGACTTAATCTAACATAAGGAGAACTCTATATTCTTGAAATTAAATAAACTAGTTTCTTGATCTAACACTTAGCATTTTCATCTAAATAAAAATTGTAGATCTTTAATGAAGAAAATAAACTTAAAATAGATGAGGTACTTCCTTACCTCATCGCATTTTCCAACACTTGCATTATATTAAATAATTAACACTGTAAACTTCTTCGAAGAAGAATTTTATACTTGCAGTGACAATAAATACTTTCTTGAAAGAAATATTTTTCTAAAATATTTAGATTTTACAAACTATTTCCTAAAATAAAACTGTTAAAACCTTCAACAAAAAACAGAATATTTTGATTAAGTATAATCAATTACTTGAAGTAAAACTACACTCTTTTCTTTAAATAAAATTGTAAAGATCTTCAAGGAAAAACAGAATACTTGCATTGAGTATGGAAGTTTCATAATGCAACACTAGATAATATACTTCTTAAAGTGAAACAATGAAATTCTTAAAAGAATAACGCAATACTTGCATTGAGTATGGAAGTTTCATAATGCAACACTAGATAATATACTTCTTAAAGTGAAACAATGAAATTCTTAAAAGAATAACGCAATACTTGCATTGAGTATGGAAGTTTCATAATGCAACACTAGATAATATACTTCTTAAAGTGAAACAATGAAATTCTTAAAAGAATAACGCAATACTTGCATTGAGTATGGAAGTTTCATAATGCAACACTAGATAATATACCTCTTAAAGTGAAACAATGAAATTCTTAAAAGAATAACGCAATACTTGCATTGAGAATGCTCAGTTTCTTGATAGATGACTAAATATTTTTTTTTAAAGAAGAAATAGAAAGTTTTCAATTAAGAAAAATATTCTTCATATTAGTATTCATAATGAGAATGAAAAAAACTCAATGCAAGTAACGTGTGTTTCTTTGAACAAGTATATTTATTAAAGTTAAGTTAATAAATTCTTAACTTTAATAAAAAAAATTGAGAATAATGGCATTCTCGACATAAGATAAAAAATTGGTTCATTTTTTTCCGTGTATAGTTTATCGGTATAAAGTGCATCCGCCGTCCACACACCTAACTGGTAGATCCATTTGAATTTGATAACATTCTTAAACAACCTAATCCACAATTCCTTCTTCTAAATCAAATCAGAACAGATGGCTTGTTGTCACCGTGCGTCTGGCATAACCCGAGCGTATGGTCTCTATGAGCTCTCAAAGGACGCAGGTTCTCTGGTAGAAGGCGTCGGGGTCGGCCGGCGGCGCTGGACGCCCGCGGAGCCAGGCTACTCTCATAGATTTTTTAAAATATTACATTTATTTTAATTTTGGTTTGAAATTATTCTTAATATTTGTCATTTTGGCGCCCCTGATTATGCACCTGGTTCAGCCGCGCCACTCGCGTTACCCTAAGGCCGGCGGCGCTGCTTAGTTCCAGCTGTGGCCTGGTTATAGGCTGGTGTGTTGTTATTCATCTCTATAAATTCCGAATATGTCTGTATGAATCTCCCTGTTTCGATACCAGATACCTCGAAGCAGGGGCTGCCGATACGGCGACGGACCGGCTACGGGACGACGATGAGCTCGGCGCGGACGAGGCGACGGTCGAGGAGCAGGACAAGTTCGAACGCGCGTACAACTTCCGCTTCGAAGAGCCGGACCAGGAATATGTGAGTTTATACAGATAAACAAACAAATGTTTAATTATGTCAACCAATGAAAAAAGAGAACCCCTTTGGTACATGGAAGGGCCCTATCGCAGATTTAGTATGAAAACTTCGTACTCTATGGAGAGATCAGTCGGCCATGATTTTAGGCAAAATGCACACGCACTCATAGATAACTAGATCTTGTATTCGTACCATCATAATGTGACCTCTTTCCAAACAGTAATCAAAACTTAATCACCACACTCGGATCAGTGAAGCTGAATCGCGTTTACTCGGCTCCACTCGTAACTAGCTCTTATGGTTACCAACTAACAAGGAGTGCATCTTCTATATGCTTCCGCTTCTAACATGTGAGAAAAAGAGAGTGTGTTCTTATTGCTTATTATTTATTTGTAAGCCGTGGGGCCGCGGCGTACGAATATCGACCCCTCCAACTCAACCCGTTGTTGTCGTAAAGCCGACTAAGGGAACCTACCAGAGGAAGGGCAGCAGCTTCCTTCTGAGTATTTTTTTAAACACCAACACTGCGATCACCAATCCGCCTGCCAAGCGTGGTGATTATGGCAAATCCCCCCCTACATGGGAGACCATCCACTCGATGGACCGACGACATCGTAGCGGTCGCAGGGAGTTGATGGATGGAGGCGGCTCAGGACCGCTATTTGTGGCGTCGTACGGGGGAGGCCTATGTCCAGCTGTGGACGTGTATGGGCTGATGATGATTATTTATTTGTATTGTTCCAGCTGAAGCGCTATCCCCGCACGATGAGCTACATCCGTCCTAAAGACGACCGCCGATCCACGCGGCGAGCCGAGGTGCGTACGCGGAAGGACGAGGCCAAGGCTCGCAAGATGGACGAGATAGCGCGGCTGAAGGCGCTCAAACTGCAGGAGATACAGCAGAAAATAGCCAGGATCAAGGAGGTCACGGGCAATGAGGAGCTGGGCTTCAAGGTAAATAGTATTATAGATTTTTTCCTATACTATATTATATTATATACAGCGTGCCCCGAAACTCAACGTCAAGCCGACATCGGAGGACAGGCGGGTTCATGATAACCCAGAAAACAAAAAAATAACGGCTAATCTTACAGTCGGTTTCGAATTATACAGGGTGCCACGAAATATGTGTACTAAAGAAATTAAATGATATCCCTAAAATAACGGCGCTAGAGCCGGAGGAAGTCCCAAAGATTTACGACTCGTCGGGTACTTGATTTCGTGGTGCGGCTCTTGTCGCGGGTTCTAGTCCCGCCGAAATCGTAAATTTTTGGAATATCATTGATCTTTGTCTTATGTACTAAGCCGAAAGGGGGTTATTCTGGGCCCCGCGGGGATCAACTTTTGATCTACGATTTTTTGATTATCAAACTCAAGAAATTGTGACTTTTTTTCTTCTTATTCCGGTTTTTAGCGTGTATTCTTACATTATTATTCTTGTTTTGAAATTTGAAACGGCTTACAACATTTTTCTTTAATAATTACATGATCAAACACTGGTTTTGCAAAAAAAAAAATACCAGCAAAAAACATTTGTGAAATATTTTATCATCAACACGAATAGGAATAAACACAAATTTATTTTAAAAAATAAAAAATCATACTTATTCGAAATTAATAATTCGTAAAATGCTTTTGCTCCCCTTGGAGTCGAGACTCTAGGTCCGTGGAGAAACGAGGCTCGCCGGATCCAAAAAAAATATGCGCCTGGTCGAAGCGACGCGTGGATCCGAGAGCTGGTATCTGGGAGTATCTGGCGCAGTGCATCAGCATTGCCATACAACGGGCAATGTAGCCAGCTTCTTGGGGATGCTTCCCATTGTTATTGATATGGACCAATTGAGCTACCTGTAAATTTTTTAACAGTCTGCAGTTAACTCAGTTGTTTCAATTGTCAAAACTAGTTCTAATTAAACGGGGTCCAGAATTACCCCCTTTTAGCTATTACTGAAAATCATAAAATCTCTGCCCGGCGTCAATCTTTCATAACTCTTGTGTTTTATTATAAATCACGGAAATATTATGATCCTATAAGTTAAACAAAATATCTTGTGTTTCGTCAGGACTCGGACATAGAAGGCGACTTCGACCCCTTGGCCCACGACCGGCGCATGCGAGCGATATTCGACGAGCAATACTACGGGGAGGCGGACGACGAGAAACCGGTCTTCCCAGATCTGGACAAGGAGCTGGAGATAGGTCAGTACCAAGGAGGAGTCACACTCGATACACAGGATGTTACATTCATAGAGGACCAAACTAAGGGGTTCGGAGGGACTAGCGGCGTAAGAGCTATTTTTTTTTTTTTAGAAATTACCCCCAGTGTGAGGCTTACGCACTATAATAGCAAAAACCTTATCATAGAAATCATTAATAATAATAACAACAAGTAATTTTAACGATTTACGGTAGGTCGTAGGTAGATACTGTAGATCTAACTTTCATTATTACCCGACTACCGAAGGACGAGGGTTATAAGTTTGACACCCTATGTTTGTATGTAGTCGATTTTTATGTTCCCACGAAGCACTGAAACTACTGGTCCGATTTCAACAAACGAGATGTCGTATGATTCTTTTTAATAGCCCGATGGTTATAGACGTCAGATAAAAATGGGGGTCTAACGAGATAGCGGGGGTCTAAGTAAGGGTCGAAAATCTCAATGTTACTAAATATGCTCGTGTGTGATATCGTTGCAACGGTCTTTGTTTGTACTTTCCGAACCGTTTCAAACTTTTGTGAGGTTAACGATTCTCAAGTTATCAGCAAAAAGTTGTAAAAAAATATATAGTTAAAAACTAATAACTCTTTTGATACTTAGGTAGTTGGAGGTCTTTGTTACTAATTGTACCCTACTATGGGGTGGGTGCCTCCGACTTCCTAAGTATCAAAAGAAAATGATAAGGACAATAGGTGAACGCTTGTTTAAGACTTTTAAGTAGTCGGGTTTTAGTTTTTAACTATATATTTTTTTTATTTATTTGAATTTATGATAGAAAACTGGGACGAGTACGAGCCGGGCCAAGAGGAGAAGGAAGCGCAGGACTTCAGCGTCGACGAGCCGCACTGCGAAGACGCAGAATTCAATGTAAGATAGTTGAATTATAATATTACTAGCGCATGAACCCAAATTTGGATTTCTACCTCCGACACAATAGAGCTTCTGTCCCTCGCCGCCTCCGTCCTGTAGTCCACGAAGATTTGAAGTGAGCGAAGTCACCCTTTCACCACGCCCGCGGGACTTCGACCGTCGTACCTCAGAAACGCCCGTTTTTTGTTTGCTCGATCCTCATTAATTCGTAGCACGTGGCCGACCCAACAATCTGATTTTGTTTCGTCATGTAGTTTGTTTCGTCGTGTCTCAATCAATCCCATGGAGGATTGAATGAGACACGAAAAGAAACAGAAGCTTAAGATGACCGAGAGAAAGTGCACAACAAAATTAAAGATCAAGATCTCTAATCACTTTCTCCCAGCGTGCAGATAGAATATAGAGGGTGCAGAAAAACCAGACCTTTGAAGAATTATTTTGGTCTCAAAGAAGGTTACATATTATTATATCACAGAAGTCTTAACCTATCCCCAGATGGACGCAGATTTCGATCCGACCTCCGCCCGCGCCAACCTGCTCGAAGAAATGAAGCGCTCCCTCGGCAAGAAGCGGCGCAACCGTCGGAACAAGTCCAAGCTGGCCGCGCTCCTGGCGCAGGACAAACCTAAGTACATCCCTGAGGAGGAAGAGAACACTTACGATCAGTATATGGAGGAGTACTACAAGATGGACTGTGAAGATGTCATCGGTAAGTATAAAAATACTCAAAATGACGTCTTCTCTTATTTCGTCGCCAAAATATACTTCAGGTTACAGAGCCTTTAGGAGTAAGTATTTGTAGCGGGTCTATCGCCATACTGGTTGTTGTCTTTACTCTGGTAAGTTATCTTAATCGGCTTTTACGACATCCAGACGACTGAATTAATGACGAGGTGTCTTCTAGACCTTGGTGATACATCGTCGGCCACGTTGTCACCTACCATCACGTGACATTGTGGTCAAACAACGAACTATTCATGAAAAAAAACTTTGAGGACCTCTCTAACTTTTACGCCGCAACCGGATCGCCACCTTCAATATATGGTGGAGGATATTACAAGAGGTACGGATGTTACTGGTAAGTTTCCAGAGTTATTGGAAACGACTCCTATCGTTTCCAAGGTTTTTAGAAGTAAATAGACCTTTCAGTATTCAGTATTTATTGCATTCATACATAAATCAGGTCTTAATGATAAGGTGAGTTTATATAATTCACAGTATGTACCCATTTAGGGTGTTGCAATGGAAGACTGGCCAGGTATCATGCCTTTTTACTTAAGATACGCTTACTTATTATGTATCCAGACAGTAACCATACAAGTTTGGACGGTATGTTGTCAGCCGCATCCCATCTGGATCTCAGCACTTCATGCTCAGATATAAATACTATTATGTACTGCGATGAAATTGGAAAAAATATGGGTCAGCTATTAAATATTCGTATTAAACATAATATAATAAATAATTGTCTCCCAAACTCCAACCTGCATAATATCATGCACAAAATTAACAATTAAACTTTTAAAAGTAATTCAAACTTAATAATATGCCTTGGTAATATAATGTGAACAAATTGGACTTGATTAAGTATTTTGACAAACTATGCTCCTTAAATTTAAAACAAATTGTGATGTTCACATTCCCCTACAGCGACAGCTTGCCACAATCAGAAAACGACCTTAGATATAAGCTTAATATGACGTTGCACACTATTTCATGCAACAATAATGTACATGTGATTGATACTAACAGTATTGTTAGTAAAAAATACTATTTGACTCGAGGTAATTATTACCTATCTAATTTTTACAAAAGACAGATAGCAATTTCGCTATCCTATTTTTTTAACATAACAGCCAAAAATTTGGCTAAACAAACTGCTTCTTTTGAGCAGAGTAATATTTTGAAAAACAAGACATTGGAAGTTATTCCAAGTTATTTAAATTAGAAATAACGACAATAGAGGAAGTCTCCGCCCCAAACAGTCAGATATTATTAATCACAAGAAAAAACTAAGAAAACAAGATTGTAAAATAAATGCAAAGTTTACTAACTTGGTGCACCAGAACATTCAAGGATTGAAAAGTAAATTATTAGAATTGGAATTGTACATGAACTCATTTGATATTGACATCATCTGCTTAACAGAACACTGGCTGAAAAGCTATGAGCTCATGTTTAACTTAGTAACCACCAGGTTGGTAGTTCTTTTTGCAGATCACATGCTATTCGTGGAGGCTCTTTAATAATACTAAATAAACTCATAAAATTCAAAGAAAGGACATAATATGCTTATCCGTTGAAGGCCACATTGAAGTAGCATGTGTAGAGTTGTAGCAAAGTATTGTAGTAAGCGTATACAGCCCACCATCAGCTTCTTTTGAAATATTTGAAAAAAATATGGATGATATTTTATTTAAAATATCAAAATCAAATAAAAACCTCATGGTATGTGGAGACTTTAATATTGATCTTTTAGAAATGTACTCCCTTAGTAGTAGATTAACTAATTTATTTAATTCTTATAATTTAAGGCCATTATTTATGGAACCTACTAGAATAACTGAAACCTCAGCAAAATGTATAGATAATATGTTTGTTTGCCAAAATAATAAAATTGTTAGTAAAAATGTAATAAGCAATTTAAAATCAGATCACTTAGGTAAACTAATTAAATTAGAAATTCAAGTAAAAAATAATAACTGTAAAAAGAGAATAACATACATACCTGTGACCACAAGTCGATTTGAACGGTTTAAATTTGATTGGGATTGTAAACCATCACCTAATTACTCTGATAACAACCCAAATGACTCCTATTGCAGTTTTTTTACCAAATTCACAAATGCGTTCAATTCTATATTCACATCCAAATCGACCATGGTCTCAGAAAAACTTAACTTTAGTGAGTGGGCAACTGTGGGTATACATAAGAGTAGACAAAAATTGTATGAACTGTATAGTGAAAAACAATACAATTTTAGCCTGGAGTTCAAAGACAAAGTAAAAAATTACTCAAAAATATTTAGAAAAGTTTGTCAAGTAGCAAAATCAAATTATATTAGCTCAAAAATTAGAAACAGTAAAAATGTAATAAAATCAACGTGGAAAATAATAAACAGTGAGACTGGAAAGGTCAGTACCTACATTAATGATTACAATTTAAAGATTAATGATTGCTCCGTCGAAAATGACGTTGAAGTAGCCCAAGCATTTGAAAACTTTTTTATTGACATTCCAATCTCTACTACAAAGTGTCTGAACTCTTCTCTATTAATCGCTGAGTCTTTACTCAAAGAAAATGTACCTGCATGCGAAGTCGATGAAAAATATATTAAAAAAGCATTTAAACTTTTAAATATAAAGAAAACTGCAGATCTCTGGGGCATTTCCGTTAGAATTATTAAACCATTGATTGATACTATTGCACCAGATCTAGCTTTAATTTTCAATGAATCTATTGATTGTGGCGTTTTTCCTGATCTGATGAAACATAGTAAGATAATCCCACTATTTAAATCGGGTAGTAGGTCTGACCCCACTAACTTTAGACCGATATCAGTACTGCCTACATTCAGCAAAGTTTTTGAAAAACTTATTTTACATCAATTGCTTGGGCATTTCAATGGCAATGACCTGCTACATCGTAAGCAATTCGGGTTTACTCGCGGCAGGTCAACTACTGATGCCGGTGTAGAGTTGGTATCGCATATTTTTGATGCTTGGGAGAAGTCGCAAGATGCTTTAGGTGTTTTTTGTGACTTGTCAAAAGCATTCGATTGTGTACACCATGGAACATTAATCAGGAAACTACATCACTATGGAATAAATGACACCTCTTTGGATCTTCTTACTTCTTACTTGAGTGACAGGATACAAAGAGTTGACATTAATGGGAAACGGTCTTCGGGATCTGTAGTTACAATGGGTGTACCGCAGGGATCTATCCTCGGTCCTTTCCTATTTTTGGTTTATATTAACGACCTGCCTGATCTCGTTAAAAATAATCACGAGATTGTATTGTTTGCTGATGATACTTCTTTAATTTTCAAGATGATTAGACAAAACACAAATTATGACGATGTAAACAATGCAATATCAAAAGTAGTCCATTGGTTTAGTGTCAATAATCTTTTACTTAACGAAACCAAAACTAAATGTATTAGATTTATTCTACCAAATGTAAAACAAGTAAAGGCTGATATAAACGTAAAAGGAGAAACTTTAGACATTGTGGACAGTACCGTATTCTTAGGAATAACTTTAGACAGTAAACTTCAATGGGGCCCACACATAGATAAACTATCGAAGAGACATAGTTCTGCAGCATATGCAGTCAAAAAAATCCGTCATCTTACAGACGTTGATACTTCTAGACTTGTCTATTTCAGCTACTTCCATAGTATTATGTCTTATGGCATATTACTGTGGGGGAACGCTGCAGATATTAATACCGTATTTGTGCTGCAGAAGAGGGCTGTTCGTGCTATCTATAACATGGGTCCTAGAGAATCCCTGCGTGATAAATTCAAAGAAATAAATATAATGACTGTACCATGTCAATATATTTATGATAACTTATTGTACACTCATAGAAATATCGATCGATTCCCTAAAAATTGCGACATACATAATGTAAATACTAGAAATAAGAACAAACTCGCTATGCCCAAAACTCGGCTGCACAAGATTAGTGTATCTTTTAAAGGGCAATGTATACAACTCAACAATAAAAAAAAACTCCGAGTGAGTTGCAAAAATTATCAATAAATAAATTCAAACAAAACTATCAAACATATCCTTTGTAAAAAGGCTTATTACAAAATATCAGATTATCTAGAGGATAAAAAAGCATGGGACGACTTTTGCTCCAACTCGAAAACTAACAACCTAACAAGGTAAAGGTTTCTTGTAAGTGAACAAAAAATCAAAGTGATCACTTTATTTCCCTGTTTTACTTATGTAATTTTAATTTTGTGACGTGTCCAAGAGTCCTGTAAGGTCTAAAGGAAATAAAGCACTTTGATATTTGATCTACTAGGTACCTACCCTTAATATTACGAGTCGCTAAAAGTATCGTTAAAAAAGTCGTCAAGTTCGTAAAAACATTTTTTTAGGAGCATCTCTTTTAGTTTGTTTTCGAACATGTTTTTGTTTTCGAGACATTTTATGTTATCTGGGATTTTATTATAAATTTTTACGGCCATCGAGTTGTGGGAGGATTGATGTATTTTTAATTTTAATGCAGGTTTAACTAGATTGTATTTGTATCTTGTCTGGTATCGGCGAGGCTGGCTTTTGTTTGACCATAATCTCACGTGATGGTAAGTGACGATGTGACCGACGATCACTTACTAGACTAAAGGCAAAAACCAGTATGGCGATAGACCTGCCAGAAATACTTACTCCTAAAGGCTCTGTAACCCGAAGTATGTTTTGGCGACGACCTATGCCAAGCTGTAGGACACGTTATGGGTTGTGGTACTAACTCATTTGCTGTTTCTTTCGCAGGCGGAGATCTACCAACAAGATTCAAATACAGAGAGGTCGTGCCAAACGATTATGGACTTACTATTGAAGAGGTAATTCTTACCTTCCCTTGTCGCGTATGTCCTCCCACAGGTCACAATCTATAATTTAAAGTTTAATGAGGGTTAAGAGTTTCATTTCAGTCTGCTTGACTGCAGCCTCCACTACATTCCTGTAAAAGGGCAACATCCTTAATAATAACTACACTAAAATTTAAGTGGTAGACTTAAAAATACTTGAAAATAGATGCCAAGTGCACCAACCACATATGCCAACACAG
Source organism: Eupithecia insigniata (assembly GCA_947859395.1). Lineage (NCBI taxonomy): Eukaryota > Metazoa > Arthropoda > Insecta > Lepidoptera > Geometridae > Eupithecia > Eupithecia insigniata. The sequence continues at coordinate 795,033 of OX402009.1, read as the reverse complement.
CATGCAATTTTAATGAAGTACAAAAAATATATCATTTTTTGTTTACTATTTGTGGTATAGGAATCAAAGGTAAATTGTCTTCGCTACAGATCCTGCTAGCAGACGACAAAGAGCTGACCCAGTGGGTTCCGCTCAAGAAGATAGTCCGACACAAGCCGGAGAGTGTTCAGAGGAGCGAGGTTCACTCCTACACACAGAAGGCAGCGGATAAACAACTCAAGAAGAAGATACTGCCCAGTCTCTTCAAGAACTTGCCAGAGTAAGTCAACTTACAAATCAGCAGTATAGAAAAGGAGTTTATTAGTCTAAATATAACGCGGTCCTAACCATATGATAATGCATCTATTTTAACATAGTCTATAATACCTTACTTTACTCATAGTAAAGATAGGGTATAGGCTTCCACTTCGCATTATTTTACCTCTACGTTCCTGCGGTCATCTTATCTAGGTTCACCTACAACTTCTCGATAGCTATAGAAAATAATGATTTGACAAACAGCTTATTCTTTCAATAAAGATTGACCTAACCGTTTCTGTCTTGCCCAGGGAACCGGAACTAATCATATCTAAAGAAGAGAATAAAAAGAAGAAGAAAAATAGGAGAAAAAATAACAAACAAAAAGCTACGGACGATGTGGAACAAAAAGGTGAACGGAACGTTGAAAATACAGACGAAAATGAGGCGCAAGTTACTGAATATAGTGAAATTGTTGGTGTCATTGAAAATGTTTCGGAACCGGAAAAGGTAGCCAAGAAGAAAGCAAAGAGACAAAACTCAGCCGTAAGTGAACCCTCTGTAAATAGTAGCTTAGAACTTATTGACACCGTCGAAGTGATCGATGGAGATGCTTCTTATAAGAATGTTCGAACAAAGAAAGATAACTCAGGAACAAAGGAACTAAGTAAAAACAAAAATAAACAGCCTACAATTCAAAAAAAGGACAGTCCAAAAGAATTTAAATCCCATTCAATTATAGAGGAAGGCAATAAGCTCAGTAAAAGACAAAAGAAAAATCTTAAAAAGAAGCTAAAGAAAATTGAGGTCACTAAAACTGCTACGCCGCATACTAAAAGGCAAAATAATGTACCTGGAAAGAAACGAAAAATAACAGAAAATGAAGAACTACCTAGTAAGAAACATAAACTCAGGAATAATGACAATGATATGAAAAATAATACGCCTTTCAACAAAGTAAAACAAAATAAATCCATTAATGAAGAGCAAAATAACAAAAACGGACTCGCACACAAAGAAGAACCAGATAACAAAGATAAAACGAAAAAGAGAGATTTGAAAAAGGACAAAGATAAATTCAAAATCAAACAAAAAAATGATTTCAAAAAGAAGTTTAAACAAATAATTAATAAAAATAAGGATAATGCTAAAACAGATAATCCAATGAATAACTTATCAGACGAAAGGTTAAAAGCCTACGGACTGAACCCCAAAAAGTACAGAGGTTTCTTGAAGTATAAGAAGTTTTAGAAGTATCTAAATCTTAATATCTAAATGTAAATATAATGTCCATGATAATTATGAAATAAAGTTGTAAATGCTAATTTATTTTTAATTCAAATTCCTGCACCCGGCCAGGATTTTTAACTATATTAATATTTGTTATAAATTTTGAACTGATTTAATTACCGATAAAATCGACACGGAGTTTAAACGGTTGCTATTTTTGCGCGTTATTATCAAACCGGTCCTATTATGTAGTTTTGACTTTTAAATCAAGCAAATAGTTCTTTACCTACGTAAAAATCTGCAATAGGTAATTATGTAAAACAAACTAACATTCAAATATTAAATAATTTATTTTATTATCTTTTTATTAGTATTATTTTAATACCTAGCTAAAAATTACTTGCAACTTGCAAACGCAAATATAATGAATTCTTACAACTAAATTATCGCTAAAATTATGTCATCATTTTACATTATTCAAGGGGGAGTGAATTGGTAAAAGACCAGTCATTTTTAATAACATTTTGAACTTTAATAACAATCAGAGCAGAAAGGAGTAAAATATCTTGCCTCTGAACCAGTTGTCTAAGTGCTTATTTTGTAAGCATAAAGTTATGGATTCTGATTCTGAACCAAAAATCAAATATTTTTTTATCACAGCTTAAAATTATTGCTCTTATGAGAACTAGTCCTAGAACATTCTGTCAAACTCCTTGACTATCTTTTACCGTTTGTAACTATACAATTTTAAACACTAAAATCACAATTATTGGAATATTATATAAAGATTTAGATTCTTCATCGGTTTCCGTTGCAATTTGATTTGTATATAATGTACTCGTATGATAAGTATAATCTAGTCCATTCATTTTAGTGTTTCACCTAGTATTCGAGCCGACCAGCTGGAAACGCGTATACGCTTTCATTTTGGCGTTATAAACGTTGTCTGAAAAGTCTCATAAAATATCGTATTCGCTTCGTACCTAAGTATTTATCAAAGTATAATGAGACTTTTATATCGCCAGAGTGAAGGCATATACGAGTTTCCAGCTGGTTGGCTCGAATTATGAGGTTGACCCAATTTTTTGGCTAAATTCACTGGACTATTCGTAGGAACTATTGGATCGCCGTCATACTATGAAAACAAGTTCCTCTCAGTATCCTTTAGGGACGTTGCAAGGCGTTATGTGTATGAAAGGAAAGGAACACATTGTATAGTTCTAAACTACATACATTGTGCAAGACCTCTGATAGGATAGAGTAATGTCTTCGTCGTCGGAGTTGAATTTTGAACTTGTTCAAAACTTGGTCTGTTCAGAGACATGTTTCGGCGGGTCCCGTCCCTTGAAGAGCCGCATGAGCGGAGACTCTACCAACAGGCAGAACGGGAGAGACAGCATGTACGTAAACAATATCATGCCGAAGTGAAATATCGTCTGTGGGGGAGAGAAATTCAAATTAATGTTTCCGTGCTTCTAAATAATTTCACGTTTTTACGACCATCAATCAACGAATGATGGTTTAGGCAAGGAATTTATATACTAACGTTAATTTATAAATTGCTTGGGTATAGTTTAGGTCATGAAAAAAAATCTAAGTCTATGACTTAGGTAGTATTTTTGGCAGCAACCGAGCTAGAACGAATAAATCGTGGGTTTTTCCCCATTTTGTTAGGTACCTATGAATAAAGTAGGTAATGCAAAATTGTCTAGCCTCAAATACTACGTGAGATGTAATTTACTAAGGGTAAATTACATTTTATAATTTCGTCAGTTTCTACTTCAAAATAACGCTATTTTAATACTTAGTAATCTTTTTAATGTGTATAGCGCGTTATTTTGTGCTTAGGTAATTAGCTTGTCACATACATACATAAACAGAACTCTGGGTAATACTTACGAAGTTGAATGTAGAAGCGTGCGTCAGCTGAGTCTTGATCCCGATATATGCGTGAATGGGGAACATGTGGAGAAGATAGACCGAGTAGGACAGCCTGCTGGGGACCAGCCACACGCTCCACTCGAAGAACGCACGGAGCACCGCTATAAACATTGTGTACATTATATTAAAAAGGAGGTTTCATTCAGGGTGCGTACACATAGAACGTCCGTTTTTACAGGATCCTGTTTACCGGATCCGTCGCTACTGGAGGTAATATTCACGCAGCATTTACAGGACCGATTCAAGTCTCGCGCGGTTTCGATTCGATAAAATCGATCGTACTATATCCTTTGTGTGTTGGTTTTTTACTGGATCCCGAAATACTACTGTATTGTGTGTGATTTTGCTCATACAACTACATTTTTTTTATTTATTTTTTTATACCACAAAGGTAGCAGTCAAGCGTGCGGTCCACCTGATTGGAAGTGGTTACCGCAGCCTATGGACACCTGCAACGTCAGGGACGTTACACGCGCGCTGCCGACCCCGTAAATACTTTAGAATGCCCTGTTTGAAAGACCTCATACTATAGTCCATTGGGAAAATCTCAGCCGGGAGATCATTCCACAACCTGAGTGTTCGCGGGAGGAAGTTCCTCTTGAACCTTCCGGTCCGCGAGCATAACGGTTCCAAGGTATGGGCATGAAATCTCTGCCGATGGCGAGCGGTGCGATGAAAGAAGGGAGCTGCGGGCACTAAGTCAAAAAGTTCGTCAGAACACCACCCATTGTACAGACGGTAGAACACACACAAAGAAGAAAAGTCCCTCCTAAGACTCAGTGGTTCAATACCGCCTGTGAGAAAGGGATCGTCAACGGTTCTCACAGCCCGTCTTTGTATCGAGTCAAGGGGCTCAAGCTGGTATCCAGGCGCTCCTGCCCAAAGATGACTGCAGTATTCCATGTGAGGTCTGACTTGCGACTTATAGAGCAGCAGTCTTTGCCCCGCACTGAAATACTGCCTAGCTCTATTGAGCACACCGAGCTTTTTGGACGCCAACTTGGCCTTATTTTCCAGGTGGCTTCGAAACTGGACGTCACTGGAGATCTCGATACCCAGGATCCCGATACTCTTGGAGATGGTTAAAGGGGTGTTTTGGCTACATACGCCATCACGGGAAAATAAACGGATCCAGTAAAACAGATGCTGTAAAACGGATGCTGTGTGAGAAGACAAAAGAAAGAGTGTAAATGAACTGGAAAAGAAAGATTCGTACTCTTAAACTGCATAGCAAGTCCCAATATAGCGAAGCCGCACACGACGCCGAAGACAGGCCGCTGCAGCGCGGCGTACGTCAACCGCACGGCTAGCGGGAGCCTCTCGCCGTCCGCATAGAATATGGAGCCCGAGTAGAACGAGGCTGCCATAAATGGGATGATCAGCCATGCGAGACCAATGTAGATCTGTAAGTAGAATTTAATAAGTAGGTGTATTCGCAAATACCTATTACTAGGGTGTAATAGTAGATTGTTACACAAGGGTAGTAAGGGAGCTATTACAGAACAAGATCCAATTTCGCGCCCTTGCGAGCGCTCGCAAAGGGCGCTAATGGATCGAGTGCACCCGAGAACATAGTTCGAGGGTGTAATAGCTACTTGCAACCGAGGTAAGCATTCTACATCATAATGGCGAGGCAAATAAAACATTTATATACTTAGGTATGACAAAATGTAATTTTTATTAGAAAAATTAATTATTTATTAAAAGATTTTGTACAACATCTTCTACTTCGAGATGACAAAAATCAGGCGTGTGGACCAGTTCTTCATCTGATGAAGTACTTGACATACTGAACTACCTTTTTAAACTTGTTTATTACAGTTTTAACTTTTAACTTTAGTTTATTACAGTCGCACAAATGAAATGAAATGAAATGCCGCAATCATCGGCCGCAATTTCCAGTTTTTTTTTCAGTAAAAGTTTTCTTATCATTTTATAAGAAAAGAGATTGTTTCACCAAGGAGTTTTGCATAGCTTGAACTGTAAAGTCTTTACAATTCAAACAAAGTGTGACGTAATGAGATTTGAAAATGGAATTCCTATAAAAATGTACTGTGTTGCGAATACCATCTTACACACCTCTTTGCTTAATTTGTAAAACCTTCTTGCCGAGCATTATGATGTAATAGTAGATTGTTACACAAGGGTAGTAAGGGAGCTATTACAGAACAAGATCCAATTTGGCGCCAGTGCGAGCTCAGCTCGCAAAGGGCCCTAAATTGGATTGAGTGCACCCGAGATATTTAGACGCCCGAGCGAAGCGAGGGCGGATATAGTTCGAGGGAGCACTCAATCCAATTTCGCGCCCTTGCGAGCGCTCGCAAAGGGCGCTAATGGATCGAGTGCACCCGAGAACATAGTTCGAGGGTGTAATAGCTACTTGCAACCGAGGTAAGCTTTCTACTTTACATCATAATGGCGAGGCAAATTAAACATTTATATACTTAGGTATGACAAAATGTAATTTTTATTAGAAAAATTAATTATTTATTAAAAGATTTTGTACAACATCGTCTGCTTCGAGATGACAGAAATCAGGCGTGCGAACCAGTTCTTCATCTGATGAAGTACTTGACATACTGAACTATCACTTTAAACTTGTTTATTACAGTTTTAACTTTTAACTTTAGTTTATTACAGTCGCACAAATGAAATGAAATGAAATGCCGCAATCATCGGCCGCAATTTCCAGTTTTTTTTTCAGTAAAAGTTTTCTTATCATTTTATAAGAAAAGAGATTGTTTCACCAAGGAGTTTTGCATAGCTTGAACTGTAAAGTCTTTACAATTCAAACAAAGTGTGACGTAATGAGATTTGAAAATGGAATTCCTATAAAAATGTACTGTGTTGCGAATACCATCTTACACACCTCTTTGCTTAATTTGTAAAACCTTCTTGCCGAGCATTATGATGTAATAGTAGATTGTTACACAAGGGTAGTAAGGGAGCTATTACAGAACAAGATCCAATTTGGCGCCAGTGCGAGCTCAGCTCGCAAAGGGCCCTAAATTGGATTGAGTGCACCCGAGATATTTAGACGCCCGAGCGAAGCGAGGGCGGATATAGTTCGAGGGAGCACTCAATCCAATTTCGCGCCCTTGCGAGCGCTCGCAAAGGGCGCTAATGGATCGAGTGCACCCGAGAACATAGTTCGAGGGTGTAATAGCTACTTGCAACCGAGGTAAGCATTTTACTTTACATCATAATGGCGAGGCAAATTAAACATTTATATACTTAGGTATGACAAAATGTAATTTTTATTAGAAAAATTAATTATTTATTAAAAGATTTTGTACAACATCGTCTGCTTCGAGATGACAGAAATCAGGCGTGCGAACCAGTTCTTCATCTGATGAAGTACTTGACATACTGAACTATCACTTTAAACTTGTTTATTACAGTTTTAACTTTAGTTTATTAAAGTCGCACAAATGAAATGCCGCAATTTCCAGTTTTTTTTTCAGTAAAAATGTTCTTATCATTTTATAAGAAAAGAGATTGTTTCACCAAGGAGTTTTGCATAGCTTGAACTGTAAAGTCTTTACAATTCAAACAAAGTGTGACGTAATGAGATTTGGAAATGGAATCCTATAAAAATGTACTGTGTTGCGATTACCATCTTACACAGCCTCTTTGCTTAATTTGTAAAACCTTCTTGCCGAGCATTATGATGTAAATAATATTAGCGAATACGTGACGGTTCAGTTCAGTTTAGTTTCGTTCACCGTTCAGAAGTGCACTTAGAGAAGTTTTATTTTCACTTCAAATACGCGATGATTTGTATTGTCTATATCCAATTGATTTTGTAAAAGCCTGAAGCTCTACCTTATTATTAGACAAGTCAATATTTTTCCTCTGCAACCAGAAGACGATATATCCTGTCGCCATGCCGATGACGTATGCAGCGATGTTGTTGTGTCCATACGCGTGCATGTAGAGGAATGTGTCGTTGTCAAAGGCTCGGTAGAATCTGAACAGAAACACACTTAATGATCAGGGATATCTATGAACTAAAGGACATAATACATAGACAGGACCTGGGATTCAGACAGTTTTGGTACCTAACTCAATTGAATGTTTAAATGAGCCGAAAATACTATGAAATAAAAGGCATGTAACTCTGCTGGCTTTTTGATAAACTCTTGGCAATCTACGTCACATGACCTCGTGGCGCAATTGGTTGCGCATCCCGTACTGAGGGAGGGTTGCGGGTTCAAGTCCCGTCGAAGTCGAACATTTTAAGGTGGATTTAATATTTTTCTTTTTCTTTGAAATTAGCACCAGTGTGAAGCTTACGCACTATAATACCAAAAAATATTAGCATTCTGCCGATGCTGTCCCGATCCAAGACCATCGTAGTCCATCGTGGACTGGAGGACGAATGGACGATAGTAAACTAATAGACTTGTCTATATGCTTATTTTGTAAGCCTAAAGAAATAAAGTTGCGTGTCCACTTACGCGGAGCGGAGTAGGATCGATCAAGCTGATACCAGCGCAGGAGCCGAGTGTATTTTGAATACTTAGGTGGATTGGGGCTAGATGCTACTGTTTGAATTGTCCAGTGTTATTATTATTTTGTCCCATATCAGTGGATAAGAACAAACGCAAAAATATTGTCCAGTGTTATTATTATTTTGTCCCATATCAGTGGATAAGAACAAACGCAAAAATAAAAATCTCTAAGAAATTCTGCGCAAAGATCTCTCACTACCTCGACATTGTTATACTTACTCAGGCTTCATGATCACCGTCCCGTCGAGGTCCCACATCCACACGTGGACGGCTGGCAACACGATCCCGAGAACAAGCAGCAACCCTAGCGCCACCTTCCTGCCTCCGTGCCGCGTCAGAAAGTATGCTAGCAGGCCTATGCAGAACACTTGGGTGTCCACTGCTATGTACCTGGTGAGGGGGAACTGTTGTTATTTCCAGCAGGAAGCTTTGTATCATCACTCTAGACAGGGACTTGTCTCATGTAGAATAGAGGAAAATGTCATACAATGTATAAATTGAAGTTGGAAGGAATGAATTTCGAATATTTTACGCATATTTGTTTTTTACGTTTTTACTTACTTTTACAAAATCCTGATTAGGTTGATGATGGCAGGTAGATCCACTGTATACACGGACACAGTGGATCTACCTGCCATCATGCTACGGGCATGCATACGCTAACACACATGTTCATAGAGAATAGTTTAGTCCATTGCTATATCGAAATTGATTTTTTTGGAACTTCGGAAACCTCTTATGAAAAAAAACAATCAAATAACATCTAAACATTGAAAAAAAAAGCTAAAAATAAAAAAACAGACTAAATAATTTAATTGTTTAAAAAAACTACAAAGTGACTTCGGTACCGTATTTATAAATGTGTTATTATCTATTTTAGTCAGTTACATTACAACTGCTGGGCCCTGCCTGGTCTTCATTTTCACAAATGTGAATTTATATGTTTTTTCTTGGATTTTTCAGTTATTACTTTTGGTTTGCAAAGATGCAAAGCAAGCAACGCCGCCCTCGGATTGTAATTTTATTTCATTTGAAGTCGTTTTAAATAACAATCAAATGATAGTTTTTTTAACGCAGTTTTCATTGCGTGTTTTTCAATTATGTATTTTAGTGTTGGTAGGCCACATCGACCAATCAGAGGGTAGTTTATCATTTTACGAGTGAAGTGATCGCCAGAGATTTCGTAAAATAGTAAAATAAGGCCGTAATTGGGTCACAGGCTTTTTCGTTTAATATCTTACGGATTAAGGAAATTATAGATTAACGTGTTTGAATGCGCTAAATTGAAAGAGCTACAGTCCTGTTGATTATTTTCCGAAAAATTATAAAGTGACTAGGAGTTTTATAATTTTACAGGTATTAATATCTGACGGTGACATAAAAACAACGAACTAACCGGAATCCTGGAGGAAACATAAACTCACCAAGTGTGCAATGCGCAGTAGTGTCCATCGGGGATATAGTTGTTGATGTAGAGGAGGTGTGCCCACCAGTAGTTCCTGCAGTCTCTGGTCACTTCGTCAGCGACCATCATGCGCCATAGCGGGCCCGAGCCGAGGTGGCGAATCCAGGTCGCGTGGAAAGCAAGGAGGATGGCGTACGCTGGGGTCAGTCTGGAGCAGATGATCAAATAAAGTTTACCTGGCAGTGGATAAAACCCGGCTGCAAAGGTTGATATTTATAGAAGAATCAAATAACTCAAATTAAATTACTTCTAATAACAACAATTCAATCTTAAGTAGTATTATGTATATCAAAGTTAGCTTGGTATGTATTATGTAAAAAAGGATGGTGGTCCCCAAGATACAGGAGTATCCTAGTTTGGGGATCAACGATGTAATAATTATAAGTCTTAAATCATTTTCAATGAACGTTATTTATTTATCAGTGTTACCATACATAATCATTTCAAATAGCTCCACTATCACCCAGGCTAAATATGATTTAAAATCATGCACCAGTTTTACCTGATCCACCTGAAGAACCAGACCTTGGGGGCAAGCGCCCAGCCGACCTGGTTTCTCTCGGCGTAAAACTCCAGATTGTAGACAAGCAGGAACCCTGAGATCACCAGGAATAGCTGGATGATCACCAGCCCGTTGAACATCATCTGGTAGTATGCGTTCTCATAGATCTAGTTAATAAATAAAGCATGGATAAATCGTAAATGGAAAATAAGTAAGAAGTCTTTGTTGTGGAACAAATAACACAGGGGCAATGGAAAATGAGAATTGGAGCGATGATTACCTATGCGCCTTGCATATTAGAACTTCAAATAGTTACATGATAACTTTTGTCAAACAAGAAGAACCTTAGACTTCATGTTAATAATATATTAATGTAAATTGAATAGAAAAGAGCTACAACGAACGGTTCGTTGTAGCTCTTTTCTATCCAATTTACAAATTTTTTGAAATTACCTCTTCAAAATCTTGAATGTTATCAATATAACCCATGCTGTTTACCCACATCACGTGAGAAGTGAACATCAGGCATATTGTCAGGACTCTGAAAACATACATAATAAGGCTAGCTACTAGCATAGACTAACATTAGTCTATGCTACTCGCAAGGTTACGCCCGAATACTTAATGTATCGGACACGTACAGGCTGGAATGCGGCGTAAGACAGGGGGGGATTTCTTTACCGAAGCTTTTCTGCCTGTACGTGAACGAGCTCAGCGGCATGCATGCGGGGTGCTCCATCGATGGTCAGAGGATCAATAATATCAGCTACGCGGATGATATGGTGCTGCTGTGCCCGTCGGTGTGTGCGCTGAGGAGGCTGCTGCTTGTATGCGAGGATTACGCCGATCGCCATGGGCTCAAATACAATAATAAGAAGAGCGAGGTTATGGTCTTCGCTGCAGGCAGCCGCCCCCCCAGTGGCGTCCCCCCCATCTGTCTAGGTGGTCGCGAACTGGTGAGAGTAACAAATTTTAAATATTTAGGACATTGGGTCACTGCTGACTTAAAAGATAACGTTGATATAGAGAGGGAACGTAGGGCACTGGCGGTACGAGGAAACATGTTGATCCGCAGGTTCGCTCATTGTTCAGTAGATGTCAAGGTATCTTTATTTAAATCCTACTGTCAATCTTTTTACACCGGCGGCCTGTGGGTCAGTTATACCAAGGCGTCCATCGGTGCCCTACGAGTCCTATATAATAATTTGTTTAGGGCAATGGTGGGGCTGCCCAGATACTGTAGTGCGTCAGGCATGTTTGCTGACGCACACATTAAGGACTTCCACGCTGTTATTCGCCACAAAATAACATCCGTCAGACACAGGATGCTGGGCAGCACCAATAGATTGCTAAGGGTTCTGGCAGACAGACATTGCAGTAGCCTGCAAAGGCACTGGATGTCAAGTCTAATGAACCCTTATGCTGAACAAATTTATTATATAAATTAATTATATATTTTTTCCTTGTATGTGTGTGTGTATTATAAACTATATAACATTAATTTGATACTTATGGATGTGATTGTCGAATAACGTCGAATAACGTCGCAAATATTTCGCCAGTTTTCAATGAAATTCTGTCAAAAATTCGTTACTTGAGAAGTGCTTAAAATCAGAGTTGCGTTTGAATATATGAATTTAAGCCAGCTCAGGAAATTATAGAGTACACGTTTCCCTACATGTCATGGCCAACAAACAAAGCTGATGGAGCTAAGAATATGCTCAAGGTGTTGGTAAGGAGACACTAAATATAGAGATTTCTTAAACTTTTGTGTCGGATATGACAATATCAGTAGAATAGAATTATGAAATTTACTTCGACGCAATAAACTCAACAAATACGAAAAAAGAGAAGGATCCCAAAGGTGTAATAAATTATGTAGAATATGTAGTTTACCTCACACCGTGTAATCCAGACAACCTCTTTACTCTTATTTCCTCGGTCTCTTTAGAGGTCAATCTCCTCCAGTTCTGAATCAACGAGAAGCTCATCAAGAATTTGTTTCCTAAAAGTAGACAATGATTTATTAAGTACGTTTCCGTTGATCTATTCATGGGTGTGGTTAAAAAAATATGCCATTATTGGTTAAGCCCAAAATATGCTTCCTATTGTTTTGTTGTTTGTTTTTAAAAACCAGTTAGTTCAACTGGATTATTATGTTAAACAAATAATAAATAAGTATTTAATGTTATTGAATTCTTTCATAGTATTTTGTTGATTGAATTATTTAAATTAACTGGACATTGACGATGTTACAATATAAATTACGTCACAGCGACCAGCTGGTCCACTAATTTAAAAGATAAAATGCTAATCGATTCATCGATACCGCTAATAAGAGAATATTTTCGTCTGCGATAAATCATCATCATATCGGGAACTCAAAACTGCATTTGCAAATTAGAGCGTTTCTGCTAGCAGGTTCTAAGAAATGTTTTCTTCTAGCTGCGACATCTATTTAAACGTGTGTAAACTAACCGCTATTCGTGGCATCGTATGGGGGAGTCCTATTTCCAGCCACTGCTGGACATAGCCCTCCCCCATACGACGCAGCCAATAAACGTCCACTGACTTGAAGGTATGGGCTGATATGATAATGATGATGCTGAAATTTACTAACATGATGAAACTGTACACAATTATTCAAATCATAGTAGGAAGAACATAAATCCTTATTAATTCCACAAAAATACCTGGTCCTGTACGGTATAACACATGGTATGTGGTCGGGTTTGGGTGAAAAAATTCTGCTCTAAGTACAACCAGAAAATGGAACGGGCTTCTGGCGGCGGCGTCTGTTTTCCAGATAGAGTACCTATAGTCTTGGAGTCTTCAAATCCAGAGTGAATAAGTCCCTTCTGGGAAAGCGAGATCTTACTCCATATCTTCACTTACCTACCGCTAACAGCTTGAACACTAACAATAACAAAAAATGATATTAAGCTAACCTTTAGTGTCCCGAACCATCCTACTAGTAACGGCATCGTACAGCGTTCCCACCACATTCACCAGCACAATCGACACAAAGACGCCCAGAGCGACCCAATCCACGATATCTATCTCAAAATGCTGCCCCTTCCTCTCGCAATAGCTGAGCTCCGAAAGCTTTGCTTGGATGCCGTAGGTGCTATGGATGGAGTCGTTTAGGCATCCCTCAAGGATCGTCGTAAGGCCGTCTGTTGTATGAATGCTGTTGTTTTTGATATGGCTTTGGCAAGTGCTTGTAACGCAGACTCCTCGCTGCAGGTACGTGTGGTTGTAGTGCTTTATTGTGGCCGCTGAATATTCCTGTAGGAAGATAAACATTATGTATCTAATACAACTCTATTCGTAGATCCACGTTAAAACCATAGTATGGTAGCTAGTTTTATTTATGTTTATAGATGACAAGATTGATGTGTGGCCTAAATACAAGCCGAATTATATTTAAAATTAATATACTTTCACGAACTAGGACGTGGACTAGAAAATTACTATGGTTATCGAAAGTTTGAAACGCTATATTAGACTGCCGCCAATATATCTTACCGGAATGTAGATGTTACATCTAAATTGCTGTGGTACAAAGGATCGGTCCTACCTTATCCGAAGGCTGTAGGCTAGGATACCTTATCCGAAGGCTGTAGGCTAGGATACCTTATCAGAAGGCTGTAGGCTAGGATACCTTATCCGAAGGCTGTAGGCTAGGATACCTTATCAGAAGATATGCATGAAAGATGAACTGGATTATCATAAATGTTTAATATTCATTTATTAAGTAAGTAAGTAAATAATTTTTTTGTCACATAAAACACACGCATACCTATACATACATACTTACATGCGAACAGGGTTCTTAGGTATACATATGTAGACAGATACATAGGTTGTGGTCGTGCAATAGCTGACTCATTTAATGTGTTCATTAAATAAGAAATGAATTATAATTTATATTACGATGAGCTAATTTGAGTTTGAACGCATTAAATAAGCTTACACTTTTAATTTGGGAGGGTAAATTATTGTAAAGCTCCTTCACATATTTATTATAGTTTTTTTCCCATAGTTAGTCCGAGTTTTTGGTAGAACGTTAAAGCTGGCACGACCTGAACTACGTTTTCTTATTTCTTCTACTTTCATCATCATCATCATCAGCCCATACACGTCCACTGCTGGACATAGGCCTCCCCCGTACGACGCCACAAATAGCGGTCCTGAGCCGCCTCCATCCATCGACTCCCTGCGACCGCTACGATGTCGTCGGTCCATCGAGTGGATGGTCTCCCATGTAGGGGGGGGTTTGCCATAATCACCACGCTTGGCAGGCGGATTGGTGATCGCAGTGTTGGTGTTTAAAAAATACTCAGAAGGAAGCTGCTGCCCTTCCTCTGGTAGGTTCCCTCAGTCGGCTCTTACGACATCCACGGGTTGAGTTGGAGGGGTCGATATTCGTACGCCGCGGCCCCACGGCCCATTCTTCTACTTTAGTATAAGTTAAATTTGTGTGATTTTTTTATTTAATATTTTACGGATTAGGATGTATGTTGTATATTTGTATAACTGTTGAATGAACTAAAATAAATATATTTTAGTTTCTTTGTAAACTGGATTATCATTTATCATGGTAACTACACAGCATATTGTATGCGTGAGATTTTATGTATAGGTCCTGTCCTAAGCAATAAAAATTAATGGCTTGTCTTTTCATTAGTATTTTATAGGCCAGGCGTGCCTTCGTATTTTTTCATTCTTGATGTCCTTACACGTGGGAGTCAGGTAATCAATTTAAGAGTCGACCAGGTTAAGAAGACACTTAGAAAAACCATCATTTGTTACAAAATGTAGGTAAATCACATTCCTAAAAGTTTTATGACAATCTGAAATGATTTACAGCTGTTTTACATATAGTATGTTCACCTTCACATATTAATCTTGTCATTCAATTTTCAGATACCTACCTAATAGTACGTGAGCTCACGACCAAATCCATGTATCATAGCAATACGGACGAAACTGTATAAAATCGTCAGATTATATGATTTTGAACCTGACTAAGGGTGTAGTACCTAACAGTCAAAAGTGTAGCAACATGCAGTTTCTATAAGAGGCTAATTCTGCTATTTCAAAAAAGGCGGTCGATAATATAGCTTTAAGTCTGATATTGAAAATCTAGATAGATTTTATAATTTTATGACGAAAAAGTATATTTTCAGACATTTTGCCCGTAGCTTATAACAAGAGCGCATTTTTGAAAACGTCCAAAAAATTTGCCGACCTGTATCATAGCAACCCGGATATTTTTTTTGAATCTTGTTTATGGCTGCTGGTATTACCAAAAAACTGTTTTCACAAATTTTTGATGTCGCATATAACTCCCAAAAACTAACTAACTTAAGTCTCAATTTTTATTTTTTAAAGTGATCTACCGGTTTGGCACTACTCAACTGACTTCATAAAAATATATTTTTGGCCTACAGTCTAAAAATCATATTGCTATGACATACATTATACATACATATATTACAGTTCGGTAAAATTTATTGACATTTTTGAAAATTCGGAAAGCTCAAACGCTACGCGGAAAATGTCTGATATTTTCGAGTTTAAAATAATCGAATCTATCAATTTGATGTGGTTTTGGCTGTACCTATTGCTATGAAACAAAAATTTTGGTCGTGGGCTCTCGTACTATAAGTAGTTGTAATGAATGATTCTTTAAGATTCGGGTCCTCAGAGGCATTGAACTTAACCGTAAAGCTGGTCGAGGATTGAGGTTCAGGTTTCTCATAGCGATAAAAATGGTTGATCTGGTGCTAAGACTGGCCGGGGCGGCGGGCGGCGGCGGCGCGGCGCGGCGCGACGGCCCTACCAGCAACAAAATCGTACCAAATGAAGCTTTCACTTCAACTGTGTCAAAACTAGTAGGTACCTATTTTTATTTTACTTTGATGTTAGATGATGCATTATTAATTTTCATTTATTTATATCGAAAATTTTATAGCATACAGTCTTCAAAGAACACCTGGAAGAACAGGAGATCTAATACAACGCAGTATGTGTCGGCCGTCCTGCTCACAACGTAAAAATCGACCCCACCTCCAACTGAACCTATGGATGCCTTAAGAGATTAAGGGAAACCACCAGAAGAGGGGACAGCTTCCTTCTGTGTGTTTTTAACACTTGTGTGTATGAGGATGATGAATCTGCCTGGCAGACGTGGTGGGTGATGACTTGATGATGGCATAAGGCCCCGGGATGATGATATCACTATACTATTCATGTTATGCAAAGAATTTTCGCGGTTTTAAAGTAAACACATGACAATGAGCTCGGTAACCGGATTACATACCTAGGTATGTTTGCATGCTCTGACTGAACTCATTGTAATACCATAATGGTACCTAGTAGGTGCTTAATTTGTGGGAATATTCAGTACCGTTTAGATATTAGCATTATGTAATAATTATTTTTATATAATTACCTACCTACGTACTGGAACTTAAATACCGACTGCTGAAGTTAAATGCGAAACGGCTTCTGTTTCAAGGAATATAGAAGATTTATTGAATGCGTATAACTTTGTCTAGGGACCTTGCTTTTAAAATATAGATATGCCATGCCTGTGTAGTGTTTTCAACCGATTTAAGGCGGGGTTACACGGATTTAGGGATTTTTAACTGTCCGTACCTCAATAACTAGAAGGCCTATAGTTTTGAAATTCAAACATATTATAGTTGAGGATATTTTCTAATGCATCACTAGACAAAAACACGATTGGTGACATTTCACCCGATCAAAAAAAATGTCAAAGTTACCTCTAAATGAAACTTTAAATGATCACTGTGAATAGAAAAATGAATAAAATGACACAAATAGTATACCATAACATTGTAAACGTTATTACGCAGTACATCACTAGAAAATATTTTTATATGTCATACAAATATTTTTCAAAGCACCTAAATAACTACAAAATCGTGCTCGGCTGTCTGCGCACCGTCTTGCTTCTTGCTTGCATCTTGCAAGTGCTGGGCTCACCTCGCCTTAAGAGTTAAAATGATTCAATAGATCAAATTATTCTGATTAAATTAAATTTAAATGATATTTATTTCGGACATTGCACATGATTCTAAAATATACATACACCGCAGTTCATAAACAGACAAAAATCTAAGTATTTAATTTTTTTTACAGTTATTTAATAACCTAAAAAAGGTAGTACATAGTTATAAGTTTATATTATGTATTGTTTTACACTTATTTAGCTTTTTACTGTTGGGCAAAGGGCTTCTCGATTTTCTTCTATTTCATTATTATTGTATTTTTGACAATATTATAGTGCACAAGTGTGTGCGTAGGCAGGTGCACTCTCTATATATTCCCACTATCTTGCCTGATTTTTTGTTGCTAGAAAAATTAATGAAGATTTACGGAGTAGTACTAGCTGCAGCCCGCGCCTTCGCCCGCGTTTTAGCGGGATCAAAAATAGCCTATGTTATTCCAGGTCCCAAACTATACCCATACCTCAGTCCAATCTGTTCAGTAGTTTTTGCGTGAAAGAGGAACAAACATCCATACTCACAAACTTTGATATTTATAATATTAGTAGTATTTATTATATCGACTATGAACTACCAATATCTCCTTTCGCAAAAATCGCAACTTTACAGGAGGCCAAAAAAACTTGTAGAATATTATTCTAGAACTCACATGTATGAAATGCATGAGTTCGTTCCCGGGCTCTGCGAAGAGATCCAACTTCAGCACGCAGTACGTTCCGTTGGAGGGGATCAGACAGCGTCCGTAGTCGTCCAGCGCGTACAGAGCCGGCATTCGGGCGAATTCAGACTCTGGAATTATTTCACTTCTTATACATTTTTAGAGATAGATTAGGTTAGCCTGCCATAAATTGGATTTTACAAAGATTTTTTGTATTTATCTACCAATTTGTTATCAATGACAGTAGCCTACGGAACGTACGTCTTTCTTTTCATCTTTTCGGCATATAGGATTCACTAAGTACCAACAATTCGTTTTGTTCATCACTACAAATTATAAGACAAAGTCCTCCGCCGCGTCTGTCTGTCTATCTGTTCGCGATAAACTCAAAAACTACTGAATGGATTTTCATGCGGTTTTCACCAATCGATAGAATGATTCCTGAGGAAGGTTTAAGTACCTATATAAATTGTCAAGGTTTTGTGTAAACTGGTTGAAATATATCGATAATTGTTGGAACAGCTGAAAAAGTGCAGCCGCCTGGGAGCTTTCATTTAAAACGATGCTTAATCCCTATGAGATATATGCTCTACTACCCGTGCGAAGCCGAGGCAGGTAACTAGTGAATAAATAAATAATAATATTTACGTGTAAAAAAAAGAAATTTATTTTAGAAGATTAAAGAACCTTATCAGTTTATACTTATTTCGTAGTTCCACATTTGTATAATATCTTCGATAGGTCCTACCTACTTTTTATTTTTATAGGACATTCAACATTAGATCATAGGGATACCTATACCCCCATTCAAACACCTGGATATTTTTTATATACATAGGGATTACAAAAGCCAAGGAATATTGGTGATCGAAGCAAAGCACAGAAGCTCGAAACAATTTTGGTTTTAGAAACACACACGCGCGCACACACACCCTGGTAGCTCCTGTTGCCCGGACTCTTAAGAGACCGGTGTTCTCAGGAGTGCCAAACACACACGTACACACCCACCCCACACCTACACACACACACACACACACACACACACACACACACACACACACGTACACTCTGGTAACTCCTGTTGCCCGGACTCTTACGAGACCGGTGTCCTCAGGAGGACACAGACACACAAACACATATCAGACACACACCACACACTGCGCAGAACATAAGGATTATAGATTAATTCTATATTACTTATTTTTTAGTTTCTCATTTATTTTTAATTGAACGCTTTGAGTTTTTAACTTAGACCACACCACATTGAGCACTCAAACAATACAACTTAAGCATTTCATTCAATAGTACATTTATCTATCTACCCTCGACTTTCAATTTATTATTCATTACTTTTATATTTTCGTACTGACTAAAATGTTTTTGTAAAATTCTGGTTAATGTAAGTAAGGAAGAGCGAAACCTCCTAGTACAAGTATTTTATACTTAAAAGGAGCCTTCAAAATATTATATAAGGTAACCATGTACTGTGTGAACGAAATAAAACATTTCTATTTCTATTTCTAAAAGAAAGCTTTTATTCACCATTTAATTGATCTCTCGTTCCTCTTCGAATTCATAATCTCACATTTTTGTGAGATTATGCGTTGTTGAAGTTTGTTTTAGTTGTTGTTTTCTATTAAAGTTATCAGTTTTTGCTAAGTTTCCAATCATAAAAGTCTTTGTTGACATAAAATATCTCGGATTCTAAATCAGAGTATAGACCTACAAGTGATTATGGGTCGTATAATGTTTCACCTCCTCGTCTCGTAGGTAGGTAGATATGCCACATAATGATACATTATTTTATTACCTAATGTAATGCTACTTATTATGTACCTACATACGTGCTTAATTAATTATGTAGGAATATGATAATTATGTTCTATGATAGGTAGTTAGCATTTATCAATATTATAGATTTTTTACTTGGATTATGTATTTTTGATTTGATTAGGGTATCAATTAATTGGTCAGCAAATTAAAGGTTTTGATTACTTGAAAAATGGATTTTGCCGGCAGAAAAATTTAATTGAATTGCATCTAGTGGTCGGCCAAAATGGCCAAATTGGTCAGCAAATAATGTGATATTGACTATTTCTGCAGCGATATATTAGTAAAGCAGCAGCAAATCGTGGTTCGGATTTTACAGAATTTGACATGCTATAAAATTATTTTGATTTGCAATTTTTTTATTTAATAAATCTACCTAGGGGGTATAATAATCTTGTGCATTTACCTGTAAATGGTTTAACAATAAGGTCAAATCCTCCATAACGGCAGCGGCGGCGCAGCCGTCAAAAACTTTTGTACCTATGTTTAACCGTTACATTAAAATTTTTACATAAGTACCTATGTATGTTAATGTCGTCGTCGATTAATTTACGAAATTGTATTTTTTTTTTGTAAATTTCCTAGGTAAGTTTTTTCACCATCATCGTCGCTTTAGCCGATCGACGACGTCCACTGCTGGACATAGGCCTCCCATAAGGAGAGATCCTTGATTGTGGAGACACAATGACCGATTTTATGCTGCCCGCAGCCAGCGATTATTTAGCAAGTTTATTTAGCAAAGATCTATTTACTGTACAAAATATTCACAAACGAGTATGCAAATATGCCATTTTGTCGTTAGAAGATCCTGATATTGGTCCTTTTAATTTTATTTTAATTTCTAATTTATATTTTTATTAAGTTTCGTCTTGTAACTTGTTATTTTCTCAATATTCCTTTTATATGAAATGTCTTGATAGTTTCGACCCGCCGCGCCCTACAGGTTGCTGAAAAAAGTTTCAGGCTTTTCTAATTAGTTTTGGCGTAAAGGAAGGAGTATAACAAACAACCGAACTTTTAGCACAGGATGTAAAATAAACTTTGTAGGTACCTACAAATCACCGCAGCTAGTATCATGTCCGTGGTACAAATCTCGATTGGGTCATATCATACCAATGCACGGTCTTTTGTAGTACCTAAACAAAAACAAATACGAGTCTGTGTTTTATTACTAACTCTTCCAAATTGTTTCCTGGCATGACGTTCTTTCTATTAAGTATAACTCTATGGGTAACCGTGGTGTAGGGCACCTATAGTATAAAATCTGTGCTCTGTGCAGTCAGTTACACTGCTTGCAGAATAGTTTTATTCGGCGAGTATCTACTAGGTTTGGAACAGGAACGTATTTTAATTTGTGAAACACTAATATTTTTTAAAAATAATTTCACATTTCAAAATGTATCTTATAGAAAAACACGGCAAAATACATTTTTCCGAGTGAGTCGGTGAATCTGAAAAGCCCTTTCATGCGTTTCCGTTTCAACGCCAATTACAAAAAAAGTAACACATCCCTATTAAAATCATTAAAATGTACAAATAATGTAACTCACCATTGACATGATAAATAACACCATTACTCGGACTAAAAAACAAAAATAAAACAAAAATAAAATTTCCTCCCAGTTCGTGCGACATTTCTTTGGCTGGTCAGAGATTGTTCTGGCCCACACATCAGCACCAGCTTCGTGTTTAGGTATCTGTGACGACTGGCCACAACCTGCCTTAGATCCACATGTATTATAAATGTGAATCGGTATGACTGTTGGCCGGAATATTTGTAGAGAACCGGCTCGGTTCCTTGAGGTTCATATACGGGTGGTAAGGTAGGGTACTTGTGCTTCAGGTGGTTGACATGGGAGCTTACGATTGCAAGATTATGTAATACTTCTTTCCCGTAGCATGAGGGCTACGTGAAAGAAGTCCTTAGGGTTGTAGGTGGTAGGGCTATATTTTTATGAGTTGATAGAATGAATGAAAGAAATTATTGCAAAAAAATGGTATGTTGTTTTAACACGTTATAGGAAGTTGTGGGAGCGCGTTGATGTCTTTTGTATGGAATAAGTTTAACCTTTCAAAATGTTACTGAAAATTCTAGGGTTTGTGTCCACGGATCCCGGGAATGTGTTTTACCTAGGTTCTTGTTTGATTTATAAAATACTAGCTGCACCCCGTGGCTTCGCCCGCGTATCGAGTGAATCGAGCGAATCGAACCAAGGAATAATCAGTTTTCATACAAATTTTACCACCATTTTTAACCCCCTCAGAGGTTAATTTTCCAAAATAAATTTAGCCTGTGTTATTCTAGAACTAAAACTACTTCTCTACATACCCATCTAAATAAGTAGGTAACAAACATTCATACATGCATTATTTATTATATTATTAGTATGAACTTATTAGGTACATATTTTATTGTCATACTTACCTACCTATAGGTACATACATCCAAACTTAATTAACATTAGGTAGGTTAGGTAAATAATTAAGTAAATAATAATTTAATTTTAGCTATTAATTCAGCAAAACAAATCGCTGTCACAGACTATAGCTAGTTCAAGTTTAAAGGTTGACAAAGCACAACGTTGATTTTAATTATGTAGGTAGGTATTTGTACTCGACTACACAAATATGTAGTGTACAAACGGCTTAAGATTATAGTTATAGGTATGCTGTTCCGAGACACGATGGTCACGTGGGTGTCGCCAGGCTACGTCATCGACGCCATCGGCTAATGAGAAGACGACTCTGTTTCCTGGTGATACCACTAGCGTACAATCGTAACTCCCCGAGCTCCTGTATGAATCTGATAAAACTATGTGGTTTTGTATGTACCCGTTATTTATCACATTGACTCGTGTAACATTTGTTTCCCAACTTCTACATTTTGTTGAAATGAAGTGGCAACTAGACAGTGACGTCACCTGGCGACACTCCCGGAAGTGCATACCATTGTTTTCTTATGCCATGGTTATAGTTTTCTGACAAAAACGAATCTCGATCCATGTTTAGTAGTAGAAAGTGGGCGATGAACTAATAAAAACTACAATATTTTAAAACGGGGGCAAATATCCACAATTTGTATGGATGGCTAGACATAAAAGACGTAATCATAAAGGAAAAGGGGGCAAGTGGCGACCAGACCTACATATCCTCTCTTGAAAAAATGCATCATTATTTATTTTCTTCATCATCATCACAGCAGAAGTACCTACGTCCACTGCTGGACATGGCCTCCGCTAAACATCGTCACAACCAGACCGCCAGAAGGTGGACCTATGACCTAGTAAACCGCTGCGTCGTCGTCGCCTATCATGAAGCTACGAATATAAACAAAGATGAAGTCCATGGTACTCCCTTGAGGGACCCCCATAATAATTTACTTAGGTACCTGTGTGAACTGGCGGATCTTTTCGATAAAAATATTTCAAGATTCTCGGTGAATGGCCTGTACCTAAACATCGATAAAAATTGGAAAGCACAAGGTCACTTTGCGATCGGGATTTTTTGGGTATAAATTGGTAATAATGTAGATCAGCTGTAAATGTACCTTACCTACATAATAACTAGATTAGACTCGATTAAATGTCACAAAATCTACATTAACTAGAATATTAATTGAATCAGTATTTGTACATAAATTACATAATGTTAGGTATAATATTTTGATTCAACTTACAATAATTTGGCGTGTTTAAAAAACGATTAACCGACTTCAAATTCCTGAATAATGAAAATGGGTTTTGAAATCGTTTTACACCCGGATCACTTCGATACCGCGATCAAATTGAAATAAATAATACTGGACAATTCACACAGCATTATCTAGCCCTAAGCAGGGAGATAACTGATATACATAATAGAATATATAACATATTTTTTTTTTATTATATTACATAGAAAACGACCAGCACACCCTGAACAAATATTTGTAGATCATACAAACATTTGTCCCGAGGCGGGAATGGAACCCGCAACCTCCTGCGTCGCAGACAAACCTTCGCCTACCGCGCCACAGATGTCAAAGGACTAAAATGGCGACATTTAGTTAAAATTCGAGTCTAATTTAGTGCAAAGAATTTGTGGCAAGTTGTGGCCTCCGGCCCTACAGTAAGTAAGTACCTATTAAATCCATGGTTTGATGTGATGGGTGAAGGATGGCTGACATATGGATGAAACGACGAAGGAAACGTTGAAACACGAAATACGAAGTTTCGGTTGACGGATAGTACGAAACTAACACGGACCAACCTTACTGCGGCAAGCTGAACGTGTGAACGTGCGTTATTTCGGACGCGTCACTAGATGACACATTTTGTTTCGGATCTCTAAGAAATAAATGTCTGTGTTCAATCATTTTCATAGAAACCCAAACAATATTAGCCCATGTTCGGGGTCACTGTACCTAACTTCCTAGGCAACATGCCCACTCTGATTACGTCACTAAAAATATAATTAGATGTGGCTATTAGGTAAAAAAAAATGGAAGGGCTCTAAATTGCGCTAACGAAAACTCGGGATTCTGAACCGGGTTTTTGGTCATTTCATTTGATCAAACTTTTTGCCATCAGGGTTGATTTAGGGGGATGTTAATATTTGTTTTACATAAGTACCATAGATTACTTCTAATAAACCAGGTAAGTACCTACTGAAAAATAACTTTACAGAATCATTTTACTTCCTTTCCTACTAATGAAAGAGAATACAATAACTGCCTACGTAAGACTACGTTAACTAATTACTGTATAAAAATGAAATTAATAAATAAATACTATTAATATAAAGGCGAAAGTTAAACAAACTTAACACATAACTAAATATATAACACATTGTTAAGAAACTAATATACCTACCTACTTAAAATAAAATATCAGCGAGTAGAGTGAGCAGCAGTCTTTTTTGAAATTTGAGAGACAAGACAAGGAAACTTATGATAATGGTTAAAAACGTTTATTTGGCGATTAATAACAAAATAGTAGGACAACTGACGACTAAATCAACGGCGACCGAAGCGAACCCAAATTATTTTTTTGTGTTCAAGAATTACCTAAGCAATCGAGCACAATGCACTCAAATATCTAAAATTAACAATTCAGACAAGCTTCGGAGATTATTTAATTCTGAGTATAAAGAAAAATCTACCGGAGTTCCTCAAGGAAGCATAATGGGACCGCTTTTGTTCCTACTATATATTAATGACCTTCCTGACATAACAATACACGAATCAATATTATTTGCGGATGACCCTACCATACTAATTAGATGCAAAAACAATGACATTACCCAATTTGAATTAGAAATTAATGATACAATCCGTAAAGTAATCTGTTGGCTGAATGATATTAACTTAAGAGTAAACATTGACAAAACAAAGGCGATGCTATTTCGAACACTACGAGCAAAACCAAT
Organism: Eupithecia insigniata; assembly: GCA_947859395.1. Taxonomy (NCBI): domain Eukaryota; kingdom Metazoa; phylum Arthropoda; class Insecta; order Lepidoptera; family Geometridae; genus Eupithecia; species Eupithecia insigniata. Next base: position 770,210 of record OX402009.1, on the reverse strand, counting down.
AATACTAGACTTAAAATACAATGACAAGAAAATTGAAATAGTAAACAGCATTAAGTTTCTAGGAGTTAATCTAGACAGTAATTTAGGCTGGACCGATCATGTGAACGAAGTGACAAAAAAACTTAATAAATTTGTATATGCTCTACGACGTATAAGAGATATTTCTTTAGATGCAGCCCTTAAGGCTTATCATGGTTATGTTGGAGCAACACTCCAATACGGTATATTGCTTTGGGGTAATTCAACCGAAAGTAATAGGGCTTTCATTGTTCAAAAAAGTGTATAAGATCAATTTTTAGGGCATATAGACTGGATTCTTGTGTACCGCTGTTTAAAAAGCTAGGAATATTGCCACTCCCTTGCCTCTACATCAAACAGGCTATTTTATTTCTAAAGTCTAAGCCCACTTATTTTAAAACGAACAAAGATATTAAACTTTCTCGTAAAAATCTATAAGGTTGTGAAAGACAGTTAAGACACAAGTCCTTTAATAAGCTTTTTTTACCCCGGGTTTAATCTGGCACTCACTAGAAGGAATGCATTCTGTATGAGTATTAACCTATATATAACGCTCTACCTGATGGATTCAAGGAGCTACCCTTCAATAGCCTGAATGAAACTAAAGCTGCATAAATGGTTACTTGACTGCTGCTTTTACTCTGTCAGTGAATATTTTGATTACTGTAAAAAAAGGCTGACCCGAATTATGAACCTCCTGGGAAATGACATGTAATTAACCTATTAATAATAAAAATTGTCTATCTCGTTTTTTCTTTCTTTGTTCAATTTGTATGCACATATGTTTCTTGCAAATAAATATATGACTATGACTATGTGATTTTGCTATACGTCTGAGTTTTCGTTGCTCGAGTAAATGTAATGTACGTAAAGTTGATGCAGGTTCGATTCCCACCGCAGAATGATTTTTTTCATCGTCCGTGTATGTTCCGTTCTTTCATTTCCTAAGGGGGAGGTGGATCTTCGCCGATAACCTGCTCCGAAAACGTACCTACCTTTACCTAAGAAATGTGGCTCTATAGCCTAAGGAATTTATATACTAACGTAACTAGTATAAAAATTCCTTGGTATAGCCCAAGGAATATATATACCTACTAACTAGTTCTAACTACTAGTTCTAAACTAATTCCTTGGCATAAGCCCAAGGAATTTATATACCTACTAACTTGGTATAGCCATAAATGCCTTTGCCTTTCAGCACAGATGATAAATAAAAATTTGGCAGCATAGCTGAAAATTCGTCTAGATTTGTTATTTACCTTTTAAAAGAAACATCATTACCGGGGATATCAATTATACTTTCTTTTAGTAATTGCCCCAATATAACTAATGTAACTTTGATTAGAATCAAACAAAATTGCGTTATATACACTACGTGCGAAGGGCAGCCTATTTCAATTGTTGATCAGGTCACACAACAAAAATCCAAATCAAATAAACCATTGTCTGAGTCTACTATCTATAGACTTGTAGAGAGTAAACTCAGTGATGGTGACATAAAAGGTGCCTCTCGCATACTTTTTTCAAACGACACGATGGCGCCAAATAATGATGATACTCTCATATCTCTTGAGAGTAAGCATCCAGCCGTAAGGGCCAATATCCAACTCCCCGATCCACCGCAAGAGAGTGATGTCGCTGTGGACACGATCAGCCAGGACGTGCTTAAAGCTGTCATGTCTTTCCAGAGTGGCTCTGCCGGCGGCCTATATGCTGTGACTCTACAGCATCTAAAAGATCTTCTATCTGGCGGGTCTGGCCATGCAGGTGAAGTCCTTCTCGAAAACTTGACATCTTTAATCAACCTGATGTTGTCAGGTCGAGTCAACAACGAGATCACAGAACTCTTGTACGGTGCGAATCTTTGCGCACTAAAAAAGAAGGATGGTGGAATAAGACCTATAGCCGTGGGCACCACCTACCGCCGCCTCGCGGCTAAAGTCTGCTGTCGGAAAGAAGCCGACTACCTAGGCGATTATTTTCGATCAATTCTTTAGGCTTTGGTTCGCGAGGCGGATGTGAGGCCGCAGTACATTCCCTTCGTACATTTTTGCATAAAAATGATGGGGAGGTAATTCTGAAGGTAGACGTCAAAAACGCCTTCAATTCAGCAGACAGGGGCGCCTTGCTAAAAGAAATTAAAGACAAAATTCCAGAAATGTATCCTTTTCTCTGGCAATGCTACGGTTCACCGTCCAAATTAATTTACAGAAACAATGTCATTTCGTCCGCGGTTGGTTGTCAGCAGGGCGACCCTCTTGGTCCGGCCATTTTTAGCCTTGCTATCCAACCAGTAATTCAACGTCTTAAATCCAAACTTAATGTTTGGTATTTAGATGACGGAACGATAGGGGGAGACGTGGACACAGTTTTTAATGATCTAAAAATCATCACAGATGAATTTCGGCAAATAGGTTTATAACTAAATTTTTCAAACTACGAGCTTTTTATTTCGGACTCTCGTGTAGACGATATAAAATCAATATCATAATAAAATTCAACAGTTTGGCTCCCAACATTACAGTTGTAGATAAATGTTCACTTCGCCTTCCTGGTTCACAAATTCTTGATGAGTCTTTTCAGTCATTTGTAGATGAGAAAATTCAAAATTTCAACAAAACCTCGGACAGACTTCTCAAAATTAATAGCCGTATGGCTTTTACAATTATCCGATTTTGCTTGTTTGTACCTAAATTTACGTATTCTTTGAGATGTTCTCAACTGTGGAAACACAGCGAGCTCTTGGAAGGCTTAGACAACATAATAAAGAATACTTTATCATCGGTTTTGATTATCTGTTTGGATGACAAGGCATGGTCGCAGCCCTCCCTGCCTGTCAAATTGGGAGGCCTAGGTATCCGCAAAATTTCAAGTGTAGCCCTACCAGCGTTCTTGTCTTCCGTCTATATCACTTAGTTCTTTAGTGGAAAAAATTTTAAAGCCGTCTTTAGTCTCACCTGGAAATTCATTCAAAATTTCGTTTTTAGACGAGGCTCGAATGGCTTGGCATAGTGCTTGCCCTGATGCTGCTCCTCCGAAATCTCTTTTGTCCCAACGGCAATGGGACGGGCCTCTGTGTGAGTTGACACGGAATTGTTTGTTACAAACGTGCTCCAGCTCTGCAGATCGCGCCCGTCTCCTGGCCGTTTCTAAATGGGAGTCAGGACATTGGTTGTAAGCACTTCCTTCATATAATACTGGCACTCTATTGGATCCCGTAACTTTCCGTATAGCAACATGTCTTCAGTTGGGTGCAAGGTGTTGCGCGCCTCATCAATGCCAGTGCGGTACTGTTGTCAAACAGCTTGGTCATCACGGATTATCGTGTACTAGGGCTGCCGGTCGGATATCTCGTCATGCCAGCCTTAACGACATCATCCGGCGGGTCTTTGTCACCGCTAGCGTACCAGCTATTCTCGAACCGAATGGTCTGTTGCGTGACGATGGTAAGAGGCCCGACGGCATGACTTTAGTCCCTTGGGAGCTGGGGAGGCCTATTGTGTGGGACGCTACATGTTTCGACACACTTGCGCCTTCCCATCTTTCAAGGACATCCGTGAGGGCTGGTTCGGCGGCAGATTTGGCCGAGGATCTCAAGAGGCGCAAATATGCAGGTCTCAACAGAGCCTACGCATTTGCTCCCTTTGGAGTCGAGACCCTAGGTCCGTGGGGTAACGAGGCTCTCCGGGTTTTCAAAAAAAATTCTGAGGTCGAAGCGACGCGTGACCGGAGAGCTGGTGAGTATTTGGCGCAGCGCATTAGCATTGCCATACAGCGGGGCAATGCAGCCAGCGTCTTGGGGACGCTTCCGACTGGTATTGATATGGACCAGTTGAGCTATCTGTAGATTATAAAACTTTTGAAACTATCATGGTTATTTACAACACTAAAGTTAACGGGATATTTACCATGATTTGAGTTTTGAGTTCTCCAATATTTCGGCACAGTTACATGCGCCATGATCACGGAACAACTAAAGTCACTGCGAGTTAGTTTTTATTGGCAGATATATCGATCTACCCTCTTTCTTTGTCTTTTGCTACGAATATTAACACTACCACCGGTTTCATTATCGAACTCAACTCGATCGCGACACACAATACTGACGGTATCTGGACGCGGCCTGGTTGATACATCACTTTTTCGTTTTTTGCACATTCTCACCACCGGGCTCCAGGTTCCGGATAGTTGGAAACCTTCCTCTCGGTTGAAGTTCCTGTGTTTGGTAATCTCAATGGCCTCCTGTACCATTCTTGGTATGTAATGTCGCTCTGTTGAGATTACTTGTGGATTGTGCAGTTCAATCCAGTGGTTTGAACCAGACTCGAGAAGATGCTCCGCTATGGCAGACTTCTCCGTTGCCAGATTCTTAACCGCGCGTATGTGCTCCTTGACTCTGCAGGCAATAGTGCGCTTCGTTTGGCCTATATAGGAGCTTCCACAACTGCAGTCGATCTTGTACACCCCTGGTTTCTCAAGTGGAAACGTGTCTTTAGGCGTGCGCAGGTAGTGTATGATCTTCTTTAGCGGCGTGAAAATGGTTTTGATGGACGATTTTTGCAAGATTTTAGCAACTTTATCCGTTACTCCTTTTATATAAGGCAAGAATGCTGGCTTGCGTTCCACCATACTTCTGTGCGGTTTACGGTTGGGGTCCGATCGAGCTGGCAGTGATCGACCTTTATAGCCGTTCTTATGTAAAACCTTTCTGACATGTGCCAACTCACCCTGTAGGCTACTATCATCGCATAGGTCGTAAGCGCGGTTAGTGAGCGATGTCACCACCGAATTGAGCTGCCGAGGGTGGTGACCAAGCTTCTACATTATATTCTCTCCACAAACTTTTTTATATACAGAGGGCAATACTATCTACAAATTGACGGAGTAGCTATGGGAAGTCCAGTCGCCCCCGTAGTAGCCATTATAGAGATGAGTCCGGTATTCAATAACTAACTCAGTACCTGTTAGCATGGTCCTAAAATATCTAACGTATTGTAAAATCCGCATACCGCTAGGGAATAACTGTGCAAAGCGAGCATCGCTAACCGACCGTGAGCCATAACTACCCAACGCTTCAATACCTATACTTACCTAACTATCATCTACGCATAGGTACTAGCAGACCGTTCACCCGTAAACTTATGTAGCTGCAACAAGCATTTGGTATTTCTAACCAAATCGGTTAGATGGTATTTCTAACCAAATCGGTTAGATGGTATTTCTAACCAAATCGGTTAGAAATATATTGGGTAGAAATCAGAACAGGTATAGAGTATTCTAACGTTATTGGGTACCAGTTGGTACTACCGGTATTGAAACAAAATTCCCAACTAATAACCGGTAGCCAAAATATCCAATAACTCCCATCCTTACTGAGTTAGTTATTGAATACCGGACTCATCTCTACAAACTAACTGACAGGATTACACAAATATTATTGTTCTGTGGATTACATTTTCTAACCTCAAAATCGTGACCGGTTGTTTGTGTTGTTGATTGAATTTTCGTTTACTTTGTTTCGGGTCGCAATTGTCGTATACCTTCCTATAAATGGTGTTTACTGTATAATTTAATAGAAACAATAGCATCATGACAACGAACCCTAGAAAAGGGACTGATGTGGTCCCTCTTGAAGAGAGTGATCAACTTACGATTCGGCCTTTGTAAGTTTACCAACATGAAAAGTATAAAAAACATCGGGATAGCCTCTATTATATTCATAATCCAAAGCTTTTACAAATTCTCACACTTCTAGGCAACCCAACTTTATCTACCAAGCAACTGTTTGTTTATTTATTTAGTTTGCCTACATATTCAAAATCTGTATTGTTTTGTGATTGTAAGACCAATTTTAAAAACAATCCAACCCTACCTTTAACAAAGATTTTGTTTTCAGAGGAGCTGGCCAAGAGGTAGGCAGGTCATGCATCATGCTAGAGTTCAAAGGAAAGAAGATAATGGTAAGTTTTTATGTTTCTCTATATGTTTACATTAATTAGTCTTATTGGTAGCAAGAGCAAGTTTGGCTTTACCCCTAACCATGCTACTTTTATTTCGCAGTTGGACTGTGGCATCCATCCTGGATTGTCCGGCATGGATGCTTTACCATTTGTGGATCTGATTGAGGCTGATGAAGTAGACTTACTTCTTATTTCACAGTAAGTACAGAACCAGATGTTGGGCTCAAACTGAGTAGGTACTTAGTTCTTGTGTATTTATTTTTTATCTTTTACAGTTTCCATCTAGATCACAGCGGAGCCCTGCCCTGGTTCCTGACTAAAACATCGTTCAAAGGCCGGGTGTTCATGACACATGCCACTAAAGCCATCTACAGGTGGCTGGTCTCAGATTATATCAAAGTTAGGTGAGTTACTTATTTTCATTAGAGCTTTGCATTTATTTAAACCACTGGCAACCGGCATTATCCACTGTATAGTTTAGACAGAACAACACCAATATTCACTGGAAAGCACGACTTCCCTGAAAATCAGCTAAATAACAAAGAATAAACTTTCTTTACTTACGCTAGCCCGTGTATGCCATGCCCAGCATTAACAAAAGTCCTTATTTTATACACTTTTCTATTTAATAACTTTTTCTTATTTCAGTAACATTTCCACAGAGCAAATGCTTTACACCGAATCAGACCTAGAAGGCTCCATGGACCGGATAGAGACAATCAACTTTCATGAGGAGAAGGATGTCCGAGGTGTGCGGTTCTGGGCGTACAATGCTGGGCATGTGCTGGGGGCGGCCATGTTTATGATTGAAATAGCTGGTGTTAAGGTTGGTTAGCAATTAGATGAGGAATTGGAACTTGTACATGTTTGTGCACAACTTTGAAAAATTGCAGTCAAATTGGTGGCCTTTCTGGTTGGCATTCCCCCACCTTTTCAAAGGCTTCACATATGCATACTGCGTAGACACAATCCTGTTTCTGAGGGTTCCTAAGGTTGTGTAATAATTAAATTTAATATGGTTTCTGTTTATATTGGTTGTGTGTTAATTTAATAAAACAAATACAGAACTTTGTATTTCTGCAACTCTCAGCATCTCTTTCAGTATTCTTTTTGTTTATCTATGTGTTGTCCAATAACCAGTTATCTATTTAAAATCCCACTGCTGATCAATATCTTATTTAATTTATAGTTCAAAAAGCAATGCCATAGGAAAGCCTGAGTAATTTTTGTACAACTTTGCAGGTACTTTACACTGGAGATTTCTCAAGACAAGAAGACCGGCATTTGATGGCTGCTGAAATACCCACTGTCAATCCTGATGTACTAATTACAGTAAGTTAAGTTCGAGTTTGTTTCCTAGGTAATGTCATTGTCATAGTAGTCAATAATGTCACTAATCTTGTGCTTTATGTCATATATGGGCACTTTGAACTTTTGGATTCCCATTGTTCTTCTAAGGATTAACTTAAAATTGGAGTAGTTAATATTATCCTTAGATGAGAAGGGTTCCTATAACTTCTAACATAGTTCATTTGTTCATAGCGATTATGTTACAAAGGTAACTTTGTCCTATGTTAAATTCTATATTGTTAACACTAACGAGGGATGGTCCAAGAGGTGCATCGAGTTACGAGCTTCCACTTTGCGTGCTTATAGTGTGAGTACCTACCAGACCCCAAAATTGTAGGTGCCAACGCGGCTTCGTTTTCGAGCAATCATCAAAGTTGAGAGACCGTTTATGTACTGGAAAGTTTTTCGCGTCACAGCGGCATGCGAGTCAGATTCCAATATTAAACGAAAAAATTATTACGCGCCTTTATTGATAACGAAAAATATTGATAATTGAGAAAAAACCGAATCAGTATAGAAGAGGACTCGAACCGACAAGAAGGACGGGCATGCTACTGGCGATTTCTCAAAAACGAAGCCGAGTTGGCACCTACTATTTTGAGGTGTTTTGGTACCTACTCACACTATAAGCACGCGAAGTGCGTGCCCGTATCTCGATGCACCTCTCGGATCGTCCCCTCGTAAGATATCTTTAGAGGCTGCATTTTCAAGTGGATAGCGGCAGTGAAATACTGACATGTGGCTTTGTTTAAAAAAAATATCCTTTGAGAACTGCAAGAATTCAGCTGCGACTCCCGGTCCCTACACGGGGCCGAGAGTGGCGGCGGATATTTGATGCACCCATGCCCTCACCTCTCTCCAGGAGTCCACCTATGGCACCCACATCCACGAGAAACGAGAGGAGAGAGAGAGTCGCTTCACAGGCCTCGTGTCAGAGATCGTGCAGCGCGGCGGGCGCTGTCTGATCCCCGTGTTCGCGCTGGGACGGGCGCAGGAACTACTACTCATCCTAGGTAAATTGTAAATAGACAGAGCCTACACCTTTGCTTCTCTTGGAGTCGTCACTCCGTGCGGTACCGATAATCTCCATTTACCCAATCTATTAGAGCGTCTGACATGACCCAAGCGCTGGTGTGTATCTGGCGCAGCGCATCAGCATTGCCATAAAGCGGGGCAAAGCCACCAGCTTCTTGGGGATGCTTCCTGTGGTTTAAAGATAAAACATAAACATAAAAATATATTTATTTGCAGCAAAGAATGTTACAGTTTAAGAGGCACTTAGTAGTTAGGTATAGTTACAGATTATATAGTATGGTATAGTTAACATTATGAGTATGTCTATTTTAGGATAGGTACATAAATTTTATTGTGGCCTAATATAAACTAACAAAATATCATTGCTGAGGGCTTTGAGACTATGATTTTATCTATGGATCTCACACTAGGCCGAGCCTGTGTCGTGAGGTCCAGGCTGATGCTTAATACAAATATGCAATTTGCGTCGGTGTGACATAAAGAGTAATTTATGGAGACAAAGATAAAAAAGAAAGAAAGAAGAAACTTAAAACTAAAACTTAACTTATGATTTTGAGAATATCTTCAGTGTCATTGTAATTTAGAGTTAGCCAGTTGAATTAGTTGAACAGTTGAGTTTGTTTAGGTTCACGGACTGACATATTTTTAATATTACATGTTTTCACTACCTTGTTATACACATACATATGACCGTATATACGGACCAACGCGGTGAGCAAAGGATGAGTTTACTGGTGGTGTAGGTATTCTAAAGACTCTTTTTGTAACTTGTGTTGAGTAATTTTCCGAGTTTATTAGAGTTCTATGTGCAGCTAGTGTAGTGCGAAGAACAAATAGTTGTCGTACACTAAGGTCTCCGCATTCCTTATTAATTATATAATTGTATTGTTGGGTGCCTATACGGTTTTCTATACATGACTTTTAGTACAGAGCGTTGTGCTCTTTCAACTTTTATAAGATAGGTTTTTGCTACACTTCCCCAGCAAATTATACAGTAAAGGATTAGTGATTGACACATCGCTAAGTAAATAGAATTAAGTTGCTCTTTACTTGCAATGCCCCGGAGGCAACGCATAATATGTATCACTTTTCTAATGCGGCCTGAGAGTCCTTCAAAATTCCTTCTATAGTTCAAGTTCTCATCTATAGTAATTCCCAAGTAATTTATAAATTCACCTCTAGCGATAGATTCACAGTTACAGTGGTGATTACCATCACTCAGGCAGGTAGTACTGTGAAAGTATACTTCCGAGTTGCAGGGAGGAGCGGATGCAGCAGTTTTATGAAAGCATATAAATTTTGTTTTCCCAGTGTTTAGGGTTAGGAGATTTTGACGAAGCCAATCAGTTATCTTCGTCATTTCTTGTTCTGCAAGAGATAGCGCTTCTTGCCAAGTTTTCCCATGAAATATGATCACTGATTCAAATGATTTCGGAATTTTTGTTAGAGATGTCATGCATGTCATTAATATACAGATTGAAAAGTGTTGGGCCCAGGATGCTGCCCTGAGGCACTCCTACGTGTATTGGCATGGGGCCACTCATTGTCTGATGGACCTTGACGCACTGTCGTCGCTCCGTTAAGTAGCTTTTAAACCAGTCTGCAGCCATTCCGCGAATGCCTAGACTCTCTAGTTTTTTCAGGAGTGTCGGGACGGAGACAGTGTCAAATGCCTTCGCCAAATCTAAAAATACCCCTACGCAAGATTGACCTTTGTCTAATTGTGATGACACTTCAAATGTGAGAAGAAGGACCGCGTCTTCTGTATTTTTTCCTCTACGAAACCTGAACTGTCTTTGGGAGATTAAATTTCGGGTTTCCAAGAAGTCTACTAATCGTTTGTTAACTATTTTTTCTAAGAACTTTGAAAAAGCACTAAGCAGGGAGATAGGCCTGTAGTTGTTCAGCGAGGTTTTGGAACCCCCTTTGTGTATAGGACAGACCGATGCAAGTTTCCAACTGTGTGGAAACACCCCGCTCGACAAACTGAGATGATTTTGATGATTCCATAATCTTTTTGGATCACTAAGATGGGTTTCAAGTTCTCTTGATTCGAAGTCAGCCTTAAGGTCGCGGAGTAATCTTCTAAAAAAGTTTTGGTATAGGAAATTTTAAGGATTTTAATTTTAGGTCCAATTTGTATTTCTGACAGTTATTTAAAGCAACTCCTTTAACCTAAGAAATGTTTGGCCTAAAATAGAATATGTACTTGTTCCTCTGGTACTACATCGCGCACATGACGTGTTTCAAGGAAATGAAATAATTAAAAATAATACTGTTTCAGACGAATACTGGTCCCTACATCCTGAGTTGCAAGACATCCCTATCTACTACGCGTCCTCCCTCGCCAAGAAGTGCATGGCGGTCTACCAGACCTACGTGAACGCAATGAACGACCGCATCAGGCGACAGATCGCCATCAACAATCCCTTCGTGTTTCGGCATATTTCTAACTTGAAGGTATGTGAGACATTTGTGTTAACGTATTATACAATGTTGTAAAGTTAAGATCTGTGACTAATTAACGAACGAATTCAACAGCACAAATTCAACAAAACTAAAAAATATATATAAATTTAAATAATGTATTTTTCATATTTTATAGACATTTAATTTTAATAAGTACCTACTGTTTATTTTTTAATTTAGCATGACATTAATCGTTTATTGAATTTTTTAATTTTGTCCATGAGTGTATTTAGCAGATTTTATGTACCTACGAATAGTCACATGCCAGTAATGCGGCGAGATATGAGGACTAATTTATTTATAATACCACATATGTAGTTTACCATATCTTATATGAATAAACTAAACAGTTTAAGGAACTTTTAAGTGCTTTTGTAGGACATATGTACATACATATATGTACATATATTATTAAATAACTATGTTTTAGTGAGGATAATTTTGATCATGACTTGAGTCACTTAAACATGTACCTCTGAAGAGAATATCAATAACACCTTATTTCTTATTTGATAATAATAACTATGTTTATAGTATAAAATTTGACTTGTCTAAGTGCTTATTTTGTAAGCCTAAAGAAATAAAGTTATTGATTCTGATTCAAAGAATGAAGTAAAATTGCTGGTCTTGCTAACTGATATACTTTGATGAGTTTAGGTTCTAAAGAACCTTTCCGATTGAATTTTTCCAAATACAGGTTCTAAAAATAATCTTTATTCAACAATAGCATTCTCCTCTCCAATCGCAAACACGTCTAACTCCGGCTTCACCTTATCATACAAATGCGGGAACGCACCCTCAGCTTTATACTTCTTCCTCACAATTTCGTACAAACTCAGGTCGAACATATCTTCAAACTCGGCTCTAGTCATGAAAATATCCGCATACAGAAACGAGTAACCTCCTACTTGTCTTGTGAACTCCTCCATTTTCCTCATAGCTGCTACAGGGTTGTACGGCTTCTGGTCTTTGACTCTACCAGGCACACCGTACACTCCAAGATCATTAAACATCGCGTATTTAGTACCTGGTACTAAATATTTAGGGTCCGGTCGTGGCAATTGACCAGAGATCGGTCCGTGGTCGATTATCTTGCACGGATAGACGAGGAGAGGAAACTTCTCGAACAGTTGACTTGCTATCTCTATCTGTTTTTCCAACTGCTTGATCGGTAGGACGATGTCTTGAAACACTTGTTTTGTGAATGTGTAAGCTCGGACGCCTGGTGTGGTTGTAAACTTTAGAAACGCGGGTTTAGGGGGTAGAAGCCATCCGAATAGGTACCGGAATAGTATGTCATTTCCAAATGACAGCATGTCTTCGACCACCCAGAATATAGCTCTGTTATGTCTTAATAGATAGTCTCGTAGCGGGATGAGTTCTACGGATTCTCCTTTAGTAAGGAAAGTTTCCACATGTTTATAGAACCAGGGCTTGTACCAGCTAGAGCAGCGATTGACTGTGATATTCGGGTCATAATCTGCGTAATCGCCAGCCATGATAACAGCTTCATCCTTCGAGTAAATAGTTCCCTCAATATAATCAGGGTATTCCTTCGGCTTCTCTTCATAAGTCCCTGATAATTCCCTGATCATATCACAGTAGTTCTTCTGACCTCTGACGGGTAGGTATTTGATTTTGATATAGGGTTTGATTTTGACGATCTTCAAGGTCAAAGCGACTAGGAACCCTAAGCTGCCGTGGCACCAGGGTAAAGCCTTGAAGAGATCAGCGTGTTCGTTGGTCGTCGTGGCCGTTACCAAGCTACCGTCGCCGAGGACCACCTCGTAGCTGGTTATCGTTTCGTGGTAGAGGCCTGCCTTATGAGAGTGGGTTGACATGCCTGTTCCGAGAGCTAGGCCTGAAATTTAAAAATACACGAACATTTTAAATAGTCTTGCTTAAACTTGTATTCGCTACATACTCTTCTCGTATTTCATGGCTTTAATAACCTCACACCTAGATTAATGTTACGGCTCATCCCTGATCGATGATGATCCCTTACCCTGATGTTTAGTCAACCTTTTCCATCCATGAATTGGTGACATTAGTTGTCTAATCTAACAAGGTAGCTGAAATTCACAATGGTCTCACTTTGTTTTTACATCTAATCTAATCCGGTCTATGGCTTTGATGAACATCGTCGATTTTGGTTTTGTATGGTCTTTTGGAAAATATTTATAATGTCATAGTGTGGCGAAAATTATGAAACAACATAGTTTCTGCTTGCAGTTTCGCTCGCCTTGTTCCTATGGAAACGTTTAACGGTTATTTCTATCCCATGGGAACTGATTTATGGGATATAAAGTAGTCGTATGTTTTATTTTAGTTGAAATGTATGAAATGTCAGCCCGATCCGTTAAAAAGTTTTCTCGTGAAGAAGTAAACAACATCCATCGATCCTTCCCAACTCTCGTGATTCATAAACGTGAAGAACACACCTCCCAACGTAGCATCCGTCAGCTCGATACAAACAGCCAGCGAATACCCCTTCGGTATCAGAAATTCCGTGATATCTCCAATAGTACACATCGGCTCGACCCTGACCGTCATAGCCTCTTCATTGAGCTCCAGGATATCGTAGAGAGGTATCGGCACTCGGTGGTGGAGGTGCTTCTGAAAGAAGGTCGTGGAAAGGGAGAGCCAGTTGGGGCGCGAGGTGCAGAGTAGGCGGCGTTCGGGGGATGGCAGCTTGTTCCATTGTTGTACCTGGAAATTAATTTACAATCATCATCAGCCCGTACACGTCCACTGCTGAACATAGGCCTCCCCCAAACGACGCCACGAATAGCGGTCTTGAGCCGCCTCCATCCAACGACTCTCTGCGACCGCTACGATGTCGTCGGTCCATCGAGTGGGAGGTCTTCCCACACTCCGTTTCGCATTGCATCGCGGTCGCCACTCGAGAACCTTTACTCCCCAACAGTTATCGGTTCTACGAGTTATATGGCCTGCCCATCGCCACTTCAGCCTGCTAATTCTGAGAGCTATGTCGGTAACTTTGGTTCTTCTACGAATTTCCGTATTCCGGACCCTATCGCGTAGAGAAACTCCGAGCATTTACAATACTATTTACAATACTAACTAATATTATAAATGTGAAAATGTGTTTGTTTGACCTTCCTTCGCGCCCTACCTAAGCAACCAATCGATTTGATTTTTGACATAGAGTTAGTTAAAAAGATGTAGAGTAACATAGGCTACTTTTTGTTCTGGTAAAACGTCAAATTCCTATGGGAGATTTACGGGAAAAAATATCTGTTTATTCCTATTGCCGCCACCTGTTAGATATTTGCCGCAACCGCTGCATTTATTTATAGCAACTGACTACACGATCGACACCTACCTAAATAAAATCCTAACCAATATAAGCATCAAATTACTCGCTTTACGCTGTAAGTTCGCATTGGGACAAATGCCATCGACTCTCAACAGAACGTACCCTGGCTTGTATCTCTCTAACGCCCTGATCATGGTCCGTCGGGCGGAGCCTCCTTAGAACCGCGCGGGCCCGCAGCAGCACAGTGAAGAGGAAGCTAGCCGGCAGACAGAACAGCGCTACCACGAGCGAGCGGTGATCCTCTAGCCAGAGGATGATGCTGTCTTTTATTGACATCGCTGGAAGAAAGACAGCTACTCAGATCCAAATAAACTCACTTTAATTTCGAACAACATCGGTTCAACAATGCAAATTAATCTTACTAATGCTCTTGATTTCGCTTGTGTCAAAATCATAAGTTCATAACAAACTATTATTGAATACAAAATCTAGCTAAATACTGCATATATTTTCTCCCAAGATACAATCTATCTCTTGTGAATTTCATAACCCGCTTAGTCGTGAAACGTTCAATTTAAATCTGTTTTGTATCTAGATTCTACCTCTATACATTAAAATAGCTTTTAGTTTGTAATATCCTTACCTATTGACAAAAAAAAATATTATATATAACAGAATAGATTTTACTTAAAGTTTTTTGACTTTAGTGTTGTGAATAACCATGATAGTTTCAGAAGTTTTATCAGAATAGATTCAGGTGATGAATTACCTGCAGATTATCTCAGCCCCACTCAAAAACTCGAAACTAAAAGTGCTTTATTTCCTTTAGACCTTACAGGAGTCTTGGACACGTCATAACACTCACCTCACTAAACACAGACCAGGTGTTTGTTTAATCTCTAGATACAACTAAATATCTTATCAAAACATTAATTCGCAATACACTTAGTAACATCACATCACACTGAAAATCTGATCGAAACCACAACAAACTCTAGTGTCGGTCATTTGTTAGGTTATGTTTTGATGGATGGACTATCAACCGGCCATGACCTTCAATAATGTCTGTACCTACAACATTTCATTTCATCTGGCTTTGAACCTTACCTTTTGAGTACAGAGTTGAAACTTGTTCGATTTGAATAATATCTTGATTTTGATATGAATGCCATGACTGCGATTTATTTTAGACTTTATGAGGGTGGAGTAATGCATAATTTACAGTGGAGTTGTTGCTATGTTTATATAATTTGTTGAAGGTAGATAAATAATTGTATTGCTACTATCTCATAATCCGTTGCTATGGTCTGCAGGTGTTTCGCACGAATGATAACATAATAGAGGCTTGGATGAAATTAAAAAACTATTTTATTTCATCTAAGTATTGTACCTTACCTACCTATATTATAGTAGACCACCTATAATGTAGGTGTATTATGTCTGAATAATTCTCACCAGGCCACTTTCATAGTACACATCTCAGCCCGTTGACATTCACTGTTGATATGTCTTTGCCGCGATACTCGACATTTCTTTGGTGTGTAGGTGTGTACTGTACACAGTAGGCACTGAATGCGTTAACTCTTTACCTGTAGGTAAAGTTAAGTCTCTACGGTGCAACTCGAAAGGGCGCGCCGCAGCTCTAGGGACGTGCAGACGAGCATGTGCGTCATGGGTCTTGGAAGTGTTAGAATCAGAATCAATAACTTTATTTCTTTAGGCTTACAAAATAAGCACTTAGACACGTCAAATTTTATACTATAAACATAGTTATATTATCAAATAAGAAATAAGGTGTTATGGATATTCTCTTCACTTCAATTTTTTGTCCACTAGTGGAAGAAGTGAAAAAGAAATCACTAGCACATTTATAATATCACTTATGTGTTGTTTAACACACTAAAACACTGTGATACAATATAATTAACGTTTATTCATTCTAGCCTCTATTTTTTATATTCAAAACACTTAACTGACTTTTACATTCTTGTTTTTCCCCAAGCGTCATTTGGACAGTGTTCCCACCTCAACTCCCCAAAAAGCTCTTAGTATTGGTAACATTACCAACTCTAATCTAATAAAATATTGGTCAGCTTACACTCGGCCACACTGACCCCACCATCATGCGCCCTCGCGTGTATATTAAGGTTTACAATAACAGTAATTTTATAAGAAGAGATTTCTATAAATTTAAATTATAGATACAAATTATAATATTATATTTAATTCAGTAAAATGATGACCAAAATATCAGACAATACTACAAATCAATAAACAAAATAATGCAAAAGGTTTATTATCTAAGTAATTTATCTTTCAATTCACTAACATAAACAGTTAAGTTTTTTTTTCAGACCAGTATTTTAAGTTCAAGAAACACAGCATAAAAAAATAATCGCACTAACGTCGCTTATTGAATTAGTCAAACCCGAACAAGAGAAGAAACCGCATAACAAAGACCAAACTAAAGTGAACTTATGATAAAGTTTTTCTAATGCTAAACTTTTTCAAAACATAGAAATTTTTTAAAGAATAAACATGATTAGTAACGCCCACAGGGGCTAGTATCGCCCAAAAGGGCTAGTAGCGCCCACAAGGGCTAGTAGCGCCACTAGGGCTAGTCGCGCCCACGAGGGCTAGTAGCTCCCACAAGGGCTGGTAGCGCCCACATAGGCTAGTAGCGCCCACATAGGCTAGTAGCGCCCACAAGGGCTAGTAACGCCCACAAGGGCTAGTGACACCCACAGGGAGCTGTTAATATATCATAAAATTCTTCGCGCACATTAGGCTGAGAACGCCGCTAGGGCTAATATCAAAATTTCAACAATGCATACGGGCTAACACATACGCCCACGAGGGCTTATAACGCCAATACAGGCTAATAAAAGTATTAATAAGTAACGCCCATTACTGCTTATAACGCCAATGCAGGCTAATAATAATAACAAGTTACGTTCATAAGGGCCGATAATAGTAACAGCAAAAAAACGCCCACGAGAGTTTTCTAACAATGCATACTTATGGGCTAATACATACGCCCACGAGGGCTTATAACGCCAATACAGGCTAGAGTGACCGTTTAAACAAGAAACGCCCACGAGGGCTAACCGGAAAATACTAATTACTACAAAATTGTTATTACTCTTTGTCACAGTGATCATCTACAGTTTGCTCATTATCGTTCATCTTTTGAACTGCAACCCTCAGAACCGCTATCTAAAGGATCATGAGAGAACACCAACCATGGATGCATTTTGTCTACTGCGAAAACAGCTTTGTATACAGATTTACCACTTTTCTTTGTTATTGGAGTGTCTTCAATCTCATATCTATCATTACCGATAACCCTTGCAATTCTATACGGCCCACTGCATTTCGGAAGTAATTTTTTTGATTGTCCCGGCATGAGATTATTTAGATCCCTCTCAACTCGTACCAGATCTCCGACATTATATACATGAGCTGTTTTGCGTCGTTTGTCAAAAACTGCTTTTTGTTTTATTTGCTCTGCCATCATACGTTCACTAGCTTCCTGTCTTACGCCTTCTCGATCATCGGGTATATGAAAATCTGACACTACAGAATTCATAGCTCCATCTGAGATTCCTGTGGGTACAATACCGAACAAAACTTCAGAAGGTGTTTTGCCTGTAGCCCTGTTGATAGTATTATTGAGACCCCACTGAATCCGTGAAATCATTATGTCCCATTCATTATCAGGAAGTTCATTATTACTGGCTGTGAGAGCATCCACAATAGACCTATTATAACGTTCAATTTGTCCATTAGCGCGAGGGGTTGCTACTGCATTAAGTATATGACTAATACCTTTATCCTTTACGAAATTTGTGAATTCTCTGCTGGTAAAACTAGTCCCTCTATCTGTGATTAACCGACGAGGAACTCCAAATAGGGAAAAATATTCATTGAAAATATTCACAGTCGTTTTGCTTTTGCAGTTTTTTACGGGCTTTATGTAAATGTATTTTGTAAACGAATCAATGATAGCTAGAATGTAACAATTCCCCTTTTTGCTACGAGGAAATGGACCACAATGATCCGCGTGTAATACTTCAAAAGGCTTGTTTGGTTTTGGTATTGGATGTAACATACCTTCCTTTGGTCCCCCCGGAACTTTATTGTGCGCGCACTGCAAGCACGACTCACAGTATTTTTTTATAAAACGTCTCATTTTCTTAAACCAGTAAACTTTTCGTATCCTATATATGTTTTGTCGAATCCGAAATGTCCAACGTCATCGTGGTTGTTCTTAACGATTTGCCATCTGACTGATTTCGGTACCACCCACAGTAATTGAACAGCGTCGTCTTTTTTTAGGATCCGATAAAGTTTCTCATTTTTAATTATAAAATTTGTTTTCACTTCAATGACATTATCACTTTGTGGGTCTTTTAGGATTTCAACAATCCTTTGCAGCTCAGTATCGGCCTGTTGCACCGTGTGAAGCCAATTATTATCCGCCAAATTTATATTTGCAACGTCTATTGTTATATGAAATATGTGTTCATCGTCATCGCGGTGGATTTTCAGCATTTATCGGATTTCTACTGAGTGCATCTACGTGAGTCATTCTCTCACCTTTTCTATATTCAATAATAAAGTCATATTCTTGCATTGCGATCCACCATCTTGCAACGCGAGGAATCAAATCCTTCTTGGTCATAGTACTCTTGACTGCATTGCAATCGGTTACGACTTTAAATTCCGTACCTAATAAATATACTCTGAATCTATTTAATGCCGTGATTACAGCAAGGGTCTCTAATTCGTACGAGTGAAACTTTTGTTCTTCTGGTGAAGTTTGTCTGCTAAAATATGATATAGGTTGAAGAGCTTTGCCATCATTTTGTAATAGAATAGCCCCTATTCCCAATTTGCTTGCATCTGTATGCACCTCCAGTTTTGCTTTGGGGTTATATAAGGTTAGTACAGGCCTGCTCACTAATTTTTCTTTTAGAGTGTTATAGGCTTCCAGCTGCTCGGGTCCAAAATACCAAGGTTCATTCTTTTTTGTGAGCTTAGTAAGAGGTCGTGCAATAATTGAAAAGTTTCGAACGAATTTCCGAAAATAACTAGCCAAACCTACGAATTGTCGTACTTCATGTACGTTTTTCGGCACAGGGAAAAGTTTTACGGCTTCTGTTTTTAATGCTCCAGGTCTAATGCCGTCTCCTGCAATCTCGTACCCAAGGTAATCTATTTTCTCTTGAAAGAACACACACTTCTTGGAGTTGAGAGTCAACTTGGATTTTCTTAAAAGGATGAATATCCTTTCTAATTTATCAAGACCTTCTTGAACCGATTTAGAAGGGACCAAAAGATCATCCATATATGCCAGAACTAAATTTCGTCCAATCCCATTTAGCATGGAGTTTATAGCTCGTTGGAATACACTTGGAGCATTCGCTAATCCAAACGGCATACGATTATATTCATATAAGCCGTCTGGAGTCACGAACGCCGTTAAATGTTTACTTTCTTCTGCTACAGGGATTTGATAATATCCTGAGGCAAGATCCAGACTCGTGAACAAATTGTTACCACCTAAGCAATCTAATTTATCTTCGATGCGAGGTAAAGGGTATTTGTCTTTTAGGGTTTTTCTGTTAAGTGCACGATAATCAATGCATAGCCGCTTTTGGCCATTTTTTTTACTAACCAGTAGAACTGGGCTGGCATACGAAGATGAACTTTCTCGAATGATTCCATTATTGAGTAGATCTTCTACTATTTCGGTGAGTTGTTCTTTTTCTTTAAGTGACATACGATATGGATTATACACCACAGGAACATCATCTTTTAGCTTAATAGCCATTTCAGCAAGATTTGATTTACCAAGCTCGGATAGATTTTCTGCAAAACAATCTCTATATTTATTGATAAGCTTATAAAGGCTTTTCATTTCTATTTCAGTTAATTTGGTTCCCACATTAACATCTTCCAAAGGTTTAAGGTTGTCCGTTTCTACCAATGTCGTGGTTACCCCAACATAAGCTTCTTTTATTTCATCATAATTATATCCTCTTGCCAAAGATTGACCATTGTCGATCTTAAGATTGGTATCACCTAGGTTTGTTATCATAATGTACCCAGTATTACCTGTGAAATCATAAATACCTGGTAATACCAGATGTTTTTGTTAGGGTGGTCTCGGAATCCAGACGGAACATACAGGGTTCCAAAAAATTGTGTCGATGTGTTTACTTCTACTGGTGAAGTAGTAAATGGTTCAATAACATTATTTCCCCGCGCTACCAGTTTCAGCTTTTGGTCGTCATTTTCAGTTCCCATATTAGGCGCTTCATAGAATATCAGGTCATTAGAATTCTTATACATCACAATATTCGGCAGTTCAGTGAACGTTTGTCCAACAATGACGTCACATGGCATGTAATGGTCTGCTACTACCATCATTTCTACATCAGCCGGTACATCGTCAACAGATATTGTTCCTTTAACTGTTCCTACTGGTTTTACACTTGAATTACCAAAACCTCGAAGATTTGGAATATCTTTTTCTTTATCAATTTTGTCGAAAATTTCTTTCGCTAGACTTTCTTTAAGTAAAGTACAGTTACTGCCTAAATCGATAAATGCACGTTTTACACTTCCCTCAATATTGATGTCCTTGTAAAATTTTTCAGTTTTGCAGTTGTCCGATTGGATTCGCATTACTTCCTTATCATTAGGTGGTGCGGTTAGTTGCAGTAAGTTAGTTTTATTTCCATTTTCGGTTGATTTACTCGTATTTCTAATTCGACAATCTTTGGCCAAATGACCGACTCTACGACAGTTATTACATCTTTTGGGTGGCTTGGAACATTTTGTTTTGATATGCCCTGCCTCGCCGCAATTAAAGCAAATAATGCCCGGATTCGAGGAATTATGGTTGCTGTTTGCTGTTGCATCTTGTTGATGAGTTCCTGTATTTTTAGAGGAGATTTTGCGTTTGTCCATAAAATAAATGTCATTTTGCGCCAAGGTTTTCAGATAAGCAAACAGTTGGTCTGGTTCTTCAAAACGACATGCGTTTGCGCTCATCCGAACAAATTTATCATCTATCCCATGAACTAGGCACCCTACGGCCTTACGGCCATAAATTTCGCACTTATTAATTAAATTAATCTTGTCATAATAGTAAACGTCTAAGGGTTGACCTATTTTGCAACGTAACTGTAACATTTTCTGTAACATGTCTCCATAGTTTTCCGTTGACGGAAAAGCAGATTTTAATTTTTCAGTCCACTGTTCCCAAGTGAACAGCAATGATGGTAATCCTTGGTACCAGCGTTTGGCAAGTCCAGCAAGTTTTGACATTGCATAATGGCAAACTTGTGTGTCAGTCCATGAATAAATCAGAGCGCACTCATTTACTTTGTGTATCCATGCTTCAACATTTTGAGTACCATCACTTGGGTCGAATTCGGGTACAGCATTGATGTGGGTGGAAAAAGTTGGAGGTACTAAATGATTACTAACCATTGGTGGATGTGTACCTATTTCACCTAAATGTGTGTTAGCCGTTGACCTCGGGGGGTACAATGGTGTTTGTCCATCATTATCACGGGTCAATCTTGAAGTATTCGAGTTCCTTGTATTCTTGGACTGATGATGATGTTTATGTCTATTACGCCCCCTGAACTGTGATCTATACCTTTTATAGTTTTCATAACTACTTGATGATGACGTTGAACTCAGTGAAGATACTGTATCTTCAGAGGTCGACCTACGGTGACGATGGCGCTTATGTTTACCTTTGTGACGTTTACGAGACCTGCTTTCCCTGTCTGATCCCATAGTTAGTGGTTGCTGCTTTGGTTTTATTAAAATAAACAAAAATTAATAGGACTAGACTTTAAAATAAAATAGAGCTCTCAACACAAAACTTAAAAATAATTTTTAAAACAAATCATGGAACTCAATTTACTTAAGAAGTTTTTCTACAGATAGACAATACGGAACCCTGACAAAAAATGTTGAAATGTTGAAAGTTTCTTGTAAATTGTGAAAAATAAACAAAACTTTCACATTAAAGTCTTGTAACAAACTACATTAAACATATTTTGTAAATATTCACATTAAAATAATAAGTTTATTAAATGTCATATGTTTCACTATAAATAGACTTATTATTTTAATTTTCAAACTGTAATAAGTAAAGGAAACTTTGTTTGGACACTGGTTTTTCAAAAGTTACCTACTATGTGTCTGTACCAAACTGTTTTGGTAATTATTGACAAGTAGGTAATATTCAGTTTATATTATTAATAAATAGAAGTTTTAATCACACTTTATCACTTCAAATTAATTGGGTAGCAATTACTAGAGTATTTGTATCACTATTTAGCTAAAATTCACTTTGATAGCAAATCATGCTTTTAGGATGAGTCCGGTCCGTTGATAAATTCTACCAATTTGATAGACTTGCGTCACAAACAAAATAGACGATTTTCACTCAGCAATCACAGGTAATTGTGATACAATCATCACTCAAAATCGTTATGAGCGTGCATGAGCATCACTGGGGTCTTTGTAGATCACCACTTCAGGCCGGTGATAAGTATAAAATTAAATGTTAGCTTGTCTTCATTGCTGTATGGAACATTGGAAGGTTCAAAAGCAAAACAGGATCTGGCGATGCAATAATCCTTCCTGGTGGAAAGTTCGGCAAAGGACATCTATCACCAAGAAACCTTTGTTGAAGAAAAATAAATGTCAAAGTAACTCACAGATTTTCAGCATTACCAACCATCTGGCAAGCGAGTTTTTTCGCACTTCTGACTGTTGTTTAACACACTAAAACACTGTGATACAATATAATTAACGTTTATTCATTCTAGCCTCTATTTTTTATATTCAAAACACTTAACTGACTTTTACATTCTTGTTTTTCCCCAAGCGTCATTTGGACAGTGTTCCCACCTCAACTCCCCAAAAAGCTCTTAGTATTGGTAACATTACCAACTCTAATCTAATAAAATATTGGTCAGCTTACATATGTGTCTAATACATTGTTATTTTGCCTATCTAAATCTAAATTTAATGCGATTTAGATACATGTCAATATTTCTATAAAGCTCAACAGAACATTGAATTTGTTACATACTGTCAGTGCGGAACGGAGCGACATCTGGCCAAGCATTAACATCATTGATGTAATCATCTATGGAGTAAAAGGCCTTCCTGATAAGATTTTGTGTACTGTTCAAATTTACGTATTTGAACGTGTCATTTTACTATCTGACTATCTGACTATCAGTTGCTTCAGATGGAACCTTATTATAGAACCGCACGCAATTGCCCATAAATGATTTCCCTACCTTTCGTAATCTATATGCTGTGATGAGTAATTTGTTCTTGTTTCTTTGTATTTCTATTGTGAAAATCACACTTTCAAAAAGCTATCTCTATTTTTGTGCGTATACATAAGATTTTCATAGATGTACTGCGATATTACTGTCAAAATATTTATTTCTTTAAATAATTCCCTCAAAGAGTCGCATGGCTTTAATTTATAAATTGCGCGTACAGCTCTTTTTTGAAGAACAAAGATAGTCTGGATGTCAGCTGCCTTTCATACATAATACTACTATGAACTTACCTAACAATAAAATAAAATGCTTTGTATTCCAGGGCATTGACCACTTCGAAGACATAGGTCCGTGCGTGATCATGGCGTCCCCGGGCATGATGCAGTCTGGGCTGTCCCGGGAACTCTTCGAGAGCTGGTGCACTGATCCCAAGAACGGAGTCATCATTGCAGGTCATTTTGCCTACTAAATTATCAGAACCTCTACCAACTTCATTATCATTATTTTGGTGCAAAGTCAGTCAGAGTTAATAAATATGAGTTTCAATGAACATAAAACCGCCGGGAATTTTAGTTTATTGTGTAAATAAATAAAGCTTATTCATTGTTTGTCAGGTTACTGCGTAGAAGGCACCCTCGCCAAGACGATCCTCTCTGAACCCGACGAGATAACTTCCATGTCGGGCCAGAAGCTGCCTCTCAAGATGTCCGTCGACTACATCTCCTTCTCAGCGCACACGGACTATCAGCAGACCAGCGAGTTCATAAACATACTGAAGCCTCCACATGTGGTACCTACATTACATATGTTGGAGCTTCTCTCAAGATGCCTCTGCCCCGGCACGTTGTCGAACGTTCAAAATCGCACTAATACAATATTATAAATAAATGCGAAAGTTTGGATGGATGGATGGATGTTTGTTTGTTACTTATTCACGAAAAAACTACTCAACGGATCGTGCTGAAAATTTGCATAATTTATGCAAATTTTGTTATATCAGGTCTAGCAAGCGTACATTATATGCTAACTTGTTTGTAGGTGTTAGTTCACGGCGAACAGAACGAGATGTCTCGCCTGAAGGCGGCCCTGCAGCGCGAGCACCGCGGCAAGATCGCCATACACACGCCGAGGAACACGCAGCTTCTGTCTCTTACCTTCCGCGGAGACAAGACTGCCAAGGTACATTAACTGTGATAATTATAAAGTTCAATTACAAACACTAATCTGCTTTCCAAAACACTAATCGGGAACCGGGATAACCAACAAATGGATTAACTAAAGAATAACGCAATAATTTTAATTATGTCAATAGTTGATAGTGACATAAGACAAAGTTCCCTATTAACAGTGTAGGTATACTACGGAATGCTATTGACATATCGCGAATAACACCTAAAGTAGCCCATCGCTGTTTTATCTAGCCAACAGTGTCCTGCATGTAATTTGTTATGAACTGTATAATTGTCTCATGTGTGAGTAATTCTCAGGTGATGGGTTCCCTGGCCATGGAGCCTCCGACGCCCGGCATGGAGCTGCAAGGGATCCTAGTGAAGCGGAACTTTAACTACCACATTCTCGCGCCCAGCGATCTTAACAGTAAGTTATTAGTACTCATTATATTTCACACCAGTACGTTTTATAATTACGTCTGTAGTCTTAACAACCAACCAAGCTTGCAGTGTTTGTATTATGTACTTAATTTTTCAATAGATACACATATTTGTTCTATCTATTGAATTTTGTGAGTCGTCGTCAGTCAGTTTGGTAGAGATCTCACTCACGGCCCCCGCTCTCTATGTTTAAGTCATTCACCCTAACCCTGTGCTAATTTGTACCTCGTGCAGTCCACGATCATGCATGTCTGGATGTTGTTGACCCCTGGAGCCGTTAAACGTCGGTGGAAAGCATATAATGTTGGACAATCCACACAGCATCATCTAGCCTCAAGATAAAGCAGAGCTTGTGTTATGGGTACTAATCTGAATGATATATTTAAGGGGGTCCGTGAAAAATTACCAAATTCTGTCTGCACCGTTTAAAATATTTCATTTATATATATACAATATTTTGTGCAGTTTTATTATAAATGACTGTAGCAAATACAAAAAATGAACACGATGGATACGATACATTTACATAGATATTTTTATTATACATAGGAAAACTTAATCTCGTTTTATTAATTAATTTCGCAGAATACACAGAACTAACCCAGAGCTCAGTAACACAGCGAGTGTCCATCCAATACGGCGGATCCATGGCGCTGCTTAGACACGTGGTGATGCAGATCGCTGGCCCCGTGCAGTTCCTGTCAGAGACCAAGTGGCGACTCTACTCCTGCCTCGAGCTCACCGTCAGCAGCGAAGTGCTGACCTTAGAGGTTAGTAGATACTGACTACTAGCAGAAAGAATGAAAGCACTTATGCGCAAGTAATATGGTAATGCAGATACGCGATAGCCTTACTCCTAGGCTCAGCGACTTGTGTATTGGCCTCCAATTAGAGAAGTCTCCATTTTAGTCTGTTTCGTTCAGTTCCCCGCCAGTTCAGCGCTTGTAGATCTCCTAGGTCCAGCGGCAGTTACGAAAAAAGTTTAATTTTATCACGTGTCCCTTTCTGATGACATAACACTAGTCAAACTCTGTAGAATGTTTGTAAACAAACTATCCATACCTCAAGTTTTAGGTCGTACAGCGAGGCGACGTAGCGAGTGTTACAATACGGCGCGGCGCGTCCGAGGCACTACCTATATGATTTACGTGTGTTTCAGTGGACGGCAGCGCCGGTTTCGGACATGTTTGCGGACGCGGTGGTGGCAGGGGTATTAGCCTGCGCCGCGCTGCCGCCGCCCAAGCATCTGCCCCTTGCGCCCAAGTTAGACAGGATGCACTTCAAGGTAGGTACCATCTGTCAAAGTTTTTTCCGGTCACATACGTCAAATTTTCAGATACTCTGAAAGAAAACTGTCCGAGCCTTTTCGTAAAAGGACTAAAATTAAACTTTGTACCAGTGAGGGCTGACAAAAGCTTTTCTTCTAATCGTTAAAAACCATCATGGATACTGGTTGAAGCGCATCTGCTAATTATAATATATGTACATGTTGTTGCCTTCGGGACTTCTGAAATTGCGCCTGTTACTATGGTTGTTTTTCCAGATTCGTGCTTTGATGCTAACTAAGCATAACCTCTCTTGTACAATAATGTTCGTTCCAGGAGTGCGTGATCGAGATGCTGCAGGAGATGTTCGGAGAGGACTCCGTGCCCAAGATGTTCAAGGGAGACAAGCTATACGTCACGGTGGACGGCAAGCGCGCAGACATCGACCTGCTCAATATGGTAACACTTATTGTTTGTATGGCCTTTCACTTGTGCCGTATACCATCCATAGCTGTGCATAACATAGCTGCTGTGCCATCTCATCTACAGCCGCTGGAGGCCTCCGCGTGATAGTCTTTTATCACTAGGGAGTAATGCCCATAATCCCCACGTTGTTGTTGCGGGTTGGGGATCGCAGTTCAATTGTAAAACTGTTCTGCAGGAGGCCCTGCCTGGTGGGCAGAAGCTGGTAAATGAGCAATGAGAAATTCGAACCTGGACGGATCTCAGACGGTCTATCATGACGACGCTTTTAAAATCTGTATATATAGTCCTATAAACCACTGTCCCTCCCCTAGGAGGTGATCTGCAGCGCCGACGAAGGCCTGGAGCGTACCGTGCAGTCCGCCGTGTCCAAGCTTTACGCGGCGCTGGCTCCCGTGCGCCCGCCGCCGCCGCTCGCCGGACCCAGTGCGCCTCTCTAGATCTGCAGCGCCGACGAAGGCCTGGAGCGTATCATGCAGTCCGTCGTGTCCAGCTGTAAGCGGCGCTGGTATCCGAGCGCCCACCGCCGGCGCTCACCGGTCCCAACGTGCCTGTTAAGATCTGCAGCGCCGACAAAGGCCTGGAGCGTACCGTGCAGTCCCCTGTGTCAAAGCAGTACGCGCGGCTAGTGCCCGTTCGCCTGCCGCCGCCCCTTCCGGGCCCAGTGCGACTGTCTAGGAGTTGTACACACACCGAGCATTATGATAAGGTCGCATTTGTTACAAACTACTAAAGCTTTAAAAAATATATTACTGTGTCGTGGTGTGTCGTGGTGTGGCGTGTAGTGACGCGTCAGATCCTTATCAGTTTCATACATATAGATAGAAACAGTAATATTATGTGTTTCTAACCATACTAAATGTATGAAACTGATTTCTTTCTGATGCGTCACTACTGCTGAGCTCCATAACGATACAAGTACGCTGTAGTTCATATTCTCAATGACTGATTTGAGGCCATTTGATTTTGGCGCTGAGCGTTTGCGTGAGCGATATGACCGTCGTGGAACTAATATTATGGTCGTATTATTTTAGTACGCCTCAACAAATGTCAATGTTTTATTATACGAGTGACGGTCGAGACCGGCGCTTTGAATCGACGTGTTTAACAACTGTCATTGTGTATACAATATTGCATCCAACTTACTATTCTACATGGCATTTACTTTATCGGTCGCGTAGGTATTTCGCGGCGCAGTACCTACAACCGACTAATATCCCGTTATAAAAGCAGAGCGAAAAGACCTCTAAGCTTTTGCCGTCGTTTATTAATGTCTGTGATGACTTGACTGTAATGGCTTAAATCAAAATAAGTTTATTTAATTTATTGGAAAATCAGCAGCTTAAGCCACTTAAAGGGTAATGTTTAAAATTTCTTGAAATAGGCCGTGTTGTTCGCTCCGCTACAAACATGCCCGACATGCCTAGATCGGTGCGTGTCGTAGTATTCCTTTACTGACATGTTCTTATATTTTTACCTGTATTTTATAAATCTAGTTGTAAGTTTTCCCAAAATTTTGTAAATAAATAAATTAAGGAGGCAAACAACTTTAAAATGTTTAGTCCAAAGTCGGAGTGTTATTATATCGCGTGTATGTGTTTTAGGTCAATTGGCCAGAGTATGGAGGCATTGTGATGTTACTATTTATATTATTGAAAATAACATGAATATTAATAAAGGAAAGTTAAAATATGTATTTACAAATCTTAACATTATAAGGACGCACAGCGCCGTTACTGTTATGTACGAAAACCAAAATCATAACAAACACAGTTTGATTGAACACTTCATCATATTAGCCTATACATGTCCACTGCTGGACATAGGCCTCCCCACACAAATAGCGGTCCAACCATTGACTCCCTGCGACCGCTATGATGTAGTCGGTCCATCGAGTGGATGGTCTCCCATGTAGATTGAACACTTAACACTGGATAATGAATTTTGGTACCGTCATGCCGTCATGTGTCTCAGTGAAATATAAAACATGATGAATGGAATAATTAATTACATAAGTTACTTTCCACTGTAAAGGCAGGACGTTTTGATCTACGACAAATTATAAAATCACCCCCTCCCACAAAATGTAGATCACTGATTGATATCTCTACATCACTTTGGTGTAGTGTTGTTTCCATTCATCCATTATCGTTCCGCCCATCCATGGGCGCGTACTATAAAAATACCCAGTGTCGGCGTTATAGACAGTCTACGAGGACTTGGAGTATCTCTTCCAGAAGCGCTTGACATCATCGTGCGAGGCGCGCGTCACGACAATCGTGCGGCCACACTCGGTCTGCCACGTCAGCGCGCGCCAGCGTTATAGACAGTCAACGAACTCTACGAGGACTTGGAGTATCTCTTCCAGAAGCGCTTGACGTCGTCATGTGAGGCGCGCGTCACGACCATGGTCCTCGCACGCTCGCTCTGCCACGTCAGCACGCCGGCGCCGCGGGCGTAGTCACGGAGCACCACGAAGTCAGCCTGCAACACAACATGATCCCATTAAATAGCTGTCATTGCATTGTTTTATTGTAAATGAGGAATCCTGGGTCTCTTTGCTAGAAACATTGACAACTAGCTGCTGCCCGCGCCTTTGCCCGCGTTTTATCGGGATAAAAATAGCCTGTATGTTATTCCAGGTCCCAAACTATACCCATACCAAACAGCCCAATCAGTTCAGTAGTTTTTGCGTGGAAGAGGAACAAATATCCATCCATCCAAACTTTGACATTTATAATATTAGTAGGATGATCCGAAAGCAGACTTTCAGTAAAGCTCTATGTAAAATAAACGACAAATATGAGCTCATATTTATCCCGCAACAGCTTATCAGCGCCGCCGGTCCTAGGGTATAGAGAGCGGACCGTTTGCTAGGTGGCAGATGAATTGATTGAATCAGAATATCTGGTGATAATGCTTATCACCAGATATTCTGATTCAATCAATCGGTTTACAGCTAAATGTAGTTTAAGACTTTTTTTAGGGTTTTGTACCTGAAAAGGAAAAACGTAATCCTTATTTAAAATAACACTGTCCGCCTGTCTATCAACCCCCTTTTGTTGAGGAACGCGTTAGGTACCGATTTGCAATTAATATCAAATACCAAAAGTTACCGCCGCACATATTTTGAAATCTCTATCTAAGGAAATCACATCACAATCACACAAAACCTACAGGTTACTACTTCCTGTTCACTTAGAATCATGAAATTTGGCAAGAAGCAACCATATAACTATACGGAACCCTTGGTGCAGGAGTCCGACTCGCACTAGACGATTTATTTTATGTCGGGCGCGATTGTGTTTGCGTTTCTTTGTTTAATTAAGTCAGACTTAGAACGATGGCCGTGGCAGCTGATCAAAACTCAATTAATTATTTTATTTATGAATTTTAATAATATCCCAAAAATTTACGACTCCGGCGGGACTTGAACCCACGACCCTGCTCTGAATACGAGGATGCGTTAACCAACTGCGCCACGGAGGCAAGTACCCGACCTGTCGAAAATCTTTGGAACTTACGGTCTATAGCGCCGTTAGCTCCACCTACAGGGGAAACATTGAAGTTATCCAAACCTGCTCAAAGTGTAAAGTTACATTTAGATCGTTTGACGAGAGGTATCGGTGTTGGTAATCTGTAAGGTTTTTGTTATTATAGTGCTTGTGCCCGCACTTTGGGTAATCTTAAAGAATTTTAATAATATCCCAAAAATATTTATTTGCGAAATATTTATTACTTGTGAAGCAATAAATGAATCTTATTTCTTTGTTATTACCTGTGATAAGAACTGGTTGTAGACGACTCCCTCTGTGTACGTGAACCGGTTCCTCTCGGTCTCCCACAGCTTGATCTGGTCCACGACGGTGGGAGGCAGCGTCGAGGACGTGCGGATGCCGCCCGTCTCCGACTTTAACATCTGACGATAACAGATTACATTTTCAATTACTTTTATAAACTGAAATATCTGTTAGTTTCCTAAAGACTAAACTAAAATGAATATTTGGGCAGCTGCGGGAAAACGTCCAACTTATTTAGTACCTACCTACTTACTACTCAGTACTCAGTCACCCATAGTAAATCTTGACATACCAAGATACATATCGTACAGCCGATCGATGTCCACTGCTGGATATAGGCCTCCCCTAAGGATCTCCACAATGATCGATTTTGCGCTGCCCGCATCCCGCGACCTTCACTAGGTCGTCGGTCCATCGCGTGGAGGGTTTACCCACACCGCGCTTTCCGGTACGTGGTCGCCACTCTAGAGCCTTGCGGCCCCAGCGGCCGTCGGTCCTACGACCTATGTGCCCTGCCCACTGCCACTTGAGTTTCGCAACTCTGAGAGCTATGTCGGTTACCTTGGTTCTTCTGCGGATCTCCTCATTTCTGATTCGATCTCGCAGAGAGACTCCGAGCATAGCCCTCTCCATTGCTCTCTGTGCGACCTTGAGCTTTCTGACGAGGCGCATAGTGAAGGACCATGTTTCATTGCCATATGTCATCACTGGCAATACACACTGGTCGAAGACTTCCGTCTTGAGACACTGCGGTAAGTGGGACGAAAAGACACCACGTAGCTTCCCGAACGCTGCCCATCCGAGCTGGATTCGGCGGTTGACCTCCTTCTCGAAGTTGGACTTTCCTAGTTGGATGGTTTGTCCTAGGTAGACATAATGGTCGACAACTTCGTGGGTGTTGCCTCCGAATAATACGGGAGTTGGTACAACATGGACATTTGACATGATTTTCGTCTTGTCCATGTTCATTCTAAGACCAACTCTTTCGGAGGCTCTACCGAGGTCACCGAGCATTGTACTAAGGCCCTCCATGGTCTCAGCCATGACTACGATGTTGTCTGCAAAGCGAAGGTGAGTGATGTACTCGCCGTTTATGGTGATGCCTAGCCCTTTCCAATCCAGAACCTTGAACACATCCTCCAACGTAGCGGTGAACAGTTTCCGTCTCCCTGTCTCACTCCTCGCTGTAGTGGAATAGGTTTGGAGTTCTGGTCCTGTAATCGGACTGACATAGTGGCGTTTTCGTACAAGCACTTCAGCACTTCGATGTATCGATAGTCAACTTGGCACCTCTGGAGGGACTGTAATACAGCCCAAGTCTCGACCGAATCGAAGGCTTTCTCATAGTCCACAAACGCTATACAGAGGGGCATGTTATACTCTTCAGTCTTCTCGATAACCTGCCTTAGCGAATGTATGTGGTCTATGGTACTAAAGCCTTTCCGAAAACCGGCTTGTTCGGGGGGCTGGATGTCGTCAAACTTGCGCGCAAGACGGTTAGTGATGACCCTGGAGAACAGCTTATAAACATGGCTCAGAAGCGAAATAGGCCTATAGCTCTTCAGTAGGGTATTATCACCGTTCTTGAAGAACAGTACCACTACGCTTCCGTTCCATGCTTGTGGCGTTTTTCCCTCGAGGATGACGGAATTGAACAGCTTTTGAAGGGCCTTAAGGATCGGTTGTCCACCCGCCTTCAGAAGCTCAGAGGTGATTCCGTCCTCCCCCGGTGCCTTGTTGTTCTTGAGCTGTTTAAGGGCCATACTAATTTCGTACAGGCTGACGTCCGGGATATCATCGGTGTAATGCCGGGTAAGTCTAGCTCTTGGGTCTTTTGCTGAAATAGGGACGGGTTTTTGCACCGACGTGTACAGCTGTCCATAGAACCTCTCTACCTCCCTCTAAAGGTCGGGTTTCGACGAGATAATCCTGCCGTCATTGGTCTTCAGTCTCGTCAGTTGGCTTTGCCCAATGGACAAATCTACTACACAACACATACAAATCGCGGAGCCTTTGTTCCGCTCAATAGCCTCCTTAATACGGTTGGTGTTGTATTAGCGTAGGTCGCGTTTCAGTGATTTTGAGATTTGTCTATTGAGCCGCCGGTATTCTGACGCACCCGCTGAAGACTGCAAGTTTAGTTGCCCTCCATGAGCTTGAGGGTATGGTCAGAGAGTTTCTTAGTTCTATTTATACGTTGGCCCTTATAGAACTTAGACCCTGTCGTAAGGAGAGTCTGATTATTATTATGTAATATTATTATATATATAATGTATATTATTATGTAATACCTGTGAATGTGAATGCTGCTCCAGATAGTGTATGATCTGTTGCGCCGTGATGCCGCCTCGCAGCGCGCACCGCACTGACTCTCGGGTCAGTACCCCTACCACCATGTTGGGGAACCTACACACAAACAACGAATTGTTACTCTAATGTCTGCGAATTTAGGGCATATTTCACAAATGCAGAGAAGTCTGTACTTTGGGAGCTAACTTGGTGCATCAAAATATTCAAGGATAAAAAGAAGAGCTCTATAGTTTTTCATGTTTGGCCTCACCTGTACATCAGTTCCGTGAATAGTCCCAGCAATGCCACCTGAAGTAAAAACGAACAAGTCATGTCAGTCATCCTATCATAAGCCCATACCTCCACTCCCGGACATGGCTCCCTCAAACGAGGGGGAGGGGGGGGGGGGGGACGCCATAAACACTATCCTTGGCGGGCAGGTTTCTTTGGTCTATCAACATCCGAGGGCTGAGATGGAGGGGTCGATATTGTTACGCAGCGACCGACACTGTCTCGTCTCTCTCTACTCATAGTCATGAGCTATTCAAAGGTTCGACCGATACCAAATCTTGAACTGCCCAAAACCCAACGTGCTTTATTTCATTTACACCTTACTTCTTGTCTTGGACACGTTACAAATTTCAAATTTATTTACTACATAAGTAAATAATTCCTGTACCTACCTGTAAATTAGTCTGCGTATATGCATAGACCCTGTAGTTGGTTTCCACCACGATGTACCCGGGCGTGGAGGCGCCGCTGCCGGCGGCCGTCAGCGAGGCGGCCGTCCCGTCGCGCACGCATGCTATGTTCAACGCTAGCCGCGTGGGAAAGAAGCGCCCGGCCTTACGCTGGAACAAGAATCAAATATCAATAATCGATAACCTGTCAATGTACCGCGATAATATGAAAACTGAGGCACAGGTATAAAACCTCATTATGCTAGTGCTCCTAACATAACAGGCAGCACTTTCTCGGACGAGTACAATTACAAGGAGCTCTGATACTCTGAAAGTTTGTGCCGTTGTTGTTAAGATGTTTGGGCGAAGAAACGCCAAAACTGCTGAATGGATCAGGCTGATCGCACACAAACTTAAGGACCTGGAATCATATATATAAGGTGTTAGTCAATTTACTGCACAATAACGCGAGTGGAAGTTCTGTTGGTGCCACCGAATATTATAAAATTAACAAACGGATTCCAAGGTTAATATTATATCTCCACAAAAAGGTTGCAACTAACTTATTTTGCAAGCTCTTTATTACGTTATAGGTACGGTCCTTCCAAACGGATGATTGCTACAATATAGAGGGCAGAGACCGCGCTGCACGTGCGATGAAACGTAAACTATGTTTGTTTGCGATCACGTATAGCTCTGTCACTTTCGCGTGGTGGCGTGGCGGGCCGTCGTCGGGTGAGGCGACAATGACTCAAAGAGGTGGTCGCAATATTTTGGATTAGCTTAGGAATATAATCAGTAATTACTTTAATAAAATTTAAAATTCTGCAAAAATAAAAAAATCGTTTGCTTCTTACTTTTTTTAATGAATGTTAATCTGTAGCAGCAGATATGTAACCTCCAGCGGTATTGCTTGGGCAAAATTGTATCCATCCAAATAAATGCAAATATTTGTTGTATGCTACCGGGTTTATGTCCACGGAAAGCCATGCTACCTGTTGTACGTTACCTTTCTCTGATAAACCAGTCCAAACTCTCGTAAATGCTGCAGGAACACTAGCATGTTATTACTCATCCCTTCTGTGCTGTAGTCCTGCAACAAAAACACATAACTCTTGACCTACTTATTTTACTATCCCACGGTTTCATAAGGTGATTTAATAAAATCTCTCTTAACCCAACTAGACAAAGTAGACAGACGTAATCTGATGAAAGTGGCGGGAACTGGCGGATGCGGGTAAAATCTTTGTTAAAATAGCAAATAAATGTCTTCTTGGTTACCTTTCCTAGAGTACTGAAGCTGAGCTGGTACAGAAAGGCGAGGCACTCCGCGGCGCTCAGGCTTCGCTTCTCCGCCGTGTGAAGGTAGTGTTGTAGGAACAGCCACACCTAAAAAGTATATAAAAGGAAGACGTATTCCACCATATTTATCTTGCTTTAATATATAAAGCAAGATAAATATGGTGGAATACGATGCTAACTGAACTGAACCAAAAACATCGCAATCTATTTCCCACGCAGCGAGATAACCAGATGATGTTATATTTACATATGACAAATTTAAATCAGTCTATTATATACAATACAAGCTGCTTACTTGTTTAGCTGTGCTTAGCAGTAGGAACTGGAAGCCAGCGCGAGTTATGACTGCTGAGCCGTCTTCTGCATCTCTGAAATTAGAGATAACTAGGTATAATAAGCATTACAAAATATAAAATAATATCTATCTAAGGGGGTCTAATTAAATGAAGGGGAAATGCAATCCTATCTGGTATGGGCAGTTGCTATGCCCAAATAATGATGCTGCTGGGCAAATGTCTCCCCCAAATCTTTACATTTGCCAATATTAGAAAAATAGTCTCGGCAACACTCTCGTACCCTTTCTGTTTTTGCTTTCGTGGAGTATGTAATAGTGGATGCAAATCTTACGGTACAGAAGTGATGATGTTAATCTTACCTAGTCATAAGTCCAGCTTGCAGCAATATCCTCACAGCATCTGCGCTGATGCCTTCCGTCTGCGCGCTGCCCACCATGTAGTGTAGGACGCACTCCCAGCGCTCCAGTGCGTACGCATCGAGAAAGGCTACATCTCGGGCCTTGCCGTCCGGTTCCAGGGATGAGGACATACTCCAGGGCCGGCCACTGTAAGAAGCATCAGACATTCTACTTCTATGTTATAAAGCACGCACTCCACCACCAGCGCTCCCGTGAGAAACGCCTAAGCAGACAACAGAAAGTATGTGTGACACACCAAAAGAACTTAACCTTCAAGTGGGCGCGTGGTCATTTGTAACAGCAGCGGTCGCGTGTGATCGAAAAGACCAATGGGGTTTATTAGAGAAATAAAACACTAATTAACCAATAATCATTAATTTTTTGTATTCACATACATTATTTTGTATTCGGAGCACAATGGTGCTTAGGTAAACTCAAATTGTTACAAACAAGTAATTTCAACTCGGAAAATGCAAAGGATGCGTGATGCAGTCTAAAGATCTAAGCATATCTTCGCACAACCTCTACCACAGCTATTCCAGAGTCAACTTGTGAGATGCCACAACTTAAGAAATCTATAAATCGCATGCCACAACTGAAACTCATCGACCCCTCTGACGATCACGAGGTGGTTGAAACATGGCTACTAGAACAGAAGATAAACAAACTACATCTACCAGAAACTATGACAAGCCATGACATACATACTCGTAATTACGCAATTAGCTACATATTGGTGATCGCCGCTATCAGCGTGGCCATAGTTGTATGCTGACTATTCTGCCCCTACTAAGAACACCTCAGAACGCGAGGCATTCGACCTACAGTTACGTGAAACTCAATCGCCGATATACGCATCTGTGGTGAAGCTGCATAAACCCCTTCGACGGTCAACCTCAAAGGTAGAGCGCGGGCGCGAGGGTCAGGCGCGGCGCCCGCGGCACGCGAGCACCGCCGTCCTTCTCCCGCTCCACAACATGTCAAGGATGTGCTATTTAATTTTGATTAGTGTTTAACTATACAATTTTTATAATTACCTTTTACTTACTTTTCAACCGATTTCAAAAGGAGGACGTTCTCAATTCGTCTGTATGTTTTTTGTACGTATGTTATGCGGTAGTTCCGCCAATTATGGACCGATTTTGAAAATTCTTTCACTATTGTATAGAAAATGATCCTGAAGGGGTCCCATAAAATTTTTATCCCCAGGGGATTATTATTTATCCCGCAAAACTTAAAATAAGTGTAAAAGTAAGGGAATTTGAAGTCGGTTTATCGTTTTTTAAAACACGCCGTATTATATATACGAGGAGGGTGGATTGAAAAATTTGCGGCCTGACATATAACGGTGCATTCCGAATTACGCTAAAATCAATATCATCGCGCTCACACGCGTTCCGTATTATCGTGAGCGCGACAACGTTGTCCCGTGTGACGTCATAGATGACATCATAACATGCGCCATTTTGCGATATCAACGACCATGCTACAAACTGAAATCTTTGTGAGCGTGCTGTCAAATCTGACAATTGGGTTTGTTTGCTAACGGTTTTTTCTTTGGGTTTTTTCAACAAAACGTTCGTTTGCAAATTTTTACAAAGAAATGGAAATAAATATAGAAGACCAAATCAACGGTCGGAGAATAACTTTGATGCTCTCTTTTTGTAATCGTAATTCGGAATGCACCATAAATAATTAAAAAAAATGAAACTACCCTCGTTTTGTTTATATGTTTATTGGCAAAAACTGTGTAAAATTTTATTACCGCACCGTGTATAGTTTTAACGTTAGAGTCATTTGAGCAAGACAAGGTGCAGCATTTTATAAAAATGGAAAAAATTGAACAACGTGCGGTCATCAAATACTTGTGTAAAAAAAGTTTAACACCGAAAGAGATCCATAATGACATGAATACAACATTAGGGGAATCTGCTCCGTCGTATACGACTGTGAAAAAATGGGCTGCAGAATTTAAACGTGGACGAGAGAGCTTCGAAGACGACCCCCGCGCTGGCCGACCTACGACGTCTACGACTGAAGAAAACATCGGTAAAGTGTGTGATCTCATTGCAAAACCGGATATTGACTATCAGGGAGATTGCTGACACTTTAGGCATCTCGTATGAACGAACGCAACACATCATTGTCGAAAAACTTGGTTATTCTAAGGTTTCTGCTAGGTGGGTCCCTAGGTTGCTTTCATTTGAGCTGAAACGAATTCGGCTAACAATTTCTCGCGACTGCTTGGAGATGTTTGAAGCTGATCCGCAAGATTTTATCGACAGGTTTGTGACAATGGATGAAACCTGGGTTCACCACTATACTCCAGAGTCAAAACAACAATCCAAGCAGTGGAAAAATCCAGGTGAACCGACTCCGAAGAATGCCAAGACAATTTTGTCGGCTGGCAAGGTGATGGCGTCTGTTTTTTTCCAAACCTAAAAAAAAACACCTCGGTGGACAAAATTTTTAACAAATGAAAAGATCGAAGCCGCTGTAAACCTTATTTTGAAGGCCTTGAGGAATCATTTTTTAAAAAAGGCATAGAAGCTTTCGAATCTAGATGGAAGAAGTGTATTGAGCTAGACGGAGATTACGTCGAAAAATAAAAATATTTTTGCATGTAATTGATTGTTTTTTCTTTACTAGGCCGCGAACTTTTCAATCCACCCTCGTACTTTATTTTAAGCCTTACTTATACTTACTTGAACTTTGTTTTATATTGACTTAGTACAAATGATTCCTGCTCCAATGATACTTTTCATCTTAATTCCGTTTCATTATTACATAGAAGATTAACGACATTCCTGAACCTCCAGAGTGATGTGACTATGAGAGTGTAGCAAATAGAATGGAGTTTAACCCATTTAAATGCTATACTATGATTTCAGTCGGAAGACTCAACCTATCAGCTTCCTGTATAAACTTAATACCGACTCTATCACCAGGTGCAAACACATCAAAGATTTAGGCGTAACCTTCGATCAAAAGTTAACATTCAATGACCATATTACTAGTGTGGCTAAAGAATTCTATCAGAGGTTGGGCTTTGTATCGAAACTGTCGAGATTTCCGAAGTGAAAGCATTATAAAATTAATCTTCAGTGCCTTGGTCCGTAGTAAACTAAAAGCGAGTATGGTATGGCACCCGCATGAAAGCACATATGCGCTTCTCCTTGAAAAGGTACAAGCTTTTCTGCGATTTCTATATAAGCACCTTTTCGGATACTACCCTTTTATGTATCCAACTCAGTTCCTGCTGGGCTGCTTTGGTTATAATAACATAGAGGTCAGAAGAACAAATGACCAAATCATAACCATGCTGAAGATTCTTCGAGGAAATGTGCTTTCGGTGCCTACGCCGCGACGAAAATATTGCGATCTGAGGGATGGGGAGAGGGCGGAGAGCAGAACTAAACTGTTTATACAAAACTGTTTTTTAACTGAGTGACCAAATTACAGGCTGCTAGGAATGAGAAATTCATGTGACTAGTAACCTAAATGCTATGAATGAAAACATATTCCATTCAACACCACATGACCACTTGAAGATTAGGTTAAAAAGAGGGATTCAGAACCTTCAATAAATTGGGTGATAAATTGATTATCTCGTGAGCTTCGAGCATAAAGCCCTGAACTAAAATGTGTTTCAGAATCAGAATGAATTACTTTATTCTTTAGGCTTGCAAAATAAACACATAGACAAGTCAAATTTTGCCCAATAGTCAAAAGTTCACAGAGAATTCAAA
Source organism: Eupithecia insigniata (assembly GCA_947859395.1). Taxonomy (NCBI): domain Eukaryota; kingdom Metazoa; phylum Arthropoda; class Insecta; order Lepidoptera; family Geometridae; genus Eupithecia; species Eupithecia insigniata. The sequence continues at coordinate 730,894 of OX402009.1, read as the reverse complement.
ACTTACTTCTGTTTAAATTTTGTTTACTTAAGTGATAAACTATGACCATTATTACAAACCCGCCCAGTAGAGCCACCTTCAAGTTCCTCTTGAAGGACTGCGCCAGCATCCAACCTGGCATGCCACCAGGGATGGGTGCCTCCTGCCACACAGACAGCTCTGATAGGGCTTCACATGCCTTCAGTTGCTCCCTGAAATGATTCCTAGTATTGATACTAATAAAAAAATTGTGAGCATGCATGAAATTAAATAGGTTCTAATATCAGGTTTTTTTTTTATCACAATAACAAATAAAAACAAAATAATGGACTGACTGATTGGGAGATCTTTGCCCAGCAGTGGAAAATTTGTCTTATATTGTCTAGAAAGAAAATACTTGTCAAAAAAGAATATAGGTAAGTACGAATTAGCCTACTAGGTAGGGTAATACTTAAGCTTTTGGTGGCTACATATGCCTTTTAAAGGCCAGTGTGATATCACTGAAACTGAAGTTTTTTCAAGCTTACTTGGCAAAATGTTGTGACACCCAAGACGACACCACGGCCTGAGGCACTGGTTGCTCCACAAACAAGAGTCGTATCACAAAGTGTCGAGCCAACTCTGGCAGTTCTCTGCAAAACGGTAAGTTAGGTAGGTAAACAAATAACCTCACTCAATATGTTATTTTTGTAGGAAAAGCAGAGGAATCTGTTCGTTTAAGTCTTTATAGTCTTAAGTTTATCAAAACTCTAAGCCAAGGTAAGTTGTTACCTGTAAACAGCTAAACATATCGTTGGATAGTTGTACAAAGTCTCCAAAAACTGAGCTGATCTACTCTTCAAATACTCGTGAAGATCTTTGCACTGTAGGGTTGGCGTTGGATTTAGGTTTAACGCTTTAGACTTAGAGGAAGAGGTTATTGAAGTAATCTCAGACGACATTTTCTAAGAAATCTATATTTTTTCAAAAACAAAACAATCCATGCGATAGTGCTGCCATATCAAAGACCAACTTAGCGCTAAAAAAAAGCGGTACATAGAGCGCTTGATTGTATGAAATTCAAAAAAGCGCTAGATTCCGCTAGATTTTTCGATTTACGTAGAAGGTTTTTTTAGCTGTTCACTGCATGGCAGGTAGGTAGGTAGGTGGGTTAGGACCCGGGAATTCCGGTACCCGAATTTTCTGGGAATGCCCCAAATTTTTGGGCTATTTAAGAACCGGGACATCGTAAATCATTTCCCGGGAAATTTCGGGACTTTCGGGAAAAATATTTTTGCTTTTAGATCACTACCGAAATAACTTTAACTTATTATATTCCACTTCCTTTTATAGTACTTCGCATGTATCAGGCACCTACGCGGTATTAGATAAATAATAAATAAATAAATAAATAATGTTGGACAATTACTAGCTAAGCAGAGCTTGTGTTATGTTATGAACTATCTCTTTTACTCGGATCAGAATCTTGGTGTTAGACAGGGATGGCCACAACTATTGAATATTTAAATTAGCTACCTATCTCGTTTACTTGCAATAAAATTCTAGTGTTAAACAGGGATGCCAACAAGTATTTAGTATTTCTAACCAAATCGGTTAGAAATACCAGATATGTGTTGCAGCTCCATAACTTTAAGGGTGAACGGTACGCTAGTATGCGTAGATGATATTTAGGTATTGAAGCTTTGGGTAATTATGGCTCATGGTCGATTACGCGCGATGCTCGCTTTGCACAGGTATTCCCTAGCGGTATGCAGACCTTACAATCGTTAGATATTTTAAGACAATACTAACAGTTGCTGAGTTAGTTATTGAATACCGGACTCATCTCTAATAGTTAGGCTATTTTCCATCGAGCGTAGTAACATTAGCTCAATCTGTGGCACTGCGTTCAACCGTACTCTTAAAATAGGCTAAAGTATAGTGGTATACTTTCAAATTCTTGGTGTGGTATTCGTAAGGCAAGTTTGTTAAATATGATGCAATTTGCTTTGAATTCAATGTGAAAAATAAACTTCTAAAACTCTAAAAAAGGGACCAAAAATCTCAAAATAATCTATAAAGCGGGCTAAAGTTTTTTTTTAATTGAAAACAAGTTTCAGCAATTTCCGACTCTTATAAAAGGTTTTCAGCTGATTTCGAGAAGCCTTTTTACACTGAAGTCCACGCGCATGAAATCGAGACTGAGTAAGCTAATTACGTTATAAATAACGTAGATGTAATGAGTAACATCGATCCTCTTAGTTTTAACTCCTCTTAGTTAAAGCTGTTCTGCGAACACACAATCGAACTGCACAAGCATAACTAACTTTTTTGTGAAGCTCTGTACAGCAGCGATACGAAGCGACGCAAACTGATAAGAGAACCCGGGCGATTGATAAATAGATACTGTCACAAACATAGACTCGAATGGTTTGTATGTAGTTTGCGAGTTAGTAAATCGGTTCCTATCTCATTCTTCTATGCACTATTGTATGAATTTGTATTCCAGGGATTTCCTCGGTCAACGGAGCCAAAGAGCATAGAATTGCCCATCCCCGTATACCTACGAGACAAAGAAACTGTGATTATTATTATTGCCATCAGAGACGCTAAATTGCGCTATGCGCTAAATCAATAAAACGTGCGCAAAAAACGCTAGATTAAGCGCAGAAAGCGTTAAAATGGCAGTACTAGCGATGCCTTTTCTTGTGAAAATACAAAGTACAATGAACTGTTGACATTGAGTGATTGGTGTTTAGTTGACATTTATCAATCATAGATAATGAAAAAGGGGTCCGGTCCAGATACTAGAATTTTGGACTATACTTTATGGCCATACACTAGATCCTGATTTGAGTAAAATAATAGCCTGCCCACACGCCCACACTTTTCCGCTCCGACTTACTTACAAGTACTGCACAAACCTTGTACAGGTAAGACGGTAGCTCGCGCAAGCCCGAAAGTGCAGCTTGTTCAATTGTTGACAAGCTAAAGATTGTACTGCACAAATTTAGTTTGCAAGTGTTTACTTTTGATATAATTTAGTTTTAACTAGTTGTTTGTTATAATACGGGGCTGACTTAGTCATTCCAATGACTCAAAGTCCCTTAAAAATTAAGAATAAAAAAAAAAAAAAAAAGTGTTTACTTGAGCGTTAGTCCAGAAAAATTCTTAATTATTTTAAACGAAACCATAGAAACACAGCGTACGAAGCGGCGGGCAGAAATTTGTTATTTGTTTCTTGATTTCCACAGTCCCGCTTGCACGAGCTTACTTGCACGTCTAGCTACTGTTTGGTGTTCCATGTTTTCGTACAATCGTAAATAGCTGCACATAAAAAACTGCACAAGCAATGTTTACGGAGCTTGAGGCTGGGATATAAAATTCAGTTTATGTTATGCCATGATGTAGGTAGTTGCCATTAAAGCCTATGTTAGGTTTGTATATTTATTTATTTATAAGCACGGGGTTCTCATCTCTTTTTTAAGCTATGTAAGGTCAATTAGTCAGTAGGTATTTTAACAAAAGTGAAACATTGTATCACCGTATCACCATAGTACTTAAGTTTTTGCTAGCAAACATAGTAATTTACTTTACAATCATAATTTTGAAGAATAGAATATAATATTTCTTTATTGCACCATCAATAGATTGAATATTTATACAAGAACTTAATAGTAACTATATCTAGGGTGGTACAATCGGCGGCCTTATCGCTAACAGCGATCGCTTCCAGGCAACCATTGGATGGATAGGATTCCTACGCATTAGAGCTGACGGTTTTTGCCATGCGGACATAGAGAGGTAAATTCCAACGATCGTTTGTAGCAGGAGGCAGTCTGTAATATGTTATGTTATGTAAAATAAAATCACAGTCCTACCTAAACAATACTTAACTCTTGACGATGATAGGCAAACCTACACAGCCACACATAAAAAAAGTTGGTTGTGCGACGAATCGGACTATACTTTTCCGTCGTATTTTGAGCCGCTGAGTCAAAATTAAGATCCTGTGTAGATAGGTAGACTTTCTACCTACCGTGTATTTGATATCTTCCAAAAAATTTGTAAATACATACGCGTCTCCTTTAACGCTTTGGGAGGGTCGCTGGCTTTATTATACTTAGATATTTACATAAGGTTAGAAGTAATATCAAACCATATTTAAAAAAATAAAAAAACGATTCCGGGTCCGGCGGCCGGCGGAACTAGGTAGTAAAACAGAAACTTAAAATTTAAGTAGGTATTTGTTTACACTTTATAACATAACAATTTAAAAGCAACCAAATATTTAACTTTTTCTTATGTTTCCATTCAAATCCTTCAATTCTTCTGGTGTGGGGGTGGGTGGAGATAATTCTTCTGGTAGTTTGTTCTATATAAATAAGCTAATATTAAAAACATTTTTCTTGTAAATATTCTTACAACACTGAGGTATGTCTAGCAAGTTCTGAAACTTGGCCCTTTCTTGTCGAATGTTATCGATTCAGCAGCTCAAAATATGTAGTTACGTCGGAAAAGTATAGTCGGATTCTTCGCACAACCAACTTTTTTTTGTGTTGTTGTGATATTATTCATTCATGTCAAGAAACAACTCAAGCGCAAGCAAAGCAACACTAAACACCTAGTCTACTCTACGTACGACGTGTTGGTACATCGAGGATTGGATCGCTGAGAAAAAAAAATAACTTGTTCATAATCCCATGCAACGAAAAAATTATTTACGCACACTAATGAAAACATGACGCATACTTGTGAAATTTCCCCGTTCATGTATGCGTGTGGACATACACATGCGCGTTCCAGACGCACACAGACGCGCGGCGCCGAGTTCCCCGCATTTCATTCTCGTCGGCAGATGGCGGATGCAGTAGACGCCCTCCCCTCCGACCGTCAGTCGCGCATAGACAACTCGCCGAGCTACCGTGCTTTCGTTTCGCTCCTAGCACCATTTTGTGTGTATCTTTTCGAACGGGACATTGTGTTGTGCTCCGTGATAAATCGTGAACTTGCAAGTTTCAATAAACAATTTGTGCTTCGTTCCGGACAGACATGCCCTGCGGAGGGAACGATGAGATATCTCGAACGCTCGTAGAAACCGCGCCTCCGTCATGAGCGAGTGATCGTCGTCGACGTAAAAAGCGAACGCAGGAAACATGTCCGGGCGGACCACCGACGCGGATGCGTGCAAAGGGTTCCAGTTTGAAATTCGAATGCGGTCATGTCATCGCCTTTCGGATCTTTCATAAGTCACCGTCCAATGTCAAAATCGTGCACCTCCCGCTCGCGCCGACCCCCCGGTACTTGCGGACCATGCACTCGCTCGTAGTGTGGTGGGCGGTGGTGTCGGCCGCCTGGGCGCTGGCGGGCGCCTGCTCCAGTAGCGTGTCCAAACGGCCCGCGCGGCCCGCGAGGCCCGCGCGGCCGGCCCAGCCCGCGCCGCAGCCGAGACTTAACGTGACCTTCCCGACGTTCAAGTGCGAGCCCGACTACTCGGAGTATTACTGCCTCAACGGCGGCGCCTGCTTCACGGTCGTCATCTCTGACAGCCCCATCTACAACTGCGAGTGCCGCAGCGGCTTCGTGGGGCAGCGATGCGAGTTCAAGGACCTGGACGACTCGTACGTGCTCACGTCGCGACACCTCATGATGGAGACAGCGTCCATCGCTGGCGGCGCCACCGTGGCCGTGTTCCTCGCCATTCTAGTCTGCTTCGGCGCCTGGGTGCGCCTGCACCGCGGGCAGGGCAAGGCGGGCGCGGGTGGCGCCGAGCGCGGTCAGGTGCAGCTGGTGGCCGTGGCGCCGCCCATAGCGCCGCGGCTGCTGACGCGCGGTGCCCAGCCAGCCGTCGACCAGGTCTGACGCAAACTGAACACTGAACTATCGTGAAATTTTATGTGATAATTATTTTATGAATCGTAATTTATTCGGAAGGAATTTATTTTGTAAATACGGTCGAGGAGGTTCTTCAAATTTCCATCTCCTGGTGTTCGGTAGATTGTGATGGGTTGTGTTGTGCGGTTGGTGGAGGACCGTGTACCTAATGCTACTCGCTTCAAGTAGAGCCGTTATGTGTTATACATATTGTTGTTTGTGCCGTATCCTTGGATATGTGAGCAGAGCCGCCTCCTGAGGCTGCAGAGGCGAGTTGCTATCGGACAGTTTTGTTTTTCAAAGTTCTCGTGATACGGCTGGCTCCTTCGGACTCAGGGGGCGGGGTGTGCGGGTTCACAGTGTGTTCTTTTGCACACACTGCATGTTATTATTTGTTAGTGTAGGTAAAGTTATGAGAGGTACAGTGGATGCAGAGGCACTCGGGGTCTCTGAGTCCACTGTGCTGTGCTTAATCATTGTAAATTGTATCATTATTATTCCATTCTATACAAACAAATAGAATTGTGATGAATTGAATTGCTGGTGAGAGGGCGAGTAGCTCCCCGGGGTCCTGTTGCCGTTCCATTCCATCTGTGGATAGAGTATTTACTGGTGTCAGTATTATTTTGTAATACGAGTGTTAAGCGGCAGCTTTATTTTTAATTTATACTGTTATCCTGCTGGGATAGTGCTGTATTATATTTGTTTAAAGGCTGAGTAAGTGCCGTCATGATGAAGGCTTATTTTTGTAAATATAGTAGGTATTTATTACATATTTATAATCGTTTATTTATTGACTGCTTTACTTAGTTAATATTGAATGTTGAGTCGCATCCAAGCGCGAACTAAGCGGTTAACGATTGTATTCTCATTTCACCCTGCTAAGCATGGCCTCGCATATGTATATTCAATTGTAATCTCATAATGAATCTCCATACTCCGCTGATAATGTAAAAATGGTAACATTGGATGGTGTTAAATGTTCCTCTCGGCACCTCCGTTACATCATGTTCCTTGGCCTCTCCTGGAGCAGCTGCTGCCATTCATCAAGATGTAGATGCTGTAAATATAACTGTAATTAATAAATCGATACAACACGCATTGTGATGAATGGTAGGTCGCCATATCAATTCGTTTATTTTGTTATTATGCTCTAGTTGCGCTCGCGTAAAGGGCTGAGAGGGGCGAAAAAAAATAGCAAATGAGTAAATAATTAGGCTGTGAGTCTGCGGGCGCGGCGGGCGGCGGCCCCGGATTTTATACTGAGGACTGGAGAGGGCAGGAGACGCGGCCGGCGCCGCCGTGCGCCGCGCCGTCGGCCCTAGTGATGAGAAAGTGGAAACGTCCCATGTTGTACATTGATTCATTTATGAGATTGTTTTAATAAACATTCCAAAGTATTTGTAAAATATTAGGTACCTACATCCCTAATAATTTTGAATATCTGTTAAGACGCTACTTGTTAATTATACAGTTTTCTATTGATGATATAATTTGTTAAAAGAAAATTATAAGAAACTAAATCCTTATGTTATCTTTAATTGATCGTTGATCACACCCTGTTCTGTAGATAGAATATGAATATATTCATTGTGAGCGAATGGGTTTAGGTAGCCGAGGCCTGCCAAGTTCACACCCTGTTCTGTAGATAGAATATGAATATATTCATTGTGAGCGAATAGGTTTAGGTAGCCGAGGCCTGCCAAGTTCACACCCTGTTCTGTAGATAGAATATGAATATATTCATTGTGAGCGAATAGGTTTAGGTAGCCGAGGCCTGCCAAGTTCACACCCTGTTCTGTAGATAGAATATGAATATATTCATTGTGAGCGAATAGGTTTAGGTAGCCGAGGCCTGCCAAGACCACGCCGCACCTACTGATAATTATTATAATCTTGAACTACTTTTCTGATCTCATAAAATTGCTCACTAGTTTGGCAATCGAAGCAAGCGCACTATCAAACGATTTATCCGTTTTAGATCTACTATAGGCAGGCAGACTCTATTTTAAGCTAGGGGAATTAGTTGATTGGATACTGGTAGTAGGTACTAGCAAAGCAGAGCTATGCAGATAAGTAATGTACCTACCTAGTTGTGCAATGTTGCCAAAGAAGCGAGCGGGCGCGTCACCGCGCGCCCACTTGCCTGATTTTCGTAAACTTGTGCAATTACCTGTTCGCAATTAGATTATATCATTAACCAATTTTCGGACTCTGTGAAATCGATTAGAAACATGTGCATATCGTGCCGGCGGCGGCGGCGGCCGATCGGACAATAAGCTCTTTCTCAAGAGCGAAATAAGTAGGTTTTGTTTCATCACGTTTGGGAAATCGGACAAAAAATAATACGTGATCGGATCGGTGCCGCAGCGCCATAAGAGTCGCGGCGGTGGCGGCGGCGGTGCAGGCGCGGGCGTCCATTGAGCGAGCTGGGAGCTTCATTTTTATGAATACGGGACCGGTCTCGCGCCGCGCAGGGTTCATTGAATGAATGCCCGTTGCATTCGTTTGTTGACATTCCCCGAAAACCTGCCCGCCCGGAATAGCCGCGCTCCCTATGGATACATGGCGGTTGGCGGGATGGACAGTCGACAGAAATAGACGCCGCGCCGATTAATACCGTTTTTGACTTTCGATTCTCGCCTCCATTTTTCGGGCAGGCAAAGAGAATACAATACTCGGGCAGGAAGTCGCTTTCCGTATCGCTATGCAGTATATCATTTACAATGTTTGCTCCAAGAAGGTACTAAAGTAATTCGCTTTGGTTTGACTTGGATCCTCCTTTATCGAATGCCAACATGACTTCATGTCTAAGAAAATGTAAACAAACATTTGATGTTCAATCATCCAGCAAACAATGACTGGTGCAGATAAACCTTAGTTCTAGTTATTAATACTACCTAAGTCATAGAAGGTTACTAGAATCAGGTCATAATGAACATCCGAAGCCATACATGTAATTTTCCAAGAAGTACCTACTAACCTAGTTTCTATTTCGGCAACTAGCCCTATAATGAGAAAATACAATCGGATAATAAGAAACGAAAGTATAGTCTTAGCGTCAGCAAAACACTGTGAATGGAACACAATGCTTTTATAGATCTACAGGCCTGCCTGCAGTGCTGACCAGCGAAGGTAGAGCCGTGCCTCCTCTCTGGGGCTCTGAGGACTGAATAGAGAGAAGAGTTGGTTTTACCAATGAGAGGGGTCTAGGCCCTGGTCGCAGGACAGACGCTGCGCCGTCGCCCACGCCCGGCGGTTTTGGTTGTCGTGGTGACCGCTGCCAATTAAGATGCCTACGTGCTTCTTCCCACTTGTCATTACGCGAAAATCGTCCCGGGACATGTATGGTCTATGCGAGTACGCCGGTGATGGTAGTTTTGATGTTCCTTTTAGACGTGAAACTGACAACAGTTGCTGAATGGTGCGGTAAGACCAGCGCAGCGATCTGGTAGCGCGTCCCTAAATAAACTTGCTAGGTTTAATTCCGTTACCAACTTACATCTTCTGTCTGATTTTCACCTTGCCTAAAACTTCAACGCCTTGAAGACCGATGTGGAGCGACAGGCGAAGATCCGCCTTGACGACCGATGTGGAGCGACAGGCGAAGGTCCGCCTGCGACGCAGGAGGTTGCGGGTCCGCCTTGGGACAAAATGTTTGTATGATCCGCAAGAGGCTTCGAATCGTGTTCAAAGTTTAGTTTTTGCTGTAGATATTTGGCTTTAGTGACTCGAATTCGATAATTGCGGTTAATTTTGTGATTTTCTTGACATGTGTATATAGGGTAAGGGAACTTAATACTTAACGTTCAAGGCTAAGGCCAACTTTTCTTCGTAGACTTGATAGTGATATTCTATCTTAGATTGGTTGTAGGTACCTATCTTTGGCCGACAAGTTTCCTAATAAGCCTCCGCCTAACCCAGTATCCACGGTTCTCCAAGGTGTCTCAGACGATTTGCGTCATTCCTCAGAACAAATCAAAAGAATACAGAAATATCTGCATAATCTTGTCAATTACCGCCGCTTATGGACAAGAATGTGGGAATATGGACCTAAATGATTTGGTGGGCAGTTAAAATGGCGATTATGCTAATAACACTCGAGGAAATTATCGTTTAAATTGATTGAGCTACAGATGGTCTAGCTAGCTGGTAGAAAAACCTGAGTCTTGAGACAGCAGCGAGTTTTTACTCTATGCCTGAGTCTATGAAAATATTTCTAATAAACTTATACCTTTAAACGAGCAATTCTTGTTTATACCTATATATAATCTGAATCTCGGAAACGGCACCAACGATTTTCATGAATTTTAGTATACAGGGGTTTTCAGGGGCGATAAATCGATCTAGCTAGGATTCATTTTAAGAAAATGTTGTTTTATTCGTGTTTTCGATATTCAACTTTACGATAGGGCACATAGACAAGATTTCGACGCTATAAAGCCTTCATCTATCACTATGATCTATCATGTATGGCAGCTTTTTTATTTTACTGCATATATTCGGATATAGACGTCACGATGAGGGAGGAAAGTTGTCAGATGAACGCACAGACAATGCCAAAGACTTAATTCATTCCATTGTTTTTGTTTGTAGATAAATAAACTGAAAAATATATCTCTTCCTGGCATGTATTGGCGAATATCAATACAATTTTTTTTTAATTGGGAGCAACCAACTTCTCTGACGACAGAACACTAAGGCTACCAGCAGGTGGCGTTGATAAGCAACATTAAGCCAATGAGTCTTTGGTTTTAATTCGTATTTAAATATAATTTCTAAAAAACACAATATCCTACCAAAGAAAATTCCGAGTAAAGCTCGGTTAGACATTATTTGGTAGAGTATTCTGAATGGTTCATTTTTTGGAGTCGGTCTATGGTTGTATTTTCTTTTGTTTATAAAGGTTTTTGTTTCGATCCTGTCCTAAAGTGTTTGAGGCTCAAATGGGCTAAAACTTGTTTATACATATGCAAGAGCTTTTTTGTTAATTCGTGGTAAACACACGCAGCAGTGTAGGTAGTTCCACAAAAGGCAGTCATTGTTCGCAATAACGGTCCATCTGTTTTACTTTTTAAATTCAGAAAGCACCTGTGACATGACTGTCGAGCTGTCAAGTATTGGGTCGTCAGCATATTGTCCGAAGCCCATCTTCCACTCGAGCGCCATTTCCTGCACCAGATGGCGGCACTCCGCACGTGCGTCCGCGCAACAAAAACGCACGCGTCGCGTCATAGATTAAGCTTAATTTATTGGTATTGGGGATACTTTTGATGCGACTGTTGATATGTGTAATGGAGCCTAAATTATGGACATAATCGTTATGTAATGGATACATACAAGACTTCCGTTATAAAAGGGAGTTTAGAATGACAGGTTCACTTCATACATGAACTTCGTAATGGAAAATATGTAGATAAAAAGCCTGTGCAAATTATTTGTGCCTAACATTAAGTAACCCTTTAGTCTGATGCTAGAGAATCTAGCCGCGCGAATACATAAGATCCCCAGGAGTAGAGTGATGGGCCAGTAGGTATTTTTTGACAATGTCCCGTCTCCGTCGTAATTAATCTTTGCTGTAGATAGGAACCTCGCGAATCAAGTCGAGCCAGTCGGGGTGGCCTGTAAAAAGCGCACGTGGCACCTGCCTCCTGCATTGTCCCAGCGCTGGCAGACTGAAGCACTGCTCGTTGAGGATACTTGTCATTGTCATTTGATAGAGATAACGGCAGAATCGCATTTAAATATATTCGGAAAGGGTACAATGGGAAATGTGGTTATGGCTTGAGGCGCAGCTAGTATGATGTCTGTGGGTTATGGTAGTTTTAGATTATATCTAGATTTTATCCACGGACTATTACGTCCTTGGATAAAAATCTTTAGTAGGTACTTTCATTTTTTTTTTCAACAGCTAGGTACGAGTATGTTGTCTTAGTTAGATTCTAGTCTATCGTAGTAATAATAACAGAAATCTATTATAAGTAATAAGATCCCAAAAATAAAAAATAAACAGTTTAAAATATATCCAAATTATCCCCAGTGTGAGGCTTACGCACTATAATAGCAAAAACCTTAGAAAGCTATTTTATAATATTAGTTTAATTATATTATAGCTATGATCCTACTAACAATAAGTTATTAAATAACTTTTTGTTAGTATGATAAATAATAGCTACCTACATAGGTATCTATATGGAAGTGATGGGTAAGATTCTCTTACTTATGATAATCTTACCCATGACTTCCAGGTTGTTAATTCTTGGCCCATGGCACTAACCTAAGTACCTACTACTAATAAACCTTAGAGTAACCCCTCGTTTTCACCAAGAAACAAGTCAAATACTACTTGTTTAGATAAATTGACAAAACTTAAATGGCTGGCTTAGATCTCAAAGTCACCAAGTCAACTTTTTGCTATATTCTAGCAAAAAGTTGACATAGTGATTTTGAGAATAATCTTTATTTTTTTTCTATTGATATTCCTAACAATGTTTCTCTAAAATGTATCAAAGTGAATTTTCTTGATGCCTAAAATCCTCAAATACATTCAATTCAGTTAGAAAACTAAAAAGCCCACACTAGGGCCAAATTTAAAAAAAAATATCTCAAAAAAAAAATCTTGTAACTATGAAAAAACCACATGGTTAAATTAGGAATTTATATTTATAAATATAATTTTTCACTCCAATCCAATGATTTGTTGTGAACATATATTGCGAGTAGGTATGAACAATAAAAGAAAACGTTGCAGAAAACTTGTAAAATACATGTAAGTACACACACCTACTATATCTTGGTGAAAACGAGGAGTTAGATACCTATCTTCTGATGCCGGCCTGTATTTATTACCGAAGGTCATTCAGGTCTATGCCCAGGCTGTTACCCTAAAATTAATTACAGAATATAACAAAAATATTTTTCTAACAAAATTGAACTCAATATCAATATCCCCATACAAAAGACATCAACGCGCTCCTCAAGGCGCGGGCATAGTGGGAGGTCTCGAGTTTTGTTCATTATGAGGATGTAATTGAACCTAGATACTTAAGTACCTAGCACCCACTTAAATACTTATAAGGGATTTTAAAAAGGGTTTTTAGACACGGGGTGGTCAACAGACACGCGACCAAAATGCTGACAATTATTGTTACAAAATTATTTTTCTAAAGCACAAATTTATAGTTTCAGTGTTAAAGACGTGGAAACAAGAAACTAAAAGTAAGACCATTATACCTAAGTAGGTCCTGTACCTAGTAGTGTTATTATACAGATTGGATTTTTGAGTTGGGAGTAGATTGCCAAACCGAAACCATAAATGTTAGAGAAAGTCATTACCTTAATTTATGAGTAGGTACATTATCTGAATTTTTCATTACAGTTAACAAAATTCAGGGTTGTTGTGTACATTTGCCACAAAGTAAATTCCTCAATCAATCTTTTTTTTTTGAAAATAGAACCGTCTTGGTGATGTTTTATGAAGGTTGATTCTTCCCTTCACGGTAGAATGCGAACTGTTTCGTTGCGGGTTAAGTAGAGATTTAAAAAAAAAGATGGTATTGGCGCTATATCTCTAGAATTTTCTTTTACGTTTAACTTCCTGACCTTTTCTTCCAAATTGTGAACGTGAAAAATGTCATCAAGTGATAGTGAAGATGCTAATATGCAAATGGAAGAAAAGGGCAAAGAAATAATTATGAATCTGTTGCCGACAAAATCACGTGTAATATATTTAAAGAGTTACGAAAATTTTATGAAATGTAGAGATGAGAAACGTGTGGATTCTTTTACAGAAGGGTTCTCACTTATTTTGATGAATTATCGAAAAAATTCAATTCGTCGACTCTTTGGAGCACATATTCAATATTAAGAATGACCTTACAAACGAAACAATACTTGGCAAGGCAACAAAGGTAACCTACTTATGTACTCTAAAAAAACTAAATAAATAGATACCTACCTACATACCTAAGTTATGTACCTAGGTTATTACGATTATTAACACACTTATTTTTTTGTTCAACAGGTTGCTTTAATTTATGGAATCAGCGGTGCATGCAGAGGAATAGAGCTGGCCAATATAAGGCTACAAGACGTAGAAACGGATACAAACCTACAAGCTGTGAGTCTGCCGATCACGAAAACAAACAAAGAGCGTAAATTTGTCATTAGTGGAGAATACCTTAATATAGTTAAAGCCTATCAGGAGTTACGTCCCACTAATGTTTCAACGAGTTTTTTTTTTCTAAATTATCAAAATGGTAAATGCACAAGGCAAGTCATAGGCAAAAATAAATTTGGTAACATGCCTAAAGATATTGCCACTTATCTAAATTTACCAAATCCGGAACTCTACACGGGCCATTGTTTCCGCAGAACATCCGCGACTCTGTTGGCGGACTCTGGTGCGAATATAACGACATTAAAACGGCACGGTGGATGGAGGTCCGATCAAGTGGCTGAAGGTTATATAGAGGACTCTATACAAAACAAGTATCACGTCACGCAGCGGATTACGGAAGGAATCAATATTCTACCAAACATTACAGAACCCCATCTACATCGCGGGATTGGATGAATATGTCAACTCAGCTGGAGCCGCACTCAGATCTTAATAATGCAGGAAACTCAAGCATGAGTCGAGTCTCTCCAACTTTTACTCCACAACAATCAACTCAAAATATTATCACATCCCAATCACAGAGAACCGAAATAAAATTACCCGGGAAAAACATATCACTAAACATTCAAAATTGCTCTAACTGCACATTTAATTTTTAATAAAATTTCTGAAAATTGTCTAATTTTGAATTGTTTTATTTTCTCGCAATCGAAGTGAAAAGTAGAGTGTTTTACTCGGGCCAAAACCACCCATTATAACTCGGTCTTGTCATCCATCAAGTATAACAACCTCGTATATAATGGGATGGTTTAGTCCCTTGTAAAACAATCTACTATTAAACTTATTTAAAACTTCACTTTGGTTCATAGTAGGCGTATTCAAACTAAAATTGACTTGAAAAAAATTAACTTCTTCCACTAGTGGAATAAAAAAATTAAGTGAAGAGAATATCAATAACACCTTATTTCTTATTTGATAATAATAACTATGTTCATAGTATAAAATTTGACTTGTCTTAGTGCTTGTTATAAAAGCCTAAAGAAATAAAGTTATTGATTCTGATTGTAAAAAATAGGTATTTCTTTTCATTTTAAATGGTATATTGCTTTAAAAAAATTCTTCTTTTCATCAACCGAATCCGTTAGTGCAAAAATACAGTGTGTCATATTTTTTAAGAATCACTCGGACAGTTTCTGCAAAAAAGATATCTGAGTTTTTGTTTTCACATAATATGAGGTCGTTATGACCATTCCTGTCGTGACAGTTTTAGTTTAGTTAGTTTTAGTTTTACTTTTGATTTCGACCCAAAAACAGAGGGGTCTGTTTCGAGTGGTTCCGGAATTATGACAGATTGAAATTACTTTGAAGCAAAGTTTTAGAGCTCTTCCTGCTGATCACTTGGATACCCCATATGATATGTAGGTCTTTTCCCCCTGGATACGGAGATTTGGCATGAGGGGCAGATTATTGCTTCTTGTGATAGACTTCATTCTCCTGATTTCTTAGAGACCAACAGCGACGTCGACATTTGAGTTTATCAAAACAATATCGGTGTAAGTATAATACCACCAAAACAAGTCTGTTTAAGAAAACCAATGACTTACTTTTTGATAAAAATAAGAACAAACTTACAGGTAGTAAGTTAAAACTTAAATCGTCGAAAAGTTAAAACTTAAAAAAAAATACTGGACAATAGATTATTTTGATGCAGTGGAAACCGAAAAGCATCTTATGAGTCGTAGTAATATCGTAAATCGACCCCCTTAGGTATATCTGAGGCTGGCCTCAGACAACCGGAATATATTTCTGAATATTCAGAATCTGATTTCAGTATATGTGCGCCACTCTATTCAAATGTATGGAGTTACGCGCGTTCTGAATTTTGAATCATAATATTCCGATCAGGAATTCGGAACGCTCGTCAGTACCATTCTTACAGACTGATCTGATAAATTCAGAATCTGAAAATATCTGAATGTGTGTGGAGAATGTACAAAATGTATGGATTCCGGGCTTTCTGAATTAGGAATCTGAATTAAGAATCTGAATTCAGAAAGACATTCAGGATGTCTGAGGCCAGCCTTATTATGCTTCGTTACAAAAGTCGTATCTGTAGGTACACCTGTTAAATTTCACGCAAATCGGATCAGCAGTTGAACAGTTAAGATCGAAGAGTCTATTTCACCATACAGCCACATTGGGGGATTTGGCTCACTCCGATCAATTATCTGCTAGTGGTACCTAACCATCAAATAAAGTCTTTAGGTCACTCGATGACAAAAATCTCAGTCGGGGGAATATAAAAGCGTTTTCTAAGAAAACGCGTATATGTTTTTTTTTCCCAGTTGTTGTGTTTGTGTATTGTATATTTTGGTATGAATGTTGGTAACCTATGTAAGTTATCATGACCGTCTGCTGGGTGGGGTACCGGCCTCCCTTGCGTATTGAACTAACAATAAGTATTGCATTTAATTAAATATCAAATCAGCCCAAGATTACTAAAACACTTGCCATCATTAATCACCATATTCAAAATAATTACTTTCAAACCAACTGCCAGCAATATCAAACAGAATGAGATTAAATAGAATTTCACTAGAAACGTCCCAGCCGTGGGAACCATTGTGCGGTCGGAAGAGCCTCAAGTGTAATAACTGTGTGACAATGTGTCCTTCAGACTGTGGCTTGCGAACTGTCATTGAGCTTGAGGCTTCAAACAATGCGAATCAAAAGGGAATAATTATTTACGCTCTAGATTTTGCCTGTGACTTCGCTCCAGGAGTACGAAGAGGTGCATTATAAAACGAAAAATAAACGACGTTCATCAAAACACAGCACTGAACAAATATGTAAGACTTAATTATTGTGAATTTGTGATGCATATAAGTTATATTATAATGGTAAAGCTCTCAGCCCGAGGAAGCATTTTGGTTTATGAGCTATCGGAGAAATGAGGTAAGTCAGAACAAAGTAACGTGTAACGTAGAGCGAGGAAATGTTTTGTTTAGAGTGGGTGAGTTTTGTTCGTCACCAATCCCGGCAGTATTCGGCAACGTTCTGACACCAACCACGGGAGTTGGGCCATGTCCTGACATGAACCCCGAGAGTTGGGCAATGTTCTCTGTGAGTTTACCTCATTTTGTCAGATCAGTTCTCTCTTTTATCAATAATTTAGTATGGTTCTGCCACGGCTAGAGTGCAAGAGCCACACCTCCAGATACCTCTGAGCGGGTGAAAGAATGCTGACCGGCGCAGGAGTAAACAAACAGTAGTGTTTGCGCTGCGCCGGCGCCGCTGTTTGCATTCACACATTCACTATTGTTTTGGAGGGTAAACAAGCTGGACCTAACCTAGGCGTGATGCATCTAGACGCTAGAATATCTATTGTTCTAGACATCTACTAGGACTAGTTCTAGTAGGAGACAGGCCCACTAAACCTAGCGTGGCTTTGTCTACGTCCGACAAATAACAAGGATAAAATCTAAACAAATTGTTTCTTTAAAATATTGTAATTTTATGTTAATTTATGTAACTCTGTTTAATGCCTTTCACGATATAGGTAATGCCTGAAATGTGGTATCTACTAGGAAAAGATATACATACTACTTTTAATCCAAGAAAAACGTGTACAAAGCCACGCGCAGAAGCTAGAAATATATAATTCACGGAGTACAAGTTTTTTCAGTATTTTGGGCATTTTAACCAGTTCTTATATTTTTAGGCTGGGCGTGGGCAATACATGCCCAGTTATGGAGTGATGACGATTGTATGACGTGTGACGTATTGTTAGACTTTATGTCACTTGTCCTTTTAAGTACGGTGACGGTTTTGGGAATAAGTGGATGTAATGGGATGGAAATACAAGTGATCGAGGGTTATTGGAGGTTAGAATGGACCGCTGTTCGTTCGTAGTTATTCGGATACTTACTTATTTTACAAATCACGATGTAAACCACTAAGAGAAAAGTACCGAGACTCTCCGGGTTCTCAGACATTTATCAGAGCGTCTGGTCGAAGTGACGTGTGACCTGAGAGCTGGTGAGTATCTAGCGCAGCGCATATGTCATTGCCAAACAGCGGGGCAATGTAGCCAGCATCTTGGGAACGCTTCGGATTAGTATTGATATCGATACCTATGGATGAATCACGAGATTGTTCACAACACTCTTAATGTTGTTCGAAATAGTTTCTCTTCTTTAATTGTAATTTTCTTTGTTAATAAAGTAACATCGAGGAAAGAGATAGATCCTATAAATATTGTTTCCCCGCTGCTGCCTGTATAAATTAATTCATTACCTACCCTATGCCACTGCTATCGAAAATAAAATGAACGTAATGAATATTGTTTTGCTTAGAAACTTCGTGGAAAGCCAGGTTTTTTTTAGGCCGAAACTGCATTTTTTAAAATTTTTAAATGTTTGGTGTTTTCGCTGTAATGCCTAACGCTTTTTTTCATTTAACTAAAAACCCTAGAACCATTTTCAAATCTTTCCAAGCTAATTTTCTCCCAAAGTTTAAAAATGAGAACATTTTGATCGACGAACAAAAAAATATATAAAAATCTATAAAAGCGGTAGCATGTTTTGGTCGGAAAAAAGATAAGCGAAGCCAAGAGCCTGGCTATCAGAGTGACCTACAGACATCAGAGCCTATTGCGGGTGAGAGGGGGCGCCATTTCAACCCCCTTCGGAAAAATCGTAGATCCGGCGCTGCTAAGGACGAGACTCCCTCGAGGAACCCCGAATGTTATCAAATATCACTGCCTTCGACCGGAATCTGTCGCAGATGCCTCCTTGCCACATGCACTATGATTATAGGCGTTGATTTATTAAAATAAAAGGAAACCCATATCCGGTTGAAAGGTTTGCAGCTTTCTTCAAAGCTTTAAAACAAGGTAGGTACCTACTTCAATAGACTACTCAGACAGGTGGTGACTGCAATGTTGTACTGTGTAGGTAGCCGTTTTATGACCATGTTTATGTACTTAAAGTACATATTTACCCACTTGTGTGAATAACATTGGTGCGAGCGAGGTTATGTGCTTAGTTTAATGTTACTTAGTAGCTATATGCAAATAAAAAAAGCCTAAAACATAATAATATGCAACTGCTATGAAATTGCTCGGCTTAGTCCCAATCAAGTTATTATGATAATACTCTGGCCGGAGGATACCTATTTTGAATTTTTCCTCAAAGTCCTGGGAAGGTTCTTGAGACGTGAAAATTTTTAAAGCTAGCCCGGAAAAACGTAAAGACATCTCAATCAAAATCATCGCAGGTAAAGTCGCAAGGCGAAGCTAGTAACAATAAACGAATATTTGAATTACATATATACGTTGAAATAGGCAGTTATAGGGTCAGTGCCAGTGACGAGATTGGACAATATAGCAAGGCTCGTAGGACGGATCTGGAGATGCGCAGGGGCATAACGAAGTGAGACAAGAATGAGAGACCTGTCTGTCCCCAGCAGTGGGTGAAGTTGTAAAGGTTTGGGAAATAGAGAGATGATGAAATAACTAGACTAACGTAGGTATTAAGAAAAATTATTGTTCGCGAACATATACTCGTAGAAGAGGTGTCGGTGATTCACTCGTAGCTCTCTAAGGTAAATCGGTGGCTTCCTGCTTACAGCGCATTGAAGTAATGCCGTTTCCCGCGCTCCAGGAATTGGATAAACGCTTAAAGTAGCGCTCATTTTGACGATATCGTGGTTTGAAAAACAAAATAATTAAATGAGTCCTTTCGGCTACGCGGAGTTACATGGTGGTACGAAAACTTAAATTAATTTCATAACTGTTTTAATAATCAAAATCAATAAGTATATTTCGTTAGGATTACAAAATGACACAAATATTATTATAAAATAAGAAATAAAGTGTTAAAAGAAAGAAGAAGGAAGTGTTCAAGAAGTGAATGTGATATTTTAGGGATATGTATTCTAGAATTAGATAGGTTTTTACGCTAATTCTCGTTGTAAAATACGTGTGCGGTTTCGCAAGTGGAGCAGGCGGTGACTTCACTGCGCCCGCGCCGCGCGCCGGAAGGAGTGGGCTGCAAGCAAGTCCTAGATCGGAGTGTACCTCCTTCCTAAATCAGCAGCACCAGCTAATTATGGATTTAGGTAGAGATCATACACTTATTGTGGTAAATTTATGTGATTTTTAGGGTTCCGTACATCAAAAGGAAAGACGGAATCCTTATAGGATCACTTTGTTGTCCGTCTGTCAACCCTCTTCCTCTTAAAAACGCGTGGAGCAATCTAGTTAAAATTAACATCAAATATCTCGAGGTCCGTAATCGCTCGGAGCCGTGATATAAATCAAACTTCTAAGTAAGTCAAAGCAATTAAAAGTTAAAGACGTTTATGCACAATTTCTTTGAAATTTCTATGGCACACAAAACCTCTAGGGTACTTCCCGTTGACCCAGAACCATAAAATTTGCTAAGAAGCAAGGCCTTAAAGCACAAATAAAGCGAAAAATCCGAATACAGTGAATATTACTTTATTCACAATAAAATTATTTTTGATTCTCGCTATGGACCGAATACCTACACGGTACTTCCCATTGATCTAGATAGAACCATAAAATTCGGCAAGAAGCAAGGCCTTATAGCACAAGTAAAGGGAATCCGAAAATAGTAAATTTTTAGTATATTTACAAAAAAATTGTTTTTGCTTTTTGTTAGCGATCAAAACCTACCTATGTACATCCCGTTGATCTAGATCATGAAATTTAGCAAAAAACAAGGTCTTGTAATTACGTCGTCGGTGCGCGGGTCCAACTCGCACTTGACTTTTTAATTTTTAGTGGTTTCACGATTTTGTATATACGAATATCATAATATCTCAAGAGTTAAAAATTCATAGAATTTATTATTTTTCTTAACAGTCATAGCAGCTCTAAGCTAATATTTAAAAATCGAATAAAAAGAAAATAAACAAAGGAGTACAAGTATTCATTGAAATAGGTAATCGGATAGTTCGATTAATGAACATTAATAATCACAGATAGATCAGGGTAAGTATAAATGATATATTTCCCGTGTTTACTCTATGCCTAGCGTCACGTCACCTTCGTCTAGACTCGGCCACAACTAGGTCAAGTGGCCCCAGGAGAGGCGACCCGACATTACTCTATTGGGGACCAGCGCACGAACCCATTACCCAATTAGGTTCCTAAGTAGATATCCTAGGGTCTGCTGTCTTTTGTTTCATAAAAACAAGATTATTCCTAGAAAGTAATATTGAACTTTGAACTACCGTCATCGCTCTACCTTTTTACGTAAATTCGACTTCTCTTGAAATTACTCACAGCGCGGGGCGGCGGAACTAAACCATTTTAGCATGTCCGTGTTTCTTGAAAGTACTTACTCTAAAAAACAAGACTGGGGACTCACAAAAGAATCAGAATCAAAATCAATAACTTTATTTCTTTAGGCTTACATAATAAGCACTTAGACAAGTCAAATTGTATACTATAAACATAGTTATTATTATCAAATAAGAAATAAGGTGTTATTGATATTCTCTTCACTTCAATTTTTTGTCCACTAGTGGAAGAAGTGAAAAAGAAACCACTAGCACATTATAATATCACTTAAGTGTCTAATACATGTTTTCTAAATCTAAATTTAATACGATTTAGTTACATGTCAAAAATTTCCATAAAGCTAAACAGAACATCTCACAACTACTATTAAATGGTTACAATTTCATTCACAAACTCAACATTGAGCCACCACACCAGTCGCCACTATATTGTTATAGACTGGACAAAACCAAAAAACCAATCAATGAGTTTAAAAATTTTGAAATTTATGAATGGACGTGCGAAAATCCTAAATGGGACAATGCACCTGACGTATATTACCTATTGGGTAACCATTGTGGAGAACAAAAGGATGTCCCGTGGGAAGATTCGGTAACACAGTTGGGCTGTATGTATTGTTACAAGATGTAATTTAAGCTCGGTGCATTCGATTGTGTTCTGTGCTTTTTATGTCTCAGGTTTTGGCGAAGTGAACGAACCGCATCCAACCTTATTTCTTGTACACATTTTACTATTCGTAGGTTAAAACTATAGCTACAGTAAATAGAAAAAATATATTATTTTAATGCTAGGTATACATTTCCCTAATATAAAATCAAATAAAAATTTAATATAACAAAGAATATGGAATGTAAGGTAGGTACTAGAATAGCTGTATTAGGTACATGATACTAAATGATAGAAACAAATAACTATTACTTATTAACAATTGAAACAGTTAAGATAACTGCAGCCTTTTGCAAACAAGCTAGAGGTAACTGATTCTTTTTAATTAATTTTACCTTTAGTAATCTTTAATAGGAATGCTTTGTCCTAGGTTTAATCACGCAAAAGCTATTGAATCATTTGTACTTGTACACCACAGAAACCGCAAATGAATGACAATGGTGTGTTTGTTTTGTACCAAATACAAAAATAATAAAATGTTAGCGGGTACATACAATTAATTATAATTAATGACCAAGTAGGTACGCGTACGCCTAATTAACGCCCACCTACTAAGCCACCTGAATACGAAGTCAAGTACAGATAAATAAATGCTTAAGTTTGGATGTTTTGACGAATGTTTCCATGTCAGAACTACTGAACCGATCCGGCTGAAATTTTGCATAGAGTAAGATTTAGGATTGGAATAATACATAAGCTTTTAATCAAATTAATTAGTTCCGAGGAGATCGCCAATTTGTAAAAATAGAATAACTATTCACTACTTTTTTTATTATCCACGCGTGCGGAGCCACACGTCGAAACTAGTTCATTAAAGAAATGTAAAACCACTGGGTATAGTCCTACACTAACAATGACGTACAGAATGATTTACAAGAAAAACTTACATTTTACCTATTGTATGGTCTTTATCCTGTCGGTCTGTCTATGACTACCTATATCTGAGCAAGTCAAAACCATTTTTTACCTGGTTCCCAATTTGCCTATTATCGTAAAAGCACCACAGTTGGCCATTTCTTTCATCCCTGTCTTCTAATCTTTGTTCCCTTAATCTTATCAGGAGCGCACGTGAACCGACTTTATTTTATCTATTCGTTTTATTTTATTTATTGTCCCTCGTAAAACATGTGTTTGGGATAAACAGGTTACCTGTAAAGATAATGGAGCTTGTATTCTAGATATTTTGTTTTTGGATATTTAGAAGCTGAATAGGGATTAGCGTCTATTGTTATCATATTCTCTTTGCCTCTTTCATAGATTGGCGGATCCATTGGTCCTTTTATTTTCTGTGAACGGTTAGAGCACCTTTAATTACCTAGCTATGAGTTCAGTCTGACGGTACTCGCGAGACGTCATCGTGACGTCTCTTTTCTTTATGGGTTTTGCGCAGTTCCATGTCCATGTCCGCGTAGATACAGGCGCTGTACCAAATCTCAATTTAAAATGAGACGTCACGATGCGATCGACAAACCGAACTCAGGATTTTTCTTTTTCTGTGGTGGCGAATACGTAGATATAATAGTATCGGTAATCACGTTTTCCCAGTTGGCAGGAGTATATTTTGTGTTCTTTTCATATCGTCTACCTATTCTGTCTATATAGTATAGTCTGACTATAACCATCCGTAAAGAGGACTCGCGAAATATTTTAAATGGAGGTTATTTATTATTATAACATTTCTCTATATTATTCTATGCTAGTTTCTGCCCGCAGCTTCGCACGCGTCCTATGGAAATAATATAAGATTATTTATATTCCAGGTTCTAAACTTGGGAATGATATGATCTTAATAAAAAAAAATTATACATACATGTCTATAAAATAATATTAAAATCGAATAATCGCCCGAGCCGTTCTTGTTTGAACAGATAAGAAACAAATATCCAAACCAACCAAACATACAAACTTTTGTATTTATAATTGTAAGATAAGAACGCTAATGTGAAGATTTTTTCTTAAACTATACAATAATAATATAACTATAGACCCCCGTGAACCCCTTTTGTGAGCTCGAATACTTACCTGAGTACATTTTAAGATTGCGGAATTTCCCAAGAAAACCTGCGTGTTTTCCCTTGTTTGCTCTTGGTCATCGCAGGCAGGCACAGCTCGGGACATTTCTACGTGTGAATAATCCTTAGATAAGGCACGTTACACGCCGAAACTTGTGCAATACGTCTCTTGCTTGGTTCATTACGTCATGGTCCTATTCGCTGAACAAGCAAACTATGTATGCAGACTTTTATGAAGATAGTTGTTCAGCGATATTTGATGTGTCACGAAATTTACAGATCGTCATGCATTAACGTTTACAAAACTCTGTAAATCTAACTAGTATACTTATTCGCTCATCCTTTCGAGACACTTGCTGTTTATTTTGGGAGTACAACGCATCACCAGTACGTTCTTTTCGTTCGTTTTCGTTCTACGTTCAAGTTCTTGCATTGCTTACCATAGAGTTAATACTATTGCCATTGGACTCGGCCCATAGGTACTGAGTCCGAACCGAATGCAGGTAAATAAACAACACAGCATCATCTAGCCCCAAGCGAACCAGGGCTTGTTTTATGGGTATTAGATGCCTGATATACTAAATAAAATATATTACTTATATATTTTTAATTATACATAGGAATACCCAGAGTACCCGGAACAAATAGTTGCAGATCATAGAAAAAATTGTCTTAAGGCCGGAACCGAACCTACATCCTTCTGAGTCTCGGGCGTACTTTTGGAAAAAAATAATTTTAATTCTATTAAAATACGATAAAAGTATTGCACGGATAATTTTATTATTATTTCCTTATTATCCGTTCATCGTAATGTTACAAAATGACTTATACATACATACATATGTAGTATATAACCAATCAACTGATCCCATCCATTATTTGGCGCCACCTCGCACCGCGCTGATTGTATGATTGCATTTTGATAGCATGATAGTGATTGTTTGATTGCTTGATTGCGACCTGACACTGATACATCCTTATCACGTCTCTCCTCTGACTCACTCAGTTCGGAATATTTTCCATTATCCTTATGCAAATTGTTCATTCCTATTAATTTTTCCTAAACAAAAACATTGTACAAGAACATGTTTATATATTATATTTGGTGCAGTTAAGCTGTTGTAGAGTTCTCGGGTTTGATTCCCGCAATATCCCAAAAATAGGTTGCTCTTCTTCAGATACGGACATGAGCACTCAGGCTGGTCAACACTCCATTTTTAATTCATTAAACGTTCTATCTTACTAGTTTTCTGGTTTAAGACCTTTGCTTTTACCTTCGCCTTTGGTTCATCGAGCGTGTGTTCAGCTATTTTTGTCGACACACATGCAAAATAGTTACAACTTATGTACTTTGCAGCACGCGTCGAAGCCTCACTTATCTGGTTCATCTAAATATGTCAATATTAAATTAAAAGCCATCCTAATTTCAAGTAATCAACATAAGTGTTGTGCATAATGCCTAATTATCGAAATGTCAGATATAACTACACAGTCTGCCTGCTCACATCTGTCCAGGTCTGTCTATCGGTAGTGCTATGTAATTATGGCTTGTATTGTATCGGTGCAGTTGTTCACCTATATTTGATAGACCGCAATTTTCTGTATGACTTGCACGCTAAGAGCAATATACATAATGTTTTCTATCAATACAGTTTCAGCTTGTAACCTTTGCAGGGTCCGTGCCTGCGATGTATACATAATCCAATCTTATCCACTGCTGGACATAGGCCTCCCCTAATGAACGCCGTAGCGGCCTGTCTTCAGATTGACGCATCCAGCATCTGGTTGTGTGTAATTCTACTTGATTTTTTTTACAGGATTTGTACAGCTTTTTCAATTTGAGTTCTTTTCCTACAATCCCTAACGCAGACAATTATATTTTAATCTGACCTACAAAAAGAGAATTTTGATTTTTGTTTAAACTTGAGGTCGATTGAAGACTTCTCTTGCCCAGTGAGCTCAGGTCAGCCTGAGACGCAGAAGATCGCGTGTTCGATTCGCGTTGTGAGATATGTTTGGATGATAACCTATGCTAATATACGTTCTTGGTCCTTTCTTTGTAGATATAATCATAAGTATGTATAAAAACATTATTATTTGAATTTAGGTACCTAGGTAGAATATGTTTTTCAAAATTGGTTGATGCTGAGTGAAAAATAAGGCTTTAAATAAATACCTAAAGTTAAATTCAAAATTCAAATGAAAACCGTATCCTGCAGAGGGCGGAAATACCAACAGCAATGGGAGGGTATTTTTGGAATGCCAATGTGAATCAGCAAGGTCGAGCAAACCGGGGGCAATGTCATTTCACTCAGAAAAAAAAACATATGGGTAACTATAAGTACCTACTGGTCAAGAGTGAGTGACGCTCTAAACTTTCCGGATATCTGATCACACTTATATTATAAATGCGAAAGTTTGGATGTTTAGATGGATGGATGTTTGTTACTTCTTCACGTTAAAACTATTGAACGGATCTGGCTGAAATTTACCATAGATGTTCTAGGCCTGAAATAATAAAAACAAAATGTTTTATTGCAACCATATTGTACAAAAATATATTATATATTATTACAGTCTCAAATATGGAGCCCGTTAGGGCACAGCAGGATAAGTACTAAGTACTTAAGTTTTAAGGTAGGTCACTAAAGATACCAGGAATTGAACTATCTTATATCTAAATCAAATAAAACATAGAGTACGTTTTATTCCATAAATTAGTTCCTATGGGATAGAAATAACCCTTAAAAGTTTTTATAGAACCAACGCGTGCGAAGTCTCGGGCATAAACTAGTATGTAATAAAAAAAATCTTGTTATAATAAAAATAACAGCGAAATTTGGAAAGAACTAATAGAAAGTTATTAGATTTATTAGTTTTTGAACATCTTATTCAGGAAGTAGGTATTATGTATGATAGTGATATGAAATGAATAATTACATTGTCGTGACATCACGGCATATAATACGATGATGTGGTAACTGTCACAACGTACACAACGTAACAAAATGATTCACTATTTCACAACTTTTCTCGGAAATCCGCGAAGTTTTCCCGCGAACCCGAGATGAATCATATCGGACAGCCTTGTATGGAATGTAGGTGACAGGTAGGTACATGGCGTCTGGTTAATTCCACATCAATGACGGCTTCCGTGACGCAGTGGGTGAACAGCGTAAAACGTAAAATTCTCTACGCAGACTTTCATCTGTTACCAAACATTAAAAACCGTAGGGGCAGCTGCGGGTTTGATTTTATTTATCTAAGGGTACTACGATTTTACCCAATTAACCATCTTTCAAGAGAAATACCGTGGTTGACTTATTTTTCTCCAATGTGCGCTTTTCTTTCGCGAGAGCTAGCCACGTCTTGTGGCATTCGAGCGACGAGAGCTCCATCATCATCATCAGCCCTTATCGGCCCACTGCTAGCCCATGCCGCAAGAGGTGGCTCTACGTTGATGCGATTCGCATCGATCCTGGCGAGAGGTTAAGGCGTGACAAAAACACTGGCTGTCAGAATACTTGCTCTACCGACGTGTTACGTACGCCTTTATTTGAGCGTGCAATTATTTATCGCAATGCCTCGTAAACGACTATTACTTTATTTCATTAGCAACAGTTCTAGCGCAAGAAGTTGTAGCACCAACAGTTGCAGGTAAACTCATAATATTAGATGTACAAACAAGTTATAATATGAGGCGTATCCATCCGACAGCATGCCATCTTCAATCGATATCTTCCCTCGGTAACCTGACGCCTGTGGTCATGCCCCCAAACTTTACGCATTGCTTACCTTTGCAATCAATATCGTACTGGCCCACAGCTGGGCAGCTGGTTTGCACGCTATGCTTATTTATTTCTTTTCTCTATTTTCTAATTATTACATAGTATTGTTTCTCAGCGTGTTCTTCATTGATGGAGCTCATGCCTTTTTTGTGCCTTGGCTGAGGAGTTTTACTAGTTGCTTCCATGACATCTTCACAGAAGTACCTAACAAGTGTACAAGTATGAAATAGCCCAAACGCTTAAAAAAAATGCACACTTCAGCAAAAGCTCGGAAAAGCTTTTAAAAAGCTATCCTAATGACTAATTTCAAAATACATTAATAATAACGAAAAAAATAAATAAATGGAAATACCAACATCATTCTCAAGACATTATCCAGCAAATGGGATAACCCGTTCCTTAAACACTGTAATCGAATAATGATGAAATAGCCAGTTTCATTATTGTTAGATTACAATGTTTGAAATTAATAATTAAAAAAAAACAAGACAAGTTACTGACATAGAATAAAAACCTTTATTTACATCATAATGGACCTTACATTACATTTAGTTTAAAGTGTTGTCCGAAATAAATGATTTTTATTTTATTTAATATTATTATTTTATTTACTGAAATCAATAATATATATCTTCTAGGAACCACTGTACAAGTTAATTCTCGAATATTTTTCTAATTCTTATTCATTTATACCTACATATGTACATAAAGCCACTTTTCCCATAAAGTAAAGGCTGCCGTAAACCCTTATTTATGTTCTTTTAACCTCTGATTAAGTTTCGACAACTGCTAATAAACGCTACTGTAAAAATTGTGCCTTATACCTGGGCCTGACTCAAGCAAAAGACGCGGGGGCAATATTTTGATCCTCTATCAAAATCAGCTTGCCAAGGGTGTATGTCCTCTGTGTGACTCGTGTATGTGGTGGTGTGGTGGTAATTATATCCAGACAATTAGCAGAGGCAGTCTTAAAGCTATTTCAATGTTTTTTTTATATTTTGTGCACTACCCACTCTTATTTGAGTTTAGACTATCCAACAAGAAGTTACCTGGCAGACTTTCACATTTACATGATATGTCTTCAGCGATAAATACTAACATCTGTTACATATATTATTATAGCGATACTATTTAACTACACACACACACAATCATAGTTCTCTCATAGTTTTATGTTAAGTATGGTAAGTACGACAAAGTTCCCTATAAGATTTCCTGGATTTTAGGGTAATGGTCGCCTTTGCCATAACCTCTCTAGTTTTAAGTGCTCCAAGATTATTTTATTTCGTACAATAAAGAATTTAGAAAGGGGTCCATTCATTTCAATATGATACACCCTCTTAAATCTTCCTTATTCCATCCCTAGACCCGGTAATAGTAGCCGTCACGACAATAAGTCGGCTCAGTGCGTAAGAAATGGTTTATGGCCATGCCTCCGATAAGGAACTATTTATGATATGAATTTTTCGGTAGACATTGCTCTTGGTCACGGAAGGCTAGGATATACTGCTATATTTGTCTCTGTGAATACATAGCAAAAAGCACATAATTTTAGGAAGTATAAAAACATTGTAAAATAGATGCAAGTATATTATAAATTATATCAATCCTAGCGGAATGACATTGTCATTAATACTGTGATGTGATTGGCTGCGTGAGCACAGGTGGCGTCACGGCGCGCGCGCGCTGGATGCTTGTCAATGGATCGATACCACGCGATCTACGTGCAATAGTACCGATTTGTCTGCATTTGGCAGACCTACCTTCCATTTTTAATAAGGTAAAAAACTTTTGTAAATCCATTGTAAAACCAAAAATTCGCTTTTTGTTTGTAACAATTCACACTGAGTCAAAGAAGATAATAGGTTCTGCCATTTATTTGTGCTAAGATAATAATGAAGTTTATCTCAACATTTTTGACTCCACAATAGTAGCGGCCATTGAACAAAAACTCAATTCTAGTGGCTACCACTTGCCAGCACGGCAATCGGCTATTCCATGGCATTATAAATGGACCACTTGACAGGGAACGATACAGGGTTAATGCCACCCTTCTTAACCCTTCATGTGCAGAGATGTGGATAGTATATATGTACATAGTAAATTTATATCTTTGTGCTGCGTGTGAGTGACCCATGTTTGAATATAGGTATTTTAAAAAGTTTACAATTTTAAAACTTTTCTTGAACGATTTTTTTTAATAAAAAATCTGTTTTTTTTTTTAATAAAAAATACAATAAAAAATCACTAGGTAATATAGTATAAAAAGTAATGTTTTCTAAGTTTTTTACGTAGGTATATACCTACTTTGTAAGTAGGTACGTAAATTAAATATTGTAAACTCATTAGAACGAAACTATATTATGTATTATAAAGCTTACCTATATTTGCTTATAGAATGCAGCCAGCGTAATAGGCAGGCTTCCGACTGGTATTGATTATGGACCAGTTGAGCTACCTGTTAGTTCAATTGTATATATGTACTTGCTCCAATTTGTTTCTATTATTTATTTGTAATTTTCTTTGTTAAAAAAGATTTATATCTTATTTGAATACATTTATAGTCATCCTCATCATCATCATCATCAGCCCGTACACGTCCACTGCTCAACATAGCCCTCCCCCAAACGACGCCACGAATAGCGGTCCTGAGCCGCCTCCATCCAACGACTCCCTGCGACCGCTACGATGTCGTCGGTCCATCGAGTGGGAGGTCTTCCCACACTCCGTTTCGCATTACATCGCGGTCGCCACTCGAGAACCTTTACTCCCCAACGGTTATCGGTTCTACGAGCTATATGACCTGCTCATCGCCACTTCAGCCTGCTGATTCTGAGAGCTATGTCGGTAACTTTGGTTCTTCTACGAATTTCCGTATTCCGGACCCTATCGCGAGATAGAGATAGAGAAACTCCGAGCATAGCTCTCTCCATAGCTCATTAAAGTACATTTATAGTACCTATAAACTATTGACGTAGGTTAACTTAATTTTCGTCAGCTATTGTTTTTACATACCTAGATAAATCAATCCATTTAATGGCTAGTTACTAGGTAAATTTTCGACCAATGTTTCAACTGTCTTTTACTCTGTGCTCGATCAACCCTTTCCTACATTCCATCATTAATCACTGCTCTAATGAACCCCTAATGACTTAATGACACCGTGTCACGGGGTAGTTTTACCCCTCGAGAGGGTTAATTTTTAATTGAATTTCCTTTAGGGTTGGTTTTAAATGGCGTGGCTAAAATGAGTTTTTTTACTTTTGAACAGATGCTTTCTAACAAGTGCAATTTGGTAGCTTAAAAATGAGTCTTGTGAACTTACCTAAGCTTTTCATTTACCAAGAGGAGTATCATACTCAGAAACTGTTCTTATTTGGATTTTTAACAAAAGATAAAATCAATAAAGTTTATATCAAATTACCGGGTTCAATAGCCTCGGATCATTCTGGAGGCGTTTCCCGCCAATTTCCCGCGTCTAGTCGTAATGGCGGCGTTGGATCGGACTTGGCAACAACGGCCTAACAAAACAACCATTCTGCTATAAGTATTTTTGCATTTCTTGAAATATTGCTTATGCCAGCAACAAGAGAGGTTACACTCTCACGCTGAAGCTACATGAATATTGAATTGGTTTTCAACTATTTATTGGTCGTTCGGGTTCGAGGCGCGACCGGTTCATGAATAAAATTTAATAAAAATATTTTCCTACCTCTCTGATACCTTTGCCCTTGGTTAGAGTAAGGTTGCTGGCGAAATAAACCTTGATTAAAAAATTCTTTGCATAATCCTGTGTAATTCATTATTTCTTTAGAATAATGTCCAAAATTACTGAGGTACAGAACCATTTTAATATAAGTTAGGTACCTAAATAAATAAAGTGACTATATTATAATATTGAGTTGTAATAGTTGAAACACATCTCGTCAGTAGGTGCGCGCTAGTCAGCTCTACGTACAATACATAATATTTCACTAGTCGACGTGCCGTTTAAAAAGTGGTGTAAATCACATTTCTCAAAAACAATACCGCGATGACAGCAGTATCGTGCTGGTTCCCACCGCGACACTTCATCGTCAATACTCACTTTCACTGATAGATAACGCCCAGGATATACATAATTATTGTAATGATTAGGAGTTTGAAGATTTGTCGATTTGTTTGATTTGTGATACAAATTTGTTATGAATCTGCAGAAATTATATTTTTAACATATAAAGTATAATTTTTTCTTAAAATTTTTCTATAGGTCGTACGTTTTAGGTACAATCTATCAATCAATCTAGAGGTAAATAATTATAAATTGTTGTAAGTACCTACGTAGGTTCATAATTGTTGTAATTTTCTCAATAAATAGCTTTAATTATTATTTTTATAACACCGATAGAAGTAACTAAAAGGCTGGGAGTAGACTGTTTGTATAAAATAAAGTAAAAATATTCAAATGCAGATATTAATATATTTATGCCATATACACATAATATGTAGGATTCTATGAAATGTATAGATAACGCAGAGATAGATAGAAGATAACAGCAGAAACGAACAATATACCTATGTATAATGTATTATAGATACATATGCTGAGAAACTAATGCTCGATTAAAACTTTTAAAACTACATGGTTATTATTTTATTGTTTATTATACACCACTAAAGTTAGCTCCTGTTGTTCTTAGAGCACGGCCGGCGCATGATACTGTGCTGAAATATTGGGAAACTCAAAATTGAAATCATCCCGTTATTAACTTTATTGCTCAATTGGGTAACCAAATGCATATCAGATTTCAGTAGGCCTTAAATTAAAAGTGCATTTAGTATGCGGGGGTTAGGGAATCATCAGCGTCTCATAATCTTACGCATTGTTTTATTAACCTAAACCATAAAGGAAAATAAATACTAATACATAATATAAAAACTAATAAATACTAATAATACAATATAAAATAAATACTAATAATTTCTGCAAAACTTTTTATTTCTTCCTCTTTGTTACAAATAACTTAAAACTTACAACGAAATTCAGTTTGTTTGTACAACGTCCAACGGTCCGTGGCAATCGTTTCAATTAAATAACAAAGTTTGGGTTTCTGGCAAACGCTGGTTTGTTTATTTATCTCTACACTAAATTACTTCTTTTGATGTTCAATTACGTTGAAAGTCTTCCTCTTATCTTTTAGTCACAGGTGTCATGTCAATACCAACCAATATTATTATCCAATGATATCGAAGTTTACAAATCCCGTTACCAAAATATTTCTCTTTAGAATACAAATCGGCACTTAACGGGCACCTTTTCTCTCAGGTGCTCGATACAAACATTATTTTTTATTCACATGAAGAAATATTATTTACATTATTTTAGTAGATTCTTAGTTACATTATAATCAAGACAAAGCGTTTTTGTACTTGTATTCAATTTACAAATTATAGGTAATATTTCTTTAATTAAATTATTGCTAAAACTTAAAATTAAGGGCTAAGTGGCATACATAATGAGATATGTTCACAAACAATCATTTTATGAAAAAACAGGAATAGATATGTTTACAAGCAATCGATCATTAATATATTAGACATCAAATAAGTTAAAGCTGGTTTTATATTAATTTTACTAACACCCTTCTCATACAAAATTAATCCACATTTACTTTGATCCAAATGATCCATCATCATTCCTAAAGGTAGCGCATTAAACACAACCCTTTGTATCACCAAAGGTGTTTCCAAAGTCACAATCGTAAGCGATTAATCCCAAATTATACGAGCAGACATAAATTTCTCGTAATACCTACCATTCAATTCGTATTTGTAAGCCTGTCCTGTATACAACTAGCTTTTATTGTACACGCGCGCGTCACAACATGTTCACAAGGACCACGTGACACACGCATCTGGTTTTCACAATTTCGTACTTATATAGACGCATGCACGATGGCAAGATTCACAAGGAAGACATTCTTATAATACTATGGCGTTTCGGGGCTACAAAAAACTATCAAAAAGTCAGTCTTTTATTCGGAGGTTGAAGTCACTGGTTGAGGCACTGATGGCCTATCACGTTATGATACAGTTCTTGTCTGGTTGCTGGTTCTTTTTTTGCCTCTCTCGCTTGGCGCAGGCGACGGCGTCGTTGGGAACATACGATATCCGAACGCCACCGTAGGCCCGTCGCGTCGGTAGCGTGTACGACTCTGCAGACGAAGATGATGATGAGCACGTGCTGCAATAGCTACTCGCATCGTCATCTCTGTGCTTCTCTTTCCGCGGAGGCTCGTCCGGCTCGAACGCTTCGTTATCATCCCCGCAGAAGCGCACCGTTCTCCCTCCTCGCGGCTTTTTCATCTTCCCGTCTACTAGCGTCAGCTCTGGCATGGAGGTGGAGTGACCGGGAGTGACTACTGTTTGAGCGTCCACAGGAGGCGGGGGCTTCCAATCCTCCTGCTCCTTGTTTTCGGAGGTCGGCGACGGCTGTATTTGGTGCTCTGTTATAGACTGTTCTAGTCTCAGGTCTGCCAGCGCCCGATCCAGGCTGAGGCAGGCGTGCGGTGGAGGGTGCGGAGGGTGCGGGGGAGGCGTTTCTGGTGCTATAGAGCCGCTCGGTTCTGAATCCGCGTCGATTCCTATCGGACCTTCTAAGTTTGGCGAGGGTTCTCTTTGTGGGGTTCGGACAGGAGATTTGGGGGATGGCGGTCGTCTCGGGCGTGGAACTCGCGGAGGCCTACCCATGCCAGATGGTCCAGGTCCTGAGGAATCCGACGGCGTCGGGGGTTCACCTTTTGAACAAGCGATGGAGCAGAATATAGCGCCTCGTCTTGGTAGGAAGGGTCTACCGAGGAGGCTGACGTGGCAAGTATGGCAGGCGAAGCATCGCTCTGTGGCGTGCCAGTGCTGGCCCTCGTGCGTCATCTGCGCCTGGTCCACCCCCACGGGCTCGCCGCACGCGTCGCAGTACTCCGCGAAGCAGCCATCAAAGCAGGGCAGGCAATAGGGCCGGGCCTCCCGCATGATGTAGCGCTGACCGCCCAGCTGCTTGGCGCACTCCTGGCACGCGAAGTGTTTCATGTGCCATGCGCGCCCTTCAGCTTCTGTGCACTCGTCTGCCAGAATAATCTGTTGACAAGAAAGACATGATTAAAATTCACACTTTTAATTCGAAGAAATTCACGCCCTTTTATTATAAAAATTAAATATATACTTCATATTATACTTTAATAAAAAAGGGCACGCGTGAATTTTGAAATTAGCAGCATAATGACTTTAGTAATAATTCTGAACGAGTTCGAATGAATGAGAAAGAGTCTTCAGTGATAAAGTTATGTAGAGGATCTGTATTTGTAACATCTGTACAGTTTCACACGACATTTCGTAAGAAGGAACTGAAAACATTTGAACGTGGTCTCGTAATGCTAAACTGCGAGTCTCTTTAGCACCTGCGTTATCATGTGTAGTTTGTATTCCACTCGATTTGATTTCACAATCCAAAGTTAAAAAGCAATGGGTTTTTTGACATCTGCCTGTAAAATGATTATTCACATGGTAACATGCAGCCGGTCATATAAATTAATTATCTTTATAAACATGCTTTAATTAGGTATTATTATTCATCTAGTGCAATTGGCGAGGCGATGCTGTCGACCCCGGCGCGCCCAGAAAGCTGCCCATTGTTGGGCGTGGGAACGGATCCCACGGACAGTGGTTTTGTTCCTTCATTAGTGGTCTCATTATTAATATTTCAAAAACGGTATTTTGTGTCAAGTTGTGCTTTGGTCGCGTGGTCTGATTAAAGTTTGTAATCGGCCGGTTACCGTTCAGCCTAGTGCGGTAATCGGGTTTGTTTTTTCATTTGTTATTATGGCAGAGCTTTTGATTAACCTATAATATTGCTTGCTGAATAATCTTGTTGTCTCTATTATCAGTTTATTTTCGACATTACTGCCCTTAAACCTTGTACACCGTTGACATGATCACATGAGATTGATCTTCCGTCGATTATAAAAAACTCACCGAATTAAAAAAAAAAGACAACATAATTGCGTCTAGACACCATTTACTCCAAAGAAAAGGCTCTTGCTCGGCCCATTAATTTTAAGATTCTTAAAGCTTCAAGTTGCGTACACCACCCGATACAAGACTCTCCCAGACGAGTCAAAGCCGGCCATGGGAGCCGGCTCAGCTATCTGCCTCATTATCGCGATATATTGTTACGGAATTATCTACGTGGCCAGTGATCTTACGATTCCTGATTCCGCCTTCATTTCCTAGTGCTGTGCTGTGCTTGCGTCAAATTGGAGCGTGGGGAATACTCTGATTTACATCTACTTAGGTATAATATATCGATGTCTCTCAGCTAGTAACGTTACTAGATGACTCAAGTCATCTTTTGTTTGCTATGCGTTTTGTTTTGTTTCGAGTTTTCGAAATCAACTCAAAAAGTACCTATCTTTTGGTGTCATTAATAAGGAAACAAATTTAGCCTGCCCCACTCCGTGTCTTCGTGATTGCTGAAAATGCCTAAATATCAACAAAAACTGAAAAAATTGTGATATATCCAAACCACTAAAAGGATTGTCTGTCGTTGACAATAAACCAAATGTAGCGTAAAACTTTCAACGAACATAAACTAGAATCCTAAAAGAAACGTCACGATTAAAGTTACAGTGATAAGTCTTGGCTTCGTGCCACAAGACTTCCTGCCTCAGCATCATCATCATCTGCAACTCAACTTCAAGTAGGCACTGCTGGGTGCCTGTATGGCTCCAAACTCTTGCACCACTTCCACAGTCCCGTGTAAAAGTTGGTACCAGTTTTGCATAGTTTCGTTCAATAGATTTAGTCCTTGCTAGAGGAATTATTTTTCATAGTATGACTGCGATTCATACGAATTTGAATAAAGACATCGAGTGAGTGATTCGTTGCATTTTGGCAATAGGTACAAACACAAGTCAGCGGTAGTAATATCAAGATCTCCTAATTTTTTTCCGGTTTAGTATCGTGCAAACTGTTCTAGCTACTAAAAAAACGTAAATCCTTGGTAAAGTAAGTAACAAACAGTAGATAGTTATATTTAGTTACGTAACAATGTCCTTCCCACAGCGCACCACAATGCACCATGTGCCTTCGGAATGCAATGAATCATGCGCACGTTAATTGAAAACATTATGGGTTGTTTTATGTGTGATTGACCCGATCATCGGTGGCTTTTGGTGTCAGTGTCGGTCTTCGGAGGTATCTGTCGTTTGCATTACATATGTACACAATTAATAAATACTTTACAACGAGAATGAGGCTTAGATTTCTAAATTTATATGAAAGTAGCTTTTGCCCGCACTTTGCGTAATAAATAGTAACATTGGATTGTAGTGTAAGAAAAAAATTGATCGCTCTGTCCCCTGTGACTCCATGCTATGAATTTATAAATGGAAATGGATTTAAATTAAGTAATTATTTCAAACGCGCCATTCCTGGATAAAACCAAACTTTCGGTAATTTACCGGGCGGGATGCAAGGAATTGTCTTTGACAAACATTAAGTATACCTTCAGTAATTTCATCGTGAAAAGGCATACAGATAAACACAGTCCTTTTAGAAATTATAATATTGGTGTGGATTAAAATAAGAGTTACACAAAAAAATAAGTATTAAAATACCCACCAAACAAAATTATTTATTAACGCAGCTATTATTTAGTTTGGCGTAAGTCGGCAGATTTATTAGATAAGACTGTATTTATTTAAGTTATGAACTGCAGAAGAGCATGCACTTGGCTCGCGTGCAAGTGTTCCGACGCGCAGCCTTCACTGCTTCTATGCGGAAACCTTATTTAATACTTACTCTTAATATACACAGAACTATGCGGTACCGTCAGTTGGTCGCCGGTAAGTCAGTAAAGGGTGCATTTACATTGTACAATGCGACAACGTAGCGATTTTTGGACAGCGTTTTATTCATAGAACAAAACAGGTGGCGTGAGGTGCTATGTAAAAAGTACAGACATTTTCGCAAACGAATACGTCCTTGCCTCACGAAATTTAGCGATTGGCTGCTCCGAGACTGATGAGAAAGTGACAGCGTATATATAAAAAAATATTTTATAATTTAACGTATATATCAAAAAATATTATATACGTTTTATTGAAAGCTGACAAAATTCACTTTTGCTGGGGCTGCATATCGAAAACTCACCTAAATATTATTTGATTGTTTTTGTTGTTCTTTGTCAATAAAGTACATTAAGTAAATTTACTCCTAAAACAGGTAATAATTAAATAATAATAATATTAACGAACCTACCCAAAGCCTACATTTAAGTTATTATGTCAATCGCAAAGTAAAGATTTGTGTTTTAGGTGTCATTATGTTCTAGACTCAATACGATTAAATAATGGTGGCACAGTCATAATGTAAGAAATGTAAGCTGGTCGGTAATTTCATCCGCTTAAAACATGTTCAGACAGGCGAAGACGCAAAACAAACCTATCTCCCCGAAGGTCTATGGGCTAGCATCGCGATCTGCAATGCTGATACCTTGACATTTATTAAATCGAATCACCTAAAAACTCAATGTAAACTCTACCTGCATAGAGTCGCATGTCCACTGCTGCAAACGAGTACCTAGGATACGTTTATTTATTTTTTTATTTATTCATCTATAAATGGACTTACATTTGGAACCAAAACGTCCAGGAGTCAGGTACATAAGAATAACCAAATAGGCTTAAGTTAGTCAAATCGTGAACAAAAACTTGATAAGACAATGTCTACATATAATTATCTATATTAATATCAATTTTGAGTCAATACAATCATAATAATCAATACAAAAAATAAATATAAGTATGTCTATTTACATGAATAAATAAATGAATAGTTTACAATGTTAAATTGCATTTAAGAATAATAAGAAGTCAGCTAAGCTTAGATATTGTAAATCTGAAACTGCATCAATCAATATCTCAGGATTAGTTTGGCAAATTTTAAATTTACTAAATGTATTCAGAAAATTACTGAAAATGTTGATGCTGATATTACTTATAGTATGGCCCTAGTAAATTATTCGTTTTTAAACCAATTTTCAGCGTGAATTCGTAAATCGTAAACCTCTGCCTATGATAGGTCTCGCATATAATCTACGACTTGTAACTCCTGTCACAAACAAGGCAGTTCATAGTTATTAGGTTCCATAAACTAAACAGTAAATGGTTCTTAGAACAACTTCATCCTGCGAACGAAAACAAACATTTTTCGCAGCTTTTCACGCGACCGCCGCGACGGGCGGGAACCTACTCACTCGCACTAATAGAAAATCTGGCGGGTTTTACAATTCAATTTGATGGTTTTGTTGGATATTGCGGTACTTTCATTGACGCTCTTTTATCGGCAAGTTTAACACTTTCAAAAGTTTAGCTCTACAGTTAGCTAGTTTAGACTAGGTAGCTGTTTATATATTTTTCGGCTCCGAAGCGCTTTTATTTCTGCAAAATATTATGCACACTTGTTTAAAATCCTTTCCCAACTTTTATATGGCCCGCTTCAAATTCAAGTTTCAATGTTTCTATAAAAGTCAACTGGTAAATAATTTATAGGGCATGGAATTAGAAATCGGCGAAGTCGCGTGCAAAATGAACATAAAATTTGAGCTTTTTTATCGAAACATCGTCATGCTACACCCTGTATACTGATACCATCTGCGCCATTTCGTACGGTCCCATAATAAGAAGTTGGGCTAATAAGATATTCTGCATTTTTAAAGGTTTTTATATACCTTTAATTTAGGT
This sequence comes from Eupithecia insigniata, assembly GCA_947859395.1. Lineage (NCBI taxonomy): Eukaryota > Metazoa > Arthropoda > Insecta > Lepidoptera > Geometridae > Eupithecia > Eupithecia insigniata. The sequence goes on along the minus strand of OX402009.1, from coordinate 691,370 downwards.
TAGATTATTTATGCCTTGAAAAATTTCGGACAAGCAGGGCTTTGTTAGAGAATCCTATGGAAAACTAATGAAAACCCTTGTTTTATGTTTCACACTTTTTCATTTGTTGCTCATAATTATTTATTTATTTTTGTGTATGTTACAAATAAAACATTTGTTCGTAATTCTTTTATTTTAGTTTTTATACATACATACATATGTACATACGTACGTTTATCGGACAAAATCATCCGTGCGTATGTTTCTATACAGGATGCCACGTAACACGTATAAGGCGAATAGGGGTGATTCTGGACCCCGAGAGGATTAACTTGTGAATAATGATTTTTTGAATTCCTTTTTTTTAATAAAATATAAGGTAATCTTAGGGATATTACCTTATATTTTATAAAAAAAAAGTTCCAGTTCTTTTACAGGCACTCTTGCTTATCATTATAAATAATATCACAAATACTTCAGCTTGTTTTTTAGCGGGGTCCAGAATCACCCCTATTCGGCTTAGTACACATGTAACCTCGCACTCTGTACATTAGCTTGTGTTGGCTTTCTGTTTTAAATTTGACAAGTATTTGCAAATATAAAAACCTAGTCTCATACTACTTACTACTAAATTTATTGAAAACTTTGTTAGAAAACTAGGTAAAAAAGGTACGCGTAGAACCGATCATGGTCATAGAGATCCGGACCTAGGTAGATAATAATCTTTATATCATTAGCCAATAGCCAGTAGTTAATTGATATCGATACAGATATACCCATAGAGTATGTACAGAACGATGCACAATGTTTAACAACCTGTTTTAAAAGCGACACCTGATTTGAATGTTATTGCATGCGTACATGACTGGACGAGGAAAAAAAAAATTAAATCATAACATTACACTATGATAACAACATTCCTTCTTTTAAAATGTACTACTCTCATTACACCTACGGGTATTCATTGAACCACTTGAAGAGCTTTGTGGTGGGTATTCATCAAACCACTTATAGCTTTAGTCACAGTACGCAAATATATGTATGTATACTATGGATATTATACTATAGAATATATAATTATATACTATATGATAATAGACCAATCTCGATAGACCCATCGACTATATCCATCCATGCTGGTATCTAAATGCGAAAGACATTATGTCTCTCTGTTATCTTTTCCCGCCATAACGGTTGAACGGAAATTAGTGAAATTTCACACGAGGATAGATATTATCGTGGAGAAGAAAATGTGCTTCTATTTATCCCGGAAAAATCGCTGAGTCGCCGGTCGCGAGCGACGTCACGGGCAGAAGCTAGTAAGTCTATAAACGAGTTGTGAACGATTTCTAGTGCGGTTCAAAATAAATACTAGCACGATGAAGCTGATATAATCTTGTGCACGACATTGAGCTGAAAATTATGAGGTTTATATATGGGACACATAATTATACGGATCGGAAACGGAGATCAAGAAAAAATTCAGCTTATACACGACAAGACAGAGTTTGATCACAAGCTTTGTGAAAAGAGTAAGTAATAGAAACAACAGCGGCGTCATTACATTTACGAGTTGACCACAGGACACGAATGATTACTTAATTAATAAACAAATTACGTACATGAAACCCTGTATTAAACCAGTTTTTGTGGTAACATCGATACCGTTATTCGCAACACCCTGCGTTGCTTTAGGATATCGCGGTATTGTTGTAATTGTTCGCAACCCTCGCGGCACCGATATCATCGGTACAATTTTTGTTTGTAGACTAAGGAAAACAGCTGGGTTTGTATTAATTCTACAGAACTGCAGATTTTCATACGTATATTTTATTTGTCTAGCTAGGGTGTAAAAAAATCATTATAAAATGGTAGACCAATTTGTTGGTGGTTAAAAAAATTGTAGATCATTTTTCCGAAGTAGGTAGAGGTACAATTTTTCTAAATATTGATGCATAATATGTTATTTTTCATCTCGTCTTTTCTTGTAGGTAAGTTATTAATATAGGAATAGTTAACTGCCTGTTAATTTAACCAAACCCGTTTCAGTTGTTTTTGTTTCTTCGGTAGATATATAGGTACTAATTACCCTATGAAAATACAAAGGTTACATTTTATCCAGGAAAAACGCGTGCGAATCCATCGGCAGAAGCTTTGTTCGTCATAATTTTTTTGCAAGTTTATTTCTGTTTTATGCACTCTTTGGACTGAACCAGCTTCTCCACCCTAACCTGTGGTGTCCGGTGTTCCGGTATTCTTCCGGGACTGAAGCGTGTAATGGCCGCGCGGAATGAAGGCATTCGCGATGGGAGATAGGGGGTTCGAGGAACGCCAGCCGGACAGTTTGCACCCAAAATAACACAGTTTTGAATATTATTAAACTGATTATTTATGATATGACAGTTGGAAATAAGCTGTCAATATTGTTTTGAAAATGTTGTTTGGCTATCTATCGAATTTTTCGAATTATGTTAGCCTATTTGAAACACTGAACCCGAAACAGGTTTAGCGTTTTCCAAAAATCCAAGATTTTTCCAACATAATGTTGAGCTGACCAATGTTTTTATATCAAACTAGCTGCTGTACGCGCCTTCGCCCGCGTTTTATCGGGATAAAAAATAGCCTATATGTTATTCCAGATCCCAAACATACCAAATTTCAGCCCTATCAGGTTTCGCGTGAAAGAGACATCACCCATCCTTACAAACTTTGAAATGTATAATATTATTCAGATCAAGCGAAGTGAGTCTACCAGGGCATTTACTTTTATATTAGTCAGATCAAGCGAAGTGAGTCTACCAGGGCATTTACTTTTATGTACATACATATGTACATATATTGCACTCTGCTTTTTAATGGAACAAAATTAAATAGTTTTGACAGGCGGAAAGCTTTTTTATTGGTAATATAAATATGTTTGGCTATAATTGGGTAAGCGAAACTTTGGTTTTAGATGATGGCTCGTTTATGAAAAATATAATTTATTTGTTACCCACACCATGTTATAAAAACCATAGAAAAACAACCAAACTTCTAAGGTTCAGCAGTTTTTATCCAAAGTGCCAATTACCCAGTGTATTCGTACATTTTACTGTGTCGACGGCCGGAGGGTGCAAGTGCTTTAATCGCATTACAGTCGGAAGTGGTGGGGCACATGCCCACCCTGGCCCACTCTGCCGCCGGAGGGCCTGTATCCGGCCCTTGATTTATGGGGACCAACTGGCGGTCGTTCAGCCGCGTCCACTATTCATATGCCAATTTGCGCTTTGCATAAGGACTTGACTCGTTTGAAGGTTTTGCGGAAGGGTGTTGCCGAAAGGGTAGTTTGGGGAGGTTGTGGCTTTTTGTATATTTTAGGTTGTTTGCCGATTTCAATGTCAATTGTCGGCCGATTTGGTTTTTATAGTTTTGTATAAAAATGATACTGGGGTGGTGCAATATAAATTTTATTCCCAAAAGATTACTATTTGCACTGCAACATTTAAGGTGGTTCCCTGACCCAAACTAGCACCGCCACCTATTTTATCGTATATTACGTTAAACAAAGGCATTTTCAAGAATCTCTTGGCCAGTTTGTGTACCTATCATGAGCTTTTTTTAATGCGTCTGTAACAGTTTTTTTTTGTATAGTTTAGGAAGAGATGCGAAGTTGCACTTTTTGGCCACCAAACTCGGTTTTCGCATCTCCTCCTAAATTATACAATATAACCTAGTGCGGGGACCACCAGTAAACTGTATAAGCATTTTTGTATATTTGTAAATAAATGTATTTTGTATTTGTATAACTGTATATAGCTGATTTTGGTCGGGGTAGACCCTTAAGTAACAGTGTTTTATAGGAATTCATAATCGGATTTTTAGTTTTTGTAAGACATCGTATTATTTATTTCAGAATGATCCAAGTTGAGCTCTTCCCGATGATCTGTTACCCCCGTAAAGATAGATCCTAAAGTACGTGTTTGTCTGCCGGGCGCGGCGGCGGTCGGAGTGCTACGGCCAGCGTTAGTACTTTAAAATAAAGAAGCACTTACCTCATCGCATGCGGAGCAGCGTGGTTTCATGCTCTCGGCGTGATGCCGTCCGCAGTAGAGGCGGCCATCTTTCCAGAAGTAGACGAGGTCCACCAGCAGCTCCTGACAGGAGCAGCAGACGAAGCAGGCGGGGTGCCAGCGCGCGGCCGGCCCGGCGCGTCCTGCGCCCACGCACATGTCACCCGCTGACATAGACTCCTCGCACTGCGGACAACATACAGACAACTTGTCATTACACATTTACATTAAGACATTCATTTACTTAAAAGGTTGATATTTGCGCTTGCACCAAAATGCTGGCTTGAGATTGAGAGAATCCGAGTAATCTGGTGTTAAGGGGCCCCACCACATTTCACTACTTCCTTTGGAATGATTTGGTTGGACTTATACTAAAATGGTATTTTACCATTTATTATGAATAGGAAGAATTTATTATGAATATAAGCGGGTTAACTACGAACCTAGTTTCTGTTGACTACCGAGATGGTATTGTATTAAAGCCCGATTCATTAGTTTTATCGTTATTAGATAACCAGTGCGAAAGTAGCATCGAGAAAAAAACTCTCGCATTACATAGTTTAGCTAGACTGACATATACCTACCTATCCAAACCATAAAATTAATTCCAATACAATTAGCACACTTCAATAGACCTATCTAATCTCTGTTTGATTAGTACGCAGAGCACGGCGACCCATTCATAAACCATCGTCGGTCCATCAATATTCCGGCAGCACTGACCTTCGCACTGAAGGTCGATGATTGTGGCCCAAATGTGGACCAACGACCAGCATGGTGTTACAGTATGCCGATGAGCATCAAATAGCAGCGATAGAGGTACATACGTTTATCTACACTAGATGCAGGCTTAATTTTTTTACGTCAAAAGAGAGTAGATTCGTTACTACAACCAATACAATCACCACAAACAAGTAATGGCCATGTTTTACGTTTTACTTTGACAACAAGATACTATAGAGTTGGTTTTTTGCGTCAACAAACTCAACAAAATGTAATGTAAGAACATGATCAATTCGCAAGGAATTTCTATCGAACTGGTAAGTTAGAAGCATGTCCAAAATTTGCGTTTAGAGTCTAAACTTTAGACAAAATCGACCAAAACAAATTAGGAACTTTTGTTAATTTGCATTATGTATAAAAATAGATAAGACGCTCATATGTACATATACATATTATCTAGGCCACATATTTGTCATTATGAGATACCTACATGCTAGTATTCATCGGTGACTAGTCGTAGCTATTGGAAACCCTGAACCACTTGACTCTTCCCTTTGAATCACTATCATATTCTGTGCAAGGTGGGTGGTGGTTACTCATTCTCGCATTATCTCGATTAATACTCTATTGAAAATTGGTTTATCCAATCCAATCGGAATCAATGAGTCAATATCTTATTTGGGTATTTAGGGCGTCAGGTCTAATTATTAGGTATTTAGGTCAAGGATTCTTTTTCTATGTGTTTTGTGGTGGTCTACATTTGATATTGACCTTGTAAATTGTCGATCGATCGATATCTAAGGAGATAATATTGCTACCTGCTGGCAATAGTAAAAATATGCCCCGTCTCCATTCATCATATCAGCCCATACACGTCCACAGCTGGACATAGGCCTTCCCCATACGACGCCACAAATAGCGGTTCCGAGCCGCCTCCATCTATCGACTCCCTGCGACCGCTACTTTGTCGTCAGTCCATCGAGTGGATGGTCTCCCATGTCTCCATTACAATTACCTAATTAATAGGTCGATGTCTGTCCTGTCCCCAACGATTAATTTATTCAAAACTCAAAGTGCTTTATTTCGTTTAGACCTTACAGGACTCTTGGACACGTCACATAATTAAAATTACTTAAGTAAAACTTAATGTATTGCCCCTGATAGTCTCTCATTGGAAAAATATCAATGTATTATGTAGTGTTTGGTTTTTTATTTCAAAATCTTCATAAATTTTAGAATATCTGCTGCAGTTGTGGAAAATATTAACTCTTGCCTTTCTGAAGAGCTATACGTGAGTAGTCAGGTACGCGGTATAGTCCGCGTACTTGACTACTCACGTCTAGCTCTTTGTTATTACTGAAATATTAACTTTACGCCCCAGAATGTAACTCTATCATCTTGTACTTAAACTTTAGATAATTCTAAACTCCTGTTAGATATTATACGCGAGGCTTGCCAAACAAACATACATGAAATACATTTGAAGCTCATGGGAATGCTAATAATTGTTAACTGTTCTATCGATGTAATCATCACACTCATATTATAAATGCAAAAGTTTGGATGGATGGATGGATGGATGTTTATTACTTCTTCACGCCGAAACTACTGGGGTTCTGTGGTTATCGGGCTGAAATTTATGCATAGATGTAAGTCTAGAGCTGGAATAAAACATAGGCTACTTTTTATCCCATAAATCAGTTGGTGAGCTGTTACGTTAGTACGTGTGAAGCCGCGGACAGAAACTAGTATCAAATAAGTATCCTTTATCGGCAGTAGGTTAAAGGTTGATACAGTTGCGTCGGAGTCATTCTCGAGGAATCCCTTTCAATCTGCTTGTTTTGCTCTGATTCAGACATTCCGCGCTCCAGCACTGCGCTGGGCGAGCTAGCTCATTATTGCTATTTGCGCCTGTGCACACCACGCAGATATCGACGCTAGGATCTGATGAAAGTTACTGTTATAGGAACTAGGTGTCGGTAGGTAGCCTTTGGTTACGTTGAATACTGTTGAAAGATCTACGGTGGTGACTGACGATCTATGAGTGTGGGCTGTGTCCAGCGGTGGATATCATTTGACTGGTTATAATTATAGGTATTTATTATGCCCAAAGGTATTGTGTCGATCTGTGGTAGAGATTCAAAGTCCAGCTGTTGACGTCTACTGGCTTGGCTGGAATGAGGATAGTGGTCCAAGGTAGCAGATCTATTGAACTACTTTATGTTCTGGATCATACATAATATACGATTATGAACCATTTAATTTTGTACTTTCTGAGTTGGTCCACGGATTAAATTCAATAAATATCACAACTTTCTTTCTTTAAAGTCTCCGTAATGTTTCCCTCCTTTCCTTAACCAATCGATTGGTTTATCCAGCGTGTTCGTAATCCTATCATGTCTCACCCCGTAATTCGTCGGTTTCTGGTCCCTCACAGAATGTTCCGTATATAAAAGATCACAGGTCCCGAACAATAAATCCTTCTCGGAAGGTGTCCGTACGTGCCTACCCAGCGTTGTAAGCTACTCTTATGTTGACGCCAATTTTACGTACTCGTTATTATAGTTGTGGATGGAATTCGGTATTACTGGGGTGGTTGCTGTATCAATGGGCAGGTAAATTTGCTGTCCAAATAAATCTATTATTTCCGAAAGTATCATAGTAACTTAACTCATTTCGAATGCTTGGTTTGTCGATGGGAAAGACACTATAATTTTAAGTAGGTACCTACTCTATAGAGAAGGAATTGAAAAATTTCGTTTAAGCAAGTGGTTCAATCTTTGTCCTAAAGCTTTGGACGAGTCATGGATCTGTATAGGCTGTGTGATCAAATCGAACAAAACAAACGAGGTTTATGATGACTCTGCCAACATGCGGAGGGACCATAAGATCACAACACAAGGAAGCCGCGACACAAGCCAATCTAATTTATTTTATGTTACCTACCCATTAGTAGAGCTTAATATTTAATCACCCATTTAGATTCTACTTTGGTATGAACATTCCTTCCTTCCAGCGGAACTCGACTGAGTCACAGACGTATGCGCAGACGCAGGGGATTGGAAGACACCGGGAATTCATACGTTATTATTTTGAACCTTTCGTAAGATTTTTATTTTAGTTTGTAGTATAAGACCCTTCGCACCTATACCGTTACTAAAAGTAGAGCTTTGAGTTTTAAATGGCCAGAATTAGTATAGGTATGCATCTTCTGCGCTAATATCCTACCTCGTTTAATACTAAGTAGGTGTCTACCTTCTGTTGGGTCACTGTTACTTGTTACCTTCGTGTTTGTGACCTTCTTTATCTAGATTGTAGAATGCCTAGATCTCTGGCAGCTTTACCTAAATAATACCCATTAGTCACAGCTACTATCATATCTGTGATAATACCTAATTTTAGCAATGTAAATTTATTCTTAGTGTACTCGTGTGTTTGTTCTTTTTTGAGTATAAAAATAAAAAAGATCTTTTAATCGATATCCTTTATCACTGTCCATATTAATTAGCATCTTCAAACAAGATAACTGTCTATGAAGGAGATAGGTACAAGAACCATATTCCTATGTCATTTGATATCTAGTAGGTACCTACCTACCTATGTTCGCTTACAGAAAAGGTTAAAAGTACCTAGTTATTAAAGAGTTGCCTCGACCTCTAATTATCCGAAGCTCGATCTTCCGATATCATCAGCTATGCAGAGCTTGATATCAAGGCTGCATAGCATATAATCGCTGCATTCATTACGTTTTCATGCCAATCAGATTGTACAAGTTCAATCGCTGGTTTCTCGGTTCATAATTCATCAAATGAGGGCTTCTTGATAACAGTACATAAAGCTGATAACCCTCTTGATGCACGCATTATTAACGCATATTTAATTGACGGTTTTGCATTAGCTTGGCATCTTGGAATCAACACGAGCTTTGACGTCGCAACCTAGGATGTGCTTAAGATGGTAGTCCGGGCAAAAGGAGGATGCTGGCGGTGAGCAAATCATTTAGCATAGAGCCAAGGGAAAAGAAGTATCAAATCTGAGTGAAAAGGAGAAATGTAAATCACAAGCATGGTGTTTAAATACTTTGACTTGCATGACCTTCACCACAGGAATTTAGATTATATTGGTAGCTTTGGGGTTATGTAGATGGGAATAGGATGCTAAAAGGTAAAGTTGTAAATACAGTGCTAGCAAACATAGGTGATCAAATGATTTATTCAATGATACAAGACAATGACTCAGTGACTTTCACTGACTGTACGTGAGACAGCCATCAGCTGAGCGGAAGCGGATACTGACGTCACGGGATGTTGACGTAGGTTGCCAGTGGGAGTCGACAGTTACTTGGCTAGACTTTAGTAACATTACCTAATCCGTGCTTTAGGGGACTTGATCAACATTTTAAAAATTTCAAGTATACTTGACAATTGATTGAGTTATCAAAATTATTTTACTCATATTGGGAGAGGCAATGTAATATTAATTTTACAATTTTATTCTGGAAGAAAGGTTATTTCACAAAAGTTGGCCAATATTACAAGAAAATTTTTCTAAATCCACCGACAAAGAGAAATTGGTCAAAAGGTTAGCTATTAAAATCGTGCTCATTATCAAGTTATTTGCAGATCCCAGTCGTTGGTGGTCCACCATCATCGAACACCAATATTTGCGCTGTCGTTCATCACGTCATCATCTGCACCTTGTCATTACTTTGCCGAATGTTTGCAGTTTTTGTACTCCCCATAGTCTTTATACACTCCTATGTTACTTATGGTATCATACTCTGGGGTGATTTTGGCGTGACCCTACAAATTGTAATGTTGGCTAGCATAATTTGTGTGATTATGAAGGCGTGATGAAGTCGGTGTCTTTGTTGTAAATTGTTTTGGGGTAAGTTTGGAGGCTCGGGGCGTGTCCTTGTTTGATCGGCCGCTGTTCTTAGACAAATTAACGATGATTTGTTCACGGACAGTTCTTACTTTTTCGAAATTGGTTTGTGGTGGTGATTGAGCTGTTAAATGGCGATTTTGATGGCTGTGTGGTCCCTACTGTTTTGACGGCACGTTTGTTTAAAGTTTCAAAGGTTAAACTATTATTCTATAAAAGATGCCTGCAAGTTTTTTTATGGGCATGAAGAAATTGTGATGAGTGTTTGATTTAGTGGATGGCAAAAGCCGGAATCATAGCCAGACTAGTAAGGACTAAAGTATTTTTTTTTTATAATAACTCTTTTCTTTCATAGCCGTGTATTCTACAATATCAATGAATTGATGATTGGAATTTATTGAAAACCTCTTTTTACAAAATAAATAACTTGAATTATTATCAATTTTGTATTGTTGATAAAAATTGTTAATAACTTTCTTGAATGTGAATCTTTCTTAAATTGTAAAATATGACTTGCCTTGTAAATATAAACAACTTCCAAAATAATGAATAATACACAACTCTATATCAGAGTGGCCAAGTAGTCCTTTGTCTTTAGCATTATTCATCAATACAGTATATGTATAAATCAACTTTTTTTTTATAATTTAAATTAGCTGCAGAACTATTTGAGCAGCAGTAAATTCTGATTTCTCAAATCAAAACTATCAAAACACCTGCAAGTTCCCACAGCCTTGAGGAATTGTCTTCAAAATAAAGTATTCCACTTGTCCGCATTCCGGAGACCAGCACAAACCGAGGGTCACGCGCGTACCTGCGCACTGGACCCCCTGCGCCGGCGCACCACGCTACAAACATCACGGCTTTTTGCTGGTGGAGCAGTTGGCACATTTTTATAAACGCGATTTCTCGGGCTGTTTTAGGGACTTTTAGAAAAGTCTGATCTAGCATCTGTCATAATAAGTTCATAACCCGCTTTTACGCACCTGTACATAACGCCATTTTTATACTTACCTACCACAAGAAATAAGAAACCATATTTTCAAAAGCCCGAGGAGTAAGTATACTCGTATGTGTTCATCGAAGTAATAAACACTAAGAAAAGTCTTTTGGATATACATACATAGAAAAGGACATCGTAAATGCCCAAATGTTGTCATGGAAAACGAATCAAAAAGTACTCGATAATAATAAAAACATTTTTGTTGTTGGAAAACACTTTGTTATATTGATAGTGTTTACCAAACTTTAGCTCTATACTTGGATGGCGTTATGCGATATATGACAATCTTTGTGAATATATGTATGTAGGCCAGAAGATTACACAAATTAAATTTAACTGGATGATACCTACAACTTACTTCGGGAGGCTAATTCCCAGCAGGGGATTAAATGCAGGTCAAGGTCTACTGAATGAAGATCTTACATATAACCTTTGTGAGAGAAAATAAATGATTATTTTATTTTATTATTATCTTCAAGTTATAAACTGACCAGATTTAAGATCACCAGGAAGACCGGTACAATTTATAAGAGTGTTAGTAATAGTAAAATATTATTGAGCAATAAGACCGTCGATTCACTTCTATAATTATTCTTTTGTCCGATTCAAGTCTATAATTATTTTTTTGTTTATTATTTCTTTAACCAGTAGTGGGATGACCAAGGCACGCATGCCAAAGGACCAGGTGCCCGAAGGCCTCGGGCCTTCGAGCATCCCGAAGGCCTCGGGCCATCCTGTAAATGAGAAACACAATAAAAATAATAATTTCCGATGTTGTTCCTTTCCGGCATTTACGCCGATATTTTGAGGAACCCATCCAGCATTCGGGAAGCCACCGTCTGCCGCTTGTAACAGTATTGAGAGTATGAATCAGAATCAATAACTTTATTTCTTTAGGCTTACAAAATAAGCACTGGCGGATATCATCTTCGGGTATATCATATTGTGCAAACAAGGATGATGCCCGCTATGTGTAGCTCTCGCCTTTACATTAATTCTCATAAAGGGCCTCTGTGTTGGTTTCGGCTCCACGCATGCCTCCTAAAGGACCGGGTCATTATATGGCCCGTGATCATGGAAATAATAATTTCTATATTAAGTGTAATCAAATATTTTCTATCTATTGTTCAAGCAGGTCCTACATCTAGATAAGAAAGTAACATACAAAATATGAACATGAGACTAGATAGGCCACAATGATGATTATGACTGCGTGTTTATGAGAATAGATAATTCTTCTCCTGGTTGTGTGTTGCACACCACCGTCCGGGTGTTTGTCCGCAGTCGCGTGGGAGAGCGTCTAGTCGTTGTTTACTCACTACCAGTCTCAAGCAGGCTTACTAGGACTGTGCCTCATCTCACTGTAACTTGTGGTGATATTATCACTCTTTCTCGTTTTGATCACTTCGAACGACTAATTTTGAGGGTTTTGGTTTACAGAATACTTTCATGACGATGATGCTGTTGAATTCCAGCTCTATAAACTGGAAAAAAGCTAGATTATATCTAACCATTATACAAAAATGAATAAATCTTAGATCTCGGGTTTCTAAAACCCTCCCTCAGTGTGATTTAATAGGTACCCACTTCTTCACAAAAATACCGTCTAAGTTTAGACTGTACACTGTCAGTTAGCCAACAATCGGTTGTTCCTACTATCTTAACTTTTTGGTCGTTTTCTTAAATTACCCTATCAGTATTTTTAAAGTAGTTTCGTGTGTGGTAGCACCTCGCTCGCACTTTCACGTCGACGTTATCGTCCACCCTATCTCGGACTACCCCCATATCTGGTTCCGTATCTAAAACAACAGTATTTATCACTGTACCACTAACACAGACGTCATTGAACGTGCGATACGAACTAGCCACAGATTATTGAAATATCGTTTTGAGATGTTTCTCTTCGAGCATCTCTAGGAATAACTGTTTCTAGGAATATGCTGTGCTGCTACAACAGGTTTTGTAGATGATAAACGCAAAAAGTTAATTAATTTTATCCTCACCGTTTTCTGGCCTTCTAATACGAATGACAAATCACTGAATTTCATTCCAGGCTTTTATCTTGGGCTTAGTTACCTGTCGTACCTACAGGCTTTGACTTTTACTAGCCCTTAAAATAGCATCTTAAATGTCCTGTCCCAAGTTTTGTATTCTAATTTTGCTATTTTGTATTTTAATTGTATGAGATAAAGCTCAATTTCCTTCTCAGCCCGGTATGTAGTGCCATGATATTCCCCATGAGTTCGACCCGGGCGGTCCGTCTATACTAACTGCTCTGTACTCTGTGGCGTGAGAACCTCACTGCGTAAAATCACAGGTTGAAGAAAAAATACGATGTCCGAGGAAAGACTGTTAAAAGATACGACACGATTGTTTAATAATAATGTACTGAGACCATAAAACATTCAGTAGTTCCCGCAAAGGGCTAAAAAGAAACGAGAAAGGAACAACTGAGCCGACTTATGATTAGAATTTGCATCAAAAATATAGCGTCATTTTATTAATAATATTGCGTACCTACCTATTCATTTGTATTAAAAACGACATTTAAAAATTAAATATGTACCTACTTGTGTGTGTATCCCACATTAAACCTATATACAAAGCAGAGACTTAAGTAACACAGCCCAAAAGCTCAGGAAAATTATTTTCAACAATAATGATAGGTAAATATAATATGACAGATATTGGCGATCGTACTGTATAATTCCGCTCCACATTCTCGAAGCAGAATGGATGACCCTCCATCCGCACTGGACAACTTTATATCTCAAGTTTTTCGAACCGTCGTCGTCGGTAAATGGTAATTAAAAGCTGTGGCCCAGCACCTTTTTTATTTACCCTGTTTTTTGTTATTTCTAATCCGATTGCCTTTACGGCGCACTAATTGATTGATTCTCTTTTATCTTTACTTTATTAATTTATGATAGTGTCCTGTGAACTATTGTTTGAATAATTCAAGCAATGTTCTTGAATAAATATTAAAATGACTAAGTATATACAATCTCTACCAGGGCCGTATTATTTTGTCAAAGCATGCGAACAGTTGGTTTGTTTCCAATTCTACAGATTTCCTTTACAGGTCCTGTTTAATGTAATACTAGCTGTGCCCGCGACTTCGTCCGCGTGGAATAGGACAGTGTAATTTTCATACAAACTTTTATCCTCTATTCCCTTTGATATTTTACCCCCTCGAGGGTAAAGTTTTCTTGAAACTTTAAATTAAATTTTTATCTAAATCTAATTAACAGCCTAAAAAATAATTTCAAGTTTTTAGCTTTAAAAATGACGATGCTATATACAACCTTTCAACTCCTCTTTCAAACCCTTATAACGCTTTTTTCGCATTAAAAAGCCTATGTCTGTTTTCAGGCTCTAAAATATAAGTGTACCAAATTTCATTTAAATCGGTTCAGTAGTTTTGGCGTGAAAACGTGACAGACAGACAGACAGACAGAGTTACTTTCGCATTTACAATATTAGTAAGGATTATATGAACTATTTCTGGGTATGTATTTACCTTATTTTCCCTTTTTTATGGTAGGGATCTATCACGTTATCCATTACCTACTAATAGCTTATGAACACATAATATATAACTTAGAGTAATTATTTCATTTGTAATGTAGCCTGCCTTCTTCACTCAATAAATAATGAAAAGTATTCCAATATTGGGCGTTTCCCAAGCCATCCAACATATTAAAAAATCCTAAAATACTATAACTATAGCCATTTAATCTAAAGTTCAAATAGAGGCATGTCGAGCATTCGGAGCGGCCTTGGCCGAGGAATTTTAATTGTTTCGATATATTTTTGATTTCTTTTTGGGCAGATAAGATATAAGGAGCAGCAGATAAGGATCTGGGCTGGTATTAGGGCGTTAATGTAGAATATGTGTTATACAAAGCTTGATAATACTGCCTTAAAACAAGTTCTTGTAACTCAGACATTTTTAAACACGCTAATGCCGAGGTTTTAAATATTTCTGATGTATTCGAATATATTTTATTTTATTCGCTTTTTGGTCTGAATCATTGTTGTTTAGTTGGGAGAGATACCGGCGAAATGAGCGAAATGTTTGATATGTAGGTAAACAGTATAGCTATTGGAGATGGTGAAATTGGCGTCAAGCGGATAACAGTCTTAGAAAACAAACTTAGTTCAACAAAGACCTGCAACTAATCACACACACATGACACACATGACTTGAGCTAATCTCGAAGTTCCCCAGGATTGTTTCATAATTGAGTTAAAACAAAGGGCTAGTCGTCAAACGGAGTTATCACAGAGATAAGAATAGGTATACCTAACGGTGCCGATTCCCACGCCCCGGCTGTCGACACTGAAACAATATATTTGGAGGAGATAATACATGTCAATGTACGGGGAAGTAGGCGCGGCATGTCTGAAACATTAGGTAAATACCTACTGACATTGAACTATCGATGGATGACGCCGCCAAAGGTAGTTTGGGCTTTTATAGTCATGCCTATGGAGCAACTTGTAGTCATAACTATGGTACAACGGTGGCGGAGATAATGAACAATCAAAACAAATTAGTAAAAAAATATATGCTTTTAATGGTGCCTAGTCTTAGCAAATTAATGACTGACCTTCTCATACATACGACAGCAAACTACTCTTTGCAAACTAAGAAAACCTATTCTGAACACTTCAACTGTTTTAGAAACTATCAAAAGCTGAAGAAAACATTTTTAAACTAAAATATTTTCTTTCTCAATCCTCTGTTTTAGTTTGTACAAACCGGTAAGTATTAAATACAAGTACACAGATAGGGCCTTGGACGAGACAATTTATAAAATGTTGAAGAATGTCACAAAAGAATTATCAATAAGATCGAACAAATAACTCGGGCGGGTTTATTGTTATTTCTGTATATTAAGCGCCATTAACTTCAAAAAGAAACAACTTAATTAACAATAACTAGAAAACGTCTTCAATCATAATCCTAAATATTGACAAATCATAGAAGAATGCACTGGGCTCAATGGTGGCCATGGAGCTAGGACCATGGTGCCATTGATGCTGGTAACAATGCTGCAGAGGCGTAATCTCCCGAACCTTGCATTCCTCACAGACGGTGTGAAAAAACACTTATTATACCGATTGACTACAAGGGTTCCGCCTATTCAATTTTATTTTATTTTAAATTAGGTACGTACTTCTTATTTGAAATAGAATGTAATATGGTAAGTAGAACTAAATAAAAATAGAAAACATACATTTAAACTTTTATAAGCAGATGGAAATTTAAAACGATTAAATTAATACTTGATAATAGCATGCATTGCAAGCATGGCTTGAATGGTTAAAATATTTTTTTTACGTGATACCAGGATAGTTTGATACAAGATACCTTCACGTTTTGTAAGATAAGAATCATCATGAGATCCATTGGTAAAATCTTATTCATAATGTCTGCTAACTTAAAACAGTTGCTAAGCCGTGCTATTTCTCACTCTGACATAAGTCAATAGAAGCAGACAGACTGAGAAATAGCATATAGCCCTCAGCAATGTTTTTTATTTGTCAGTTTATAGACCACAGTGTAATGTATCCTAAAATCTTCATATCTATAATATTAACTATTCCTATCTACTGTTACAGTAAAATTAGGTACTTAGTAGATAGGTTACATTACAACAATTTTTGCTGTAAATATATATATTTTTAAGTTTATGTTTGAAACTCGTAAAGCTTAGGCGAATTCAGTAATGCGGCGGGCGAAGGGTCCGCCTGCGACCCAGGAGGGTTTATCCTAAGGCGGGTTTGATTCCCGCCTTGGGATAAATGTTAGATTTATTTGTTCCGGGTGATCTCGGAATTTTCTATGTATGATAAAAATATATGTCTATTTAATAATTATAATTTAAATAAGTATATCAGTTATCTAGTACCAGTAGCACAGGTATGGTAAACAATGTTGTGTGAATTGTGCGGCATTATATTATTAGGAAGTTGGCGCAAAGTTAAAGGTGTAGACGAGAAGCTCTCACCTCACCCCACGGTACCCAAAAACTGTCTGAGCTACAATAATGCTTACCTATGAATAATAAGATCAAATAAAATAAAAAACGTTTCGTGCGACTGGAACACAATCGTACAAGCATGTAGACAGACCATTATACGAACACAATGTGTCCGGCCTCTCTTTCACTCCCATGCATTAACTAAGTGAGTTTGTTTTTGTCTCCCTTTAGCATTGGTCTGGTTTATGATGTTATTAGGCTGAGATTATTATTCGAGATCATCAGACGATTTAAAAATGAATTCAGGTTTTGACAATTATCTGAACATCTTGATTCATCATTGGTACGGTTTTCATTTGGCGCCTATTTTCTATAGAACGCAAAATAGCTCAGTAAATATTAAGTTCTTGGATAGTATACCGTTTATTTTAGAAATTACTTCTAGGTAAGGATAGGTCTGAATCTCTTCACAATAACTAGGTGAAAGCATTCAACTCTATAGCCTCATTATTCGTGAATGCCTTTTGATTAGCAAAAGCTTGTGTTTAACTCCATGGGAACTCCGCAAGCTCCGACCTTCACCTTGAAACTTATGGTGTCGTCTGGAGCTAACCCTAACCATGGCTTTCTATCAACTCGACCATAACCACCAGACCTTTACCCTCGCTTGCTTCTAAACACGCTACGTTTTGTACCTCTATCGAGCAAGCAGTGTATACTAAATGAAATGGAAAATTCGCATTTTTTTTGTAGGAAACAAAAACAGCAGGGTTCCCCCAGCAGGGTACGTTTGTAGGACCACTACTCTACGTGACCTCTTGAAGGGCACTCTTTGTAATTGGACTAGGTACTCGTGGTGGATTGGCCAATTGAATAGTTGTTGTATAGGTTCTGTTTCATGGAAATAATTTAAATATGTATATATTGCGTATTCAGGTTGTTAAAAAAGATTATACGCCTAAGGGAAAGTTTGAATGATTCCTGTAATGTTTCAGAGGTCTCATAAAAAAATAACTAACTTGAATAAACCGATAAGGTAGGTACCTATTTTCTGCAAATACAAGTGTAGATACAAATCAATAAGGAATCAAATAAATAACGACGATACGACAGACAGACGCAGCATGCGACGTCACGCATGTCAAAACAACGTCAACGAGGCAAGATAACGCATAAGGGTAGTTTTAACATATTCTATTGAAGCATTAGCATAAGCGACAACCTGCGAACGAGCCCGGGGCGTGGCGCTAGTAAAAGAAACTAATAAAAATGCAAAGATAAACATGAAAAAACTATGCGACGATGCGCTATCTAAATAGGTTGTTATGATCGTGTTATTGTGATGTGAGGGGTATAACTTTGAGTTCTTTTCGATTGTTATGCTTCTGTTATAAATACATATGTTTGTTGTATGTTTGCCTCAGTTTTAAAGGCAGGTGCGTTTTTGTTTCGGCAGCTGGGTATATCATATTTTCAGTTATACTATATTATCTAACTAAAATAACGGTTGCATTTTAATATAAAGCACTAAAGTTGTACGTTTCATATCAACAAACGGCAAATCATTGAATGAAAACTATCTCGCGAGTGATACAGCCGCGCATACGCCCAACATGAGCCCAACATAATCAAGATTTCCTCCGGTTTTGGGTGGTCTTGATATAAATTAAATTTAGTCTCAAAAATACAGTGAGGTACCCGTTACAGACCTACATTGTTTTGTTGTTCTTGTTATTAACCTTTAAAACGTCTTTATTTACATTTGCCGGGTTTAAATTTATGAATTTATTGCGGATTTCGCGCAATTTGGTTTTCGGATCGCGGTTTTATGTCTGATCTTGTGAGTTTATGATCGAGGTCTGCGTGTATATGCGACTCAGGCAGAGAACATTTATTATTAATTCAAAGGAAGGTGAATCCTGTGTACGCTATTCGTTAGGAATCATGATCGCGATTTTCGTAAGGGGTTGATTAGCAAGAAGTTTGTCTAACCAATCCTATATACGTACAAACTATTTATTTTATATAGCTTCCATCCGCGGCTGCACATGCGTTTAATCGTCGGAATAAAAAGTGGCCTACCTATGCTTTTACGGGTAAATGTGCATTAATATCAGTCGATCCATTCAGCAGTTTAAGAGTTGTCTTCAGCTAAACATCTCCACAGCGGCACAAACTTTCGCCTTTCTAATACTAGTAGGATTAATGAAGTAAAAATGAGGCCCCTTGGTATATATATATATTATATATCTACATAAATACGTTGAATACAACGTACGTAATGTAGATATACATGTACATTGCGTAGACCGAGGATTTATGCTTGTACGTTGTATTCAACCGTAGATTGAGGATTTTTGCTTATGATCAGTCTACATACGTATTCAACGTAATTATGTAGGTCAAGTAGTATATAAATTCCTTGATGTAGATACAACTACTTTGTCATTGTGACATAAACAAGAATCTGAGTTTGATTAGCATTATTTTGGTAATTCTTTACCAAAGTAGAAACCTTCGGTCTGACGAACAAAATTGCTTTTTGTTTAAACTGTAGCATAAACCTTGATTCAAAAGGAAGTAAAAATTAAGCTGTAATATCTACATTATGTAAGTTCAATAAACATAACATATTTTTGTTCGTCCGAAGCGTAGACATAGGGTAAGGAAAAATCCTCAATCTACTGTCCGAAGGTTTCAAGTTTTTCTTTGCCAAATGCTTATCAAAGTCAGATTCTTCTTTATGTCACAATGACAAAGTAGTTGTTTATGAAAGAAGACGAGGATGTTATTTTGGATCATTAAAAATTTGTCGTATTTTGTAGTATTTTAAAATTACGAACAAATACTAATAATGGATTTAGTCAGTGAGATAAGTTATTCTCATACAACAGGCAGCGCAAAATCTGAGAACACCAGGGGAAATTATGTTTATTGCCAAGAAATAGCGGCCTATCATAATCAAATTGTGAATCATGAAAACAATCTACCAATTACGAAAAATACAGATAGGCTTAATCTTGGAAATCCTGTAAGAGACTTTCTTGAAAATCCATCAAACATTAGATCCAATATCAGAAATCAAATAATCAACGATGAAAACCAACGCATGGTGACCGGAACAATGAGGCCAGTCTTGCCAATGAACTATTTACAACAAACAAATCGTAGAATCACAAGCCCTGAACATGTTATGAATAACAATATTACAACTCAATCCACCAACAGAGATCTCCAATGCTTGGTAACAGAAGCAGTTAGCCCCATAGCACCATTGAACTACTTACGACAATCTAATCAGACAACCATAGACCCTGAAAAACCTTCATGCTCGAGGAATATTAGAACAACCCCCATAGATACTCATTCAAATGACGGTATTACTAAAAACCTGCTATCTCAAAATCAAAGAGAAAACTTAGGAGTATGCAAAGTTGCAGAAAAAACGACGTACTGCCGTCCAGCAGTAGACATGTATAGCAAGCAGTATATTCATAAAACTCTGCAGAAGAATGCCAGGCTCCAAGTTCTTGTTAAAAGATTAGCTCTTATAAGAGAAAAAGAGAAACAGCGAATAGCTTGGAACAATTATATCAACAGTCTTAAAAACAGGCACATACGCTACAAATGCTCCGAATCTAGAACTATTCCAGATTCGATACCAGAATACACTAATTTGTTTGATTCAGAAATCGTAGAAAATGATATTACGAGGCCCGCGTGCACGAAATCACGCCACTCACATTATATGTTAGAAGATTATCGTAGTGCTATAAATTATGGTCCTAAAAATGTGCGATACCACCTAACACCGAGGCTTTCCCCCACTTTCAACTCCAATGGATCCAACTTTACAACAAACTCACAAGAGCATAACATGATGCTCAATTTCGAAATACCCCGTTATGATTGTCCTCATCACCCAATACCCCGATATGATTATCCTACGATGACGCCGACCAGAGATCAGACTTCTTTAGATGAAACCCGCCACCAGTCATGGAGCAATGATAGTCATAGAAGACCACCTCCACTTAAATATATACATGTTAGTAAAACTGATATGAGAAATATGTCTGTACAAACAAATACGAGCGTGGTAAGTAATAATTCTGAGAAAGAAATAATTCCAGATAAATCACTTCAAGATAAGTATAAACAAGATAACAGTAGTATTGAAATAATAAAAAAAAAGCTTGTGGTAAGTGAAGTAAAGGTGAAATACAGTCAATTATCAACGATTGATACAAAATTAGATGAACTCATATACTCTATCAATAACTTTATAGATGAAATTAAATCTCAAAAACATTTGATTAATATGACTAATAGAATTAATCAAACAAAGAGTTCGTCTTATTTAGTCGGGTGTAACTTGAAACAGGGGGAAGTAAAATGTAGGACTATGCAAGATAGAGCCATCAGCAACATTTCTCTTTGCAAAGGAAATCCTCAGGAAACATTATACACAATCTTAACCGAAGAAATGCACAAGAAAAGAGACATCGAAAACATAATAAGCAAACCTAACAGAAGCAGTTCTAGCCTCCACATCACGTTTGATATACCAACTAAAGACGGTAGTATAGAAATCAAAGATTCATTCAAAATAGATCCCAGAAGCGTCTGTGTTAAAGAAATCGGTGAAGACAAGCGGATGACTATAGCTGTGAACACGGATCCTCTGGGTCTCTTGGCCCTGTTCCGGGTATCAGCCGAAGCTGTGAAGCAGCTACTGTCGTTCGTGCCTTCGATAGATTACTACTCGTACATATCAATGTTGCCGCTGCCTGCCGCTAAGCACATCTGCCATTACGTGTGCAATATCTGCGGGGCAGCGTTCGACCGGCCGTCGCGACTGAGCGACCACATCCAAAGGCACAGTTTGGGGAGGACGAGGCAAGAAAAGCATTCATTTACCTATTTCTAGATCTGGATTAATGTACTCCCGTATTAGGACTGCACCAGAGCAGTAGACCACGACAAAAATGATGACATTGCATCGTCATACATACATTGCGTACGATATTGAAGTTGAAGGAATTAATTACAAATAATTTACGCATTCGATGACGAAGTGACGGAATGTTTCTCTATCTATTTCCCTAGACAATAATCCCCGGGCTTAGTGTACATACTGGTCTTTTCTAGATCTAGAAAGGATCTTTTTACAAGTTTTTTTACATGGACATAGGAAGGAACGCCTTCGCATATCTATGTAAATCTGTAAAATTTAAGAATGCTATCCTGAGTCTCTGTAGGTAGGTAGGTCTGGAGCTATATTAGAGGCAGTAAACCTCAGCTATATGAGTACGATTGACGTAAGCGTAGCGGTAAACGTAGGTACGAAGTAATAAGTAAATTTTTTCACTCGTCTGATGGCTGTGGGCGGATCTGTGTCGTTATTTCATTTGATAACTTCATTATGATTATTACTATTATTTATAGCTATTCGCACGCTCGTTATTATTTATTATCATATTTATGGCAACGTTGTTACGCTGTTTCACAAATTATTCGGGTACCCGAAATATTCTGTTACTGTGTTTTCTAAATATGAAATAGAACAGAATAAAATATTGCGAGATCTCATTTTCATAATACTATGTATGAGGTTCTCTGATTGTTCAGTAGATTGTTTTGGTTATGATAGATCGATTATATTTTATGTTTTAGTGTAGAAATCAAGCTTTTCTACATGCTTGTTTTTCTTTCCCAGGGATTGCTGCGTTTGCCGGCATGTGCTGGACTCCACGCGGCAGTCAGGTCTGTTCACCTGTCGTCACTGCGGACAGAAGTTTACTAGAGCTTACTGCAGAGAGCTGCACCAGCTGTCCTGCGCCAGGGCCCTCGGCAAGGAGCCCGATACCTCCTCCAGCCATCTCATCCTCCGGTAAATGATCAGCTGGACAATTGAAGACCCCGAGTCAAGTTAAGATGTGATGTTGAAATCATGGTTAATTGTTTGCCGTCCGTTTTGTACCGTTGAAACGTCTAGGTATTCTTTTATTAAACAGAAATTTCCGATTATTTATCTATTGATTCACCCAATTTTTTTGCCCCACGATGGTGCGATGCGACCGCGTGGACAGCGTCCTATACCTATTATCTTGGACATAATTGGGTGGGTACTACGTGGTGAACTGTGGCAGCTGTCAATGGCTCCTTGTGCTTTGTGCCGCCGCACCGCCATCCATCAGCAGTGTTTGTCAGGGCTTAGGGACGGCTATTATTGTGAAATGGGTAGATAATTCGGTCGATGCATCTAAATGGGTGAAGGCATTAGCGATTATGCGAGGTTTGAGGTGAAGCGTGTAATGATATTAATATAGATTTTGGAGCGATAGTTTATTGGTGGATTTTGTACGGTTAGGTCCCGTTATTGATGGTAACTGGAGCATCCAGCTTGGTGATACTTATTGACGTTTCAATTTCATGGATAACTCAGGCAGCTGACAGCTTGTAATGTAGGTCAAGATAATGTACCTACTTAATGCTATTTTGTTAGTTAATCATTCAAGTTGTAAATATATCTAAAAGGGGACTACATGTTCGTTAACTATTATGTCCATATTACTCACTTATATGTACATATGTCCAAGCTTCCGGTAACTCTTTATTTATTTAGATCACTTACATTTAGCAAAATAGAGAAGAGGTTTTCTGTTCACAGAAATCTCGCAGGGTGATCTTTTCTGGCACAACCGTTAGGAACTGACTAGTAAAGTCTATCGTATTTATTATTTACTATAATAAAATTCTTACAACTGTTTTGTATGGCCAGTTTTTCGCAATGCCACACTAGAGGTGTAAATTCTTTAAGCTTATCACAAAGGGTTTGGCCCACCAGGGTGCCGCTCAGGGAGGCCTAATGGGCCCTACTTTGTATACAGTTAAATAGAGGCGGTTCTAGTGATCATGTCCGATATTTTGTTTTGATGAATTGCGAATGAACGTGGGAAGAAAATAGTAAAACTTGAGTTGAATCAGCTTCATAAATTGTTGTTCTTCTGATTTATATTGTAAAGAATTGTGTCCCAAGAAGCATTGAAACTCAATCAGATGAGTTGGTTTTTGTCATTTTAGCTAGATTGAGTTAATTATAGGATTTGTGCCTATGGTATGGTAGCTGCATCCGAATTAATCAGAGAAATTGTTATAATAATTAATTCTGATTAATTTGGTAAATAATTATTCAATGTTGTATTCATCTAAAATAGATTTAAAGGTGTCTTTGTCCTAATCCCGTAGCACCTGTCATCCAATCTTATCAGCGAAACAATAATGTATCATCGGATAAAAAATATGTATAATCTGGTTTCATTTTTAAAGGGAGCCAATATTTATCATTCTAATCAGAGGCACGTGTTCGGGTATCGAATGTGTGCACTACGAGTAGCTCTACTTTCATGTTTTTTAACGTTTCGTATCATACGTATAAAATATAATACGTTAAGATCGATTTACTTACAGTTTTACAATAAAAGTACATACTTATTTTACTTCTGAAAATGAAAATAATTACCTAAGTTTCAGTTCAGCAGCCCAGTGAGTGGTTTGATTACGATATAACTTTAATATACGGTCAATGTAAATAAACCTGAGCTTTATTTACATAATCCGAGAAGTGAATTATGAGAAGTTGACATTTTATATATTATTTGTCTGCGGTTGGGTTGGGTTGGGATGGGATGGGACCGGCGCGGCGGCCGCGGGCCCTCCGAGAATGGACTTGCCTTCTGATATTCATAAGTACCAATATAAAGAATTTACTTTAGATCAGTTTTCAGTTTATTTAAAAATAGAATAAGTTGGAAAAAAAAATACATATTATTCGGTGTTCCTCCATCCGTTCTATCATGCAGAGAGAACTCTTCCTTTATGTGACCACTGACCACATCACAAGTCACAACTAAAGAATCACTTTATATAAAAAGAGTAACCAATATTTTGTCGTAAGATTTAATAAGTAACATACATAGTTGTATTATTAAGGGCTGAGGATTTTATTTAACCAATAAATAACAAAATAAAATAAATCACATTGTAATTTGGCAAGGGAATGGAAAATAGCCTGCAAAGCCGCATGCAGAAGTTTCTATCTACAAAATTTTTAATTTGGTATGTAGGTACCTAAATAAAATACCTACCTATCAAAACAAACAACAGGTTCCGAACTTAAAGCGCTACCATTCGTTAGAGTTAAAGGACCCGTAACGTAACAGATAGAGTGGCGAGATAACACAACACTTTCAGAATGCAGCACAATATTTAATCTCTCAGGTGCAACCTCGTTAACTAACTTATAAATGTGATATTCTGTAGGTTATTAAAATACCGGAACCCGTTAAAAATATGCTATTATTCTGTTTCTATTTTATGTAGACCAGACCCAACATAAAACACAATACCTATGCCTAATTTTTGTCAAGTTGGAGGATATTGAAAATTTCTACTGGAAATATTACCACCAAATCGTATAAAATTTACATCAGACGCATAATTTCCTTTCAACTAACTTTATCCTTGCTACACAAGAGAAACCGCAGTCCAATACTAGTCGAGAAATAATCCGCGCATGCGCGCGTACCGTGTCATGTTATGTGCTTAATTTCAAGTTATTTTCATCCTTAAGATGGACCCGATAAGGTGGGGATTGAAGTGATCAGTTTAAGATAAGGAAGATTATGACGCGCAAGGGTTGGAATAACTTAATTTTATTGTTTTCATTCGTTTATTTTTTCTTATTATTTTGGCGGTAACAGGTTTGGTGCGATGGTGCTAAGCGCCTCAGTTTTTATTGTTTTATTTTTGTTTCAACACAATAGGGTTTTTAGAATTATCATCATTCTAGCGCGGGATCACCCCCTGGTGGGGACCTCATTTTGATATCAGTGGAGCAGTGAGCGCCTGCGACGCAGAAGATTCGATTCCTGCCTCGGTATGTTTTAGTCCAGGAAAAATGGTTGAAAGCAGAAAGTCTTCGGAACTTTGTTTGGACAAAATCGGAGCCAAACGTACTAAAAGTGCCCACTCCCGTGAGCCCTAGGAGTATAAAGAAGGTCCGGTTTCTCAGTTCTTTTCTTATATCTTGTAAACGAAGCGACATGAACTCGAAGTCCATCAATCCTCATCTTTTGAGCACTCAAAATATATATGCTGATGGTACAAATAGGACTATTTGTAACATATTTGTACAATACTATTTGTACAAATAGGACTATTTGTACCATCAGCAAATATTTTTTCCTTGGGTCCTGGGTGATTTTGTTTATAATGTGCAGAAATAAAATCTATGTACATAATGTTATGTAGTGATCTAGTATAGCACCCACAACACAAGCTCTGCTAGCTGGTGCTAGATGATACCGACTTGATCCAGCATTATTTATTTATTTTCTTCTCGCATATTCTTGCGAGTCTCGCATAGAAGTGTAGGTATCCTGCAATTTTGACATTTTGTCCACCATACTTCTCAAATAGTTCAGATTTCAAAAACTTTTTTAGGCTTACAAAATAAGCACTTAGTTAAGACATACTACCTAATCTAGCAACTGGAGTTGTTCTGTTAGTTTCGTTAATAGCGCAGTAGCATTTATTGTAATGTCTGACTGTCTGTATGTATGTCACGTGATCCGGCGGCAGCCCGGCGGCGCGGCGCGCGCCGCCTACGGACATTTGCATGGGTTTCCGTTAAATCGAGGAAACTGATCTACCATCTGTCTACGATACCATACTTCATCATATCAGTCATCATCATTATCATAGCATTAATCAAGGAAATTCTACAAACAGAGTAAGGTACAGATTGAAGGTAGACTTGATGAGAAAGGATGAGTAGAGATTTTTTTTCTGCCCTTGATGTCTAACTGCTGAGCAAAGGCCCTTCTTTTCTCCTTCCACCCCTTGCGATTCAACGCTGTCGCAGGTCATGACGGATGATGTGCGTCAAGTTCGTCTCGGTATCTCATTTATTTATTTTTATTCCGAATTTTAAGAAAACTTGCAATTATGATTTGACATTAAGATCTTTTCTTGAGATAGCTACTGAGCGCATGATAGCTACTGAGCGCTAATTACATGTCTCAGTGTTCTTAATACTTATAAGGTAGGTACTTAGCATAAAACTTATGTAAAAATCAATAAACGACGATATAACTAAATACATGAATAGGGCCTGGGCCTTCCACATCGTCGCCTCCTAGCGTTGGGTGGGGCAGGTAGTGGGTTTTGCCCACAAGTCGGCAGACATTCGGCAGTAGAGAATATAAAAGTAAAATAAATTAAAATCTGATTATTTACATTTGAGTATATGTATGTGTTGAAGCAAGCACACGTTGTCAATGTAAATTAAATAAGTAATAGTAGTTTTAAAATAATGATCACCAGGAGCTCTCTACGAAAGACTAGCGTTATAGTAGGGTTTTTCATGCCGAGGCTGTGTTTAATTGTGTTTTTGGCAAAAAAAATATTTGTTACTGTATTTTATAAGGTAACAAGCGGCTACTTCCCATTTGGGAAACTTTCTTCATTTCATTACTCTCTTATAATACCCGAAAAGTAGTATCACGTCAACTTTTTAACGGCTTATCTTTTCCGTAAGTACGTAGGTACTAAAGTTCGTTATGTTCAAAAAGCCTGGCGCCCTCGAGTCACGCGTAGCGCAGCGCTATCTCAATAACTCGATCAGCTGATTCACTCAGGAAACCAGACGTTTGTGCTGGTGATGAATAGTCTGCGGCCAGGTAAGGAGGATGTCCTCTGTAATGCTAAAGTGCCGGTTCGGTTCCGGTCGCAGCTATGTAGATTGGCGAGATTGAGGAAGACTGACGCATTGAGGTGAGGATGGTGTCATCTTTTGGGGGCAAATTGGGTTGTAAGGTTTTACTGTCATTTTTATAACAATGCAGAGGATACCCCATTAGATACTAACAAAACCAATAACACATTAAGCACCTCCAATTGTGACCCCCAATTACACGGAAAAATCTTCTGCAGACCGTTTAAAAAAATTTAGAGGTAGCTCAAGTGATCCGTATTATTACCAGTCGGTAGCGTCCCCAAGACTGCACCTAAATTGAATTTATATTTTATCTTTTTGACCTATAACATTATGTATCAATAAAATGAGTATGAATGTTTTTGACGTGTGTCGTTCTAGCAGCAAATAATATCAATGGACAATTCATTAATAATCAATCATATTCTAAAACATTAAATATTCTCGTCTGCGGAACAATTCCTTTTGTGTCAAAGTGCTAGAGTAAACAAACAATAATAGGCTATTGTTGTGGAATATAACGAATTCGCTTGTGCTGATTCTAATGTCATGAAATTATTAGACTTTTATAACCCGATGAACTGCGAAGAGTATTTATGTAGATATTTGAACTTGATTATAGGCCCTTCGTTTTCGTATGGCAACTCATTATTTCAGCTAACCTTTGGAGGTAATCTGTGATCTATTGACATATCTATCCGACTTTAGGTGATTGTAGAAATCAGTCTAATTAGGTGCCCTAATGTTCAGTATTTTTATACGTAAAAAAATGTGATACCCTTAGTTACAAATTTTGATTTCGAAGTCAGTTTTTGTGTGTTAAAAAGTAAGTTGGCGATAAGTTGTAAAAAACTATACTTACTAGAATCACGTAGCACTGTCCTTTCAGAGAGAGAGAGAGAGAGGTCTCGGACATTTATTTAGTTTATTGGTATATTTATCTGGCGGCTCAGGACCGCTATTCGTGGCGTCGTTTGGGGGAGGCCTATGTTCAGCAGTGGACGTGTACGGGCTGATGATGATGATGATGATGATGATATTTATCTACTAACAACTTCATTCACACCTTAATCTAATCAACATTAGTATTAGGAACCTCTTTAAGATCGACCCCCATTCGAGATGGGCCCTAAATCTTATCAACTTTAACTTTAGCATAACCTCTTTAAGATAAAGCGTCATTTGAGATATGCCTATCTACAGCGCCCAAACAAAACACGTTTGATTGGAGCCTCCATCGGTTACGTACCTGTGAGGAGGCTGCGAATCGAATGTGTAATGGTGAGGCCAAGGCGCCTCGGACTGAGACCGAGAGGTGTTAGAGAGAGGTAGAGTCGCTGGATGTGCCATGTGAAGAGAGATAGAAAACTCTTTATTATACCAGACTTAGACAGGAAATAATGCAGACAGATATGCTTACAGTAAAAGAGGTATAAATAGTGGCCTTATCGCTGAGAGTGATCTCTTCTAAGCAACCTTAGGATGGATGAAAAGACGTTAGGACATGATAAAACAATATAGACAGCATACATAGGGGCATGTGAAGCATTGACATAGACATCATTTAAGAAATACATACAGTGGTTGTTTTCAGTATTCATCTCTAAGCGCTGAGGAATATACGAATGGGACATCAAAATACATAATGTACTAAGTCCAAAACATTGAAGACTGAAATCCTTCCTTGCCCACTCCTTCCGAAAATTAGGTAAGGTGGAGCAAAACATTTACATATAAGGATATGCTGACACTGGCTGTACTCTTCTAGTTATAATTTATTTCTGTGGGCTTGTCTTCTATGATATCTATTAGCCCATACATCCCACTAGTGAACATTATTATATTTTTCTTACTCCAACATGTTGAATATCGGTCGTTTCCAGTAGGATCTTAATCCCCGTCTGTGCTATGTTTTGGACGTTTTGTTTGGGGACCACCGCGGTCTGCGCGGGCGCCGCTAAGCGATAACCGATGTACGCTGTTCTCAGAACAGGTCGACTCGGAGGTGGCCGGCTAAGGCGGTGGATGTGGTGCTTTAAAGTTTCACTAAGTCAGCAATTTCGCACGCATTTTTCACGAAAAAAGTAGCATACGTAAGGAAAGGACGTAAAAAAGGCCTCAGGGTACAATTTATCTACTTGAAAAAATCTATAAGATCCATTCGTTAACTGCTTAGTCACTATAATGTACCAAATGGACACAAATGATCGTATATATCACGAAGAAGAGTGGAGACTGGATTTATTAACATATCCGTAAAGTCGAGCTTTTTAAAGGCCTGCATAATTTGCAGGAGGCTGGCATTTTGTTCTGCTGGACAAATGTTTGTTAGAGGTCGTAAACCGTTGGTTAATTTCTTAGCATTTTCTAATGTAGCTTAATCAAAATCAAATCTGTATAAAACTGCAAAAACTATTGTATATTTACATTATAGTAATTAATAACGGAATATTTACCATGATTTGTGTTATTTTGAATAAAAATTACAAAAATCGTAAATGGTTTCGTTAGGAACTTAATGTCCTCATTAAAGTAAATATGTATAGATGTGTAGTATGTTTATGTTGATTTCTTGTAAAACAACCACATCCGAAAAGAGAGTGAGCACACTTCGCACATCCAGCCTCCGCTGCGTATGGGCCCCAGAATCCGAGAATATCTAAAAGACACAAATATATCGATCCTTTATCAGATCAGACGATAACGTTGACCCATTTACTGTCTGAATCAGTTTATATCGAACACATTACTTATAAAACATGTATTTTATTATTACAAATGTACTTACAATGTTAAAACATGGTATTGGAGGGTATAGAGCCAAGAAACCTAGGTGTATTCAATACTCTTGAAGATAATAACCAGGCGAGGACCTATTAGCTACTCGCCTGGTAATTATCTCCCAAGTCCATGGTCCAAATAATGCTAAACAGGAAATAATGTGCTTCCAATCTCGTGAGCCCAATCTCGGGAAGCCAAATGATGCTTCTCATCCTTTCAAAACGTATGACCCTAAAGAAAGAAGTCGCCCCTCCAAAGAATGATGATGGTGTCTGTTGAAATTGATTTTTGTTTACTCGCGAACGATTTCATTTATTTACCTACCAGTTCGTAAAGCACGCATGTAGCTATGCAGACGTTCATTGTGGAGAGGGTAAATCACAAAGGCGGCGCGGCGGCGGCGGTCGAAATCGCTCCGTAATAACGCAAAATTCTCTTTTTCGACAGGTTTTTGTGATCACGCAAACCCTCGCATAAATTAGTATTTAACCATTACATTGGCCATTATAAAAACATAATTCCTACCCGAAATTAAGGGAAGTTAATAGTACACGAAAAACACCGGCGTTAAAGTAAGGCAAGGCAGTAAAAAGGTGGTATAGGCTGGTTTAATGGGGCGATGCGACGAGTCTTAGCGAAAACTAAACAGTTTGATCGTGTTTTCTTTCTTAGTGCGAATTGACTACAGGGGAAATATAGACTAAATAACGACGGAATAATTACAAGAAACATCTTGAGCTCTAAGACCATTTTGTCTTGGTAATAAATTTAATTTTAACGTACTTATAGAAAAAAATCTTAGTTCACATAATATAACTAACTCATTAATACCTATTTACTTTGTCCTACCAATATTATATTACAACGGTATTGTTTTAAACTTATATTGCCTACATACTTAGTTTATTAATAATAAGAGAAACGGAAGAAATATATCAAGAAGGCGTATCAGGGAAAAGCACCGGGGCCCCTGGATTGACGAAGTTGAAGCTGATCTCCGCAAACTCGACGCTACTAGCGGGAGACAAAACAAATTTCTGACACAATGTAAATTGTTTCAGAAATAATTGAAATGAAATGACAGCTCAGAACCGAGATGCCAAGAGCCACAGGCATTTCGACTCCTTTTGGTCGTAAATATTGAAAGTCCACCGCGCACCTAAATAATTACATTATTGGTACACTGGAAGTAATATTTTCCTCAGGCCGCACCTTATCGTTACCCTAATCTAATCAGTAGCAATACCCTAAATTTCGGGCACGGCATAGCGTGCCTAGGCCACACTTAGGTCACATAATCACCTGGGCTAGGAGTCACACGGGGTCACCCGATGTCAGACTGTGACCTTCGCGTGGATCCGACCTTAATTATGTTTTTGCTACAATTTACGGTATAAATTAGGTTTATGGTGATCTGTGACGGTTATGTTCGTCTGTCGGCACGTTGAAATAACGAAGCCTGTGTTGGCTTTTTTAATTTTCATCGGAATATGAAAGGAATTTAAAGAATAATAATGAACCTAATTTTGTAAGTTGGGTCGTTTTTATGTAGAGTTTTAAGAGAGGTTATGTGGAAGCTAACTTGATAGTATTCTAACGCATACACACGTTTGACAGATTGATGGCAAGCTTAGACTCGTTTAGGTTGTCAAGTCTGTCATTCATTACTAAACGTCTAATTCAGTTAAGGGGTTCACTCAACTTAAGTGGAAGGACTACTTCCAGTATAGCCAATATAGCCATGGCTATTAGTCTTGGGTTATACTAGGCAAATACAATACCTGCGACTTACGTTACTGTGACTTCAAAATATCTGTGACAAAATACTATCTAGTATTTCTACCAATCACGTAAAAATTCATTGTTTTACTGATATATTTACTGTAGCAATCACTGAAGAAGTAGCAGTAGCATGTTGATTAACCGAATTAAATTAAACGGTATTTTCTTCAACAACTTTGTTGCATTGCGGTATACATTTCAAATTTCCAAGTATAAAATACTAGGTGTGTCTCATTCCGACTTAGTGATATTATCAACGGGAGAATATAGAAATGATATTATCTAGCTGAAGCGATTTATTACGTAGGAACCTAATAAAATATCAACGATATAATATCGTGCACTGGCACTGCCTGTGTGACAGTCACAGATATGTTTAGTTTCTGTCACTGTGACATACAGCCAATTTTCAATATCTGTGACTTTTATCAGTGACGATAAATACGCCTCAAGCCTAAGGCTATATTGCCACTATACTTATTATGTATTGGCACTATATTGGCAATGTTTTCAACCGCTAGGTCGACTTTAGATGTTGCAACATCGAAAGTCGACCTAGCGACTTCGATGCTACTACTAATAAACTCATTAATACACATAAGCGGCACATTCGCTCTAGACTTGCAAGAAAAAGGAAGTGTTCGTTTTTCTCTCTATCTAGCTCCTGAACTAGAACTGGCCATAGCTCATAACATCATCGGATTAGCGGCTGAGCGTGTAAATGATGTTAAAACAACGGCAGCAATAATTACGGCACTCTTTAAGGTATTTACTGCTCATTAGGGCTCCAGCACGCGAGCCCAAACTGGTGACATTTAAATTAACATTGCGGATAAATTAATATCAGATACTCTACGATAGCATGACCGCGACCACCTATTTGGCTGTCAACAAGTGAGCTATACAGTTATTGCGAAAGATAGTCGATAATCTGAGTTAAATCGCTAGGTAGAGATTACGGGTTCGTTGATCCGTGGTTATTACAACAGAAGATAATAACTTGAACGAACGTTCAAAGTTTTTGTAGCCTCCATGCATACCCATGTCTCCCTATGGAAGAAAATAGATGGAGTACTCAAATATAACCATAGTTTATATCCACTGGTTAACTGTCACCGACGTTTTCTTTCTCGTCAGATTGATCAGTCTAAAAGTTTGTATAGTTTCTTTGTAGTCATAATTATTCTCAGAAGATAATGTGAAACACCTGAATTCCTATTTCTACTATATCTTATCGGAATATATCTTATTGAAATAAGAAGAACCTAAAAATATAGTTTCACAGGGAACTTTTTATTCATTCAAAACATTTGGTCAAAATCACGCCCCTCCGATAGACAGCAAAGAGTTCAAATACCTCAACCCTTCATCCTGAGCGGCGATTTCACAGCTGATTAGATATCAGTCCGTGATCACTAGCTTTCGCACCTGCCTCTCGTCACGGTCAGCGCCACTCATCGATTGATTCTTTGTAAATCCAATTATTTCTTTGATGTCTACTGTGATTGAAATTGTACTTCTATTATGTACATATATGAGTGCGATTTGAGTCTCTTTCTTTCTTTGTCCTTTTAATAGTATTATCAATTTTATATAAATGTAAATATAGTATATAGTATAGTGAAACCATTTCAACCTCGAAACAAAAATTCAATTAAATATAAAGTGAATTATCGAACAGATAATCCTAGTTTTGTGTGAAATATTCATACCTACATATACAGTATATTTTATCCAAATCCAAGTCTCATGCACATACTCACGTGTCACTCCAGGATGTAACAATACCCTGCTCCTCCCGTTTTATTCAAAATCTCGCAAAAACTTACCTGCAATAAAAAAATGCCATTAGTTACAAATAGAACACGATTTATAGAAAAGGTCGACCACCTACCACCAGATGGTGGATCTATAAAATTGGTTTTTGATAGAAAAGGTGCAAAATCGATTGAAAGGGAAACGCCAACTGTATCATTCGATTACACACACAAGTTCGCCAATCTTGATCTCAAAACCAGGCAAAATAGACTTTATCGTTGAAAGAATAGACAATCATGAAGCTACAGAAGATTTAAAGTAGAACAGATGGTTAACGGGAGTAATAGTAATGCAAGATGTCAAATTTTAAAGGGAAGAACGTGTCGGTGTAGATATAATTCAGGTGTCATTTTTTGTGACGTTCAAATTGTACCGGTGCGTATGCGCACTGAATATGAAACAGGGATTTTGATACCTGCGTTATTTCAATTCTTTGTATATAATAACGACCTTTTATACCGCTCTACCTACAACAATGAACAAAGTTGATAATATAATTATAAAGACTCCATTCACTTGATCAGAATTTATTTTATATATATGATTAAGTTACATAAACGAATTTCAAGTTTGATTATATTCAGGTACCCTAAATAATTTACATATTTAAAAAAACACAACACTTACATACATTTATTTGTATCTTTTCATCAGAGACAAACAAAATCGACTACATTTGTACTGTACCCACATTTAGTTTTTAACCAATTGGAATCTTCTTACGAATAAGAAATCTTTGGCAAGACCTTATTGACTAATTATCCAAAAGTAAACGAAGCTTACGTTCATTATGAAAATATTATCAAAACACCCAGAAGCAGCGTGTGCCGCACACCTTGCCTATATCGTTTGTTCAATCATAAACCATAAGGGATCTTTCGACTAAATATACTTCAATATGTACTCCCTCTTTCCTGCCAAATATTGAGCTCACTGTACTATTATCTATTTACAGTTATAAAGATCCTAATATTACAGTTATAAGGATCGTTTTCGTTTGATTGGAACGAGAGGTTTGTCGTCTGGAAGGCAGGTGTGCCGCAAGGCTCTCGTCTGGGCCGCGCTCTCAGAATAGATTCACAATCTTTGGACACGTGGCGAGGGGTGGGCTCGCAGAAAAACATGCAGCTTTCAACTTCCGTAAGGCACAAATATAAACAGAATTAGATCTCTATAATGTTTTTCCGGTTTTAGTTTGCTGATATAGTGGGCCACTTGAGGGCTTGCCAAAATGAGGGTCAAAATGTTATTTTAGATTGAGTTGTGGCTGGGTACTTGTGTTGGACGGGGTGTATAGTAGTGTGATAAGCAGCAAGGATTGTTTATTGGATTGTATATATTAAACAATTTTGGAAGTTTTAGGGTAAAGTTTACCCACAAATTAGACTAAATTGTTCAAGAAGCTTTCAGATCAATCATGGTAATAAAGGGTGCGTGCTGTTTTATGGTAATGTATACTCGTAGGTATATTGTAGTAGGTAACTTATCAACTTTGAACAATGTAAATAATGTTTCATATTTATTTTCTATACCAACAAAATAATAATTATTTAGCTCCTTATTTATCAATCATTTAGAGTCAGGTCAAGCGTAATTCGTAACTCAACAAACGTTTGAATATTCGGGCGGCACGCAAGAAATTGTGTGACATTATCGTTCATTTCGAATATAAAACATTTGATGGGCGATGGCGGCTCGCGTGTGGGTATTTTATAGGGAATCGATGGATTTTTTGGAGAGTAGAAATAAGTGATTGATCTACTAAGATAATACTGTATGCTGAATTCGTATATTTTAGCTCTACCTGGATCATGGTAACGTCTGCATGATGGAGAAGATATGCTATAGGTACCATTCGGTGGATAGGAGAATGAGTTTTCCAAAATAGAGAAGTTTCGTATATTTATCTTCCATAACAATATCTTAGCATATATTTTTCTCTAACTCAAATACCATGGGCAATTATTATGACTGAACAGAACACTATCAAGTAAGTATGATTGTTTGTATATCTAGCTTAGTAAGTTCATACAAGCTTAGCTCTACATTTGTTCAACTTAGTAGTTAACTTATTGGTACCACTACTTATTACTCCGATGGCATTATTCAAAGGGTGCATAGTAAGATCTTGATCGCCGATATACTTATACAAGACTTTATGGCCGACGCGGATTTACGATAGTGGAGGCCAAGTTTGATAGCGGCATATTGTGCTTGGTTGCTAGGATTGGTATTTGTAGATATTATCGAGAGTTCTGCACATTATCAGGATTCAGTCGCTATCATTGTAGGGTTTTTATTTAAAACCCTTTTATAATAAAAATATTTGCAGCTCTACAGGTTCTAAATATTTTCAATCATTGAGAATATCATCTTTGACTATTCTGTTGGGATTATCTCCTCGTTGAGGGCACTCCAGTTATAGTTAAGTTTGTAGGTAGTTAATCAACACCAAACCACTGTTTCTAGTATTGAGATTTATTAACAATTTGTTATTTAGTTATCTGAGCAGCACGTAATGTACACGTAAAGAGACACATCGGTCTGTGTCAAAAGTTTCTTTACGACTGTCTCGTTTACTCATTAATATAGTAAATCTGCTGTACGAGCAATATTGGCTCGTACAATTCAATTTGATTATATATTGGCAAACTAAACATAGCTTCTGGTGGCCTTATAACTTTAAATCATGTTGAAAATATTATAAGGCTTCTAAAACACTCAATGTTACACAATTGGCTCTCAATTACGTTAAATTTATCAATCACGTTCTCATCGTTTTCTGCACAGATCACATTGTATTTTCTTTTCCTAACAATAACTTTACGCCAATCCTGTCGACATGACTACATGTCGGTCGAAAAGTTCCATTTATTTGACAAATACAGCAGCAGACACGCCACATACCGTGCCGACTTGCTCCTTTTAGGCCTAAATAAATTATATTACTATTTGGCCTAGCTATAACACCATCGGGCTTAGGTTCATTATTGCAGGGTGTGTGGCTACTTTGCTCTGATTCTCCCCTGGGCAATGGAGGATAATTAGGACAACTTTAATGACATTCCAATTATGTACAGTACCCAACGTTCAAACACTGTTAGGTATGCACTATGCAAATTACACACAATAACATATCTACTAAGATCTAGCAAAGGAAAATTTCTTTGGGGTAAGTTTCTTCTTTTGGCGCTTTGTCTTTTCAAAAATCATAACTCCATCGATGCACGTACCTATCTTATAGCCAAAATAAGAAAGTCCAATTTGGATTGAAACTTGATCATGGCTTAAAACGAAGGTTGTCTTGTTACTAAGGGGTGTATTAACGATTTTTTCTCGGCGCGAGCGCACACCAGATGGCGTGGAGGGCAACGACTCCTTAAATGTGTTTTTTCTTTTAAATCGCGACCCTTAAGTGCGGTTGGAGCAGCTTTAATGTAGGATAAGTAGCCTATTGTGGTAGATTTTATGTTAAGACTTGCGCACGCGTTTTTGGTTCTTTGCTTTTTATTCTGGCTATTAATTTTGTGATTAGGGTCTTGAGTTTTTGTTTGGAGTCGGTAACGTTTTTGGGCTAAATTTGAATTGCGATTTTGCATAGAATTCATTTCGGAAATTTTAGTTCCTGAAAAAATTATTATTCTTCTTCATCTTCAATTTTATTATCATTGCTAGATAACACACATATTCATTGTCAAGCAAACAATGACTAATTAATATTTGTTTTATTTTCCTGACTGAGTCAATCAAGACCATTTAACGCAAAAACTAACAATAACAATTCATTTATGTGGTCGTGAACTCAAGACCATTGCAAAAGATTCCTTCACCGCAACAAGGATGTCCCGTTGTATCAAATGATTGAAATACCATAAAACAAGTCTGGTATCTACGTCACAACTAGTCACAAGTCCTAGGAGTTTCAGGCACGTCGACCAGCGCCTTGGAGCCTGGCAGCTGCGCGGCAGATGCT
Organism: Eupithecia insigniata; assembly: GCA_947859395.1. NCBI lineage: Eukaryota > Metazoa > Arthropoda > Insecta > Lepidoptera > Geometridae > Eupithecia > Eupithecia insigniata. The sequence goes on along the minus strand of OX402009.1, from coordinate 653,608 downwards.
CGCCTCCGCCGCGTTCACAGCCGGCCTTTGCCAATACTGCGACTGTTTGACGACAGCCTTCTGTGCTTGACATCTTGACGTCTGGTTTGACATCTTGACGTGTTGGTTTTGGCGTCATCGTGTGCATTATTGACAAGTGCAAAAGAGCTTGCTGGGATTAAAGATACTAAATTGCAAAAAACTCCATTAGAAACATCTGATAAAAAAAATCCTGGTCCACTTTTTCACCTGAACTCTGTTTTTGTCTTTTCAATTTCGCTGACTGAAGCTAAGAGTTTTACTAGCTTAGCGTTAAAATGAGAATTCAGTTTGTAAGAAAACCTCTAAGGCATTTTATAGACTAAAAAGTGATTTATGCATAAATCAAAGATTTCGTGCAAATAATTCGAATAACCAGGAACCATTTACCAGAACACCTCATCCATGCCTCGGGATATTTTTCGACCTTTTCGTTCTTGTTCGATTTCGTGAGTCCATCAAATTATTATAATGCATGGAGATTATTCGCATGCTTCTATGAGCTGCCGTTTCGTGCGTCTTCCTCGTTTGATCGATGCCGTGCAGCTTTGTTACGCAACATTAAAATATGCGGGTTTGGATGCCGCGGGAAAATATTATGATCACGCCTTTGAATTTGCTAAACTCTGATGTTGTTTAGAAAAAGATTTAAACTATGAAACACCATCGTATCAAAATCAGATAAGAGACTTGAATCTAGAAATCATGAGTTCTTTGGATATAATCAAATTTGCGTACCTGCTATCCTGTTGATCTTCGAACTGACAAAAGTAAATAACGAGATTTTACAGTGGTCATGCAAGTCTGCCGAAAAACTTATTGGAAAATTGAAAATAACAAAAATCATGGCACACATTGTAGATATCCTGGAAAAGGTCACCTTGAACTAGGAAACGGGACAAACAAACAAAGTAGGCAGATGGTGGCAGGCGGCTAACCAAGTGGTTTACGAAATTCGCAACCAAACAGCAGGGGAATTTTCATAATCACCTGATGAAGGAACTTGTTTTGATTGGAAACTGTTCATGGAATCAATGCGCATTTCTTTAGCTAAATATACCCTCGATCAATCATTTGTCGAAATTATATAAAAAACTGCTATTGATTAGCAAAACTGTTTTCTTCAAGCTTTTTTGAATCTACCTACATCCGTGTTTACACGCACAGATTATTGGTGAATAGATACATTCTGCACTATCCATAGTTACAGGTACTTATGTTGAGACTACTATCTATAGGTTCTAACTATCTATAGATATACTGAAATTAATCATACCTATCTTGAGTGAAATACATGTTTCTAACAAAACATTCAGAACTCTAAGGTCCAATTACGCGTTCTATATAACTGCTGATGTCTGCTTAGCTTGGGGCTAGATGATGCTGTGTGGATTATCTAACACTATTACATATTTATTTATTTATAAGATAACACAGTTTAGCGCTTTAAACGAGTTCACCGCATTTTACCTACATAAAATTGGTCCGGTTCTAGTCCTAAACCGAGTTCAAGAGCTGTTATGTCACACAATAGGCAACTGAGATTTGATGTTATTTATTAGTTATTGATCTTAGTTTGGCAGCAAACGGTGAATTCCTTTCCACCAACAAACCTTCTGTAACAAAAAAAAAAAATAGGCAGGTTTGGTTTGTTGTTCTGAAGGAATAAGATTTTTGCGAAAAAGACGTGTTTTCGCGTGGCGTTACCATCGCCGCAGGTGATTACAAAGCATGCGCGCCATTCTATTTTAGAATTTTGAACTTTTACGTTCTATAACCGTTGATTATCTTTTCTCATCGGTCAGTTTGTAACTTACTTTTTTATTTGCAAGTTTTTTGTTTGAAATTATTCTAAAATAGTTTTGCTATATACGGGGTGGTTTTTTGAGAAGGGCGGTGTTGGTTAAATCAGAAATCACAATAGTTAGAGAAAATTCGCAAAAGAAGTGACTTTTTCACACACATAACGATCATAAAGTTTGAATAGAACGTGAGTTTTCTTCCTCCTGTAAAAATAATAAAACTGTGAATAAATGTTATGTCCTGTAATTTTAAGTAATACATTTCTATGCAAAGATTGATCCTTATCAGCAACAGGATCCATAATATAGGAAGTTTTTTTTAATTATTCGTGTCGATTTCGATTTCCTTCAAACATAAGATATTAAAAAAAAAAAAAACTGAATATGCAGTTATGGTTTTCTTATAAATCGACGGCATCTCTTTTCAGGACTTTTCTCTCTCGTTGTTTCTGAATTTGTCATCATCGTCCTTTATAAAAAAAAACCACCCTGTATAGATAACATGACAGATGGCAAGGCTTATTAAATACAGTTGATCTAACTAGATAATTATAAAAGCTTACATTATACATTTTACACTCGATGAGATCCTTGCACGTGCTACAAACAAACTTGTGTGGTTTCGATGCGTGTGCGCTGTGACACTGACAGACTGGTCAAATGGTAACGTCATGAAAGTATCATAAAAAAACATTGGCACCGGTTATCGTCCAAACATTGGGTTGGATTGATTTTAAACCTTCGTTATAAAGACATAGAGACGCTAAACTTCGGTACACATAATTTCCATAGAGCCCAGAGATCGTTATTCGTGCCGGGGTGGAACATGAGTGAAACAACTGCTGGGTTACACCTGTATATCATGGACCATTTCAACCTCTATGATCCCAACTGTACGTACCGTACCTAAGTTCTTTAGTACAGTAATTGAAAGGGTTTGTGGTTGAAATGTTACGGTAATGCCTAACAGGATCCTTTTATTCGGCTGTGCTGCACAAAAACTTAACGATTTTGAGCTGGCTTGCTGTTTCTTTGCAATGTTTTTCATTATAAATAAATTCGTGCAGAGTGATTTAACCGACTTAGTAAATCAGAGGGGCTCAAATATCTATAGGTGTAGTTTTATTCTACGGTAGGTATGATCAGTAAACACTCAGAGGTACGATACCTATATTTCTTAAATTTCATGAAAGCTATTATTTTTAACAGTTACCTAAGTAACGGTTGACCTAATTATTCGTCCCACCCATAACAATACCAAAGAAACAAAGCACCACCTAGCTAGAGCCTGAATACGTCACAGACAATGTAATACTAACTACGTCATCGACGCGTGCGCAACCATCTGCCAAGAAACTTGATCCTTAGAATATGAATTATACGTCCGAGAAAACATCCCGCAACCTACGGACAAATACCAACCTTATGCCTGAGGCGATACACTTGATTATTGCAGAAGAGTTCACGACACTATATAAATGACTAGTTTCTGCCCGCGGCTTCACACGCGTTGTTTCCGGAATAAAAAGTAGTCATAGATAAGTTCCAAGTGAACAATGATCTAACTTTTGCTCTAAGGAAACGCTTCTAGGTTTATTTAATTTTTAGGATAAAATGTCGCCTATATGTTATTTCGTGTCTACATTACCTACATCTATGACATATTTCAGCCCGTTCCGTTCAGTAGTTTTGTCGTGAAGAAATAACAAACATCCATCCATCTATTCATACAAACTTTCGCATTAATATTATAAGTGTGGCTATAATTATATAGTTTTCTCATAAGGAGACATATGCGTATTTCGCGACGCCAGATGTCGCTAGTTTTTGTAGTAGCGGTTTATCTGATCCAGTTATAATAATATGTAGGTACAATTGTACAGTTGTATGTATTGTTATGTTATTGTTGGGATTGCGATGCAACATGATTTAAAATATTTATGAATGAAATCTGGTCAGAGAAGAGAGAAGAGAGAAAAGTTTGCATTTACAGTTCATGACAATATAATAATGTTCATAATCATTATTGTCGGATTACCGAGGTACGCATGCCTTTACTAATTAGATAGATATATACCTCAAAAATGTATTTTTTTTTAAAATTTACATTTTATAAAAAGTGTACATTTTTTAAAAAGTGTAATTTTTTTTTTCAAAATGGATTTTATTTACATTTTCACATAAAGAAAAGCTACACAGGCCTATAACTAAATTATCAAATAAGTAGGCTATAACTAAATTAGTAAAACCGAAGTAACAATAACTAATCTGTGGTATTTTTGTTTTTTAAAATTGACCTTTTCTAATTGAATGTTTTCAATAAATTACTCTAGACTATATTTGACAGAGCTGCCCAAATACTGCTACTGGAGCTGTCATCACTTCAATGACAAATCCAATCAAATGTGGCCTAGGCGCATTCAAGAGTATATTTAATCATCTGGCGTGTGCCATATTTATTACATGACAATTTCTGACAATTTCGGATTTTCAATAGAATATTCGATCTGCTTGTCAATGCTCACATCCCTGTTTTGTCTCTAAAAGGAGAACTAAGGTACTATAATATTGCAAATGAGGAAGTGTGGATAGATGTATGTTTGCTACCTCTCCCTATGCCAAAAGTAGATACTTACTTCCATAACGTATCAGGCTGAAATTTTGCTAAATTTCAACGTAATTTATAACATCGATTAAGGCGTGCAAAGCCGCGGACAATAGCTAGCATTAATAAAAAGACAACTTTAGTCTTGAGATAAATTAATTGAAGAATCTGACTCGCTTACAGCCAACAGATTTTATGAATGGAAGCTTCCGAACATGATGAAATCATATCCACCACAAATCTAATAAACTCGTTTACTTGCGCGTGCGCCGGATAAATTCGCCGGCGCCAAGGGGGGAATGGGTAAAGGAAAGGGGTACAGACGTCGTCTGCGCATCCCGTCGTCGCTTTCATCTCTCGCCGAGCTACGAGCATTTAGAGCCGATGCAGATTTGATTGAATTATAAATTAAACGTAATATGCCTTAAAAGAGGAAAGCCAAGAAGATTAGTGCACTTTATATAAAACTAGCTTTTGCCCGCGGCTTCGCACGTGGATTTCAATGTCCGTCCCAGGGATATTGTTTACCATGCCTCATTCGTATAATAAGAAAAGGTAACACATAGACACACCAGATTAGTATCGGATCGGTTTTATAATATTTATGTATGTATTTAATAATAATATTATGGGACATTATAGGATTGTTTTATTTTTATACGTTAAGTAGATCGCTCCCACCACTACACGTACATAGTTGAGTTAATTTTTAAGATTTTATTTGTGACATACAAAAAAAAGAATAGAAGATAGGTAGAGCGGTAGAGACCCATCGGGTTTTTATACTAAATATACGTATAAGTAGACTACCTATGTAGAACCCTATGGCTAAAATTAATATATTCAGATTGTAATAGCACACTCTTGTCTGTCTGTTTGTAGGTCTGCTTGGTCTGTTGGGGGCCGGCTCGTGTCGCGCGCTAAAACGAGCGTTTAGTTAAACGTTGCTGAAATAGCTCCAGACGGACGGATATAGACGAGATGCTTCGTGCATTCTTTGGGAAACACCTTTCTTATGAATACGGTTGCCCACTCGTGGACTTAACACTTGCGAAGCTTAATAATGGATCTATAATGAAGCCATTTTGCGTAACATGAAAATTGACCGAAAATTGAGATATATTTCTTACAAGTTTCTTTGACACGGGCACAGGAACACAAGGAAATATAAATATATAATAACCGAAAAAGAATAACGTGTTAACATTTAGGGACTAATCTGAATGTGACATTTAATCTAGGCAATAGTATATTAATCTATATATATATATATATTAATCTAAGTTATAAGATTTTCATAACTTTCAATATTCTGGATACATAAGGCCTGACTCAGAATATAAAAGCTTATTATTTGTTTTATATTTTTAATCTATACAAATCAGTTACCAAGTAATTATTTTTAAATGCGCTGCAACATAATTATAAAAAGATCAATTAAACAGATAAATATGTAAACGCGCATTTCTCTATCTATATGGTGATGGAAATGTTCGCGACAATAAATTAATATCGCTATAATTGTGGGAACGGCGACGCTATCACGCCAAATCACGAGTGGTTAAATGAAAAAGTCATTTAGAATCATTTAATGTGGCAGTTGATGAGTTAATTCCGCAGGGGATCCGCTAGTTTTGCATGTTTGAAGTGAATTATAATTATTTGTAAATTAATTATTGTTGGGGTTCGAATTTATCAGATTTACAATCATTATTAAATTGTTTTCGATGAAAGTTTTATAGTGTTTGATACAAATTGTTAATAAATGTTTATGTTTTGTTTGTCGATAGCTTAGTATATACGAGTATTTAACTACCATTGTTTCGTAATTTAGTATCATAAAAGGAAAATATTATTTACTCGATTATGAAATAAATAGCGATGTTTTTTGATAAAGATATTTGATTTAGTTCTTCTGCGTTGATTGGTTTAGTTTAGGTGATTTAGAAATATATTTTTTTAAGTTTCGTTGCATTTATACCTTAAAGAGAACAAATACCTTAGGTGGAAAGACATGAGTTCTTCAAATAGATAACTGGACAGTTCCGTTTTAATTGACGTTTTTAGAGAATTTTCTATACATTATACTATATATTCAAGCTAACCTTGCTAATAGTGGAATCTTTCAAGGAGCACCAACCACATACAGCTTTTGATAATCTTATTAGTGTAGACTTAGTAAAGAGAATATAATTTATTTCCGATTGGTAACAATGAATGTAACATTTTCGATCTGCACTCCGTAAATCGCGAGTGTCGATGCATACATCACGGCGAAGCGACGTCGTCGGCGTCTAGACGTAAAGTACGTCTTTTAGGCGTCGCACGTATTTTTAGACGCATTTCTCATTATATCGGCGTTTTTCATTGAATCGTTTAAATATCGCCTTTGATGGATTAAAATAAAAATAGAATTAAGTTAAATACAAGATTGAATTATAAACTTCCGCATTCCTTAATTAGTATTTAGTGTCACTAAACAAATTGAGCGGGTTTTATAATCTAGGTTTATAGCTTGTTTTGGTTTAGTTTTGTTTGTACTTAGTGTACCTTTACCTTTATCATTATGTTTCTGTGCCTTGTTATGAAATATATGCCAATCTATTCGATTATACATATTATGTATGTTTTCTCAGTCAAAAGCCGGCAGTTTTATTCAGTTTTTCAGCTGCCAATCAAATGAACTCGACAAACTGTATTGCCTGGGACCAATTATTATATCGCCCTAATAAAAGAAAACTGTTCGGATATCCCATAAATAAGTAAAAGGGGCTAGCGAGGAGCTCTACTCTAGACGTCGTCGTCGTCGTCGTCGCGACGGCTGAGACATGGGGGGCGGAGGCCCGACCTTGGGTCTTGGGCCTACTCCAACGATAATGCAGTCTGCTGGCAGGGGGAAGATGTCGATGAAATGTGGAGTTATCGATGTTTCTCGAGACACCTACCTAATACTTTATAATGTCTCTACAGGGCTTGGTGAATATTACAGTTAAGGACGGACAGACATACAGACGACTACGTACACTTTGTAAAACGTCCCGTCGGTCGACAACCTTCCAGTATGAAAATTATAAAATACTCTTCGGAGGATTATTGAATAATTAAGATAAGATTTTAAATATAAATTTTTACCTAAGCACTAGCTAGGCTATTAAATACTGTATTTGGTGATAGGAACAGCCACCTAAATTACTGATACATTATTTATTATCGATGTACAAAACCATCGACACCACACCAGCACTATTAAATCGCCTACGACATTCGACATAATTTACAAGGGCTAAGAAAAAATAGTGTTGTAGTCAGCGGATTCTCTGCCAAAATACATACATTCTGTACCATTGTACTGTACCTACTCTCACGAAGATGGTACTTACAGAGGGCACTGACCTTTGTATTGTTAAGAAGTGACGTCATAATGTCTTTCGGGACAAGAAGTGGAATTTCCCGATTGAAAATCTACCCTTGTCTCTTGGTCACTTACAAACTTTTTCTTTTGACGTCCGATGTGACGTCACAGATAACTTTACGTGGTGACGTGGCGGGCGAATGTCCACTAACGATGCAGGAGGCTGCCGGTTACATTCAGCCTCCGGACAAATTTTTGTATGATCTATAAATATTTGTTTTGGGTGTTCTGGGATTTTCTATGTATAATAAAAAAGATCTATGTATTGTCCTTCCAAAGCCTTTGACCTTGTGTCATACGATGTGCTTTGGAGAAAGCTGAGGGACAGAGGCTTACCGGTTGAAGTCCTTAGAATGTTTAAGTACTGGTATGACAACCAAATTAATCACGTTAAATGGTCCAGGTTCTCTATCGGGAGCATACAGGTTGGAGAGCGGGGTAAGACAGGGGGGGATTACATCGCCGAAGCTCTTCAATTTGTATGTTAATGACCTCATCGAAGGGCTCAGCAGCATGCGTACCGGCTGCCGCATGAATGGCGTAAGCATTAACAACATAAGTTATGCCGATGATATGGTGCTGCTGAGCCCGACGGTGGGGGGTATTAGAGAACTACTGAGAGTGTGTGAGACTTACGCTGTTGAGCATGGGCTCAAATATAATGTTAAGAAGACTGAATACATGGTCTTTAAGGCCTTCGGTAAATGTCCTGAAAACCAGCTTAATATTACCCTGAACGGCTTGAACATAAATCGAGTGTCAAAGTTTAAATACCTGGGGCATTTACTTGTTGACGACCTTAAGGACGATGAGGATGTCGAAAGGGAGCGTAGGGCTCTATCGGTTCGAGGTAACATGCTGGCTCGCAGATTTTCCCGTTGTTCTGACCAAGTTAAAATAACGCTTTTTAAAGCGTATTGTCAGAGTTTTTACACGGGAAGTCTGTGGGTCCGGCATACCAAAAGATTGATGGACGCCCTACGAGTCCAATATAACAATATATTTCGGATGATGTTGCGACTGCCTCGATTCTGCAGTGCGTCAGGAATGTTTGCGCAGCACCGCACGGACGGTTTCCATGCGGTTATGCGCAAAAAAACAGTGTCCCTGATGCGCAGAGTGCGGGATAGTGGCAACAGCATCCTAAGCACTGTTGCAGAGTGCTTTTCTTCTCAACTATGGAAGTGCTTTGTGCGGAGGGTTATCAATGAAGGAAGCTATTTCCTTCATTGATTATACTCTGCGTTGTTGTTATATTATTTTCTATTTTGTTTTATTTTTTTATGTGTGCTCTATGTGTAAATAAGTCATGAATCTATGGACCCATTTGTTGTCTGAATTAAAGCATTTTTATTTTTTTATTTATTATTTATTGTAATAAGTAAGTACTACATATATCCGTCATCTAATACCCATAACACAAGTTCTGCTTAGCCTGTGGCTACCTCGAGGATGCTGTGTGTCTGAACTGTCCAATATTGTTTATTTATCTTTATTATATATTTTTAAAAGCTAATTAGATGAGTTTTACACATATAACGTAATAGCGTCTTGGTCTGCATTGTTAATTGTTTTAATATAGCTAATTGAAACACGATTGAGCACTTATGTACCTATGTACAATGTTTTTTAAAGGTACAGTTTTATGAATACCTTTACACTGTACTAAAATACACCCTTATCAAAGTAAGTTATTCAAAACTACCCTTACCTATTAAAGTTTAAAATATGCGTGAAGTTAAGTCGACAGGTGACGCGCTAAACAAATAAATTATGCATTAGTTAAATTGATTATAAAATTGTTAAATTGATTATAAACTAATAAGTTAGTGATACCGCGACTTTGTACGGCAAACATTATTTATAACGGTCATGGGAATTTATAACAGGGTTTTTAGTTTTTTAACTTTTGTAGAATGAAATACCTGTTTGGAAATAATTTGGTGTTTTAAAAAAACGATAAACGACTTCAAATTTCCTTACTTTTATACTGTTTTTATGGCACCACCTCAGGATCATTTTCTATACAATAGCGAAAGATTTTTAAAATTGGTCCATAATTGACTGAAGATTAGCGTAGCATACATACAAAAAACCTACAGTCGAATTGAGAACCTCCCCCTTTTTTGAAGTCGGTTTAAAAAATAGGTCTAGTGACTGATAATGATAACTGACAACTGATTAGCTCTATCTAAATAACAGGTTGTAGTTGTAAGTGATAGGTTTGTAAGAAAGAAAACGACATTAAAAGTTTCAAAATTAACATAGAACCAAAATTAATTTTGTTTATGTAGTTGTTGCGTAAACTTTTTTATATTTTATATTTAACCACAGACACCTCAAACCCTTCTCATAAATTACGAGCAAAAACAGCTCGACGTGCTAATCCCGCTAAGACATTAATTAAAAACCCCTTTAGAAAGCGTCTAATATAATCGACACCCCATGTTGTGGTTAGAAAACCCATAAAATATGTTTTTAAAACACCCATAACCCGCGATAGACTGCGACAGACGGAAGGGGATGGAAAGAAAAAAACGCAGGGGTAGAGATAGGACCTAGGGTGCTGCGATCTTTGTGAGGAGGTGCATGTTTTGTTATATATATTTATTGTAATTTTACTTTGAGAGATATATTTTTATTTGTTAGTATACTTAACTTTGATTTTGCTTCCTATATGTACAAATAATGTGTAAAATAATGTTGAAATGGCTACTCTTTTCGGTTTTAAATAAACTAATATTTATTAGTAAGTATTAAAACCAACTTCGGTTGAACACAAGTTGCAATGGAGCCCGCAACATCAAACACAAGGCGGCATCTTCCTTCCGCAAGCAAACTGAACAAAAAATCGTTTTATTTGATTATTGCCTTTTCATTTAGAGCAGCAGACTGGCTTTTATCGACCGAAATAAAATAAAAAAATAAACAAAAAAAACTAGCGTATCTGCGCCCGCGCACATGCGCCATGTTTGAATTTTCAATCGGATGCAAAAAAAACCCGCAATGTGCGTCGCACGAGCCCCGCCATATGCTAAGATAGAAAAAAGTTTTTTTACTCATCAAACACCCGAAGGGAGATAAGTTTAGGAAAAAATAGTAACATAAGCATAATATTAGTAGACGCGCAGAGTATTAATAAAAACTGCGGCAAAAACGACGCGGGGCTTGAGGTTAAATAGAGGCGCTACGTAGGGCTGCGTCGGCGGGCGGCGCGTCGGCAGCGGCGGCGGGCCGAGAATTTGGGCTGATGTTTAAAAAATTTGGTGTATTGAGAAAGGTTACACAATTTACCTTTGGAACAGCAATGTAATAGATCATGAAATACAGAAAGATCTGATACCAATTCTAACGAGATGATTTCATTCAGTAAGATACGTTAAACCAGTTTTTTAATAAAACGGTTTTAACAATATGAGAAATTACACTAGTACTAATTTGTTAGCGATTTTCTTTCCAAGGCCTTTACTGTACCACGATAGTATCGTAGGTTTTAACTTATTACTAAAAACAGATCTTCATAATTAGAGTTATATGGTTTCCCGATTTGGATAGATTATAATAATAATTTAAAGTTTTATACAAGATTGAATTGATTTAGTAGAAATTAGACACTAGCTGCCGCCCGCGGCTTCGCACGCGCTTTTCATGTACCCTATGTCTGTCCCCGGGATACCATCTACCTCCCTGCTAAATTTAATTAAGATCCGTTCAGCCGTTTAAACGTAAAAGGGTAACAGACAGACAGACAGACAGACCGATATACAGAGTTCCTTTAAAATGTGTAATATTAGTAGGATTTTAAAATGCAAAACCATAAGGAGGCAGCCCTAGTGAGCAAGTACGAATAGAATGCAGGACATCTGTCCTAATACTAATGAATATTATTTTATTCTACTGTTGAGCCATGATATATGTTTAGATTTATTTTTATTGCGCAATAACTTACTCACAGTGAATGAGGACATTGTAGGTACACTTTATGAAACCTGTTGTTATTATTATTGCATTTAATGAGAATAGTCCGTAAATTATTTATCTAAAAATAGAACAAGGGGTACATTTGGTACCGACATCTAGTTTCAAACTAAACTTTTCATACGTAACCTTATAAAGTGTGTTAATTTTCAGCTTATTTAGGAATATCATTATTATTGACCTAGCACCCAAAGCAATGATCGAATCTCGTGTAATGGTATATTTCTTTCTCTTCCCAAATTGACGTTCAAAATACGAGTATGTACAAGATTTTTTTTAAAGAAGCACATGATTTTATTTGCCAACAGTACTTTTCCCTTTCTAGGTATGTTTTGTAATGTGAGGCGAAACCAGAAATATTTTGGACATGGGGCGAACAAGTGGGGCGGTCGTGGAACAAATCTATTACAATAAAGTTATTTTATGAAGCACCCGTCAAAACAGCAAGTGCCGAATAAAGGAAGAGCCTAAAGTTTTTATTTTTAAAGCGAATCTGATCATATCTAACCTAATGATATCGTGTAAGGTTTGTGTAGGTATGGGTAGGTATTTAGGTACTTTGTCGGCATGATTGGGCCCCGCTCCACTTTAGTAATGGGCTTACAGTGCGCGTTGATTTAGGTCGGCGCCCTTTGACGGCTTTTATCAAATCTTATTAGGGGTAAGTTGAAGTAAGTCTTTGTGAATAATAATTTCAGGGAAGTAGCTTGAAAGAAAGTTTTCATTTAATTTCGTTTTTTGTTTATTCACCTACTGCGTAAAATTTGTGCAGTTTAAGAAAGTTTAACTTTGATGTCCATAGCTGAAGAAACCTATAAATGATCAGGAAACAACGACTGATTGTCTAATCTATTATGTAATGGAGAAAATAATATAGGTATATTCAGTTGTTTTCGATGATTTACTTTAAATTATGTTGTAAAATGCCTATTCAGGATATAAGTTATAATCGTAAAGGCCTACAATACAAGCTTTCATCGACAATGCCGGTAGTTTCTATGGCAGGTGCGATCGGAGGGCAAAAAGCCTCCCTCACAATTTGAATAAGATTTTTTGTCTCAACTGAGGACACGAGCCGTTTTTGTTGAGTTTGAAGTAAGTTTTATACAGAGTCATTGTTTTTTTGAGGAACTGGGCCATATGGCTTGGTATAATTTTGGTTGGATAGGTTTGGTGGAAAATAACTCTAGGTACCTAATGGAAGTCGTTTACACACACTGTTGGATACAATACCAGATAAATAAACTTTATTATACACATCAAAAACATTTTAATTACGGAACTTGAAGATCTTGTAAGCCCTGATCTGATAGGTCTGAAAACCTACAGCCATATTATTAACGTCCACAATGCTGCTAGCTCATGAATGAGCGCGCTATATTTAGACTCATAACACGTCCATTCATTCTTTAGGAGATGCGCAGGAGTTTACAATATCATTATGAAATTCTCGAGTATGGTGAGGCCTGGCATACGAAGACCAGAGTGATTTGTCCAGCAGTGGGATTAACACCCTAATTTCAAAAGAAGCACTTTAAGCTCGCTAAGTGTGTAGCAACTTGTATGCTTCTCTTCGCACCATAACATTTCAGTTTAGTGCTCAAATTCGAAAAAGCATGTTTAGATAGAGTCCGCTACCCCCCGGGTTCACACGTGACTTTACTCCTGTTCCCTGATTCTGCCCGCCAGACAACTCCATTGATAAAACATCAATCAGGTATTTAAATAAATAAATAAGTTTAGATTTCTCACGGCGCCTTAACACCCGTAGCGTCGTAAAAATCCTTTTTAACTCGAAACTACAGGGTGTAAGCGACTCCTTTTGAAAGTGGTGCCTCGTCCGACACGTTCAATTTGTAGACGGAATGTTTTTATTACAATTAGTTGCATAAGCTTACAAATCTATGGACAACAGCACAATATTTTCGATTTCTAAGTACATACGACATCCAACAGATAACACAATAAAACTCTTATTATTTACGTGCATTTACGTAGTTCTAGAATAGTACACCAGAACCCAGAACACCATTTACTTGTAAAGTTGCTTGTAGCAGTAAAACATTTGGTCTCTACTCGTAGTTACTTGCGTTGCTCTACCATGCTCTACCATTTAGGAAGTGATCTACCGTGGCACCCTGTACTACCAATAACTTGCCTTTCCGTCCGTAAACAAAGCATCACAATGGATCAGTAAACCTGGCAAGCGGGTATCTGTGAGTTTCAATGAATTGTTATCTGAATCACCACGAATTGTCAAGTTTTATGAATGAGTTTGGGACATTTCATTCATTAAATAACGGCTAATTGCACGTACAAATAATATAACTCCAAAAAGCTAACTTTTTCGTCTGGGCCGCAGATCATTTTAAGAAATGTGAAAACAAATTAATACGTACTTAAAATAAACTTAAAATAAAATATTACTCCGTGGAATCTTCTCATCTCTCTACCTGCGGCTATAAACTTGTTTTCTTAGCAATAAGTACTTTAACTACCTGCAGGCCACGCTGGTCCCACACAAGAGCAATATCAAACAAAACAAAAATAATTTTTACACCTTCGTGCAAAGCTTTTTAAAACGAATGTAAAATAATAATAATAATGGGCTATAAAACTTGGAAAACTTTCTTTTGTATTTTCATTTTCGTAATGCGTAGCGACATCTAGTTTTATTTCACGGCATTTATTTCCAATGGTGTCGTAGGGTCTCTTACATAGGCCTCATAAAATGAATGAAAGATTGAAAGCGCTACCTGGTGGTTTATCCAAGAACTATTTGACGTAAGATGCGCCATCTGCGTGTTACCCAGTACAACATTCAACCAAATTTAGATAGATGTCACTTTCGGCAAACTTGAACGTAAGCCACTTTGTATTACAAAGTGGCTTACGTTGGCCAATGGCTTAGTTGCTTACAAAGTTTGTCTAGTTCATTTCAATATAATAAGGAACATTTCAATTATACTTGGTTTAATTGATTGTTTTTCCTATGACCTAATTCTGCTGAAAACTCCCAGGTCAAGCACTGGTAATTTACTGGTAATTTGTCATTGATACGACATTTATTCTTCCTGCCTAAGTCTGTCAAAAAACAATTTTTAAAATCTGGGAATTTAAATAATAGATTCAGGCGTTACTTTGCGGAAATCCATTGCACAATATTAGAATGAAAAAATATTTAGTAACAATTCCGCGTATAATACTATCAGAAAAGGTTATAAGCGGAATTGTTACTAAATATTTTTTCATTCTAATAGCTGGGCATTTACCAACGACGCATATCATCAACCGGATGGATATCGGAGGTCAAGACCCAGGGCAAAGAGTTGAGTTTTTTGAGTTTTGAGTCTTTGATGGAAACTTGATTCGGTAGATAACCTTTCATAGTAACGGATTATGTATTTTGGTTTGATTGCAAATGCAACATTCTATGATTTATATTTCCTTCAGCACGGTGCGGTAAATAATTACACAACTATTATTTCCAAACAAACACTTGTAACATACATTTCCACTCGCAGAAAACAATAAAACAGCCCCTAAAATCAGCACCCCTGCAATAAATCTGCGGGATTCCAATAAACAACTCAGGGCGCCATCTGTCCGCGCCGCCCGCTCATTACACGGCGAGATAAATCACAAGTGTCATAGATGGCGCTGCAAGTTTGATAATTTGTCTTCACTGACGAAAGTTGAGGAAATATTGTATTTATGTGTGCAGCAGGTGGGTTTGAAAGTGTTTATTAGAGAAGTTGGAAAAAATTTTGGTCACAGTTTGGTCACAGTTTGGTCATTACAACGATGCGATGCTGGTAGGTTTGAGACACAGATCCTACAAAGGAACGTCGATGTAGATTTAATGTAAAGTAGATTGTAAACGCTGACTCTACATAAACCTCAAGTTTCTTTGCACATTTCCGTTTATGCACATTTTACTGAAATTCATGAGATTTTGTTTGAGTATTTTTAGAAAGGTAAATCACGATAAACTACGAATTACAGAGCAAGGTAATTTAAGGTTTTAGATAATATATCACTATGTACATACCTAGTGTGTAAGGGCTCATTCACACAGCATCCATTTTACTGTATCCGTTTATTTTCCCGTGATGTCGTATGTAGCTGTAGGGTAGAAGTGAGTCCACACACCTGACAGTATTCCGGATTCAGTAAATGATTGTTACCGGACCGCCGTTTGTTACGAATTTCTATCTAACGGAAAAAATAGTTTACTGGATCCGGTATAGGTACTGTCAGGTGTGTGAACTCGCTCCTTCTACTACATAGTAGATACGCCATCACGGAAAAATAATAAATCCTGTGAAAATAATAAATACATATGTACTGTAAAACGGATGATGTATGAATGACCCCAAAGTCAGGGTAATTTCTAAGAAATTTGGGATGTTATTAAACCAAGATAATTTATCTACTTAGTTAGATACACTAACTATCTCATGCGGGTTTTTGTTGTAGGTAGTGTTTTAGGGAAAATACGGAAAAGTTTCGGAAATTCATTAGGAAGTTTTGGAAAAGCCTCAGACAAACCTAGATAACACACCTAGACATCTATCTAAAACTTATGATATTAGATTAGTAAATTTTACTTTTAGCATCAAATTTAAGGTAAGTACGCATAGGTAGGCAGTCAAATGGGGACCTGGAAAACTTCATCCAACCCATTTACAAGAAAATTGGCAATCCTAACAGCCTCCCCAACAATAACCACAATTGCGACAAGTAGCAGAGCCGCCAGAGCTCTGTCTCTGTAAGTAACGATGCCATTGCCAGACCATACGTGTGTGTTCTGCCGAGTTATGTGTGAGGGGATTTATGGAGAGGGGAGACACACGTAAAACAGGTGTGCGATTGCGAAGGCACTATATTGCTGAATGAGTGATATGGCATGAAAATAAGGAAGTATAGTTAGCCTCTCATATTTTGTTTTGAAATCTTTTTAATATATCTACTGATTGATATCCATATAATTTGAGCAAACCAAAGGCTCTGCATAACGAAAATACTAGCACACACATACTACCCCGCTGCCGCACTGCAAGTATTGATTTTGCTTGCTTTTTGTCGAGCGTGCGTGGAATGGAAAGCGACCGTGCTGGTACCTGTCGCCGCGTGGACAGCGTATGGTCAAGACAAGACGATTTAAGGCGGAGCAGCAGAGGCGTGAAGGTGCCGTGCGGAAGCGACGTGGCCTATGTATGTGAGAACCTTCATACTCTGAAACTACACAGCATTATGTAAAAAATGAAATGTATTCTGAGGGTTCCTTAATTCGACCAACCACTTAGCGAAATGCACTCATGGAAATCAAAAGTATTGCAAAATTATTTCCTATGCCTCTTCACGGCACTGGGCTATCATAGAAAAGTACTAAAACACGGCGACAGATGGAGGAAGGAGGCACTTATCGGAGAGTTATTAAACCACAGCGTGCTCTAGGAAAGATTGTTTAATGGTTCACTGTGTCCACTGACACACGTTATCGAGAGAACTACCACAATAAAGAAGAATATTATTTATTTTATAATTAGGTTACGTTTATCGAATAGTGAAAGGACCTTGAAGTTAGAAAATTTGTCTGTAATTGGGTGAAAATCTTTTATAGCGTAGGTTTGCTTATTATGTTAGCGTCATCTTGAAGTTTGTGCTAACCACGACGACAACGGTCGCCTGGCAGTCCTCCTCAAGCAGCACTCATTGGGAATACACATTATCTATAAGAGAATAAACTTTAATATGAACGAGAAAAAACGAATAAGGATTAGGACATAACACTAATTAAAATAAATAAATAATACCATAGGTCGACGTTGTTATTCATTAGTATTTATCGCGGTTATTTACACATTTTCTCAGCGTTTCAGCAAATTCACACTTTGCCAAATGATTAAACAATATTTATTAATGATATTAATGTAAAGTAAATGAGTTAATGTATGACCAATGCCATCGGTCCAATGGAAAGGAGTCCCTCAAAAAGAAAGAGTGCGGTCTCAGACGACAATTGGCGGCGGAGTTTTCCACTACATTAATCGCTAATTGCCGAGATTGGGGGTCGAAAGGGGTCGCAGGGGGTCGTGGGGTGATTCGGGGGTGATTTCACGGTGTCGCGGCCGCGTCTCAAGAAATTCATAACTGCAGTCATTTTATGCATCGCTGATTTTATGATTATTAGAAAGTCAAAGATAATTTAGCGGCTTTTATTTAACTTTCAACCGACTATTTCTCCATTTTTCACTGTGATTCTAATGTCCAAGATAAAATAGCTTCAAACTCACTATAGGTAGGTATGTGGCGTCTGCAGACAAGACGTGCTCTGTGAATTTTGATTCAATTTAAGGATAGGGGTGCGAGCTTACTTCTAATTCACAAATAATAAAGATTAATTTTGAATTTAAAAAATCGGAATTGGATTATTTATATGGTATATGTATGTAGGCACTTCTGTATAAACTTTACACAGAAGTTCCTGGCAAGTGAATTTGCAATAATTACATACTTACGGTAGGTAACTACCTACACTGTAAACTATTTAATATTCATATACATATACCCGTACATCCATTTTGCTTGCATCACACCTTGAATAGTGATTGTTGGAAGAGTGTTTACGTCACTACATAATTATTATAAAACAAAGAGCTGTCTGTTGTCTGTTCGTGATAAATTCAAAAACAACTGATCGGATTTTCATGCAGTTTTCACCAAGCGATAGAGTAATAAAAATTCATTAGATTATTCTTTAGTATTCATTAGAAAGGATTAGGTATATAATTTGTCAAGGTTTTGTGTAAATTGGTTGAAATATAACGATAATTGTTGGAAGTGTCGGAAAAAGTCAAGCCGCCTGGGAGCTTTCACCGAAAACGCTGCCTAATTCGGAGAGTCCCAATGAAAGTATAAATATGCTCTTTTTGTGTAAATTCTTGTCTTATAAAAGTGTAAACTAAGCACATCCCTATTCCCGAAGGCTATGGTAACTGAGTTAGGGCTGTCTGCGCATCTCGGCGGCTTCTCGACAACTTACACATTCGTGGAGGGAATACCACGCTTCAGGAAAATACGTAATCGAAGAATATTCCAGGATAAGAGAAGAACGGGAAAACGAGATATACCTACATACATACCTATTCTGCCATGGATAATATGTAACTTTGGTAACATGTAAGACTTTATCCGACGACGTTTATAAAAAATCTAAATATGTTGATTATCATGACAAGATTTTTTTAATTTTTCTTTTGCTGCATGTAGATCCTTCATCATTCGCACCGCTAAGGAATGGAACTCGCTGTCTGCTTCAGTTTTTCCGGTGAATTACAATCTGGGTCTCTTCAAGACAAGAGTGAACAGGTGTCTTCTAGACCTACGTGATACAACATCGGCCACATCATCACTTACCATCAGGTGAGATTGTGGTCAAACGAAGGTCTATATACTATAAAAAAAAAGATCCACTTATTCCCAGTATTTCTGTGCACCAAAAATGTATTACTTATACATGCTTATACTAATAGCAAATCAGCCAGCCAATGAAATTCAGCGAATGTCATCGCTCAGGCTTATGAAAACAGAATTTAGCATTAGTACTACCTACCTATAATCATAGTTTTTCCTAGAGTAGATCTATCAATAAAATTAACGCAATAAATAAATTTCTTGTTCTTGGGCCCTACAAGAATAAAGATAAAGTGTAATCTACAAAAAGTAAATAAAAACTCAAATGAACAAAACTTGACCAATCAAGAAAACACTTTAAATAAACCTCTCGCAATGAGCCCGGAATCGAACCTGCTACCCGTCAGGGAAGCTTAATTAAGACTTTTAATTTGAGGGGTGGCGAATAATTAAAATAACAGTAGGTTTAACAAATTCTAATGGCGCAAGTTTTAATTGGAATGCTTTGAGTTTAAAAATGCGAGCCATCTTGGATTTACACGAAAATACACGAAAGTGCTGACGTCTGCAGACAAATAATCCTAACTCATATTATAAATACGAAAGTGTGTTTGTTTGTCGTTCCTGCACGCCCTAACTAAGCAGCAGTCCTAACAACCAATGCGCTTGATTTTTGGCATAGAGTTAGTAGAAAGAATGGAGAGTAAATAGGTTCATTTTGTCCTGGTAAAACATCAAATTCCCATTGGAGATTTACGGGTAAAAGAACCGTTTTATCCCCCTAGAAATATGAAATTCGAATTTACACGGATGAAACCGCGGGAAACAGCTAAAATTTAGATAATTTCTCGGTGAGGCTGTGAGTGAGTCATGAACTTTTTAATGCTGCTATATTTATAGGACCACGACCCGATAGAGTATATTTTCCGGTATGAATAAATGAATCTGAATCTGTAGAATTTAGTCCACGAAAAACCTTTTTGTCTGCCAACAAATTAATGTAAAAGAAACCCACTCCTTTTATTCTGCAGCTACACAATTTTTCTAATGTCAAAAAAGATTGTTTTCTATACACATTGAAAAACTGAATGGATTCCGCAAAAATGGCGAAAACAGAAGTAGGCGAGGGTCCCGTATGATTTATGTACTGCACGATTAAAATGTTACCCTAAAGGGCAGGCGACCTTCAGGTTTTTGTTATGAATTCTATTTAGGAAAGATAAATGTTTCTGAAGGGTGAGAATTTATGGTTTGAAAATATTGTAAATTGATTTTCAGCTAACTATATAAACTAATAGTAATTTACTCACTTCACTAACTAAATTGAAGTGAAGTGAGGAGAAAAACAATAACACCTGTTTCTTTTTTTGATAATAATAACTATTTTTACTAAAACTGTTTATGGTATAAAATTTAACTTGTGTAAGAGCTTACTTTGTGAGCCTTAAGAAATAAAGTTATTGACTCTGATTCGGAAATAAGCGCTTCAGAATTATAATCAAACAAATAATAAATTCCTTCCTGTGACGATGTCCTCAATACTCAATATATTTATTGTTGTCATCACATTGGCTTAATAGGCAGGTAATTTATTTCGTACGTGACAAAAATACGTAACCACATAAATTAAGATAATACCTACCTACCAACTTAATTAGTAAGTGGGGGGATACAAGAGAAGCTTTAATTGGATGAGAGTTTTCCTGGAGTGAGTGCAATAACGAATGAGTTTGTG
The DNA here is from genome assembly GCA_947859395.1 of Eupithecia insigniata. Lineage (NCBI taxonomy): Eukaryota > Metazoa > Arthropoda > Insecta > Lepidoptera > Geometridae > Eupithecia > Eupithecia insigniata. Next base: position 632,639 of record OX402009.1, on the reverse strand, counting down.
CAAGGAGCTAGTTTGCCAATTTGTATCTATGGCGATCCTCTGAGGCTCTTTTTACCCGACTACGAGAGGGTTATGATTTTGACACCCTATGTATGTATGTATGTATGTATGTAGCCGATTTTATATTCGAACGTAGCGCTGAAAATACTGGTCCGATTCCAACAAATGAGGTGTCGTATGATTCGTCTGAATAGCCCGTTGGTTATAGGCTATGTGACGTCAGATAAAAATGGGGGTCTAACGAGATAGCGGGGGTCTAAGAAAGGGTCGAAAATCTCAATGTTAGTAAATATGCTCGTGTGTGGTATCGTTGCAAAGGTCTTTGTCTGTACTTTCCGAAATCGTTTCTCAAACTTTTGTGAGGTTAACGATTCTCAAACTATTAGCAAAAGGTGTAAAAAAATATAGTTAAAAAGTAAAACCCGACTACATAAAAGTCTTAAAAAAGCGTTCACCTATTGTCCATAGCATTTTCTTTTGATACTTAGGTAGTCGGAGGCACCCACCCAATATACCTAGGGTACAATTAGTAACAAAGGCCTCCGACTACCTAAGTATCAAAAGAAAATGCTATGGACAATAGGTGAACGCTTGTTTAAGACTTTTATGTAGTTAACTATATTTTTAATAACAATAGCATATTGTTTTGGGTTTACTAATACAGAATATGAAGTTTTTTTACAAAAGTGCACTTATTTATTTGTTCGGCATCACGATGAACAAGATAATTGTGTTTCCTAGGGATTTTCTTTTCTGTTCTATTGTCTAGGTAAGGTACGTACCCGTTCGCAAGGCGCCGGCGCATGCAGCTGCCTCACTTGTCCCCTGCCCAGCGCCTCTCTCTTCCTCTGTATGCTGAACTCTCGGAGCTCCTTCCTTTCTTCATCTGATAGTGCGTGGCAGTAGCGGGCCTGGAAACGGGGAAAACTCTTTCTAGAATATTGCCAGGACTCAAGGACATTTTTAATTTACATTTAAAATAACGTGGCTTAATTAACACAGAAAGATCAATTTGTTGGTAAAATATTACATGTCAGAAGAAAAACATCTAGCCCCCAGCCACAGATAATATGTACAGGGTGTGTCAAGATCACTACCGAAAACAAAGGGGGTGGTGCAGCACCCCAAAACAAAACCAATAAGTTGTCCGAAAAAAAATTCTAGCTGGAGATATGAATTTTTAAAGATTTTTATGTGTTTTGCTAGCCAACAATGTACACGTAAGTTTGTTAATGCCGTAAGCTAGTATGTACATAGGTACATTAGGTACTTACCGGATCGAACTGAGCTCCTCCTCAACAAGGTCTAAGACCTATTCTTGCTCCTGAATAACTACCCTTCTGCCACTCCCCCCCTGTGTCAGATGTGTCTGGTTAACCTATCCCGGTACATGTGCAAGGCTCGTGACGCATTTCCTCTAGCTTCACCATAGCACATCAGCAATATTAAATTAGCCCAAACTAAGCAAACCTTGTGTTGTGGGTAAAGTCCTGACTCGATCTTCGCTTTTTCACCTTTTTTCGCAAAATGTGGAGGCGAAAACCTAAAAAAACCATATAGGAGGCGAGACGAGTATTTTAATACCTACCTTTTTTATGAAAATCGCTTCAGCTGTTTGGATGCTTCAGGTAATAAAGATTATTCGATATACACATCGAAGAAACATTACCCTCGTAGGTAAAAAATGCAAGGTGTCGCTTAGATATCTACCTCATTATCCTGAGGAGGAAGCTGCTGCAGCAGCTGCTTCAGCCGGTACTTCTCCCCGACGCTGTTCACGTAGGGCACCTTCTCTTCAGGCAGAGCCGAGAAGTACAAGTGTACCTGGAATGGACGGAGAGTTTGATTAAATAAGGTGAATTCACTTCATAACAAAAGCAAGAAGGTAATGTAAACTTTTTGCTTAGATGGTTCTTATTAGTCAATATTGTTGGCGCGCTTGATAAATACTCAGTTATCAAGCAGCAGCATAATTCGAATGTTTTGAAAAAATTTAAAACCGACTTCAATTTCTTTAGTATTTACACTGTTTTTAAGTTTTTCGGGACCAACACATCCCTCGGAAATAACATTTAAATAAATTTATGGAACCACCGCGGGATCATTCTAGACAATAGAGAAAGAATTTCCAAAATCGCTCTAAGTACGGAAAAATAGTCAAGAACATACATACAGACGAACACAGAACCTCTCATTATAATACAGCTAAAATGTCTTTTTCTTTTAGCTTCAGCTAAAATGTCAATGACACAGCCACACAGGATTTTTATTTTGACTTTGAATATCGATTTAGCAGCTCAAAATACGTCGGAAAAGTAAAGTCTAATTCGTCACACAGCCAACATTTTTTTTGTGTGGCTGTGTAGTTTAATCTAATAAAGTCAACACAGGTATAATTATTAAGGTCGGTCCGCGGGTAGCGAATAGCGAGAAACGTAAACTGTCCACTATGGTTTTAGACCAAAAATTTCCACTGCCGATGCTGTACATCACTTGACCAACTATATCGTTCAAGAACTCGATAGAGGAAAACACACAATAGGAATATTCCTCGACCTTGCTAAAGCTTTTGACACAGTTTCTATAACTATTCTTTTGCGCAAGCTGGAAATTCTAGGAATCAGAGGCACTCAGTTAAAACTCTTTAAAAGCTATCTAGAACAATGCACTCAATGTGTGAGAATTGGCAGTATCCTGAGCGATGAACAGGAAAATACATGCTCGGCGTTCCCCAGGGAAGTCTATTGGGTCCAACCCCTTTTTTAATCTACATTAACGATCTGTGTAACCTAAAACTAGACCATGGCATAATTATATCATACGCTGATAACACTGCCCTCCTTTTTTCAGCTGATTCTGAAAAACAGGTCTTTGAGTTTGCGCAAAATGGATTCTATGTCATTAACAAATGGGTACAGCACAACTTACTAACATTAAATGCTGAGAAGACTAATTACACTAAATTCTCAATGCGCAAACGGACGATAACTATTTCCAACTCTAAACTAAACGCACATCATTGCTATAACCCAAACAACACTCAATGCTTATGTCCCGTAATTAAAAGTGCAAATGAAATAAAATACTTAGGTATCATACTGATGATAATCTGTCGTTTAAATCCCATATAAAAACCTTATGTGGTAGAGTGCGAAAGTTAATATTTATCTTTAAAAAGTTACGCCATATTGCAGATCATAATATAATTAGACAAGTTTATTTTGCCCTGTGTCAATCAATTTTAACTTATTGCATTACCACATGGGGTGAAGCGGGGAAAACATTGTTACAAACAGTACAAAGAGCAATATTTAAAGTGGCAACTTTTCGGCCGTTCATCTTTCCCACTAATATTTTATATGAGTCCTGTGATGTGTTAACAGTCCAGCAACTATTTATAATGAACACAGTGCTACGACAGCACGCAGAGCTTCCCTATAGCACTGAATTTACAAATAAGAGACGGAATGATAAAGTTTGCCCTAAACCTTCAACCCTAAAATTTGCCTTTACGGATAAATTTTATCTATTTCTTGGTCCCTTCCTATACAACAGACTAAATTCAATGTCTAATTTTTACGCGCTTAACTATAATAATTGTAAAAAATGCATTCAACTTAAATTTCAAAGTCTATCCTACGATGAAACAGAGAGGCTATTAGATATTGTCAAGTGAATTATATTTTTATACATTAAGTTAATCTAGTTAAGATCTAGTTAATTTAGTTATACTCAATATAAGTTAAGTTCCTTATTAATACCATGAACTGTTTGTAAAATAAACAACATTGTTATACTAAATATGCCTTTATCGTAATATTAAAAGATTATTTTATTTAATAATTAGCACTGTTGTCGCCTGAATGAAACACAGGATTACCTAGTTCAGGCAAAATTGTTACACTTAGCTATATTTATGTATTAAGTGCACTCATGTTTTTTCTATGTACGAGTTTCTATGAATAAATTTTATTTATTTACTATTAGTATACTTATTATTATAACTACCTTAATTTTTAGCATTTTTAGAATACACAACTTAATTACGTCCTAATTTTTAACCTACTTGTTTCCCCCACGGTTTTGCACGCTTTGCAAAAGGCTTTGGAAACATCAAAAGGATACCTATATATATCACACGTCAACTGATTTACGAATAATATAAAAAACCGGCCAAGTACATGTCAGGCCACGCGCAATGTAGGGTTCTGTAGGTGCTCGACGCATTAACAAATATGTATTTTTTTAACAACTAAAAAACTAATTCAGTTATGTAATTGGTACAATTTTCCTTCTATTTTAGTTGAAATGAAGAAGTAACTTTAGGATAGCCCAAATAGAATGTTAGACAAATGATTGTTGCTATAATAGTAATTTTTCAAGTCCTGCAACATAAGGAGTTGTTATGTTAAGTTGTTATTGTATGTTGCTCTTTATGACCAAATAATGTATCTTTATTTTTATCTTTATATACGAGTGGTATACTGAACTATTCAATCTTCACTATACCCTGCTAGTATATAATCCTATGGCCGCCATTCAATATTACCGAACAAAATGGACACCGCTATCACCGACCAGTCGACCATACATCAGACTAAGCCGGGGGAGACCGCTAGTTACCTCGGACAAATGTACCTATAACATTAATTACTTGTATCTATGATGCATTGGTCATGGTTCAGAGGGAGAGGTTCCTTCTGAGATTATTTCTTGCACCTATTCGTTGAGAGATAGTTTTCTATTCACTTGAAATGAGTTAGGGCTTTATAAATGATGTCCCGTTATTTAATAACTCGTGTCAAACACTCTGTATACTGTGTAAGCTACGTATGTATGGGCAGAATAGTTTCTTTCGAAACCTTCAACTCGTCATCGTTCGTTTAGTTTTTGTTTATATGTAGTTCTATTTGTCTTCGAGTTTCTATATCGAAAATATCAATATTTCTTATTAAACTTTACCAGACCTCAAAGAAAATAAGAACGGTGGGTGGTAGGGACAGTTTCACGTAAAAATACCAATAAATGTAATATCTCGCAGCGTCCTCAGCATGCCAGACACGCGCGACCACGATTAGTTTCATTAGCCTCGGGTATGATATTAAAATATCTACTGGCGTAAATATTCTATTACGGACCAAGCCGGGGTATTAGCTACTGAAGATTGAGGGCTTTGGGACGTGGCGGGAATCGGGGATCTGAAACTATAGACTAGAAGAGAAATATTTTTATACTACACCTGCTTGGAAAGTTGCCTATTCCTTTTCCAAATAAAAGATGTAAGAAGAAAGTAAGTCATTGCAGGCGTATAGGAACCCGGGAGGAAAAACTCTATGGAATTTCATTTCTCACTCGTTTTAGCGGGAGAGAAAACTGTATGGAAATCCATTTCTAACGTGTTATTTTTTTTTTTGATTTCCTAAAAGATCGGCCGGTAGCTATGGTTATTTTCATAATAGGTCAAACGACAAAAAGTTTTTACTCCAAGTCCGCTTGCCTCTTCCGATTTCCGAACAATATTTTGAAAAAAGAACCCCAGTGATAAAGGCTGGCGCGGGAAGTTCTTCTAATTTTGAATTTGGTGTAGGCAATTTTATTAATTCTACAGAATGTCGTCGAGTGATAGTGAAATATTTTTTCTAGCTTTTATTTTCCTCGAAGGTGTAGAAAGAAGGTGGTGGCGAAGAAAGTGCGATTCCTACCTCGTGTGTTTTAAGGCCCTCGGCTGCGCCTCGGGCACGTCAGGCACGTTCTCGCCTAGGTGAACAATGTGATATACTTTACGAGCTAAAACCGGATAGATTTTTTGAAGCTTTTGAAGATTCATTGAAAGCTGCAGGTTTTACGTTAGATCAAGTTTGGTACGATCTTTAAAAACGTTATCGGCGTAAAGAAATAAGCCATTTTCAAAGTTTTGAGTTAGTCATAATGAATAGGTTTATTGGTTTTATGTAAAACTTTATTAGAATCTCGAATTAGTTGTCGTCTGCAGACAAAATAACCGCGTTGGCTCCTCGGATTTTTCACATTTTCTCAGACTTTACAGAAAAGTAAATTTTTAACAGAAGTTGTAAATGCAAATGTTCTATTTTTCTTATTTACTATCATGTTTTTTAAATAGTTTCTCTTTATTTTTCGTAAAATAAATACGTCTACGTCTTAATTCGTCCGTCCTGCCAAATCCCGAAGCGAAGGGCCCCGGGGAAGGCATTTTAATTTTTTGCTTCGCTGCCCTCCGAGCGGTTTATTTTTACTGTAATTATAAATACCGTTGATATTCTGGGTTTGTTTTATTGGCGCTGTAGGGAGCGAAGTGTTTTACTGCCTCATAAATGCTCTTAAACTTTTTGAGGTGATTGTGCTTATAAAGTTTTGTATTTTGATGATCCGAGCGCGGCGCGTCCTGTTCTCGTTTTCAAGCGCTTATTATTTATTGCAGTCTTACATATCGTAACCGGAATCTCTTGTGTGCCGATTTAAAAAAAAATGCTATGCTCGCTTCTAGAATCCTTGTCATTTTTTGAAAATAAAGGTATAAATAATAGATTCAGGCGTTACTTTGCGGAAATCCATTGCACAATATTAGAATGAAGAAATATTTAGTAACAATTCCGCGTATAACCTTCTCTGATAGTATTCATCAAAGTAAGTTGTCTACTAGTTTCGTCTCTCCACGAGACATCTTCAGGACACCACAATACTCGACCTTGACATTGAGATTGGTAAGCACAGCAACACCGACAGAGTCCCGCCAGTGATGTTGCCTCTCCGAGCTCCGCGCGCCAAGTCTAAATAAAGGTATTACAAAACAGTATAGGTGGAAAATATTTTACGACTTTTGGTATCATCGAAGCAAAGCGAACAAGCTCTAAACAATTTTTGGTTTTGAAAGCCTTCAATCTTAATTTATTTAATCTCTCGTCCTTTTTTTGTTTTGTAGTCACATATTTGTCGCTGCTCTTGTGCAATTATGCGTTGTTGAAGTTTGTTTGTCTAAGTTTAGTAATTACCTTATTTTAGTGTGTGTTGTTTTCTCTTTCATCATTAATAATTATTGACATAAAATGTCTTGGGTTCTAGAATAGACTATAAGTGACTAACCATTGTACTAGATCTATAATTAAGTAAAACTTGGTCACTCGTATGAGAAACAGCAATAGTTGATCTTTGGCAATAAACACATCATCAATCAATCACCCATGACATCACTAGGTTCTCATCTCAAGCCCTAAGTAGATTTTCTCAAGGAATTTCAACATACAACTGAGAAAGTCACATATCTCCGAGTAATCAGTGTGTCTGTCCGTCCGTCATTACTGCGGTACATTGCAGCCCTTATTATTATATCATTAGGTTTTTACGAGCGTTTACAGTATTATCTCGCGGTAGGAATCTGGTGGACTGATTCACGAGAGACTGCTGTCACTAAACGTGGAACGTTTCTTGTCAAAAATCGACATAATGACAGCAATCGCGACAGCAATGGACCGAGAATCAGACCACGGCTCGGGAATGCAAGAAATTACGCCAATGCCTGAGCTGAGGTAGCCGAAGGACCTATCATGGCTATCGACCACAAATGAGATTCTTATAATTTGAGTCTTGCCGTGTCAAAATTGTTATAATTTCTTGTTTTTATCTGGTACTTTGCTTTTTCAGATTACTGTTTTACTCTTTTGAAACAACCTTGGAAGTATGATTTATAAACTTAAGCGATTATAGCCCTGAGTTTGGTTTGATTCGACGATGTGTCGAGTCGTGATCGTGACGTCTCATTTTTATATGGGATTTGGTACAGCGCAGCGCCTCTACCATGCGGACATGGAACTACACAAATGAAACGTCACGATGACGACTCCAATATATCGATACTATCGTCAAATAGAACTCAGGGTGAGATATATCCGTGAATAGGCCTTTTACTCCACAGATGATTACATCAATGATGTTAATGCTTGGCCAGATGTCGCTCCGTTCCGCACTGACAGTAGTTTGTAAAAAAAAAAATTTCTTCTGTTTAGCTTTATAGAAATATTGACATGTAGGTATCTAAATCGCATTCAATTTAGATAGGCAAAATAAACATGTATTAGACACATAAATGTGCTAGTGGTTTCTTTTTCACTTCTTCCACTAGTGGACAAAAAAATTCAGTGAAGAGAATATCAATAACGCCTTATTTCTTATTTGATAATAATGACTATGTTTCTAGTATAAAATTTGACTTGTCTAGGTGCTTATTTTGTAAGCCTAAAGAAATAAAGTTATTGATTCTGATTCTGAATAGTTCTTTTATCTACTTAGTGAGTTTTACTTACAGGTTATAATTTTAAATCCACGTAAAACAAGAACGAATGATAAGCAAAAGCAAAATGTGGTAGGTATTTGAAAATGTCCAGCCAGACATCACAATCAGAAGTATTTTTCGTTTCCTAAGCACAAAGGGATCCAAAACAAGCAAAATTCAGACAATAGGGCTTTTACCTTTGTCTCCAAACCTCTACTGGCTTTGGTCTAGACTTAGGTGAATACCACCTATTGTGCCTAAGGTGGGTTATTTTTAATCAAAGAATGGACTTTCATACACATGAATAAATATTGGATAGAATAAAAGTTCGGCCCCTGATGAGCCAACGACCACACTTTAATGGCCCAAGATGCACATTGAACATCTGCAGATCCATGATGCGTAGGCGGCGCAGCGGCGCACCCCTCTCTGGGTCGCACAGACCGACCCCGGGCAGTGAATGCGTTAACCCAGCCTAGTCCTTTTACGAATGAAGTCAAAATTATGCTAAATATTCTCCTACTTACATCGTTATGCGAGGTAACTTAAATAACTTGCTGTTTGTCTTAATAAGAATAAAACATAAATTAATAAATTGATTACGATAGCTAGGACTAATTTCTATGAAAGCTTTGAAGTAGTAGGGCTTAGTTTACGAAACAGATTTGTTTGGTAGGTATTCAAATTCATAGGTAATTTCAAAGTATTTTACCTGTTCAGGCCTCAAGCAAGGTGGCACCCAGGTGTACTCCTCCAGCGCGCAGCCTGAGTCATCGTCACTCTGCGAGTGCCGGTGTGGGTCCCCTGGCTTCATCAGCCTCTCAGCGTGCTCCAGGAAGCCCCGGAACTTGCCCTGGGGCACCGGATGAGGGGACAGAGACATCGCCGACTGAGGAGACTGGGGATAACTCTGCTGGTTGAGTTGAGACACGCTGTGCGAATGGAGCAGGTTGAAGTCAGGGTAGTTCTGGCCAGGATGGCTTCGTCTGAAGTTCTGGTAGGAGTAAGGGTGGGGCGAGCCGCTCTGACTGGGGATCGACGAGGAGCTTGGTTGGGGGGAGTGCGGTGGGGGGGAGGAGATGGACTGTCTCGAGAGGGGGGATGAGGGTGCGGGGGGAGGCGGCGATGACGCGGTCTCCTGCAGCGGCGGGGGAGAGGTTGTCGGAGATACCACGCAGTTTCGGCAGACGGGCCTGAAAAAGAAGAAACGGGTTTAATTAGTTATTGCCAAATTTCGGAAATAACATAACCCTTGTTCAGCTAACACCGTAAATATAACTGTTTAGATTGAAGGTTCGCTATATTATATAATAGTTTAGGAAAAAGGTCGAGGCCTCACAGAATATTATCGCGATGTCCCATTGCCAACAAAAAGTATTAAAATAAAATCTACGTGCTTACTGGATTGAAGGAAATGGACTGAAATTCTCTTAGGTGCAGTTCTTGACCAGGAATAAGATAGCTACTTCTATACACATGCGAAGCTGCGGGCTGATGCTAGTTAATTAAAAACCTAACAGCTATTTATATAGGCAAATGGTTGCACGCGTTTGCTCACAAGCCTACGATACAAACGGCTAGCTATAGAGTAGAATAGAAGCTAATTGAATATCCTCGTAGCCATAAAACTTGACTTCGATCTTATCTAAATCAGCAGGTACCGACTAGTAGGTAGGTATCGCTCGGAGCTATTTGCCACAGATGATCAGATGAGCTGGACTCGTGACTGTCGGCAGCCATTGTAGGATATTGATAGATTCGCTGATTGATGTATTGAAGAAATAAAGGGTAATCATTTGTAAGGAGTAGAGATTACAATCTAGCCAGACTGATTTTCAATAACAAGGGAAGAAGCGTTTTGGTAATCGCGGTAGCTGATTTTTGACAGATTTCCAAGTAAAGTACATTTCAAAATATGTTAAAAGCCGCTGTTGTCTGCACTATACGAATACACGTGATTCGGTGGATAAATTTAAATACGGATATTTTGACTTTGACCTTGAGTTTGAACGGAATTATAATGAAGAAGATGAAACGCAACATAAACTTATTGCAGCAAACAAATTCCTACCTCTAGCTAGTTCCTAGTCTAGGTAGGTACTGCTGGTTTATCTGAGAATACGCATCTACAATAGAAGAGTGAATCATAGGTGTGTTCCAGACCTTGTTATTGACCAAATCGTCACGCACAAAACGAAGGTCACAATAAAAAATAAGCTACAGGACATGCCATTTTCAAATATCTTTTACCAAGTTTCTTCTAGCCGGGAAACTGTGGACACTTACGCGTGAAAATTGGAAATTAATGGTGGCACAAACAGATTGGCACAATGAAAGGCCCGGTAGTGCTTAAGCTGAATGGCCCGGCAGTGCTCAAACTGAATAGACAAATAAGGTAATAGTTTTACTGCTGTTCAAATCGATTGCACGTTTTAACCCTTTTGTGCCGTGAGTCAGCGCGCTCGGCGCGGGGCGGTCGCATCGGCCACAAAGACCCGATCGAGCCACTAATACGATCGATCGATCGATGCAACTGACGGCTGTCAGTAATTGCCGGTGATTCTATGGAATGGAAGTTTGTCGGGATGGAAGTTTGTTGGAAGCTGCTGACGCCTATTTGCACCTACATACGTAATAGTTATTACGTATGCATCAAAGGTGCTCCATTGATTTGTAGAGATAATCTAGTGGCAGATTTGTTTGTCGATCTAACGGTAGCCTCGGTAGGTGAAATTATTGTATCAAATGGAACTCTAATAATAAATCTAACTAGATTATACATACATATAGAATTATAATTTTATTGGTGGTAAATTTGTTTTCAATAATAAAGTAGATAAATAAGCTCGAATATAGTAGTAGGTACATAGGTTCAATAACTGCTTGACTCTATAATGATGACCTCATTTGGGTGTGGCTTGATATTAGTTTTGTTGTTGCGTATCACAACATTCACAACACAAGGCATAACTTGACACAAAATCACAAATTTCGCTACCAAATTGTCTACTTGTATAATAAAAAGCGTAATATCAGGGGAATTAATAACTACTTACTATTTTACCATTTACCCCTTACATAAGTGGTAAAAACTTGAAAAAAAAATGCATGTTGCTTTTCTGTCTCTTTTGTGTGCAAATAAATTATATCTTTCTTCGTCTTTCAGATTCAAGGTTGCCTACATGAAAGTTAGTTATTAATATTCACATTCGCAACGGTTCTATGGTCAATAACCTAGTAATAAAGCTCTCAACAATAGAAACACGGGTCATATTTACCCACTGTTTCACTATGCGGGTCACATACGACCCCGTACATAGATTAAATAGCAGTTGGTACGTGGGAACGTCCGTCTTGGACATGAGACATGTTCGCGCATAATAAGGGCCCCGACATTGGGGACTGAATTAGAAACATTCAGTTGAAAAATGTTTGTATACTTTTTCGACCCAAAACTATTCAATTGGCATGAAACATTTATTCATGATGACCACGACCGCTCTGACAAGAATGTTACGAACAAGAAAAATGTTCATTCTTGTTGGGTGCCTGTTGTGATTCCCCTCATGATGTCTCGCCATCTTTCTCTATTTGCACTTATGTAAGATCACCCACTGAGGATTTAATCTTCTCGGTTTATCGCATGGGTGATCTTTTACGCCGTGTTCCACGCGGTCTAGTGCCCTCCACTCTGCTCCGAACGACAAGACGCTCAATAGGGTCACCGTTCCGCCTTGAAACGTGTCCGAAGTATTTGAGGATGCGAGTCTGGACCAAGACAGATAGACGCTGTTTGATGCCGAGTTCTTGGAGTATAGAGACATTTGTGCGAAACTCGGTCCATGGTACGACAAGCATTTTTCTCCAGCACCACTTTTTTTCTCAATTTTAGTTTTGGTGAGATTCCAATTTTTCTGTACTTTCCTCAAGTTGTCCATCGCTGATCTAGTTATTGCCATGCGTCTCTTTACGTCATCTATGCATCCTCTCCGTTCGAGATCAACGCTCCAAGATACATAGATGTAGGATTGAACTAAGTCGTAGTCCGCAATTCGAGGGACTTCCGGCGGGTTGATGTTGGCGCGGTCCATTATCATTTTATTTTTAGCCCGACCAAGGCTAACACTCTCCATCCATTTTTACATGAAACATTTTCTAACTATAATTCAAGACGTGGAAATGCCGGATAATCTACGATTTATTACGGAAAACCACGTGGAAACCGCACGCACCAGGTTGTTAAAATACAGTACGCATCGAGCACATAACGTATGTATGTACGTATTGTAGCTAAAAAGAACGCGATACCCGGAGCCAGAAGGAGCCTTCCTTCCTCGGAGTTATGTTGTGCTTCAGAGTTGGGTCCAGGAGCTTTTTGTTAGGCCGCGTGTTTGGCAACATGTTAACGGATGTTTGTAATTATTTTCAGCCTTGTCGACATTGTCCTGAGGTAGAATAACAATATGGTGCTTTTATAAAACTTACCGTCAGTATATGGTTCTACTAGCAAAGTTTATGTAAATTAAATACATTTTTCGACGAATAGCTTTTGCCCGCGGCTGTACACGTATTTCTATCGGGTCCATATTAGATTGTATAATACAATAAATTTCGTACAGTATGGTTGGGTCAGGTCGTAGATTTTTCCACATTTCTGGTTTTGTCTCCACAGGCTAAAAAAAATAACCTCGTAAAATTATTTAAAAACAAATCTGGGTGAACTATTAATAAAGAGCAATGATTTTACTCGCTTGCTATTCTCAGTATCACCTAAAAACAGCATAAGAATATATATATATGTATATATGAATATATATTTTTATATATACATATGTATATGTGGAAATGGATGAAATCGGTAAAAAAACAGCGAGTCTCAAGTCCGGAGTCTCCAAGGAGGTTCTCAATTCGTCTGTATGTTTTTTTTTGTATGTATGTACATATGTTTCGCGATATCTCCGCCGAGTAAGGACCGATTTTGAAAATTCTTTCACTATTGTATAGAAAATGATCTCGAAGGTGTCCCAACATTTTTATCCCCAGGGAATTAGTATTAATCCCGCAATACTTAAAATAAGTGTAAAAGTAAGGGAATTTGAAGTCGGTTTATCGTTTTTTAAAACACGCCGTATTATATATTACTACAAACGTAAACGTAGGTGATGATAATGATGATGAATTAAACATTAATCAAATATTCAACAGTATTTCATTAGCTTTAGGAAATTACGTTACTGTATTGTAAAACTTGCTATGTCACTATTATGTTACAAGCTGGCAAAATCCACGGCCCGATCCCGATACAATAAAACGTTTCATTTGATGATCTCCTCCTAGCAGAATTTCGAGCAGGGCGGCCCGTCTCAACGGAGACTAGCCCAGGGCATGGGAAAATTCATTTGCGTTCAATAAATCTTCATAACCGTCCTATGTTTAGGTAAATCTTAGAGTAAACCCGTGCAATGCAAGTCCGTGCATTCCTAGAGTTTGCGGCGAGAACTGAATACGAGGAGCGGGAAGCGGCAGATTACAGCACATTACTGACAATTATTATAATGATTATAACCGCCCCGCACCAGTTCCACTCATACAATTAGCTATGCAATCGTTTCCTGGTCTAGCTTTGTGATGGAAATTTTGGAGTTTTAATAAACCGCAAAACTTTTTTATCGACCAGAAGAAGAGAAACAGTTATGAAGTAATCACAAACTCGGGAGGATAAAGTTTTGAAGAGCACCATGTATCTACAGTATTATTCTTATGTCTTATTCATTGCCTACATACATATAAACACTACATCAATAGCGGATTGCCTGTTAAAGTCAAAGACAAAGTTTTTGTACAAGCCGTGGTGAGAACTATACATAAAATAAACTCTAAACTCAGACCACTAAAAAAAAGCTTAAATTTCATAAAAAAATATTAAAACTGTTACTTGTTTACTGCATAAAATGTACATGATTTATTTAAGGCTCTCATAACCAATATAAACTATAATGAAAATAACTTGTGGTTTGGTAGAAAAAAAAAATCGAACGTCGATTATTTCTCGAAATCGGTCCGAAAGACCCCACTCACCCCACCAGGAATGTCAAAGGTTAGTTTACTATGAAACGTTGAGTTCAAAATGGACCCCGTGTTTACGGACCACAGTGTTTTTTTTATTTTATTTTTGATTAGTTTCTGCCCGCGGCTTCGGTCGCCTTGTTTTTATTCCAATGGAAACTGATTTATTGGATTAAAGTAGGCTGTTTGATTCTAAAACAATTATTAATTATGTAAGTACCTTCTGTAAATAAAACATGGAGAAGCAAATTAAATGGTTATAATTCGCGATACTTTCGCGAGTTCCCTTTTGTACAAATTAATTGTGCAACTCAGTTGAGCGAATTGAGTATGGAACCCTTCCTTCTTAAACTCATTTAGTTCCTCCATTGCTCAACTCAGAAAATCAAGAACTTTAAATAATTTTTACAGTATTGTTGACGATTTAAAAATATTTCTGGGTGAGAGGTTGTCTGTCTTGTCATGTCCGTACTAAATATGTAATGTATCGTCTAGGCTTGTAACTCTATCTACTTTCACGGTTCACGCCTGTCTGTCCGTCTGTCCGGCTGCGCGGGCGCTGCGGTCGCACGCTCTATAACACACGCTTTGTTTCATGTTAAATATACTACACTTATTATTATTATTTGGTAACAGGAGAAACTTGTTTAACATCATCATGATAAGTGCTTACCTACTATTGTACGTAATGAAAAGTGACAGCCAAATAGGATTTGTCGGCTAATTGTTTTGTGGTAAACATCTCCGAAGAAAATAATTTCTCACTAGTTCTGTACAGAACTACAGCACACTGGGAATAAACGGAAGTTCTCAGTGAATTCCGCCCTAATGGAGACTGATTCGCAGTTGGTCTAGGCCCGTATGATTCACTCATACATAACTGGTCATTAAATGCTGAAAGCTAAGAAAATGCAATTCTTAACACAATACAATTATAATAAAATAAATAATAAATAACTAATATTCGTGAATACGGGTTGTCTCCATTTCGTACACTTGACCCTTAAAATATAATTTTGAGATTTCGTACATTGATTGTTAGTTTGTACACTCCTTCTTTAAGGTTGAAATTTGCACAGAAAAATATACAGTTCTTGGCAATATTGTTACGAGGCATTTTGATTTTATAGGCCAACAAGTAGCCGACAATTGTCCCATGAAGAGAAGAAAACTCAAGCTGTATCAATGGATGAAAACATTGAAAGAAGCGTAGAAGGTTTCAAAAAATCAGAAGACAGTGTTGGACAATGTTTAGAAAATTTTGTGCTATAATTAAGTTGACCAAAAAAAGATATTCAAATACATAGTACGTTCATGAAAAGTTTGTTCCTTGGTGAACATTCAGCTACCAGTTTGAAAGTTATACATAAATGTATGCGAATAAATAATTTGAAGCTCGTTTCGATTCTCTCCACGCTTTTTACGTAGGTACTGCTGAATTACAAGTTGATCAAATTAGAAGTTTTTAATACTTTTTGTATTTATTTATTGTATATTATTGATATTATATTACATTTATATAATAACACCATACAATTAGGAACCGACGACGTGCCTTACTCCTAACATTAATATATAATTATAATTTGAAGTGGTACCTACTATACTGGCTCCTAATGAGCTCCATAAAAGAAATTATCTCAAAATGCAAAATCTTAAGAAGAACCTCTGGTTATTTCTGTTGAGGGAAAGTAATTCTTATGCCGATGAAAAAAGGGATAAAAATGTAATGAGCACAAAGCTGTTAGGGCTTATGTAAAAGTTGAACGAGCTAAGTAATTTGTGTTTCCAGTTATAGGTATGTCTGTCTGTCTGTAGATAGGTACCTATATTTTGTACTTAAGTACTAGGTAGGTACTTTAAAACAAGGTCTGGAATACGGCTTTGGTATTTAAATATAAATTACCTGCGATTCTACGAAACATTTTTGCAGTTTACGATGAGAAAATATCACCAAGCATTATAGGCATTATTTGTTGATTTTGTTAACTTTATTTTAAGACCAGTTTCAAGACTATTGTTTGAAGATTTACAATAACAAAGAAGAAAAAATTAATTATGTCCCGGTTTTACAAAAAAGCTATATTTCCCCCCTAGTGTTCAGTAGGAAGAGACCGCAAAAGTGATTTTTCTAAAAATTCTCCCTTGAAAACACCATAACATAAACACTATCTCAACAAACAAAGAACACTTACAGTATAAAATGTAAAAGTTTGTATATATGTAGAGGTAGGTATGTTTGTTACTTATTCTCGCCAAAACTACTGAACCGATCGGGCTGAAATTTTCATAAAGGTAGTTCTAGGCATGGAATAAAACATAGGCTCCTTTTTAGCCCATACATCAGTTTCCATGAAATGGGAATAACCTTTCTACGTGACCATAGAAACCACGTGTGCAAAGCCACACGTGCAGAAACTAGTTACAGATACAGCACCAAGTTTATATTTCCTTTCATTAATTTGCACAGCAATAAAGTTTAATCAATCCTTCAGAGAATTATCTAAAACTCGTGTCTCATTGAGTCAACTGTAATGTAAGTAAGGAGATTACAGTTGACTCAATGAGACACGAGATGTAAGTAAGGAGATAAGGGCCTCGCTAGACATACTTAGTCGCAGTTCATCTTGTGTCATGTCTGTGCAGGGGTTTATGGAGTGTCGCTGGTATCTGCTCGTGTTGATTCAAATGTATTCGTATTGTATCATTTATACTATTTTCGGTGCAAATATTAACTAGCTCTGTGAACATTTTACTAATAAAATAAAAGCATAGTAACTACTAACATAATGTTCACGAGAATCCCTTTGATACAGTCGACCACAAAGATTGCCCACCACCACCACATACCGTACTGCACCACCTAGTGTCGGTGCAAGCGTTTACTGTTTTAAGTCATAGTTGTAATGCTGCTGTTCGATTCTGATGTTTTCGTGAGTACACTCGTACTATTTTCCGGCGAATATTGTTTCATTCTGTTTTCTTTTTCTAAATGCGGCTGCATTTAGAAAAATATTATACCTAAGCGAAAATAATATTATTATAATTGATACATAATAATAAGTTAAATTTAAAGCGATATTTATCGCGGTTATTTACTTATTTCCAGGTTTAATAGTTTTACACACTGTCGTGGTCACGTGATGACCACCACGACAGTGTGTACGAATACATACGAATAAATCAGAATTGACCAACTGACATAAACCTAGGCCTAAAACTGTTACGTACAATTTAATTTGTACTGCAAAGAGAGGTAGGTTATGCCCAGCTGTGATTCATAAAATGGATGATACCTTATCATAATTATAATTGGTAATTATAATTACCTACATACTTCACATGAACTTACAAAACCATCCTCATTTCTTCCTCATTGAGATAACTGTAAAGGACCAAGAATTCAAATAATTACGAACTTAAGTGGCTGTTAAGTTGCAAAGGAATTTCAAGTTTAGTTTTATTGGCGATGAACCGCGTAGGTAATGATTAGACAGATACGTAGAAGTTAGCTTAATGTTGGCTAGAAGATTATCTATCTACATAAAGATAGACGGGTTATTCCCGCTCGTCCCCAGTGGGGACCAACGGGAAGTTTTATTCCCGTTGGTCCCTATAGGGTCCAGCGTCCCCACTAAAAAGACCACTAGTGTAACACTGAAACTCGACCGTTGACCTACGTTCATAATATTTAATGAAAGTAATAAAGGGTGTAACTGTGCCGAAATATTGGAAAACTTTAAACTCAAATCATGATTAATATCCTGTTGTGACTAATGTGAAAATAGCTTGAGTAACAGAGGGGTATATAAGTCGTAGGTCATCATTTTAATTTGAACATTACTGTGATGTAAATAAATTATTATTTCGCGAACGTGATTAGAACAGTGTGACGACCGATGTGGCGCAGCGGGGGAAGGTCAAATAAGCTTTTTAGAGAGGGGATGATATAAACAATATCTATGTTTATTTTTTTGCGTTATCTGTTTTTAAGTGGCATTCACGTGAGAAAACAATCGCTAGCTTCCAACTTTACTGCTGTCAATGCGCATACATCACGTCAGTACCTAGTGTCGTGTCGCGATCGCGCGCGACAGATAGTCGCGAGTCGCACCCACTCTCCCGTGGCACCGTGGGACGATTGGCGTGGGCGTGGGCAACCTGTGTTTTCAGATTTGCACAGAGCTAAATGGTAAAATGACTGGATTTATTGGATTACTTGCTTTGCGATTAGAAAGGAGGATGTTGGGAGTAGAGCACATTTAAAATTATACTCGTTTTAAGAATCTGACATATTTTATGTAAACAAAGATATCCATTGTAATATTATAAATTCGAAAGTAAATCCGTCTGTCTGTCTGTTTACTTTTCATGCCTAAACGGCAGAACAGAACGGATCTTATTGAAATTTGGCAGGGAGGTAAACGATATCCCAGGGGTGCACTTTTCATGGTGGTAAAGTGCATGCGAAGCCGTGGGCAGATGCTAATTCATCGATGAAACTTAACAAAAATTCATAACATTATCAGAAAACAACAATGTGAACACTCAAAACTAAAACGATAACTTGAACAAAGCCCAATTGCACACGCCCAGCGAAAAAGGTGCGAATGCGAATGAGAGACCTCCTTGAAATCCTTTGTTTACAAAAAATATGTAGGACTTTCAACATCTCCCTTAACAGTAGTTTATTTCAGACGACGATTATTTTACGAAAATGATCTTTGTTCTTTTAAACCGACGAAAAACATAAAGAGGCTTTCAATTCGGCTGTATTTATTGCATTTTTTATTTAGATGTTAATCGTTTGATTTTGATGATGCTTTCGCTTTTGTAAACCGAATAATTTTTGTTGTAGTTTTTTTTTAAAACACTAGATATTAGAAGTCGGATTTATTTGCTGTAAAAAATGTCCAAACATATTCTTTTCTTTGCAACATGTTTAGGGAAACCTCACATTTTGTTCGGTTTATTAATAAAAATACAATATTATGTACCTATGTTACCAATATACGCTGTCGCTCAGTTGGACGATACAAATGAAGATATTCATGACTGTATCGGTTCATTCATTGGTTATTTTATTTTTAATTTTTATCAAATTACTATCAGTACGTACAAACACTGATAAATGCATCTGAACTGACCAGCTGTCGTCAACTCACTACAGTTTAATAATCTTACTGAGTTAGTCAATGAATTAAGATTATCTGTAAGGTCCGCTTTGCGCAAACTCGCCGCACGATATTTTTTCTGCCGGATTATAATAAAATGATAATAATAAATAATAATCAAGTTGGGGAGTAAAGGTTCTCGAGTGGCGACCGCGATGCAATGCGAAACGGAGTGTGGGAAGACCTCCCAATCGATGGACCGACGACATCGTAGCGGTCGCAGGGAGTCGTTGGACAGAAGCAGCTCCGGACCGCTATTCGTGGCGTCGTTTGGGGGAGGCTTATGTTCAGCAGTGGACGTGTACGGGCTGATGATAATGATGATGAATAGACAAAAATATTGTATTGCCTTTTATTCCGCCGTTGATAGGTGTCAACCTTTTATGTATCATGCCAAGCCTTGCCAGAATACAACAAAAGTTTTTCGGGTAATTTAGAATGACTAAAAACATTCGATAATTTACTATGGCTTGGCGTTTTTTTTTGCATTATTCAGATTTTGAATTCAACTATTAAAAAATATGTAATATGAAACAGATTCAAAGTAACAGGCGCCTGTTTCTTTGAATTCAATTATTCGTCGTACAAAGATGAATCCACTATTGGCGACATCTTTTGACACACCTTTTATACCGTAATAAATTAAATCCGGCGGAAAAAATCGCGCAGCAAGATTTTAAGTAGGTATGTTTAGTTGCAATGAAACCCGACACGTGTCCTTATCTGAATCCGTGCAATCAATAAGTGGTTGCGGCACTAAACGGTCTGTATCTGATATAAATGAACGTTCAGAGGATACCCCCTACATATAATAAAGGGTAACTAAGTGACTACCACCTGTCCTGTTACAAACTTCACAATATCTACATAACACAAAATAAAGAATAAGATTTATGTGTAGCATATAGTATATAACCAGTAAGTATAATAATATGTATTATTATATACTGATGATAATAAAACTACAGGAGCGAAATTATAGATTGGAGTATTTTATTTTTAAGCAATTGGTGAGTGACCACGGGGCGGGCGGTGGAGAGGTTAAGTTATTCCTCGTCAGTGGATCAGCGATTATCGTCGTCCTCACTAGGCTGAGCCTGTATTGAAGAAGCCAGTTTGTTTGTTTGTTTGAATACATACTCTTAAAGTTCGATTTAGAATGCCTTTCTTTATGCAAAACAAACATATTTGAGTCATAAAACGGCGTGACTCAGTATGAGATAAATGTCAATACATTAACATCATCATATATCATATCAGCCCACATACGTCCATTGCTGGACATAGGCATCCCCCATACGATGCCACAAATAGCGATCCTGAGCCGTCTCCCTCCATCTATCGACTCCCTGCGACCGCTACGATGTCGTCGGTCCATCGAGTGGACGGTCTCCCAAAAGTGCTGAAACAGAGCGTTGGGTCCACTCCGTTTCGCGTTGCATCGCGTCACTCGAGAACCTTTACTCACCAGCGGTTATCAGTTCTGCGAGCTAAATGACTTTCCCACTGTCACTTCAGCTTACTCACTCTGAGAGCTATGTGAGATGGATATGTTCGCAACCAGGCAATGCTGGTTTTCCGACAAAGCCGTTTGGCGACCTCACGGAAAACAGCAAAGTTAATTATTTTGATTGAAAATTACCGGAAGTTTCATGTTGCCTAATTAACGCTCATCATAGTAATCAGATTGCTAATGAGATATCATGGTTCTTATTTAGATATCTGAATAATCTTATCATAATGCATCTAGCAGGTCGGGCTACCGAGTGGCATGTCAAATTTGCCGCGGTATGAGCTCGGACAGTCATGAAGATGGAGGGAGATTATAACATAATCAAGCTTAAAGGCATCGGTAGTGAGTGAGATCTTGCTTTGTAGATACCATGTAGACATTCAAACATTATTTTTGTTAACAACAGATCATTTTGAAGATTCCGTAGCGAAATTAGTAAGCGTATGATGTCTGTCCGTCTGTCATATGCAATCTCTTTAAACGTTATAAATATTGCGAGCTGTTCAAAGATCAATAATTCGTTACTGACCGCAATTAAGAAGAAAACCTCTAAGAGACTGTCATCAGCATATCTAAGAAACTTATATAACTTGGAGTGTTTTCCTCACCCCACTTAGATGATATTTCTTTTAGTTGATGCTATCTTCCAGACGCTGCGCTGTCTGTTCAAGTGTCGTGTTACTTTATTTTAAAACGCTCTCTACTAGATATTAACCATTAAAGGATTTGTCAAACCATAACTCAATCTGTAGCCATAGTCAACCAATAAATGATTTACAATAAATTCAAAATTATGTGCACAATAACATCAGCCTATATACTAGTCCACTACTAGACCTAGGGCTGCTCTCTATATTAAAATTCACCCATTATGGATTTTTAAGGTTTTCGGCTCACAAAAACTATACATTTTGATACTTCAAGAGCACTCAACTAAATAAGCAACTAATCACAATAGATGCATAAATGTAGAGTCAATTACTACACAATAAACCAGTTCAAACCGGACCGTCACAAAAAGTCAACTAATATAAAACGATTCGCCATCTTCCACAATTATTCTTAACGCGAGTAGACATTGCCTAGTTCTTGTAGATTCCCGCCACGTAGCTTGCGCCTGCGCCGACGACCTGCGTGCTGAACGGAATTTATTTCGTAAATTCTACTCTAGGATCTTCCCACGGCTTTGTTAAAATCTCAAAACTCAAATTGTTTTATTTCCTTTAGATTAGACCTTACAGGACTCTTGGACACTTCAGAAATTTCAGTACTATGAGACTCTATTTCGTCAGACTAGCCTTCTCTGTTCTGTCTGTGCTGTTCAACGCGACTTCTGACGTCCATGTGATCCATGTTTATAAACTTTGAATTTAAGCTTTATACTACAATTTGATCACAAAGAGAAAACATTCCATGTAAAGGACCAAAGCCAGTTATTTTCCATACTATCTGTTGATTAGTTCCTGAGAAATCAGAATGTAAAAGTGCTGCAAGCCTGGCACTTAAAAATCAGGGCTCCAATTTAGTCCAATAGTACACCCTTATTACGTTGAAGGGTTTATAAAACCGGCTTTTCCCCCGAGGTTAAAAATAACCTGAACAAATTCAGTCGTCCCACACTAACAAACCGATCTCATTCTTAGTAGATCGGGCTTAATGCTAGTGTTGAGATAAGCCGGTGGTCGGTAGAACAAAACGCTTGCGATAAAAAACGAAGAAAAACATCTTTAATGTTATGTCACTGCACCCGTCGCCTCCGCGCAAGGCTGCCACGAGAATTAAGGAAAGGTAAAATAATAATGGGCCATAATATTAGGTATGCTTCTAAGGTACCTTAATATTCTGTTGAGGCGTAGGTACAACAGAGTTAAAGGAAAGGCGTGCTGTTATTCTTTACGAAATTCTTGAGCAACTATTTTTGTTTTTATTTATTTTTATATATGAACTAATTGAGCTAACGTACCTGTAGATTCTTTGCAACAGTCTGTAGTTGGGTCAATTGTTTCAATTTTAAATAAGTATTAGTTCGAATTTATTTGTATCATTTGATTGTCCACTTCTTTGTTAATAAAGTATATACAGTGTTAAATAGATTTTTTTTGTGAATAATTAGTTAGCGATCTAGGATGAATAATTTATCAGACTGATTTCACATTTTGCAGTTATTTGTTTTTGCTACATTTAATACACCAAATCCACGTAATCGAATCTAAATGCAAAGTAAAGCAAACTAAACATCGATAGAGTCCTTTTTACCTATACCGACATATACTGAGATAGTAAATCATCTGTTATGAAATAGGATCTTTACTAATACAGTGCACAGCAGCCCGTATATTTATTCAATAGTTGACGCTATATAACTCACCTGGAGCTGATATGAAAGGTCCACAGGTTTATGATGAACACGTCAGGAATAAACTAACTTGGTGTCTTTTTGTCTTTGTGTCTTTAGAATACTCTCTGATCTTGTTTAAACGAACAAAGATTTAACACATTATCGATTTTGTCTCCTTTTTAAAATTCTAATCAGGATCAGCACAACTATTCTAACTCGATCGAAAAGTTTCCGTGACTCGAAATCTGTCACAAATCTGCGCGAAATTCAAATATTTTAGCGGTTTTTAATATTTTCTGCGTTCTACAAGCAATATCAATAGCAGAAAAGTAGTTTACCGTAAATCGTAAAACATTTTCTATGAACCCATGTTTTAACTAATTTCGATTCGACTCGACTTTTGGAGAAATTAATAATTTAGGAGATGTGTAATACATCTCCTAAATAAAAATCAACATCATTACCATAAACCCCATTAATCGTATTTCATTGGAACATGGATTCATAGAAAATGGTCAGCGATTTATGAAAAACTACTTTTTAGGTAGTTTTATTCCTTGACGAACGCAGAAAATATTAAAAGCCGCTAAAATATTTGAATTTAGCGCGTATTTGTGTCAAATTTCGAGTCACGGAAACTTTTCCATCGAGTTAGAATAGCCGTGCTGATCTCCCAAGAACCCTCAAACCTAGTTTTTTCATGCCCGAAAGTCCATCATCGAATTTTTTGCTTCATATCGCGCTGGGTAGCGTTAGACAGGACTTGTAAAATGAAATTAACGTTGATCAAACCATCGCTTTTTTACCGTTTATTGTCTTACGTTCTTTTCCCGTCGCAAGTGGCAGCCCTATCAGGATTGAGAGCCCGTATGAGACATGTACGGTCGCGTGCACATTGGTCCGCAATAACCACTTAGCACAGTATTACGGGATGCTATGGCATTGCGGTCAGCGCGGTGTGCGACTGTACCGAATAGAGGCGAGTTTGATTCTGTAGGGTGTGAGTGGAAATTACACAGGTCATGTGGGGCTATTGTTTTAAAATAGACTATTATTTTGATCAAGGTTAATAGTGTATATAATAATTATTTATACCCTACACTATTAACCTTGATCAAAGAAATGATACTCAGGAATGGCCGTCCAAGAAAGACCAAGCTGTGGAAGTACACTTTATTGCTTTAATTTCGAAGGTTTTGAGTTCAAGTCCTGCCGGCCGTGGATTGAAAGGTTTATAGTTCGCTAAATTCTGATCGTCGATGTCGTTTTGATGCCATTTCAGTATTGTATGTTCTACCCTGGACATATCCCTGTCTAGGATGATTATACAAAGACGGACAACTAGGTTTGCATCATAGAATTTTAATTATAGTTAACATAAGAGCATTATCTTTCTTCATAACTTTGTTGTATTTTATGTATTTATCTATACTTATAATAAAACTGTAACAGGTCCAATTCTGTACATTGTAGATATTTTGAAATTTTTTTTGGAGGGCACTATTATCGATACTGATGTCAAAAATGATTTTTTTTCCATCATGTCTGTCTGTCTGTCTGCTTGTCCGTCTGTATCTTGGCCGCGCATAGCTCCGAAACTACTGAACGTATTGAAATGAAACTTGTCAGGATTTGAGTTCATACTACGAGAAAGGACATAGGATACTTTTTATCCCGGATTTCAATAGGGTTCCTTTGGGAAAGGGGATGAAAGTAAAATTTCTTGGCTGCGCATAGCCCCGAAACTACTGAAGCTATTCAAATGAAACTTAGCATGATTTAAGTTCATATTACAAGAAAGGGCATAAAATACTTTTGATCCCGGAATTCAGAAGGGTTCCCTTGGGAGAGAGGATGGAAGTGAAATTTTGCACGTTGCAGTATGGTGCGTGGGGCAAGGGCGGTAGAGAGCGATAGCCCCCACTGGCGGGCACTGGCAGTGGGGCCCCTCACGCAACCGGACCCTCCCAGTAGACCCCGCAGTGGGGCCCCACATTGCCCCGCATTGGTACCCGCTCATTAGCCCCCACAGTGGGGGCGCCGGCAGTGGGGCTCTCGCCAGTGGGCCCCCCACATTTCCCCGCAGTGGGAGCTCCAGTAGCCCCCCGCAGTAGGACCTCCAGTAGCTCCCCGCAGTGTCCCCCGCAG
This sequence comes from Eupithecia insigniata, assembly GCA_947859395.1. NCBI lineage: Eukaryota > Metazoa > Arthropoda > Insecta > Lepidoptera > Geometridae > Eupithecia > Eupithecia insigniata. The sequence goes on along the minus strand of OX402009.1, from coordinate 607,113 downwards.
TGGGACCCACTCAGTAAGCCCCCACAGTGGAGGGCACCGGCAGTGGGGACCCCCGGCAGTTTGCCCCCGCAGTGGGCCCCCCGTAGTAGGGTAAAATTTCTTGGCTGCGCATAGCGCTGAAACTACTGAATGTATTCAAATGAAACTTAGCATGATTTAAGTTCATACATACATTGCTCACCTGCAAAGGTTTCGAGGTTTGTTCAACCGTTTTCTGGTGAACACTTACGCCAAAATTAAAACGGATTGTTTGGTATACATCAGAACAGAACAAATGAGAGAAAACTGCGCGCTGAGAATTATGTAGATCTGCGAGACACCATAAATCAAGATAGAAATTGTGAAGATTTAGGACGACTGGTGATTCTTCCTTCCAGTTTTAGAACTGGACAATAGATGTGTAGTGACCTATTCTCCAGTAGGTACTATCAGAAGCTTTTGAAACGCATAATATACCTAGGTAAATGTGGAGCTGTGTGACGTCCAGTCAATAAAATCTAGGTATTATGTAAATCTACATTAATAAAAATAAGTAAGGTTTGTGAGGTTTTAGGGAGTAATATCTGAATCTACTGAGTGAATTTTGAAAATTCTTTCACCTATTGAAAACCACGTTATTTGTGAGTGTTATATATGTTAACTAAAAATGTTTACCGCCCAACGAAGTGCGCACGCGTCAGCTAGTTCAATATATATTTATATGTAATTATAGAATTTGATATAAGCAATATAGGTTTGTATAATATTTTATGTATTGTATCATAATATGTAGTAGTATATTAAGTAAGTAGGTTAAAACTAAATATTTTGTCCTGTACTGATGCACGTATCTTTATAACTTTATTTCTCTCTCCCAATATGGTTTGTTGGAAGAGAACTCTTTTTAGGGTTAAGCTCGTACGTCTTACCGCAGTTAGCACATCTTAATCACGTTTTATTAACCGGGCTCTGTTTTTTGCAGAAATTAATAAACAGTCAACGATAGTAAATAGTCTCGCTCGATTTAGATTCAATTTAACTTTTCAATTACAAGCAAACTAACCGGATCTGTATCTGTTTTCAAAACTAATTATACTTCTATCAAAACTCATTATAGTACCTGTATGATTGGTTTTCGATTGAAAGAGAGCTCGTCCATCATTCCATCAAATTATAGACAAAATTTACTCATAAGTTTTATTCATGCCGCGAGAAAGTAAATAAGAGTTTGTCTTGGAATTTTCCCATAAATGTCAGTGAAAATATCGCCTTACCATGTTTTCCCCACATTTGTTCTAAGCAGTTTATTTTGCTCGTAGGAAACTGAACTTACCTGAAACAAAAAAAACAATTCATGAGTAAAAAATATTTCAAAACTTGCATAACAACTGTTAGCGTTGTTTTGAGAGGGTATCCGAAGTGTTATTTAATTTGCAAAATAATTTATTAGCTTATTTCAATCCATCATTATGTACATATGTCCAATCTAGTTTTCGAACAAACGTTCATCTGAGGTAGATTTGGAACGGAGCAAACGTATGACACAAGATGGCGGAGGCGAAAGGACAAAATACCTACACAAGAAAACAAGTAAAAGGAATAAACGGATTAAAAAGTTATTATTTGAAGCTTTGACGAGCGATGATTTGTGAAATCTGAATTAAATTGTTGTTCAAACTATTATTTTGGTGTTCAAACGCCATTTGGCGTATGTACCTACACTTATGGCGTAGGTACTTACGCCAAAACAATACACTATAAAGGTATTAGGTATGTCTGAAATTCTAAATTCCTGGAGTCGATTGTGACCTCCCTAAGTGATCTAAGACATAAAACTGTCGTGCCCACTAGACTAGAACAAAAAATGATACATTTTATCCGGGTTCTATGCGAGCAAAGCCACAGGCAGTCATCATCATCAGTCATTTAATAGTCTACTGGCTGGACGGCAGCCTCCCCCAACGAGTACCATAGCGCCATTACTCTCAGCAGCATACATCATCCATCAGTCAGCAGTCTATCGCAAACCGGCATAACACAACAACACGCGTATTTGGTAAGCTGTTTGGTAAAAAAGAAAATCGAAGTTTTAGATTATGATTCGTATTCGATAAGAGTTGATATTGCACGAAAACAAATAGGAAACTTCAATTTTCTTTTTCTCACTAGGCTGGCTGATGGTGCCTACTGTTTGTACACAGACCACAGACAGTATCATTATTATTAAATCCGTCGCGCCTCCTCGTTTGTGTGACCTTGTGCGCCGTTACGATCAGTGTCCGTGTAATTATTCCACTTGTAGTATCTACTCGTACTTGTTACACAGATCTAGATAGGTACCGAGTATTTCGGCTACAAACCACAAACTTCTACGCAATCGAGATTCTCGATCTCTTTGCACGTGTTATAGGCCCGTTTGCACTAAACTCTTTGAAAACAATCAACGCTCCTGAACAGAAGACCAACAAGAATTTTATAAAACTACTTCCGATCAGTACTCGCTAAAATTAGGTATCTTTTTGAGTCTTCGGCTCCAAAAATCTCACGCATGGATTCACGCAAAAAACTGCTTTTATTATATAAGTATTTCATATTTTATGCAGTCTACGAGGAATAAAACTAACAGAAATCCCCATCCCTCGTCCCGTAAATTGTACACCATTTTCTATGACTACTTTAATAAAACCAGTCTTAGCCCTGCTGGTGAATGTCAGGAACAACCGCTGAATGCAGGTAACGTAGGATCGGTCATTGCGATCTTTTCGGTCTTTCACGTGACATGATGATGATATAGTTATAGGTAACTACATAACTACTTCTAGCGCAGTCATTTCTCGTCATGGTTATGAATTCAGATGTTTTTGAACGCAGTTGAAGCGTTGAACTGATCGCTATCTGCGTCCGTACGAGTATGTACGAGTACATACGTCAAATCGTAACAGACACTTTGAAGACGTTCAACTGCAGCATTAGCTGAACTTAGTTTTATATTTGATTAAAGCGGGCCTTTGCCTACTAGGGCTATAAAGATTCACTGATACTGTATATCTTAGAAAACCTACTTCATTTATCAGTTAAGTATGATACGTTTGATGCACATATTCAGCAAGAGTGTTAGGACAACATACCTCAGTATACATAACGTCCACTGCTGGACGTGTCTTCCCCAACAAGGGAGGATCTTACCATCATCAGTAATCGCTTGGCAGGCAGATTGATGATCGCAATGAAGGTGTTAGAAATAGACACATCATCATCAGATCCACTTTTAGAGTTATTCCCAACGTCTCACGAGAGTCTTTTACTTCTGTATCAAAGTTTGTTTGTGTGTAGGTAATAAATAATTTTCTTTCGATTTTATCGATTCCTACGCTGCATAAATTTTCCGACCATTTTTGTTAGAAATGTTGAAATGAACTTGTGCACAAAGTAGTAAAAAACCTGTCTATGCTGACCCTAATTAATAATATTTACTGTCAATAACTGTAACGAATAGGTAACACCTGCTAATGCGTAGCGGAACAAGGTAATAATAGGGTGGCTGGTGCGATTCCAGTCACAAGAAACTGTGTATGAAACATGTTAGACATTCTTGTCAGTAACAGTTGTCATCGGGGTCATGTACCCAGGTAGTAGGAAGGTTCATTAATGGCTACCTATGTATTAATACTTCACAATACAGGATGGATTTTCTCAATAGGGCATTAAGGAGAGGATCTCAATGCCCCATTACCTGTGTGTGTAGGTAGCTACAGTAAAATTCCTGTAGCTACACCGGTTAGCAGTTTCACTAAGTATGGGAAATTATTTTTAGTTTTTGCGATTTTTTGTACTCCCACCTCGATATAAGTTTATGACCAGTATAAGAAACAGCATCGATTGTCATTAAAAACAAAGCTTTGGTGTAAAATGCCCATTTTCTAGCTTACTGTAAGTATATTTTTTAAAAATCTGTGAATGGGGATGAAAATTTATATAAATAATATGGATAGTCTCCTAAGACAATTTTTCTGTAGATACGACGGTTGAGTAACCTCCTCTTACTGCCCCATCGAAAAAATCCGCCTATCGGGTGACAGCTTTTGAAAAGAGTTGCGGTATCAATTTCAAGCCCAAACTCGATTTAGGAGAACACACAAGCAGGAATTTCCAGCTCCAGATAGAAAAGATTGAAGTGAAAAATTACAATTACAAAATTCTTACAATTGTACACCACGAAGAAAACATAAAAAATAGACATTCCGTAAAACATGTACAATGAGCGGCCTAAGAAGAATGACTATCAAAGTCACTTACTTCCCATCCTATCTAGTAATAGGTACAAGTTTCAAAAATTATGGCCAGTGAATATGACTTGATCTAAGTGAATGGAAGTCAAGTTTGAAACCATTCTATCAATCTTTCCGTATAATAGTCCCAGACGTAGGTACTATCTGGTTTCTTTCGTTTGTGTACTTTCTTTAATCTTAGGATACTGACGTGCCGATTCTGCTACGGTACAATTGTCATAATGATGCGATTGGTTAGCAGAATTGGGCCCCTGGTCTGAGTTGTACTTAGATAGTTAATGCATAGTAGATTGTCACTAAGCCCTTAGAAGAATAGTAGGTACCTAATGAAGACGACAGCAGCACGCAAAACGTTAATAAGTAGAGTAGTACACGTTAAAAAGTACAGTCAGCTACTTGAATTCCATGATCCGCAAACATTTTTCAGGCCCTAATGGTCTCCTTGGGTCCTTATTCAAAAAGCAATATTTTTCTTAGTTTTTCGGTTTGTAAATTTAAATTTATTGCATCAAATACATGTCATGTACAAAAATGAAGTACGAAGTGGATATGTGGTATATGTTTAAACAAGACACAATGTATTTCTACTGTTGCAGCATTGCCGTGTGCAAGATGTCCCTTAATTAAACACTCATTCTCACTTATTTTGACGGTATCTAACTTACTTTTCAGAATCAGAATCAATAACTTTATTTCTTTAGGCTTACAAAATAAACGCTTAGATAAGTCAAATTTTATACTATAAACATAGTTTTTTGATAATAATGATCAAATAAGAAATAAGGTGTTATAGATATTCTTTTCACTTAAATTTTTTGTCCGTGAGTGAAAAAGAAACCACTAGCACATTATACAGATAATATCACTTATGTGTCTAATACATGGTTATTTTGCCTATCTAAATTTAATGCGATTTAGATACATGTCAATATTTCTATAAAGCTAAACAGAATACTGAATTTGTTACATCAGTACATCATTTCTTACGTCAGTGCGGAACGGAGCGACATCTGGCCAAGCATTAACATCATTGATGTAATTATCTATGGAGTAAAAGGCCTTCCTGAAAAGATTTTGTTTAATGTACTGTTTAAATTTACGAATAGGGAGTTCAGTTGCTTCAGATGGAAGCTTATTATAGAAGCGCACGCAATTGCCCATAAATGATTTCCCCACTTTTCGTAATCTATATGCTGGGATGTGTAATTTGTTCTTGTTTCTTGTATTTCTATTGTGAACATCACACTTTCAAAAAGCTATCTCTATTTTTGTGCTTATACATTAGATCACTCCTGTGTTTCACTCAAATTAAACGTAAACTCAAGTTAAATATTCTCGATCGCTTATAATGCATCGGCCCTACAATTTTTATAGCTAACTGCTACAATAAAATAGACTAAATATAAATATTCATAGCTGTCTCAGCATTTGATTTACTAGTCCATTCATTGTGACAATAATCTGCTTTCACTATTTCTCTAAACATCGACAACTAATCTAGTCACTGTAGAGTTGGCAACATGGCGAAATATCTAAACTTATCTAATTAATTATAGAGATACGGTAGAACTGGATTTAGAAATCGCGTTCCTTGGAAATTTAATCGTGTTTATGCTCATTGAACATAAATAAGGCATATTTTAGTATTCTATCATATGTCTGTTTCCTGTGTAAAGTGCAAGATTTGCATATTTTGGCGCTTCAAATATTCAGCTTATACAAGATTTTGCCGCGACTTCGCTGGCGGGTAAACAGTAGATCTAAATAATGAAGCTTACATAGTGTAGGTGTAGAAACAATGAGTGACATAATTTTTTAGGGTGCATTTTCACCTGCCTGTTTCGGATGATCCGCAATGACCGCATCAAACGGATTTTGTGAGCGTAATGCGGTGTGGTGCGTCCAGTGTAACTCAGCTACAAGATTGATGACACGATCGCCATTTGTAAATGAATTTTCAACTGATCGGCAATCCGAATGATGTCTTCTCACTAAACGGATCGCCGGCATTGCCGACAGTCCGATGCGTTGGCTCCGTACGGAGCGTATCAATGGACGCACTTGTATGGCAAACCATACCAAGAATAATTAATCTGTCTGATGCGATCAGTGCAGATCATCCGATGCCGGCAGGTGACCGCACACCTTCAATCTGATCAATTAGTTCCAGGATTGATCAGTGAAAAAAAATAATCTGTACCAAGTTCACCAGTACCTCGATCCAGATATGCGCATATCACCTTGTGAATCACTTGTTTTATCTAAAATCAAGTAAGTCTTTGGAGAATGCCTAGGTACCAGTCATTCTAAGGACCTGGTGCATCGCGTTCAAATCCTCTCTATTAGATTTTGTTTTTCCATACCTCTTATAGATAGGGAATAAATATTGTCATAGCACTGTTACTAACTGAACGAAGTTCTTATATCAAATCAGGCGCATACTAAAAATAACTACAGAATTCCCGAGTCATTATAGCACCGCCTGTACCACTCCACCAGAACCACAGAAGTAGATCGTAAAACGGAATAGCGTGATAATAAAACTGGCCAAGGCGTGTCGGGCAGTGGCGTTACAGAACTCTGATGCCTTTCATATCACGAAATAAGATAACGATATAATGTGGAACCAACATGCATTGTAGGATTTTTCTAGGAGGAAGAACCTAGACCAACAATTTAATTTATTACGTGTTTAACCCAAAATCTAAATGAGCACAAAAACAAAATATGAAATCAACAAGAAACAAATGACGATAACAATGTGAGTTGTTAGATGCTCAAGCATTTAATAAGTTTTAGAATTAAACTTTAAATAACATAGAACAAACAAATAACTACGGAGCTACTATTCATTGTGGTAGGTGAAACCTAATTTTTATTAATTTTACCGCCGCGATACAGTTTCGTTTCCACCTTCATGTGGAACTCCAAGCCCGCTCGAGGCTATAAAACATAACATTATTTAACTCGGAACAGGTATGAAATAATAACCTGCCCGCGGTGTCTCAACCAATTGTGTTGTAAACATACGAGCGGTAAAGGTGAGCATTGACGCCGCGTTTTTATTTTATGGCTATTTTAGCTCATTAGTAAGGTGTTGTAAAGTGTTGCTGGAAAGGAAACATTTTAAATTGTTACTTCACAACAAAATAAACTTCTTACACTGCATATTTTCTGGCTTAGGCTTTAACATAAATCTCAGTGTTGGTGATTCGGTAGAGCGCCTCCATGGTTGCCCATACGTAGATATGTACTTACTGTAGTAACTCTGCGACCCAAAGTGGATCTTGGCCTCCTCAAGCCATTCTGACCAATCTCTCGCCAACTAATGGCATCGTGTTCGTGGAGATCGGCTTCAACTTCGTCGATCCATGTCGATATCTAGGGCGGCCCGATGGTCTACGCCCCGAAGACGTCCCTCATACGCCTTCATGTCATGACTCTTAGATAATAATATTTATATAAAGTACGTTATATATTTTTTTAAATAAATAGGTACCTTATTTATTTATTTATTGTTAGGAAAACCAGCAGCACATACATACAAATTACATAAAAGAAGTCGAAGCAGAAGGCTATTAAGAGGTTTTCACGGTTAAAAATAATAATAGTTACATAAAAAGTGTGAACAAGCTGAATAAACTAAAAACCTTAAAAAAATAAACTAAAAACATCAGTTTAAAGGTACAATATACATACTTAATAGAATTAATGAGAGATACTAATAATTAACTTCATCATCATCATCACCGTAGTGATGATGAATACATGCATAACTGAAAGATACAGATGTTAATATATAATTGTAAGCTAAAGACAAAAACAAGAATGAAAACCAAAAAGTAATCCGCACTGTTCTCATGCCGAAACATCATCGTCCTCACTGGAGGAAGAGAAAAAGTCAGAGCTGAGCCGTTGCCTCACGGAATTGACACTGGAGCAGAAGAGGTCTAAATCAATTTGCTTGGACAGTTTATTAAATTGGTCACCAACTCGCCATAAATAAGAGTTTTGGCGATAATTTGTTCTAACTATTGGTATATGAATGATCTCGTTAAATCTTATTCTTTTACGGGGAACATTAAGTGTTATTTTACTAAGAAGATCAGGGCAATCAATATGATTATTAGTAATTTTGAGCAAGAAAAGCAGGTCACCAATTTCGCGCCTTTTACTGAGCGGAAGGAGGTGGAACTTCCGACAAAGGTCAACATAACTAGCAGAATTATACGGAACCTTGAGTCGAAAGCAAATAAATTTTATGAATTTGGTTTGTATGCGCTCGATTCTGTTGGTATAGGTATCGTAACGTGGATTCCAGATTTGGGAAGCATATTCGAGTATGCTGCGCACGTAAGTGCAAAATAAAATTTTATATGTTTTACATCGACTAAAACTAGCGGAGCTTCTCATTACAAACCCTAAAGCTTTGGACGCTTTAGCAATGATAGAGTCGATATGAGATTCAAAGAGAAGTTTGGAATCGTGTAGCACGCCCAGATCTCCAATAACCGCGCAATCCTGCAGACTCTGATTTTTTAAGAGATAAACCGATTTGATTACAGATTTTTTGCGAGTAAATGTAATAGTTGAACACTTGGATGGATCTTATCATTAAAGAAGTAGTTACACATGGGAGCAAATAAATAAATAAACTTTTATGAACCTCGTTCATGGTCTAAAAATCATGAAGATTCTGGTAAAACTAGGCAACAGTTAATACTATAGGTACTAGGTACCTACCTACAGCCGTGCGTGGAGGTACAGGGCCTTTGGTCTTGGTTACTATGGAGTTCACTGTTTTACGGTCGCGTATTGCCGCATACTGCGTTTTAAACCACATATGCACCCCGTGTAACCCGGTATCGGCTGCCCAACTAATTATCGCGGGGCCCTTAAACGGCTCCGCACGTTCCGACCGTGTACACAAACAAACTGCTCCTACTAACCAAATTGGATAACTTTACATGAACTGATCGTACTTGGTTTAGAAAATTACTACTGGTTTAAACCAATCGTATATCAAGAGTTTCTTTCAACTTCGTTTTAGTTAACTAAATATTTATTTTTAGAATTTCAAAGATAAGTAATGTGTACGGTTTTACGGATATAAAGAATATTTGGTTTTATTTGAGTAAAAACTCTTGTTCAAGTTTTTTGTCTCCAGTCTGGAAGGGGCAAATCTCACGCGTCCCGCCCGCCATCTCCGTCGTCTTCTGTCTTTAACACTAGCATATTTTATTTTTAATTATGTAATTATACTCATTTGTCCAGCTTTATATCTTAAGAAGCCTACTCCTGAAGACTCCGAAGGTCAAGACTTTATCCATAAATTAAAAGAAGTCGTTGTAAAAGGCTAGATAGCCATTAGCTCGCATAATGAGCTGCGCCTGCACCTCTCCTCCAGTACACGCAGCTAATTACCGCCCTGTATATAGATGCCACTAAAATCTAACGATACACGGACTGCACTCCCACTGGACATGGCCGCGGAATGTGAATCCTAGAGTGTATATTGCTGTATAAGCTTTGAATTAACAATTATTGTGATTTCAGAGAAATCAGCCCTTTAATTTTACTGTTTCTATGATGTGATCTTGGTTGATCCTACTAAAATTATAAAGGTGAATATTGGAATTATTGACTTCTTGTTTGTTGAAATACATTCTAATTTGAAATGCAAGATATTTTCATTATCTACTTACTCTGAAAGCCACGGGCAGACGCTTCTATGACAATAAATAAAAGGTGGTCAACGTGTCGTTGTGCATCATAAGTGTTTATTCACACATTTTTCTATGTTCCATCCCTCTCTACCTTCCATGATAGAAAGAGACGAAGCTATGTTAAATTTCTCGGTAGCCCGCGATGCCGTAGAATAAACATGGTGTTTGTTCTGATGCTGCTTTAGAGGCAGGTGGATGGACTGGGCACTTGAGGACAAGTAGACAGCACCGGTAGTAAGGTACGTGCTTGAATAGTAGAAAGCTATGTTGAAGGAAATAAATCTATGGAATATAAATCTTTATTGACAAAGAAAATAACAATCAAATAATATGAAAAAATTAAACTAGTATTAACATTTGAAATAATTGAGCTAACTGCAGACTGTTGGAAATGAATCTATGGAAAAGAAAACTGTAGATTTTCTATTTCTAGAATCAAAGACGATATTTATACGACGAGAATTTTCATGTTTTATTTTATGTTTCGCGTAGCATGATAACGATCGCTAGACTTTGATAATGTTTGTGGACTAAACCAACCAATCTTGAGTGAACAAAACATTTATTCAGAACAATTTACAATGACACTACTGAGGTTTTATTATTTTTGTTGAGAATGCGAATGAATTTGAACATCCTTTTGAGGCGCGTGACACTTGATAATCGTAGGTTACTTATAATTGTACTAGCGACCCGCCCCGGCTTCGCAAGGGTGCAATGCTCTTACTAAATTATACATATAAACCTTCCTCTTCAATCACTCTATCTATTCAAAAAACCGCATCAAATTTTAATAATCTAAGCAGCTGAAACAGACACGAGACTATACCCCGAACAATTTCTTTACTAGATAATCAAAATGAGACTGATACACGAAGACCATTTGTCATAACATAACATGCCATGGGAAAACAAGACAATAAAACGAGACGACAGCAATGTACCTGTTGTCTAGCTATAAAAATATGGTGAAAACATTGGCAACTTCTTGAAACTCTTGCAAAATAATCACGATAACTCTATTAAATCTCCCTCCATCCTTTCTAACTTCAAGACTGCCCTGATTACATCTCTCTTCTCTTCGCTACATCAAAAATCAATTCCCTTCTACACCTCATACAATTCTCACCTCTATCTCAAAAGTCTTTAAGTTTAGTTTCAAGTGTGATGATATTCTTTAATCATGTCTGGTAGCAATTAATCGATTGCGTTTCGAATTTCCATGCGCGCTCTAAATCATCGGTTGAGTCATTGCGCGCGCGCACGGAAGGCTGACTATAAATACTAGAATATATCTAGGACTAGAAAAATATCCCATATTTTTATCGGAATGGCTAATTTTATAGTATACTAGCATAATTATCCACCATGGAAGGTTTCGCTTATTTTTTGAAGACCTGTGGCATGCGGCGCAGAAGGTTGTCGGTTCGATTTCCGCGTAGGGACAAAGGGTTTGTATGATCTGTATACATATATCTGTTCTGGGTGTTCTGGATTTTTTCTATGTAGAATGAAAAATACCTATCTTTTAATTTAAACGGTTATTTTAAATGTTACCTTTGAAACTGGTCTTGCTAGCAAGAGTTCATGTTCGAAATCATAGAGACGGCTCATAATACTTAGTAAACATAAATTTTGTTAGTAAAATGATAAAAAAATAAAGATTTTAGTTGTAGCTTACACACATTATACAAAAGGTGATGTTTCATAGACTCCACGTGCTCAGCGATCATCTCCTCGACACGATAGGGCAGCTTGGCCTCAGAAACAAGCGACTTCTCTGCGGCAAAGCTTTTTACGAGGACAACCTTATAGGTACTTTTTACAACAGTAAGTTTCTTCATGGTCATAATATTTTCATTAACGGTTGCGTTGGGACTGCGTGAAACCAATCATAATCCCGTAATGAATCCACGTCTACGTGTCGTTCACGTTAATCACGGCACTCTATCGATCACTTTCTTCGTTTCTCCGCGAACTGGGGCACGGATTCATTTAGATTAGCTGATAACATAACGCTGGGAAGCTAGTCGAGCTTCTGAGGTGTTGATTTAACTTCTAACATATTATGTCCGCCTGAATAGTTTGAATATTGATGATTTGTAGAAAAAATATATTGATAACCTCTGTTGTGGGGGGAGTGTGTGTAAGGTCCTCACTGCATGAAGGATCAATCAAATTTGCGTTATTCCTTAATTTAATTGCATAGATATCACTACACTTGAATAAAGTTAAATGATTAGTAAAGGAAGTTATTTTAAATGCTAGACTGACGTAAAAATATTTTTTTCGGGTTCGTTTATTTTTTGACTCCATTACGACGTATTTTTACAACAGCTGGCTTATATTTCTCAGCTTCATAAACCAATTGATCCAGTGCATGCACATCGCTGTTAGACTACGGGTCGTTCACTAAAACTTACACATGAATTCGTTCAGTGCGTCGCGAGCGCGTTGATGTCTTTTGTATGGACGATTCATGCGACGGATTTTGAGTTGACGGAATCTTCACTTTACAATAGAAACTTGAAACGATGGTACCGAGAGTATTGGAATAATGGAACGTATTCATACGTCACAATAGTTTTTAAATTACAATGATTTTAGAAAAGCGTGGATTTGAAAGGAAAGACGGAAACTGTGGTTTTGGTTTCCTCTAAAAATTGTGGTTAAGGGGTTGCTATTACGGAAATATGTGAAAATTATCGGGGCTTAGACAACGGATATTGATCTCGGCGATTGAAATTAAATGACCGCATAAGTCTACATTTTATAGTAATTGTTTTTATTTTAGTACTTAATTAATTTGTGTGTACTTGAATTAATATACGTGTAACTTGTGGAGAAACATTTATATCTGAATAGGTAATCAAACATTTATTATATTCAGCATAATGATAATAATTTTCAAAACATTAAACATATTCAGAATGCATAAATCTGTCCAACGCACGGGTCGTTAATTATTCGATTGTTTTTCCATATTTTAACATGGTATTAAAATTTTGTTGAATGTTAAAATTATGTTTATTATTTATTTCACCCATAAACTGTTTGTATCGTTGTTATTCTAAAATTAAATCCAATGTGTTTGCGCCCCCCGCGTGCCCCCGCCGCCGCCCCGCCGCGGGTGAGAGGTTGCGTGATTTATGCCGATAGGTTGGTATTTTTGACACTTTTTATAACAAAATTATAAAATGTGTTGGTTTTGAGTGTGTGGAAATAGATTACTTAGCTTACGCCTCCAAAAGAATAAATGTAATTTAATTCTAACATTTTAAAGGTACAAAACTATTAACTTAGATGTTCTTATATTTTGGTGTAGATGTCGGCTGGTGTGGCCCCCTGATGCTATTTGTGATAGCTCTATGTTTTAGTTGGAGAAAGTTGGTAGATAACTTATTATTATTACCCACACGTTTACACTTCTGTAAATATACATATTTAGGTAATTACAATAAGTTACAAAACGGGGGCTTTCCTAAGCTTTTTCAGATAAATATTATGATAAAAGCAACCAGTATAAAGTAAACATTTTAGCATAAAACGAAGAGAACAAGTTCGACTGCGAAATAGCCCAGCTAAGAGCCTGCTAATATTATAGGTTGTTCCACAACTGGTTCTTTTCACATTACTTTGTAAGTTTATCATTAACACGTAGCCTGCGGACATGGCTGTTTTGAAAAATCTGTAAGAATCGATCAATCTTGGCAGGACACAGCGCTTGCCTGTAAACAGTAGCTAAAGATACGATCGCGCGACGCCATCTTGCTTTTTACTTTTTAATTTATTTTTGGCGCGCACGGCAACCAAAGGCAGCGTGTTCTGCCAACTTAAAATTACTTGGATTAAATTGTACAGAGTATTTTCCATTAAGAGACTCGTGCCATAAATTGTGTTGATAGCATCTGGCTCTATTGATTGGATAGCTACGTGTAGTGGGTTTTATGATGGGATGGCTCATTGAATTTGCACAAAGCATTACAAAATATCAATTGGATTGTGGGCAATTTATCAGGCTATGCCTTTTTAGCATTGCTGTAGGTAGTTACCGGCATGATGTGACTTGCGCCAGAATCACATAATATATGTATGTGAATGTCCTTTCATAGCCATTTATTATTTTGATTTGGTTCAGTGGTATAGCTATTATCCTCTCACATCAAATCAACCTTATGATTTTATGCATCCATACTTTATAAGTTTAGGTACCTATCTCAAAAACTATCTGAAAGCTCACGTCTTTTGAATGAGCATAATTACCTACACGTACTCATACTTATCAAATCCATTAGGAACCATATTTTTACGCAATGTCTACATCTCTGACAACCCAGTAAGTAGGTACTTATTCTTTATACGTCGTTGCCTCAACGCCAAACAAGAACTCATTTACGTCAAAACTCTTGACTTAGACCATCGCGGCCACGAGCGAAATTCCTCGTAACGTCATTATTGTCGACAATGGCCAATACAATGCTACACAATTGTCGTTCTGACAGGATTGTAGGAAGTCTTGACGTACCTACCTATATATAACAACCACACAACGCTTCTGGATATTAACTCAGTTCTGTTGTATTTGCTATTGTTTGACTGATTTGAGGAAATGATGACAGTGTAAATCTTCTTTTGTATGACGTTCCAACTCTTGAACTCGAATTAGCAAAATCAGTTGGCTTATGGATTCAAAATGTAGTGTCTTGGATTAGAACTCAGTCAAGACTCCTTTCCATTCCTTGATCGTTGCAAATCTTATAACTCGTAATTGGAATTGGAAAATATTCATCCAGCTATCTAGTTTTTGAGAAAGACTGAAAATGTTATACCAACTTCAGGAGTACCACAGAAGTTTAATCAATCGATTCGATCTCCTGCAAAAAGAAAAGATATAAAAAACCCAAATATGCAATTTAGTTTTCTCATAAATCTAAGTTATGACTCCTTTCACATAATTTTCTCTAATTCTCACGGATTCGGATTTCACCATCCACTCCCATCTCAAAAAGCCAAGGTGGCTTTGCTGTACCGAATTTTTTATATTCTTCGAAGTCATGAGAAAGTAAACCTTTATATAAATAATCTAAAATGTTTTCAGACAAAGACAACTTTGTGAATAGAACTGCGACCAATGATATAATCGCAAAGCCAATGAGTACGAAGCAGATGGCCACTGGCCTCTGGCCAGCCATCCTCGGAGGTAATTAGCTGCCATACGAACAGGACTAGTTGCAAGCCCCGAGGGGGTGATTCATAGTCGAGGCTAACTCATGGTTATAGACGCTTCATGTCGCTCTCGAGACACCTCGGCCTGCATAAATAAGATGTGTGGAATCGTTTTAAATCAATTTTCCACTGATTTTTGCTGAGAAGGGGTTATATTTCAATCAGGGTTAATAGACAAAAAGTATTTTACGTTGAAATGATGAACGGTGAAAATTTCCTTGTTAACATGCAAAAAACGTTTTTACAAATAATGAACAATTAATAAATAACTAAATATGCGTTTGGGTACATATTGAATAACATCATCCAGTGTGTTAGATAATTGTTTGCATAGAATAGAAGAAACAAAGAGATACCGGATATTTGTCCATTCTTTTGTTTCTTTTGTAATTACTGACTCGTCAATTATCTATTATTTTGTATTTAATTTGGAAATGGTGAAAAGCTTATGTAGAAAAAGCATAGAAGAGAAATACTCACTCATTGCAGGAGGTGACAGTGGTCTGTGCGACCGTCACCAGCGTGGTCGTGGTGGTCGTCAACTGGTCGCCCATACAGCGCGTCCGCAGGCAGTCCCTCAGTACTCGATCCTCTTTGACTGGCTGAAGAACCTCTTTGCTCAGGTTTGGACCAGTCTTTACCGTCGACCTTTGGAATTTAAGATTCGCCTGCGTTCTAAAATCAGTAGATATCTCTGTCTCCTCCGTTATAATCGCTCCTTTCTTTGTTTTACTGATAAGTTTAGAGTTCTTGCCAATCAGATCACCTTTCTTTACAACTTCTTCTTTCGAGTCTATCACTTCTTCGTTGAGAGGTAGTCCGTTCTCGATCATGCTCCTAATGCTATCAGTACTTAGTAGTATTTTATCTAAATCTGTGGTATTGACGTACGCGTCAAAGTTTTGTTGTATGGGTTGTCGTCTTTGGTCTCTTTGCCACGAGTTTTGGTAATCAAAGTTGTAGATAGGTTCTGTTTCGACGCCGAATGTTGGAGTTTCATCTGGGGCGGGCTCTATCGTGTTGTTTTCGAAAAAATCATCTGTGAGTTCTGTTATTTGTGCACCTGGTCTTTTTGTGTCAGTATTATCAAAATTTAGGAAGCTAGTATTATTCTGGTTTAGTTTTCTCCTGCCGTAGAGCTGCCGGTAGTATTTTTCCTGGTCGCCGTACATCCAGCACACCTTCCACCATTGTTTGCACATCAGTATGTTCGCTGAGTTCGAGGACTTCACTTGGCGGGTCGCGGTGGCCGACATTCTTATTTCTTATGTCTCCAACTTTGTCACTGTTTGCGAGTTCACTTAACACTTTTAAGTTTCTTTGTGAATGACGTCAATAAACCTACTACCTACTAATCTAATGTCTATAGTGATTTGCCTTGGATGCTTGTGGCCAATGAGATTGCAGTTTGCCGTTATAGTTCTATCCTGTCTTGTCTAATCAACATAATTGATTAAGTTAAACTATAACTTGCATAAACTTAGCACATTTATTAGATTTTAAGAACTGTTCGACATTTACATCTTTCTACCTTTAAGTTCCAAAGTTTTATATCAATAGAGTGCTACTATTTGAAATATACCTACAAAATATCTCGTATGTCTGCCCTAACATCACTGGACCGGAATGCAGTGCCTGAGTGGTTCATCTCCACGGTCCGTCGACAGGCTGCCATTACGCAGCTATTACAGTCAGACAGATGCCCCATCCGACGCAATCGTACCTACTCATCATATAAATCGAAAGTCTGCTAGTTTGTAAGGATTTTACGTCTATCTTCTAACAACTCAAAAAAATTATACATGACCGACAGACATTGTAGTCTTATTGATGTCTGTCACACTAATATTGGCGATTTCTTCACTCCTACGCAAACCTGCAGTGGACAATAGTTAAAAGACTACAATTTTGCTTAGACCTGAAATTACTTAGAATAGGTGTATTTAGACTACTTTTATCTATACTAGAAAAACGAGTGTGCATACCTAATTGTACATATTATTATTCTTTAACATTTGATAGCTCAAAGTTGCATAAGTGCATAGGCTCGAGGGACCGGTTCGCATGTGAGTCAAAAGTTTTACAACTCATATAAAAGGTTTAGTATTTATGGGCACTAAATGAGCTTTTAACTTTTTGCCTTTTTAATTGTTCCATGAAAACAAACAGCGCACCGAATGTGTTAAGAACCTGCAACGTCATATAAAAGCTTATTTTTCAGTGAGATCATATTACATAGCTCAATAGTTTCGCTGGTATTCCACTGTTCAACATTTTCTAGTAGGTACGTACTATTATACTTAATCGGTAGCACAATTACAAAGCTCTTTGAAAGTTCTATATAATTAAATCACACTATGCCATACGTTATTTATATATATCACTTCACAGCGTACAGACTAGCTTCAAACCAGCTTTTTACATCCTAGGTACATCTATGCAAAATTGAGCCCGATTCGCTCAATAATTCAATTTCAATAATTTCATTCCTTATACCAAAGTAGAAACTGTAATGCCGTAATCTGTATAAAAAAGTGACGTTTTATTCTAGAAATGTATATAGGAGTAAAATTTAAAAAAAAATAAAGTTATTGACTATGTTTTTTGGAAGGATAACAGTCTATAATAAATACATCCATACATACAGTTTTCGCGAACAAATTTAATAAAAAAACATGTGAATTTTGTAAGTTTGTGTGATGTGATGACATATTGTATAAAGTCTTTTGTAGGGGTGAAGATCAAGTCAACGTCTGATTGGTTAGTAATAAAAGCGGTAGTACCGAACCGACGTAAACAAGCGTTTACCGGTGCTGCCGGAGTCGCTTGCGCAGAACATTGTAATTTGGCCAATTTGTGGGCAGCGTCGTGCACCGTGCCGTGATCAAATTGGTATAGAAAGCTATGGTTTTCTGTGACTTTTCTCATCTTTTTGTGCTGCTTTCTGATCATCTACCGACTCATTTAATTTCTAGTTCATCTACTGCTTATAGGTCGTCCTGAACTATGAACATAAAGATTTTTCGTTTGTTCAATAAATAGGATTGAAGAAGGAAGAATTTATAATTCGCCATTTTATTATATCTTTCGCAATAACTATTTATCCGTCATTTTATCTCTAGCTGAATTTTCTATGGAATTTTTATTCGACTTCGGATTTACAGTCGGAAACCCTACTTATTATGCCTTTCTAGTCAAATAAAAATTGGGCATCTGCCCGAATCTAGTATTACATCCAACTTTTAAATCTGGTAATTAAACATTCCCAAAGTATTATCCCTTAGGACGAGCTCAACAAAGTTTACAAAAACAATAAAAGATTTAGTTTCCTTCCGTCGTCGTTAGTAGTAAGTACTACACAATTATTATTCTATGTTTCTGTAAATTTACCAGACATTGAGAGGAACCGATTCTCCATAGTTTGACGTTCCTATAGTTTTATACCGACTCGATTATAGTTTTCGAACGATTTCGAGGGATTTGTTGCATTTCAGCAGTACCTGCAACTATGACAAGTCAGCGATAGTAAACAAAAAGTTTTTCCGGTTTGGAATTGTAGCAAATACGTAGTAGGCACTCTGGAAACTTTAATCAAACCATTCAGGCCTGCCCTTAATTAAAGTTCCGAAACAAATGATCGGTCGCAGCCGGTCTGATTAGTCACACCCTGAGAAAGAATCAAACGATCAACAAGATGGTCTCAGTTCATGGAATTTAACAAATTATGGATTCGGCAGGCTTCTCGTGAATCCGTGATGACTACCTACCGTTATATTGTAACTATATAAAAAAAGCATCAAGTAAGAGTCTGTTTTTTATGAAAATGTATCTATTTGCAGATTAAACAAACACCTCGAACCCGCAACCTTCCGATTCTTAATAAAACCTTTGCTCAATGCGCCACACAGGTCGTCCACGATCCAAATGCAATAAATAATTTAATCTCCGAGATATCAATATAATACCGCGATTCAATACGTGATCCAATCCGGCTTGCATTCAATGATACTTTCCAACGCCTTTCAATTTGGCCACAATGGAGCTCTTAGCCGCGGCCTCCGCGCCCTGGTCATAACGCAAGCGATGTCGAGGCTTGATCGATTGTTGTCGTCTATCTACTGATAATGAAATTGAATAGTCATTTGTCATACATATCATAAAGCTATTTGAGTATAGTCCGTGTAGCATAAAGTAGCGCGCGTGTATTCAAGTTATAAAATAGAAGTCCAACAAAAAAGTATTAAAAACATGATATATACATATATGTACATATACCAAATGTAATTATTACCTATCAGTGAAAAGCTCGGTTTTTGTACAATAGTAGATCCCAGCAATCAGTTTTTTTATTATAGAAATTACACTTAGTAAAAGTACCTAGGTAGTTATTAAAAACAACAATCCAGCGTTACTCCAACTGATCCAAGTCAATAAGTACTGGTTTCCTTTTATATATGTATTTATGGTTCAGTTAGACGCTTTGGTTTGGCATTCTTAGATGACGTGAAGTCGCACGCAACTTTACACGCAAAGAGCCTGTGTCGAAGAAAGTGAGACCGTTACTTAAGCAAAATAACCTCAAAACTTCACGTACGTACAAACATGCCCCCGAAAAGCATACGATACAAAAATAGTTTATTACCATAAAACAAAAGTCTTAATCGATCTCTTTTCAACACACTCAATCTTCTGTCGTAAGACAGAGACGGCAGCAACGTTGGTAAGTTTGCATGCGCACACGCAGTGTGGAGTTAATAAGGCGATTCATAATCGCGATAACGGGAGGGCTTGTCCGCAATCTTACATGACATGAGGTTACTTTAGTTAGACTCTGGGTTAAAGTAGAGAGACACGCTTTCATTCTATTCTGAGATAGAAATTATCTATGTACAATACAATCTTTTGTTAAGGTTTCGAAAAACTAAACACATACTACGAACGTCATTTTTACAATGTTTTTAAGTTTTACAGGAATACTAATTCATTGGGAAGAAAAAAAATATGGAACCACCTTGGAGTCATTCTCTATAGAGTAACTCAATAACGAAATAATTTTAAAATTTGTCCATAATTAACGCAAAAATCGAAGAACATACATAAAAAACATACGTATACAGCCGAACATAGTTATTGTATACCTAAGAGAAAATATTCAGGATCAGAATCAGAATCAATAACTTTATTTCTTTAGGCTTACAAAATAAGCACTTAGACAAGTCAAATTTTATACTATAAACATAGTTATTATTATCAAATAAGAAATAAGGTGTTATTGATATTCTCTTCACTTAAATTTTTTTTCCACTAGTGGAAGAAGTGAAAAAGAAACCACTAGCACATTATAATATCACTTATGTGTCTAATACATGTTTATTTTGCCTATCTAAATATAAATTTAATGCAATTTAGATACATGTCAATATTTCTATAAAGCTAAACAGAACATTGAATTTCTTACATACTACTGTCAGTGCGGAACGGAGCGACATCTGGCCAAGCATTAACATCATTGATGTAATCATCTATGGAGTAAAAGGCCTTCCAGATAAGATTTTGTTTAATGTACTGTTTAAATTTACGAATAGGGAGTTCAGTTGCTTCTGATGGAAGCTTATTATAGAAGCGCACGCAATTGCCCATAAATGATTTCCCTACCTTTCGTAATCTATATGCTGGGATGTGTAATTTGTTCTTGTTTCTTGTATTTCTATTGTGAACATCACACTTTTTCAAAAAGCTATCTCTATTTTTGTGCGTATACGTAAGATTTTCATAGATGTACTGCGATATTACTGTCAAAATATTTATTTCTTTAAATAATTCCCTAAAAGAGTCGCGTGGCTTTAATTTGTAAATTGCGCGTACCGCTCTTTTCTGGAGAACAAAGATAGTCTGGATGTCAGCTGCCTGTTCCCAAAGCAAAATACCATAAGACATAATACTATGAAAGTAACTGAAATTAATAATGTTACTAGTAATATGGAGATTCATGAACTAATTTTGAATATTATTTTGAACGGTACGATAAGAGTCAGTTTGTTTAGGTAGAGTTGGTAGGTTCATTTTGACATTATATATGATTAGGGTCCAATTGGTTTAGAATTCACTCCATCCTTTTCATCTTCCTTTTGAACTAAAGAAAAAATATTAAGAAACTGAGATCAAAGACACGTGATTAGGGTTAATGAGACGGCGGCGCGGTTAACATGAAAGTACATGTCCATGTTAGGTATCATTATAATTCTCATATCTATTCGATATGCAAAGATTCACCAAGATAAAAGATATCATAAGCCATGGAAGTCTTGCCACTAAATAAATCTCTGCACGTTTACAAAAAGCATCTCCTCACGTTATATCATAAGCGCATTATCACTCCGCTTTCGTGCTTTTTACCGCCATCAATAACACGGAAAAGGATGGTTTCCATAAACATGTTCTAACAATGACAGGTAAACCACTTGTCTAGAGAGCCCCGTAGAAGGAAATAACTCCATGGATTTTCTATATTTGCGAGATTCGCTAGATTTGCGGTGGTATTGAATAGAAGGGATAACAGATTGTGGAAGCTCTCCCTTATAGGCATGAAGTATAAGTATGGCGTCTGTGAGGTTTCTAGCAAATTGGTTATTGGCATTCTAGGACGAGGAAAGGCACTTTGATGGCTTACAATCGATCGAAGTTTATAGTGCACATTTGGATCACAGATCAATATTTGTTTTTTTTTTATCAGGTTACCAAACCTCATGTATTTATTTAAAAAGTTCATCGGATGTCATAGTTGGCAAAGTTTAAAATATCTCTCAAGTCGAAAAAGAAAAAGTAAATGCGCGAAATTCAAACTAATCTACCGCTAGCCATAAATAAAGTCGTAGAAGACGAGCTAAATTTATTATTTATTTAATCAGTACTCCGACAGATTAGTCGCACGGTATACTTTACATGCAAAATCCTAATTATATATATATATAATGTATATCTTCCTCATCTATTCCAAATACCAACATATAAACCGGTAATGCCGTTAAGACAAATTATGAGGTGCGCACGCGGCGATGGCGCTCTGCGAAATCGTCTCGGAAGCCGGCATGCGCATCCTGATCTATCTGATGATCTAGGGGAATGTTTGGAATTATCTGCAATGCAGAAAAATATTTGATCGACATTCTTTTCATTTATGACTGTTAAGTGGTGGGTAAATACTTTGATAATTTTTATATGCGCTCAAGGACTGTCGGAGGAACCTTTTAATAATAAAGTTACGTATTAATGTTATGGACAGCAGATACCTATAACTTTATGTTGGTATAGTTCTTGTATCTTAGGGTAGGTATAATATGATGGACGGTTTTGAGAGCGGTTGCGTTTGCGATTTTTAGTAGCATTCAAACGAAATATCCTATGGTAAAAAAAACTGGAGACCAATATAATCAAAAGCTTCAATCAACTTTAAGCGTGACAACAAAATATCTCGATTGCTATTTCAATACGTCGCACGCGCATCACAATGGTAGGTACATTTAGCGAAAGTTGAGATGTGGCTGTTATGTGGAGTTAAAACACCCATAAATGCTTCTAGCATGTGATTATACCTCTTCTCTATATGGAGTAATTAAAACGTTGGTTGGTGCAAAAGGGCACAGCCAGAGTCCTGAGTCGTAAACCTCTCGAGCGACAGCTCCCAGCTTACTGCACACATAAATCATTTCTGAATGAAGACTTCAATATTATTATATTCCTGATTTCACCTCAGAACTCTGTCTAGACCCAAGTTGTTAATAAAACAGGGATGGTTATTATATCTCTTACATTTTCTACGCATAATTTTTATGGATAATCTTAGAAAGAAAGCGATGATTAGACTTGAACGCATGAACTTCACGCATAAAATGAATCAAACTAAAAAGATTCAACTCAGTGTTTTTGAAAAGACTTCGGCCCCTTATTCTGTAAGGATTAGGTACTTTTATGTTTCTTTAAATTTATAGAGAGGATCGCCACGGCGACGGCGGCGGCACGGGGCGCAAAGCCCAACGAAAAGGTTAATTTGGTAGCCTTTAAAGGTAAACTAAAGTTCAGTCTGATTTATTAATAACACGGGTTCTAACATGCTTCAGCTAAATAATGGCTGCGCAGGAGTGTTTTGTGTTCGTAGGTCGTTTCTGATGCATAAATATTGCGGATTTGTCTGGTCCGCTGGAGACTCTTTCTTCAGCCACTGTTTAGGGCTCTTTGTGCACCTACCTACAGTAGAGCATTTCTTTTGCTTTGTCTCGTTATATTGTATG
Source organism: Eupithecia insigniata (assembly GCA_947859395.1). Classification (NCBI taxonomy): domain Eukaryota; kingdom Metazoa; phylum Arthropoda; class Insecta; order Lepidoptera; family Geometridae; genus Eupithecia; species Eupithecia insigniata. The sequence continues at coordinate 583,605 of OX402009.1, read as the reverse complement.
CCGTAGGTAGATTGAAATGGAGGCGGCCTTTATCCGGTAGTGGAAAAGTTGGCGCAGCTTAGGGAAAATAACTTTATGCAAGTTAAATAGGTACCTAACATAACATAGAAGGTTTTCGTTTCAATAGTGGACTTACAAGACACGGCCATTCTCTACTCATATGCATAGTCTTTCCGTCTCATAACTAAATATTGAATCTGAACTTTTATATTTTTATATCAATACTCAGCTTTGTTACATACTTGTCATCATTTATAAAACAATAGAAAATCCCAAGTTTATAAGTATCGAAGTAAAATAGCATTCCTCCAGCAAGCCTACATTCCCGTGGTGTGAAACCGGCGGCGGCGGTGGTTCGCATCGAATGCGGAGCATGCGGCCCTCTGGTTCTGCCTGCTCCACGGTTGCCATTCAATCGTGATTTGCTAGGTATTCGGGTAAATACCTAGCATGGACGAATAAGCATTGGATAGCTAGTGTACCCAATGTTTATTCTGATGTTTGCGAAATCTAGCTAAGTAACAAGGTATTATGAGGAGGCTTTAGCAACGTTCGAATAATTTTATTGTGGTGTGGTGTGTGTAGAAACACACCGACATTTCGAGTAGCTTTGACTAGTTAGCTCAGATAATTTACAAATAGGTAGGAAGGAACTTGAAAAATATGTGCCAGAAATGGGTCGGACTTGAACTGTCTAGAGCACAGTTTGACTACTTTGATATTTACCTGGAGCTTGAAGTAACTGCTACATAGTGGGTCGGGTGCTCGAATCAGATAAAACACAAATTGACTAATGCCGAAAAGACCTAGAACACATGTCGCCTAAATTATGTAGCAAGTATGTTTTTATTACGACGGGGCGGTTTACATTGAACAACTTGTGGAAAGTGAAATTAGAATTAAAGCGAAAGAAGTAGGAACAATATCAAAGTTTGTTGTTTTTTTTTTTTTTTTTTGTTTGGCCTACGACACTGAAGATTGCGGGTTCGATTCCCGCCCCGGTACAAATGTTTTTACGATCTGCAGATGTTGTGGGTGTTTCCCATGAATGAGTAATACATATTATCTATGTATTTGAGTAATGTATTGTATAAGGTACATTTATCAGTTATTATCTAGTACCGATAACACAAGCTCTGGTTACCTTGGGCTTTCTCGTTGTTTTGCTGCTGCAATTGTGATGCATTATTTATTTTAAGTACCTATATATTTTTTCCTTCAAATCAAACGTAACAGTATCTCGAAAGTTAAAACATTTGCATAAAACGTGAAAAGATTCCATAAAATATTATTACAAAAGAACTCAATTTCGTTCCTTCACCTGTAATTTGTGCCGGGCTAATATCATTTACAATCAAAAATTTGCAACTTTATATCGTTGACATTAGAGCTCATAATCTGCTTAGTTTAGTTTTTTCTTTTTGTTTTAACGGTTGAGTCATTAGGGTTCCTTGTTTTTCCAGTGGATTCGCAACCCTATGCCTTTGTGTTAGGGTTGTCCTTACATCCGGTGTGATCCGCCCGGGGCACCTGACTACCGCTTGCTTGTAAGGTTTCCGTTTTTTCTGTAATTGATTTTTAATGAGATTCTACGTAAGTAGATAGGTCAGGATCATAATTTGCGATAAATATACCTCTGAGGATATTGTTAATGAGCAAGTAGATAGTAACAGGGTGGCTCGTCTACACGCATAGGGCATATGTAGATTTGGAAACTTAAACTATTCTCCAACCGAGCCATTCTCAAAATTCAATGTCTACATTGAATTTATGTCTTGTGAGTATAACACAAAAATCAATATTCTATTTTGGCATAGACATTGAGAAACAATACCAATTGTCATTGTCATTATGCATTGTAGGTAAACAGAAGCAAATTAGGTATGCAAAAATCAACAACAAGAAAGTGATTTGTCCATACATACATGTATTGTGTGTGTGTCTATTACACCTATAGTGATCCTAAATATGATAAACACCCCTGCAACATTACCTTTAGAATGCAATAAATATTTAGACTATTGCCATTTTTAGTTAAAGTATTGGGGCAATGTTTACAAACAATGTATCTCCAGTTTGGCCTGAGTATATGCTTAATCTTTATATATTAATAGAACTAGATAAATAGTGATTTGTTTTCCATGGGTGAAAACATAAATCAATTCTTTGTCTGCCTGTCAGTCACAACGGTTTTTAGCACATTGAAGAAACCACCGTTTCATACAAACAGTAGATAAGTGCCATAAATAATTCGCTGTCATCACAGGCATAATCCGCGATGCAATTGCCTCACTCACTCTAACAATGGGACTTGCGCTAACGCACTCTCACACAACGATTAGTTTTCTCTTTCTCTCTCATCCGATTCAAATAATAACCTGCGATGATATTCTAAGCTTTATTGTTATAACGTTTAGGTTTTTTATTAGGGTATTGTTTTACGAAAATTTATAGTTACTGGCAATTATTATCAGACTAAGATTTAGTATTTGAAGCCTTGTCACAATGATACGTTCGCTCGCAAGTTACATCAGACTTTGACATGGCGCTTCGGTGTTGCCCGAGTGAAAATTGTAGTAATATTCCTCGTTCAGTGATGTGAACTATTTGATAATGGACTGTTTAGACTAGTTCCCACGTAAACCGCTACTGATTTCATTTTTCTTCGCATTTTGTTTAGATTATTTATGGCTTCTAATTATTAGCCAATTAATTTCCAACTTTTCTTTTATCTTTATGGGCAAGTAATTTGCCTGTTGATTTATTTTTATTTTCTGCTTTTCTAACTAGAAAATAACTTGAATAGGATAAGATTTTTTTTCTGTTTTAACGAGGTAATCTCTTAGTCTAACAATGTTTATTGGTGGCAGCACTGAACAGGGAAGTTACTTGATACTTTACAAAATGGGAATTTGTTCAAATAAAAAAGACCAAACGATTTCTTTTCTATTTTTAATTTTAGCCTTAGCTGGTTGAGTTAAATTTATTTAACCTTATAATTATTTAACCCAATTTCCAGTAGAGTCGTGCTCTACCTACCCTAGCTATGTGAAATACGCAGGTGTATCACGGACAATGAACGGACCTGGTTATCCTTTCTCTATGAGGCTAGTTTTATAATTGAAGCAAGGCTTGAGGATGAATATTCTTATACTTTTTTCGAGCACAAATAGAATCCTAATAATAGACGAGTAATGGAGTATCGTTTTGGCTAAAAAACTACCTCATAGAGAGAGCACTCTCCAGGCCTGCCTGTTGCCCGTGGTCCACCTGGGTGTTTCACCCGGGTAGAGCACGGCCCAGTGGAAATTAGGCTAAGAATTTTAAAGGTGAAGTCAATTTACCTAACTCAACCAGATAAAATGAATAAGTTTATTGTTTTGAAAATACTAAGAACAAACTTCATATTCCTAAAATTTTCAAAATCGGTCCATAATAATTGACGGAGAAATCGACGAACGTACATAAAAAAATACATACAGCCGAACATAGAACCTCCTACTTCATCCGAAGTCAGTTAAAAATTAAAAGGTATCTTTTAAGAGAATACTTTTTCAGAACACAGCGGCTTATTGAGGCTCCTCACACAAATGAAGACGAGGATTTACATACATAGATCTTGGCGCTTACCGATGATATACTTTAGTTGACTCATAACATAACATGTAACTATGGGTAAGTTATTATATAAGACATCTCTATTTCCCTCGAACATAAAACATAATTAACTGTATGGTAAAAAGTAAATAATTGCAGGTTGTAAATACAATATTCACATAAACTTGGGTAGGTATTTTGTCAAGTCAGTTAATTCGTTTCGCAGAGAAGCAAAACTTTTTGAGACATATTCAAATAAAATAACAAACTAAAACTTGTTATTATCAGTTGTACAGATTATATTACCTTGTTTAAGCATACCTAACTACAATAGAACAATGGAAGTTTTTTTACGTTTGAATTCTAATCAGAGTTTAAATTACGTTTTTAATTTTGGTTTCAGGTTTTAGCAAACATACCTAATCTCATTGGCCACAAGAAGTTAATAAAGGGCTAGTGAAATGTTTTAGTTTTGGTTAGGTATTTGCTGTTTACCGTCGTCGTCCACAAAATAACCTCAACTGTCAATGTGATCCAAACAACACTGCAATCCTTTTTCATTCACTTTTCAGCACAACAAAAGCACTGGGCATAGGTAAGTATAGATATCGTTTATCACACTTTCAAGTCACTCAAAAATAATTATTTGTAGGTACCTCTCAATATAACCGACCACAAAACTACGCGCAAAAAACGTTCCAAATACAAACGCGGACGCCTCTACCGACCGCGCATGCGTTACTGACATACAGCCTTTACTCGATGTTGAACATGAGACAAAGATACACCCTAACCGCCTGCGAGAAAGAGATAAACAACCAACCCTTCGGCTAGACATTATTGCGTAATTACAAAAAAAATAATAGATTCAGGAACTCGTTAATGAAATAGTAAATAAAAAGGGTAATATATCAAAATATTTTATAGGTTATAAAATGGCAGCCATTTTGTATTTTAATTAGGAATAGAAAGTCGAAGATGACGGAATGTGTATAGATTAATGAGGAAGGCTGTAGCGCCATAATAAATGAAACTTATTTTATGGCCTTTGGTTTAACATATGAGGTTGGGATCCAAGAGATCGCCGCTGCATCCACTTTGAGGAATTAATACCCTATTACATCTCATTTTCAGAGTTATATGTTCAAGTATGTTCCCAGAGTTAAAAATTAAGCAATCCCTTATGGTTATGATCTTGTAAAAAAGCAATTTGTAGTTGTAGTAGTAATTACTATAAACCGATCCGATCTCAAGTCAGAAAGTTACCGTCAAATATTTATTTGACATCGTTCGCTGTTGCAATTAAAGTCGCATTTATAAAATTTTTGAATATAATATTAGTAAAAATGTTAATAGTGAAATTCTAGCAACTCAATAAACTATGAATTTTATTGTTCTTATTGCGTTTTGATATTATCAAAGTTGTTAACAAAACGAGTTTTCCTTCCGTTACATCTATAATGTAACACTTCATAGACTTTCAACGTGTCAATGAAACCACTGTATCAAAAGAACCCAATTCTAATTTGAATAATATAAATCACTTCATCAAGTCTAGTTTCTCTTGATTTTGATAAGCTTAAATCAAGTTAGCTTATCTTAGAGTTAATAGGTATTACTTTTAAATGTACTCAAGCTTCCATTTTAATGAAGCACCGAATCGTTGAGGGCATTGGTCAATTTACTGAAGTAGGTTAATCTACGGCAGTGAGAATATCCGGACCCAGTTAAATATACTACTTATGCGGTTCAAAACTTAACTACTAGGAACCATAAACAGTACTAGGATTGTAATGTCAGCGTTATAATTATGCCAAAGGTACTACATAGGTTTGGTACGGTTCATTTGGTTAACATTTTCAAGACAGTGGCTAAAGGATCTTAGTTGTTTGGTAAGGAGCAAGATTACCTACATGGAGATAGACATGTGCTATGAAAGGCGGATAATGTCGCCGCAAATATAATAAAAAACAATGTGGTAATTTAAAATGGTTTAGTCCTAGAAGTTCCAGAAGCTCTGCAGCTCGCAGGACTGCAGGAGATTGATCCGCCACCACCTGCATCGGACCGGTATCGATGCTACTAGTAATCAATGTAATCGGTACACGGACTCGATCCCGATTCTCTACTATCACTCACTTTGTTCTCGAACTACTCTCACATACGAGTACTTTTCAATCTTGCTGTTAGACTATTCTAGCAGGGGCGTTAGGGCAGTACTAAATATTAAGATAGTAAACTTTTAAAGTTTGATGTCTTCGTACATTATCTTCTTGCTCTTAGGTCAGTAGTTTTGTCAAACCATAACAGAAGCTCGTAGTGAATCTGTATAATACAGAGCTCATAATACAACACAAATAAAGCTATACCAAACGTCGCATAATTTAGTTTTAAAATTACTTGGAATTTTATTGCTAGAATTTTCTCCTCACTATAATGATTCCAATAGCATTTAAATGTGATAGAAATTCCAGATAATTTTTTAAATAAGATCTCAAAATTTTTCGACTTTGAAGGAACTTGAACCCGCAACCCTCCCTCAGGACGGGATGCGCTAACCAATTGCGCCACGAGATCAAGTGACGTAGGAGTCCTAGGACGTAGGAGAGTTCCTTCGGACTCAAGCGCCGTTAGCTGCACCTACAGGGGAAACATTGAAGTTTATCCAAACGAAGTTTATGTGATAGAAATTATAAAATAAATGCTATGATTTTGTCTCCTATCACTGAGAAAAAGATCTCCTGTCGAATTCTCATGGTAGGGAGATGAAGCGCACGCGCCGCCCTTCGATACAATCGCTGCACGAATTCCTACTTTAACTCTTTGATTTACAACTTAATTTAGTTTATCTATACCTGAATTTATAACGCCACCTCAAACTAATTTCTGCGCAAATTCCTAATAGACTTTAAGCTTTTGGGAGTTGCGAATACGGTTGAAAGTAGTTTGTAAAATCAAGTCGTTTAGCTATAGTATTCATTATAGGGAAGTCCGTTTGTTCGTTGAGGCTGGATATTAGTAGCTGCCTCTGAATTTCCGGCAACAATAGCTCAGCTTCAAATTACATCGCGAATTACATGACAGCTTTTGTATTTTACAGCTTTCTTGCCCTTTATCATAAACAAAATAAAAAGGGACCGATTTTACGATAAAAATATCGTAGTTTGAAAAATTCATGGTTCATTCATTTTATGAATGTAAGCGGTTAACGACGAACCGAGTCTGTGTTGAAGAAACACCAACGTTCATTGTGAATGTACTTGTATGTGGATTAACTACGATCCTTTGTTTGTGTTATAAATCAAACCGATGATGTTTCGTTCCGTGTACTGTACAGTGGCTTTTTAAGATAAGTGGATGGCCAAATCCGAAATCATGAATATCATGAAAAGTCGTTACAGGAGTCATGACCTCGATTTATTAGAAATTATTGTCGTCTCGATTCCAAACGAGTTCCTGTAACTTCACTATAACAGTCAAGTTACAGGCACATGAGGCTTCACACACCTGTATTCAGGGCAACGCATCATAGCAGTTGTTTATGGCAGGCAATATATAACCCGTCGTACATGGTTCTAATGTTGATGACTTGAAGTAATGGAGGCTTTGTCTCAGGCGATGGGTGTATTCTGACAGGAATGGTTAGGTATTTCATTTGCTAATTTCTTCTGCAGTAAGAGGTAAGACGGAGCGGTTTAGGTTTAAGTTATGTTTTTAAGTTATTACCTACTTATCTAAGGCTGATGAACGCATCGAGATAAATCAATTTACGAATCATTGTATGAAATATATAATATATTATAGCGCCTGGTCGAAGCGACGCGTGACCCGAGAGCTGGTGAGTATCTGGCGCAGGGCATTAGCATGCCATACAGCGGGACAATGCAGCCAGCGTCTTGGGTACGCATCCGACTGGTATCGATATGGACCAGTTGAGCTATCTGTAGATTGTTTGCAACAGTCTGCAGTTAGCTCAATTGTTTCAATTGTAAATACTAGATTAATTTGTTTTTATTATTTGATTGTTATTTTCTTTGCCAATACAGTTATCTTGTATGAAATTGCATCAAACCTCGCGCACTTCTGTGCGCGAGGTTTGATGGAGGATGGAGGCGACGCAACGGAGAAATCACCTGAATTCATCATCATAATCATACGCATGGTAGGCATAGATAGGCCTCGACACTTTTGCCACTCCCTCATGAATGCTCACGAGGGAGTGGCAAAAGTGTCGAATGAATGCTCATTTGTTTCTATTCTATTTCTTTGTCTCCCTCGATGCGTGTTGTTCTCTAACTCTTGTCCTCTCTCTTTGAGGACCGATGTGGCGCGGCGGGCGAAGGTCCACCTGAAAATATTTGTCTCGGGTGTTCTGGGTATTTTCTATGCACAATAAAATATATCTATCTATGTAATATATTGTATTTTGTATATCCTTCACCTAGTTCTATTTATTTATTTATTTTATTTTATTTATTGGCATCCAAACAGAAAACAATCAAAGCATGATAATCTGGTAAAAATTATAACTAAGAGACGAGATTGAATTCCTAAGCATGTATGCACAACATTATTTAAACATAGAGCAGTTATTAAATAAATGTATGCTATTACAATACTCAATAATTATTAACGACCGTTTCAAAAGCAAATACAATAAAAATTAACAATTAAGAAAAAAAATTATACACTACACAACAATAACTTACCTAAAATTAACTAACTGAAATTATTAAAAATCTAACTTCTCTATCACATTCTACTACCAGAGCTGATAAAGATAGTTTTTTAAATTTGGGGAGACGACTAACAATAATATCCAAGGTGTTCATGGTGTTTAACAAGTAAATCATTGAAAAGGCGACACATTCTGACGACGGGATTGTTGAACGAGGTTTACGAAAAAGAACGATTGAAGCGATTTGTTGACATAATTAAAGATTATTTATCGGGTATTTATCGCGTACCTTTTGTTGGGACGTAGGGGAAAATATAACAAAAGGTACGCGATAAATACCCGATAACTAATCTTTAATGAGGTATTATTAGTATAAACCTGTAGGGCGAAAGTATTGAGGAAGAGAGACATGGATTTTGCTTGGCTTAGTGCTAAAATTGAGCAATGAAAGAAGGTTTGGGGAATCGATACGGTGGTGTATGATTTTGTACAAGTGTATCATGTCCTGTCATGTCGCTTAAGCCGATGCTCCAATGATAGTAAGTTAAATTTACTCAATCTATCAGTATAGCTCGAGATTTTCCTACCGTAGCCGCATTTGTAACACAGAATTTTAGCAATTTTTTTTTGGAGTCTTTCTATACGACTATTGTGGTTTTTGTAGTAAGGAGAGCAGATTACATCATTGTACTCCAAGACACTAAGCACCAACGCATAGTATAGGGTTTCTAAAATGTTTAGTTGATCTTGTTATAAAACTGAGCAGCTTATTAGTTTTGGATGTTAAGTGATCGTAATGGTGGTGGAATGTAAGTTTTTCATCGAAAAAGACACCAAGATCCAAGTTCTAACTGAGTATAGTCAGTTAAATAATAAGTAAATAAATATAATGCTGGACAACCCACACAGCATCATCTAGCCTCTAGTTAGAACTAGATGACTGATATACAAAATACAATATAATATGCTGTGCCGAAGTAACATAACCAAATCTGTGCCCATGCATTCAATGGAAGTACGCTATAGGGCCACATAGGGCTCTCCCGGAAATTCCTTCAAGGTTGAGGGGAGCGGGGCGCGGCGCATGCGCAACTCAGGCGTGATTCCTCTGCTTTCTTTGTGCGACGTCTGATCATTGATGTCGGTCGATTGGTCGGAGATTGAACATCGATAAGAAGACCTCTTTAATTATGTCAGCATAGTCTTAAGTTATAAGATATAAGCTGTTAAAAAAATATTAAAATTGATAAATTATGGGTTGACTTTACTGCAGTAAGCTTCGCATGAGCCTAGACAGCGATTTAGTCACGGATAGAATGGACAACAAACATTGAATGCATAATATAATATAAATCCATACCTTTAACTCGTTTCTACATTCGATGAAATTATTCGTTATTAATGTTTTTAATCAAAAAGTTACCTACCTTCGTTTTACCTTGCAATGCCAAAAGTATTTTTTGATTAACGAAGTGACTGACACGGGAAACCTTTAGTAACTATGATAGTTCTTTATTTGAGGTAAACGCTTTCTATTTTTATTTTACACTTGAAGATCTGTTTGTTTGTAAAGTGTTAATGTTAATAAAATTATCTAGAGTGACCTCTTACATCACCTGCTCCAAACCGCCCCGCCCTACCCTCAAGCAATAATTATAATAATGCAGACGATTAAAGCCTTTATGTTGAACTAGATAAAGACCAACATCGATTAACCTTTATTGCGTAGGCAATAAGATCGAATAGGCCTACGCCTGCCGCTTTTTGTCTTAGCAATTGCTAAGATAAATAATTATGTTAGCTGGTTTTTTTGGTCTTGATTTTTTTGGGATCATTATAAGGAGTAAATGGCTCTTGTCTATGCTGAATAGTAACATAGGTAAACAAACATCCCAACTTACAAATAATAAAGCACCCTGGCATTTAACATGATATTGTGTTGTGGCCTAAAAAAATTGTGTTTATTTTTTTCACACCAAATAACATAGAAAAAGATTCACCTGTGTAATATACCAGAGTTAAGATTTACTAAAAGAAATATCAAAATTGTTTGGTTGCAGTATACATTTTATCACACTATACGTACAATAATTAAAGGCTTTGATAAGTTGCAAATAATCATATGGAAACGAACAAACAGCTCTTAGCTGTTGTTACAAATTACAGGTTTTATAAAAACCTAACCATGAACGTTCTATAAACGTTATTTTCTGGGAAAGCCATCTTTACACACTCAAGTGTCGACGACTAAAGGTTTGCCGCCAACCACATAAACAAATAAAAAGGGAGGTTGGCTTCTCTCTACCGAATGTCTTTGTGAATAGTTTGTGAAGATGAAGAAATAAACGTTACGTAAACAGTAGTGTTCCTTCCCTGATGGAGATGCTATCATCATTCAAATCGCAGACAAAGAGTTTTTAATATTGTCACCAAGCTTTATAATATGTACGTGTGCCCATCATGAAACATTAACTTCACTAAAGTGGTGATCGTCTACTCTTGCGTTTACGCTAGCAAGTTTTATAAGCGTAGCAACAGTAGGATTTTTTTCGAAGTTTTTCCTCCTTTTAAACCTCTAATATAAAATAAGAAGACGATAGAATCCGGAATACGGAAATCCGTAGAAGAAGCAAAGTAATAGCTCTCAGAATTAGCAGGCTGAAGTGGTGATGTACCAGCCATATAGTTCGTAGAACCGATAAGCGTTCGGGAGTAAAGGTTCTCGAGTGGCGACCGCGCTGCAATGCGAAACAGAGTGTAGGAAGACCTCCGACTCGATGGACCGACGACGTTGGATAAAGGCGGCTCAGGACCGCTATTCGTGGCATCGTTTGGGGAGGCCCTGTTCAGCAGTGGACGTATACGGGCTGCTGATGATAGAAATGCTGAATAATAATAATTTGTTTAAAAAAAACTAACCGTGCATAAGTTTGAGCTTATCTATAAAGACTGTGTTGTTAATCGTATGATAATTAAAATATTTTAGATGTATTAATTCATAATGGAGCTGCAACCCCTGCACAGCTATCAACCCTCTCGCTACAAACTCAATATACTTACTTAAGGTAGGTCATCGTAGTATAACTTCATCAGCATTGTAAAAATTACCTGAAACGAAACAAAAAGATTGCTATTAGCATACCAAGTCACAATCTCACATTTTAATAACCAATCAAAACAAAAAGTACATCTCAAAGCTCACATAATTTGAATTTGAGACAGTAGTTATAAAACCTGGGCACCGCCGACTCCGTGACTACAACATTTGAGACAGTAGTTATAAAACCTAGGCACCACCGACTCCGTGACTACAACATTTTGGTTGAAATGCTGATTATTGCTGATTGTGTTTGTAGCATTTTTTTCAAGTTCAAAAACCATACTAAGACCTACTTATTCCACACAAAACAGAAATTCTAACCCGTATACACAATTTTTAATTGTAATAAACACATGACAAAATCTAAGAAATATAATTTTGTAATAAAAATCAAGTCGGATAAAAAAAATATTAAATAAGTAACTAGCTGGTTTTTCGTTTAAGCTACGTACAGTACAATGAAATGAAGAGGCAATTTATGAGCTGACAACTATGTAAATTGCATTTTAAATGAAATGGAGCCTCATTGCAAACCTGGAGGGACGACATCGATGGGATAGTCCAGGCTAAGATTATCTATAGTCAGTAATGGGCAGGTACAACTTCTCAACACGAAACGTGATTTACTCTACCAATACTTCTGGTTCCCTCTTTTACTTAGTAACGTGCAATATACATTATATAAAAACGACTCATAATCACGATAGCAGCTCATAATACTGTTTACTGCTTGTTCATACTTTTGTATCTATTTTATTCTTCTTGAAAACCTTTCAATAGCCTTCTGCTTCTATTTTTTTTTTTAATATTTTGCATGTGCTGCTGGTTTTCCTTTAAATAAATATCAAATCTCAAAATGAATTTCTCAAGTACAGAAGTCTCAACAAACAAATAACTATATTTATAACTGTTTATAGTATAAAATTTGACTTTTTGCTTATTTTGTAAGCCTAAAGAAATAAAGTTATTGAAATCTGAAATCTTTAAAACTATACAATGAACTGCAGATTGCAGTTTAATATAGCAAAAAATACTTGTCCTTATTTGCGTCAATTATACATGACAAGTAATAAAATCATTGCCTACAAGCTAGGCTAAGGTAATCCAGCTGTCAAACATTGACATACCTACTCGGGAGCTGTTTGCGAACGTATCCATCTATTTGTAGAGTCGTCGGGCAGAAGTAAAAAGAGTTGTTACAAATTATTGCCTCCGCAAACACATTCTGACATTTTAAGTAATGTTTGGCTAGGCCGGTAAAATGGCGGGAAAACTGGTAAACTTAGAGCGGTGCCAAACGGACAACTGGTTGCGGTTAATAAATGTGAGGAATTTACCATTCCTATATTTGTTCCATCTCCCTTTAGTTCTATAACATAAGTTCGCTGGAAGAAAACTTTTTTTCAGGGTTAAGCCCGCCTATGTAATGTAGGTACATATCCTATTAGATAAGTTCATGCAATATATTACTGTGAAGGTACAATAATGAATTACCAATAGAATTATTTTATTATTATATGCGTTAGAACCAATTAAATCATTTTTTCGATTTTCATCACACTATGCATGTAGGCATTTATACAAACTAATTATTATAAAATGCGAAAGTTTGTATGTTTATTACTTACCATACCACTTCACGCACTTCACACACTTACTAAACGGATCAGTCTAGAACTGGATTTACATAATTATAAAGTTTTTATTCCGGAAAAACGCGTGCTAAGCTGCGGGCAGAACATAGTCTATTATTCTAGAAAATTCTACTAACTATTTGATTCAGTTTATTGTCAATATGACGACTTAAAGATATTTTGACACCCCTCGTTTTTATATAACCACTTAAAACATGAATTAATAAATGACATACGATGTCCATTTATAATCTATATTTATAATAAAACTGTAACAGGTCCAATTCTGTACATTGAAGATATTTTGAATTTTTTTTTTGGAGGGCACTCTATTATCGATACTGATGCCAAAAATGTGTTTTTTTTCCATCATGTCTGTCTGTCTGTATCTTGGCCGCGCATAGCTCCGAAACTACTGAACGTATTGAAATGAAACTTGGCAGGATTTGAGTTCATACTACGAGGAAGGACATAGGATACTTTTTATCCCGGATTTCAATAGGGTTCCCTTGGGAGATGAGATGAAAGTAAAATTGGTTGGGTGCGCATAGCGCCGGAACTACTGAATGTATTCAAATGAAACTTTGCAGGATTTGAGATCATACTATGAGGAAGGACATAGGATACTTTTTATCCCGGATTTAAATAGGGTTCCTTTGGGAGAGGGGATGAAAGTAAAATTTGTTGGCTGCGCGTAGTGCCGAAACTACTAAATGTATTCAAATGAAACTTGGCAGGATTTGAGTTCATACTATGAGGAAGGATATGGATACTTTTTATCCCAGATTTCAATAGGGTTCCCTTGGGAGAGGGTTATTAGTGCCGATAAACGACCTACTGGAGAGCATTTGTACAAAGCTCTCGCTACCAATGATGTTGCCGTCGTCCTAGTAGATCAGCACTGTGACAGGCGGGACATTGTGCTGCGTACCCGGGATGACCGCTTGCAATACATTGGCGAAACGCACCAGGCATTTGATGATCTTCAGCCTCTACTCGCTTATATACCTACCTACTGTCGTGGCGAAGACACTGGTGGAAGTGGTTACAACTTTGATCTTCGACTCGGTCTCACGGTTCGGTTAGATTCACTAAAAATGTTTACCGCCCAACGAAGTGGGCACGGGTCAGCTAGTAAATATATATAACCGCAAACAGCGAAGGTACGACAACAGACAACGTTATTCGATTGTTTCTATGTCGAGTCGTTCGTCTGCACATCATCAAATAAGAAATGTGTTATTGATATTCTCTTCACTTAAGTTTTTTGTCCACTAGTGGAAGAAGTGAAAAAGAAAGAGTTCAAGTGCGCTATATAGAATTATATTTACCTATTGAACGTGTCTGAGCAAAATCTAAAGCTAAATGTGAGTCAATCTGCCGCCGTTACTTTACTTATTAATGTTCACCCATATTTGGTCAGCATAGATGTTAATCTGATTTTGTACTAGCTCTTCAACTTTACTACATCACTGGAAAGGTCGAAGGTCTTGCGTTGAACTGTGATAGCATCATTCTAATAATAATGATATCTATATTCAAATGTAAAATCTATATACGTATATGAAGACTTGTCGTCTTCACGAACGTAGGTATTCCTGATGATCAACAGAATCTGCAGTTGAAGCAGTGCTAGTAAATTACTAATAACCCTGTAGACAGTTTATGTGAGGAGATAAATAAAAAACTGATTAAAATTAGTAATTAGAGGTAGGTAAAGTTAGTAAGTTTGTTTGTGATGATATACGGAGTACGGTACCACTGTACCGGTCTAAAATATAGAAAGCTTCATTATTAAATCTATAGAAAGCTTTTATTTATATTTCTGAGTGGTTCCGATTTATCTACGTACCCCGCGGGTAAAGCCGAGTGCAGAAACTAGTCAAAAAATATTAAAAAACTGCATACACACTATCTTAATACAAATTAAAACTCACCTCTTAGTAAATAAATAAGGAGTGAAATGAATCGATAGTGTGATGTGAATCATAACAGGATCACACTGAGATAAGCGATGGAGCCAGGAAAAACATTCAATAACATTGTTTAAACATTGGGAGAATTGAGAGAGATTGGTAAATATAGCTGGCAATACTGGACGTTTCGACTGATGGCTGGTTTGAGTGAAGTCACTGCGACTGTTGATGTTGCGGTGAATAGTATAAGTTGAGTAAAGTCCAAGGAATTTGTTCATTCTGTTTGTACTTTAAAACTTAAATTGCTATTCAATATTCTTACCACATAAAATATAAAATGATGACTACTAGATCCGCACAAAACAAATCTTTCTATAATTCTTACAATAAATAGGATCCGACGTTTGACACTATTTAAAAAATTACAAAGCTAATTCACGAAGCGCGTTGATGTCTTTTGTATTGGAATTAATTTTAATATTCAACTAATAACATTTACTAATTAGGTAGGTAGGTACTCAATATAATTTGTCAACTAACTACCTTCATAGAGTATCACTAACTAACAAAAACTGCCGTGTTGGTCTAGCAGTTGCGTATTCAACTGCCTAATAATTAGATTAATAGAGAAGAAAATTCACAACTCACAGTCAGGAAGTTGGCGGTGCTACACCCCCGTACCTCAGAAAGCACTTTAAGCCCTGCGCCTAACCTCTCCCCGGTCGTGTCAGTCTGTCATCTTATCGGATTATTTGAGTGATGTAATAGCCCAAGTTTGTGCGCAAACACAGGTAGTGCACCTGTGTTTGCACTGGGCTCTATAATACGTCCCTGCGTACCTGGCTAGTGTCCGTTGAGAGTGGTCGCCGCTGGCCGTAGACCCGGCTAGGAGGACATCATCATCATCATAATTTGTGATTATTAATTTACTGTTAAATGGCAGTAAGTAATTTAATGCCTTTGAACGAACTATGGATGGATGGAGACGCTCAGGACCGCTATTTGTGGCGTCGTAAGGGGGAGGCCTATGTCCAGCAGTGGACGTGTATGGGCTGATGATGATGATGAACGAACTAAAGTGTAGCCAAACGAAAAATTGCATTTACTTTTGCCTTGGTACTTCGACAAGTTTTACATTGTCTGAGCCTAGGAATGAGTAAAAGAACAGACTAATAAAAAAGAATCGCTCCGCTGTTTTACTTTATGTGGAACATCCACGCGATAGTATATCGAGTTGTCTCCATGTCCTCATGTAGTCCACTATCTGTGTCTGCTTAGTAAAATACATAATGCGCACGAAACCGCCGTTCTCCTGTAAAACAGAATCGCGCCGGAATCTGCGCGCACGCAGGTAGCTCGCCCCGGGCGCGTAATTAGCGGCCGCAGGTTCGAATCCTGATGGTATCTCGCTCGCATGTTCTTTTTGCACTTTTTGCAGAACAGGCTTTGGGCTTCCGGCCGATGAAATTAGCTACTTATTTTTGTTCCTTGTGGGAGACTGAAATAATATCATTTCATATTTGGAAATGATGTATTCTTCTTGGACAACAGAAATTATTATGCCAACCCTTCGAGCGTTTTAGATAAGTAAGTAAATTAATAATAAATTCAGCAAAAAATAACGTTTGGAATCATCCCTTACATTGTTGCTCAATGTAAGGGATGATCACCCAATAAAGTAAAACAGAAATAACAACAACAATTAACATTCATAGAATATTTTTTGAATGGAGTGTAATCGTACCTACTTTTGTAATTATAATCTCTTTTGAATTAGGTAATTGCTTTCAGTAGGAAAACTTGTCACTTCTTTTATTCTGGTCTTATAATGTGTAATATTATGATTGTACTAACCTATTTTATTAAATTATATATTCGTTATATATAACAGATCTTTACCTATCGTTTTTACAAAGAACTTTCAACCGTGTCTCAAATGTCTTAAGGTATATTTTCAAGTATCGTCTGTAAGAGGACAGTATGCTTCATCCATCACAGATTCACCACACTCGTAATCGTGATGTAGGTCCCGTTGTAACTGTAAGCTTGGAAATTAATATAATTTTAATAGTTTATTTATTAGATTCTAATGCGGTCGATCAAGGAACTCTCGGAAAGGCTATTTCGTAGTAACGACGGTGGTTTATTTGTCACGCTGATTTGTGGCAGTGCAGGTCAAAATTAGGTTGTAGGTAGGTAGAGGTATTCCAAATTATATTTCGTTAGTGATTTAGTAAGATTAGAAAACAAAAAGTTAACTAATTGAATTTAATACCTACCTATTCTAACTCTAAAAGCAACTATCCTCCACGGATTAAGGCTTTTACAGCACAGTCGATAACAAATGCTGATTCACTCGTTCAATGCCCGAAGAGAATAAGAAAATCTTTATTCAAAGCATTTACAACATTTACAAGTAAAAGCTAGTTTCTGAAATTACTCAAAACCATAATAATTACATAATTACTAAGAGGAACAAACCTTAATATAGTATGTATTACCGATCGATCAATCAATTCATTTATTGCAAGAAATATGATCTTAATTACAAGGGCTTACAGATTAGAATAGTGTGTCACATACTGATCCAAAACACATTGGCATGCAAAAATTATTTGGCTATTGTCTAGTATAGTATAATCTGTGCTATTGTATAGAGACAAATCTCGGTGGGTCCCGAGGGATTAGTAAATAGCTATCCCGCAAAACTTAAAAACCGTGTACTTACAATTGAGGGATTCGAAGCGTTTTTAATTTTTGCAAAAGAATACATTTTTTAATGAAATTCATGTGGCCATATTATTTTAGGTAGCAAGAAAAATATCAGAGCCATATAAAATCCTCGACCAAACCTACTTTGGAGGTTTCGTTCATCTTGTAAAAACATTAAAATGAACATAATATTTAAAGCTGTAACTTCCTATTTATATTCCGTACGAACAATCGGACATAAATCTCCATAGATAATAGACATACACAATCTGGTAATGGCTCATAATTCTAGGTTGGCTCATCCGCGGGCACTGTCCAAATTGGCCCCAAAATGGGCTCAAATTGGGCCAGCAGCCGACAGGTACCAAACTGGTTCCTGAGGAATCCACTGAACAGTTTGAAAGGTAATTGTTACTTCCAGGAAACATTAGGTTTTGACTGTACGAGGTGATATTAACTGGGATATTTGCATTTATTTACGAATATTTGCAAAAAAATATTGCATCGGCATGCTGACATATACAGACGAACTCTATGGCGCGGTGGGCGAAGGTCCGCCTGCGACACAAAAGGTTGCGGGTCCGATTCCCGCCTCGGGACAAATGTTTGTACGGTTTGCAGATATTTGTTCAGGGTGTTCTGGCTATTCTCTATGATAAAAAATCTATAATAAAAAAAATATACCTATGTAGAGTATTATATTTAGTATATCAGTTATCTAGTACCCATAACACAAGCTCTGCTTAGCTTGGGGCTAGATAATGCTGTGTGAATTGTCCAGCATTATTTATTTTCGTAATGTGAGTTCCAATACCGGTGGTACTTACACTGCGGATTTCTCTTAAAATATTAATATTGCAAGTGAAAGAAACGTAAAAAGTATTACCTACATAAAAGAAATGTGCATAGAGTCCAGTCCAGTTTCCTTAAAGCTTTATGCACGTAACTTGAAAGACCTCAATATACATACTACGTGATAGGTATATACATAGAGAAATAAGTAGGTAGAGGTAGCATAAGTCATTTCCGGTCTTTTAACTATGTATCACCATAGTTGTCATGTATCTTTATTTATCCCTCGGAGTCAAGCTATGAGTAAAAGAGATAGCTGGTGTACGTATACTGCACTGTCAGTGTCAATCGTGTCACCTTGAAACTGACTAGTTAGTTCAAAGTTGTGGTAAGAATGATGAACTTTATTGAAATTCTAAGAAATTACTGCGTTTTACTTAAAACTTTGTTGAAAAAGTGAAAATATGTCGGTTTCCGCTGTGTACAGTCCTTCAAGAAGGACAAAAGGTAGAGTAAAATTCCCGGATTTGTCATTACATGCGTAAGTTTTTCCCTCGGTATAAAAGTTAAAGTAATTATGTTTATTACAAGAAATCTGTAGTAACAACATTTTAACAATCTAGTTCATGTGTTCCTATGAGTCTAGGATACAAATAATGTCCAAAACCATGAATAATTAGCAGAGATAAATTTAGCGTCTGTGCTAGTGATGTGCTTACCATCAAATTTAGTTTTCGGGTTATTCCGCATTCGTCCCACTAGTTTCGGCCTGAACTGGTCCGAATCAGGAAAATAAAATTGATTGCTGTTTCATTCCTGATTCATCCCATTTCAAGATTTCGTACAGAAAAGTACTGTCTTTCACACTCTTCTCAAGCATGTAGTATTGATTTATCATAATTGTTTCCGTAGGATTTATTTAACTAGTTTATATGTATAACTCAAAGTACGAGGAAAAAAGAAATACACAAGATAATAACTTTAATAACCTGGAATTATTTTCACACGGTTTTTTCCGGAAGTTTTCGTTCCAAAAGTTAGGTAATTAGATTTTAGTTAAGATATAAAGTTTTCGTAGGTATTTACTTTGTTTGTATTTTTCTTTTATTAAGGCACAAACGATACAATATCCTTAAAGTTAACAGTAAATAAATATATATGTATACATCAATCAAAATGCCAATGCCACTAATATAAACATTATTTACAAAAAAACAACAACGTTAAATCAACCATGTGGGCAAAGCCGCACGCATTTAGCTATATAATAATATTGTAATGTGTTATCTGATTTATTGCCCCTATTTTTATAAATTTTGCAAAATTATATTCTTAGTCTTACAAAATGACATAAATTTCAATTTCAATCATTTATTTCAGACATAGTAGGTACAACGTTACATACACAGTCCATATCGACACACAATTTTAAAAACACACAGAAAAACACACAATGAAAACATTACAAGACACTTAACACATTAGAATTCAACATGAACTTTCGTCCAGTGCTGCATAAAGGGAGAGGCTGTGTCCAGCCTTCCTGCAATGACCTGCAGGTAGCTGTTGGCGCTGCCGGGCACCCTGCGCATCAGCGACGCCGTTCTCTTGCGTAGGATCGCAGCGAACCCGTCGACCCTCCGCGAACATGCCTGATGCGCTGCAGAAGTGCGGCAGCCCCATCAGCCACCTGAAGGCATTGTTATATTGGACGCGAAGGGCGTTTCAGGTCTTCTGCGTATGTCTTATCCATAGGCTGCACGTGTAGAAAGTCTGGCAGTACGCTCTAAACAGTGTCGTCTTTACCTGCGAACTGCAACGTGCAAACCTACGGGACAACATATTAGCTCGGACCGTTAACGCTCTCCGCTCCCTCTCCATGTCTACATCATCTGCGAGTGCCTCGGTGACCCAGTGGCCCAAGTACTTAAACTCTGACACACGCTTCAGCTGTTTGCCGTCGAGTGTAACCGATGGGACTGTGGCGTAAGTTTTAGAACCCGCCCTGAAAACCATCAGTTCACTCTTGCCCGCATTGTACTTGAGCCCATGGGCCTCCGCATAACACTCGCAGATGCCTACCAGCCTTCTGAGGGCACTGATCGATGGGCTCAGCAGCACCATATCATCAGCGTAGCTGATATTGTTCACGGTGACGCCATCGATTGAGCACCCGATCTGGGTGCTGCTGAGCTCACGGATCAGGCGGTCTATGTATAGGCAGAAAAGCCTCGGTGAAGTCCCTCCACCTTGCCTCACGCCGCAATCCAGCCTATACACATCCGATAATGATCCCGCCCAGCTTACATTGTTGTTCTGATTGCCGTACCAGTACTGGAACAGCGAAATCAGCTCAGGAGGAACTTGGGTCTCAGTCGCGAGCTTCCGCCACAACCTGTCATACGAAACCAGATCAAAAGCTTATAAGTCCAAAAAGCAAGCGTAGATAGGTGTGCTTCTGCTCGTGTAGTATTGGACGATGTGTTTGAGGGTTAATACTGCCGTTTCAGTTGACAGTCCGGCTCTAAAGCCGAACTGGGCATCGTGCAGATTAAGGCATTTCACTAGATGCCTATCAATCACACCGTCCAACACCTTAGCCATGACCGTGGCGAGTGATATTGGCCTGTAGTTGTTCAGGCTAGATGAGTCACCAGTCTTGTTCTTAAGGATAGGAACAACCACAGTCCGCATCATCGCCGCCGGCAGGTACGAGTGCCCGACGCAGAGGGTGAAGAACATGGCGAGCACAACCGGTAGGTGGAGCCCCGCATGCTTTAAGTGCTCAATGCTCAACGCGTCATGTCCTGGGGACTTACCTCTCTTCATGTTCCTCACCACCATCGCCACCTCCTTCGCTGTGATCTGAACAATAGGCTCGCCCCCGCGCACCCCGTCCTGCTTCTCCCCTCCGGACGCTGGTCCCAGTGATGAGCGCACGCAAAAATGTTCCTTAAACCGGTTGGCGATCTGGGCGGGATCACTAATACCCTCCACACTCACAGGAATACTCGGCTTTGGGTTCAGTTTATTGGTCAGTTTCCAAAATTTTCCAAAGTCCTTGGATGTATGGAGTGATTAAATTATATCCATTTTTATCTGTGTCTGATTATTTTGGCACCACTTGAGCTTTGATTTAAAAACTTGTCTTGAATTTTGCATATTTTTGTACATGGGACCGGTTGATGGTTTCCCGTATGACACCCATTCCTGAAACCAGAGCCGAGCAATCCCTATGAGCTTTTTTTATTATTTCTATTCCTAGCAATAACTTTTTTATTAGAACAAGTCGAGGCGAAATTCCTTAATATTTCTACTATTTTACAATACAAATTATCCAATATCTCCCTATGCCCTGCGTCATGACAAGTTATATCACCACATTTTTGAAATTCAGGTGGAAAATTGATCTCTCTCAACGCTGACATCGACACCAATGTAAAATTTTGGGCAAAAACAACATATAAACAATTACAAATTTACGCAAAATAAGTCCTTATAGCTTATCCATTAGACTCGCTGAATGAAGGATGTTTCACACCCGTGACTATAAGTTCAAAGTGTCAATTAGCGCTCTAGACTATACACGCAGGAATAGGAAGGATGAGCAAAAAATTCAGGTTTTATAGCGGCACTTTCCCAAAATCACCAAGAAACTAAGGCAACGGAAAGCGGAGCGAACACTAACCCTTTTTTTAGATTTTTGAATCGCTTGAGTGGTGCAGAAAATGGCCAAGAAACATGTTTTTTTGTGGAGCCCCCATTAATTTTAATATTTATTTTAATAGTATGTTATTATAGCGGCAAATGAAATACATATGAAAAATGCAAGTGTCTACCTTTTACGAATCATGAGATACAATAAAGCCGGATAGATGGACAGACAGACAGACAGCGGAGGGCTAGTACTAGGGTCCCGTTGGTACCTTTTGTTTACTGAACCCTAAAAAAGTGCGTAGCTTTTCTATAAATGTGTATAGTTTTTCGAAACTCGTTTTCGATTGGTAGAACCATGTACATTGAATTAGTGTGGCATACTCGGTTCGCGATTCCGACACGCACGTGGCCAAAATCAGCATCAGGTTATGTGTCACTAACACGTGCCTGTTAAATATGGGACGAATCAGGAATGAAATCGGCATTCAAGTGTATTTTCCTGATTCGGACCAGTTAGGGCCGAAGCCAGTTCGGCTCGGCAGCAAAGTCACTTCCGTAGTCATGCACACTATTACAAATCTGCAACTGCACACCAATAAAAACGGACATTTGTAAAACTGAAAGGCTGAGTCCATAAAATTCTTGGTCCTAGGGTATATTCGTGATAGGTATAGGTGAGAATTATCTGAAATAAAATGTAACGTTAATTCTTAAAACGATAAAGACTAAACAGTAAACACTTAATGAACTACTAAATTGTTTTGTGACAAAAATGGTTAGGATCTATTTTCATTTTCACTTTTTGTTATTTGCTTTATGAGAAAATTTAATTTTGTATTAATTTAATATTTGTAAATATTCCGACTCAAATCTTTTTGCTTAAAATAATGATAAATCAACTAAAACGCAGCAACTAAGTACCACATTTATCTCAATAAAACAACGTTTTATTCAGTAGGTATGGACTCACCGGCACGAAAACTTGGCCACTCGCAATTTCTTCGAAAATTTTAGATTTTCTATATTTTTTTTTTGTATCGTATATGGTCAGACGTTCAAAATGATTTTACGGTATTCTTCATTGCCTTCCGAAGTGTTTAATGTCTTCAGAAATCAAATAAAGCATGCCGTATCAATACCACGAACATTCAAACAAAAATTAGGGGATTTTAACAAAAAAATGAATAAGGAAACAAAAGTTTTTTGGGTTGTCTTTCTGAGATTTAATAGTGAGTGTTTTCTCCTCTAGCCCTGATGACTGCCTGCATCCGATCAGGCATGCTCTGAATAAATATTTTGATCTCTTCTTGCGGTATCGCTTCCCAAGCGGCGAGCGCTGCAACGCATCATTTAGTGACTGTGGTGGATTGGAACCAGACTTGATCTTTCTTTTTAGCATGTCCCAGATGTGTTCTATCGGGTTCAAGTCCGGGCTACGAGCTGGCCACTGTAACTTCCGGATCCCAACCTCTTGAAGGTACTCCTCGACGCACCGAGCGACGTGGGGGCGTGCATTATCGTGCATTAACAAAAAATCGTCGTATCTAATGAACCCCGAATAGGGTAGAACATGGTCCTGTAGAATTTCTTTGATGTATCGAGTAGCGTTTAACCGGTTGTCGACGACCGACGACTTACACCTCCCCAAACCATTATGGAGCCGCCGTGAAAACTCACTGTTTGTGTGGTGGTAATGGGTAGGTACCTTTCTCCTCTTCTTCTCCACACCCTTTCACGACCGTCTGGAGATCTTAAAGCAATACGGCACTCATCTGTGAAGAGAACACTGGCCCATTGGCCGTGTGTCCAGTTCGCATGTTCTTGGGCAAAACGAAGACGAGCTACTCGGTGCTGTCTGAGGAGTTCTGGGCCACGCGCTGGTCTACGAGCTTTTAAATTTACTTCCTCCATTCGTTTTCTCACCGTACGCTCGCTCACATTAATGCCCCTGACGTTCTGGAGCCGCTGTCGTATCTCAACGGCTGTAAGGAAGCGGTTTCTCAAAATTTCCAAGACAATAAACCTGTCGTCCCGAGCTGATGTGCATTTTCTACCACCACTACCTGGTCGCCGGGTGTAGTTCCCTGTCGCCTGATATCGTTTCAGGGCATACTGCATGGAGGAACGTGGTACGTTTAACACAATAGCCACTTCACGCTGTGTCAGTCCTTGGTCGATCAATGCGACGGCTTGCGCGATCTGTTCTGCTGTTAATGGCATTTTTTTTGTTAAACAGGTTGTTAAGATACCCAATAACAACCACAAAATCCAAAAAACTGATAACTTTTAGCTAAAGATTTTAAACACACAAAATGAAAAATCGTCTTACAAGCTGAAATGACCTTTTTCGATTAAATCTCAAAAAGTGGTTTCAAATTCAACTCAAGTTTAATGAATGACCCTCTTAAACGTTAACTCGTAAATTTTTTACCTACCTTCATAGTAACATTCATCAGAAACACTTCAATTGTTTGTTATCGCAAGTTTCGAGCTTGGCCAAGATTCCGTACCGCTGAGTGTAGATCTAGTGAACAAAACTGCGTACGGCCACCAGAGATGTGTTTTCTTCGAAATAGGCCTAAGCAATATGGCCATGTGTTTAATATACCTATGTACATAATTTATATCTACATCTAAAAACCGAATAAAGCCATGCTACCGGTTCTATTTGCACATATGTACATCACCCGGTACAAAGTAGATGCCTGGTGATCTAATTATATTTTCTAGACCAGTCCGTACTCAATCTGCCTATCTAAGCACTAATTAGCGGCATGGGAGGTCTAGCTAGTTATAAAATATATTACGTAAATCATAAAAAAACATGTCATTTACATTTCATTTAGTTGCGGATCATGTCCCAGTCACATTAGCAAGTTCAGATTTTGTAAGTACGTACGTACTTCCTGAGCCCATTTCGTAACTACAAAACGACTTGAGAAGATAACTTGCTCGACAATCATTATCATCAATAGCCTTTCCAAACTAGTCCGTAGCCGGAAGAGTTTCTCTCATAAGCAAGTACCTAGTTCGCTATGTACTATCTAGACAAAACTCCTTTCAATTCGCTAAGAGCGGTATTGAGAAAGCATGCCGAAATAACGTATGACACGAGAACGTTATTATGAAAATAGATTGAAATACTTTATATTAACCGGACTAAAAGGCATAAGTACATGGACATATGTATATCTATACATATAGACTAACTTGAAATAGGAGAAAAATAGGGATTTCATTTGCGGAGATCGTAGGTAGAAGTTACAACAAGATTAAATTAAATTCAGTTGAGTAACTCGGATGCACATCAAAGCTTTCGCTAAGACCTTTATCTCAGGACAAATAGCGAGAGAAGATTATAGCCGTTGTTGACTAGTGGCCGGTGGTGACTTCGCTACCAAGAATAATTTTTAAGAATTTTAAATTTTTGTCATCCTCTACAGTTACATATTTATTTTAAGGAGGTAATCGGTAGTCGCCTCAATAATGTCAAATCAAATTAAATTCATTTATTTTATGGCTACAGCGATTTTAAAAGAAATAGAATGAGCATAACCATTTATTTATTACCACCATAACAGCATGCAAATTAGGTCAGCATAAATGAAAATAATGATTTGTATGAAATAATTTATGTACTTATTATATTACCTATTAGTTCTGTTGGATAAATACTCATCCAATATTAGAATAATACAATAGCGAATGAATATTCAAAATCGGTTCATAACTGACGGAGAAATCGACTAACATACATAAAAAAACATACATACAGCCGAACATAGACACTACTCCTTTTTTCGAAGTCTGTTAAAAAGACAAGCGTGTTTACAAACTTAAGTATAACCGAGTCGGCAAAAGGCTATCCATTTCTTGTCGAAATATATATTTTATATAATTTTTTATATAAATGATTATAGTCACAATAAATATACCTATAAAGTTGTAAACTAAAAAAATTAAGGGACAAGTAGCAAGCATAGATATGAACTTATCAATGAAATGGCCATAGTCGTTGTTTAAGAAATTGCTTGTATTATAAATAGTTTTTTGTCATTAAAGAGCCATTACTTTATTTAAACATGAAAAAAAATGTTATATGATGTATGATCATCAAATTCTTATGATGAATTATGGCAAGAAGGATGGCTTGCGTGATTTCCAGTTAAGAGTAATGGCGAGTAATAAATTCCTTTCTCGAGATATAAATTAATTTCCAAGGAAAATCGCATACAGCCTAACGACATAACACCTAACGTACGTTTACCATACATAATTTAGGGCTAAATCGATTCCCAAGAACTTATTCATTGAATGTGTCTTACATTCCAAATGAGAGGATTACACGGCCGACACTCACTGCTGCGGCAGCACTGCACTTCGTTTCGAAACCTCGTAAAAAGCTGGTTTTAGCAAGGATCATTAAAATACTCAGCGTACATATTCCCACTAGTATTTGCATAATACAGACGGTATTAGGTAGGTCTCTACTTTCAAAGCCAACCAGTAAACAAACGAGGAATATAGACGACGACGGCGGCAGCTAAAAGGAGATTTCTACTTATTTTTAAACGAATATGCAGATCACCACGATAAATTTAACCAATCCCTATCCAGATATTACCATTTTACACCCGTTCGGGCTAGCCATTACCTTTTACAGCGCCGCGGAGGACGATAGCAGAACTAAAAAGTACTAAAACGCATAAACTCTTGCATCCGAACACAGATGGCGCTATTGTAAACCGCTAACCCTTCGCGAATTAAAAGTTATGGGTTCGTTTCAGGCATATTTTCATTTATTACCGGTTTCAAAGGCACGGACCGATTTGTCCGGGTCTAAATTGGCTAGCCTGACCGCTTTCGGCGGTGGTTAGACTGTTAATGTGCTATTGTTATTGCATTTAATTAGTAGCATTATTTGAAGTTATGAACGGTATTGCTAATGGCTTTACATTAAAACAATTTGGAAAATGAAATTATGTTTTGCAGGCGGACAATTGCTGTACAGTGGATATCTTGCTTACGTATATTTTATTATACTAGCCCTGAAATATCTATTTTTGACGCTAAAAATTCAATAAAAAACCGTCTGGTAGGTACCTAACCTACATAATGTGCTTATTACCTGTGTGTATTGTGCCTACTAGCGCTTTCCTAGCGAATTACCGCTATGCTAACGTTTTTACAGCATTTTCTAATATCTAGTCAATTTAATTTGTTTTATTTATCCTGATAATGAAAGACTGATTCTGAGAAGATGATAATGTAATTTTTTTTTATGTAACTTATGTAATTTTAATTTTGTGACGTGTCCAAGAGTCCTGTAACTCTGTAAGGTCTAAAGGAAATAAAGCACTTTGATATTTGACAAAGAGTGTGCCACGTAACATGACATGTGTGTAAGCCGTAGTTCTGGACCCCGATGGGATCAACGATTGTTCATGGTATAATATACAATATTATGATATTCCGAAACACGATGGTCACGTGGGTGACACTTGCTCACGTCATCATCGCAATCGGCGAATGAAAAGACGATTCTACTTCCTGGTGTTACCAGTAGCGTAAAATCGTAACTCCCAGAAATCCTTGTATTACCTGATAAAACTATAGTGGTGTAGTATTTATCAATTATTTATCACATTGACTCATGTTTAACCATCGTTGTTTTGGCTTATCTAGTAAACATAATTGACAAACGACATTTTTTTAGGAATTCACCCTTATCACATTGTTTCCCAACTTCTACGTTTTGTTGAAATAAAGTAGCTACTGGACAGTGACGTGACCAAGTGTCACTCCCGGAGGAGCAGATCTAGTTTTCATGGTTTGTTAAGGTTTTTTGAATTTAAAATTTCTCGAATTTACCTACACGGCAGCACACTTTGTCCTGTGCAGTGTGATCAACCTCCAGTGTTCCGGCCACCCCAACGATATCATGACCCTTGATTCATCTAATTTCCTCTTGTCACGAAAATAGATAAACAACGGATATTGTTCTTTACTTTCAAATTATATTCCTGTGAAACAATTTTGTTTGTAAACTGTCATTGAATTCAATTTTGTGGTTTCGTGTTGCTGCAATTAGGTATTTGGTCCGATTTCAAAATAAGAGGTGGAAATGACTAACGTAGGTAGCTATTATGAGCATTATTATCTGTAAATGTAGGTACCTAATAAGTAAAATATAATGATAGGAAGATAAAACAGTACAGTGATACCGGGCCGCGGGAACTAACAGCCAAACTCCTAAAATATGGGTTGATGACTTCCGCTGGGCATAGATGTCGAAGGATAAATACCGTTTACAGTGGAAGCGCACGAGGAGGTTTTCATTGAATTTAGATTCTGCATCACACAGCTGTTACGACGACTATGATGTGATTAATGATGGAAGTTATTCCATCTTCAGACAGACTGAACTCCAGAGGCCAAAACTGTCGCCGATGATCGTTATAAGATTTATTCAACTGAGTAATAATTACTTTAATTTATATACATATACTTAGCTAAAGTACGGACAAGTGTATTGATCAGTAAAGTTCATTATAGCGTAGCAAGGCCTTCTACTGAATAATTACTTATTTCCTATTTCTAGCCACTACTTGCCTGCTAGAAAGTAGGCCAGGCCACGTGTGCAGGCAAGGTGAAAGAATAATTGAATTTAAAATCATTGCCTACCTATCTACAACATTACTTTTTCGAATAAACAGGATGGTTCACCCTTCTTATTCAAAGTCTTTGCTTCTAAACTTAGACAATCTAACATGCTTGTCAAAGCTTCTAAATAACAGAAGGAAGGCACCATATTGTGACGTCATAAACGGTATCAAACCATGAATTTATAATTCATTTTATGACTTTGTACTTTAGCTACGTTTTGGGGTTGTTTCCCCATTCTCGAAGGTAAAGTTAAGCGCCTACGAATATTATGATGGCAATAATCTCGCGTTGCTACGGAGTTCTCAACAGGTGCTTACGGAGGTACACTATAAACAATTTGGTAGGACACAACAATTACATATAGTTTTGTGCTTGTATACAAAATTTAATAGACTTTAGATCCTCGTTTTTCACCTTATGAGAAGGAAAACACCGTAATTGTGAAAATAATATCTGATTTCCAAAAGCAGTTTGACTTAAAAGTACGTATATTTATACATTTTGGTACTTATACTGAAAGACTTGCTTGTTTGAAATATTTTGTCCTCAATAGTAAATACGAACAATCAAAAAATAGTTAAATATTGGTAAACAATTTGTCGCCGGCGGCGCCGATCGATCGACGCAATGTAGGTCCTATAGTAACTGTGTGAAAGCAGTGACATCACGTTTAATAAATAGGGAGTAGAACTCGGTGCGGTACTAACCTATTGTTCAGGGTTGGCAAATCGTTTCAAGAATTTGGTACCAAAACATTATTATTATGCATCTTGGAAGCAAACAATGTCGGTGGGTCTGTAAACAAGGCATTCTCAGAAGGCCGGCGACTCGACAACCGGCCTCATGTCCGCCACAAGCTTCGATCGACGCAGTCGCCTCCCTACTAACATACCTGTGGCTCCCCATAACCTTCGGTACCCAAACAATAAAAAAAAGTGATAATCCATTACGAAAGAAACCTTAAAAACTATAGAAAATATAAAAGTGTACAATCAAAAACAGCTGAGAAAAGCTCGCAACATGATCAGATCATAAAACAACGGTCAACGGGATGGATAACGACGACATTGTAAAATGCAATGATAAATCCAATGAACCGAACAGAAGATAGCAGATCGCTAAAGAAGGCTATGCTACCAACGCTTAAAATACCGATTTAGAAGATGCAATGTCAGCTAACGTCACCGATGAGCTGTGTAAAGTTTGTGACGGAAGAATCGAATGCGCACCGACCGCCATACTCCTGATATCGCTAGTCCACACGCTGTACGGGCACATCGGCCCTGAACCCAACTACTTTGGAAGCATGAAAGCAGTTACACAGAACATAGACGAGCAAAGGAGATACGAATCACCTGACGAAAAAAATTTGTATAGAAAGTTCTTTCCCAAGGAGAAATCGCGAGAGAAGCCGGGGGAGGAGCCAGAAGTATACGATTTTATAATTGTTGGAGGAGGAACAGCCGGTTGTGTGCTGGCCAGCAGGCTGTCTGAGAACCGCAAGTGGAAGGTAATTAGTCTAATAATTGTATTTATCGACTATAGTGCAGCAGGTTCTCAATGACATGTTCACGATGGTACAAAACCTAAGTATTATTTGACCTTTCGTACAATAAAAAGATTCTGTCTGTTAGGTATTGCTGGTGGAAGCTGGCCCAGAGGAGCCGAAGATGGCACTGATCCCCGGACTCACGAGCGAGTTTAAAGGATCCTCCATCGACTGGCAATATACTATGCGACCTAAAAATGGGTATGTTTCATTTACTCGATTTTTTTAAGCTTATTTACCAAAGAAATTGCGCGCAGGATTTCAGTTTATAAAGAGTTTAGGAAAGAATAAACAAATACAAAGTGTGTTTGCAGGTTTTGTCAAAATCGAGGTGAGCGCGGATGCGAGGTGGTGCAAGGCAGAGTCCTCGGAGGCACGTCCACTATCAACGACATGGCGTACATCCGTGGTAGCCCCGCTGACTACGACGAGTGGGCGCTCAGCGGCAACGACGGCTGGGGCTACAACAAGATCCTTCCTTACTTTAAGTACTCAGAGGGTAACTACGACAAAGACATCACCAAGAATAGAGTCTTCCACTCCACGCAAGGACCTCTCGACGTCGGGAGATATCCCTACGTCGACGATAACGTAGACGTCCTCCTCAGCGCCTTCAACGAACTTGGTTACAACTACACTGACGTCAACGGCAGAAACCAACTCGGCTTCATGAGGATACAGACCATGTCTTATTTTGGAGAGAGAGTCAGTACATACACAGCATTCATAGAACCCGTTAGAAAAATAAGAACAAATCTAGAAATAGTTACAGAAGCATTAGTCACTAAGGTAATTTTAGAAGAAGCGAAAGATGTAACTAGAGCTCTAGGTATAAGCTATATTAAGAACGGTACAACTTATAAAGTAATGGCAAGCAAAGAAACAATCGTAAGTGCAGGCGCAATTGGTTCTCCGAAACTACTGATGCAATCCGGATTAGGCCCGAAAGAGTATTTAGAGTACTTAGATATTAAAACTATTGTAGATTTACCTGTTGGGGGTAATTTCCAAGATCATGTCTCAGTTTGTTTGCCCGTTATAAAACTAACAAAAACAGCCACAACAGTGAAATTCTCAGAAAAATTAAAAGACATCACTAGCTATTATGCTAAAGGTGTGGGACCACTATCAGCGAACTTCCAAGTGGTTGCTTTTCTAGAATCTAGTTTATCGGACATTCTGAGAACTCCAGATATTGAGGTTAGGTTTAAGGGCCACGATTCTAACATGTATTACGACAGGATTGATATGTGTATATCACTTTTGACTCCTAAAAGTCGCGGTCAAATTGTGCTAAACGCTTCGGATTATCTTACCGGACAACCATTGATTTATCCAAATTTTTTAAAAGACCCCACTGATGAAAAGAAATTACTCGAAGGAATTCACGAAGTGGTAAAGCTGTTTGATACAGACGTCTTCAGAAGTGCTGACTTTGAATTTGATCCTCGACCAATATTGAATAACAACTGTAAAGATCACGAAAGAGTTTCCGATGATTTTTGGTCGTGCATCATTAAACATTTTTCTGCGCCACTACACAACTATGCAGGGACATGCAAAATGGGACCTCACGATGATGGTGAATCGGTTGTGGACAGTAATTTAAAAGTATATGGAGTTAAAAACTTACGAGTAGTAGATGCATCCATAATGCCTAAAATAACGAGAGGGTCAACGGCAGCTCCTGTCATAATGATAGCTGAGAAAGCTAGTGATATAATTAAAACCACTTGGTATTAGACTAGTATTTATTTACAATTATCTAGCTTCTCAGTTTCATCATCTTCTATTATAATAATCACCTTTATTTTCTTTCCAGTCTTTAATAATCATCCTCGCTCCCTTTTCGGCGATCATCATAGTCGGCGCCAGTAGCCCACCTCGCACGTGACTTGGCATCACGGAAGCGTCCATTATTCTCAGTCCCTCAACTCCATGTAACCGCAATTGGAAGTCCACTACAGACACTGTGCTGTTATCTCCCATTCGGCACGTTCCTATTGGATTACTCAAAGCTTTTGTGTAATGCCTAGCTATGCAATTCCATTGATCCCTATTACTAAGTCTATCACAAGGAAATAGATCTAGTGATGCAAACTTTACCTCAGCTTTCTTCATCTCTTTTGTGTCTAACAATTGTAAAGCCAGGTCTATACTGTCAACAAGAGTATCTAGATCTTCAGGTTCTTTGAGTAAATTGGCTTGAATCACTGGTCGACCGTATTTAGGGTTTCTTTTGTTCAGCATAACCTTCCCTTTACTCTTAGGCCTTAGTAAAGTAGGGTAAATGTTTACCAAATTGTAGTAAGATAAAGGCATGTTCGTTTCTTCAGCTGCATGTATGCTAACATTTGTCAGCATGAATTTGTCGCTTCTTATGTAATTTCCTTCGAGCGCTAGTTCTACGTCTGGTGCATTAACGTGTTCATACAGTTGTAGGAACGCCGAGACTTGGTTAATGCCACGAGAAGCTAGTGGACCATTTCTATGTTCAAACCACGTTTTAAAATCTTCTATAATCTGGTTCTCCGTAACTGGCTGCACATCGTTAAGAGCAAAAGCTAGACCGCCTATTGTAACTTGATCTTGGTAATGATACCCCACAGGTATATCGATTATAGACGTTATGTTGTACTTCTTTAGATCCGCTTTAGGTCCTATACCGGACAGATGCAGCAGCCTCACGTTGTTAACTGCTCCAGCGGTTAGTATAATCTCTCGTTTGACATAGGCCGGTCGTTCCTTGCCCTTTTCGAGTTCGTACAACACTCCTTCGACAGTTTTCTCCTGCTTGTCAATGACGACCTTGGTGACGGTAGCGCCGGTAATGACGACTAGATTCTTCCGGTGCCGGACGGGTTTGAGGAATGCAGTGTTGGTACTTAAGCGGGTATTGTTGAAGACAGTGAACTGGTGGTTGACGAGTGCCTCGGGGACGTTAGTGTTGATGTCGGCGGCACGGAGGCCGAGCTCGGCGAAGGCGGCCTGGAACAGCTCGATATGCCGGTCCACGTGCTTTAGCCGCTGGACGTGCATCTCGCCGCTGCGCGCGTGGTAGCGCGAGTTTAGAAGCACGTCGTAATCACCTTGAAAAAACATTTCATAAGAATTACAACTTAATTTATTTTCTTGGCATACCCTAGGTATGTACATTTTTTATAAATACAATACTTCCTTTTTGTTTATGATTGAGATTTATGAGCTTTCATAAAAAAATCTCTATGAGCTTTCGGACCAGTAAGTAATTTCTTTTCAGCAACCACACTTCTATTGTTAAATAAAAGACAAAATACCTAGCCTATTATCGAAATATAATGTAGGTAGGTAGGTCGGTAGGTATAAATAACTTATTTATTTTGCTTAGCTAGGGTTTAAATTTTCTGTTTAACCATAGTTTGAACGCAAGGTATTGAGCTCCAGTTAATATACCGTGCAGTTTCATTGAAAACTTTACCTTTGTTTATAAATATTTAACTTTAATTTTATACTAGAAACAGCTCAGTCATTTAATTTTACATGGCTCTACTGTTTCGTCTGTAAATTTTGTAAATAAGTAGATTAAATACCCTAAAAAATCACTTTGGTATTATACCGTTTTTCTGTAAATAATTATAGCTAATTTTGTATAAAAAGTAGTAAAGCAAGATCATTGTATTCTTCAATCAATGCAACATGTTGATTCACTCACAAAAATTTGATGATATTTTAACCTTTCATTTAACCCCTGCCTGTTCCTTGCGTCGCTAGGTATCAAGTGGTTATGTAATGCTATTTAGGTAGACTTGTTTATTAAATAGGTCAATTTGTTTTTAAAAGAAAATTACACGATGATACCTAAAACAATCTGGTTTTTTATTCGAAGGACATCAAAACAAGCAAGGGCTTAGTGAAATAAGTAAAGGCATAGAAATACGGAACCCTATAAACAAGCCGAATTCAATGTAGGAATTGACTAGCTCAGCCAGCACAGATAATGTTATTCATTTCACTGTGAAAGGTTTGTATATTTGCTCACAGCTGACTACGAACAACGAAACAATGCATAGCTGTTGCAACTAATAAACGCACTAATCCGTACATAAATTGTATGGATTACCTACCATAGTGGTTTAGCATACCATGCCATAGTTAGTAGGTACCTATCACAGTTAGCATTATTTGCACTCGATCAAACGCTCACAGTCAAAGTCTTGCAACAGAAAATTGTTAAAATCTAAAAGGTGTCTATAGTTTCCTCAGTCAGGCAGGGGTGTGGGGTGCGGGGTGCGGTGGTGCGGTATGGATACAAGTACCGTCGGAAGTGAAACTGAAATAATCATTTCAATGTAAATGAAACTAAATTCCGTGCCATTGGCTTACGGTTAAGCTTACTAGGTACTTTTATTATTTTTTCCCCGGCGTGAGCAGGCTCACCGTTATCCTCGGAGTGCTTGAAGTGCTCGAGCAGGTTCTCGTACTTCCATTCGAGCGAGCCCAGGGCTCCGCGGTGCCAGCCGTCATAGTCGGCCTTCGCCCCCCGCGTGTACTTCATGTCTCCCGTCACGCTGGAGCCTCCCAGGACCTACGCCATGTTACAATAAACATTTTATTCTTTGTAACAATTTCTATTTTTTCTTCGGCAAGCTGAAGACAGGGCGCTATGGCGCTCATAGGAGAAGGCCTATGTGTAATATAGGGAAATAAATAAATAATGCTTGACTTCTCTCCAAGATAAACAGAGCTTGTGTTATGGTACGAGATGACCGATATGTGATGAATTAAGTACAAGATGAATTAAGTTATGTGATAGCCTATTCGATTCCACAGTTGTATAAAGCCTTAACATCCCTTCGCCCACTCATCTCGGTTCAAGTTTAAGGCGTTGGTTGGTCTACCAACTACTCTGGGCACTTGGCCACAGATAAGGTAATGTTACTTCGTAAACATGGTGAATTTCATAACGTCGCGTGCCATCTCAACGTTTGAGCCAGCCGTGGTCGTCGCGCATTTTGTGGGACCCACTCGGCAAGACTTTACAGTCTGAAATAACGTATTTACCCTTGGGGTAAAAACATCAGTGTGTATTCTACAGAATTTATTGTAAAAATATTGTGTAATCAGTACGCAGGTACGAACAGCTGTGCGCTTTGACATCCTTGTTCAAGAATCTAGCAAACTGCAACCAAAGCGTAGTGCGTAGGATGCCTAAGAGTGCCAAGTGCTTCAAAAGTTGTGATCTCTCCTGTCTTGAGTTCACAGGAACCTCTACGGCGCTTCCATTGTTTAACAGAATCTAGCTAAGTGCAAAGCATGCCTAGGCCTAGGTTGTGTGGTACCTTCCCAGACAGAAAAAGCCGTTCCTCTCGGTCTATAAGCAACTACTTAGGTGAAACTAATATTCAGGTGGTTCATAAACAAGTATCACCTTCCCCTTCCAAGTTCACCACCTGGAACCAGGAACCTGGGGCACTTCATCCATGTTACCATACCATCTACTAAAGTGCAATGAATTCCTATGTATTTTACCAAACAGCCCAAGGAAGGTGGAAGCAGTGCCTATACTCAAGCCATTCCAAATTAGCGTTTCTTAACAACACAAAAACAAATTCTTACATATAATTGTCAGTACAAAAGTAGTCTAGGAAAGAGCTCAAATCGACAAGTAAGGAACGAGTGCGAATTCTGTTGAAAAATTAACGTTTAGGTACAAACATTGTACGTAAATTGTGTTTGGCTGGAGATGGTTAAAAAAAAACAGCAGTGACCTTCCCAGTCCTGATCTCACAGGAGCCGCTCGGACGCGACAGACAGGAAAAGCCATTCCTCTCGGAGCGGTAGTTCCACAGCACCGGCCGGTACTCCCGCGTGGGCACGCCGGGGATGTCGTAGTCTATGCTCTCGGCCTCGCCCGACTCCAGCAGGAGCACCTGGGGGCATCAGCCACGCTTTTTATACTACTGACAAAAATCCACTGCCACGCGCACAATACGACATTTACCAAAAATAACGATATTTTTAAAATAACCACAAAAAGTTACTGATCGTCTTGGCTTCATATTCATGTCATGTGAAATGTTTATCTGCACCAAAGAGAAGTGCATGATCTGCACACGCAAGGCGGAGGCACTTTGTTTCTTCAATAAATACATACTATTGTCTGGTTAAGAATATACGTATTGTTATTGTCTAGTCTGTTTGAATGTTACTTTAGGTGCCTAATAAATGTACCTACTTAGATTCCAGAATTACACTGGAACAGCAGTAATAAGTTATGGTATTTCTCCGCCTAAGAGTTCCTCCTACCTTCCAATCAGAGACAGCGGACAGCCTGTTGGCGAGTACACAGCCCGCCGTGCCGCCGCCGACGATGATGAAGTCGAAGACGCTGCTCCTCAGGTCCCGCTCATCCGCCTTAGACTTCGTAGCCTTGGAGAACAGATCAGGTGTGGCTGTGGCTGACAGCGCCAGGAGGAGGGCCACGCACGCTCTGGAGGTTAACCAGTCAAAGATATCTAAAGATCATTTTATTGGTTGACAACCTCGGTGGCGTAGCGCGCGATGAATGATCCGCCTGCGACGCAGGAGGTTGCAGGTTCGATTCCGCCTCGAAACAAATGTTTTCTCGATCTGGGGATATTTGTTCCGCATGTACTGGGTGGATGTATGTATAATAACGAACATATAATATCTACCTATGTATGTAGTTTTACTAGAGTGCACCGCGTCAAAATATATAATTCTACATGATGTGCTGTCTCGTTCGAAGCCGGAGCGCTTTGCTAGTTTTTGTAATTTTTGGACTCGCTACATATTGACAGTAATTGCTATATTTAGTTAACATTTATGACGTTTTTAAATGGATTTGTGAAACATTTACAACTTATATAAAAACCTACTACGAGACGATACAGGACAAGGATCAGGAGAGTTAGGGAAATTATAATATTACGGGAATTATCAAACAAACACCAACACTATCAAATCAACAGAATACATGCAGATGCAGATGAGGCCTAGAGCAATGCCAGCAGTGGGACTCGAACAAAGAAGCTGCATTCGTTCAGTGTCCGAAAGACTTATGAACGAATTAATGATATCAAAGAACATAAGTAATTCTTTGATAGCATCTGAAAATTAAGGTACCTATGTTAATTTTAGTATAAAAACTTCCGTATTGTTTATCTAACTCATTATGAATGTGAGCGGGTTGATCCTGCACCTAGTTTATGTTCGAAGAACACCATTTAACGTTATTAACGAGGGACTCAGGGGAAAAGTATTTCGGTAAGTATAAAAGTTTAAACGATAACCTTGTAACGAGACACTTTTTATCTATTACTAGAAGCTTTAGCACAATAAGCAACTACAATCCAACGAGTCCTCAACTATCACGGTATGTGCCGATAATACACCTCATTGGAGTTAATATAAACGGTGCGCAATCGATAAATGACAAACGTGAAGCGAAAGGTAACGAAACCTACTAACACACAGGAAAAATACTAATTTGTGATAGTACCTACCTAATAACGTGAGTTCAAGTCTTATCAACGAACGGAACAGACCGAAGGTAAGTAAATAAACCCCCAAGAATGTTATGATAATTTGGCTTGTTTTAAAAAACGATAAACGGCCTTTAAATTCCTGATCTTACCTCTTGGTTAAGCCCGTTGCCATGGAAACTGTTTTGTAACCAGATTTCAAAAACCTATTAGTAGACTTCGAATCCCTTACTTTTGTTTTACACTGTTTTTAAGTTTTGCGGGTTAAATAATAATTATATACCTACTAATTAAATTTTGTATGGGACAAACTCGGGATCATTTTCTATACAATAGTGACTTTCAAAATCGGTCCATAATTAGCGAAATGATCGCGTAACACACATACAAAAAACTACACCGCCGGAGTCGTAAATTTTTGGGATATTATTAAATTCTTTAAGATTACCCAAAGTGCGGGCATAAGCACTATAATAACAAAAATCCTTAGAGATTAGCAACAGTGATACCTCTCGTCAAAACGATCTAAATGTAACTTTAGACTTTGAGCAGGTTCGGATAACTTCAGTGTTTCCCCTGTAGGTGGAGCTAACGGCGGTAAAAATTTGGGTGGAAATAACAATGCACTAAAAATGTCTCACAAGCAAATCTACAGATTTCTAGGACTAACAGTCTCTCAGATACGCCACAGACAGACAGACAGACAAACGGACAGGCAGACAGACGGACCGGGCAATAATATAACAGAAGAATCTGTTATATTATTGCCAGAACGGAATCCTAAACACGCGCCTGTTCGGTCACATTGGTTCGGTTCGGTATCATTAGATTTGACGTTATTTGACGACCCAATGCTTTTGTAACGATAGGATGGGGGTAGGTAACCTTTGCTTACTTTTGATGACAAGGGTCGGGGGGCACAGATAAGGTAATGTTACTTCGTAGGGGTCCAAGTTGGCTAAAATTCTGCTTAAGACGAAGTGCGCTCAGCTTTGCGAGACAAGGACGAGCGAACACCGCGCTGGGAAGGCGAGCAAGGAAGGCAAGAGCCGCGGAACGGCTGGCCCGCGCACAAATTCATCAGTTTTTATTTTTAAATTTGGTTTTAAACTCAAATAACACTTTTTCGCAATAAAATAAAACCATAATCCTCATAAGTATTTGTCTGAGAACACGTAGACCAAATTTTATTGAAATATGTTAAATAATCAGCAAATGAAACTAGTTTTTCCTAAGGAGTATCTCTGTAAAAATGAACAGTTAGAGGAAACTTGACGATTTTTTCTATCGAGTAATAGTTTAGTCAATCGTGTTTTGGCTTCCATAAGTTACTAACTAGAATCCTAAACGTTTGATGCTCATCAAAAAATAATAAGTTCAATGTTTTTTTCCTTTAAAATAGATTTTTCTTACAGTTAAAACGTGGGACTCTCTTCACCTTAAGTAATACTTGAAGACCGCATAATAATATTTTTGTAAATAAGCTATAATATTAGCCTT
Organism: Eupithecia insigniata; assembly: GCA_947859395.1. Taxonomy (NCBI): domain Eukaryota; kingdom Metazoa; phylum Arthropoda; class Insecta; order Lepidoptera; family Geometridae; genus Eupithecia; species Eupithecia insigniata. Next base: position 544,320 of record OX402009.1, on the reverse strand, counting down.
TTCATATTAGTGCTACCATAACGAATTGAAATTAAGATGTCCCATATGTTTTTTTCATTTAGTAGGAAGATAAAATAAATTACTAATTTAACGTGCCAATAATTCACCCAACGTAATATTAATAATAGCCTATATGTTGTTCCAGGTCCCAAACTATACCCATACCAAATTTCAGCCTGATCGGTTCAGTAGTTTTTGCGTGAAAGAGTAACAAATATCCATACATACAATTTTTGACGTTATAATATTAGTTATTATTTATTACCAACGCGGTTTCACCCGCGTTATATTCAATGTCAATATGTTTTACCAGGACTGATACTCTCTCCATCCTTTCAACTAACTCTATGCAAAAAAAACTAGTCGATTGGTTGCTTAGTTAGGGCGTGAAGGAAGGGTAAACAAACACACTTTCGAATTTATGATATTAGTTAGGATTAAGATATTTGTTGTTATAACTATTTGCCACTATTTTATTAATTTTCCTTGTTTGCTCTGTCTACAAATCAGTGTTATTTAAATCGAGTGTTGATTCACGTTCCATGTCGGATGAGATTGACCTATTTTGTTTCACTGCAGCACGTACCGTACATGTACATACTCGTATGTATGTATGTAGGTACATCGTGATGGGGTCAAAGCAGTGGGACATTTCACAAAAAATATGCTGGCTTCACGCCAATACTACTCAGAAGGTTAAAACTTTACATATTAATGTAGCTCTACACCTGGATTACTAATAGCTAAACGATGATCGTTGTTTTTTGGCGTTGAATTAGTTTTTTGTGTTATTGACTTTTCGTAAATTAATAGCAAATGGTTTGCGGCAAATTACGTTTCCGCTAGTTTTAAAAAACTCACAAAATAATATGAATGTCGCGGCCACTGGAAACGATCAACCCTAGCCCGCAACTTCCTGCGTCGCAAGCGGATCGTCGTCCGCTGCACCACAGTCGTCGACAGAGACAGATAATATGCATATGATGATAACCAGAGAGTGAACAAGAGAATCATTGTGTGACTAACCTGATGCAGAGTTCCATGTCGGAGCGGTCCGGCGCGAGGGTCGGCAGCCAATGGATGCGGCGCCGGCGGCGGCGCGCGCGGCTTCCTCCGTTGCCCACACCACACGGGATGTCTTACATTGCAACAGTCAGGATATACACACCGCTGGTGAAACCGCTTGTCTGTATGTCCGTTGATATGTTAGAAAAGCGTAACGACTGTGATAGCAGCGTGTTTTTTACTCTATGCCTAACTTAGTAGCTGTGATATATTTTGTGTGAGATTGTTATGTTGCATTAGTTTAGTGTACACGATACAAATATTCAGACAGATCTACTTACTTTTTACTTTATTATTATAATTTTCTATCTAAGCAAAGTCAATCATTAATTTTTATATTTATTAAAACATCCCAAGGTCTCTTCTGCACATGTTTCTTCAAGATGTATTTCTCTCTAAAATATTTCATTATCTATACTTATAATAAAACTGTAACAGGTCAAATTCTGTACATTGAAGATATTTTGAAATTTTTTTTTGGAAGGCGCTCTATTGTCGATACTGATGCCAAAAATGTTTTTTTTTTCCATCATGTCTGTCTGTCTGTCTGTCTGTCTGTCTGTATCTTGGCCGCGCATAGCTCCGAAACTACTGAACGTATTGAAATGAAACTTGGCAGGATTTGAGTTCATACTACGAGGAAGGACATAGGATACTTTTTATCCCGGATTTCAATAGGGTTCCCTTAGGAGAGGGGATGAACGTAAAATTGGTTGGCTGCGCATAGCGCCGGAACTACTAAATGTATTCAAATGAAACTTTGCAGGATTTGAGATCATATTATGATGAAGGACATAGGATTTTTTTTATCCCAGATTTCAATAGGGTTCCCTTGGGAGAGGGGATGAAAGTAACATTTCTTGGCTGCGCATAGCGCCGGAACTACTGAAGGTATTCAAATGAAATTTAGCATGATTTAAGTTCATGTTATAAGAGAGGACATAAAATACTTTTTATCCCGGCACTCAGAAGGGTTGCCTTATGATGGAAGTGAAATTTTGCGCGTTGCAGGATGGTGCCCGGGGCAAGGGCGGTAGAGAGAGATAGCCCCCACTGTGGGGGCACTGGCAGTGGGGCCCCAGGCAGTGGGGCCCCAGGCAGTGGGGGCCCCAGAAGTGGGGACACCAGCAGTGGGGCCCCTCACGCAACCGGACCCTACCAGTAACCCCTCGCAGTGGGGCCCCTCACGCAACCGGACCCTACCAGTAGCCCCTCGCAGTGAGGGGCACCGGCAGTGGGGCCCCGGAAGTGGGGGCCGCCGGTAGATGGTCCCCCGAAGTGGGCCCCCCACATTGCCCCGCAGTGTTACCCCCTCATTAGCCCCCCACAGTGGGGGCACCGGCAGTGGAGCGTCGGCAGTGGGGCTCTCGGCAGTGGGCCCCCCACATTTCCTCGCAGTGGGACCCCCAGTAGCCCCCACAGTACCCCCCGCAGTGGGACCCACTCAGTAGGCCCCCACAGTGGAGGACACCGGCAGTGGGGCCCCCCGGCAGTTTATCCCCGCAGTGGGCCCCCCAAATTGCTCCACAGTGGGACCCCAGTAGCCCCCCTTAGTGGCCCAACGCAGTAGGGTAAAATTTCTTGGCTGCGCATAGCGCTGAAACTACTGAATGTATTCAAATGAAACTTGGCATGATTTAAGTTCATACTACGAGGATGATCATGTAATACTTTTTATCGTGGAATTCGTTATGGTTCCCTTGGGAGTGGGGATGGATGTGACATACATTACGAGTCCATACCCCAAAGCCAAATGATTACAAAATTGTTATTAGTGCCGATAAACGACCTACTGGACAGCATCCGGTTTGTACAAAGCTCTCGCTACCAATGATGTTGCTGTCGTCCTGGTAGATCAGCACTGTGACAGGCGGGACATTGTGCTGCGTACCCGGGATGACCGCTTGCAATGCATTGGCGAAACACACCAGGCATTTGATGCTATTCAGTCTCTACTCGCTTATATACCTACCTACTGTCGTGGCGAAGACACTGGTGGAAGTGGATACAACTTTGATCTTCGACTCGGTCTCACGGTTCGGTTCGGTTCACTAAAACTGTTTACCGCCCAACGAAGTGGGCACGGGTCAGCTAGTAGCAATAAAAATAAACTTCACGCCTATAAATTATAATAAAATCAGGCTGCCAATTATGAATAAAACAACTCTTATAAAATCAATATTTGTTTATTTGTTTTACAATCACATTAATATCCGATACTATACCTGATTCGGTAAGATTTGTAACAATTAGGTATAACTAGTATTAAAGTGGCTGGTGTTATACTTACAATAGGTATTTATTGCACTAACTAGGTACGTCTTACAATAATAATAATATTAAAGAGATCTAGATTCTATTCATCTCTTCAGACTTATTTTCCTTGAGAAAACAATCAGCCCTGCATGAAATTACTTGCCACTTATTTATTAATATATATTTTTTTAACTGCAATAAGCGCGAATATAATATATATATTATTTATTATTGTCATTTTTATTAAATTTTCATGAGACCTAAAGTAACAATATGTGTATGTAATTCTCATTCAAAATTTTATTTCAAATATCACATTTTACCGACTCGATAAGGAAAACCATAGTTACTCCTAGGTATTTAATTTAAAAACAGTATTTAATATAAATATTTGAGGCACCATCACAGCAGCGCGGGTACCGTTACTTACCATTATCACACCAATATTATAAATGAGAATAATTATTGAGAATGCTTGCTGACTGCAAAACTACTGAACGGATTGTGATGAGATTATTGGATTTACAAGATGATCCCGACGGTATCGCTCCTTAACTTCTTCAAACTTAAATCTTCATGATTGTTGTACTTAAATATAAATTTTAATTAACACGTGACTTTCCTTGATTTTGTTTGTACTTAAGTAAAGAGAATCAATTAATTTCAAGTGAGCCTATTATGAATTTAATACATATTAAAATTAAAATCACATCTTAAGCGTGTACTATCAGGTAGCCATACCTATCGTAGAATGCTAGAATATAAAACAATATATGTACATACTTGATTTATTGTTGTTCATGCATACCGTTTACTATTTATAAATTGTTGTTCATGCATACCGTTTACTACATATTTATAAATTGAGGATAATGTGCGTGACTATTAAAATAAAACATAACTAACTATAATAATTATATTGATTCGGACGATTTTTCAATCCTCAGATAAACAACCAGCTATAGCTTTTATGCGAAGAATAACAATATTATGGGTTTTCAATGGTCAGAATAAGGTCCATAACAGAGGAATAAAGCTAGGAGCAGATAAGGTTTTATTTCCCCCGTAAGTTTGACGTTTTAGGTTATGATTGACAGTTTTATAAATTTTGTTTTTGGTAAAAACGACATAGGTACTGTGATTTGTTATGTGATGGATGAGTTTGAAGCAATTGACGACTTAGCACTCGAGGAAGAACGGGAAAACCACCCATACACCTGAACTTTACGAGGCCTGATAATTTTAGCACATCGGACGACAATGAAATTTGGAGAAAATTTCACTTGTAAATATACCATAGCCTACTTACTTTCATTGATTCAGGAAAAAAAATCATACGAACATAAAGGTTAGTAGTTTTTGAACAATTGTTATTTGTTAGGCACATTTCGTTATTGTAAAGATGGGAGGTAGGGATCTATCTAAACTCTACAGATGTGGTAGGGGAGAGAGAGCAGGTAGCATTCATGCCAAATATACGTTTTGTTGCTATTCTTGTCTAACACTTGATCCGCAGTGTTTTCTATTTGAATTGTCTTTGAAATTTACTTGATTGTCCAATTATATATCTGTGTACTCAGACGTTTTCCACAATGTTTTTTTTTTTTGGAATAAATAAATAAATGAAATGAACTTTGAATACCTACCTACTGTATATGTGCACCTTGCTTAGACAGGTTTGGTGTAAAGTTGGCAGACATAATTCGCATGTTAATCAGACAGATAATTTGCTAGATAGCTATTCCACGACTTAACTGGGGATTGAAAATCGGGTTAGATGGATATATTATTAGTGTAGTAGTAGTACAAGGAGTATATAATATAATGACGTGAACACTAAGTACTTGAGCAGTAGTTTTATAATCTACCTAAACGTTAATTGATAAAAAAAAAGTTTTCAATTAAGTAGGTACATAATAAAACTGTTGTAGGCAATCAAGTGTAATCACTTGATTGCCTACAACAGTTTTATTATGATAAGGTATAATTACTTTGTTATTGAAATTTATTGTAGCAACTAAATAGGTACTTATACAGAAAATTTGATGACGAAGATTGATGATTCATCATATCAGCCCATACAAATCCACTGCTGGACGGCCTCCCCCATACGACGCTAAAAATAGCGGTCCTGAGCCGCCTCCATCCATCGACTCCCTGCGACCACTACGATGTCGTCGGTCCATCAGAGTGGATGGTCTCCCATGTAGTATTTTATAACTAACTTATCTTAAATTGCTTTTCTGCATCAAATGCCATTTCACAATATTTAAATTCAATTTCTTTGGCACCAATGCTCCTACCATTCGTTTCTTTCAGACATGGACCGGACCTCGTTCACTAAAACTCCTTTAATTATATAGTATCTTCTATGTAGATTATCCTCGAATAAAACATTTTCTGCTGATCGCGTATCAGCTTATCACAGAGGCTGCACAGAGTGTACTCCATCCGACTGCTGAATGAGGTCACCTTCGGTTCTTTACCGCATTGTAGCTTATTGCTGATACAGTTTTGGGAGGTTTCGATGAGGTAGCGCTTGCCGGGGTCCATGAACGCTGTCGTCTCAGACAGAAGGTCCCTATTCCCGTGCACTAGAACGGCGTCGTAGTCGGCCAGCGGCATGAACCCTTTATTGTTGGTGAGGAAGCATCTACCGCAGCGGCGCGAGGTAAACACCTCAGCACCTGCGACATCGCTGTACGGCTCACTAGCCGTGCTGCTAAGGAACAACAGAGGGTAGTTAACACGTTGATGGTCAGCTAAGAATGTGTTCGGCAGCTCAGGGGACACCGCGACCATGATAACCAGTAAGATGAGGTACAGCACGAGGATGCATAGCGTCCGCTGCAGGTAGGACACGATCCGCCGGCGACACATCGCGGGCGAGGTCCGACGCACGTGCTCACGTGCTGCCGCCGCGCCGGCCGACGCGCGACTGACACAACAACTGACAGAGGTCGATAGCCATCCTTTGCAGGCCGCATTCTCATCCAGTCCACGCGATTATAATCCCACTGTCAAGAATGCTAAAGCCTCAATTCCTCTAACATATGCAGCGTCAAACTACCACAGTCGACTATCATCCCAGTATCGTAGACTTTAGAGCATCATTTCGCAGAAGGTTCTAGAAGCGGTGTTCGTATGTAAAAGGCTCCAGTTTATTGAAACTGGATTATTGGTGACGTCAGGTTCATAATAGACTGCAGTGTTGTTGACGCGTTAGGATTGCCAAGTAAGAATAACTTCAAGATGGTATTGTAATAAATAATTTATTCAAATATTTGTTATCCTACATTATAATTTGATTACCGTGGCAATTTTCAGTTAGTCAGTAAAGAAAAAGTTCTTGAAATAAACAAATCAAAATGTTGTTGGAAATAGGGTGGGAAGCCAGGGATGGTCAACCCCGGAAATTAAGCTGACTATTACTGATAAGATACATATGTATGGAAATAATTTATTTGGTGTTATTTCATTTAGAAGTGTATCATAGATGGAAATCGAATCTGCAACTTTTCGTTTTAGTTTTTTCTTTCGTTAGGTACCGTAGGAGTGATACTTTTTTAACCGACTTCAAAAAAGGAGGAGGTCCTGCGTATGATCGATTTTACGATATTTTTTTTCTGAATTTCTTCGTCGATTGAGTCCGTTTCGTTCGCTTTTGTATAAATATTGAACCAACCCATAAAAAAATATTTGTTATATAATGTGAAGTCTAACTGACTTCACATACATATTTCTTAATAATCCTTCCTTCCTTATATCAAATTAGTTTTTGTTGTAATATTATTTTTTATGATTGTATGTTATGTGATTTTGAAATTTAATTTAATCTAAATATTTGACTTGACTCACTTAGTATTACTATTGTGAGCCCTTAGTTATAAAATAAATCATCTTGGATAATCGCACCATCATCTAGCCTCAAGCTAGTTTGCTTAGCTTGCTTGTGTTATGATGGGTAGGTACTAGACCGATATACCTAATACAGTTAGATCAATATTTTTACAACACATAGAAAATACCTAGAACACCCGGAACAAATATTTGCAGATCGTACAAACATTTGTCCTAAGGCGGGAATCGAACCCTCAACCTCCTACGTCGCAGGCGGACCTTCGCCTGCCGCGCCACATCGGTAGTCATCAACTCTAAGGTTTGCTGGATGAAAACTGTTTTTCAGGATTAAGCTCGCCTTTATACATACCCTATTAGAGAATTACAGAAATTTGGAAGGATGCTTTCTGCGTTCTATAAGTACCTAGGACCATAGATGAGCCATCTTCTGCCCCCGGGTTTGCACGCGTTCCTAAATTTATATATACTAGCGACCCGCCCCGGCTTCGCGAGGTTTTAATGCTGATTCTAAATTATACATATAAACCTTACTCTTGAATCACTATCTATCTATTTAAAAAAGCGCATCAAAATCCGTTGCGTAGTTTTAAAGATCTAAGCATACACAGGGAAAGACTTAGGGAGACATTTTTATTGTTCATTTTCAATCATTACCACATACGGTGGTAGTAGTGACGCAGAGGTTCCGTACCTAATGATCGTGCAGTGGTTCCATAAATCATTCTTATCGGGAACCCTGATTTATAGCGCGGGAAAACGATCCCGTTTTTAAATTATTTGAATTACAATAAACTACGTACACGAGCTGGCAACATTGTGTTGCATTAAGGTTCCTGTATAAATAACGTAGAAATTTACTAAATTTTTATTGGATGGAAAAAGATTTCCGACAATAATTTCATATTTTAAGATTTTATTTTTCGAAAACGATTTTCCTTTGTAAGAGATACCCAGTAAGTAAAACAAAAATAGCTGCATGTCTGCTATTCAGATTACAACCTGATTTGTTAACATACATACATACATACTCTCGAAAAACATAACACTCCTTTCGCAGTCGGGCAATAAAAACGAGGAAAACATTATCGGGATGAAAATAATTCAGCGTTTCGCTATTTACATATTTTCGTACCATGTTGTCAGCACACTTACTTCAACTGCTAAACGTCGTCATCATCATCATCCTATATTAGTCCACTGGTGGACATATGCCTATCCTAATGAGCTCTATCGCGAACGTTGCTGCTGCAGCTGCTGTCTCCCCCTAACAAGTGAGGGGATTCGCTTTAAAGATCAATGTTTATTAAAAAAAAAGAAGTTAACACAGAATGAGTATACATTGGCATGTAAAAATAAGTACTACTTACTTAGGTAAAGTTACGGTGGATCTATTGGTTTTGTGCCTTCGTCCGCGTAAGAAACCGGAGGTTTGGTATAAGAAAATTCTGCTTTTTACGATAATTGTCACTAAACAATCGGTTTTTTTCCTTAAACGTTACTGGTTTGGTTTGGAGTCACAACCACCGGCTGGCAGGCAGATTGGTGATCGCACTATAGGTAAATAAATACATTTGAATAAATAAATAAAAATATAATCTTTTGCGTTAAAAATACCTATAATAGCCGTATAAAAGCAAAAGGTAAACAACGCAAAAACAAGTCGAATCGAATCGATATCGAAACGCGCTTTTTGCGAGTTTCCACCGTTTCAGCGAATAAATCACCGTCAGAGTCGACAAGTGCTGCCCCCTGCTGCACTAGACAGATTTATGGCCTTGGAGGCCATCATCCCGTTATTAATATAGCGCTTGTGTAATCTGGTGCCAATTGCATTCATTGAACAGATTGAGTGGTCTTTGTTCAGTGTGTGGATCATAATATAATCGTCCTCTACTACTGAGTTATAAAGGACGATTGTACTAAACACGGGTCGGTATATGTAATACGAATGCTTCACTCGTGGCTTTGCTTAAGCGTAGCGTAGCGTTTGCTTTTGCGGTTTTTTTTTCAGAAAAATACCAAAACCTTATATTTACTAATTGCAAAAAAACATAAAAGGTATTTTATTTCATCTTCTGTATTTTGTTGTCTTCAGCACGTATTGTATATTATAATCTACAACACGTTACAAAAATGTACGAAAACCAGACACTTGTTTTGACGTTCCTTTGTACGTTGTTCCAATCAAGATGTATTATATATTTTTACAATGTAATCTATCTGCATTGTTGACTCCTGAAACTATGAACCTTAACATCAATGTATATGACCCATGTTCGCAAATAAATAACTTTTGTCTTGTATTCAAAAACTGACGTTTGTTTTAGTATGGATCATGTTTAGTTCGGTTCATTTTAAAATAGAATGTAATGAATAGCAAGCTTAAATAAAATCTATAGAGTAAGAAACAAAATAAAACAACCAACTAAAAAGTATCCTATTAACTTAAATATACTGAAAGACTAGAACCGCTATTCAGATAAGGTTCTGCATCGTCTTTGCTAATTCCTTACCACCTTTAAAGCTTCGTCTCCCAACATCCCAACTAATCCTTAAGGCTATCTAGACATTATTCGAATCCGCCCAAACACGCCACCTGGTGTTGAACAGTTGAACTAATGCCCTAATCCGACTGTCCCTCTGTTTCGTTTAACGTTATCGCGCGCTTAATAATACTGGTCGTTTGTCGAGAGGAGTGGTAGAAAGTGTAGAGGTGACATTTCGTAGCAGTGGTACGAGCTTGCTACGCCGTAGCTAGTTTTCGTTTTCAATGCTACGAGATTGCTACGCAGATTTTGTCCGTAGCTTCATAATTCACTATTTTTGGAAAATGAATGCGGATCACAATGCGCATATTTTATACCTGACCGCGAAGGTGAGAAATGATTCGATGTTCGATATGTATTTCTTTTGTGCTGTAGCTCCGTCAACCGATCTACAGCGCAAATCAACATTAATTCAGTTTCTTAAAAAAAAAATACAATAAAAAAATTATCTAAATTATATCTAAACGTCTTAAATGTGCAAAACTCTTGCCGCCTCTGTATTTCTTAACGCTGCAGCATCCGAAACAATAGTCGTAAACCGTCTCAAGACGCTTATCAGCCGGACATTGCGATCCGCGCCGTCCTGCGACCCGCGGGCCCTTCTGTCCGGCTGCGACCCTGCGACACGGATTTAGTACCACTGCTATTACGGACGGATTGTAGGCCCTTTGTAGCCCTTTGAGGACAAATTGGCATGGACAGATTTAAATAGCCTCTTGAAGTACATACGCATAAATGTTTGTTGAGAAGGGACGAAGGTAATTTAGGAAAGCTGCTACTTACGAGTACCGTCTTTCTTTTTCAATTTATTTGTCTTCACTGCAAGTGTAGGAGACTTACCTGTAATAAGATGAAAAAATTGTTAAATTGAGAATAGTTTTAATCAGTATTTTTAATTGATTTGATTGTAAGGTGGAGTAGCTGTTGGTCATAATATTTGAAAGCAAAAACCATTAATTTTAAACCCGCGTTTCTAAATCTAAAGCAAAAATTGAAAACTTATGTAATTTCAGAACGGCATAACTAACCTAACCTCTTTCGAAACCGCCCAAATGACCACAAAACTAACAAAAATAAATCACTGGACAGTCGATAGCGCGGTTTCCGCCGCGCCGCCGCCACAGGCCGACCTAAAATGTCCACCCATTGGATTTCTAAATCCAAATGCTATTGGATGGCTTGGACGCTCGCCAGCCACGGGCCATGCATCACTGGTACATGTGCCTGGATTTATGGTGGCCTCAGGGAGAAGAGCTCTTTGGAAGAGGATTTCGAGATTATTGAGATACACCACTTCTAGAAACAATCATAACCATATTTATTACCAATAAATTGATTATTCTGATTATTTCACTTAGCGGTGAAAATGTTTATGGCTAGTTCTCGTTGAGGGTGGCTTGCTTCTTGCCAAATTTCATGATTCTAGGTCAACAGGAAGTACCCTATAGGTTTTCTGTATAAGTAATACTCTTGAAAATTTCAAAAAAATTGACATAAATCGCTTTAACTTTTATTCGTGTTGACTTAGAAGTTTAATTTATATCACAGCTCCAAGAGGTTATGGAACTGAATATTGATCTTAATTTTAACTCGATACCTCTTCCACGCGTTCCTGAGAAAAGAGGGTTGACAGACAGATGGACAGCGGACAACAAAGTGATCCTTTAAGGGTTCTGTTTTTCTTTTTGAGCTACGGAACCCAAAAATCGTCAGTAGGTATTCGGTCTCTGTTTAAATTTCATTATTTCGGCTTCACTTTCATAACAGCCTAATAGAAGCTAAGCCAAAAACTAAGCTAAGCCTATGCCCTCACTTTCTAAGACTTTTGTCTATGTTATAGAGAGACAGGCGGCTTTATCGCCATGATGGATGCCCCCAGCCAGCGCGCCGCGCCGCTAATGGCTGTAATCTGCGCTGTGACGCAGGATTTGCGAGCTAGGCGGAGAGCGCTCTGCTTGTTTACGTTCACACACGAGATTTAGACGTACTACTCGTACCTACGTGATAATTCCACGGTTATATTTAATAAAGAACCTGCTCTGACGTTGCCTTGAATCTTCGAACACGATTGTTCCATTCGTTCTCGATCGAGCTACGTTTGAAAATCATCGGTGCACCTGAGGGGCAAGTCTGGCAAGGCGTGATCGTGGCGTCGACGCCACGATCACGTCTCCACTGTTGGTAGTACGGTAGCTATCGTGGACGTGTCGAGTAGCTATCGAGCAGAGACGGGTAAGGAAAAGGTTCATATCTGAAACGCACCTCATTTACGAACCACTGATGTTCACCACCTGACGACTCAAAGGCTGGAATAAAACATTTATTTGCTTATTTTATTGTATAACAAAATGAGTTCCCTATAAATTCTTAGTTTTTTTATTATATCGGTTTTCCTACATGTTATAATAACAAAATAAATAAGCGATTTTAGAGCCATTTTTGGGTAAAATAAAGAACTTCACTGTCTATGAACCTAGGGGGTAGTTGTAGTTGCATTACTAATAGATGGCGATAGAGTCGCGATTCTTCAAAAATATTATTTACGCCTTATTTTACGTGCTTACGTATTATTTATTACTTTACAACACTCCGACAAAAGTAAGGTACATACCACAAATCGATTTATTACTAAACATGGGTCACAGGTAGGAAGTGTAGGTATTTGTTTAGGTACCAGTGTAGTAACTTAAGAATGCTTAAAATATGTGTTTTAGCTACTGATAAAACGACAAAAATAAAAATCTAAGTAATAAAACAGTCTATTGTAATTAAGGTAGGCATGGATCATGTGTGGAGGATTCACCATGTAAGATTGTATTATCTACGAATTATTTTAAAGCTAATTCAACAAACTCTAAAATAAGGTAATTCTTAGAAAACTAGCAGCGTTAAAATAATGCAAAAATAATATAGATAATAAACTATACTGAATCTTCATTTGAAATCAAGCGTAGCTATTTATTTTCTAATTTTTACTATGAACAATGCAACATTTTACAACATATTATTTTGTGATTGACCATAGAGAAAAAATATTTTCACGTCAATTCTTGCTACTAAAAATATGATAAGTATTTTGAGATATTATTTATACTTCTAAACGGTTTTAAACTATTTAAATATAAATAAGTAAATCTTTACGTTAGTAACGTCAGCATCATTCGGACTCGCAATTCTGACATTTTCCTAGAGATTTGGACATCTCCTCACGTTGGTAACGTAAAGCGATCGAAAGCGTAGTTACATGTACGCACGATAGAGGCGCTGTACCAAATTGTATGGAAAAAGGAGACGTCTAGATCACGTCTCGTTACCAAATTCCGGCCAGACTCACGCTACTGATCTTCATCTATGATGGTTCAAACTTTCAAAGTGAAATAAACTGACGTCAAAGGTTTTTAATAAATTAACTTGTACACGGCCCTTCATGTTGAATGATTTCTTAACGAAGAAATGTGATGACGTCGCGTTACTTCTTTGAGTCTAATAGATTTATTTGAGAGCTTGTGAAGAGACTAACAATTATAGTTTAGTTTTTATTTTATCCTCTGAGGATCGGTCAATGTAAGTAAGTTTTTTTTCACAATCAACTCAATCTGACGTAGTACCTACCGTGAGACATTGGAATCACGCGCTGCCAAAGAGTTACATACATTACCCAGCTAATGCCGCTAAACACATTGTCGTGTTCAGCGCTTAATGACACGCAATAAGGTCCATTATCGCTGTACAAGCTTTATGAGACTTCATTGGATGGATGCTTCATTACTATAGATTAGAACTAATTACAGAGTTAGGTGGTGGATAATTGGAACAGAACGGAACGGTGTAGAACTGTGGGTCCCACTGGTTGGTTATGAAAGAAATTTGATTATTATGATACAGAAATTGTTTATGTATATAAGGTCCGTATATTGGGGCGAAATAAAATCACGTTCTGTGTGTTGCTCTGAAAGAGTGGAGGTTTTATTAGTTACAATTCTACTGACAAACTATAGAAATTGACACTGTTTGTAGTTTTACCTGAAAGAGAAACAACACTAAAAGCGACTATTTCACTAGTTAAGTATTAAATACTTGGAAATAATAATTATCTTTAGCTTTTCTATAAATCTTCAACTTCAACCGTTTGGTTAATGGCTCTGCGTCTAATGCTCTTGTGTCTCCACTGTCGTATTGTTTTTCACTCCAATAAATTCTGACAGTGACATTGACAGATGCTTCCAAAGGTTGTTGTCGGTTGGAGAAACGCGCCAAAATCTAAATTAATGAAGGTGGTAAGGAAGGCTTCATTACATCTCCCCCCCAAGAAATAACTATGGGTTTCGTAGAGGAAATAGTTTAGTTACATGAAAGAGATTGGATTCGACTTTCTTGTGTCCAGTATTTATTTTATAAATTGAGTTCGATATTTTTTCTAATATTTCATAGGGACCAATTTTTAATTCATCCAATTTTTTCCTGTTTAACCGATTCCCATTTTCAACATAAACTAAGTCCCCTATATTAAAGTTATATTGTATTCTGTTCTTATCAAAAAGTTTTTTATTATAGTTGTGTGATTTTATAGTGTTTTTCAGTGCAATTTGTCTATCATGCAATAAATCATCATATGTAATTTGTTTTTTTAATTCATTTGGTAAGATATCAACGTTTTTACCTTCCAAAAGATATTTAGGGGAGAAACCGGTAACAGTGTGCTCCGTTTCATTATATTTTTTTGTACATTCATGGGCAATGGTTGTCCATGATAATTTATTGTCTTTTTTTTCATTAATTTTACATCTTATTTTATTAACCAGTGTTTGGTTTAGTCTCTCATTCATACCATTTGAAAATGGTGCATTAACAGCAGTGAAGATTATAGATATACTCTGTGTATCTAAGAAGTTTTTAAATTCTTTTGAATTTATACCTGGATATTGATCGGTTAGGATCAAATCAATTTTATTTTCATGTGCCACTTTTTCAACTAACCTTATAAAATCAGTAGAATTTTGCGTTTTTGAAGTTAAAATATATGCATATCTGGTGAAGTGATCTACAAGGAGGTGTAAATATGTTTTTGTTGAACGGGAGCCACCAAATCCGCCAATGGTGTCTATAGATACTATCTCAAAGGGGAAGGTAGAAGGACCCAAGTGCGACATAAGTCCAAATTTATATTTGCTTCTAGATTTATTTTTAATGCAAATTTCGCAATTCTCACATATTTTTTTTATATTGCTTGTTAAGTTTTTAGCTTCATAAAATGGTTTTATTTTATTTTTCATTTGTTGTATTCCGATATGGCAGTAAGAGTGATGGATTTTTCCTATAAATACTTTACAAAATTCCTCAGATAGAAGTATTTTTTCTTTTTTTCCAATTTTTTTATAGTATACATTATCTCTCAGTGTGATGTTTTTGTTATTTTCTTTTAAATCTTTATTTGTTTTTTGATCATTTTTGATATCTACTAATTTAATTAGGTTTAGTATCTTTAAGATTTCATGTTGGTTTTCATTAGGTTCTAATACAGGATTTCTACTCAAACTATCTGCCTCTAGGTTATATTTTCCTGGAGAGTAAATTACTTCGAAATTAAACTGAGATAAATAATATGTAAGATCTCCTAGTTCTTCGTCTGTTCTGGATTTAATATTCATATTTTCTAAAGGCTTATGATCAGTAATGACGGTAAATTTTTTTCCTATAAGCCAATGCTGCCAATATTTTACTGCCTCCTTTATTGCTAAGCATTCCAAGTAAATAGCTTTTTTCTTTTTTTGGTATTCATTTAATTTTCTTGAGAAATATGCACAAGGTTTAGTTTCTCCATTATTTTGTGGCTGTTTTAAAACAGCACCTATCCCGAGTATACTGGCATCTGTATATATATGTATAGGCAGATCTGGGTCAAATATAGCTAAAATGGGTTGTAAACAAAGTAGATTTTTTATTTTCTCAAAAGAGTCTTGACATTTTTCGGACCAAATAAATTGTTGTTGTTTCCGTAACAAATTATGCAAAGGGTCTAATATTATTGATATATTAGGTACATATTTTCCATAAAAATTTATTTTTCCCAGGAACTGTCGAACATTTTTTTGTGTCTTAGGAACTGGAAATTCTTTTATAGCTCTCAAGTTATCTTTCAGTGGAGTTACTGTATTATTTTTTATTATATGTCCTAAATACTTTACCGAGTCTTGTGCAAAGTTACATTTAGAGAATTTTAATCTAAAGCCTTCCTTTTGAATTGCTTCCAACAATAAAGACAAGTGTCTAATATGGTCGGTGAATGTTTCAGAAAATACTAGAATATCGTCAATATAATTCACCGTGAAATCGGATAGTTTATGTTTTCTTATAATGCTGCTTAATATTCTTTGGAATATTGCAGGCGAAGTTTTAAGTCCAAAAGGTAAACAAGTCCATTGTAAGTGAAAGTCTTGGGTAACAAAGGCTGTCTTATATCTGTCCTCAATTCTTAAAGGAATAGACCAAAATGCAGAGTTTATGTCTAGTGTTGAGAAAAACTTACAATTTCTTGTTTTGATCATTAGATCTTCAATAAGTGGGAATGGTTGTGCCTGCGGAACTAAAATTTTATTCAACTCACGAAAGTCTATGCATAATCTTGTTTTTTTCCCTTCATCTTTTTTAAAAGCAAGAGTCACTGGAGCAGCAAATGGACTATATGACTCTTCAATCAAATTTTTCCGTAGCAATTTCCCAATTTGTTGCTCTATTTCTTTTTTATCTTCAATTGTGCATCTATATGGTCTTTTACTGCAATATCGATCTATCAGCAAATCAATGTGTGCTTCATAACCCTTCACCGTACCTATATCATATTTATCTTTTGCAAAGAGTGATTTGTACTTGCAAATCAACCTTTCTATTTCATATTGTTGTTTGAGGTCTAAATGATTTACCAATATATTGAAAGTTGTTCCTTCCATGTGTTCATTAAAGTTTATTTTGTATT
The DNA here is from genome assembly GCA_947859395.1 of Eupithecia insigniata. Lineage (NCBI taxonomy): Eukaryota > Metazoa > Arthropoda > Insecta > Lepidoptera > Geometridae > Eupithecia > Eupithecia insigniata. The sequence continues at coordinate 527,619 of OX402009.1, read as the reverse complement.
TATTTATTTCATTGTCTAAGTCCGGTGTATTTTTAAAGTTTAATTGTTTTGTTTCAATATGATTTAGGTTTTGTGTAATTTGCAGTTTTTCATTTTGGATAAGGTTAAAATTCTTTATGCAGTCTAACCCTATCAAGAAATCATAGTCAAAACATTCTCCATCTACCACAAAAATATTCATTTTTCTTTCAATCTCAAAGATTTTTATCTTTAGTGTTACTATTCCTTTGCTTTTTTTCACACCATTAATCGTTCTTAAGTTTGCATTTTCAGAATAGTCTCTATTATTTGGATTATTTTTCAAGGACAACAATCTAGAGTTAATTAAAGATACATTAGATCCTGAATCATAGATCCCCTTAGTTTCTAAGGTGTCATTAATTATTAACTTAACCTTGATTAATGGTGGAATTATAAGTTTTTTGGACTAATTTCATTTAACTCTGTTTCCAACTCAGTGTTGTTAACATATTTAATCTGATCTCTTTTTTGTTGATCATTCTTTTTGTCATTAAACCAACATAGTGATTCGGGATGATACCGGTTTCTTCTGTTTTGTTTTTCACAAATCTTGCATGGTAATTTTGTATCTTTATCTTTTATTTTATTTTCATAAACTCCTAACTTTTTCTCCGTATATTTTTTATTTACTAAATGCTCTAAGCCTCTGATTGCGTTAAATAAATCTTTAGTTTCGTTAATATTATTTCTATCAATTCTATCGGCCACAAAGTTTGGTAATCCTGTAGCGATCAAGTCCATCAGAGTTACTCTATCCATGGATTTGTTAACTTCTAACAAAAGCCTTTCTTTTTTTAATGCATACTCTATAAGCGACCCCTGTTTGAATCTGAATTGAATTGCATACCTGATTGGCGACCAACCTTTGTCCGCATAAGTCTCACAAAAGTGTTCCTTCCAAATTTGCCATTCGGAGTCGATGGTGTATTTTATGAGCATAGAACTATACCAGTCCAGACATGAATCTTCCAGAAATAATCTTAAGGCTTCAATCTTTTTTATATCCTCCTCTATTTCCAGTCGAGTGCATTCAGATTCAAAAATTTCCAGCCACTGCGAGGCATTTGAAGTCTTGTGAGTGAATTTACCTATCACAAACTTGTCCGCTAAGCCTTTGATATTCTGCGGTTTACATGTGTCTTTCTTTATTTCTGTAAAATTCTTCAAAATCCTTGTTAGTGCTTCTTCAGAAATTCCTGCAGAAGGAGCTTGAGTTTCAGTTGTCATTTCTTCCAAAAGGTATCCGTTGAACTGCATGTTTCCTTCTTCACCCAAGTAAATATCCTTTATCTCTGAAGTCACTGGGATCCAAACCTGTCTTTTCTCATGCCTCTTTTGAAGAGTACTCTTGACTTTTTGATATATTTGTGTTTTCATTATCTTTTCATGCAGTACTACAGGTTGAAATTTTTCTGGCATGACGTAGGAATGATTATCTGGTGTTGCGATTGAGGTTATGCACACCACGTTTGTCTTTGGATCTTCGCTAGCCTTTACTTTAAATTCAAATTTAAGTTTTTCCATGTTTCTTGTGTGTCAGAAGTGTTGTTTTATAAGGTCCGTATATTGGGGCGAAATAAAATCACGTTCTGTGTGTTGCTCTGAAAGAGTGGAGGTTTTATTAGTTACAATTCTACTGACAAACTATAGAAATTGACACTGTTTGTAGTTTTACCTGAAAGAGAAACAACACTAAAAGCGACTATTTCACTAGTTAAGTATTAAATACTTGGAAATAATAATTATCTTTAGCTTTTCTATAAATCTTCAACTTCAACCGTTTGGTTAATGGCTCTGCGTCTAATGCTCTTGTGTCTCCACTGTCGTATTGTTTTTCACTCCAATAAATTCTGACAGTGACATTGACAGATGCTTCCAAAGGTTGTTGTCGGTTGGAGAAACGCGCCAAAATCTAAATTAATGAAGGTGGTAAGGAAGGCTTCATTACATGTATATTAATACCGAATACGATGGAGTTACTTTACTTATGTACTCGTATGTACTTTGATGGATTATACCATTTATTTATTATTTATTTATCTATTATATATCTATATCGTACAGAAATAGCTTTCCAATAACACTAGTCATACATCAATTACTATTAAATAATTTGAAGTCGATGTGGTTTTTCTTCTAAAATTAAGTTGTGATTGAAGTTGGAGGGTGAGTGACTTGGCTCAATTTTATAAAGCGTAAGTCTGTTTATAAACTTCTCTGATTGTATGGCATGTCAATTTGTGGGAGGGCGGGCGGTGCGCGCGAATGCATATTGTTCGATTTTATTATAGAGAAGGCTTCACGCGGAATTTATACATAATATTATATCCCTAATATCTTTAATTTTAATTAATTAGCGCTCTGAGGGCTCGAAGTAACAGCACTTTCATGAGCAGCATGATCATCAAAGATGTATTTATGTTAATAATCAGATGATGCGTCGGACAGTCATGCTCGCCCTCGACGACACTAATTTACTCATTATCTCGTTAGTTGACAACTTTACACTAATTACTGCTTGTAGGAAACTAAAACACATGTTACGATTACAATCTATCAACTAGCACAAGCAATCGGGTTTGCTCTTCCTTAAAAATACTTCGAAAGTCACTATTGACTTTCATCAAACTTCTAAACGTGATCAACGTTCGTACCTAAAGCAATTCAGGCTTCACTTAGTGTTTGGATCGTTGTGAGATGATTAGCATTGTACCTTTACCGCTGTACCGTGTATCTTTACCATTACTCTTGTCAGCCATATCTTCTCAAACCAGTATATAATTGTAATGATAACTTTAATTTATAAATCACCTACTTATTTAGCTAGCTAGCTACTTATTTAGTTGTTAAAATATTAAGTTCTAAACAAAGAAAATAACAATGATATAATAAAAACAAATTAGAAGTACATAGTATTTACAATTGATTCAATTGAACTAACTGCAGACTGTCACAAACAAATTTATTATACAATAGTTATCATAACTTGTATGTTTATCATGTTAGGTAGGTTAAACTACCTAACTATACTCAAAAATGCGTTGCTGTTGAAATTCTTCTTCAAAGAAGACCAGAGAATGTACGAACAACAACAAATCAATGGTAATAATCTTAATTGAAACAAATTAGTATCCATGATATGATGACGTACAAGCAAGCTCGGCCAGGCCATCGATACAGTGTAGGTTACAATTATAAATAACTATTTACAAACAAACAAACACGTATTCCACACAACATACGTACAAACAAAACAATTAACACCCGACACAATCATAATAAGACACATGAAACCATCAATTACAAGTGCACCGTACACTACAGCTAACATGGACAGTATAAAAGCACTGTCAGCGTCGTCATGGTCAATCAAGATGCTGTCGTGGTGGATGCTCGTCTGTCTCTGGGGAGTGCAAGGGGGCTGGGCCTCGCAGGAGGTCATGATGAACCTGTCTAAGGGGTTCGCTGCTGGCCTGGAAGACTGCAAGAAGGAGGTGAGGTTTTGTTTGATATCGTGAAGAAATTCACTACGGATGTATGCGGGTTAACTACAAATATTATTTGTGCTGGAAGAACACCATCGTCTCATACAGGGTGAGTTCAAATCAAACTACGATAGTTTTTATTGGAGAAATTGAAACTTTTTACAAAAGCATGATTTCATGAATTTATTATTCTAGAAAATCAAATTTGAGCAAATTATTGTCACTTTAAAATTAGGTAGATCAGATGGTTCGATCTCGGACCGTCCCAAACACAATTTGATCACATATGATATTTGCCTAGAACTTAAAGTGACTACTACACAATAGATCAACCACTCAAATCCACTAAAAGCCAAATTTACAAATTGCAAATTTTTCCTACATAGCATAGTCACCCAAACTGTCGAGACATTCGGGTATAAAATGTATTTCCTACCTTTTGATGTTTATCATTATTACCAAAGTATTGTACTTTGTGTGTTTACCTGTCTGTTTACATAGGTTACTACAAAATAGACATTCCTGTACTGGCCACTTATAATGTATAGAAAAAATATTAGTAATAAACTCACAGCGCTTACATTTTTTTTAAACCACCTCATCTCCATAATTTCTTGAATACCTACTCCTGATTATTATGATCACAATATATATAAACGTATATAAAGTATGAGAGCTTCTTTAATTTTAAGATCCAGCATTATGTACTTTTTGAAAAAAGTTATTTGTTTGATATTGTAAATATGTAGCTGAACACCGGTGACCACATAATGCAAGACTTCTTCAACTTCTGGCGCGAGGAGTATGACCTGGTGAACCGCGAGCTGGGCTGCATGGTGATCTGCCTGGGCCAGAAGCTGGGCCTCATCGACGCTGACATGAAGATGCACCACGGGAATGCGAACGAGTTCGCGCAGAAACATGGCGCTGGTGAGTGAGAAAGATGTCGTCGTAATTAAAACCTTATATTTTGGACCTAGTTTATGTATCGACAGTAAAGAGGAGACGAAAAGGCAGACCATCTGATGGAAATAATCGTTGCCTGGCTAGTAAGTTAGGAGGGAGTTGCGAGTAAGACATGAGCATCTTCCAGACTATGTGATATCAATACGGTAGTATGGTGATGGCCAATGCGAATACACGGTAGTTTCAGCTGTGGCTGTAGTGACCATTACATGAAATAAAGTATGTTTATCGTCATCGATCAGGTATTCGCCGGGCTGATCGACATTTATCGTCTGCGAATCGTAAGGTGTCTTCTCTTTTCTTTTTTTAAAATTATTGGTTTGTTCAGGCTATTTGTCATTTTAGTCAACTTAAGGTAATGGTTTTGAACATTGTTCTTATTCTGTCTTATTCTGGCCTAGGTTAACACAACTAAATAAACGGCTTTGATGAAAGTCGAGAGATGTTTGTGCTAAGAGGATAAAACGTAATGTTCTTTTTACAGATGAAGAGAAAGCCAAGCAGCTGGTGGCCCTGGTCCACGAATGCGAGAAGGCGCATGAGAGTGTGGAGGAGCAGTGCTCGCGGTTCCTGGAGATGGCCAAGTGCTTCCGCACCAAGATCCACGAGCTCAAGTGGGCTCCCTCCATGTCAGTGGTCATGGAGGAGATGTTGAATGCACTTTGAGGAAATAAATATAATGAAGATACTTCTTAGTACTTTAATGCAAACAAAATTTACTTTAAAAAGTTTTATACTTCAAAAGTAATCGCAAAAGTGAGCTTCGCCTTATTGAGTTCTCTTCCAGACAATCTTATAAGAGACACGAACAGAATAGGAAGAGAACAAACACTATTTCAATTGGTCTATATAACTAGTGCATAAGTAATTATCTGGACGCTCAGATTGATTCGATTAAATATATAAACTCGATTAATTATTGTTTTACTGTACCTACCTAATACTTCCTTCGAGGTTATCTACGGATCATCCGTATCCGTACATAATTTTCCTCATCGTCTGGGGATGGGCTTCCCTTAGCTCACAATGTTTAGGTACTCCAATTGAACCACTACACATAATACGTAACAAATGAAATGACTCCTTTTTATAGTACAGAGGAAACAAACAAATCATACCGACGTAGTTTTATTACAATCCAGAAATCTGCAAGATAAAAATAAAAATAACAATATCGAAGGAGTTCCGCGAACAAGGCGAAAATAAGGAGTAATAAAATAAAACGCATCTGTTCGCCGACAACAGATTTTCGTAAGATAATAAATAGAAAAGTACAGTATGCGAGTCACATAGAGGGTGATACACAGGGCTGGGGTAAGGACTAAAATTATTGGGGGGACTGTTGTCACGATCACACCGGAATGATTCACGCAGGTCAAAGAGGAGACCGATACCCAGCAGTGGACGTCAACCAGATGCTGGTTTATTCAGATGTATTTGGGAGCGTTTCACATAATTCATACTAATTTTGCCAACGGATTAATTTTATTTATACTTATTTAAGCTGGTGAGTATCTGGCGCAGCGCATTAGCATTGCCATACAGCGGGGCAATGCAGCCAGCGTCTTGGGGACGCTTCCGACTGGTATTGATATGGACCAGTTGAGCTATCTGTAGATTGTTTGCAACAGTCTGCAGTTAGCTCAATTGTTTCAGTTGTAAATACTAGTTTAATTTCTTTATATTATTTGATTGTTATTTTCTTACTCCTGATAGGCCTTATTTAAGTAAGGTAATTTATATGTCTTAGTTGAATATAATAAATAATCTTCCATCTAAGATGGTTCTAAATTAAGATAAAAAATTGTACAGTTCAAGTCATTTAATAGAGTTTATATAAAAGCAGTATGTTTTTTGACAGGAAATTTTCCGGTATCTTGGGTGTGCCCGGCCCTATCCCAATAGTCCTGAGTCCATCCCCTAGCAAGGTAAATACCATCAGCCGCCTCAGGTGCGCGTATAAGATGTAGCGGCGCGCGGCCCGGCCCCGGCGGCCGTTTGTTTGTGTTACTCGCTACACGCTTCAGAACACACTGGCATCTATTTTTACATTATTTCACAAGAAAAGTAGCTTTAGGATCAACGATCTATAGCTAAAGGAAACTTGGGTCTGGTTTATTGCAACAAAAGTTATTTATTGGTAAGGCTTGTTTGATTCCGTGCTTTTTATAAGCAGTTGCGTGCAGTTCAAAGGTAGGAGTTAGGGTGGGGCCATCCATCTAGTGTTTCTGTCAGTCATTATTTTAGTAACATCATCATCATGTCAGCCCATACACGGTGGACATAGGCCTCCCCCATACGAGTCGCCACAAATAGCGGTCCTGACCAGCTTCCATCCATCGACTCCCTGCTACGATATCGTCGGTTCATCGAGTGGATGGTCTCCGAACACTGTTTTCGCTTTGCATCGTGGCCGCCACTCGAAAACCTCTACTCCCCAGCGGTTATCAGTTCTGCGAGCTCACTCCATAGCCCGCTGAGGGACTCTGAGCTTATGAACGAGGCCTATAGTTAGCGAGCACACCTCGGATCCGTAGGTCCTCACTGGCAATACACATAGTATTGAGTAACATATTATCTATGTATATTATTATAAGTTGAACAATTTAAACCATTTCATCAAAGTAATGAAGCAAATCTTTTCAATAGTTACTTAGGTTGCTATTGCTGCAATCAAATTATATGCAATTGAGTGTAATTCCGTCCTGTGATGGTAATCGAAACCGCGATCATCAAACACCACATAAATCTAAACACAATGGCTAAGGTTCATTTCAAACGGTATCGTAACATTGGATTTCGATTAGGTTGAACACCTTACACTACACACCTATTTCGGAGGCTCAACATAGTATATAAACTCATTCGGGCCCAGACCACTACAGGGCTCTTCAGGATTAATGTATAATTTTTTAAACGACAATGTATATAATATATTTCTATAAGTACGTTACTACAAAAAACCTCTTGCAAATAAGTAAATTCAAACGTTTACTACAAAGTATCAGATATAGTATTTATTATCAGATATATAGTTACTCTAACCCTGTCCATTGAATACCTCCATGACACAGTGGGTGCATAGTTACTATGAAGCATCGCATCTATCTTTGTAATCGTTGTGTTCATAGACTTCCCACCAGACTCCTGCGTAATCCAAGTGACCAAACTAAAATGTTTGCGATTGCAATTTGTCAGGCTATATATATATATATATATACTGAGCTGTGGTCATGATCTTACGATTGTCATGTCGGGTCTAAACCCGACATGACAATCGTAAGATCATCGATCGTAAGATAATGGCGATGATAATGGCGAGAGCTGAGTTATGGCACAATTATCACAAAGTGACCGTATTGCACAAGGTTGTTTGTATCTAATACCAAATGTATCTATTCAGAAACTATTTTGTATTGCTTGGAAGAAGAAATTAATTTTCATTCGATGGCTAACTTCTGTTTTCTTTACAATGGATTTTCAAAGAAACTGGAAATAAATCAAATAACCTGGTACCTGCGGGCATCAAAAGCAGGCGGCTAACACGGGCCACTACTACCAAAAACAATTTCTTGTTTCGTTAGTTTAATAAGGTTCATTAGTCTTTTTCTTATCAATTAAGATTTATCAAAAGCGCAATCTATGCATTAATATATCATGTCATTAAACGCTAAAATTTAAAATTTTAATGTGACCCTTATTAAACCATTAAGATTTAATTAGGCCAAAACAAAGGGTTATTAGAAAGCTTTGTTTTTGGATAATAAGAAGATAAAAAAGGAGAAATTTTGAAAGAAGCCAAAAAATAATTCAGTACACCAATAAAGTCACTTAAAATGCCCTGTTTTTAATTTATATTCTTTAGGAATTCATAATATTTAGATTAAAATGTAGGTGGCCCATAACACCCGCAGGTACCTTACAATATTAACTCATTTCTGCCTTGCACTCTTCCAAGACTCGCAGGAATCGTTTCGCGAGGATCTTCATGGCGTTCTTGGCCTCCAGCCCCACTGCATCATCAGGATCATGATCAGCACGCATTGCACTGTCCACATCCTGGCCTCGACTTGCGCTGCTCTCTTAATAATATGTTACAATCCAGGTAATCAATCCAGGTAATCAAGCATTGTCTTAATAAGGGTATTAGTATAATTGGTGGGTTTATTGCTATTGCTTGCATTGGTGATGGTGGTGATTAAAGTTCATGAACTATAAGCAGTTTGTCATCTTGTTCAGTTTGTTGAACTGTTTCTATTGTTTATGCGAATCATCATATTAGTGCAGAAAATCTCAAATAGTAGGTATGTACTTATTTAGGTCTGTGTTGTGGAAATTTAATTTATTGGTTTACAACTGTAACCTATATGTACTGTGACCTGGAGAAGCTCCGACACACAGGGTGACTAACACAAATGAAACCACACCAGCGAGAACTAAGATTTATCATCAGAACTCGATATGCGCGGACATATCAGGCGCCCATTTCTCCTGGAAGGCTTTCTCCCGCAGACATCGCGCCAGCATTAGCCCCTTGTCGCAGAACTCCTGGTCGCTTCCGACCAAGGTGTGGCAATCCTTGAACATCCGAGTTATCTTGTCGCTCAGCTTGGTATCTGGAAGTATGATGCTGTTCTTAGGGTCTAGTTTTATATTAGTTACATTAGCTGACTCATGATATGCCAGACTCACTTGGGTATCAAATCAATCTCAAAATCTTTCATCACAAACCTTTGAAATAGCACAATTAGATGCAGCAATGCTGAGTTATATCATGTTTTATGGATACAAAGGTCCTTTCATTTTAATGACCGAGTCATCAAAGCGAACCCAGATTCGCCATGATTCAGGAAATAGTACAAAGATGTGGTATCAAAAGATTTTTTTTTTGTGATGAAACTTTACTTGCTCCATGCTTTTTCAGCAGCTGCCTGAGGGATACCATCTGCAGGTTGCCCTCAAGTTTCAACAGGTTCATCTTAAGGTGGATGCACATCACGACGCAGCCCATCTCGGGCTCCTGCAGACGGTACAAAGGGTCGAAGAACCGCAGGAACTCCTGAACCACTCGGACGCTGAAGTTTACCTGATTGCAACCATTTGAACAACTTTATTTCAAACTAGCTGTACCCGCGACTTTGTTCGCGATTTACATACCCAAAGACTTTATGCTCATTTAACCACAGTTTGTCTCATATTATGAAACGTTGAATAATACATTGTTTTTTGTACCCTTCATGCTACTGTTTTGTTGAGGACACCTTTACAGAACAGTAATTGCTTTATTTCAGAGCGTAAGAGCGTTGTTTACGGTACCGTTGTTTTCTATTAAAGTTTAATTTGGTTGCACAGCCGGGTTTTCTTTTCTTTAATAAATCTTCTTATATAACATTGTTTAACCTTGAAAGGATTTCTCTCGACTAGAGACACTATTTCTTAGATCTTACAATTTCTCAGTGGGTTTGTTTGTTTGTTTAACTTACCTCTTTTTTACACTCAATAATTATATAACTGACATCGTTAGCGACGCTATTCAAAACTTTTTTGGTGGTCTTGTCGGGTATGTCGATACATTGAACATAATCGAAAACAAGCACGGTTACAAAGAATATTGAAAATGTCATTTCTCTAAACTTTCTTCCGAATTAATCGTTTATTTGATAAAAATTCAAACAAATGATTAACCTAGCAATACCTAGCTTTGTTATACTCGTATTTGCAATTTGATTTCTTCGCGTTAACGATTTAATTAATTTCGCCGATATTGGTTCAGCGGTACAAAAAATTCTGTTATATTTTGAAATATTTTTAGATTTACGTCGACAGAGGACTTAGCTCCTTGGTTTAGACTAGCGAAAAAATATAGTGCATAAGATATTAGACACGAGATGATATTGATGAGGACGAAACTATGAATTGCTATAGGACTATCGCTTAATCGAAGTGGACAACCTACTACGCCTCGTTCCGGGAGACGTTTCCAAGTTCATAAACGTATTTAATAAAAACAAAATGCAATGTCTTATAAAAAAATTATGTAAAGCCCGAATAACTTACATAGTTTATGACGTGCAAGAGAGAAAACACGTATCTCAAGTTGAGATACTCAAGAATTTTCTAATTTTCTCTAAAACTATTTTATCTTTTATTAACTGAACTAGAGACCCGCCCCTGCTGCGCACGGGTACAATGCTGATATTAAATTATACCTTCCTCCTGAATCACTATTAAAAACCACATCAAAATCCGTTGCGTAGTTTTAAAGATCTAAGCATATGTGTATATAAAGGGACAGACAGACAGACAGACAGTGGGAAACGTTTTATACATAGTATGTAGTGATTAAAACCTATACCTACAGTATCTGTATGCAATAAAAACAAATCATATGATCCAGCAGAATTCAATTCATTCATAGCCATATTCATCAGTATAAGCTTCATGCAGCTGGGGCTCCAGGTGGTTATGCAGCACGGCCCGCCGGAAGCACTTGGCCAGGACGAGTCCCGCTGCACAGGGCTCCTTGTTCATTGCGAGGGTCGCGTGGGTCTCGTTGGATTGCAGGCATGCCTGACCGTAGCTCAGGAGCTGACGGGCTATCTTTTCATCTGGTAAACATGAATTATGTGAACATTATGATTATATTAGTCAGTCACTAGTTTTCGTTATCTATATAAATCATGGGAACCGATTTATGGGATAAAACTGTCAATTGCGAGTCGGACTCGCGAATTGAGGGTTCCATAATTATCAGACCTTGTTTTTTGCCAAATTTCATGATTCTAGGTCAACGGGATGTAGGTACTCTATAGGTTTAGGTCGCTTGCAAAATCCAAACATTATTTTGTGAATAAAAAATTTTTCCCTTTATTTGTGCTAAAATGCCTTGCTTTTTGCCAAATTTCATGATTCCATAATGAGCGGTCCATAATAAGACTCAAATATATATTGTTTATGTGAATAAACTACATATTCACAGCATTCTGATTTTTCCCTTTAAGCAAGGCCTTGCTTCTTGCAAAATTTATTTCTATATGCTTACAAAATAAGCACTTATACAAGTCACATTTCATACTATAAACAGTTATAAATATGATTATTATCAAAATAACTATTTATATTTATAGGTTTTGTGTGCATGTGATTGACTTAGAAATTTAAAAAAAAATTGGTCATAAACGACTGTTACTTTTGATTGTGTTGTATTAATTGTATTTGTAATTGTAATTGTATTTATATTCTCTTCACTTAAATTTTTTGTTCTCTAGTGGAAGAAGTGAAAAAGAATAGAACTAGTGGTTAGTTCTATTTATATCAATATCCAAGAGTACGGAACTGAGTATTTGATGTTAATTTCGATTTCGATACCTCCACGCGTTCCTGAGAAAAGATGGTTGACAGACGGACAGAAGGAAACAAAGTGATCATATAAGGGTTCTGTTTTTCCTTTTTAGGTACGGAACCCTAAAAGTCACATATATTTCATTCTAGGTCTACCCGATCCGTTCGTTAGTTTTGACGTAAAGAAGTAATAAGCATCCATCCATCATAAATTTCGCATTTATACTATTAGTGTGATTCTGTGACCTAAACGGCATCTAATGAATCTAGATAAAAATGATGAAGTAAGGACCTGCAGTGGTAATAAATAATTTTCATATAAAAAAAACAAGCTTTTATATCACCTAGGTGCTCAGGAAGATAAATCTAACAAACCCAAACTCAACGTTTATAATTCATTTCGCTTAGGAGTTTTTAAGGCCACCTTCGGTCTCCATCATCAGACCAGCTCGATAATATCATGATATTGCATTGTCAACTTACATAATTATGCCAAAATTCGGCTCAATCGGTTGAGGATAACTGGTCTAAAATTCAGTTGCAAGATTTGTCTCAGGTCCCACACAAACTAACAGGGCAAGTAGAAAAAAGCTTGTAAAAATAAATGCCTGGGATTTCGGTGACTGGCACGGCATCTAGTGCCAAAATAAGAATAGTAGGTATGTGTGAATGAACTACATAGCTTTCGTGGCTGAATAAGGTAATTTATAATGTGACAGAGGCCGGCCGTCAAAGTCTACGTGGGTAAAACCAATTTTACGCTGAGTGATACTTAGGCGTCATGATGATCATTTCATATTATCGATCTTTAAACCAGAGAGTCATACCAGCATAATTAGCTTTCGCAAACCCTATAGCGTTTTTCTCAAGAATCCTGTTCTTCTGATCCACCAGCTGCAGCTTTATCAAAATGCACATGGTCACGCAGCCCAGCTCAGGGTTGCGGAAGACGTAGCTCGGCTTCCAGTACTCCAGGAACTCATTGATTATATCCTTGGAGAAGCTCACCTACAGCCAGCGGTTAGAGAAAAATATAGATTTGTAGTCTGATAACAGATGACAACAGTATAATAACAGATGACAACAGTATAATAACAGATGACAACAGTATAATCCAACAGATTTAATCGATCTTATCATAGGACTACCTCTTTTCTACACTCCCACACAGTCTCACCAAACGAAGCTGAAATCTTGCGAAGGACTTTTTGCGGAGTCTCACAATAAGCATCATTGAAAACTATTGCAATGAAAACTACAAAAAGCCTATAAGTTTCCGATTTCATTTTGTTTTATTGTTCTCCGTACACCGGTGATTCTTGTAAGAGTAATTAAGTTTCATCGTGTTTTTGATAATTGGTTAACAACTCTGATTAATTAAATTGTTAAGATTTTAGAATTGAGCAGATTGCGTTTGTTTCGTACTCGAGATCTCGTAACTGGATATCAAGCAAGAAACAAATTCCATGTTCGTAGCTGGTTATCAAAGATCAGCTACGAACATGGATTGAAGGGAATAAAATCAGACCGGTATAAAGCAACTCATTTATTAATCGCTTATTTTCTCACACACTTATATAACAAAAGATATTACTTAGACAGCAGAACGGGGAACAATGAAAGTCCATTGACGTGCCTGGGTCGATAGGAGACCAGATTCTACTAAAGCGGAGTTAACATGAAAAAGGTTGATTGTACGTAGGCCAAAACTCATCGGCATAAGCCACCATTTTTGTATCAGAATGATGGAGTATAATGTCTTCACAAAAACATAAAAAATAACTACAGTTTTTCACTATTATCTCTATTTTAGCAGATCCTGGTCAGTAGAAAAAAGTTTTTTGCGTATCAGATAACTATGTTTCTGCCAGTAAATCTGCCACGATGATCTCCATGTTTGGAGCCCAGTCCAAAGTATGTATCTCCACTTTAAAGCATTTAGCGATGTTCAGAGTTCTCTCACAGGCATCAGGAATTTCTGGGAATTTTACGGCACAGCCGTGAATCAGGTCTACTAACTTCTGGGCTATGGTGTCATCTGAAAAGCCAAATTTAGATCATGATTATGCGGACTGAATTATATTATCCGTGTACGTCCCATTTTGGTCCGAATCCAGTGGGACGAACACGGAATAACTGGAAATAAGTAGTAAAATGAGTCATCTAATACATGTGTCTATTATTGGGTGAAAACCAACCCGTATACGTCCACAGCTGAACATAGGCCTCCCCCAAACGACGCGACGACTCCACGAATAGCGGTCCTGAGCCACCTCCATCCAACTACTCCCTGCGACCGCTACAATTTCGTCGGTCAATCGAGTTTCGCATTGCAAACCGGCTCTCGAGAACTTTTACTTCCCAATGGTTATCGATTCTCTGAGCTACATATATGGCCTGCACATCGCCACGTCAGCATGCTAATTCTGTGAGCTATGACGGTAACTTTGGTAGATGAATCTACGGATTTCCGTATTCCGGATTCTATCGCGTAGAGAAACTTCGAGTATCGCTTTCTCCATAGCTCGACTTTGAGCTAAATCACAAGGCCTATAGTCAGTCTCGGATCCGTAAGACATCACTGGTAACAATAATTGGTTAAAGACTATTGTTTTGAAGCGCTGTGACGAGAAGATATTGCAAAGTTTCCCGAAGGCTGCCCATCCGAGTAGGATTTCAGAATCAGAATCAATAACTTTATTTGTTTAGGCTTACAAAATAAGCACTTAGACAAGTCAAATTTTATACTATCAACATAGTCATTAATATCAAATAAGAAATAAGGTGTTATTGATATTGGGATTCGTCGGCTAACCTCTTTATCGAAGTTGGATTTACCTAGTTGGACCTAGGTAGGTTGGCTTGGCCTAGGTAGACGACAACAACAACAACAACAACTTCGATAACATCGTTCCCAACATAGGCCGGTAAGTAAAGTGATACAATGATTGTGTATCACTTTATTTTGATATCGGTATATTTAGACCTTTCTCTGTAAGAAAAAAATTGTCACCGAGCTCGCAGCTCCGATTAATTAGGTTATCTAGGAAAACGCATAGCAATTGTTGTCCATGGAAACCATGGAAGTGAGTCCACGGAAGTGAACTTTTTGTATGAAAATTAATAAAAAAATCAAAATCAGTCATGTAAACGGCGATGTATATATATATATATATCTATATATATATAGATAGCATGTATATAGATAGTCTATACGCAATTAAATCACATATCCAAAGTTCCAAAACTGAAAAACTTTTATTTCTGCAGATGGCCGCCATGGAAATGACCGCTATAATGTTCTCATAACGGAAGAAACTGGATAGTGGGTTAACATAGTTTACTATAACTGTGTTTATAGTCATTTGGATTTGGTTCTCCATACAATATTTTTCAACATAAGAGGGGTGTGACATTGATCACGGAGCTGACCACCATTGGCTAAATTTTATTCTTGTTTCTGTAAGTTTTATTTTAACGTACCAGCGCCATGGTTCTTGGCGAAATCTTTAGCATTCCCGTGATGAAGGTTTAAGCTTTCGTCCAGCAGTTCCAGCTTTGAGGAGAGGCAGATGATGGCGCAGCCCGTATGGCGGTCCGTGAGCTGGTAGTCAGCCTTCCAGAAATTCATGAAGTCTTTCGTCACGGACTCAGGTAGGTCCATCTACAAAATGTGAACAGAAAGTTCAGGTCTGCTTAAAGTAACTACGATAGACTTTTCTTGAATGTATGGGAAGGGTTTAGTTTCCCAAAATATTCAAAATATATAAATTTCAAATTGAGAATGTGCAATCTTACCTCCTTCCTGCAGAGTTCCATCGGCTTCGCAAACGTCTTGGACATCTCTTTCACCACGTCCTGCGATGCTTTCACCATCATCATCCCCACCAGAACCAACGCTATCTTTAGCTTCACCATGCTCACATCTATTATCTATCACCGACTGACTTGCTCCGACAGCTTTATATCATTTTCACTTGACTTTATGAGATAATTACGGTTCAGATGTGGGTTATTAAGGTTCTTCATGTTGAAGCCTACTCAGTCACGGTTGCAGTCGTTTATTTAATTAGTTCTCAGAAGTAACATTATGGTGGAGGTGTGAGTCAGTAATTAGTTCAGGATTCAATTGTATACTGCACATGGTCTAACAGATTGTATAAATTGGTGACAATAACGTTATTACAGAAACAGAAACAATTCAATATATGCCTTTGTTACCCCTTAAACGTAAATAATGTATATTTTTTTATTTTTCAAATTCGTTCTTCCACCACCACTTAAATAATGCTATCAAGTTCCGTATTTCAATCTATTTGTCATTTGAGATCTATCACTTTATCTCTAAAGATTGAATATTACTATTTCTAAAGCTCAGCCAAGACTTCAACAACTAGGTCCATGTTAGGCGCCCACTTGAGCCTGTGAATCTCGATCTTGAAGCACTTGACGACATCTAGAACCTTGAGACAGATGTCTGGGTTGGCAGCCGTGGAACCCTCGCAGCCGTGGATCAGAGACACCAACTGTTGAGCCATGCTATCATCTGCAGAGTTAGGTACGATTATGAGGATGTGAGCGATAAAGACGAATGAAAGCAAAAATTTTAAATATCTTCTGAATTGGTTAGTGTTGATTGATTGGTTACATTTAATAAATAAACAGCTGAGTAGTGTTACACCAACAATGCTGACTGTTTGATTCATTTCGTCTTCCAGTGCACTAAATTAAAGGAGTTTCTAATTCAGGAACAAAGAAAGTAGGATGGCATCAATATTAATGATGCATCGATAATTTGAGGGTCTAATAATATCATTCTCATTTTTTATTTCTCTAATATATATATATATATATATATAAGTATTGTACACATATAATTATATTCTTAACCTACCTACTGAACGTGCAAGCGTAGTTTAGTGGTACATATGTATCTGTTTTATTTTCATCTTTTTGTTGTACCCCTACCCTGGTTAGGTATGTTTTAGCTTATTCATAATTTACATACATAATACTAATGTACATCAGAATCAAATAGTTACGATAATGTATGTGTGTATAAACTCAAATCACTAACTTCTGGCTGAGCCTGACCATCTAAAAAGCAGGGTGTGTAGAGGTTTGCCGTTGGTGACGTAACTTTCGTCACGAGGGTCAACATAATACCAGCGCTGAGTAGATAATCCCACTTACCTACTCAGCAACATGCCGAGTTGACACTTTTTTGGGTCGACACTCGGTAGTTTACCGAGCAGCTAGTGGCAGTACCAATGCTAGTAAGAAGTATGAAAAGAGATGGTTCTTATTAGTACTAGAGATGAGTCCAGTATTCAATAACTAACTCAGTACCTGTTAGCATGGTCCTAAAATATCTAACGCTATTGTAAAATCCGCACACCGCTAGGGAATAACTATGCAAAGCGAGCATCGCGCCTAACCGACCGTGCGCCATAACTACCCAACCCTTCAATCCCAACGCTTCAATACCTATACTTACCGAACTATCATCTACGCATAGGTACTAGCGGACCGTTCACCCGTAAAGTTATGTAGCTGCAACAAGTATTTGGTATTTCTAACTAAATCGGTTAGAAATATATTGGGTAGAAATTAGTACAGGTATAGAGTATTGTAACGTTATTGGGTACCAGTTGGTACTAGCGGTATTGTAACAAAATACCCAACTAATAACCGGTAGCCAAAATATCCAATAACTCCCATCCTTAATTAGTACTTAATTAGTAAACATAGCATTAGTTGTATTTTAGATTTAATTTGTATAGTTTTCTGTTTGTTTGTTTTTCTAAAATATTAATTGTAAATTCCTAGCTTAGCGTTTCTTATTTAAGTATGTCTTGTTTCGTGCCAAATAAACATTTTTTCATTTCATTTCAATGAAAAGTTCTTAACGAATAATTAATTCTAACTCACAAGAGAATAGAAAGAGTGACCTAGCCAGTTAGCAATGTTGAGTTTCCATGTTTAACAAAGGTGAACGATTTTCTTAAGAATTACAGAAGAGGTATTTCCAGATATTTAAAAGTGGTACGATATTGTAATTCAGTACGATCGTGCGCTTGCTACGGTAACGGATGCGTGCGGAACGCCCCCTGGCGGAGTGATAATTCAGATAATCACCTAATGACTGTTGAGTAGGGACTGGGCGAAGAACATGGACCTATCCTAACCAGGAGAGTAGGGACGCTGCGCTTAATCTATAGTTACGTTCAGTGAAGTGCCTTTTGGGAATTATCAGAGAGTATGATCAACTTGGAAGTGCTTAGATCTTAGCTTATTTAAGTAGGTATCTTAATGTCTATATAAAAATATAGACATTATTTAACTTTGTGGTGAACTTTGTATAGTATTGTGTCTACTGGGTGGATTGGATCACCGCACCATCCAGCCTGATCTAACCTGAATTCGTTGGAAGATCATACTCTTGTTCAAATGTTTAGCTGATTACGTATTATATTTGAGTATGTAACCTGGCATTGGAACTTAGTTAAAATATTATGAAGCACGTCTTTGAGTTATTATTTTATAAATAATAGCCGTGGAATAGTCTCGCTATGAGCAATGTTTTCATCTGACGTTTAATAGTATAATCATCATTTGCGTGAGTTTTGGTACCCAGGATAGCTTAAACCCTGGATTATAATATACATAGGTTACTTATGATGCCGGAGGAGTGCAATATTCCCTTCGGGTAATTACGGGTAACATGGAGGCGTAGCACGTAAAAAATAAATTGCAAGGAATTGCGTCGACTAGACTGGTACATTGCAAACTTGACTCGACTTTCATCAACGTTCTGAAGAACTTCAACTTTGGACCGCTGCTCATTAGGAGAGCCTTATGTCCACTTGTGGATTTATGAAAGTTTTGTATCACAATGAGATGGTTCCTATGATCAACTAACCAGCTCCGTGTTTCTTGGCGAAGGCGTGCGCTTTCCCATGGTGCAGGTTCCCCTCAGTGTCCACCAGGTCCAGCTTCTGCGACAGGCAGTGAATGGCGCAACCCGTAAACCGGTTCTTGATCTCGTACTCCTCCTTCCAGAAGTTGTAGAAGTCTTCCGTTATGGAGTCGGGGAGATTCAACTACCGGTTACCAAGAGGATCAAATTTAGAAACTTTTTTATGAAAACAAAATACATTTAATGATGTCTGTCGTGAACGTGGTAGTAGAACATGGCAAAGGATTACCTGTACCAGTTGTTGTCTAGTACAATTTTTATAAAATTTTATTAGCTATTATCATCTCACTCCTGAACTCCGTGACGGCGCTGGCTGTGGTGTGGTCAAAAGTCAAATTAAACTTAAGTTTTGGATTACATTTCCACTGAAGGAATTGTTGAAAACACCCGCGCATAAAATAGTCTGAGCTAGGTAACTGAAGATATTCTGCAATAAAGCCACGTACCTCGGTTGTACATTGGTCCAGAGCTTTACCAAAGTTCACAGTCAAGTCCTTCATGATATCCTGGGAGGCATGCACTCCAAGAGACAAGCACACCAAGAACCAAAACAGACCTTTTGCCATTTGTAATGAATGAGGTATAATATTTTCGTTATCCTTCTCTATTGTACAGTATAGTGTGAATCCTTCAGTGCTCTTTAGATAATGACATTTTCTGATTGTTTGTCTAACGCCTCGCTTTTATAGTCGATTTTAATTGTTCTGCTAATTACATATTAATTATTTGTGTATGTAGCATTAATCGTGCATGTTTGTTTTTCTGTTTGTCATAGCTAAATGCTGTCCGATGATGGACCATCGAACGATAGGTTAGGTAGTTATTATGATGTGAAACATAACACAACTAAATTTTAAGTTGATGGGATATTCATTCATATTGTCCTTAAATCGTGTTTTGCGATCAGTCTCATTGTTTCTTTTACCCGTCATTTTGTCGATATTGTTTTCAGTATCGCTAATTACCTTACAATGTAGAGACACCACTTAAACCCAAGATCTGCCCCTTAACATAACCATCACCCACGGCATGACTTGGCGGGAAACCACCACTCAATTCCACTTACATGACCTTAGTCTTCAAATATCTACTTACTTGTCAACGTCTTGTACTATCATTACCTCAACCACTACAATTTCAACCTTATTTTGCTCATTCCACCGTTAATATAACCTTATTATGTACAGCTGTTGCATTTTCGACTATAACACTATCTATACAGAATTTATTATCATTAGTACCATCCACAAACTATGCATCACCGAAATTGCCATTAGTTAAACAAATATCAATCCTAACGTCATTGTAATACAGAAAAGATAGACCACCAAGAACAAAAGTAAGTTGGTAACGTAATGATATGCAATTGTACCCCGAAAATTTGCAAATATAAGCTGCACAGTGGATGACAGGGTCACTCGTGGTCGAGGAGTTGGAAAATGCAGGTGTATCAGGTAGTTGTGCTGGTGCTGGCAGCGGTGGGGGCGGCGCGGGGGACAGCGGAGGTGATGAGCCACGTGACCGCGCATTTCGGGAAGGCGCTCGAGGAGTGCAGGGAAGAGGTATTGACCCTTAAATCACTTACAGTGGGTAAATACATTTGATTTATATTGTTGAAGAAGTTTTTACCAACCGTTCGATGGTTAGACGTAATTTCAAGGGCTGAACATTTCTAATAAATAGAAGCAAGCAAGTGAATAGGTGTATTCTAGACCTTCGTAATATACCGTCGTCGGCCACATCGTTACTTTCCTTCAGGTAAGATTGTGCTCAAACAAAGGTGTAAGCATGGGAATAGAGTTTTTCAATTCGATTTCCTAGGACTTCCTCGCCGCGTTTACGTTTGAAAGAAAGTGATTACCTAATTTTACTGATTTTTGACCTGTGTCATCATCATCAGCACTTGTTGTCCCACTGTAGGGCATAGGTAGGTCTTCTCATGTTTATTCAATCTGCTTTGTCGTCTCTGTGTAAGTATGAAAGCCAGAGTTAACAATTATGTCCCCAGTCAGGTCTCTCGACGGACGTCATGGAGGAGTTCCGCCACTTCTGGGCGGAGGACTTCGAGGTGGTGCACCGCGAGCTAGGCTGTGCTATCATCTGCATGTCTAACAAGTTTAGCCTCATGCAGGAGGATTCAAAAATACATCATGTAAATATGCATGACTATGTCAAGAGCTTCCCTAATGGTAAGTTACATACATATACACATGTAGATTCTATTGGTGAAAGCAACAGTACTCCTATTGGTAGAACTCACCATAAACATTATAGCCTATGATTACCTATTGCTGGGTATATTTCTCTTATCTCTTTCCTTCCTTTCTACTTATATTTTATTGCTTCTAACAGCCTCTTCCATCACCTCTTTTTGTTGCATTCTAGAACTTACATCCTGCTACTTTAACGATGTAATCAATCTCCTTTTGCAAGCGGAAAATCTATATTTTTACAGGTAACGGTAAAGAGGTCCTAAACTAGGGATGTTTTAAATAGGTATTCATAAAGACAATGAAATGTTTGCTGAACGTCGTTTGTAAAAATCTGTCAACAGATTTAAAAAATCTGTATCGGTCTGATGAAAATAATTGAATACTTAAACTGTTAAACTAATTTGTTATTCTCAGGCGAGCTTCTCTCAGAGAAGATGGTATCTCTGATCCACAACTGCGAGAAGCAGTACGATGACCTGGAAGACGAGTGCGACCGCGTCGTGAAGACCGCGGCGTGCTTCAAGCGGGACGCTGGCAAGGAGGGCATCGCGCCTGAGGTCACTATGATCGAGGCGGTCATGGAGAAGTACAACTAAACGAAACCTCCTACATGTAAAGTCAGTTCGCCTAGTGATTGCGGAAGAGCTAACCAACTCCAGAAGCCATTTTACAAGCGGCGAGAGGGTGCGTAATAAAATAACTAGTAGCCTAAGAATAACAAAATGTACGACTGTGTTGGCACTTATTTTTCGTAAGATGCTAAAGCAGCCAGTGCCTGTTTTGCTTCCCTTCCTAGCCATTCATAGCATGATCGTAGGCGACTGCATAACCGACGACACTGGCAACGAACAAGTGAAAAACCATTTTAAATGTTTTCAAATAGAATTTGGAAATATTAGGTTAGGAGAAACAAAGCACACTTCTAGATTTTTTGTGACATTCTTTTGTTTTTATTTTTGTTTGTTTATGATGATAAATATAGATTTGTTTTAGATTATAGAAGCAAATGCTTGCAATAAAATTGTGATGCTAGCAGTACCAGTGTTTCCATCAGTTCCCGAAATAGTTGAAATTGCACAGTTGATATCCATACGACAGGGACGCGGACGGAAACCGGATAGGGGGCAATGAGCCGTGAGATGAAGTACGTGCGACGAATGTTGCTGTAATGCTTTTTAGATTAGTCACATGTTCCACATACACATTTTGCAGAAAAATACTGAAAAAGAATAAAGAGCTTTCAATCGTTCAATGTTTGACAATAAAAAGGCGCTGGATTCACTGAGGTCACTGATCTGATAACACAAAATAACTTCCGAAGACGCTACAAACTGTCATGCGCTTATGCATACTTCATCCTACCAACGTTTGTAGGAATGTAAATGAAAATTGACGTACTAACTTAACTTTTTCCAGCTCCAAAATACAAAGATTTTGTGCAAGAAGGTACGACAGGTAAAGGAATATAATACAAATGTTGATGAAGAAAAATAAAGTTCTCCGCTGCATTAGACAGTAATCATCAATCAAACACGTCGTCACGAAAAGGGCACGAACAGGCAGTGAAAACAATCTGTCAGGATAATGAGAGGGGATGACAGCTCAGCTCCCGTTCAAAATTATATTTTCCGCCTTGTAGATGTAATTTTTTGATAGAGCAATATTTTTGGAATGGGAAAAAATGGAAAACCTTTAGAATCATAATAATAAAAAGGCAAATGAAAGTCAATAGCATAATTTTTCCTAAGATGATTCACTCAGATGTAGACTTATTTAGTAGGAACAAATTCTTAAAAATTACCTCACGTAGGTATCTTGTTTTCAGGACACCTGAACCAAAATTGACTACAAAGCTAAACAATAAAACCACACGCTATTTTATTCGATGGAAAAAATATAAAATTACCATAGAAAGCGGCAAGTCGCGATTTTTCGGGAAATATTTATCCCTCCCCTGGCAACACTACGTGCCGCGAATGGGGAACTGCAACCCATGTGTTTATAACTTGTTTTTCCCCTTTGTTTTATAGTTCTTCCGCCGTGATTGTTTTTAGAAGGGAAAAATTGGGCTAAGATGATAAATGGTTATCATAAATTTTGTAACTACCTAGTATAGAGCTGCATACAGACATTCATAAAAAATTCAGATATTACTGCGAGTTGTTGAAATACTCTTTTGGTTACCTACGAGTTATGTGTTAAAAATGCCTTATAAAAAGCCAAAGAAAAGCAGAGAATAGAAAGTAATAGATCAAGTAGGTAAATCTATAAAGAAAATACTGAGCTGTCTTGCATTTCCCCCGACCACCGCTCCAGTGCAACTCCCAACTTTTAACCTCGACTCACGATGTTTTGCGTCAAATTACAATGAAATACAAAGGTACTGCAATAATCCATCAAGCTGTCTACTTTCCATGCAGTCTGCTCCTTACAAACTTTCCATTACATTCGGAAACACTCGCGATTCCTGCCAAAACCAGCCAAAACAACCGCAAAGTGAACCTGGTTTCCGAATGTCATGAGGCGGCCTTTTACATTTGTGACAAAGAAAAATGACCTTTAGTCTGATAAAAATAAATGTCACGTACTTCAACTTAAGGTACCTTAGAATCAAAACAAGAAATTCGTGCCTGCAAAGTTGAAATCTGTACTGAAAATTGGATGTGGAAATAGTAGGTTTTATATCAACGGGATACGGTTTCAATCTTGCAGAGGGAAGTTTAGAGAAGGCAAAGAAATTTGTGTTTTTAAAAGGAATGGAGTCCATTGGGAATCGTACCATTTTTCACAAAAACAACGTCGGGAATACTAATAGAAACTTGTTAATAAAGAACGCGTAGTATTCATGACTTAACCACAACCGTTTTCGGAAGCTCATTGTTAGTTTCGGATAGAAAGTGCTCTAAACTTAGTTTGAAAAAGCTTTAAAAAGAAAAGCTGCGGATAAACTATTTTTTTTTATAAAATCAATATGAATAAAATGAGAGTGAATATTAAAATTCATCAATTGGTAAAGAATCTGGTTTATTTTGGAGTAGGTAAGTATTCTACTTTTGTTTGAGACCAAAATAATAATGCAATGTTAAAGAAAAAGTTTGAAAAGCGCATGTAAGTACGAATAAGTACCTGTATAGTTGTCTTCTTTTTGATTTTCATATTTGCAATGTATTATGCCTAATAAAAGATAAATAAATGAGTCTGTAAATATGAATCTTCGAGGAATTCAACGATGATAATAGAAGGGTTCAAGGAGTGGTACTGACCTGGCTATAGTATGCAGATGTGCGCTGGTGGCCAGCTTGACGAGGGGTCGATGCGGCGGCCTGGAGGGCCTGCTCGGGGGGCTATACGTGTACTCCGCCGCCTCCGACCCCGTCAGCCAGGACCAGTGTTCCGTCATCTTCACAACACCACACTTCTAACACTTAGTCTTCACTTTTAGCATCACCTTTTAGATATTCCCAGCTCCATGTTTTGGCAGCGGCCCTGTACCCTGTCGTTATTGTAAACTTGATGATTGCTGTCAAGTAACTAAAACCTTTATTATTATACCGTATAACTAGGTAAGTATAACTAAGTGGTTAACCGAACTCATTAGAATAATGAATATAGAAAGTATTCAAACATTTCCTTACTAAAGATGGAAGGTACAATGGATGGAAATGAATCTCAGAGTACGAAAGTAGTACGACCTAGACTCGTTAGAATAAAAATGCAACTTGTGTTTGTCTAGGTTTTTTTCGAAAACTAAATTGTTTGAGAACAGTAAAGTCTAAGTAGGTACCTAATAATAATAATCAACCAAAAATCAGTGTTATCCACATTCCTTATGGAGGTGGCCATGCATTGGCCACATCATGTGGTAAACATTATTGTTATTTCTATTTAAGTTTGTGTTTTGCCCGTCTTATTATAAAGAGTTTATCTCTTACTGGAGTGACATAGTCACTGTGTGACAAAACTCCATTTAAATAAATAAAGATATAAAAAAAAACCATAGTAAAGTATGAAACTTTCACAGCCTCATAGCGAAAACATCCTTCAAATCTCGAATCTTATTAAATTGCGAATAATGATAAATGGCTCAAGTAGTCTGCAACTCCTCACCAACTTCTTTTCACAATCTATTTTCGATCTTATCCTCTTGATCCAAAAGATCTCTGCAAACGCAAATAAAAATCGGTTTCACAAATCTTGAACAATACTTTGTTCAAATCTTGTCAGAGCAAACTAAGTTCTATGATTAATGTTATAAGGCCTTCTAAAATCTGAGACTCAATAGTGTTAGTTTCCCCTTTAAACCCTGCAGGATTACACGATGAATTTTCCTTCCCGGGTCTCCCCGTCTCTGTTACTTCAGTAGTGAGTGAGAGAGACGGTGGCACACTATTAAATAGCTGTAAGTATAGTAATAAATCTTAATCCCCTTATGAAGGAGCGCCGAATGTTCGAGAAGGCTGTGACGTCACGCTGAGAGCAAAATGAAAATTTCCAAGGTGCTTGTCTGCAGCGCGGATCATCTCAATGAGCTTTGTATTTATGAGGGCTTTGTAGTATTTACATGAAATTCATTTTTATCTCATGCATTTGTGCTTCAGTATCGTTGTAGTATTACATAATGTAGATACCTTTATTACTCAACTTTAGATATTAATTCATTAACGCGTTTTGAAGGATTTATTTTGGTCATAGGACATAAAATATAAGAAATCGATAGGCGTAGGTAACATTAACACGAGCTCCTTAATCAGTTTTATATACATATGTATAAGCATAGAAGGAGATTTTAGATCAATAATAAAACTACAATGTTTTGAAACAACAACAAAGTTACAACATTATCATAACAATAATAATAATTTAGTTAGTTCCATGCTATAGGTGACTCGTTTATTGTCTCTCGGTGTTGGGAGGGAGCCGCAGGCGAGAAGCGCCGCCGCCGCCGCCGCGGTGGTGCACAGGTGAACATGCAAATGCTATAGGTTAGCTGATAAATACGATTACTTATCGAACGTTTAACCGTGCTTCAAACAACAACGCTGTGTGTCAACCTAAAGGGATATTATTGCTTGCATAAGTAAGGATTGTTAAACGTACCTACTCGGACCTACTAGGTACCTATTTACTAATACTACTGGCTAAATACGTTCAGTGAGTTTCACGCCGTAGGGTTTCACTGATGTGTGGCTAGTTTAATATTATATTACCAATCCTTATGCAAGCGGCCCATTCGCCAAACTACATATAACGACCGATATGGCACGGTGGTCGAAGGTCCGACTGCGATGCAAAATGTTGATGGTTTGATTCCCACCGCGAAACAAATATTTGTGATCTGCAGATATTTGTTCCGGAGTTGGGTCCTTGCTGTCTACCTATGCAAAAAATATCTGTCAATTGTATTATTATGTAAAGTTCAGCTGTTTTGTACGGATAACACAAACTGTACTTACTTTGTGGTTAGTTAGATGGATGCTCTGTGAATTGTCCAGCATTAAATTTTTATAAGCAAGTGGTCCATGGAGCTGCACACTACATTTAAATATCTATCGAACAATCAATATCAAACTTTAAAAAACTATTCAAGAAACAACGATAACTTTTCAATGAAAGCGTTTCCCTCCATCGAACACCTTTCAAAAATTGCATCCACTTTGATTAAATCTTACAATTCACCATTCGAGGGTAGAAAGTACCGAAGGAAAGAGAAGAATAGTTTCCATCATATGAAGAACAGAGACGGAAGATATTAGAAAAGTGCAAGAGAGCTTTGTTAGGGTAATGCGAGTGTATTGTGCGAGTTGATTATAGCGCCCTCTGGAGGTGTAAACTGATTCAATAGAATGATAGAAAACTTTGTCAGGAAGCGAGGGTGGCCTTTTCACAAATGTTAGGTCGGTATTTATTTACGCAAGACGTTACAGCAAATTGTACAGTTCTTGCTATAACTAGGCCTTACATTACATAGTCGAGAAAGTAGGAAATAATCACTTCGTGGGAATTTCTGGAATTAAAAGGTCTAAAATTTCAATAGGATACGTTCAGTACGTAGTTTTATCAGAAAAAGGTAGCAAACATACATACTTTACATACATACTTTTGAATTTACAATTTGGCTACATAGCTTGTGTGAAAGTGAAATTGTTTTATTAGGTATCTTATCTATGTATTTCAGATCTGCGGTTTTAGAATTTTATTTCTCAAAAGTCGTAGACCTGTATTTCTCTATAAGCGAATGTATATTTCGCTTATAGAGAAATACAGGACTATCTTACAGTAACATGCAGAACGGACTTAATTATGTTTTAAGTATTTAATTTACAGATTTCAATGACTTTATTTGTTTAGGCTTACAAAATGAGCACATAGACAATATGTATGTATATGGTTCAGTAACGCTTTTGTATGGTATTAACGTCACTCAACATGGATCTATGACTGAGGAAGCTTTCATAATCCGGTCTCAGTTTCAACTACTCGCTCTAAATTATATATGTACTAGTACATAATGAAGAGGCGAGGGATCTCTACCTCGGCAATGGCTTACTACTACGAGTATGTCAATATTTTTGGCGTTAGCGTTCAGTGATACTCAGGCTGGTGATGCAATACAATACAATAGATAGAGTATTACTGGGTATTATACCTAGTCTAGTCTAGTCAGTTAGTGCTAGCATGGCACGCTAACGTCCACCAACAATAACTCTATGCATGTTCATGCGCTAAGTACATAGGTCCCATGATGGTGCCGCTGTAAAATTGGGTGAAGTGTTTAATTCTATAACAATATCTTTTACAACGAACTCTATTTATTTAGAACTAAATATTATTTAGTACGCGAGTAATAATGGCTGCCTAAACTATAATTAGGTAGACACACGTATTTTCTATTGCAATGTAAATTATAACAGTTTTCTATTTTAGTGTGTATAAATAAATAAAAATAAATATATAACTGTCGTGTGTGTTGTCATGACAATTGTTACACTTTGTAAAGACAAAGTACAAACTTTACAAAGTTGCAATTTTGTTTGCAGTGAAAAAAGTGAAAGTTTAACCTAGGTGTCTCCATTCATCCCCTGTCCGGCCCGCGTGCGAGCGAGACGGACGACATTATTGCACTGGGGGTGCACTTACCGGATTGGACAAATAAATCATCATTATTTAGGGAGTTGCACACTCTAGAATACAAATTGATTATTATTTTGGAAGATTATTAAACTTAGCTGAGCTATTCTGTTTTATTGTCTTTCGGTAGGTAGGTAGATG
Organism: Eupithecia insigniata; assembly: GCA_947859395.1. Lineage (NCBI taxonomy): Eukaryota > Metazoa > Arthropoda > Insecta > Lepidoptera > Geometridae > Eupithecia > Eupithecia insigniata. The sequence continues at coordinate 499,345 of OX402009.1, read as the reverse complement.
GTAAATTAAAACTAAAATGAATAGTTATATATATACCTCAATCGAGATTTTGTATACTTATTTAAATCTTCCATAAATTGTTCTCTTATTGCTACAAATAAAATTAATTTATCGTTAAGGCGTTTTCAAAAAAACCCAAAAATATAGATCAGAGATCCCAGTTATCTACTGACTTCAATAGATAACTGGGGATCTTTCGCGGAAAGGAAAGCATGTATCCGGGGTGTCATGTCAAAATAAGCACGGTCTATGCAGGGCCTATGAAACTTTAATTTGACAGTCCCAAGTTTAAAGTGTATATTTTTGTACAAAAATCGTCTCATTCAGAAAGCCTCTCATTCATACCTTTAATCATTCTACACTAAGTAGTCATCCTGACTCATTCTCTAACGCTATACCTACAGTGACCACAAAATAACCAACCAGTGTAGCGTCGCACAAATAAGAATCCATCCTACAAAACATTCCAATAAAAGCGCATCGCGTCGGTAAACGTATCCACCCCCTCGCAAATTTAACCCCAAGAACCACCGCGGACATACACTTACCTACTATGATTCTGATTCCTTCACAGTTAAGGCATTATATCACAAAAACCAGACTAGGGATGTTATTTTTTTTAGTGTTGAAAAGTTTTATCAGTTAATTTCTGTAATCACAATACCCATCCCGAACAGGGTAGGTTTAGGCACTGCTTTTGATTTTCATCCAAGCTGAGTAACGTGCAATTTATTTAAGGCATCAAAATAATACAGCTTCGGGTTCTAACTCGAACCTACACTTTATTTAAGTTAATGAGACACCCCAGGCCAAATCCATACTAAACACATATTCTATGCCCCAATAGACAAGAATAAGTCGCTAAATAGGTCTCAGGAATTCCCTGATTTGTGGTCACCGCGTATCGATGGGCTTACTCGATCACGTGCAAGGGATGACCGATCATTCAGTCGTCTCTATCGAGTCCGCTCACTTTCATTGCATTTGATAGGGACATAGAGGAATTAAGTAGTTTATGAGTAGATATAATATTTAAAGAAATAGCTACCTTACCGGTTACAGGCACCTTTTGAAATAAACAGTGCATGATGTATTTAGTAGGGGCAATATTGTTTGCAAGCATTAGAATTAGCATAGCTCTAAATAAATGCTTGCATGCTACCTCGAACAAAGTATGTAAGTAGGTACTTCTTAGAATGATCGATTTCTATATTTTGTGTCTCTAGGTAATTTTTTTAGTCATGAATAGGTATTATAGGTAACAGCACCAAAATCTCTTTTATTAATTCTTCACTTGATGAGCACAGAACTTCATTTGAGCCGCGACCACCCGACCAACACGATCAAAATAAACAAGCTGTCACTGGACAATTCACCTTAAACATCTGGGTGATAGAGTGGATTATTTCTTGACCGCCGTCCGAAGGGTTGCACCCCCTGGTTTAGACAGGCCCTTTATTACTCAGGCAAATTAAAAATGTCTGCTAAGGCAAGTAAGTATTAATATCACTATAACCCGTCCACAATCTGCATGCTTTTATTCAATGTCTTCGCATTTTAAAATAATTGGTCGCTTTTCAAACCACTAAATATTCTCAATGATATATCCTGAAAAGTCAAAGCGATAGTAAAAGCAACAAATAAAAGGATATAATCAAGTAAAAATTAAATATGAGTGCGAGGTCTTCTCAAATTGCATGATATTGCCGCCCCTGCCAATGCCCGTATTTGGTTTGAGGGCGGGCGGGAGACCTGAATTGTGTTAAGTTGCTTATAAGAACGAAAATGTATGAATTAAACCGGAAACATAAGAAAACAGATCCTATCTTGTACAGTAGTCATGGAATGTCAGCGAGCGCTGAGCGCCTGCCGGGTTAGAATAGCATGCAGCGTGAGTCACCGGTAAGGCCCACTAGGCGCGCCGGCGAGTCTGCACGGAGCCTGTAAGGGCGAGATTGTGGTGGCACTCATCACGACACATGTCAAGGCTGAGGTAGGTAACAAAGAACTTTTATCAAATGACTACCAAGGTAACTATTGCATTCAAAGAAGTCAGTGGTAAGGTAAGGAATTTGATTATTCGTTAAATAATGATAATGAATGATGTTTCACATAGCTTTGGATTGAACAGTAAGTACTTACCTATTTTATTTATTAGTGAAATTCCACTGTCTAAGTAATTGACATAATATGATGATAAAAATAAACTCAGACCAGCTGCACAGTCAATTAGATCGATAAGAAAGCGCGGGGCTAATTGACCAGCGCCTTCGCATAAAGCTCGCAAGCCGTCGTCGCTCTTATTTGCTAGCGCATCTCAAAGTTCAAAATAATTAACTGAGGCATCTATTTATAGGCATTAACCAAGATAATCCAGTTTATCAATAGAGACATTGTTCAATGTTAAATTATTTTGGTATATTTCGTTTTATATTTTTTGTATAGGCTTACCCTATCTCTTTGTCAAACAAGAAGAGTAGAGGCTAGAGACAACAAAGAATCTTACGCATTGATAATATTAATAGCTAAATGAGGAGAAGGACAGTGGATTACCAACTTAGTGTCAAACGCAAAAAGTGTCTATAGGCAGTCATTTATTTGCTACGTATGACACTCGTAGCTTATTTAGAATGTTAAACAGTATGCACAAATATAGGGGCATACTGTCAAGGCACATTAGAGCCAGCTGTCCCCGCCTCGCGACTCGCTGCGCTCGGCCCGTGTCGCCCCACGGCGGGCGCCACTTTATGTGAAATCGATGCAGCGCTGTTTTGTAAACACACTTGCACTCTCTACAGTGTGTGGAGTTATTATAACAACATAATATTATATCTTTACATGTTGTTTTTGATTAGTTATTTATGAGCATTATAGTTAGGACATGGTTTGGTTAGAACAATCAACAAGTTGCATTTTTAACTTTTTTGAACTTGAGTGAGTTGTTATTGTTTTGCTGTAGGTATTTTATGTAGGAATTCCGGTCATATTCGCAAGATGAAATAATTTTTCAATGTTTTCAATAACTGAGGACTCAAACTCACTTCACAAACGACACGCACTCATGTTCACTTATAACGTGAATTGAACGTTTTTAAAATCATATTTTGACAGTTCGAAAGTCAAAATAGGCGGGAGATGGCGCCGGCGCGCGGCCACGTTGCGAACTAACCTAACCTTGCGTCGAGCACGGCCGGGGTGGGGTGAGCGATTAGTGAGGACAACACATTTTGATACTTGAGCTGTCGTTTGGATTGACTGTCTCGTCTTCGTGTCGTTGTCGTCGTCGGGATTATGTAGTAGATTCTATTAATAGTATGGCCAGTATGATATCTACTTTTAATTTGTATTCGATTTTACCAGTTTTAAACAACGCTGTAGGTAAAATTTTATGAGATAAACAGGTCTATAAAGTTTTAATGATTTGTAACAAAACTACCTTTATGTGAAGAGGAAGCTTTATTTTGTCAGCTTGCGATTAATTTAAATATTTAACGCATGAAATAGGCGCTTATCATCTACATAACAAGGTTCTTATTGCAGTAATTAAAATGAATGGCCATAGAGCTCCGATTACGATGCTCGTAAGATAATAACCTACTCAACTAAAATTGGACATAAAATTAAATAGGTATTTAAGTAATTGATCTGCACTCTTGGTCAATTCTCAACGAGTTGCGTCTAACTTAAATTGTGAAGAACCTGCCACCGCGTCTTTGCTGTTATTACTCAGGCTTTATAATTACACATGAAATAAGGAACATAAACCACTCGGACGAGGTTACAAATCTTGTTACAGGAGACCATTATAATATCAAGCTCCAGATTTTAAAATCTTTTACACATCCATTTTATCAGTAAACAAGATGCTAATCTCGTTAGATCGGTGTTTAATAAAATGGTTAACAACTTATTTAGGCTTTATTAAGTCTTTTAATGAGACTTCTCAATATAAATACTTATTCACTTTTTTTAAATTAAATTTTGTAAAACTGGTGCTTCGTAGTATCAAGAGGTATGAGCCGCGGTGTAGCGGCACCCCGTGCGTGCACCCCCGTTCATTCATGGCGGACACGAGATCGGTGGAGTCGCCGTATGACCTTGAACAGCTAAAGATTATGTAGATTTCTTTCAAAAGCTTTTCATAAGGTATTTTACAATACATGGCATCTCATAATATTCTTCGATTGTTAAGATTTTAAGTGAAATTACTTAGTAAATTCCAACTTATTGCCGAAGAGTTGTAAGAGAGTTGTTATTATATGGCATTAGATGATGGAAATAAAATGATAAGTGATTGTTTAATTTGAAAGTATTTCATCCCGGCCACATGGCTCATGTCTATGAAACTCTAAAGATAACCATATAGTGCCAAACTCTGCACAATTAGAATAACAAAAATGATCACCGACTTGTATACAACCCCTCCCTAACACATCGGCACAAACATTACGCCCCCGCTGCAGTGGGCGCGCCCCTTATCGCGCGGCGCATGCATTCTACTATTGACTATTGGGTAATTTCATTAATGTTGAAATATTTAATTGATAGTGATGTTTGCATTTTCTGTTGGTTCACCGTCTCTGTTGATTGACCTTGGAACTCCTCACCAGCAGCCATACGTCCACTGCCGACATACCTTCTCTGATTAGTGACTTCAGTGGAAATGTTAAAAATACACAAACAAAGCTGCTGTCCTTCCTCTCTGGTAGGTTCCTCTAGTCGACTTAGGTACGGCATCCACGAGCTGATTTGCAGGGGTCGATTCCGCGAACGCGGTCTTCTTCCCGACAGATCTATCTATGACGGCAGATCCACATCGTTTTTGTTCAAGATTCAATTGAACATTGTGCCAGACGATAATCTGCATATTATCTGATAAGTCAACTTTTGTTTCTACTCAAATATCTTGATACAGAGTCGAGACCTAGAACAGAAAGACTCTGCCCTACCTTATTAAGTTAGTGAAAATGTGAACTCATTTCTTTCCTAAGATTTCCATCTAAAATGCTGAACATTGGTTCAGCATCTTGATTGCAAGATGAAAACTGACTTCATTATGTGTCTTGGCCACTTTTTATCCTAATAAAGCGCATGCAAAGCTGTGGGCAAAAGCTAGAGTAAAATAAAACAAACGAGTTGCGATAGGCTCACCACTTAGTGCCTCGTGAGCCACTATCATAGGGAATGTCTCGCTAATTGACCATAGGACAGGGCAAAAAGCCTACAGAAGGTAAAAACAATTAGAGGATTGTCCATGCGACAGGTCACGCAAACCTGTCTCGTGTCCGTTCAAATCCCGGGATAGGTATATCTATTACATTTACCTTGTTGGTAATTACTTAGTGAAAATTTTCAGAAGAGTATGAAACGATTTTATTTATTACGAGGTAAAGAATAGGTTATAGAAATGAAAGAAGAATATAAAACAATATAATCCATCACAACACAAGATAAATCTTAGATTATAGAACATAGAGAGCTATAAAAGGAGTACAGTGTCGATATAACTTGAAATTATCTTGATTATTATTATACCTATATACATAAAGCACCACACATCATATAAAGGTCGTTTCAAGTTTACATAAACAATCTGTTTACCTATAGCCATTTATATACTTTAAGTTATAAATGGCTATAGGTAGTAATTAGTTTAAATTTTGTATAATGCTTATGAACTATTCAACGTTTCAAGATTTTAAACGTTCACCTTACAAGATTCAAACATTTGAATATTATTGTACAGGATCCTCAGTATCGTCCATTGATAGTAATGTATTTTTTTCTTGAGTTTTCTTTTCATCAGTCTTAAAAAGAAAATTTTGTTTCCGGTTCCTAGTTTCAGTTTGGTTATAATTGTAAAATGTAAAGTTATTTAAATTCTTTCTAGTTTGCTACTAATATCTGACAGAGTTCATACCTTCTCTCCACCAGGATGCTGACACTTCTCTCTGCCCTCACCTTCCACGGAGCAGGGACTCATGTCCACGCATTAATTAGGGGTCCGCACGAGAGCACAATTAGTTATCTACTCGCTTGCTATTTACTCTTACCTGAAACAAACAGACGGTTCCATTAGTAACAGAAGGAAACTTTATTTTCTATAATTCTGTATCTAAGTTTTGAAGTTTCTTTGTACAACGACTTACTAGGAAGGATTAAACAAACAATTATTTAATGATTTTGAACTTAAATAAATACTTTCTATAATAAACTCGCGCAATTTTTCAGTTTCATTTACACGCTCATAAAAAATCTCATTTCCGGCAAACTGCCACCAAAATGATGGAATATGCAAACGTGTGCTCACATGATGGAGTCGCGCCATACATTCACGATAGACGTGTATGTACATGTATCTATGTAGTGTAGATGTAACACATCAATACATCACGTCGGCGGTAACCACTTCTCTCCCGATTCCTGACAAATCACTTTGAATAATATTCATATTTCGAGGACGCCTCGAAGGGAACCGCGGTGTAGACCTACAAAACCTACAGACTGCCTAGTTTTTAGATCAGTTCTCATATTTTCGAAACCATTTTGTTAAGCGTTATTAATTGTAGTCGTTAAATTAAATTAAGTAATAACAATTAGTGAAATTACAAGTTCCGGTGACAAATAATAAATTATTGGGATAGTTTTAAAATGTATGCCTTGGATCATTAACATTAAGTACCTACCTAGTATAGATAAAGTTATTAGTTAGAGACACTTGTGTCATGTTATTCTTGACGAGAATAGTCCTCTTTTGTTAAGATCAATATAGTATTATATTATCTTAAAGATGCGCGACTGCGAATTATCTGTCTATTCGAATGATGAACAACTACTAATTTCCTCATTTGACTTGAATATTAGTAATATACTAATCTTCAAAGTCGAATGAAATTAGTAATTACTAATGTCTCTACGAATGGATCATTCATGGCTCCGATTCAACTTTGTTAGTCGACCGATGGTTTTAAGTGATGAATGAATTATTCGTCGCTCCTGCAGGGATTGAATGGAACAGATTAGTAACTAATTTTATCATTCTTGTGCGGTTGATATGATGTGTAGTTTTTCAAGTATAATATTTTAGTTTTTAGCTTTTAGTGTAAATGTTATAGTGTGGTGGACAGCTGGTTGTTCTAATGTTGAATCCGGTAATGTAACTTTTACAGATAACCAGCCTACCACTGTGAGTTCAATAATACCTTATATATGTTAATTTTGTTCAAATATTTTATGTTAAGGTGGTTCCCTGACCCAAACTAGCGCCGCCACCTATTTTATCGTATTATTACGTTAAATAAACGAATTTTCAAAAAAATCCCTTTGCCAGTTTGTGATACCTATCATTCGCTTTTTAACGCCTTTGTAATAGTTTTATTTGGTATAGTTTAGGAAGAGATGCGAAGTTGCACTTTGTCCATCAAACTCGGTTTTCGCATCTCCTCCTTCCTCGTAAACTTTTACATGTGAAGCGTTGGGTGGTGGCAGCGAACGAACCCGGAGTCGAATGAAATATAGGTATAATACTATCTCTCTCTAACTTCGAGCGGGGGCGACTATCCACGTCAAATAATGAATCGAAACCGACTCAGGCAGTCGAACGAACGACTCGCGATTACTAACCAAATTAGTTACTAATTTGCTCTAGTCATTCGAATCGTTCGAATGACTTGTCAAGTCGAATAATTTGAATAAAATAATTCACAGTCGCGCATCTTTATATTATCTGTGGTTAAGATTTACTTACATATTTATTGGTTGGAAACCTCTGTCAATATATTATTAAAATTGTGTAATGTTATTGAATTCACTTTGGTTTTAATTTCGTCCTCGACAACGGTAACGCGGTCTTGATGTTAAATAAATCAGGATACATTGAATTCTCTAACATATTCATAGCTCTACATCCCATATCTTACGTTGACAGATTTTTTGAATGGTGAAAATATGGCGCTCGTCACAACACCGCTATCTTAATAGAATATCGAGGCCCCGGACCCCGGACCCCAGGCCCGGGCCCGGGGCCCCACATTTGCATGCAAGTGCCCCCGGAATGTGCCGTTTCATGCTCAGCCACTTTACGGGAATAGGGAGTCGGCGAGCACCTTCGTTAAATCTCTACCCGTTTATAGGTAGTACCTTTGTTGATACAGGGCATATCTTCTACTAGTAGGATTTACAGGAAGGTCTGCTAAACTGCACGCTGAATACAAAAACTTAAATATTCGTGCAAATAATGATCAATTTACTAATACATAATCTCAAAAAATAACCGCATGAGAATATTCTCGTAATGAATACCTACAGCACCTGCTTGTGGACGTATAGATACACTTCAATTATAATAATATAATCTTGTTTCCCTATGTTTCCTCGCGATCCATAGATAAACATAATATCTTGAATCATTTGCTATTCCTGGCTCCACTTGTCTAAAATCAAAGGTCATAAAATCTTTAAATAATAGTCAAGCACAAAGCGCTGCCAGTTCCCACATTCTACCATAACAGACATACAAACATTACTATAAGTATACATTTTTAAAATATCAGTTGTTTGTTACAAAACAATAAGTTACCTACCGATAGGGATCACATAGATTTACGACTTGTAATATATAGTAAACCATTCGTGGAACATTATAATCTCACGAATATCTGTGATCTAACAAGTTTCACTATAATCGGCTCGGGTGTTCTATTAAATAAATAGATTCACATTAATCCGTTATCGCATTTTTATTCAAAACCAAAACATCGTTAGTTATTCTATCAATAAAAAGTTACCGATCTCATAAAATTTACATAATTTATACGTTTCTCTAATAGTTTTAAATTAAAATACAAATCGGGCATTTCTTCTAGGTATGCGTAATATTCAAAAAAAGTTGAATTAATACCGAGTCAGGCTACGTCCGTCGTGTAGGCTCATTGGATTTCAATCTGGGATCGTAACGAGTCTGTTTTTAACACAATTATTGCATTTTAAGCGACTGTTTTCCATGCATGTAATACATTAATTTCCATATTTGAGACACGGACAGGTACTAAAGATAAAACCTACACTACAATTTACCAGGATACATTCATTCGTTTTCCTACTCTACAATAATTTCGATGACAGACATCATAAGCAGTCAGCATATCGCTGTCCTTTGTCCAGTTTTTCGCAAAATACATCGTTCTTTAGCCATTCATGTGATATGGACCCTTAGTGCACGAGTCCAACTCTCACTTGGCCGGCTTATTTAGCACATCGGGGGGGGGGGGGGACGTTGACAAAATGATACATACCTATACAAATAATAAGAAACTAAATAGGACAGCTTAGGTAGTATGCATAGAGTTTGACCCTCGCGCCGCGTGCCCGCTCTCGTGCAGTTATTTTAACGTGCCAGTGTAAATAGTATCCGGTGCGATCCGGTATGCAGTGCCACGTGTGTCGTGTGCCGCGTTGGATGAGGATAGTCGGGAGGGATAGTTTGCAGGCAAGTAGAAGTGATCCTAGTTAAAGTGAAGAAAATTACATAGTACTTTATTTCCTAGATTTATTTTGTTTAACAATATTATAATTTTTTTTATTACAGTAACGATGATTATGCTATTAAGGGAAATTACTGAAGGAACGGCCACTGATTTAATATTACTGTGCTTTTTACATAATGGACACACATATTTTACCTAGGATTTTATCTAGGGTATCAGTCTCTCTCTCTCTCTTCCATTTTGCTGTGTTTTTCTATTTTATGGATCAGTTTGAACAGCTAACATATGAAATGAAATCAGCCAAAAGCGAGTCGCTCCACGCGCAATGTATGGGTCTGTAGTTCCTGGACTTATTAACGTACCTATATTTATATTACTAAAAACTGATCACAGTCTTTTTAAATGGAATTGGTACTAAATATTCCTTTGTTAATAAAGGTTTACTTATAAAATGTACTTTTAACATTATATAAACTTTTATTAACAATAGTAGATTGTTACATAAGGGTAGTAAGGGAGCTATTATAGAACAAGATCCAATTTGGCGCCAGTGCGAGCTCAGCTCGCAAAGGGCCCTAAATTGGATTGAGTGCACCCGAGATATTTAGACTTATACGACGAATATATTTCGAGGGTGCACTCAATACAATTTCGCGCCCTTGCGAGCGCTCGCAAAGGGCGCTAATGGATCGAGTGCACCCGAGAACATAGTTCGAGGGTGTAATAGCTACTTGCAACCGAGGTAAGCATTCTACTTTACATCATAATGGCGAGGCAAATAAAACATTTATATACTTAGGTATGACAAAATGTAATTTTTATTAGAAAAATTAATTATATATTAAAAGATTTTGTACAACATCTTCTGCTTCGAGTTGACAGAAATCAGGCGTGCGGACCAGTTCTTCATCTGATGACGTACTTGACATAGTGAACTACCACTTTAAAAGTGTTTATTACAGTTTTAACTTTTAACTTTAGTTACATTTCATCAATTACAGTCGCACAAATCAAATCAAATGGAAGGCCGCCATTTCCACAGTTTTTTTTTTCAGTAAAAAGTTTTCTTATCATTTCATAAGAAAAGAGATTGTTTCACCAAGGAGTTTTGCATAGCTTGAACTATAAAGTCTTTACAATTCAAACAAAGTGTGACGTAATGAGATTTGAAAATGGAATTCCTATAAAAATGTACTGTGTTGCGAATACCATCTTACACAGCCTCTTTGCTTAATTTGTAAAACCTTCTTGCCGAGCATTATGATGTAAAGAAAATTACAATCAAATAATAGAAACAAAGAACTAGTATTTACAATTGAAACCATTATGTTACTACAATCTCAGTTGTTTATAAGTTGATCGAATATTACTCGTTACATAGAATATAAACATAATTATTTATTTACCACTACATGAAAAAACGTAAGTATACTTAGTTATGATAGTTTTCCTTTTGAAATCTGGTTTTACTTCAGAGACAGCTACGTGCTGTTGAAGTTATGCACTATAAGTTAAGTATATAGTTCGTTATTAGATTCCAACTTTTTAGCTAGGTACCTTATAACAAAATAATTTTGTTAGAATATATAGATTTTTCTATAATTTGTACTCAAAGATATTCAGGTAAAGTGTACTTGACTTGATTGCAACCGGGGTCGAGGCCAGTCAGTTGCAATATCATTGCACCGGTGTGTGTGAAGGAAGCTCAAGGCGTGCCTCTGTGCGCGACAGATTTAGCTCCGCAACTGCACCGCGCTGGTTTTCCAGCGGTTAATGCTTGCCTACGCAAACACCGAACCAAAAAAAAACGAACCTCGCTTTCAACTAATAAATATTTACTACAAGTTGTTTATATTTTTGTAAAAGAAATATTTGTAAATTATTTATTGTTTACTCAGATATTTGAAGTGAACTAGAAACTAATAAGTGCGCAAGGTGGACGACGATATAAAACTATACAAAAAGAACTAAACAAAGAACTTTAAAAATACTACGTTTCTCAATACACACATACCTCACATAAAAAATGTTTTTAGTTACGTGTATAACAAGCGTAGTATTTTTTTTATATGAACTATAATTTCTGTTTTCTATGCATTAATACTTTGTCGAAAATTCAATCTCGACCCGGAAGAATTTTAATATTAATTTGATGAAACGACATATCGATCCCATTTGATTTGGCTGACTATGTCTATAGATTTCAAATTTCATTATCTTTATTTCTTTAGGCTTACAAAATGAGCACTTAGACAAGACAAATTTTAAAAGGTAGATATATAGTATATAGTAGTGGAATCAGAATCAAAATCAGAATCAATAACTTTATTCTTTAGGCTTACAAAATAAGCTCTAGACAAGTCAAATTTTATATCTACTATAAACATAGTTATTATTATCAAATAAGAAATAAGGTGTTGTTGATTCTCTTTTCATCTAAATTCTTTGTCCACAATTGGGAGGAGTAACAACAACTAAAAATGGCAAAAAGTGTTAATTGGTATTAATTTCTTTATACCTTTTTAATGTACAGTCGCCATACTAGACGAGACGAGCACAGGCACTGTTCTGTTATCACTGTCACTCCAACGCTAATGTAAATTATTATCACCACAATCTAATTTCTTAAGAAATTTTCGAAAACTTTAAAACTGATCAGATTTCTGCCAAAAACCTGAATTACTTATTTCCGTTAAAAGAAGATCACAATCAAAAAAACTTGCAAAAGACATGAACAACGCACAAAAACTTCTTGAACCAAACTCGTGTAACTAAACTCGTGACTAAATGTATCGTAGGGCGGCGGCGCTGGGCGGGCGGGCGGCTCGGCGGCGCGGCGCCGACTGACTGATGCAGGGCGCGCAGATGCTATCCTGTAGTAACTCTCAACTGTAGACGACTTACAATGTTCAGGTAAGTTTAATCTTAGGTGGAGTAAACTTTTAAAAACCGCCTTAGGCTTATAGATCTCCGCCTCGGCTGGTCTAGAGGTAGGGCGGAAGTTTGAACGATATTCTTTTTAATGTGTTATTTACTAGGATTGTTTTAATCTATTTTTTGATTAACGACAATGTGAATATTACAAGGTCACAGAATTGGTTTTATGAGACAGGGTGACTGGGGACTATAGCGAAGCGAGACTTCATTACTTTTTCGAGTACTCGAGTCTCTCTTCACTAGTCGTTTTATGTGTCATTAATAAAGAGAACAGAATAGAGGAGTCTGTATAACAAGGTACAATTCATTCATTCATTAGCTATCAGACCTATCTGCGAAAGTATAAATAGACTAATCAATAATAAATCTGTTATTTTTCTTTAGTCTCGCGAACATTGTAAAAGGTAGGGGGTTTCATATATGTTAAGTTTGGGATCGGCGTTAGTCTGGCGCATAATGTCCCCGCTTTTCAGGATTAGAGCGAAGTGTCCCCCACGCAATAAAATACGCAATGAAAACACACGGCACTTATTATTTACCGTGCCGCACTGGTGTAAATAATTATTTCCGTATGGGAGAGAATTTTATAGATAGGTCCAGCTGGTGGAGACGGCGCTCTTCTGCTTCGACGATCGACCTACGTTGAAGCGCCAGGAAAGTAGAAGCAATATCTAGATAGGTGCAAGAGGGATTAACTTCATCTCAGGTGACACGATAGCAGTCTGGGATTACCTACCTTACCTATCCATGACTAGAAAACTTACAAATATTCCGCCTAGAGTAGTGTGGTGAATCATTAGCATTGCAGTTATGAAGTATGCGTCTTGCATGTCTATTCTTGTACCCGCCAGCGCCACGCCCAAATAGTCCGTCGTCATCGTCGCCTGACTTACAGGCCGTGTGTTTCCCCATCAATAAATAAGGCTGGTTCCCACCCGCGATTTGCATGCCGAAGACGTTCGCGGGCTTACGACGCATTCCCTAATGAAGAGCTCACCTGCCGGGTAACATTGGACAAGCTCTAAGGAAATTGATTGGATTTTATGGAGCTGCTAATCTAGTTTTGTAATCCTTTAACTTCTACAGGTTCTTTTGTATCAGAGGTGGAGTGTTCCAAGTTTTAGGTGTGATTATTATTGTATTTTAGGGACTGGCATAAACAAAGCGAACGATATATTAAGGTACAAAATTAATTCATTAGCTATCAGTAAGAAATTTTTCTTATCAATAAATGAACTGAACTGAAGTAATATATAATATAATATAGTATAATCGCCCTTGAATCAGCGATTATAAAAAGGTGTTACCTGTCGGCCAGGATGAATCTTCATATACAATAGCGAGGTAGCGAGTCTGCGCGGGCCGTTGGAACGTTAATGAAGTTAAGGATGACCGCCGAAGTTCATTCATGGAGATATTTTAGAGAGTTAAATTATTCATTTACGGCTTACGACATGAACCATATAAAAACTCGTGTTTCGGTAGAGCAGCGGCGTAAAGCAAAGCGGGGGCGTGTTTTCAGGACCTTTTTGTCCACCCCCACTTCTGCTTCCACTCGTATTGAAAGCGCACCTGAATACTATCGCCGATAAGCCTCGTCGAAGATTGCCGCCGCGACACCGTGCCGCCATTCATATGGAAAACGCAAAGATTGGAGCGCCACTCTGTACCCACACCCATTGTCATGTTAAACCAATTAGAAGGATGGTAGAGTCATATAATAAAAATTTCCTAGACATTAATAGGTATATTTTTATACAATGAGAGTCAGTACAAACTATGTACATTGTAGCAGTTTAAATTCGTTTTGATTCACTATACTTTGCGTTCAGTAGTTTAGGAGCTATGCGCGGCCAAGATACAGACAGATAGACAGACATGATGGAAAAAAAAATCATTTTTGGCATCAGTATCGACAACAGAGTGCCCTCAAAAACAAATTTTCTAAATATCTTCAAAGTACAGAATTGGACCTGTTACAGTTTTATTATAAGTATAGATTATCAGTTTTATACCTAACCTAGTTATGTAAATATACATTTTGTAGTCGTTAGCTTTACCTTAATAAACAAATAAAAGTATTATCTTAGATATGTATATAGAAAATTCATTATTGTACACTTACATCGATGGTACAAAAAAATACAAAAAACAACTTTAAAACTAAGTTACAAGTGGTGGTCTTATTGCTCAAGAGCGATCTCTACCAGACAACCGTGAATAGATAGGATCGTTGGATAGTACTAGCTAGGGGATCTGTGTGCCCATGTAGGTTTCATCCACATCAGCATCATCAGCCCGTAAACGTCCACTGCTGAACATAGGCCTGTAGATTTACTAAATAAAAATAATTTATTTATCATATCCTCTTATTGCGTGAGCTGTGTCCGACTAATCTATACCTAATCCGACTCGATGCAAATTCAAAGAGTCCATATCTTGGACACTAATTTTAGCTAAGTGGATATTTATATATTTAATCTCTAAGAATATGGAAACCTAAGTACTTACGTAACCTAAGATGTCCTTGAAGGAAAACATGTTCTTTTCTCTTTGGTAATGGCGTGTTTGAGACACTAAGTACAGATTGTCTGCGGTAGGTCCCATGACCAGTTCCAGCGCTGGGCGGGACAGCACGCATTTTCACACGATAGAGCATTTGAATACAATCACATTCTGGCTTTATACGCGTTATTGCGGCCAATTGTTTTAGATTATCAAGGTATCTATGTACACATATCTAGACTTTTGCCGATAGAATACCTACGTAGATATCAGAAATAATCATAACGTGAGTTTGAGTCAAACGAGAAAGTGTCTGACGATTTAAGATAAGTACCTAGTACATAAGATGATGTAGAGGACAGACTGAACTCTAGAAGATTGATTCAGATAGTTTGGTGTAACTACCTAGGAAGAGAGAATGAGTAAGCGTGACCAAAATAAACAATCTGCAATTACAAGTGGCCCGATATCACCCCGAAAAAAAACTTGGCTGAACGGATCTAAGCTTCATCCTAAAGGTTTCTCCATTAACTGAATAAAATAGTAAAGTCTCACAATCCGCGGCGAGTTCTCCTCTAAGTGGCTGTTTAGGTAAGTGAGTGTTTAGAGCCACAGATAATATTATAGAGCCCCCTCGGGTACTGCCGAGTCGTCGTCGGATCGGATTGTTCATCGATCGGATACGAAGCTAGTGTGAGGTTCCGATACGACATCAATTTGGTGAGATCGTGCACTGCCGTTACCAAACCTTTCGTTTTGATAAATATGCAGAAATTGTTGTAATTGCTGGAGACGAAAAATTTATTACAGCTAAAAATTAAGAGTCCATTTTTTTCGACTTAGTGTTTTCAGGCACCATTTTATAGAAGTTGTAAGAGTGAGACAGTCAGATTTCACGCATCTTCATATATTGTTATGGAGAAGTAATTGAAACCACGCCTGCATCCTTTAAGACATCCGATACGACTTGTGGATACGACACAACACAAGCCACTCCAACAAATACGTGTTAACACAAACGGTCTAGTGTCCAACGACTACATCTGGGATTTTCAAAACAGGGCTTACCTAGAGTTTCTGCGAAATGAACTCTATTCCTTATACAACAAGAGTACTTTCCACGAGAAGGTTAGAAAATTAACCGATTGAACGAAATCGTCCAATTTCCTTTATTCGCATTTACTAAAATGTAAATTGGATATTTCGTTTACAATCACGTTCCACTCCTTACTCTGAAATACGACGTTTTCCTGAAAATCCTAAGTGCTACGTTAATAGCCTATTTGACAAGGGGTTATTACATAAAACTGTTATAAACCCCAGTTACAAGTTACAACGGTATTCGAAACAGTTATTGGACATTAGCGTTATGGTCAATAACTGCTTACAACCCTGCCCTGATGTTATCTAATTATAATTAGTGATGTACTTTGTCTTTAGTCAACAACATACTTTGTTATAATTATGGAGGTATAACATGTTTAAATGTCATTGAAAAATAACAAGAGGGTGTATCTTAGTGGCTAGTAATATAAAAATAATTCGTGCTACGTGTTTTAATTACAAACAAAATTTCATCAAAATGAATGCCGTAGTTTTCCGGTTATGCCTAACGGGTAGTATACAGTTATTATGTCTTTAATGTCTGTGATCACCGTTATTTAGGGCTCGATCTCATACCGACACTGCTTGAAGTTTACATTTCATCCACCACAACACAATCCTAGGCGTGACCTTACATTACGCATTATACGTTATTATTGACATGTGATTATTTAAATTACAAATTTGCCAATAGATACTTAAAATAAACTAATAAGTTAAGCTTTATCAGGTGCCCTGCTAGGAGTAGGTAAAGCGATATACGCAGCGGGTCGCAGGTTCGAGTCCCGTGCCTGACCGCTATTAATTAAGCACCGCTACCGGCGGCGTTGTTTGTCATAAAGTTAGCTAGTGTAGAGATGGCTTTTTATTGCATTGAATCAAATTATAAACTTAAATAGAGGTGGAGGAGGTAGAATTTAATTTATTTCTGCTTGGAGGGTAAGTAAAAATTTCAGACAACTATGCAGGCTACATAAACGTTAACAGCTGTTTGTAAGTTTAAGACTCTTGTCACGATACCGCAATCGAACCTGCGACCTCCTGCATCACAGGCGAACCTTCACCCGTTCTGAATCAGATTAATTTATGGCTCTTAATGATCAATTTGAAGGATTATCTGTGCTCTTTAAAGTAAAGCCTCTTCCACACTGAGTAATGTTTTTCCAAATATTTCCACAAGTGTGATAAATCATCCGGCTCTGACCGCTATCGGCCGCGGCCCTATTACGGATTAAAAAAACACTTCGCGGTCCATCTAGATATGCCCATAACCCACCGCTAAAAGGGCCCAACCTTCCCAATCATATTTACGGGAAATTCAACCAAAGTTTTAGCATCTGGGGAAGGCCAAGGGTTATTTTTGTGTGGAGTTTGAGTGAAAAATGGATGGTTTAAGGCAATTTTAATTCAGTGGGCTCGCTCGCTGAATTAGTAATGGAATAAAGTGGCCGCGAGGGACGCGGTTTCGCTTCCCGCGGACAGACGCATTGTTTACGAAAATTAAACGGACGCAGGTTCATATTTGTGCGTTAGGCAGCTACTAATTAGTCATGAATATTTCAACAGTTATATCTCTGGGGAACTTGCTATGTATTTGTAGTGGTTTTACTCACGCACAAGTTGGAGTCAATCTCGCCTTTTGATGACAGGTCACAGGTTGTCTTGTCACTTCCAAAAAGTTTTTTCAGGAAATAACGTCCGAAAAAACTTTTACTTTTTAAATATAACTCTACCTATACCTACATAGAATTAGTAATGTGTGAACCTACAGACGTTAGGAATTCCATGTTTGTATGCCACGGAGCGCAGGTACGTGACACCGGTCAAAATATTTAAAATGATATAAGAATTCATAATACTGCCAGAAAACTTATCACTTTATCAACTTATAATAAAATTATATGAGTCGGTGGCGAATTTGACCATAAATCGTACAATTTTACAGCTTAATGATCATCTGACACACGGACATTCAATTACGCTCTGATAAATTGTAACCGGAAAGTCGGGTTGTAGCACGATGTCCACGATGTGCCACAATGTCACACATATTCATTTTAGTAAAGCTGACATTACTGATATAATTTTAGTAAAGCTGACATAACTGTACTGATATAATTTAAGTTCTGGTCACCGGACACGCTGAAAAATTCCCTTTTGATCGAGTTACCTTGAACGAGATGCCAATGACGGCATGCTTTTTAGTTTTTTAGGCAAATCTCATGTTTAGGTATAAAAACATGAGATTTGCCTAAAAAGCTGATTACCCTAAAAGAACGATGCCAATGAAGCACTATGCCTAAAATATCAAATTGACAAAAAAGCAGTTTTCTTAAATGTAAATCACATGTAGTAAAGCAGTTTGCCTGAAATACAAGATGACTTCTTAGTCATCTTGTATTTCATGCAAACTGCTAGAAGAGAAGCAGTAAGTTGATAATGCTGTGATGCCTGAAATAGAATGCTATGAACCTGTTAAGGTCGCATTCTTATACTAAATCTATACAGATATATACATACATATATTTGTTTATACAATAATAAACTCATAAAACAAACGAACAAATAAATAATGCAGGACAAGAAGTTGTTTGACTCTTGACTTGAATTCCTAAGAGTATAACAAAATTAAGATATCCGCAATTGATCAATCAATGACGATTGAAGGGTTGAGAAAAAAATAGAGTAGACGCTATTAAGTCAACGTTAAATAATAATACTATAGCTATAGAAAGTAATAATATTATAGCTTCAATAACGTAAACAGTTCAGTTGTTGCCGTTTCGATAGTAAACTTTAGTAGAGGAATCTGGCTGACTGAAACATTGCAGGACAGAAACAGAAATAAAATTATGGGCTAGTTTCTCAACTGAAAGTCAGTAATCAATCTGTTGATGTTGGGCAAATACCGTAGGAAAGTGTCTCTGTGGCCCTCGGAGCGACGAGCGGGCGACTGTCAATAGACAGCGACGTGACGAGGTGACTGACTTGATTTATGATGACCCGACGACACAGTCGTGATTTAAACGAATATTTTTAACGACAATTTAAATGAATCTGTTGAAGGTAGATAATTTAAGAAGATCTAACGGACCTTCTTGTGGAAAGAACGGTCGACAATAACTGAACCTATTTAAAAAAAACCTATTTTACATTTTTTTAATAACTACAAATAGTAATAACAATAAGTAGTAATTGCATCCTTCGAGAGAACATTAAATAGATAGCAGTAACTGATAAAGTTATGATCGTGAGTAGGAGCGTCCCAGACGTGAATTTTATAAGCAGACATCAAGTGCATATCTCAGAGAAGACAGGTTCTGCACCGGCCTCGGGCATTCCGGCTGTCACTCGACGGCGCCCGCACGCCGAAACGTCCCAACCGACACGCCCCACCAATTGATAACGAGTCCTGGCCCTTAGATTTAAGACGTATAAAAAATTAAGTAGCGGATCCGAGATACAGCCTTATGGGACAACACGATATCCTGCATTTCAATGATATAAAACGTGACAAGCACTGACCGATCACTCAATAAAATGGCTTTTATTTCGCTGTAACAACAGATCAATGTTCCTTAGCTTTTTGCTGCCGATTCGCGTAGCTTTCTTTTATAGCACACACGGTAGAACGCTTTACTGAATACTGCACGGATTGTGGTCAGTGCAAATTGAATTTAATGTTGTGGTTTTTGAGTGTATTTTATATGGTCGGTATGTTGGTTTATGAGTTGTTATGGTGTATGTCTGTGTATCTGTCGAACGTCAATTAGCGTGTTGAAGGGACCGGTTCCAGCCCGCGCCTTGTCTGAATGCATATGAGCGGAGCGGCTGGACTCCGAGACTAAATCAGGAGAATCTAGCACTTTTCCTGTAAAAAGATTTTTAGTGACAAGTAATGATTTTCATCAGCAATAAAGAACTTCTTGTTACTTAAGGTGTCATACCTACTGCTAAGCACAGTCGTCAAGCCTTTGTTAACTGTTAAATTAAATAAAAATATACAATAAGGAAGTAATAAGAACAATGACAGTTATGTAATCTTTAAATCACCATTATTTCAGCTATATATATTATATAACAGCTTTCAATACTGATCAATAAAAACCTCGTTCAGTAAAAACAAATCTTTACGATCGCATCTGAACAGTTTTTCTTAATAAGCTTTTATTGGAGTTTGAAGTGCATCCAATTAATTTCAAAGATATTATTTTAACTGCCTGGGAGGTAATGACAGCCATTTGTCCATCGCCGCGTCTTAAACTTCATTTCCAATTTAAATATTTGCCAAGTCTATAATTTTTCGCTGTCTCACAGGTTTAATGTCAGCAATCATTGAATCTTTACGAATGTCTGGAGTTATTAAAAATATCTTTCAGGTCACTTATTATTATTTTCTGATGTTAGTCTTGAATTCCACTCCTAATTTCACTTTTACATATCGGCAGCTTTTAGTTTTTTATAGGTACTGGCATTTTATTAGTCGCACGCTGATTTTACGTCCTGCAAATAAATTATGCCTCAAGTACGTTTTCGAGTATAGAGTAGACGGCAAACTATTTGACAACAATAAAACACATAGTCATAATTTTCACTGACAGATCATCCTTCCTGCTTACGGTGGCGGTTGACTTTGATGAATAAAATTTGATAATATACGCATCTGATTATGCATTCCGAAAACAATGCGTCTAAAATATGGTAATATCGAAGAAGTAGATCATCTGGGGGTGCCGTGCACTGCATCGGAAGGAGCCCTAAACGATGGGACATGGGACGCGGTTGGAGACGATTTATAGAAAAACACTGCGGTTTGATCTCGGAAGGGATTTAACGGGTTGGGGACGAGACGGCAATAAAATAAGAGTAGCGTTAATTTAGGTAAACGCACACAAAACACAACGACAAACGTTGGGCGAAGATAACAGAAACTTGGACTTTTAATGTGTGTATGTTTTGTTTATGACAAATATAGGATAGTATAAAAAGTCTTCCGTCCTTATTGTATTGACTTCCATAACCTAATAACATACACAATCAAAATAAATATTTTCCATTCAGTAGGTACAAAAGTATATCAAAATAATCTATCCTAGTTTCATTTGAAGATAATTTCAGAAGGTTGTTTTGTTTCGCTATTCAACACTTATATGAGCCCTCCTCGCTAAGGATATTACGTTCATATCCGGAACTTTAAATCCGATCGCTCCTAATCCCGCAATAACCGCGCCCTCTATCGGGATTCGGGAGTTTCGTCACGTGCTGACGTCATCTGCTCCGATACTGTCTTTTGTTTTACAAATATAGTTGTCAAAATGACGGACCGTATGCCAATGGGATAAGGTTGGGGATGTTAGGGGGTTGGTTTGAAATTCAGAGAGCGTAGATTTTGAAATGATCTCGTAAAGGAATCTGGTTGGAAAATGGTTTCGAAGACCTCCTTGGTAAGTAGATGGATGTGTTGTTTTCTCTGTTTTTATCGTTCTTCATCATCATCATCAACTACTGAAACTAGTCTTACCAGCCTCCTCTATCCTATATTTTTCGCGATCATGTATGCTAGCCCACGCCCAGCTAATAAACTTCTATTCCGTTGTTGCTAAAAAAGTTATAAAACTATCTTTCAAATTTCATCTTTGATTGGATTTAGCAAGTATGTATTTGTTGAATTGAAAGGAATTATTTGAAATAGCGTAGTAGATTATAAAAAAATAAGTTTCCGCGCATAAATTAAAATTCAACGGGGGCGAAACCGCGGGCACAGCTAGTTGATTCTAAGTGGGTACCGAGTGTACCGACCGGCGGCGTTACGAGGCGTAATGTAACATGTTACACAGCGAGCCTTAGTACAGTCATTACGCGGAAAGAAGGCGCTCGCAAAGAGCAACGAGACGGATTTCAGCACACGGCGCAACGTATCATGATGGCTGCGAATAGTACTATACGCCTCGTAAACCTGGTCACTACCCGGCTCAATGTTTCACTGGGCGCTTGCTCTAAGTAAATATTTTGCAGCATAGTAGTTTGTCAGATCTACAGGGAGCCAACAGTCGTACTAAACAAGAGCTTGACAGGGTTGTTGACAGAGATATATTCGGGCTCTAACTTTTCGCCCTGTTCCAATAAGTGGTGACGGTGAGTGACGCGGCGGCGGCGGCGGCGGCGGTGGAAACAATTGCAGGCCCCTCGACCGTCGCTGACAGCCGCCGCATACATCACGCCGCGCCCGGACACGCCTGCGATCGATGACACGTACGTAAAGTTAACCTACACCCTGATTCAAAAACCTGGATATTTATTTTATAGAAAGGGATCACAAAACCCGAGGAAAATTGGTGGAAAATATTTAACGACATTGGTATCATCGAAGCAAAGCACAGAAGCTCGAAACAATGTATGGTTTAGAAAGCTTTCATTCATCGTTTTCTAATTGAATGAAGTGAAGACGCTCAATTGGAAGGAACTCTAATATTATTTTATGTAGTCATACAAATTCACCTCTAAATAAATAGTCTAAATGTCGTATTTCAGATGACCCGGGGTAAGGAGGCGCGGCCATCTGTCAACTGACATGCAAGAGGCGGCGCGCGGCGCCCCGGTGCCGATGCGGGCGCTGCGGATCAGAGATAGTGGTGGATGCTGGGGAGCCATGACGCTTCTTACTTCCTGCAGTCATGATTTAGGGACATGCGATGGTTCGAGCTTTCTAACGGAAGTCGGATATTTGAGAAAATATTTTCAAAGCCTGAAATTGTTTAATTTATTGTTCAAAGTTATCAGATAAGCGATAAATATTTATAATTAAAAAGAGTTTCTAATTACAAGCTTTTATTATCATCTAGGACGAAAGTGCTTCGGAAGACAAATCCAACGAACCCAAACTCGACGTGGTTAAGTCGTTTCGTTTAGGAGTTCCTATGTCCACCTTCGGTTTCCATCATCAGACCAGCTATAGCTAAGATATTGCAGTGTCACCGGACTTTTATAAGTAAACTTATGTACCTATTTTTTACATATATCAAATATCAAAGTGCTTTATTTCCTTTAGACCTTAAAGGACATAAGTAAAACAGGGAAATAAAGTGATCACTTTGATTTTTTGTTCACTTCAATCTTTTTAAGGTAAAGTAAAGAAGCGAACAAGAAACCTTTACCTTGTTATGTTGTTAGTTTTCGAGTTGGAGCAAAAGTCGTCCCATGCTTTTTTATCCTCTAGATAATCTGATATTTTGTAATAAGCCTTTTTACAAAGGATATGTTTGATAGTTTGTTTGAATTTATTTATTGATAATTTTTGCAACTCACTCGGAGTTTTGTTGTAGAAGCGTATACATTGCCCTTTAAAAGATACACTAATCTTGTGCAGCCGAGTTTTGGGCAAAGCGAGTTTGTTCTTATTTCTAGTACCTATTTACATTATGTATGTCGCAATTTTTAGGGAATCGATCGATATTTCTATGAGTGTACAATAAGTTTTCATAAATATATTGACATGGTACTGTCATTATATTTATTTCTTTGAATTTATCACGCAGGGATTCTCTAGGACCCATGTTATAGATAGCACGAACAGCCCTCTTCTGCAGCACAAATACGGTATTAATATCTGCAGCGTTCCCCCACAGTAATATTCCATAAGACATAATACTATGGAAGTAGCTGAAATAGACAAGTCTAGAAGTATCAACGTCTGCAAGATGACGGATTTTTTTGACTGCATATGCTGCAGAACTAAGTCTCTTCGATAGTTTATCTATGTGTGGGCCCCATTGAAGTTTACTGTCTAAAGTTATTCCTAAGAATACGGTACTGTCTACAATGTCTAAAGTTTCTCCTTTTACGTTTATATCAGCCTTTACTTGTTTTACATTTGGTAGAATAAATCTAATACATTTAGTTTTGTTTTCGTTAAGTAAAAGATTGTTGACACTAAACCAATGGACTATTTTTGATATTGCATTGTTTACATCGTCATAATTTGTGTTTTGTCTAACTTTAGTTATACTTATAAACGTGGTATGTTTAGAATATTTCATATATCTGACCTGGTTAATGTTCGTGCTGTAACTTGACCACGAGTCCAAGCCATCAGGTATCTTCGACCTCATTAAAATTAAAACTATCCACAATCGCAGCATAAGATCGAGCTCCTGCCTCCACTTAGTGGTTCATGAATAATGGAGCCGAATGATAACTGGCACGTTTCAGGATGATTCGAGACGAGCTGATAAGTGAAACACTCTGGTAACTACCACTAAAAAGATATTAAACCAAACGATTATGCGTTTTATATTCCTCGCTAAATGATCCAAAGATTTTTTTGCACTCGAGTCGAATGCACTTGAATGTAAAAACCCGAATTTCAATGTATACATATCTCGGCCCTGCACGCGACGCTCAGAATATCATTAATATTATCATTTTCTTGTTTCATGAATCAGGAGAAGTAATTACTAATTCACTAATTAATTAACCAAAACACGTTATTTTTGTTATATCGCATTGTGAGACTTACAGTCCTTGTTATAAGGATTATGATGATTGTAAGGATTTGTGGTTAGGTGGTATCGATGAAGTCATTACGTCGCCATGGAAACAGCACGAGTTCTGAATTCAAAGTTTGGAATCTGGAACGCTCGCTCTGGAAGTTTTTCAGGAGGTATAAATTGTCTTGGTCCTTTGAGAATCTTCAGTTTATTTCGTTCATATTTTTAGGCACTTTAGTTTTAATAGCATTTCTGTCAACTTTTCAGTACTTGATTATGGCTCCTAAGATAATCTAAGGGCAAATAAATTAATCAGAGCATAAAAAATAAACATAGTATCTCGAAAAAAAATTGCAGGACTCATCAAAGTCCTCGTTCAAATGGTGGTATTACTATTGCGTTTTGTGAGGTTTTCGTAAAGGTCAGTTTGTACGAAATCTTTTAAGTGTGTTCGTAGGTGAAGGTAATTTGGCCAAGGATCAAAACACATCCATCCCAGCGCAGCGTTTTCCAGCGCGGGTACAGGTCACGTCTACTTTCAATATGGCGCCGCTCCGCGGAGCAGATGCCGGCTCCTTCCATGAATACCAACTTACTAACCGAGCTGATACTATAACACAACCTTTATTCATACTTACAGGAGCATCATGATGTTTTGCACCTGGAGAGGTTATTTATAAGCGGGAACATTTGATACGGTAACGAATTTTATTACCAGCAGCGTATGTCCCAGAGGCGTACCACATTGATTGCGTCCTAATTCGTTAGAATCACAAAAATACATTGTAATAAAATGCTTTACATTCTGATGTGGAATTTCATGCAAATTTTAAACTTGGTAAACATTGCGCACATCGATACCCTACATTGTAGGCCCTACAAGGTATTCATAAAGATAAAATAACTTTCTAGATGGATGGACACTAGATGTTAGTAAGGTACTTAACGTGTAGAAAGGCTTTACTAACAAAGTTCCTTTTACTTATGCATCGTCATAAATCATCATTATGCGGTTAGTTTATGAATTTTAATTAAAATCAGAATCCTCTACAATCTGTAATCCTACGTTACGTTCCGTGTAGGTACTATAATCGTCGGCGCGCGGGGCGATGTCTGAGAAACGTTCTATTTCATTATCCATAAACATAAACAAACTGCTTTAAAATCTATATTTTATCGCCCAGCTCTGATTAATTTATAATTTTATGGCAGACATAAATTATTCAAATTCTAATCATTTGTTACGAGCGATAATCCTATACCTAATAGGGAAACGAAGGAAGCTCTAGAGATTTTTATCTTTAATCCTACAGGGTGGTCCAGGTAAGGTGATCAAACACGGCCTGAATAAAAATAGCACTATTCAACAACACTTTCGTCTTCACACCGCCTTTTCTAATGTCTAACATAAACTTGATCAATAACGGCATTAATAAAATGCCCTTAACGAAGTCTCACTAATGCTGGGGTCCCTAATGTCCGATAGCGGCGGGTCTAATAGGCCCCATTAACCTGGAGATAACTTAATTCTGATGATGGCCGGCAGGTGACTGAGGATTTACTTCACTTAGTTTTATTTTGGGTTCTGATAACAGATGGATAAACATGGTCTATACATTTTTTTTATGTTACTGGAGATATATTTTTACTTTGGAATATAACTAACTTAATAATTAAAATAAAGAATTTTACATAATTTTCTTGAATTCAACTTAATTAAGTTGGTCGCGTATAATTATTAAACGAATGCATGTCGCAGAGACGGCAAAGCTCATGGCACACAAAATGGCAAATCTCTGCCGGAATCAAATCTTATCTTATGGATCGATGTAAATTATTTACCCAATATTTATAATTACTTAAGTTACGAAGTACTTTCTTTTTGTAAGACCTAACGAGCATCTCTTTTATGAATGTAGACAAATAATGAGATTCTGTAGTTTCCGGTTCATTTGTTGTGTAAACTCCGGACCGTGTTAACTGAGCGTTGTGTTTACACTTCACCGCTCATTTGAATTTGTCCAGCTTTTACCAAATTACTCTACACAACCCAAATTCACTCCAAAGCCGTTTTAATAAAGTCAGTTTTCGTGTATCGATTGGTAAATTGTTTATAGTATTTGATTAAAGTTATCACAGTCATTATGCGTTCAGGTAACTTATTGATTCCTGTGTGTTGTTAAGTTCATATATTGGAAACTGAGAGCAAAGAGAAAACTCACCGCTACAGTGATTATATGTATAGTTGGACGCTGACAAATGGACGGCTTTCGACGCCAGATAGAGATGTTCCACGTTATTTAGGGTTGTGGTTAATATATTTAATTTATTTAAATGGTTCTAGTTTTCGGTGTTCCCACAGCTGCCCCGCGTGACAAACAGCCTAAGATAGGATACATTAATTGAGTAATAAGTAATAAATAATCACCTTTATAGCCTACTTGGTCTTATAATAAACACATTATTCAACATTATCACGGCGTTACAGCCATTACACAAATTTAGAATTGGTAAAAGCAGTTAATTAAATTCATACGATATTTTTAATCAAATACAAAAAAAATCCTCTGTCAGGTGTACTTTATGATATACTTCTTGAAAATAAGTAAATCAAACAGTCGTTCGATAAGAATCTGGCAGTAAAAAGCATCAAGGAACGAGCAAGCAAGCACGTGTCTATTTATCAGGAGCAAAAAGACGTGCGTGAGGTGAGAGACGTGACAGGAGGCTGCGTGTGCGCAGCGCAGCCCACCTGGAGTTGTGATTGTACAGCAGTAGAACGAACTTGCAGCTTTATGTTGGGTCCTAAGAAATATCTAATAGAAATAATGTTTTGTAATCATGTAAGAGCAAACAACTTTAATTGACTTGATATATTGGTCTGACAACTATTTTTGCGTCATCGTAGAGTTTACGCTCTACTTGTTAAATACCTTATTTTTGAGTGAATTAGGTGTATATTTTAACTAAAGTAAAAATGTAGTAGGTAATTAAATTTAACTTAAGTTATAGTAATTTGATACAATATGATCGAAAAGGTCAAACAACTTTATTTACTAGAATCAAAATCTCAACCAGTTTAAGATCAGATAAATGATTAAAACTGAATCGATTAAAAATATCTAATCACGATGTCCCGAGCTTAACTCGTAGCGGAAGGACAACGTTGCCCTGATTACCCGAAGCTGTCAGCTGTCAGATCATGGACTGACAGCTCTGTGCGCGGCGACGCGACAGAACCAGAATGGTGATGGCAAGGCTAATTCACCGTGAATTTTATGTGAGAGTTATTAGTTTTATGTAAATTTTAAGGGCCATCTGCTGCGGGCTGTCTTTAAAACAAAGAATGAGAAAACAACGAAACATTTGTGGTTAAAATTCTTAGTTTAAAAAATATATATAATAATATATAAACACGTGTCTTATTGTATTTTGATTTCAATCTAAAATAATGATTATCCCCGTGTCAACTCTTATGTTCATAGTAATTACCTACTTTACTTACATTGAGCCGTTAAAGTCTTGAAAAGGTTATAAACGGAGCAAGATATATATAGCAAGCTAAGGTTGTCGCTAAAAAACAAACCCTCTGCTGCACAATACATAAATGAGCATTCAAATTATGCACATTCTTGGTATGTGCGACAGTAGAGTTGAACATGGGAGAGCCAAACTTTATAAGTAGATATGGTTGTGGAAGGATCTAATAAATCTCTACCTACATCAATTGTGCTGCTCTATGCCAAATAACTGCCCTGTGAAGAATTTTCATCTGCATAGATATTAGACGGAAATAATTCATCGTTACGAGCGCCGGCCTCTGACCTGAGATAACATCGAAACCAACAAAAAGCAAGCCCGTAATTATTACAAAACTACGCATAATACAAGTGTTCACGTACGAGCTTTCTACATCTATAGAGTTCGTCCGTTTGTCACTGTTCTCACGATCTTACTGATGTTCATATTAACGAATTGTGGAAGGTGGGGAACTACGAATTCTTAAATTACCTACTAAGGACAAGTAGCAGTACAACCCTTCATGTTCATTACTTTTTGATTACAACCCTAGCTGCACAACATTAAAACTTGTAGCTAATCAGGTTCTATACACTACTGTAGACACTTATATAGGTTTTCTAATGAATAACAGTCCTTAAATCTTCCAAGACTCATTTTGCAATCAATTTTGTCTTTATTTCACAATTATTTTTACTAATATATAAAATAAAGTAAACAGCCGGTATCAATCAAAACTGTTGTCTAAAAGTTTATTTTCTTATTGAATTGACTTTCTGAAGAAATTTCATAACTCATCAAATACATATGTATAGATGTAGCGTACGAATAACCGGCTGTAATGAAAATTAACGAAAACGGCCAAACACAGTCGAAAACAATTTCGTTCGTTTTCCAATAAATTTCAATGGACAAGCAAATGTTTCTCCTTTCCCTTATCATTATCGAGCACCGATAGGTACTTTGTGTTTCCGTGTCGTAGATAAAAAGAAGCAATTCCTACATTTTTTCGTCGTTATTCAAACAGACGACATCTCCGTGTAGTTAGTTATCAAGTATGAGATCAGAAACTTTTTCCTTTGTTTGTTTATGATGCTATGCAGATAGTTTTCCTACGCAACATCGAGATAATTATAATCTGTTATTATTACAGGCTTTCATATTTGCATGAGGAAGTGTCGTAACAGGCATCTTTATTTTACAGTCTCTAAATGGAATCAAATGTTTTATTTCAACCATAATGAGATTATAATTAAATTTCAAAAGTCTCAAATATGGACCCGTCTAGGGCACCACAGGACAAGTACTTAGTACTTAAGTTCTAAGCTAGGTCACTTAGAATAGGTATTATATAAAAATTAGCTTTGTAACCTAAGAACTATCTTGATTATTATTTCCTAGTCGCTTGGCTGTAGCAGTGCTGCCGTTCATTATGAAGAATTTGAATACGAAACTGGCAAATGATAAACTATACTGAGGTACTTTTTTGTATTTGGGTACCTGAGATCTCAGGAGGAGTCAGGTCGTTCTTCACACAATTTAGGCAAAAACTGTGCAGAGAGTTTAATAACTGAACATTTATCTTTTTATGAAGAAATGTTTCTACGAACGAAAAGCTGATACCTACTTACAATACATAAAATCACGGGCTTCCTACTTCTTACCCGATAAAAGCTGCTTCAGAAGAAATCTTAACATTGCAACGCTTCACGCGTACGTAACGCCATGTAGAGCTACTTGCACTTGAAAACCCGTTGGATGTGAATTCCACACCTAGCATTACGATCAGTACAAGCAGTTACAAGCCATGCTCGCGTTGTAACAGGCTACGTGTGGACACATAGCCTGCATGCAAGGTGTGTTGACATGGCCTACAACGGGCCTACACGGCGTGGAGTGTGGACGAACACCGAATAGGCGATAGATACATACATATGTTAGTCATAAACACGTGTTTGTTGTCGCAGCGCTGCGCCCCGCATACAGAGCAGGCTGACGAAGCTCTGGCCCTTTTACAGTAGACGACACGATTAACGAGTTACCAGACCTTACTAATCTTTACATTAGAAATTGTAAAGATTTCATGCCTTCCTTTCTCTGCTTTCAGTCTTTTGTTCGGGTTCTCAATAAAATGTGTTTGAATGGAGAAACATAAATGCCCAATAATAACTCCAACATAACAACTTAAACGTGAGTTAAACATTAAGTTGGTAAAGTTCAGACAAATGTAATGCTTTGTACGAATGAATTTTAATGACTCAAATTTATAGGAAAACTTGGCAGTTCTCTAAAGACCTATATCTGGTTCTTTGGCACAAATCTTCGACTGACTTACTGTATGCTGTAATCATAGACATCAGAACATTACAGTTATCGTGTCGTACAGTGTGAAGTCTCCCTAGCAGCGGTAGGCAGGCCAGCGCATGCCTGCGCGTGGCGCGGAGTAATGGTGGACGGGAGTTTTTAATACAACGTTTTTGCCTAGAGTGAGTGAGTGAGGGACGAAATGAGGAATTTCATATTAAAAGTTGTAAGTTCAAGTTTTTCATTTGTAAGACGACGACGGAGCCTGAATTCCAGAGGACTGGAGCTTTTAGAATATTAATCAAAGTTGTTTGTTTATGTTATCTTTTTGTACAATCTTGGAACATGTTACTTGTTCCTAGTAAAATCATTAGTTAATGTTTATCTTTATCTTGAGTTGAAAATATTTACACTTTAGAATATAGGTACTTATAGAAAACAGGAAAAGGAAAACGTCGGAAAGTGAGTTGAATTATATTTGTTCATTTTCTCTCTACAAACAAAATAAACCCTTTGTGCCCTTTCAATAAATCATTAATTTAGTCATAAACCACTTACGCCACACTGTTTATACATTAATAACTTCGCCAACTCTTCAAGAAGCTATAAACCTAAGGCCCTCGCACACGGCGCGGCGCCACGTGTCCACGGCCGGCCTCACATCACGTGTGGCTGTGCCCTTTACTAACTGTTCACACTTTATGATTGCCTTTATATAGACCTTACGATTTATCGTAAGCATTGATGCGGGAGAGTCGACATTAAGGGGTAAAGGCTTAGGATTTTAGTAGGTAAAGAAAGAATGGAAGGAAAAGGCAAGAAATAATCGGTCGTTATCGAGGTCGGCTCGAAAAAACTATGAGCACTTTCATGCAAACATATCATCACCTGTGGTAAAAGTGTAAAAAGAAATATATAGTTAAAAACTAAAACCCGACTACTTAAAAGTCTTAAACAAGCGTTCACCTATTGTCCTTATCATTTTCTTTTGATACTTAGGTAGTCGGAGGCCATTGTTCCTACTTGTAGGTACCCTAGGTATACGGGGTGGGTGCCTACGACTACCTGAGTATCAAAAGAAAATGATAGGTGAATGCTTGTTTAAGACTTTTATGTAGTTGGGTTTAATTTTAGTTTTTAAGTATATTTTTTACACCTTTTTGCTAATAGTTTGAGAATCGTTAACCTCACAAAAGTTTGAGAAGAAACGGTTTCGGAAAGTATAAACAAAGACATTTGCAACGACACCACACACGAGCATATTTACTACATTGAGATTTTCGACCCTTACTTCAACCTCCGTTATCTCGTTAGACCCCAATTATTATCTGACGTCACATAGCTTATAACCATCGGGTAATAGTCCGATGGTTATAGGCTATCATACGACATCTCGTTTGTTGAAATCGGACCAGTAGTTTCAGCGCTACGTGGGAGCATAAAAATCGGCTACATACATATGTAAGTATATACATAGGGTGTCCAACTCATAACCCTCGTCCTTGAGTAGTCGGGTAAAAATACGACAAAAGCTGTCGTTGAGGATGGAGGGAGGGAGAAGCTAAATTAATCATCACTTACAAAACTAACAAAAAGGTTATTAAAATCGTGCTTTCGATAAAAGGCAAAGTTCCCATTTTACCTTTTATCGATTCAGCAACGCGCATCATCGGAATAGCTTTTAAATAAGTCCAGCCCTCCAATAGGTCTGCGCTTTAGAGCTAATGTGTATAATAAGGCCAGGATTACAGCAGGCGTTTTTCTGCGCCTCGGAGTGGATTTCATTACGATAGTCGCACCCGCACCACGCCTGCGCGTCTAATCATTATTGATCATCCTTAGCAGGCTATACCTACATTGTAGGTGCTCTATCAACATGCTGGCTTTTACAATTACATAAAAAACCAGATAATTACAAGCTTTTATTTAACTTGCAACGTTGTTTGTTCGGGTCAAATCTAGCAAGTCAATTTTAGACCAGTTAGTTATTTTCAACCGATTGAGCTCAAATTTGCCGGTGAAATAGCACCCGTAGTGTAGTCGTAGCAGGGACATCATGGCGTTGTTGTTTATGTACTACCGGTAATATATTATAATTATGTACCTCGGAAACAGTTATAGTTATCTGTATAGACCATTTTATGTAGGTACCTACTAAGAGCGGATTTAGATTAAAACGAATATTTCTGAAGACACACCGAGCCGTTTTCAAATATATTCGTATAATCCAACTATAATCACATAATAAACATACCGGATAATACATTACATAGGCAAATGGTTATTTCTCTGATTTAGCTATGTATGGGATATTCATTGATAGGTACGTACGTCACATGTTTGAATGCACTAAAATGTTATGAGGACCTCAGACAAATGAGGACATAAAAATAAATCACAATCGCATCATCAAGTCAGCTCGTTATCCTGGATCCAGGTTATTCCTGGAATTATGAGGACATAGGCCTCTTTCACAGTGTAAGCAATTTTAGTTAAAATTTCACTTGTCTATGAACTTTTTTTTTTAGAATTTTGTAGAAAATTTACGTTATGTATTGATTATTTCTGATATAAAGCTTCATCCATAGTCTTCCAGCAATCATTGATGATGACGCATATGACCAATATTGGGTAAGTCATAGTCAAAATACTAAAATAGTAACTATTGGATTTGAACGAAAGCTTTGTCTCACATTAAATGTACAGTTTCACATCCGAAGCATTTATATTCCGTATCGCATTATCAGCCCACTGCGGCGGACAGCGCCTCTCATTACCGCTGATGTAGTCGACGGTCGCCTTTATGTATGGACGTGTACCCACCATCAGGTCATTGGATGCTGTTTTTATGCCGATCCTATCAGGTATATAAACTCCTGAAGAGTTTCTTGGCTTTAATGCTTTTGCCTTTTACGTTATCTAAGTAGGTAATGATGCTGGTAAGTGGTACCTAATTATAATGTTACTGTTTACTTACCATAGTTTCAAACTCATTTTGATCTCGTTCTTATTGATTTTATCACTTGAAAATAATTGTTTCTACCAATAATATCTATACCTATAACAATATTTGTTTTATGTTGTTTTTGATAGACCTAGTCGAGATGTATCGACTATAGAAAAATGAATGAAAGACAGGATGAATATTACAAATTAATCCATATTCTCAGACTTATCTTTTGATCGTCTTCGAAAATAGAAACGAAATGAATAAATCTATGCCCATCTGTGGGCTGATCAGACTCTTCACCTTTCTGTCTATCATCGTAGAAAAGTATGTTTTTTATAGATTTTTTGCACAAATAACGCGCTCGCCTCCACACTTCTTTATCTAATCAGCAGACACACTCTCTCCAAACATACAATACTGATTTGAGTCAGATTTGAGTCTGAGAGTGATTTTGTCAGAACGCAAGGGGGATACCCCCAACACATCAAATCATCACAAACACATTATCAGGACAAACCAATGGACCCTGCAGCAGCCATCAGACATCATAATATCGGACAAAACGAGGGCCTGAAAGATTTAATTGAAATATCAATCCTGGTTTCTTGCACAACCCAGATCCCTCGCGAAAGAAGTCGCGGCTGGACACTAATATTAAAATAATCCGCTAAGCCGACAGGGGACTGTCACGGGACAATTTTTGCAGCCAAGGAATAGTCAGCAGTGAGTGATGAGCCAGCGTGACCGGAATTATAATGCAGGGTCCTGAACGCATACTGAGGTCCTGGAGGAATGTAGGAGAGGCTCGCCTTGTGTACCTATGTACTCGTACTAGCAACAATCTTGCAAGATATTGTTGTACTGTTTAATTATGTTGTCATGTCAGTTTTTATGATTCATTCGACGGAATTGATTCTTTCTGCGTATAGTGGTTAAAATAGTAATAAATTTATTACTGACTCGGAAGTCCCTCAGTAATAAGTTGTTTGAGTACACAAACGATCAGGTAACTGCAATGTTGGGCTCATATGTTTTGTTTTTATAGTACTTGAACAATAGCTCCTCACCTTCTATGCGTATAACGTACTACATAGTTGAGCATCCAAACCGTAAATGTGAATAAATATAGGCCGTTCTCGCTGACTTACAATACTTTTTTCCAGCTCCTCTCGCAACTCGGTTACAGAAGATGTCTATAACTACTGCTTGTTCATTCTTCGTTTCTTATCTCCTTGAATGTTTTAGTCTCTAAAACAATATCCGATATTTGCTCTACATTGCTCGTGAAGCAACTACGTGCGTTGTCGGCGCGCGGACTGGTTAGACTACTATTAGACTGCGTTTTTGCTTGTTAGTGCCGAGTGGAGTGGTCCGGGTCGGTATCTACATGTACCGGCCAGGTAGGATCCATGAGACAGACGTGATGCAACCACTTAACTAACTTGTCTCGGTAGACGTGCTTCGGACGTAAGGTATAGATGTGACACTTTTCTCTATTAATTACTATTATATTTTACCTTTGTTGCGTTAACGACAACAGAAAGTACGACACGGTTGAGGGAAGGAGATGGATAATCCATGTTTTTTGTAAGTAACAATTTTTTTTATAGCCGCTGAAGTAAAACTTTTACCGGGTGCTGGAGAAGTCAAATAGAAGAAGAGTCTGTTAGAAAGATGGATGAAGAAAAAACGGAGTACCTAGTTGGATGTGAGAACGACAAGGCTCTAAGAGGCAGATACGGAAGGTGGTTTTTATGAAATTCTAACAATTCAAACAGCGAAAGAAAAGTTATCAACAAAAATATTATACCTTATTTCTCAAAATACGCTCGTGCTAGCTAAGTCTAGTGCTATAAACAGAAAATATAAAGCATGCAATAAGTAAGCATTTAGAAGAAGACTTACAGACACCTTGAAGTGGCTATTCATCGATGTTTAGATATAAAAATTGTAATTTTATGAATACGTGAACATTTGGGTTCTCACGTATTCATAAAATTACAATTTTTATATGATCGAGCTGTGCGAGAGAGCGACGGACAAGTTCGTAATGATATAAACTACCTATAACTATTAAACATTATATATACTATGAGATACAATAAATGGTAACTGTTGAGGTACGAGTATATTTCCCTATGACAGTTATTCGTGAAT
Source organism: Eupithecia insigniata (assembly GCA_947859395.1). Classification (NCBI taxonomy): domain Eukaryota; kingdom Metazoa; phylum Arthropoda; class Insecta; order Lepidoptera; family Geometridae; genus Eupithecia; species Eupithecia insigniata. The sequence goes on along the minus strand of OX402009.1, from coordinate 463,898 downwards.
GTCAAGTAAAGGTATGCACATTTAGATTGCGTGTAAGTAAATAGATTCTGAAGTATGTATGTTTCATAAACTGTTCAGATTTTTTGGGCCCAAGCTATTCACAGCTAGGTTAGCCTGAGGCTGCGTCTTCAATGGACAGCAGGAGCGGATTTACCACAGTTTCCAATGGAACGCTTTCTGCCGCGCGAGAAATGACTGCGTGTGTAAATAGCAGCGGTAAAGTGTTACATAACTCACACGTGGTCATAACTTACGTATGATATCTATAATTTACACAGATTCATCGGAAACAGGCGAGCGTGACCATGCTTAATTAAAACTAATCGAAATTGATTCGAGTGTATAATTATGAAAATGGATGGGCATCGGATCCGCGTCACCACCTCCTCTTTGTAGAGGCCTACTCTGGAAAACGATTGCGTACAAAATATTTATCCGAAACAACAACGACTCAAGTTATCTAAATATAACCTTCATCTGTAGGTAGTCGGGTAAAATGTAAGGCATCACAGTCACACAGAAAGGAAGAGCGAACATTGCGCGCGCGTTGAACTCTTTTGTAGGCTACGCTGCTCCCGAGTCGTCGTCTCGTAGCACGATCTACGATATTATAGATTGGTCAATTCGCGTATGGGCCATTTTGCTTATTGGTCCTTTTGCGTAATTTTTTCAATACATATTCGTAATTTTGCGTCTATATCGTATATTTTTTTTTTAAATATTATTCAAGCAAATCTACAAGCGACCGGAAAGAATGTACGGAAAAAGAAATAACCGCCTCACCAATATAAAAAAGAGAGAGAACTAGAGAGTCCTATATCTTGCTGTGCTCATAAAACTCGTCAAACTGGAGAGTTTCACAAGCTTTGTTATTTCTATGAGCGAATGGAGAAGAGGACTATGTGACGCTCTTCAGAACAGAGAAACAAAAATCTTACTAGGCTTAAAAGTTTTAAGAAAATCAGCCACGTATAGACGCGTTCTGCATCGTTCACGTCCTGCAGAGTAGCCCCGTCAGATCTGGTCCGAGACGCGGATGCGGCGCCCCAACCGGAGCCCTATAAATATTCCTACCGTTACCTGTTCACTGTCCCCGCGAGTTATTTGTGGTAGGCCTCGCATGCCGGTGAATAGGAGGAACTATAGTAGATAGGAATTGTTGTTCATGAGACCTTAGGTCATTGAACACAGATAAGTACACAGGTACATTATATTACAAGTAATATAACTAGAATGAATATTCATGGATAGTAAATTCATTGAATGAGCGCGCTGTAAATGTGTACCTGGCAAATGTGGGGTTGTCATTATCTTGATAAAAAGAGAAGACCTTCTTGTCTAGATAGATTGTTATAAATACTACCTACGATTACGATAAATATGACCTACGATCTTTGCCACACGCTGCTGTGAAATCGTATGGACCCTCATACGCTTTTCAGAGTTCATTTAATGGCTATTACTCGCTATAGATGTCCGCTCAGCTTTATAACATCAGCATCCTGCATCGTTTCATCCAATAATGTACGAACACTAGAAATATATTAAATTAATCAAAATTATTTATAAAGAAAATTTAATAATAGAAACAAATTAGAACTATAATAGTATTTACAGTCAAAACAATTGAGCTAACTGCAGACTGTTGCAAATAATCTAGAGGTTGCTCAACTCAAATTATTTAAACTTTAGGACATACTTCCTGAATCGAAATACGTGCAACAGTCACCGACTACAGCAGCAGTCAGATCGCACCTCGCTGCGCCATAAACAAGCAAGTCTACAATAAATATAATATCTGCGCGGGCGCCGATCGTCGAGAATCGTGCGCACGCGCTGCCTCAATTAAACGCCTGCGAATAGAAAGGATTAGCGAGAGATTGTATTGGAAATACGTAGGGTATCCGCACAGAAAATAATAGTAAAAGAATGATCGCCTAAGCGGCGAAAAAGGAGAAAAAATCCTGACTTCCGAATTTGACACCCCATCTCATATTATTCGTAAGCAGCCAGTTTTTTTACGCTCCTTCCTCTCGCCACTTGCATACAAAAAATATGTAATTATAGTTATTGTAGGCTGAAACGCCGTTTAGCCGTAGATCTCGTAGAATGGAAACTTTGGTGCAAAGGCTTCAGATAAATTTTCTTTTTGGTCCTTTTAATTTATGTTTCGGATAATATACCTCGGAGCCAGACCAGACTCTTTATAGCACGACTGGCACAGCAGGGCTCTGATGGCACATACACAAACTATCAATAGAATAGCAACCAAAGCGATCAGTTATATCGGTGAACAGAGAAAGGTTCGGTTGATAATTTAGAACAAGGTGCATTACTCTTGTGCAAAACAGTTACAATTCATAATAATAATTTCACACTTAATATAATTATATGGACCAGTTGAGCTATCTGTAGATTGTTTGCAACAATCTGCAGTTAGCTCAATTGTTTCAATTGTAAATACTAGTTCAATTTCTTTATATTATTTGATTGTTATTTTCTTTGTCATTAAAGTTTCTTAACAGTCATATAATTATGATCAAGATCCACTTAAAAGTCTGTTTCTTTTATTCTATTCTACCCTGCCTAAGCTATAAAACTTAGGCAGGCGCAATTGGGATATGAAAATTGTTTCTAACGTAGCATTAAAAAGTGCCAATTTCTACAAAAAACGGGATTGAAACGGGTTGTTGTTTTGGATAACATCGGTGAGGGAACAGTTCCAGGTGCCTCCGTGCTACTTGTGTCAGCACTCGTATTTGACAACTGTTTGTTGGGGTGATTTAAAGTCTTGTAGTTAAAGGTCGAGGTTTGGTGAAGGAGTGGGCTAACGGAATGAAATAATAAATGATGCTGAGACGTATGTATGTACATACATATATCGCAGCCTCAATACAAGTAAGTACCTAAGTAGAGCGTCAGTTTTGGTTACTGTATGAGTGCTATGCTAGTAGGTAGGTACCAATTTGTAACATTTATGTTAAGCTTAGAAAACACCTTAGACCTGGAACCGAATGGACTCCGCAAATTTTTCCGTTTCGTCAGTCGTTGTAAATCGTTATTTTCTAAGATCATATTGCCAATTCAAAAAATGTATAAAATACCTAATAGCGATTATTGATCTCGATCTTATTGATGCAGTTTTTAGGAACGAAAACTATTGATATTTGCATTGTTATTGTTTTTCACCATTCCTTTATGTAAGACCTACTTATGGACCAAGCTCAATACTCTGCTTTATAAAAAGATCTTAACACCTCAATAGTCGTAGCAGCCTGGCTGGAGCCACTCCTGAGATTGTAGCAGGAGGCTGCTAATGGGACTCATCTCGCGAGTGGCGCCGCCCTGTGTCCTACTTGCGGATGTGAACCCGCACCAATCCGCTAATGACTGCGCTCTTTGTGTCCGTGCCAGCGCGGTGCCAACACTGCCAACGTTGCTTGAATACAAGGAATATAGACAGAGCAAATAACTAGCATGGGTTGAACCATCAAAGTTAGATCAGTTATGGACAAAGACTGACAAAGTAGAAGATATTCGCGAAATTATCACCAATCGCCTTTGATGAATAGCATCAAGGTAAAAAACAAATAATAATTGAAAAGATAACTTTTGCCAACGACTTTGACTGTACGCAAGTGATCATATTGAGTAATGGATAATCTCTAAAAGTATTTAAGTACTGGTTCATAATATATACATTTTAAGTTACGTTTTCCCCGCAAATTGTAGACGAGAGCTATACGATATTGATGAACGAGGTCTTAATCATTGAACCACTTCATTTCAATTTAACCACTTCATAGTCACTGAGCTGTTTGTTCAACACATAATAAAAGTGACACAATTTCATTGAACGTAACTAGTAACTACCCAGCGCTAAACCAGGAAATTAAATCCAATAAAGCACGTCCTAAAACAGATAAAATTTTATAGCTCCAATGCAACATCAATAGAACTAAACAATAGAAATAAAGAATGGCTGTACTCATCGTAAACGCAATGGGTTTCTGTGGCGGGCGCTACCGCTCAACTACGAGGGACCACCGAAATACCTCCCGAGTCATGGAATTAAAAATGCGTAGAACTGACTGAACAGACCTACACAAACGAAGTAAATAACGTGATTTCTTTTCTTGCGTGGATTTTTGGAACTTTTATTTTAAATCTCACTTCAATCCGCGTGTCATCAGAATGGTACAACAGCGCTCGGTAATTAAATTTGACTAGGTTCCGTTTTATATTGAGAACACGTGGATTGTACCAGAAATATTTACTTTAAAACATGTTTAAAACATAGTATTTTACCATAATCCAACAGCGCGTCGATTCTATTTTACCATATTTACACAGGAATGTCACATCTATCGACCATATTCGTAGCTCTACCTGTGCTTTAGCGGTCAGTCAGACCGTGAAAGCAGTGTGGGAACGGCAGCGGTCCGGTGGCGGGCCCGGTGGACCGAGACCACTTCGCACCTGTCGAGGACGCCGAAGTAATCATAGGCTTCATTCTTATTGGATTCACTAAACCCAACCACAGAAAAATAGGAACAAAAATGTGGCAAAAATAATCAAAATACGGGTGGTATTATTCTGAGTATATACACTTGAGAGCAAAAAAATCGCACATTCATGATTTTTTGACATAACTAAAAAAAAAACAAAAAATATTATGTTTCTGTAATGCAGATTCATAGTCTATTTTAATACCTATCCAGTGGTATCTGATTTGTCTTTCAATCATTACATAAAAATTCTTTTGTGGATCAATAACAAAAATGCATGTTTAGTAAAAAATTCTTTATTCAAGTATTGGTGTCAAAGTTATGAAATTAAAAGATAAAATTAATTTAAAGTTTGTTATTAATATCGAGTGTTCCCTCCCCTAGCCTGAATCACTGACTCCATCCGTGTTTGCATTGATGTTACTAGACTTTTGATAAAGTCTTGAGGAATAGCCTCCCATTCCTCTGCGATCGCCTGTTGCAGCTCCTGTAGAGTCGATGGAGGAGCATCTCGGCCTCGAACTCTTCTTTTCAGCTCGTCCCATAGATGTTCGATGGGATTGAGGTCTGGGCTTCGAGCTGGCCACTCCATAACGGTCACATCCACCTCTTGAAGGTACTCGATCACTATGCCAGCAGTATGCGGTCTTGCATTATCTTGCATAAACAGAAAGTTTTCGCCGATAAACCCAGCAAAAGGTACGACGTGGTTCTCGAGTACTTCCTCAATGTATCGTATGGATGTCAATCCTCTTGATTGGCGACCAGTATTCGGTCCGGTGATGAAGGCAAGCTCGGTTTTTGCTTCCATAGACATGCCTCCCCAAAACATGATTGATCCACCGCCATAGGCGACACGTTCTGTTATGCAGCATTGGGCAAATCGTTCTCCCGATCTTCTATACACCTTCCCCCGTCCGTCGTTGCCATGCAAGCACATCCTGCACTCATCAGAGAACAGGACTGCACTCCACTGCTCTTCGGTCCAATTCAAATGGTCTCGAGCGAACTGAAGGCGGGCTTCTCGGTGGGCTGGGGTCAATTTCGGCCCGTTTGCTGGCCTGTGTGCAGTCAGGCCACCTTCTCTCAATCGTCTTCTGACTGTCCACCGGCTAACTTCTACTTCACGAACTTCTTGAAGTCGTTGGCCCAGTTGAAATGCGTTCAAACGACGATTTCTTAAAGATGTCGTTATAAGAAAGCGGTTATCACGCTCTGTTGTAGCACGGGGACGGCCCGATCCTTGTCGCCGTTTGTAGCCACCAGTCTCTTGATACCTCTGGTATACACGCCGAACGGTAAATCGGCTCAAACTCAATTGTCGAGCCACTTGACTTTGCTTAAGCCCCGATTCAACAAGGGCAACCACTTGAGCGGCTACTTCTGGTGTAGTATCCATTTTCGTGTTCCGTTTGAAGCCAATATCAATAGAGAACCTTTCACACTGTACGTTGGTATGCAAATGATGACCATTCCCTCAATATGCACTCTTTTATACCTGCGATAAATCCCGCCGCCGGCCTTACCTGGATCGAGCGACATAAGGGGGTCTATTGTTTTGTTGCTAATGAGTTGTTTTTAAAGGTAAATGTCAACCCTTTATCAGTTCTGCGAATGCCTAGATTATGCACTTTAATTTAATTTTATTTTAATTTGCTGTAAGCTCCAAATAAAAAAAAAATTGAACTTTTAAGTAAAAATGTGCGGATGTGCGATTTTATTGCTCTCAAGTGTATGTATGTGGCATTGTATGTTTCAATAAAAGTTCTTGCTTTTTGCGCCCCAAAAAGAGTAAAAAAGTTTGACCCCGACGTGATTTGAACACGCAACCTTCTGATCTGGAGTCAGACGCGCTACCGTTGCGCCACGGAGTCGGTGAGAGGTATCTCGAAATAGACAAGGCGTAGCGCACGCATGCTCAGTCGTTATCGTGACGTCACGCCCTTGGTGTTATTTTAATGGAGTGATTGTATCTAATCTTTGGTAGTTTTGCATTAATATCTGCAATGCTGATTGCGGATATTATAATAACACCGGAGAAACTGAGTACACAAAGTAAACTGACACATTAATATATTAAATAAATATTAAAACAAAATCACGCGGGAAATGTTTGAAACAGACGTGAAAGAAAATTGCTGAAATAAGATTGAGTATCATTTTTTTCCTTAAAAAATACAGAAAGATCTCTGGTAGGCTCTTGAAGCGGTGTTTTTTTTTAAGGCCTCTTATATCGCCCCTTCGGATTTAACTTGTCGTAAAGTTTCCCTTCCCGAGCGAGGGCTCGTGTTCCATCAGCGGCGCGCGCTGGCTCGGCAGAACGCGGTGAGCCTTGTTTAAAAGAGCAGTCATTATCGCAGTTATCCAGGATACCCTCGTCTAGTGGAGAGGGAAGATGGTTATCGCCTAATTTCTGGCAAGTTCTCTTCAAATTTAATGTTAGAGCGGCCATACACGCAACGACATTGTTCTTTAAAGGTTCCACTTATCCCGAATTTATGTCAGAATTACAGATTTATTGAACCGAATTATTGGAAAATTATGTTTTATGTGGCAATTAGAAAGCTTCGAGATGTTTAGTATCTAGAGGTGATGCTTGCGACACAAACTTTTTGTTAACTCGTTTAGTATTTTGCTGATTTATGATATTACCCAGCTGTGTTTCATAGTTCCATTCGACAATACATTATGGAACTATGAATGAAAACTAAACTAGGTTGTAAACATAGTACCTGACCTCCTGAATAATGCAATAAATAAGCATAATTCAGGAGAGTCCATATAGTGACAGAGTCCATAAAGAGGGAAGTGTAGAGGAATGGAGCCAGCCCCGGGCTGTATGGGACTGGAGTGGTGCAGGAGACCGCTGGAGGCGGCACACGGGACTGAAGAACTATTTTACATAAGCTCACTCAGTCTATACACATACATATGTACAGGGTGAGTTTTTGAGATAGAAGTGGATGGCCAAATCCGAAACCATGAGAATTAGAGGAAATATGTGAAAGAAGTCATGCGTCCTCGATTTATTTAGTTTTGTTTTGAGAGAGAAAAATAAAATAATATTTTATTTAGGAGGAAACAAACTGTGTAGTTATTCAGGTTCAAAGGTTCACCATCTTAGTCCTGAAAAAATAATTGATTAAGATCATACGTCATACGGGAGGGTAATCGCTGTAACCTTAAGAAATTCTTTTAAAATTACTTAATTTTCAAGATAGCAACATACAAGCCTAGATTTATAACTTTGAAGATGCGAGTCAAATTTTGAAAATGTGCAGGCATTATACTTTTCACGAGCATAAAACGCATGATGTTCTACGTCGGAAATGTCTCGAGTGCGCTCTAATGTGATAGACAAGCGCACTGTTAGCGGATGCGGCCGCTAATCAGCGGACACGGACGCGACGTCTCGTGTTACACAACACTAATTCAAGATTTTACGATAATTTAGGATGAACCACATTCATGAGGAAATGAACGGAGGTTACGTTTGCAACTTTTCTTGCTTGAATTTTTGGTATGTTATACTTCCCGTATGGGGGAGGCCTATGTACAGCAGTGGACGTGTATGGGCTGTTATAATAATGATGATGATGTACTTCCCATTTGATTTGGCAACTTTGATCTCTACCTATAATACCTATGAAAATCTAAATAGATCTATTGATATTAAATATTTGTAAGCATAATAGATTCAGGCGTTACTTTATGGTTATTTTAGTTTTACGCGGAATCGTTTCTTAATATATTTGATTCTAATATCTTTAAGCATCCAAATCAAAGCAGTCATTTATACAAACTGCCTAAACATTCTTTAAAATTGTAATGATGTGTTCTTCGCTTAACGACCTCCTGCACTATCCGTTTATCTCATGGGCTATAAGTTGAGATGCCGCCGTAAGCTCGCCGTCACCTCACCCTGCATATTCTACGCTCGGGGGGCTGCTAAACGAGAGGATAATATCTGACTACCACGATAACCTTATTGTCAATACTTTTCACGTTAATAACGTCAAAAAGATAAAAGAAAAGAGTTAGTCAGTGTTTTGGGCTAGAAGAAAGGAAAACTTGCAGCTTAAGCCACTTTACTGTTGACATCTGTCATCATTTCTTCTCTCTAGAATTTATATTTACATAATAGTATATTATAAAAGGAGAACTTTAGTTTTGAGTTAAAATAAAATTGTTACTCGCTCACCACAGGAAAGGATTTTATGTTTAGGAATTAAATTAAGAGTTAACATTGAGAACTTACAAGTAGGTACAATTCACAAAAACGTCTACATTTTTCTACACATATTTAAAAAAAAACTCTTGCTAGCTAGTCTAAAAGGGTAGTAGTCAGACGAAGGTTGGGTTTCTCACCATTTTCCCATATACATATTTACACAGTTTCCCGCATTTTTCGTGACGCCCTAAACCGCGCACTCGTCAGATTTCCGCCCGCGGCGGCAGCGCGAGGGGCGCCGCATATAAAGTATCATGTTTTATTGTCCCGCCGGATTGATGGCCCAGAGCGGAGGGGTGAAATGTCTTCGCTTTTAGAAACACTTCACAACTAACTACGTACTAGACATGTGCGCCGATCGGCGTGGCGCACGCCGCCGGTCATTTTGGCCACGCCGCCGCCGCCGATGTTTTCATCGGCGTCATCGCCGTCAAAATGCAAATAATATTCTATACTAAATACCTAAATCACTTTTTTTATCAAATGTAGTATATTTTATATGCAATATTAGTATTTTTAAGGTTCCGTACATAAAAAGGAAAAACTAAAACCTTATAGGATAACTTTGTTGTCCGTCTGTCAACCCCCTTTACCCATGTTCATTTTAAGACCCACCTGTCCGGAAACGGTGTTGGTCTCTGAGCATCTTGCTAAGGTCTTCTAGCGATTCTGCCACACTGACTATATTGTCAGCAACCGAAGGTATTGATGTGATCGCCGATGATATTGATGCCATATCCATCTCAGCCTAAGAGCTTAAATATCTCCTCCAATGCAGAGGTGCACAGTTTTGGAGAGATGACGTCATCCAGTCTCACTCTTTTTGCAATGGGATCGGATTTGTGCTCTGGTTCTGGAGCCGGATAGAAATAATGGCCTTGCTGTACAAACACTTCAACACTTGGATATACTGGTAGTATATTTGGCACCGCTGGAGAGACTGTAGTACCGGCCAGGTTTCGACTTAATCAAAGGCTTTCTCAAAACTCAAAGTGATTTATTTCTTTTAGACCTTACATGACTCTTGAACATGTCACAAAATTAATATTACTTAAATAAAACTGGGAAATAGTATTTCGTAGTCCACAAACGCTAGACATAACGGTAGATTATACACCTCTGTCTTTTGTATAATCTGCCGGAGCGTAGGAATGTAGTCTACGGTACTAAATCCTTTTCAACAACCAGCTTGTTCGGGAAGCTGGAAGTCGTCGAACATTCAAGAGAGGCGTTTGGTATTAACTCTTGAAAACAGCTTATAGACATGGCTCGAGGCGAGATGAGCCTATATATATATATAGTTCCTAAGAAGGGCTTTTGTCACTCTTCTTAAGAAACAGTACCACCACACTCGTATTCAACGCCTCTGGCGTTTGTCCCTCAAGAATGACGGAGTTGAACACCTTGTGAAGGACTGTAAGTACATACCCGCTTGCAGAAGCTCTGGCGTGATTCCGTCATCCCCCGGTGCCTTGTTTTTTGAACCTGTTCGAGAACCGTCCTTATCTCGTATAGGCTGACATCCGTAATATCTTTGGTATAGTGTCGGACTGAACGGGCTCTGGCATCACCTGCCCTGTTGTTTACAGGGCATTGCGATGAGATGTATTGCTGTCCATAAAACTTTTCAAGCTCTCAAGATCCAGGCTTAGAAGAAATGATGCTGCCGTTATCGGCCTTCAGCTTCGTCAACTGTTGTCCAAAAGACAAAACTCTCACTCCTAGGAGCCCTTGTTCCATTCTATTGCACTAACAATACTGTTAGTATTGTATGAGCGCAAATCGGGTCGTATGGACTTCGAGATCTGTCTATTGAGCACGCCGTATCTTGACATATCTGCCAAAGACTGCAGCTTCATTTCACTTCTCTCTGCAATTAACTGCTAAGTGTGAACCCCGAGAGTCTCTGTAATTTATTTCTGCGGCGGGTCCTAAAGAACTCCGATGCATGAACAGTTTCTACCAGCCTTTATTCAGCTCGTCCACTGTTGAGCAATCCGCGAGGCATTCAAAGCGGTTTTGTAACTCCAACTGAAAGCTTTCGGGATTTTGTTTTTGGACAGGCTTTGGGTGTAACTTAGACTTTATCAGACGAAACCGTTCTAGCTTGACATTCATATTCAATGACGCTGTTACTATGTGGTGATCGCTGCCGGTTTTGACCTTGTTGATCACAGAGACGTAATTGAATATGTGCATGTGGGTCGTCATGATAAATTCTATCTCACGCTTATTGCCGCTGGGGTGCAGTCACATCCATTTTCTGGACGACCGCTTCTTGAAAAAAGAGTTCATCGCGAAGAGTCCTCTTTCCTTCTCCTTCTCCATGAAGTCGGCCAATCGCTGTCTCCTTTGGTTTTGCAGTCCAAACCCAAACTGGCCCACTCTCAGTTTGTCACCGCTCTTCTTGCCTAGCCGCGCATTAAAACCACCTATAACAACTGTGTAGTACGTTTTCGAGGCATGCATAACCTGTGAAATGACGTTATACATGATCTCCATTGTAAGGGCGTCCCGAGTGCGGGGTGTATACCTGTAGGACCTTCAGCGAATACGTTTACGGTACGAGTTGGATTCTGAGTATAAGGTACGCACCACCCTGCTCAAGATGCTGTCGATCTTTACAATGTTGTTGACGAGAGACCCGAAATCGTGTTGGGACAGCTGGTCGCCCTCCCGGTAATAGAACAAGTTGCCGGAATTAAGGATGATTGTGTCCTCTCCCTCTCTTTGGACTACTGATAACCCTAAGATATCCAGACGCAACTTGTATATCGCTTCTAACAATCTCGTCGTCGGTCCTCAAAGTTCGTGCGTTGTATTGTATGTTACCAGATGCAAAGGTCGTCGGTATTTATATTGGTAGCACAATCTCTGCCGGAGATTCCTAGCACCCCCTGCCCCGCCGTTACCATAGCTGCTACCGTGACTAGAAATAGCAGAGCTGCCGGGGACCGGGGCCGTTTTCTGTTTGTATGTCATGCAGGGGCGGTTTTGCCATAATCACCATGCTTGGCAGGCAGATTGGTGATCGCAGTTTAGGTAGATTTTGAAAATTCTCAGAAGGAAGCTGCTGCCCTTCCTCTGGTAGGTGCCCGGGCTGAGTTGTAGGAATCGATATTCTTACGCCGCGGCCACACGAGTGGATCGCTCTGCTTGCCGTTATTTATATTCAAAGGTTTAAATCTCCACCTCCACCGTAAAGTAATTAAGATTTTCAGTACTAGCTTCGCTCACTGTTATTTTCTTTTGTCATGGGGAATCTTGCTTACTTTTCCCAAACATCCGAAAAAAACGTTAACTATTTCACGGTTCGCTCCACTCGCTCATAATTTAAAATATGATTTATCTGATCACGCTTACTATATCGTAAGCGTGCCATATAATGTTGATAAGTACATAAATAAAAAGTGTAATAAAGATTGAGGTCTCTTTTACTAATTTTCACACCCACGCCGATTACGCCGATGACGCCGCCGCCGCCGACATATTTGACACCAGACGCCGCCGCCGATCAAATGGGCATCGGCACACATGTCTACTACGTACCTACTTACTGTTACAAAATGTGATTTTAAATAGCGGTTTGAAAATCAATACAGTAAAAACAATAAGTATTGTCAACCTAAACCAATTCATAGCCGTGCTGGTCGCGGGCGGGCGGCGTAACAACCCCTTTAACTCAGGCTCCGGATCTCTTATGTATGAGACAACTAACAGAACCTCCGACAGCTGAGGCGGTCGCTTAAATTCCTTCTTTTAATTTATTCAACATCCTCACTGAAATCATAAATCGTGATGGTTATACGGCTAATCCCCCCTCGATGGGGAAGGCATGTCCAGCAGTGGGCGTGTGTGTGCTGATGAGGTAAACCAATATCTTGATCGAAACGATATTCGTAATGATCGCTTTAGTTTCATTATGTTATACACAAATAAACCTAATAACACTTAACCGTTTATGAGCACACAAAAACAACTCTGTACGACCACTTCTCTTTTGTGCAGTACTGGATCCAAGCCGCGGGCAACCACATGTCAACCACAATGTGAAAACAACCTTATTCTATTGAAAAGAAGACTCAAAGTAGGCTGGTATCAACCAGGACCAGTTTGCAAAACCAGTGTACTACAATTTTATCGAAAGCGAGCCATAACTCTATTCAAATAAGGTGTAAACTCCGCTGTGGAGCAAGTTCTGCGCAGGCGCGTGTTTTTATCGTGCAGGATTGGCCGAATGTATTCCTAGTATTTAAATTGTCTGGGAACTAAATGAGATAAGTGCGGAGTCGATTCAAATTAGTTTGGAAACCGATTTAAGTTGGAAACTGGAATAGCGTTACTGATTTAACTGCATGGAGGAACTCTTGATTGGCTATTTGATAGTCTGCTCGTACTGAACTTCCTTTCCATTCAAATCAATATTAGTTTCGCTATAATATTTTCAAGTCAATTTATTTGATGCTCATTGGAAAGGATATAGAGAGTGATTTCTATCAGTGATCAATGATTAAAATCAATTCACATTCAATGATTTGACTGCTTTGGGTTTCAGGGCTTTCAGTTAACGTTTTAATAGCTCTCAGGGTATAATACAGGTGAATAATACCTAGGAAAAATAACAGTCTATGAATTGAATAGTGTCATTTCTACTTCAACTTTCCCTTTGTCCGTTAAAGGTGTCTCTACTATTAGGACATTAATTGACTTCATATACCTATAAAGTGTCCAGATTCGAACCAGCTAACGACAGATAAGCTCCCAAAGATAGTAGCAAAGGCAATTGGCACCAGTAAGGCGATAATGAAAACACTTTAGGCGGGCTGCAGGCACCGTGCGCGCTGTTTTGTAGATTATAGGATCTATTAGGGAGAGACGATAGCTGCAATGGAGTTATAAATCTTTAAGAAATGATAACCAAACTGTTTAGGCACCCAGACGGTACCTATCTAAAGCTTGCAAGGTGTTATCAAATTAAGCTTTCTAGCAGGACAGTTTCATTAACAGCATATTGGCACACATTTGATAGGGATTGTGGTCAAACTAAGATCTATATTGTCTATCAAGCACACTCCAAACTTCCGATCATAAATGCGGCACAGTCAAGCGTATGGAATGGTCCTTAGGATTCTAGAGTTTGCTATGTTCTTTTCGCTGCTATTCAAAACGTGTATGCCTCTGTAGTTCGCTTGAGCCACGTTGGAAAGTTCTAGAAAGGCTGCAGCCTAGGTGCAGCACACGGCTTTTAAGGCGTAATGGTGGTTGCGTGGTAATTATGATAAAATAACGCATCGGTGAGAGAAATGAGGAGTTAGCATTATGTACGTCATCGCTGTCACCCTGTCACCTGTCTAATAAACGTCAGTCTGGACCGGTGACGGGTCGTCTAAAGGGGTACTTTGGAAAATTCATATCTTCAACTCTAGCAAAGAAAACTTATCAACATAAAAGTGCAGGACCGGTGGAATTGTTCAAATTTCCTAAATGCAATGTACAGTTGCTGAATTTGACAATAGGCTTAATTCAGCAACTGATAATTAATCCAAAAGCCAATCATACTTGTTGTTAAAACATCTTCAGTTGCTGAGGTGCAAAGAGTTTTACGAGCGAGCTAATAAGGTCCTTTGACAGCGGGGAAGGCAGAAAGCAGTATATCTGTTAATACGCTCTGGTGGCGGGTTTTCGTTATGATCTCAATACAAAGGCGATAAAGCGGCAATAAAACACGATTTAAATATAATGGAGTCGCTGCTAGCCGGCGGCTGATATTTACGAGCTCTAGGGCTGGTGGCCGCCGCCGCCGCCCCGTCACGGTACCTGCTATACTATATACAAACGTGATATCTTTCAGCTTTATCATCATTTTAAGAATCCCGTCAGGTCCTGTACTGTCTTATGGACGTAAATAAACTTCCAAATTACAATCTTAGGAATTTCGGTTGAAAGCATTTAAGAACCACCACCGACAGCAACGGATGTTGCCATAAATTTTAGAAGCAGGAGAGTCTATTAAAATGTAGGTTACTAGAGAAAGTAGGTATATCGAATAATTTAAATGGATAATGTTCTTACCTGTTTTATATGATTCAAATTCCTAATTTAACTAACGTTTATATATAGGAATTATTAGAATATTAGCCAATCTAAAAGCATTTGTTCTAAATTACTTTAAGCTGAACTGAGTGGGTAGACTGTGCTCGTTTATAGAGTGAAGCAGGTTCTCGATGACTTGTTTTACGATTGCAGACTAGATTATCGTAATAAAATATCTAACAAAATATTTGTGGATTCGAATATCTGCTTTAATTTGATTTCTGAGGAAGTTCGAGTATTACCTTACCTCTTCAAAGTTTTGTGTTTTCTGGCGTTTATTGGTTGACATGGAACTTTCGGTAGCAACCCTGGGTAATTAGGGGTTGCAGTATCCTATAATATTAAAGAATAAAACTGTCAAAACCCATTTATTTGAATAATGAATAGGATTTATTTGAATAATGTCATCCCTTAAAGAAAACTTCCTACCGCCTATACCGCCCCGCCATCAATTCTAAACTCTATCTTCTAACTTTTTGAGTTTTTATTCGAGTGTTGAACTTCAAAGTAACTCGTTTTTTATGAAGCATACCGTAAATGGCACTTACGGAGGATAAGTGCAGAAACGCGGGAAATTCTCCAGAAATGGCGGGAAATTTACGGTTGTGATTTAAGTTGGAATACTTCCACGCCTTCTAACGCTATGAACGAGAAAAGTTGTAATTTTGGCCATTATTTTGGAATTTTTCATTTGAATTGCGAAAATATTGAATATTATTTATTGTCTTTCACTTAAAATATTACTTTACTTTACTTTCGTCATTTAAGCTGATACTAGGCATATTATATTTCACAATCAAGTCTCGACAGTAAAGAGCGGGTTCAATTATAATGTAGTTGCAAGTTATGTTTGGGCGCCGCGCCGCCGCGCCGCCCGCCGCCGCGCCGCCTTTTGGAGTGTTTCGCATTTGCTAGACTGTAAATATCAATCACACTAATGTTAGAAATGCAAAAGTTTGGATGGATGGATATTTGTTTTACTACTTCACGCCAAAACTACTGAACAGTACAGATCGAAATGAAATGTCTGAAGGTATAGACCTCCATATAACATTTTATAGGATAGAGCTTCTAGAAGTGGATTAACAGGCAATTTTTTTATGTCAAAAGAAAGCGTGCAAAGCCGCGTTTACAAAATAAAAAAAAAACCAGCTAATAATAAAATAAAAGAATCTCCTGTTTGTATGTATGTACACAGCGCGAGTCTGGTCTGCCGAGCCTGTGCTTGAACCCGTGAGCAGGTCCCGCGCGGTGCCACGGCACAGCTCCAACAAGTGTGTACCTCCGCCGGTTGCGGTCACCTCGCCTCGCAATCATTGGAATGGCAAACCGCTCTCGGAGTGTTTCACTGACTACAATGTGCATTCGGTACAGCCATTGTGTTTCACTGTGTCTGTTTCAATTTCGGCTATCTGCTTTTATGGAGTTCTCGATTGTGTAGTTGTTTGTTTTATAATTTGTTTGCGATATATTTATGGACTCAGGCAATTATTATTACATTAGGTGAGTCTATCAACAAGCAAAATATGAATCAGCAAACTGACAGTGTATACATATTATGTCCAATTATTTGAAAATCTAAAAAGCTGTCAGAAAATAAGCGGATCTAATCTAATCAACAAAGGGTCTGATCAACTCCACATCCAATTATTATTACAAAAGCACAAAATTCATTACAATATAGTATAAGTTCAAAACAACCTGCCTGAAGTGCATTTCTATTGACTCTTATTTTTAAAGTTGGTAAGGTTGATATTGTTTTTTTTATAGAGTTGTAAACAATAGATTTCCAGTTCACACGTCGCGTCGGTATGCGTTCCCATGGAGTTATATCAGAGCCCTGGGCCGCATTGTGTATGGAAGTCGGAATGCATGCGTAATCACAACCGAAATGGATTTTTGTACAATTACCTACGGCTCGAACAATGGAGCCTTCCGATTGGAAATTGATAGTTGGAGCACAAATAGGGCAAAGATCGCCGGATTGAGATTTGGTAAAGCACGTTAGTGTCCCGAGCCACAATTTGACACCTAAAATTATTAAAATTATTGTTAAAGTACGTGATTTGTAGTCACGTTTGGGCAAACGCTATTAGACTCTCGTAAATATAGAATCTAGTAAATGTGAGTTGCCTGTGGTACTGTACTAACCACGACAGTCATTGTTGTTATTCACATTCACCACAACGTTTCAATTTCAAACGGTTTTAACGTTTTTTACTTCAAAACAGTTCAAATACATACTCAAAGTAAACATGTAATTACAATGTTGTATTTATAGCGTCGAACAGAATGTAAAGTACCCATCGGTGAATCCGGTAACAACCACAAAAAGCGAGTAACACTGGCCCATACTAGGCACACACGGCCCCGGCAGGTGCGCGCATGCGGCTGGGCCTCGATAGAACCGCCTGTCACTGTCACTTGACACTTGACAGGTACATGACAGTCCATTCCTATTTCAAATTCGGATGCGCACCCGCTTTCTATCATAGCTTCTTTTACGGCGATCGAGTGAAATCGAAGCTCTTTATTCGAATTCGAATTAGGTAATGTGGTTTTCTTTGAATTTATCATTCGGTGAAATGCTTAATGTTATAATGTAACATTCTATACAAGGTTGTTCTCGGAAAATAAACCGGATATGCATGACTTGCTCTACTAAGATAGAGTTATCTTTTTTAGATATTGTGTGATTCAATTATTTTTTATTATTTTCTATGAGAATAAATAAATAATGCTGGACAATTCACAAAGCATTATCTAGCCCCAAGCTAAGAAGAGCTTGTGTTATGGGTACTATAAATAGCCCTCTGTGGCGCGGCGGGCGATGGTCCGCCTGCGACGCATTCCCGCCTCGGGACAAATGTTTGTACGATCTACAAATATTTATTCAGGGTGTTCTGGATGCTTTCTAGTTATAATAAAAAATATCTATCTAAGTCTTGTATTATATGAAGTATATCAGTTACCTAGTACCTACCCATAACACAAGCTCTGCTTAGGTTGGGGCTACATAATGATGTGTGTCCTGCATTATTTATTTATTATATTTATTTATTTATGTAGACAACGGATATACATAATACAACATATAACATCATCCAACATATAACATCAACATCATCATCATCAGCCCATACACGTCCACTGCTGGACATAGGCCTCCCCCGTACGACGCCACAAATAGCGGTCCTGAGCCGCCTCCATCCATCGACTCACTGCGACCGCTACGATGTCGTCGGTCCATCGAGTGGATGGTCTCCCATGTAGGGGGGATTTGCTACCATATATAGATATTTTTACTATACATAGAAAACGACCGGAACATCCTGAACAAATATCTGCAGATCACCTCGGGATCACCCCGCCTCGGGACAATGTAAATAATTGTCCCGAGGAGGGAATCGAACCCGCAACCTCCTGCATCGCAAACGGACCTTCGCCCACCGCGCCACATAAGTCGCCAAAAAAGTAGAGGTGCAGAAGTATCGTACATGTATGGAAAAGTGAAATTTCTATTTATTGAAAACCGATCGGACAGAGATCATCACTATCGAAAATCCTACTTCCAGTTTTTCCCCAATTCTCCAACTGTGCGAGCAATTTCTCCAACCATTATTTCCCCTACAGCTTGTTACAATAATCTGAGATTGTACTTATACGTATGTATAGTAACTAACCTTTCATCCTGCATGTGTTCGTTGGCGCGCACCCAGGGCGCGGCGCCCCACTCCTCCTCGGGCGGGTCCCTGCCCTTCAGCAGCGACGACAGCCACGTGTACGACTTGCTGCGTTTCATGGCCTCACATCACTACCAACTACGCACAGCACTAGTCGGGCATAGAACGTACCACACGAGTGGCTGTAATCACATCCCAAGGGTCACAATTTTACACTGATGCAGCTGGTGTTTGAATTTGGAACAATGATCCTTCACTGGTTTATTTGAATTTTTAACACTTTGTACTTCACTAGTCTTATTTGTTTTTGGAACACTTTTGTTTCTGGTTGATCGCAATTTTTTAACAATTTGAAACAATGTTCTTAATTCTGGCACGTTTCGTCACTTGTAAATTTTATCATCACTTTTGATCACTGTATTGGAATGTAATTCAATTTCGATCACACCTCGCACCGTCTCTATAACGACTTTACATCATAATGTATTGATATTGGAGGTGTCTCGATGTTCTCGGATCTATTGAAGAGCTGATCGAAGGCATTGTTGTGTTCCGAGTTGAGTTTGTAACGGTTTAACGACCGTCAAAATATCAATTAATTTTGACTCATTAAAATTTCTCGCCTCGCTACATTGCTAGCACGCAGAAACTCCGTGCTCTATGATTCTCAAACCTATCTTCAGTATAATTAAAGTTTAAAGTAACGTGACTGTAATGGAGATCGTAAAATAATTTGGAATCTCATGGAACAACCTGTTCGCAGCGCGATTCATCACGGGTTCAGTACACGGACGGTCATTGTGGTTTTGTTAGCCCAGATTCGTGAAGGTAGCTCTATAACTCAGCTTGAATACCTACAAGCTAACTACTTAATGAAAAATGAACTCTAGTATTTATTTTTCAGAGCTGTTCGTTGCAGGAATACAAAACCCTGAAGTTCACTATTGAAATGAATTTGTAAATTCGATGTTCGGCAAGCTTGCATGAGAGGGTTAAGAGCAGCGATCACGCATAATAGCTCTGCTACGCGACACGACACGACGTGCCCACGAGGTACCTAATGGGATAAAGCTCTCCACACGTGTACCAGGATTTTATGGTGATCTAAGAGCTACGTATGTAAGTG
The DNA here is from genome assembly GCA_947859395.1 of Eupithecia insigniata. Classification (NCBI taxonomy): domain Eukaryota; kingdom Metazoa; phylum Arthropoda; class Insecta; order Lepidoptera; family Geometridae; genus Eupithecia; species Eupithecia insigniata. The sequence continues at coordinate 444,257 of OX402009.1, read as the reverse complement.
ACGACTCCCGAACACAACATAAACCATCCTTCATGGATGCTTATTGGATCAAAGTACTCAACGGTGCTAATGATCACTATTGTTTTCTTGTGGTAATTTTAATGTGTTGCTATTTGTGGAATTATAAGTATTGTCTTAAATTAAATAATATTGAAATTGATGTTCCCTTAAATTAATTAGCCAATAATTAAATATATAGATCAATGAAGATGATGACATCTAAGGACTTTTGTTTTCGAAACACAAACCACGACTTTGTACACTTCTCCATAAATGCGCTCTGTAATAGTTCCAAAGAACGAAACTAGGTCGTACCCCGTCGTTATAGAGTCCAGCTCCGGTCAGCACCTGAAACAAAGATGGCGATGTAAATATATAATGTAGTGTGGTGGTGTCAAGCGAAGGCATTGTGCGCGAGAGACGAGACGACTGATGGATGCGACGGGACGGGCTGTTACCACAATGGACACTTGTCTACATAGGAATTACGATTGTACAAGAGTTGGTGTGGTTTGAAATAAAATTGAATTATAGTATTTACACCTACCTACAGTTCGCATATGAGAATGATTTTAAATATGTACTTCATCAATAACCGTTGGCCTGCTCTAACTGGGTGATTCCTCCTAAAGGGTCTACCCTCTAAATGATGTTTTCTATTCCCACCAATGCGAAATAGTAGATAACTATCACAACTATATGTACCTAACTAAAACTTCAGCTGTATGCCGTGCAGGGTTGTCGTTCTAGGTGTGATGACGTCATCAATCTCGACATCTCACTAAGTTCGATTTCAATTAACCTTTTCTCACCATTCGCTTTCGAATTCCGCGCCTTTTCTCGCTACTGGAACTTTTAATGACTACAAAACTGCAAGTCAGCATGCTAGGATAACATAGACTTTATTGCGTACAGTTTATAGTCTGAAGTTGTATTGTTTGATCGTTGTTGTGCTTTGAGACGAGCTTCGATGTAAATGCAATCATTCTAAATTCAACTTTGTAAGATTGAAGCAAGTTTGATAATAGAATGACGATGTCTTTTTCTTATGATCAGCAAAGTTGACCTGTATCACGTTGGAGTACGGTTTAGATTCAGGTCGCTGGTTGTGTGTGGGTCAGAGACGAAGGGAAGTGACTTGCTGATTAGAGGACACTCGGAGAGCCTCGTACTTGTAGATGGCAGGTGGAGGACGTCGTCGTTCTGTTTGGACAAATTAGAGGAGTGGCGACTTGTGACTGTGAGTTATTGGAGAGATGGCTGTTCGTTTCGTAACTTTTGTTGGAGGTTGTAAACAGATCTGATAGAATGTGACCTGAGATGATGTGAGCTGAAGTTTTTCTACATTGATGATTCTTTAGGTAGATAGGTACATTAGGTACCAGTTAAGTATCCTAAAATATAAGGTTTTAAGATTAATAACATCATGATTATAATGATTTAGCTTTCATTAACTCAATCTACACGCACATTAAACACATTCAAAAATTATTTTTAATATTTATACATAGTTATTGCATAAGGTGCGTGTTGACCGGCGCGGGCGCGGGCGCGGCGCGGCGGCGTACACTTAATATGAATGTCGTGTTCACATATTAGTAACATGCATAACAGAACAAAACCTAACATAAGTTATCTGTTACTGATTTATATGTAATGTGGTTGGAAAATCTTTATTATTAAATAAATAAATAAACACTTTTTAGGTTTTAAGTAAAAAAATTACACAAAGTGACATTTGAGGGCGAGAAAACGAAGAGTTCACGGTTAAGAGAAGCTTATGGTAGAGCTACTGGTAGACACTTGTCATTATTGTTGAGAGGTGGTTTGTTAACACCTCCCCGCTATATTTGTGCTTGACGTGTGTTTGTCAAGTCGCCGGTAGTTATGTTGTCGGCGGGTCACAGCTGCTTTAACAGTCACTATAGAATCACTCGGCTGGGACGTGACACTGAGTTGGTCCCGTATAGATAGATAGATAGAAAATTATTTATTGCACACTTATTGATAAGAAACAGAAATACAAAAAAAGATAATTTTAAAACTAAGTTACAAGTGGCGGTCTTATCGCTCGAGAGCGATCTCTACCAGACAACCGTGGATGGATAGGATTGTTGGATAGTACTAGGGGATCTGTGTGCTTGTATAGATTTAATAAATAAAAATACTCATAATAAATATTATGCCTTAAATAAACGTCATATATAAATTTATATATATATATATATATATATATTTACTTATATACATAGGGACACAGGTATGCGTTCAATGACAACAGCCTAAATAGTGCTCCTTCACCATGGTTTTGAATAGTGGTAGCGACTTTGCTCGCCTCACTGAGACTGGCAATGCGTTCCATAGTTGTACAGCCCGGGCAGTAAAGGAATGGGCGAAGAAAGAAGTAGAGTGAACAGGTACTTGAAGTATAAAAGTTTCAGAAGAGCGCAGAGAAAGAGCGTGCGAATGATGGAGAAAGGTAAAAAGCTCTTTGAGATACGATAGGGTGCAGAGGCGTAAAACAAGATATTAAAGAGAAGAGAGAGAATATGAGAATTTCGGCGAAGCCGTATAGGTAACCACTTGAGCTTCCTGCGAAATTCCGAAACATGGTCATACTTGCGCAAGCCAAATATGAACCTTATCCCGACATTCTGCAGGCGCTCAAGTTTGTCTAACTGTTGCTCAGTTAGATCAAGAAAGGCCGAATCGGCGTAATCAAGAACTGGAAGGAGAAGAGATTGTGCAAGAGAGATTTTAGTGGCAATAGGTAGAACATATATACATCACAGGTATACCGTTATATTAATATATCAGAGACAGAAAAGGTTTGTTACAATTTAATAGAAATAAAAAAACGATGTGGAAAAATGAACCGATCACGAGCAAACGGTCACAAGTCGAATGCGATCGATATAAATAAATCTCAAACTAAGCGATGCATCCCTAACCCCCGAATACTCAAACGAATCTCAGATTTAAGCACGACTCAAGTGACGATTTTTTGACAGATTTTCATTGAAAACTGTCAAAATATCGCGACATAAGACGTGCTTACATCTGAGTTGCATTTGAGTATTCGGCCGTAAGTTATGTAATATTACCGTCGACTGTTTCTATAAATCTTCGATTATATATGCCCACATCAATCAACGTTTGTGAATCCTCATTGTAACCACTAAACACGAATTCAACAATAGTACTTCAGCACAACAACGGTACTCTAGCCTCGCCTAACACCAGCCTCTAATGGGTAAAATGAGTTCAGTCAGACCGTACCACAGAGCACGCCGCCGCCGTGACTACAGCGGATGCTGATGATGATGGCATCGGGGCCGGCTATGATCTGCGCGAGGCGAACCACTCGGCAAATTACAGTTATAACCAAATTACCACCATCGTGGTCACGACTGTTCGTAACTAGGTAAAATGAGAGCACTGTCCGTGTGAAATGTTTAACTTTAGTTAGGTAGGTGCTCTTCATTGTAGCACGAAATATGTTCACCAAAAATATTCGACCATACCTAGGATAGGTCGAACATACATATACCTAGGATATACATATTTAAAGCTGAAAGTAGATAATTATATCCGTTTCGATCAGTTTCATCTAGCCCCAACGTAAGCAGAACTTGTGTTATGGGTACTAGATAACTGATATACAATATATTATCTAATAAAACTACAATGAAATAATATAAACAAATTGGAACTAGGATTTACAATAGAACTAACTGTAGACTGTCACAAACAATCTGTAGATTGTGATCTGTGGACCATAATATTGATATAATATACATAATACATACATGAAAATATATTGTTATAATACATAGAAAATACGCGGAAAAAATATCTGCAGATCGTTTGTTCCAACGTGGATCGAACCCGCAAACTCCTGCGTCACAGGCGGACTTTCGCCCGCTGCGCCACACACACAGGTCATCAGTTGTAATTAAACTTTACTTTATTATGTATTTAAACTTAAGGGAAGTAAAATTTATTCTAGTTGTTATGAACTAAGTACTTAACCTACCTACCTAGCCAGAACATAACTTGCGCTGGTACAGGTGACCAGCTAGGTGCACGTAACACCCTCAGTGCAAGGTAGAGCCTAGAGCAAGGCCGCGCGGGGTCACCCACGCCTGACCTGCGCGCGCGCCGATGTAACGCGACTGCACACCTGCCTCACTGTCTACCTTCATTCATAATCCTTCGCGCCCTGTGTCTATTGTCTGCGTATTGGTGGAGTATAAACAAAAAGGATATATCAGTCGAGACATGCTTACGAACATGCTACAATCACTACCTATTGCATACTTATTTCGTTTCAGGTTACAAGTAATCTCTTATGTTATTCAGTTTAAAATCTTACCAAAGATTTTTCACTTAGGTACGTATATGTTATATTTTCTCTCTCTTTCCTTTCTTCTTTTCCTGTGACTCAGCAATAGTCTTGTGTAGTTCAGGAATAATGAACTAAAATGAATTAGGTCCGACCAGAGAACTAGTAAGAACGATTCAGCTCAACTAGTTCCTTGTAGTTCACTTGCTCTTCAGTCACGAAATCTCGAAACCACTAAAAACTTGGCGTCTGAATCACTATTTTCTATGGCATAAAGTTTAAAATCCAATAACAAGAATAAAATGAACTGTTTGAGAATGCATTTCGATTACTTGTTCCCTAGTACAATGTTTCTTTTAGTTCACTGATACATTCCGTGATTCCGTGTCAGATGGAACTAGAAGACAAGGGAATAATTAAGGGAGAACAGAGATAGAGAGAGCGCATATTCCGCGGTAGTAAGAGAGACGGAGATATGCATCTAGTTCTCTAGTTCAGTAGTAACTTGTCTCAAAGGAACGAATAAGGTAGAACAGAGATAGACAGCGCATAATCCCCGGTAGTAAAAGAGACGGAGGGGTAATGGATGAGAAACTTTATTTGTTTGAAGATAGGGATCAAATTGCCCTGTTAGTATTTTATGTTTGCAACTTTTGTAAGTGTAATATGTATGTACCTACTTGTATTGTTTTTGTTACAAGCGAGGAAGGAGCATTGCATTTCGATATTTCATCGGTAAATGGATATTTCGTCCGTTTTCGTGTATGTTTTGGTGAAATATTATTTTAATTAATATTCAGGAAATGTAAATAGTATCCAATCTAGTTTCTGACACAAAACAATCGATTGCGTATTTTGGAGCATTAAAATAGGAGCCCTTTAGTGATTAAAACGACCCGATAGTTTTGCCGAGTGGGGTACTAATAGTACTAGAAGTCCGAACTAGTACATTAGTGAGATTGTACTAGGACAGAGCGATCTCTTTACTGACCGAGCAAGAACAAGCCTACTCAGCAACCAGAAAAAATCTTGTCCCCGTTATGAGAAGTAATATTTTTCCCTGTCCTGCAGATTCCCGCCATCCCTCCGCTTGTATTATTTTCTGTTATAAGATAAATATACTTAGTCATCAGCTTAGTAGATAGAGCAGACACGGTTTATAAAATATCCTATTGTATGTTCATGTACTCAGCTAATTATAAGTGTACTACAATCTATCTTTAATTTTATTTCGATAGTTAATTCATGCGTCTCAAATTCCCTTGTAATGACGCAATCCAAAGTTTATCATATAATGTTGATGGTACAGCCTAATTGTAAGCCTGTGACAACAGCTTACTGTCAGCTGCACTTATCTGCGCCTGCGCACAGCGGCTCATTGTTTGCCCGCTGATTAACGCACCAATCATTCATGTTGAGGATCGCTATCTATCTATCTACCCAATATGAACTTTATTAGCTGCTATGTATTGTTTTATTACAAAGCGATTTTGAAGAAAGTTCTCTATTCGATTGGAATTAATTTATCATTAATCACATAAGGGCTAGATCATGCTATGTGAGTTGTCCAGCATTATTTATATACCAATGATTTATTAACAAACTGTTTACTTGGTTAGGGCTTATTCAGGTTTAGTTCTCAAGCCCTCTCAAACTAGACAGCAACAAAAGAAGCTGAGGTTTGAACTGACTAAAATCATGAACACAGCAAAACATACAGAACATAAACTCAAGATAGGTTGAGTCCAAAGTTTCACAGAATAGATTACAGTTGACATGTGAGAGCGCGCTCATCAAGGTGTACTTACGACGTTAATCAATGAAGTGAAGTACATATACAGGTACACTGGAGTAATGACGAAACGTCATTATGCGCGCTGATGGAGACGTCTCCATCAGCGTGATGACGCTGATGATGATAGATCGGCAGGCAGGTACCTACCGGATGCAGGTCGCCGGGATCTTTATAAATACCTATAAGTTTTTGACATGTTATTAAGTTAGTTACTAAAAGTTATTTTTTATAATGTTTTCCCACAGTCAATCAATCTTCGCACGAGTAGGTATTGAGAATCCCAAGTTCCTTGTATGCCAACCTAAAGGTCGCAAATATTTGACGACTTAGAAAATAACTTCACACAATACAGTCGGTAGTAGGAAGTAATTTTGTATTAATTAGCTTTTTTCCATTTTCATAAACTTCAATGTTATTATCAATGTTATTTTCGACGGCTGGATTATAAAATTATATAAAATACTGTAAACTGTTTTTAGATGATAGGTCACAGTAAACGGGAAATAGCGAATCAGAAGTATGAAATTAATTAATTATCATCAATCTGACAGGTGAGTTTTCGTGAGGATATAATATTTCCTGCGCCCACGCTCATTAGATGAGGCTAAAGCTATCCATACACGTCGATCACGCGTGGGCGCGGCGTGAGCCGCAGGCCTACTGCGTGAAATGTTTGTCAACCCTGTCAAGTTGTCAAAATCCAATGTTATCTAGGAATTCGATTAATTTTCTATGTAATGTGTAATTTCTGGAACTTTGGTTTGGTGCGATTCAAAACTTGTTTCATTAATCGCTAAGTAAGTAAATTTATTGAGATAGAAGTGAGTACCTAATCTTTCACCAAGTCAGTAAGTCGTTGTACAGTTTATGGCTTCGACATACTATTAGATACTTTATAAAAGACACTGTATCTATTTGTCCTCCGCATGTACATACTATGTAACGGAACCGTTGTTATCATTGTAAGGTTGCATAGTTTTTATCCACTCTGATATGAATAACTTTCGGTTAATGTTTATTCAACAAGTCATTAGTTGTAAACGTTAGTTTACCTACCATGATAATAACCTTCAATTAAATCATTTATTTACCTTTCATTAAGCCTGAACGATACTTTTTGTACCTACTTTATTTTTAATCCCTTTGATAACAATGCAAAACGGAAGAACTCAAATTTCAACCGAATACACTTTTCCATAGATAGCATTAACGACCTTAATCGTGTAGTGGTTGAACCGCCACTTGAGACTCGGACCTACACAAGTAACAGGTTCTATCCCATAAACTCTTTTATTGATGTAGATTATGTGAACCCCTTGGAACGTTATAAAAGGCACATTCACAATTTATTTCACACGTTTCATTTTAGAGCTTCCACATGTTGGCAGAATCTATATATATATATATATATATATATATAATCAGTATAGTACAATTTGACTTGTCTAAGTGCTTATTTCGTAAACCTAAAGAAATAAAGTTATTGATTCTGATTCTGAATCATCATCAACTGCGATTCTCTTAAGCATGTGTATCCAGTCAAATCAAACGAAATCAATGACATTTATACCTAAAGACGGTCAAATTGTGTACGGACCATACAGTATACTAGTAGAGTGCCCATGATTCAGGCACATGTATGTATGTACTATGAGGTACGTACGAGTCATGGAAATGAATGCGTTAAATGACTGAATATCAGAACAGCCGAAATCATTGCCAATGACAGTAATAGCTGCGCCTACGCACAATAGAGCAGCATCCTCTCACAACATCGCATCCACTGGGAGATTTACTTTAGTTGTTAAGAGAATTCGGTACTTTTACTTATATATGAATTTACGATTTTCATCAAATTACGATAAGTATTTTATACTTTTCCTTAGCCTTAGCCCTTTATGGCATAAGTGAGCAAATCCCTCAGGTGTAGGGTTGCCATACGTCTGGAATTTTCCGGACATATCCGGTAAAATAGGTATTTGTCCGGAATGCGGGGGGAATTCCAAACCGTCCGGAATTTTTACTATTTAAGTAAGAGTGAAATAAAAATAATAATAAATCAAAATTATTTTATTACAAATCAATATAACAATCAACATTACTTCTGATATTTAATGCTCCCAGAAATATTGTTCAACACTTTCAAATCCTGCATTATAGTTTTGTAGAAAATTTCGCTACTCATATTTTTTTAATTATACTGAGTTAAGAGAATCGAAAATTTGCTTCGTTTATTCGCACACTCGCAATCACGATGATGTGACTTTAATATTAGGTATATTATAAAAACGCCTTCAATTCCGTAGACAGGGGCGCCTTGCTAAAAGAAATTAAAGACCAAATTCCAGAAATTTATCCCTATCTCTGGCAATGCTACGGTTCACCGTCAAAATTAATTTACAGAAACAATGTCATTTCGTCCGCGGTTGGTTGTCAGCAGGGCGACCCTCTTGGTCCGGCCATTTTTAGCCTTGCTATCCAACCAGTAATTCAACGTCTTAAATCCAAACTTAATGTTTGGTATTTAGATGACGGAACGATAGGGGGAGACGTGGACACAGTTTTTAATGACCTAAAAATCATCACAGATGAATTTCGGCAAATAGGTTTAGAACTAAATTTTTCAAAGTGCGAGCTTTTTATTTCGGACTCTTGTGTAGACAAAAACAATATCATAATAAAATTCAATAGTTTGGCTCCCAACATTACAGTTGTAGATAAATGTTCACTTCGCCTCCTTGGTTCACCAATTTTTGATGAGTCTTTTCAGTCATTTGTAGATGAGAAAATTCAAAATTTCAACAAAACCTCGAACAGACTTCTCAAAATTAATAGCCATATGGCTTTTACAATTATTCGGTTTTGCTTGTTTGTACCTAAACTTACGTATTCTTTGAGATGTTGTCAACTGTGGAAACACAGCGAGCTCTTGGAAGGCTTAGACAACATAATAAAGAATACTTTATCATCGGTTTTGAATATCTGTTTCGATGACAAGGCATGGTCGCAGGCCTCCCTGCCTGTCAAATTGGGAGGCTTAGGTATCCGCAAAATTTCAAGTGTAGCCCTGCCAGCGTTCTTGTCTTCCGTCTACAGCACTAGTTCTTTAGTGGAAAAAATTTTAAATCCGTCTTTGGTCTCACCTGGAAATTCATTCGAAATTTCGTTCTTAGGCGAGGCTCGAATGGCTTGGCATAGTGCTTGCCCTGATGCTGCTCCCCCAAAATCTCTTTTGTCCCAACGGCAATGGGACGGGCCTCTGTGTGAGTTGACACGGAATTGTTTGTTACAAACGTGCTCCAGCTCTGCAGATCGTGCCCGTCTCCTGGCCGTTTCTAAATGGGAGTCAGGACATTGGTTGCAAGCACTTCCTTCATATAATACTGGCACTCTATTGGATCCCGTAACTTTCCGTATAGCAACATGTCTTCGGTTGGGTGCAAGGTGTTGCGCGCCTCATCAATGCCAGTGCGGTACTGTTGTCGAACAGCTTGGTCATCACGGATTATCGTGTACTAGGGCTGCCGGTCGGATATCTCGCCATGCCAGCCTTAACGACATCATCCGGCGGGCCTTTGTCACCGCTAACGTACCAGCTATTCTCGAACCGAATGGTCTGTTGCGTGACGATGGTAAGAGGCCCGACAGCATGACTTTAGTCCCTTGGGAGCTGGGCAGGCCTATTGTGTGGGACGCTACATGTGTCGACACACTTGCGCCTTCCCATCTTTCAAGGACATCCGTGAGGGCTGGTTCGGCGGCAGATTTGGCCGAGGATCTCAAGAGGCGCAAATATGCAGGTCTCGACAGAGCCTACGCATTTGCTCCCCTTGGAGTCGAGACCCTAGGTCCGTGGGGTACCGAGGCTCTCCGGGTTTTCAAAAAATTATCTGAGCGCCTGGTCGAAGCGACGCGTGACCCGAGAGCTGGTGAGTATCTGGCGCAGCGCATTAGCATTGCCATACAGCGGGGCAATGCAGCCAGCGTCTTGGGGACGCTTCCGACTGGTATTGATATGGACCAGTTGAGCTATCTGTAGATTGTTTGCAACAGTCTGCAGTTAGCTCAATTGTTTCTATTGTAAATACTAGTTTAATTTCTTTATATTATTTGATTGTTATTTTCTTTGTCAATATGGTATATTATATATATAAAAAAGTCAGGAATTTTCATCAAATGTCCGGAATTTGAAGGTTTGGATCTGGGAACCCTACTCAGGTTTGAAATAGCATCTATTGTGTATTATACCGCAGTGCAATACTGTATGTAGGTCTCGTAAACTAGGTAGTTATGAGCATAGAATAAACCAACAAAGAAGGGAATCTTCTTTGACAGAGCCCCAAACGCCGCCTCCAATTTTATACCTACTTCCCCCTTCACGTCGTTACGCCCCTCTGTCGTCCAGGCGTGTTGCTAGGGTCGCTTACTGTCAGTTATTGCTTACGTTTAAAGACAATATCGCTAAAACATAAGTTTTTCTTTACTTTGAAATCATTATTTTATTGTATTTTTACAAAATATGATATTTATAAATACTTACCTACATCATTTACCTAATGTAAGTAGGTAAAGTAAGTACCTTACCTACTTACATTAGGTATAGTATAGATACTTATAAATAATAAGTTATTATAAGTCCTACCATGCCAAATCATGCCATATGACAACTGCTGTGGCGCAGCGGGCGAAGGTCCGCCTGCGTCAGGAGATCGCGGGTTCGATTCCCGCGTTGGGTTAAATATTAGTACGATTTGCAAATGTTTTTTCGAATTCTACGTCACATGACCTCGTGGCGCAATTGGCAGCGCATCCCGTACTGAGGGAGGGTTGCGGGTTCAAGTCCCGTCGAAGTCGAAAAATATTGGGATCTTATTAAAATTTCTTAGAAATTATCCCCAGTGTGAGGCTTACGCACTATAATAGGAAAAACCTTGATTTGCAAATATTTGCCAAGGGTGTTCTGGGTATTTTCTAACTTAACTATGACACCGTTTCCGAATAGTTTTTACAACCAATTACACCACAATAACTGGACGGCATTGTAATTTTTCCCAGATACCGAACGCCGAAGACTAAAACGCGCGTGCGGCGAAGCCGGCCGTGACAGCCCTACTGAGTCGTCGGGAGTAGCCCGTTTAACGTGTAGGCTAATATCGTGACCTTGAGCCGCTCCGGGGTGGAAGTTCCACTCTACGTATCTTCATGTCTACTCATATGGTATGAGTTAGATAGGTGGTGGAGCGCGATCCGCGACCGGCCCGGTATGATAATCTTCCACTTTGCGGATGAATCTCGGTTCTATACGTCCAGGAGAGCAGTTTACTGAGAAACACACGGGTTACAAGTGCACGGACAATTTACTACTTAGAAACAAGTGTTACCTAGCTTAGCACGATGCTCTGTAATCAAGGAGTTTACATACGAATTGCAAATTAATGTTTGTGTATTTACTATCAACAAGTGTTGAGCAAATAGTGTTGGATGATCGAGACGTTTTTGGAACTTTGTAGTCTGTATACACAAACATGTACATACCTACTGCAAAGTATTTATAAAATAACAATAATGAATATGCCTATAAGTGCATTTAACGTGTGCATCCAGTAACACTGCGTCATCAGACAATAAATACGGACTACATTTGTCACGACAAAAATTGCAGTAAAGTGAAAAATATTTGTTTGAAAAGGCGAAGTAAATTGTGTTGCTGTGTAAGTTACACAGTAGGTGGTCTACAGCTTCTTCATCAAAACCATTTTATAGATTTTGATGAGAGTAGGTACTGTACATTTGTACAGATCTCTGGTGATATTTATTTACCTTATGTAAACAAAGTGAGTGAAAGTTTTACAAAATTAATGCAATTGTTCAGGAGTTATGAAAGACCGCGCAGGTGCAGATGGAAAACGACTGTTCCTTTAGCCTAGAAAGATAAATAGTGACTGGTGGCTATACTCTGTTAAAGTTGCTTCACTAAACAAACAGTTTTTTATGTTTCGTTTCAGCGTATTTATTTATTTTCTTACAGTTTATTTAGTGATATTTTAGACTGTCTGTCACAACTCTCGGAACGAGGTTATCTTGACTGCTTGCTCAGTTTAAATGTATGTGTATGAGAGAGAAGGTACATACATACATATGTATATCGAGAATTGTGTAAAATATTTCATAAGGATTAAAAAATGTTTTGGGTACACATTATCGGTTACAATTCCAATGTTAAACTAGTCAGAAATTCGAACTAAGATAACATACGAACCTAGTTTGTGTTGGAAGAGCAGCAACGTTACATTCCTTGACGAGCGAGGAAGGGGCTCATCAAACTACAAAAGTTTTATAGTAAAAGAAGATCACATATGTACTTTAAAACATCAACCTGTATAAAGTAACTGATAGGACATTAAACTGCTAATATTTAAACATGTCACAGAAACAACATATCAAGTTTCATTAAGTCAAAAGAAATAGTGCAGAACAAACGTGGCTTATCGCTCGCGTGCAGAAAATAAATAAAACTTTAGTGATTTAGTCAATACGTGCATAGTTAATGTTAAAAAATTAATTTTATAATGAACGAGCTAATAAACCTTTGCATAAGTTATACTGCAAAGTGACCAAAGTTACAAAGTGCAAGTTTGTCAACGAATGGGGTCCCTGTGAAGTGATGAGGGATCCCTGTCTTATACACTCAAATAAACAACTACGACTAAATTAATAAGAAGCAAACTAAATAAAATAATAATTACTCCTCGTCAAACATTAACCCGGTTGATAGACCTCCCGACATGCACTGTAGAGTAAATAGTATTCAAAAAGTACTTATTTTTACCGATTGAACGGTAACGCCCAAACGTTCCAACCAGGGAAACAAACCCTAGGAACACCTCCGTTCTCAGAACTAACTAGAAAGGCGTTCTCTGAGACCACGATCATAAGAAAGAATTAAACCATCAGACACCTTAGTTCTCAAACTAAAAGGCGCATTCTCTGTGGCCTATAAACCAGAACTAAACTAATGATAAATGTAAGCAGATTCAACCAGATTCTCGTCACCATAAAAGTAGTTACGCGTGCGGTCGGGTGGTGAGTTCCTCCTTGAGCCACTGACTTTATTCGACTGAGATGGCGGAGGTGTCCCCTAGCGGCGGCGTCCAGCTGGACAGTGTGCTGGCGCAGCTGGGCGCGTGCGGCCGCCATCAGCTGCTGACTGCGGCGCTGCTGGCGCTCGTCTACGCCACCAACTCCATGTACAATGTCAACTACGTGTTCGCGGTCGAGGATGTGCAGTACAGGTCGGTATACATCCTCCATCGTATTTCTTCAAACGAGAGAGAGAATATTAATTTTCATTCAAAAAAAAATGCATGGATATTGGATAGAGTATAGTACGAACTAATATTTATTAGTGCCGGCAACACCTTAAAATTGTACAACCACTTATACTTAGCGTGACGAAATAATCCAAATATGGCTATAACGAAGTAATCTAAATATATGTATTGTATTTACGCTGCAGAAACTGTTTTATTGCAGGCAAGACACAGTGGTACAAATTGTCGTGGGAGAGCCGCATAAATGTGGACCTACGAGTGCGTGTGATAAATGTCTCTCTTTCTCAGTGGTTTTAGTTTACCCGCTTAATAAAGTAGTTGCGTGCGCCTCAAGTTATCCAGCCATTGAACGTTTTTCTATTATTTCAGTATAACTAGTTTATTTCGTCCATGGTATAACTATTCTTTTTAGGTACATAGGTACGTCGTTTAATACTTTTACTATCCCACCCCCTACCCCCACATATCAGGCACCCTACATATTTATATGCAAGTCAAAGTTCGCCATGATGATCCTGTATATAAGTGGATGTGATATCATAGCCTCCCTTGGTTGCCCTCCCGGTGCCAGCGGTGTACTGCCATCGCCTCTTAGAACGCAGTTCAGTATAAGTACTCCAGTAGATATAACAATAGCGCTGAGTAGGTAACCTAGACTTATCTACTCAGCAACATGCTGCGTTGATACTTTTTTGGCTCAACACTCGGTCGTTTTCCAAGCAGGTTGCGGAAGTTACTAGGTACCTCCCTAAAAATTACCAAATTGTTATGTGTTTCATTTCATTTATATACTAATGAATGCTCTAATTCTTCTGCAGATGTAGGATTCCTTCATGCGACAACAGCAGTGCATCATTTCTTGCCCCCTGGCTGAACCAGACGGAGGACGTGAAACAGTGCTCGTACCGCGCACCAGCACCGGAACAGGACTGCCGCCGGTTCAGCGGGCTGGAGCGACCTTGCGGGGAGTTCGTCTACGATGTGCCGCACAGCTTTGTGGCTGAGGTCAGTGTGCAGCGTGTTGCTTGAACTAGCAGACAGACCACTGTCTGCTAGTAGATATCTAAGGTCTAGTTCAGCCTGTGACCACACAGGCTGAACTAGACCTTAGATATCACATAAACAGCTAAGATCAGACAAACTCTATAAATCTTTCCTGAAAGCTGGTTCAGCTTTCAGGAAACGAGAAGTAGTTAACCTCACCATTACTGTCCTTCATTCAGCGTATAATGTGCATGTTTGTTATTATAATACAATACCAAATGATCACATTAACGATCCCGTTTACATATTTTGGTAACTGCACGCCAACCACAAAGTCAGCTTGACCTTTTCCAGTGTTCTTTACTTTGGGGTCAATACATCTTTTACGAGCGCATAAAGAACAAAATCCACTTATTTTTAATTTTATGGATCGTGTTGCTTGCTTTGGACATAAAAATATAAAATAGTCAAACAACTATAACCAGGTGTAATGTAATCAAACGAGGAATGTCTGCGATTCGAAGAGGATCTTCACCTTAGTGCCTCAACTCAACGACTTGTTTGTGAGAAAGTATTGTGACGAGATGATCATAAGATAGATTAGGTCGAACCTGTGCTCAGTCAGTACAATTAGTTTCTGATGAGCCTTCATGTAATTAGGTACCTAGCGCATCACCTCAAACACGGTTCAGGAAATCTTTAACTGCTTTAAAGGAAATATTCTACTGCTTTAAAGAAACGTTTGTTTTTATTGGATGAGAGATCGATTGATCGTGTTTTGACCTCTGAACAGAATTAAAACAAATTTTTCAGAATAAAGCAACTTCAGGTGTACTTCATAAAGTTTAGAGCTTAAGAACAAGTCGTCGCACTCGGACAAGTCAAGTGTTGTACTGTAAATAGATACGGTGCACGCTTAGGCTCGACATCCACGACAACGAAGACGTTATTGCCATGAACCTTGTGATACATAAATCGAACAAAAAATCAAAACAAAAATTTTGCGAAACCCACGACGGATACTTAGTAATCGAAAAAGGAAGAAATAATTATGGCAATACCTCCGACCAAACGTTAGTAATAGTTACATCGTTTTTAATTGTCGTTTAGTACGTCTGTATCTTCACTCAATTCTCCACGTTGAGATTCTGCAGACCAAACATATACCTAGATTTTTTTTCTAAATCTATGTGATCAACAGCTGCTCTCTGCTCATAATATGCAAGTGCTACTCACCAAACGGTAAAATATAGATAATAAAGCATGCACCTACTCTGTATAAGCATGTGAATGTAATGTAATCCTGGTATATCGGGATAATGCTTGGATGGTGAATGCGCGAGCGCCGTTCACCGCGCGCAGATTTATTGAATGGCAGCGCGGCCGAGCGCCGCGTGCCGGCGATGCTTCACAAGACTTATATTGGAGCTCAGGGCTCAGGCTCAGGACCTACGTATATAGGTGTCACCACTATGCCGAGCTGATATAGGTAGGCACCTAATCAAATGTGGAAACTAGAATAAGATCGATGGCAGTTGATTAAAAAATACTTTTAGGAAACAGCAACATGCTTCTACATAAAATAGTGAGAATAAAATAGAAAATTTAGAGTGGATTATACATTATGATAAAAATGTATATAATCTTTATTCAAACTGATCATAATCATAATAAACAGTAAGTACTGTATAGTGGCAATAACCCGAGCGGTGGTCAGAGGTGTGACAACATTGCGTCAGCGAGCGGCGGTGGCGGCGGCGACCGGCGATACGACCGCAGCCTCATACATACCTACCTAGCCTAAATAAAATAAATAGACAACCTGATCCAAGATATCCGACCTGCGCCCGCGCCGATCGCCACCGGGCTACGCTTTAGATAAGTACTCGCTATGTTCCTATACAAGCATGGCGTGCTATTTATTGTTTGACATTCTATTTAAGTTCCAACTCTTGCTCAATAAAGGAAATGTTATCTCAGGTATATCATTGTCTTTTTACATTTAAATATACATAAGTCGTATCTATAAATCTGGCGATAAAGATATGTGTGTATGATCTATTTTTGAGACTTATTTTTAGCCTTCCATTACTTTATAGATTGTTTTCATGGAAAATAAATAAGCGAGTGTGACGCCACGAGTCACAAAATCAACTAGGTAAATATTTGAGGGGTCCCCCAACCGTCGGCTACTTTATTAAATATGAATGTGACTAAATAACATGTGATTCCAGCGAAAGGTCTTCGTTGTTGGTTCCAGTTCAACCTGGCGTGCCAGGAATGGAAACCGGCGCTGGTGGGGACAGTACACTCCTTCGGTAACATGCTGGGCCAGCTGCTGCAGGGACAGATCTCCGACAGGTGAGGACCGTGGTACGAGGTGATAGCCGGCACTGGTATGGGGACGGTGCACTCCTTCTGGAATATGCTGGGTCAGCTGCTGCAAGGACAGATCTTCGACGGGTGAGGACAGTGGGATGAGGAGATAGCTAAAGGTCCGGTAATAAGCAAAGTTCTAAGAGTTTGAAACCCGGTAGGTAAATTTTTTTGTCTTTGCTTGCATACCGATCTAAATGGATCAAAGATGTTGTGTCATAAAGTCATAATCTACGTCTTACCTACCATCTTTGTTTACACGTGCATGTAAATAATCTTCATCGTTGTAATAATGTTACTACCTAAAGCTACTATTGTACTGCTTGAAAGTCTGCGTGATAGTTTATGTCGAAGATTTGGGCCAGAGATTCCCTCTTCCAATCATCAAAGCTAACGAACATGCAATCGCTCAGTATACGCCATATTGAGAATAAGATATAAGAATATTTAAGAAGTACAATACAAACCACTGGTCTGACTTGTGACTACTAATCGTATCAAATAACCTAATACCAAATAACCTTTGTCTAAAAGTCCGGTTCATCAAACAATGCTGTCAACTGACAAGTTAGTATTGTAGTTTGTTAGAATTAAGTCATTAATTTGATGTATCATCAATCAGGTGACGCGCGCGAGCAACTAGTCGTGCCTAGTACAAACTAGTTGCGATTCTACTGGATTGGATTATGGGGTTTCAATGACAAGTTTTTTATTTATAGATATCATCTATCACACAGGATAGGTACCTATGTTGTATGATGATACCGTGTTCTGATAGGTACATTATTAAAACTGGATCCGGCGTCATTCGACGACAAAGGATAGTCAGAAGATAATTCCGAGGTGGTCCCATAAAAAAAATATTAGTATTTATCCCGCAAAACTCGAAATAGTTTAAAGCAAAGGGAGTCAGTTTTTAGTTTTTTTAAAACAATAATATTATAATCAGATGTGATATTAGTAAGTATGGATTACGGGTAATTTGAAACAGAGCGAATAATGTTGTAAGTAACAATAAGAATGAGCCTAATAAAATTAATTAGTAACGGGTAGGTCATCTCCAGAACTAAAGGTACTCGTCCGATTCATACAAGTATAGTTAGTTTATATTATAAGTTAACTGCTAAGAAAGGTGCGTAGAACGTAGAACCACAGTTCCGATCCAAATATACCCATAACTACCTGCAATGCCAGATGCGTCAATGTTTACTCGTCGCACAAACAAATCTATTTCCAGCTTATACGGGTAGGATAGTGCAAGTGTCGTTACGCTACGTGCAACCTCGATCCCAGATTAGTTTGTTTAATGTAGTATAGCTTGATGTTGACTTGACGGTACTAGCTGCCAAGAGACTTGAGATTCCTGTGTCGGAGGCCAAGATCCACTTTGGGTCGCTGAGAAACAGGAGTATGTTTGTATAGTAGTTCAATTGCGGTTTAATGTTTCCAGATGGGGTCGCAAGACAGCGGCGGTGCTGGCGGGCACGGCGGGCGCAGTGCTGGGGCTCTCGAAGAGCTTTGCACCCTCCTACTGGGCCTACATCGTGCTCGAGGGGCTGGAGGCTGCACTCGGAGACGCGCTGTCTCCCATGTTTATGCTTAGTAAGTTCTAAGACAAGAGACAGTATGGATTATCGGAGTTTTAAGGATTTTGATCGTGAGTTACACGTGGGATAGAGTTGTGCAGAATCGAGACGAATGGCAATCACGGACAAAGCAGAACATTCCCAGCTGATTATGATGATGATGAAAAATAGTCGTCATCAAAATTTTAATATCTCTATGATTAGTGGTTATTTATTTCATTATTGTTTGCACTCGTTGAACTCTGTGGTTCTAATAGAATGGAAGTGAATTCATACCACTATTAGAGAAACTATGTTCTCCTCAGGTATCGAGATAGTAGAGAAGAAGCGCGCAGTCCTCCTGCAGATGATCCTGCTGAACTGCTACACTGGTGGGCTGATCATTATGCCGCTGGTGGCCTGGGCCGTGCCCTACTGGAGGACCTTCCTCCGCGTCCTCTACGCGCCCTCACTGCTGATCCTCACCTACTGCTTCTTCCTCGACGAAAGCATTCGCTGGCTGCTCAGCAAGGGCCGGCGAGAGGAGGCCATCAAGCTCATCCTAAAGATTGCGAAAAGAAACAACGTAGTACTCGACAAAGCTACATTAAACCAGCTCGAATACAAAGACGAGAGTACAAAGAGTGAGTTCAGTGATAAGAAAGCGTTGATGAAGACGTTCAAGTCTCGGATCATGATGCAGCGGTTCCTGGTGTGCCTGGTGTGGTGGCTGACCATCACGCTGATCAACTACGGTATGATGGTGGGCGCGGTGTTCGTGGACGGCAACAAGTACATAAACTTCTCGCTGCTGATGCTGATGGACGTCCCGGCCAACGTGCTGTACTGGCTGGCACTAGACCGGTACCGCCGCAAGCTGCCTCTCTTCGTCTCCTTCCTCGTGGGAGGCGTCTTCTGCGTGCTGCAGCCGTTTGTGCCCAAAGGTGAGGATGGTATCGTATCGCGGTGGTTATTTACATGATCCAATGTCCATGGACATGACTTCTGGTGCGCTTAGTATCATTGATTTCTAAGAGATCGGCCTCCATTTCGTTGATCCAGCGATAATCTGTTGGTGGCGCTTGACGGGTTAATGCTCATTTAATTTGAGACTTAGTTTTCCGCCCTTTTGGTAGTCCAAGTATCTAAGTAGCTCTCGACCATAGAGTTCAAAAACGCTGCTGATGCTCTCGACGTATACGATTAAATCACCTAACTAAATTTATCATCACCAATTTTTGGAGCTATAATAGCTATATTTAGCCCTACTGTGGTGTGCAGGGTACGCGTGGGCGGGTTTGGCGCTGCTGATGGCGTTCGAGACACTGGCCACCTTCTCGTACAACATCGTGTACATGTACACCTCGGAGCTGTTCCCCACCTACACCCGCAACTCCATGCACTCCATCTGTTCCGCTACCGGCCGCTTGGGGGCGCTACTCGCGCCGCAGACGCCACTCTTGGTGAGTCCAAATACTACCTTCTCGTTCATGGTTAGTCAGAGAGTCATTTTATTGGTATAACTTCTGGGTCTATTATAATGACTCTCGACATTTTTACTTCAATGAAAATTATCAATCGCTTATAGAGGCAGGTAAAATGCAGTTTCTATTCCACCTATAATTTCTCTTTCTTTTATCATTCCAGCTATCGGTGTGGTCTGGTCTCCCGTCTCTGATATTCGGGGTAAGCTCTATCATCTGCAGCGGGCTGACTCTTCTGATGCCGGAGACAGCACGCTGCGCTCTCCCGGACACCGTCGCGGAAGCTGAGCTCATCGGGGGGGCGGCGGCCTATGCCGGGGCGATGGCCGAGTGCGGGAAACAAGTCCCAGAACCACTGTTGCAGAAGGAAGACGACGAGGATGTGGAGGCTAAGGCCAGGGCGCTCCCGCCTTAGATCACTGGCTTACTAAGTTTATGAGGCTAACACAGATACCAGGAGAACAGCGCTGTAGAAGTGCTTGTTAGTCTTTCGATGGAAGAGAGTAACAGAGTTTTGTAAATAATTTTCAAACAACTAGACAGTTTTGTCCTTTTCTGTAACAGAAAAGCTACCAAATACTCGTTGATATTGTAAGAAATTAGGATAGAATTAGCCTAGCACGGGGATTATTGTCTAGGGTAGAATAGAGAAAAATGACGTCACTTTGTCATCGAATGCGTAAATTATGAGGGGGTAGGGATGAGGCTATTTAAGTGACTCGGACTGTACTATTTCAATTCTAGTCGTTAGTTTCGAATAGGTATATTTGTTATAAACCTATGTATATGTATTTCATAATAACCTTTATGAAATGAAATGAAAGATTTTCATATACCTTACGTCCCTTACGTACCTAAATCTTTATATTATATATCTTTCTTTATATAAAAATCTTGTGTCACAGAGTTTGTAACCAAATTCCTCCGAAATGGCTTGACCGATTTTTATGAATTTTTTTTATTTTATTCGGTAGGTCTGAGAATAGGTTGCAAAAATTTTTTTTATAATACCGAAATAGTACCCACACCCCAAAATAAATATTTATATTTTTGTCAAAATCCAATTTTTTTATGATTTGACAAAAATTTTTTTTTTATGATTTGAAATTAAAAGTACATATTATAACCCTCGATTTTCCCCTTTCTAAGACCAGCTTCCAATTTTTTATAGCGATACTAGCAGCGAAATCCGGCATCATTATAAAAATTATAGATTATTTTCAATTTCTATATCGTTCTGGAACATCAAAGAACATTCTAGAAAGTTTGCAAGCATTCTAGTGCATGACACACCATCATAGATCATTTTAAAATTTAGATTATTTTTAACTTTACTGATGGTTCTGGAACATTCTAGAACGTTTGAGCTTTCAGGAAGACAACGGACTATCGCACATAATTTTTAAATATTGAGATTATATTCGAATTTTCTAGATCGTTTTTAAACATTTAGAACCTTCTAGTCTAGAACGTTTAAGAGCCTTCGAGATGACGATAAACGATCCTATATCATTTTAAAGATTATTTATTATTTTCAAAATTTCTCGATCGTTCTGAAACATTAAAAAGATTCTAGAACGTTTTAAAGTATTCTAGACAATTACGGACCATTCTACATCATTTTAAACTTTAATAGTACATTGTTCACCTAGGCGAGAACGTGCCTGATTCCTATCGAGTGCGCCTCGGGCCTTAAAACACACGAGGTAGGAATCGCACTTTCTGCCGAGTGATACATAGTGCTTTATACTACACCTTCGAGGAAAATAAAAAGCACTGGCGGTGTCATAAAACTTTCACTACCACTCGATGAAATTCTGTAGAATTAATAAAATTGCCTACACCAAATTCAAAATTAGAAGAACTTCCCGCGCCAGCCTTTATCACTTGAGTTCTTTTTTCAAAATATGTTCGGAAATCGGAAGAGGCAAGCGGACTTGGAGTAAAAACTTTTTGTCGTTTGACCTATTATGAAAATAACCATAGCTACCGGCCGATCTTTTAGAAAATAAAAAAAATAACATGTTAGAAATGGATTTCCATACAGTTTTCTCTCCCGCGTGAAATGAAACGAGTGAGAAATGAAATTCCATAGAGTTTTTCCTCCCGGATTCCAATACGCCTGCAATGTCTTACTTTCTATCTTATATTTTGAAAAGGAATAGGCAACTTTCCGAGCAGGTGTAGTATAAAGATTATTTCCGTCTATTCTCAAACAATCTAGGACGTTTATATACTCTTGAATATTCTGGGAAAGTCTGGAATTTTCTAGAACATTCTGGAAAAGGCTGAAATATTGTAGAAAAGGTCTCGATCAGGAACGAGGGAAATTCTTAAAAATTTTACTCGTCGATGGTCTTGATATTATCACGCACTAATGTAATTTACGTCATTCAACACTGTCCCGAACTTATATTAGTTATATAAGTCGTACAATGTGTTAGAGAAGGATAGAAGTATCTCATTACACATTTTTACCACATCTACCCTCTTCCAACTACCACAACCAAACTCCCTTACTTGCAAGTGCACACGTAGAACCTTCTACTCACTTCACTGCCACCCACTTGTGGTTGCGGTGGATGGTCATGGAGAAAAGGCTGACAAACGAACACTCTCCTTTTATATACCTAGTCTTGCCATAAATACTGAAATAAAGCAAAAAATAAAAACTTCTATTGCAAATAACATTTATTACTTTTACAGTGTGTTACTTTAATACATAAATATAAAACAATTTAAAATATAAAAAGCTTATCCGAAGTGATCTCTATTGGCTGCAATACAGTCCTTTAAACGTTGAGGCCAGTTATCAATAGAAGCACGCACCTCTTTCTATGGGAAAATATTCACTGCCAATCGTACGGATTGTTTTAGGGACGCCAAATTATCATGGCGTTTAAAGCAAGCCGTACTCTCTAAAACGGACCATAAATCATAATCCAGCGGATTAAGATCGGTACTAGACGACGGCCAGTCTTCAGCTCTGATGAAGTCAGAAACGTTCGTTTCCAACCAAGACCGAGTTTTATGACTCGGCGCCGAGTCTTGCTGGAAGGACCATTCTTGGTTATTGAACATGGTGTTGTTATGGGGCTTCACTATTTTCTCAAGAATGGTATCTTGATACACTTGTGCCGATGTTTTGATACCTTTTTCACAAAAGTATGGCTCAGTCACTCCTTCATAGCTAATACGCCACCAAACAATCACTGAAATCGGAAAGTGCCCACGTTGCACTCTGTCGACTAATTGGGAAGCTTCCTTAGAGCTTTGAGCATAAATACGGTCATTTTGTTTGTTAAAATGTTGCTCAATTGTAAAAAAAACTCATCCGTAAACACAAGTTTTCTGTGACCTCCCTTTGCGTACCGCATCAGTAGTTAGTTCGATCTTACCACCCTATTCTTTTTTAAATAAATCAGTTAAGAAATGACGAGTACGTCTCTTATAGGCTGCAAGTACTAAGTCATCTTTTAAAATACGCGACATGGTTCTAGGTGCTATCTTCATCTCGCGAGATAAAATCTTTTGCTTTCGGACAGGATTTCTTCGATTTCTTTCCCTTACTGCTTTGACCACCTTTTTCGTACGAACACTACGTGGACGGCTAGATCTTTTTCTGTCACAAACAGAGGAGATCTCATTGTACCTATTAATAGCCCGGTACACAAACATTTTACTTATACCAAGCGTATGGAGAGTTTTAAAAATTGCATTTGGCTCCATACCTATCATGTGTAATGCAATCACAGCGATTCGGTCCTCTTTATGACCCCACTCTATTTTAATATCGCAATATATTGAACAATGTATTGGCGCCAAAATGAGAAAACTCAATGAACAACCATATAAAAATGACTGATTCCAAATTCAAATGTAATATTTTGTTTATTTTTAATAATAACTAAGTATTCGTATATGTTGATTCAACTTTCATTGGTCGATGTTGATTCTACGAGTACATTTATTGTATGTATTTACGGAAATAAAGAATATTCGATATTAATTGATGGCAAGACAACGTTTACCGGGCCAGCTAGTAATAGTCTATAATTATATACTAGGTTACTTACGTGATTTAAATATTGTGCGTAGCAGAGCGCAAGCCAAACGTGGCTCTACTAGGTTCATAAACATTGTAGGTACAATACAAACTCTAAATACAAAAGCTTATACTTAGGTAGTAGTTATACTTAGGTAGGCCCTATATACAGATACTATAAGCAAACCTATATAATATATACAGTGTATGTGTGCAAGAAAGTAATAAATTACAACACATAGTGATAACGTAACTGTTAAAATAATACACCAGTATTAGAATCAAATGCTATAAAATAAGAAGTGTTGTACAAGGTGGCCCAGGGCACGTTCTCTTCATTTGAACTCTAGTTTTATTTCTCTGAATAAGGTCTGTTATATACGATCGAGTAAAGACGAAATACCTTAAAACCAGTAAAGTAATAAATAAATGTCTTGATCGAGTTCAACTCGCAAAACGTGTGTTTCTTCTGAGCGAGTGACTCTAAAACCTACTCTAGCAGGACGAAAGCATCCTACATACTTTTAATCTCTCTCTCTTTGAACGTTGTTTAGAGCAGACGTGCCTTTACTCAATGTATTAAAAATAAGTGACTGCAATTGCTGACTAGTGACCTCGTTTGCAGTTAGCAAATAAACTGTGTCATTGTGTTTGGTAAAAATGGACTATTAAGTTTACTGGTTTACTTAAAAATTCGAAATGGGACCGAACAGTCCCTTCAACCGGAGCAGCAGGACAGAACGCAGCCCACCTCGGACCCCCGCCTCGCCCTCGGCCGCTGCACAGCCCCCGCCCGCCCCGCAGCCCTCATCTCGCCCTGCATTAGTGTGTGGAGACCTAATCGCTACGTCGGAGCTACAAAATTGGATGACAGGAATAGACCAGTGCTTAAATGAGATCTGCACAATCGCTGAAACAGGCAAGCTTAACTCCGAACAAAAGTTAAAAGTTAGCACTTTATGCCGAAAAGTGGGTCACGGCTCTTCGCAGATGGTAACCCTTTACCAATCTGTAAAAGCAAGAGCTATGACCTTGAACATCGAAAATCAAGCCCTAAAAGAGAAGATGAACCTGTCAGAGCGGCTCCAAAATTTGAAGGATAAACTTGACGAAACATCCAAGCCTCTCTCTGGAAACTCCTCTTTTGCAGACATGGTAAAAAGAGGTAATAACTTTATTAAGCCTGGTAACGTAAGTTCTGTGGCCATCTATCCGCAAGACAAACTCAAGTCGAGCGAAGATACTAAAACTTTAGTTCAAAAAATTATTTGCCCTGAGGATATGAAGCTACAGGTTCGAGGCCTAAGGAAAACAAGAAATGGAGGAGTAATAATAAGCACAGAAACGAGGGGCGACATAGAGAAGCTGAAGCAATCGGCGCAGCTCACGAATTCTGGCCTACTGGTCGATGAGCCGCAAAAACGGAAGCCCAGAGTCGTAGTAATCGGAGTGCCCTCATCGATGCAGGAAAAAGACGTCATTACTTGTTTGTATAAACAAAATATTGCCGAATCGTTGCCGGACCTAACTCTAGAAAAATACCTGTCTTTGACCAAACTGAGTCATAAGTCCGGCAAGAAGGACGCTGAGACCTGCAACTATGTGATAGAAGTTCCTGCAGTTATTCGTAAGGCTCTAGTATCCAAGGAAAGAGTTTTTGTTAACTGGTCCTCGTGTCCTGTGAGGGACTTCACATTGGTCACCAGATGCTTCAAGTGCCAGCAGTACGGACACGCTGCCAAGTTCTGCCGTGAGACAACCCACATCTGTAGCCACTGTGGACTTCAAGGTCACACAGTAAAGGAATGCATTAACAAGGCGGAAGACCCGAAGTGTGCTACTTGCCTACACTTCAAAAAGCCAAGTAAGCATATAACGGGTTCAGCTGACTGTCCAGCTAAGGCAATGGCGGAAAAAAGGTACATTAACTCTATAGATTATGGAGGCGCCTAAGAGCGCCGCTTATTTATTAATTTATTCTTGTCCTTATCAACTTAGTTTTATTTATAAAAGAAATGATTAGTAATGTAATTAATGATTTAGATAACTTTTCTATATCAGATTCTTGCCTCTGTGAAGTTGAAGACTGCAAACATTATCTATCCTCATTTAGCAATCCATTAACTGTGCTAACACAAAACATTCGCAGTATCTATAAAAACTATGATAATTTTACAATTTTTCAACAAAGACTGAATATTCATTGCGACATTATTATTTTAACAGAATGCTGGCTTACTAAACAGTACAATGTGCCACTTATGCCTGGATATTCTATGTACCATACTAATATAAATTATAATCAAAATGATGGGGTCATAGTCTATGCAAGGAATCATCTTAATGTGTCTGTCGAGGAACCTAATATGCAAGACTGCAACAGATTGTTAGTTAAAATTGGAACTGAAACTGCGATTCTTGCATTGTATAGACCACCTTCTTTTAGAAACCTCAGCAATTTTACTGATTCTTTAAGCAATACGCTACAGGGCTTATCGTCTTTTAAGAGTATAATTGTAGCTGGAGATATTAATATAAATATTAATCCTGAATATAGCGACGAAAGTAACCAGAATTACTTAAATCTATGTTCTTTCTATGGTTTGCTTCCTGCGCACACGCTCCCAACGCACCAAGGTGGTTCCTGCTTAGATCATATCATGCTTAAATCGGAATTTCCTTCTCTTGCACTTGTCATTAACTCATCAATTACCGATCATAAGGCTATTCTACTTTCTTTAAATTGTAAATTACTTAAACCAAGCAATAATCGCACTAGGTCAAAGATAAACATAAATAAACTTGAAGAAGATTTATGCAACGTAGATTTTGCTTACGTTTACAATTCCGATGATCCGCAGCTGAGCATGTCTTTTATTATAGATACATTGCAACGCGCAATTTTAAAGAATTCATATCATATTTATTTGAGTAAAAAATACCATAACGTTAAACCCTGGATCACACCAGGTCTCATTCGATGTATGAGACAGCGTGACAAAATGCATTTCAAAGCGAAGTCTAACCCGAATAACATGATTTTGCAAATTTCGTATAAACGTTACCGTAACTTTTGTAATGATCTATTACGTAAAGTTAAACTGAACTATGACAAAACTGCACTCGAAAACGCGGGAAAAAATAGTAAAAAAATCTGGAAACATATTAAAAATGTAACTTATTCGACAAAATCGCATGAGTCATCTTCGTGTTTATTGCAAACAAACGCATCGCATTTGCAATCTGCTAACTCTGCAAATTCTTTCTTCGTCAATGTAGGTAAGTGTCTGGCAGAACGAGCTCAAGGTCACTTACAATTTCAATCATGTACAGCTGTCTCGGAACACAATAGTACAACATCGTTTGTGTTACTAGAGACAGATGAAGCCGAGGTAGAAAGGATAATCATGAACTTTAAAGATGACTGTGCAGTTGGATGGGACAATATCACTACTAAAATACTAAAACAATTAAGGCACATTCTAATTCCCCCATTGACACACATTTTCAACAAATGCTTATCTTTTGGTGTTTTCCCTGCATGCTTGAAAAAAGCCATAGTTGTCCCTGTATACAAATCGGGCAGTAAAGACCAGGTTACAAACTATAGACCAATTTCTTTACTATCCTCTCTATCTAAAATATTAGAAAAAATTATTAATAAAAGGTTGGTGAATTATTTGGAGGACAAATTGTTTTTATCGAAGACTCAATTTGGTTTTAGACCAAAAATTTCCACTGCCGATGCTGTACATCACTTGACCAACTATATAGTTCAAGAACTCGACAGAGGAAAACACACAATAGGAATATTCCTCGACCTTGCTAAAGCTTTTGACACAGTTTCTATAACTATTCTTTTGCACAAGCTGGAACTTCTAGGAATCAGAGGCACTCAGTTAAAACTCTTTAAAAGCTATCTAGAACAACGCACTCAATGTGTGAGAATTGGCAGTGTCCTGAGTGATGAACAGGAAAATACATCCTTTGGCGTTCCCCAGGGAAGTATATTGGGTCCAACCCTTTTCCTAATCTACATTAACGATCTGTGTAACCTAAAACTAGACCACGGCATAATTATATCATACGCTGATGACACTGCCCTCCTTTTTTCAGCTGATTCTGAAAAACAAGTCTTTGAGTTTGCGCAAAATGGATTCAATGTGGTTAACAAATGGCTACAGCACAACTTACTAACATTAAATGCTGAGAAGACTAATTACACTAAATTCTCAATGCGCAAACGGACGACAACTATTTCCAACTCTAAATTATACGCACATCATTGCTATAACCCAAACAACACTCAATGCTTATGTCCCATAATTAAAAGTGCAAATGAAATAAAATACTTAGGTATCATACTAGATGATAATTTGTCGTTTAAATCCCATATAAAAACCTTATGTGGTAGAGTGCGAAAGTTAATATTTATCTTTAAAAAGTTACGCCATATTGCAGATCATAATATAATTAGACAAGTTTATTTTGCGCTGTGTCAATCAATTTTAACTTATTGCATTACCACATGGGGTGGAGCGGGGAAAACATTGTTACTAACAGTAGAAAGAGCACAAAGAGCAATACTTAAAGTGGCATCTTTTCGGCCTTTTATCTTTCCCACTAATATTTTATATGAGTCCTGGGATGTGTTAACAGTCCGGCAACTATTTATAATGAACACAGTGCTACGACAGCACGCAGAGCTTCCATACAGCACTGAATTTACAAATAAGAGACGGAATGATAAAGTTTGCCCTAAACCTTCAACCCTAAAATTTGCCTATACGGATAAATTTTATCTATTTCTTGGTCCCTTCCTATATAACAGACTAAATTCAATGTCTAATTTTTACGCGCTTAACTATAATAATTGTAAAACATGCATTAAACTTAAACTTCAAAGTCTATCCTACGATGAAACAGAGAAGCTATTAGATATTGTCAAATAAATTATATTTTTTATACATTAAGTTAATCTAGTTAAGATAGTGATTAATTTAGCTATACTCAATATAAGTTAAGTTCCTTATTAATACCATGAACCGTTTGTAAAATAAACAACATTGTTATACTAAATATGCCTTTATCGTAATATTAAAAGATTATTTTATTTAATAATTAGCACTCTTGTCGCCTGAAACACGGGATTACCTAGTTCAGGCAAAATTGTTACATATAGCTATATTTATTTATTAAGTGCACTCATGTTTTTTTATATGTACCTACGAGTTTCTTTGAATAAATTTTATTTATTTTATTTATTATTTAATCATACCCTAATGGAATCTTCAACAGCCTTAGTAAAGTAAAGTAAAAGTAAAAAGATTTTTATTTGCCAGAACAGATGAGTAATGTACAGCAAATTAACCTTCAATAAAAAGAAAAACTGACAAAATCTGACTCCACTCAGCATGTGCTATGGTAGAGCAGATCATACCATGGCGCTGATCCTCCGTGGAGACCGTGGTGCTCAAGGCAGCCTTATACACACTTACAACAAAGAACAAAAATAATATGCAATTTAAATAACAAAAACTGAAACCATGAAAATAATATCACTTATATAAGCCGTGGGGCCGCGGCGTACCAATATCGACCCCTCCAACTCAACCCGTGGATGTCGTAAGAGCCGACTAAGGGAACCTACCAGAGGAAGGGCAGCAGCTTCCTTCTGAGTATTTTTAAACACCAACACTGCGATCACCAATCCGCCTGCCAAGTGTGGTGATTATGGCAAATCCCCCCCTACATGGGAGACCATCCACTCGATGTACCGATGACATCGTAGCGGTCGCAGGGAGTCGATGGATGGAGGCGGCTCAGGACCGCTATTTGTAGCGTCGTACGGGGGAGGTCTATGTCCAGCAGTGGACGTGTATGAGCTGATGATGATGATGATATAAGTATATGTGTATTATAATATAAATTATGGAATATAAAAAATAAATAATAATATAATATAGATAATAAAATCATTCCTTAATTCTTCAATTTAATAAAGAATTAAAGAATAATTTTATTATACTTTATCAACATTTTTGAGCTAAATGAGGCAAAGAAGGGCTTATTTGAACTGAATTTATGCTTTGAGATACAAGTAATACTTTTTTGAGTGATTTTTTGAAAGAGTAAACCGATTGAGAGTTTCTTAATACCATTCGATCACGAGATGGGACACAAATTCTTATTTCGTTATCTTGTTCATTAGTCATAGCTCTAAAACAATTATCGTAAAGATTGTATCAGTTTATATAACCATCGTAAAATTAGTCTTCATATTAATTTGTATAAGTTACGCGCTGCAATAATGGCCACTAGCTTTATCCACGTCTTGCAATTAAACCACGATTAAATTTTATAATGTGCGTTCACTCGCGGGGGATATTTCATTCATTGCACAATGGGCCAATTGGTGATGATCATTAAAATCTACAAAGGAGTCGAATTGATAATTTTGGTCTATTTCTTTCGACCATTCTTAAAAAAACATGATACTATGTTATTTTAAAGCAATGAGTAAACTGTTTACTCATTCGAGTGGTCTCATAGAGCGCGTTCGTAATATGTTTGCTCTCAAATATTTGTGGGCGGGTTTGTTCTGAGGAACCCTGTACAAGGCCGCAAGTGGCGCAAACAACCGGGATAGGACGACCAAATACTGGACCTACGGGACTGGTCGGAACTCGGAACCTACAAAACAAGGCCGCTAGGACAGTAATCATTAATTCTGTTGGAGACCTCGTTACGAGCTCACCAGTACGCGTTTACGGTTTTTATCAAGCAAACTATAGTTAAAGTCTGCATTTTTGAGTGTCTTTCCTGCATAAAATAATTCAAGAATCTTGATCCCTCAGCCAGTTCCCAGGCTGTCCTCATAGGCCTGTGAGCCCGTCGTGGTCTTCGACATGTTGAAGAATTCGAGACTTTTTGTCGCTGACCAATTTGTACCTCGTCGTTTGTGTACCAGTTCTATCTACCTAGCTGTATGTAGGTTACTCTAGAGACTCGACTAATCCATTGCATTGCAATTCTTGCGGATAAATGAGAACTGACGGAGCGGAGTGTTTGATTAATTTATGCCGTTTTCATGTAAATTTCATTGAGAAATGTAAGTAAACGATCGTAAACTAACGCCTCCAGGGCTCGAGACGTGATCTGGATATCGAACAAATCATGCATTACATACGAAAAGTACATAGCTTGCTCTTACCTAGGTACTAGGTAGATCACCGTTAGTGATTGAGAACGTATTTGAGAATGTCAATGTTGAGAACCTATTTCAAAATACATAGAATTCATTTAAATTAGCCAGCCTATCATTGTAGTACTTTTAGAATAGTTTTACTATTACCTTTTCTTTGACTATCCCCTCCAATAGGTATAGTATTATACATGTAGTAGAGGACACCTGCGCGCGAGCGTCGACCTTGCACCTTTCCACCGCTCGCCTCACATAACGTCGAGAGCCCTTTGTTACACTCGACGTCACCAAGAACTGGGAATCCTATGGGAATTATCTAAGTATATATATAATACATATACTTAGATAATTCATAGTAGGTTGAGAACCGTTTGAGGAGGCTGTCAGGAAACAAAGGAGTCAGAAGAACCCCGACGTGAAATTAATAGAACCGAAGAAAACGTTAAGTACCGTTTAGTATGATTTCACGAGCGGTCGTTAGTAGGTAACGAACTATCCAGTTAAAACGGTTTCTATTACTTCGAGATGGAATCTTTTCTCGCCATGCCTTTCAAAAGCAGTGAACTCAGATAACTGGCATGTTTCGTCGCGGGCACCTGGCCGACAATTATCATCCGTCGATCGGATCTCGGACCGCGCAGAGCTCATCGATTGCGCTTAATTGGCGTGACCTGCGCCCGCGCACCCACGATAGCGGCGCAAATGTCAGACTTTACCGACCTGAAAAAGCTTAGTGTGATAGGTTTTCTTTTGATGATCACTACAAACCTTCTCTTTAAATCATGTGGAGTATTAACAGTTCGACAGTTATTCATAATGAACATAGTACCCATAGTACACATAGTAACGTATGGGCCGTGCTGTCTCTAGTCGACCCAGGCCCATTCTAGTCAAACTGCGAGATGTTACTTTACGGGACAGGATATGGTTCTCTAAAGCCCAACTGAAGGACACTGGCATTACCCTCTCAGAGTTCCTTACTAAGGCTCGCCATGAAGTGTTCATGAAGGCGAGGCAGCACTTCGGAGTCAACAAATGTTGGACTAGAGAGGGCAACGTGTACGTGGCCGGCGAGGGTACTGCTCGCCATCGAGTGAACTGGATGGGCGACCTTCAGAAGCTGATTGGACAGCCGCAGTTGGTTGTGACGGCGGGGGCGTCGGGTTCGTCTCTTCGGCCAGTGGTCTCCAAGGAGGCGACAGCAGAAGTGGCTCCAGCGCAGAGAAGTCGGCGTCGTGCCGCGTCTACGTCTAGGAGGTAGGTAGGGCATCATCTTGGTAGTGTATGTTTTCATCCTCCTCCCGTCGTCTGTAGCAACTTGTATTCAGTCATCAATGTCATCATCCCTTGCGTAACTTTAACTTTTGAAAACTTATTTCCAGTCACCTTCATTTTATTTATTATCTTCTACGTGTGCATAGTTTATTTTGTTTTCTACACTTTGTTTCCAACTCTGACAGACCGACCGACCAGACAGTTTAAATCAACTTGTCAAATTGACATCTGACACGGCTTCGTAACTTTTGGCTTTTATTCATATTTTAAGGCGGGAGGATTCAAAATTGTTTTAAATTTTTACGATATTATTGTTATTTTCGTATGACTTTGTTTTATCTTTTCTATTGTTGTTTGTGTTTTAGTAATCCTAGATTTAACTCACTAAAGTGTAAATCTCTTCCCATGGCACAACCGGCAGGTGGACTAAGTAATAGTAAAAGGTTTTTTATACTATTTTAAAATTTATAATTGTTTAAAATTTATATAGTTAAGTTACTGGTTTATTTTATTAATATTACTGATGAATAGCAGTGACAGTGAAGATGGGCTCTTCAAATCTTTTTCGTCTTCTTCACTTTGCACGTCTGATGACAGCTTTAGCAGCATTCCTACTCTTTACGAGTCCCTAGAATCCCATTTTTCTGATTGTCCTAAGAACTTTAACGTTGTGCACATCAACGCACAGAGTATTCCTGCACACTACCCGGATATGCTGATGTCATTTGATCTCAAAACCATTGACGCAGTTCTAGTGTCAGAGTCATTCTTGAAACCTGCCCTTCCATCTACATCATACTCACTTCCCGGGTTCGTGCTTATAAGGAACGACCGCGTCCATTGTGGTGGCGGTGGGGTGGCCATATATCTCCGTGCACATATCCCTTACTCTGTAGTGAGCACGTCGCCCTCACCACCTCCGTCAGGTGCGGGAGAGCATCTTTTTATTGAGATTAGTCTTTTACACACCAAAGTACTTCTCGGGGTCTATTACAGCCCTTCCCTTCGCATCAACTTCTTCTCCTCATTTGATAAACTCCTCGAGGACTTTGCTCCTTTATACAGCCATACCATCATCATGGGTGATTTTAACACGTGCCTGCTCAAACATGACTTTCGGACTCGAAGTTTGGAAACCCTTGTTTCCTCCAATAATCTTAACGTCCTTCCCTTGAGTGCTACGCACCATTTTCCAAATTGTACCCCTTCTCTAATAGATCTTATCCTTGTCTCCTCCATCAATAACGTTCATAAGCACGGGCAGTGCCCCGCGGACGCCTTCTCTTATCACGACCTAATATTCATGTCCTATAAAATCCGCCCGCCGAAAGCAAAGCCCAAAATTATCACACAACGTAACTTTAGCGGTATAGATGTAGAAAGCCTACGCGAAGATGCACGACAGATTGACTGGTCGGAGGTAGAGAACGCTGATACTACTGATGACAAGATCAGCTCTTTCAACTCTGCCATTATAAGCTTATACGACAAACATGCACCGCTAAGGAAAATTAAACTGAAGTATCTGCCAGCGCCTTGGCTCACAAATCAGATAAAAGAGATTATCCATCGCAAGAACGTGGCCAAGTTTAAGGCTAAGTGTTGTCCTTCGGAAGCGAATGTCAATAAATACATTGAGCGTCGAAATCTGTGTAACAAAGTGTGTAGGGACGCCAATCGCCGTCATATCCACAATTCTGTCCAAAACGAAGACCCTTCCAAAGTCTGGAAGTTTCTTCGAACACTAGGGGTTGGCAAATCACGTAACGACACACTTCCCAAAGATATAGACGTAGATTCTTTAAATCGACATTTCTCCTTGTCTTCCCAATTTGATGGGATACTTAAATCTAACGCTCTTCAGGCTCTTTCACTGTTACCAACCCCTGTCACTTCACCCTTTTTTCTAAGTCAGTTCTCCGATTGTGATGTTAGGAGAAGCGTCTTGTCTATCACATCAAATGCGGTCGGCAATGACAATATAAGTCGTAATATGCTGCTGCCCATTCTCGACGATGTTATTCATGTCCTTGTCCACATCCTTAACCACTCTATTTCCAGTAGCACCTTCCCAAGCGCCTGGAAAAATGCCCAAATTATTCCTCTTCCTAAAAAATCTAGACCCACCTCCTTTTCTGATTTCCGACCCATTTCTATTCTTCCTTTTCTCTCCAAGGTACTAGAGCGTCTGGTACACAATCAGCTCAGCCGATTTCTCTCTAGCAACTCTCTCTTGAATCCTCTACAATCTGGTTTTCGTCACGGTCACAGCACCTTGACGGCCCTTTCTAAAATAACGGATGACATTCGCCGGGGCATGGACAGTGGGCTTGTGACTGTGTTGTCATTGCTTGACTTCAGCAACGCCTTCAATAATGTCGACTTTGATATTCTTACTGCTGTGCTTCGTTCTCTTAACATATCTCCAATTGTTACTGACTGGTTTCAAAGTTATCTGTTTGGTCGCCGGCAACGCATCCGTCTGGACGATAAATTCTCGTCTTGGTGTGATGTCACTGCTGGTGTTCCACAGGGCGGCGTACTTTCTCCTCTTCTCTTCGCAATTTTCATAAACTCCATATCAGAATCTTTGTCTAGTTCCTATCACCTGTACGCTGACGATCTCCAGATCTACCAACAAGCTCCAATCAATGATCTTACATCAGCTATAAGGTTAATAAATGATGACCTCTCACGCATCCTTGTATGGAGCAAAGCGCACGGTCTTCTGGTGAACCCTAAGAAGACTCAAGTCATCGTTGTGGGTAGTTCAAGGACGACTGCTAAAATCGACATGAATACCTTACCTCCTATCTCCTTTGATGGTGTTACAATTCCTTTAAGCAAAACCGTCAAAAACTTGGGTCTGATCGTAGACCATGAGTTGTCCTGGGGTCCGCAATTGACTGAGCTCAGCCGAAAAATGTTCGCATCGGCCGGCTCACTGCGGCGACTGCGCAATTTCCTTCCAACTTCCACTAAGGTAACACTCGCCCAGTCTCTTTTGCTCCCCATCCTTGACTACGCCGACGCCTGTTATCCGGACCTCACTGAAGATCAACTAAATAAGCTTGAGCGCCTTCAGAATTTCAGCATCAGGTTCATATTTGGCCTTCGCAAATATGACCACGTTTCCGAGTATCGCGCTAAACTCAAGTGGTTACCCATCCGACTTCGCAGGAATACTCACATACTATCTCTCTTGTACAGTATCTTGTTCTATCCTCCCAGCCCATCTTATCTCAAGGAGCGCTTTAAATTCCTCTCCGACTCTCACTCTCTATCTTTGCGTTCCTCTGAAACCCTCGTCTTAGAAGTTCCTCCTCACTCTACTACTTTCTATGAAAAATCCTTCACTGTACAAGCTATCCGTCTATGGAATGCTCTTCCCCTGGATATCAGACGTGCAAAATCTCTCCCTATCTTTAAAAAACTGCTTCATCAACATTATTTATTATCCGTGTAATAATTAGAATAACCTTATTTTTATGTTTATGTAAGTTTATGATAAGTAGGTATTATGGTACGTAGTG
The DNA here is from genome assembly GCA_947859395.1 of Eupithecia insigniata. NCBI lineage: Eukaryota > Metazoa > Arthropoda > Insecta > Lepidoptera > Geometridae > Eupithecia > Eupithecia insigniata. The sequence goes on along the minus strand of OX402009.1, from coordinate 408,320 downwards.
TAGGTGTAACTATTATTGTTTTTATTTCTTATAAGTAACTCTTAACGCCACCGTCTTTATTGTTCTTTTATGTCCAGTCCATCCCAAGGTTGCCTGGAAGAGATCGCTCAAAGCGATAAGGCCGCCCTTTGTACTTCATTGTTGTCAACTTTTCCTTCTCTATGTATTCTGTGTTGTGTGGTACAATAAAGAGTTTTCTATCTATCTATCTATCTATAGTACTTAAACAACACGCAGCCCTTCCATATGTCACTGAAATCGCTAACAAAAGGAGGAAAAATAATGTTTGCCCTAAAGAATTAGGTCGAAGACATGCTTTTTCAAGAAGATTTTACAGTGTTCTTGTTCCTTTTTTATATAATAGATTAAATGTGTTAGCCAATATTTATTCCTTAAACTATAATAGCTGTAAGAAAAAATTTAGAGATACTTTACAATGTATGTCATACGATGACACAGAAAATTTATTGACTGTTCTAAAGTAGGCCACTAATTGTAAGCACCTTTATAATTATTAAAACTAGTTTATCTTAGTTAGCATAAGGAATTTTATAGTATACATAGCATTTATTATCGGATTTTATTGTTTTGTTTATTATCAGCACTTTCTTTGCCTGAAAAACAGGTTTTTACCTAGTTCAGGCACATGTACTATGTTATCCCATAAAAACATAAGATTAAATAGTCTTAGTCTTTGTTATCCTTTTAGCCCTAAGTTAATTTTGAATAAATTATTATTTATTTATTATATTTACTACATCGCACCGGACATCGCTTACAAACGAAGCTGTCCGCGTGAGCGCGTTCAAGTCTTTTGTATGGAAAACGTGAAAGTGACAAGAGCCCCAAACTTTCACAAAATATTTATCCCATAATCAGTTCTAGGCACAACGAATTTCGAGAATTAATAATGCATTCACCTCTGACCGAAGTAACATCTAAGGCCGTCCACATCGGTCGCGCCTGTCAGCTCGCTTCAAACATCTCGCGCGGTGCGACCAATCAGACGGCGCGGTGGCCTGTGAATAGACCTCAATTTAATATCGTTTTCATTTGAATATCGTTCAATTCCTTGTAAAAAGGTTTCTCGAGTAAGGATGGTTGTTAGTGGCGGAACATTAAAATTAGCAGGTTGATGAGGCCCGTTCCCCAAAACAAAAGTGCCTGTAGGCATCTAATCAGCGTTGGATTGAACGATTAGCTGAGGGCATCTAGATAGCAGCATCCGTTATAGACACATTGCTTTAACAGTTTCCTAAAAAAGTGATTTATTATTTTTATAGTAGGTATAAAAAAGCCTTTTCGTATTTTAATGGACACGTAGCGCATTATTATTATATCAGATTAAGGTATCTGGAGAGCTTCGGATTATAATGAATCAGCTCTCATTGACCTCAACCATCGAGGAACAGTCAGACGTTAATATAATTTCAAATTCAATAAGGCAAACAATTTTCAATATTAGTAAGGAAACGTTAACAGCCTCCCCTCGATGGTTTTATGGCTGTAAATGGCGCCGTCGTGGGTACCCCAGGGTACCTGTCAGGGGGTCCTGCAATACCCAAGGGACGGTGTTTATAGGCTGTGCCTGGTTGAGGCAATAATAATTATCATAAACGTAATTCCGTAGAGGTGCGGGAAATGAACTTTGCTCGTAATACAGGACGTTACTTTCAAACTAGGATTTATGAGAAGTCAGGAATGGCACTCAGACCACCATCACGCTGATTACGGCCGGCATTTTATCATCTCATTTGGAGTTGTTAGACATACGTCCCTTTTATAATAAGCTAGGTAATCTTTCATTTCCAGCAGGCAGCTTTTAGAAAGGGCTTTTTGACTGACTTTATCCCTACCAAATGTGAATTTAATACATGAAGATCACGATCCATTTCTCACAAATACCTACTTCACAAACAACACGCATAAATTGTAGACTCATCGAACGGACAACGTCTTCAGAGATCTTGCAATGAACTCCGCTTTCCACTGAGTGTTGAATGAAAGGGCAACATGCCTGCGCCTGCGCCTGATGAGAGGCCCTCAGCAGCGTGAAAGTGTTGCCCGCTATGCCACCAAGTAGGTATCTCGGCTATTTACTGAAGAAGAGAGCTTGCCGACTACTCGGGAACGCACTTTCAAAATAATCAACAACTATTACGAATAGTTTATCACATCACATTTATTTTTTTACCGACCGACGAAAAAAAGGAAGACTATGTTCGGTCCTATTTATATTTTTCGACCAATCGACGATTTCTTCGTCAAATGCACCGATTTAGTTTTTTTTTACTGTTGTATTGAGAATAATTTCAAGTCGTGCCAACTTTTATTCCCGAGGGAGTAGTTAGTATTAATTCCACAAAACTAAAAATAACAGTGTAAATATTAAGGAATTTGAAGTGGATTTTTATTTTTTCAAAACAATCAAATTATATATTCACCGAAACCTTCGACGAAAAATAAAAACAATTGTTTATTCAAAAAATATGTAGGTATACTATAGTAGTAAGTCATCAGGCAACGTAACGGAGTAGTCAGTCGGATTCAGCGTAGATACTTTTTGTTTGTTTGTATGCGCATGCGCCGGCGTGCATCAGCACCGCTGCTCTGTAATCACGACACTGATCTCATTTTTCAAACATCTATGGACATCTTCGTCTGCTCTGAACTTATACAATGTTTCCTTCACCACGTCAAATGACAATTTCTTTAATAAATATACAAGACTCGTCTTCGGGCTTCATTTCCCGTTTGTAAAAGTTTATCTACTTATACCAGACCCTATTTAAGTAATTGAAACAAGATGATTGATACAGCATTATAGCAACCTAGTGAATTACTGGTCCACAGCTATGCACAATAATGCTGTTGTTAATAATTTCATAAGTATGTAATTTAATCCTATTGAGTTCGCACTTCCTACTCCCTTGCGCCTCAGGTGCTGCCTGAACCACCATCTCGGACCGTCGTTAGGTGGGACCCAGCATTGATGACTGGTCATCAGCCACAGTGGCTCATCATACCACCGCCTGTATGAACTGTAAACACTTTACGGTGCTAATGGAATAAAGCAATGCAAACCGTCATGCGGTCATATTTGAAGGAAGTTTGCAGTATAAGTTTACATGTTTAGTGTGCGTAAAGACGGTGTTGGTTTTACACTAATGAGTGTATCTAATGGTTCATATACCAAAAACTACGTGAGCACAGATTGGTGTTGAACTATATCAAGATTATTTCAAAGTTATATTGACTTTAAACTGTTGAAACAAACATGGCCCACTGGCTAGTTCACACCTCACAGGCGTGTGCGACGTACAGGTACAGTACAGACTTACTTTGACATGACTTATGGAACAGCACTAGCGCAAGAAACCGAGGGCTGGGCGAGCGGACTCCGTAATTAATTTTAATTATCAATGAACAAAATTGCATTCAAATAATAAATAAATAAAATTTATTCAAAGAAACTCGTACATATAAAAAACATGAGTGCACTTAATAAATAAATATAGCTAAATGTAACAATATTGCCTGAACTAGGTAATCCTGTGTTTCAGGCGACAACAGTGCTAATTATTAAATAAAATAATCTTTTAATATTACGATAAAGGCATATTTAGTATAACAATGTTGTTTATTTTACAAACGGTTCATGGTATTAATAAGGAACTTAACTTATATTGAGATCACTATCTTAACTAGATTAACTTAATGTATAAAAAATATAATTTATTAGACAATATCTAATAGCTTCTCTGTTTCATCGTAGGATAGACTTTGAAGTTTAAGTTTAATGCATGTTTTACAATTATTATAGTTAAGCGCGTAAAAGTTAGACATTGAATTTAGGGACCAAGAAATAGATAAAATTTATCCGTATAGGCAAATTTTAGGGTTGAAGGTTTAGGGCAAACTTTATCAATCCGTCTCTTATTTGTAAATTCAGTGCTGTATGGAAGCTCTGCGTGCTGTCGTAGCACTGTGTTCATTATAAATAGTTGCCGGACTGTTAACACATCCCAGGACTCATATAAAATATTAGTGGGAAAGATAAAAGGCCGAAAAGATGCCACTTTAAGTATTGCTCTTTGTGCTCTTTCTACTGTTAGTAACAATGTTTTCCCCGCTCCACCCCATGTGGTAATGCAATAAGTTAAAATTGATTGACACAGCGCAAAATAAACTTGTCTAATTATATTATGATCTGCAATATGGCGTAACTTTTTAAAGATAAATATTAACTTTCGCACTCTACCACATAAGGTTTTTATATGGGATTTAAACGACAGATTATCATCTAGTATGATACCTAAGTATTTTATTTCATTTGCACTTTTAATTATGGGACATAAGCATTGAGTGTTGTTTGGGTTATAGCAATGATGTGCGTATAATTTGAGTTGGAAATAGTTGTCGTCCGTTTGCGCATTGAGAATTTAGTGTAATTAGTCTTCTCAGCATTTAATGTTAGTAGGTTGTGCTGTAGCCATTTGTTAACCACATTGAATCCATTTTGCGCGAACTCAAAGACTTGTTTTTCAGAATCAGCTGAAAAAAGGAGGGCAGTGTCATCAGCGTATGATATAATTATGCCGTGGGCTAGTTTTAGGTTACACAGATCGTTAATGTAGATTAAGAAAAGGGTTGGACCCAATATACTTCCCTGGGGAACGCCAAAGGATGTATTTTCCTGTTCATCACTCAGGACACTGCCAATTCTCACACATTGAGTGCGTTGTTCTAGATAGCTTTTAAAGAGTTTTAACTGAGTGCCTCTGATTCCTAGAAGTTCCAGCTTGTGCAAAAGAATAGTTATAGAAACTGTGTCAAAAGCTTTAGCAAGGTCGAGGAATATTCCTATTGTGTGTTTTCCTCTGTCGAGTTCTTGAACGATATGGTTGGTCAAGTGATGTACAGCATCGGCGGCAGTGGAAATTTTTGGTCTAAAACCAAATTGAGTCTTCGATAAAATCAATTTGTCCTCCAAATAATTCACCAACCTTTTATTAATATTTTTTTCTAATATTTTAGATAGAGAGGATAGTAAAGAAATTGGTCTATAGTTTGTAACCTGGTCTTTACTGCCCGATTTGTATACAGGGACAACTATGGCTTTTTTCAAGCATGCAGGGAAAACACCAAAAGATAAGCATTTGTTGAAAATGTGTGTCAATGGGGGAATTAGAATGTGCCTTAATTGTTTTAGTATTTTAGTAGGTAGTGATATTGTCCCATCCGACTGCACAGTCATCTTTAAAGCTCATGATTATCCTTTCTACCTCGGCTTCATCTGTCTCTAGTAACACAAATGATGTTGTACTATTGTGTTCCGAGACAGCTGTACATGATTGAAATTGTAAGTGACCTTGAGCTCGTTCTGCCAGACACTTACCTACATTGACGAAGAAAGAATTTGCAGAGTTAGCAGATTGCAAATGCGATGGGTTTGTTTGCAATAAACACGAAGATGACTCATGCGATTTTGTCGAATAAGTTACATTTTTAATATGTTTCCAGATTTTTTTACAATTTTTTCCCGCGTTTTCAAGTGCAGTTTTGTCATAGTTCAGTTTAACTTTACGTAATAGATCATTACAAAAGTTACGGTAACGTTTATACGAAATTTGCAAAATCATGTTATTCGGGTTAGACTTCGCTTTGAAATGCATTTTGTCACGCTGTCTCATACATCGAATGAGACCTGGTGTGATCCAGGGTTTAACGTTATGGTATTTTTTACTCAAATAAATATGATATGAATTCTTTAAAATTGCGCGTTGCAATGTATCTATAACAAAAGACATGCTCAGCTGCGGATCATCGGAATTGTAAACGTAAGCAAAATCTACGTTGCATAAATCTTCTTCAAGTTTATTTATGTTTATCTTTGACCTAGTGCGATTATTGCTTGGTTTAAGTAATTTACAATTTAAAGAAAGTAGAATAGCCTTATGATCGGTAATTGATGAGTTAATGACAAGTGCAAGTGAAGGAAATTCCGATTTAAGCATGATATGATCTAAGCAGGAACCACCTTGGTGCGTTGGGAGCGTGTGCGATAGAAACAAATTAGAACTATTATTTACAATTGAAGCAATTGAGCTAACAATCTACAGATAGTACAACTGATCCATATCAATACAAGTCGAAAACGTCCCTACAACACTGGCTACATTATCAATGTGATTTTATAAAATCCCAGTTTGTTTTCAATTCGGTAGATGATGCTCATGATCCATCCGAATTTACAGAGCTATGGCGGGCAAGGGCTTGTACATGTACAGCACGTGAGCACAGGCTGTCATTATTTCATCATCACAGAGGGTTCCGCTACAGTAGTCCTCTACACGTCCCACATGTGGACGGACCATACCATATTTAACTCAATTCATGCACAAGATTCATTATAGTTCGTTTCCCAGAACCCTGTTTCTTGCCGGACAATCTCGACAACATCCCATGTAAGTAGATGCAGATGATCTATGTATACCTGGGCCGCTTACCTAACTAATGTATCCTATGGAGCCTAGCTCTGTTCTGTTATAGGAACGCGGAGTACCTGGTTCCCAGTTATTAGCATGCGCGGACCGCTCCGCTTCGGTGTCGGTGCGGGAATGTGCGAATACCTATCTACATGTGTGTTACTGAACATTTGGCGATAGATTAAATGTTAAAAGTTACTTAAGAAAGCAAAAAATTAAACCTAAATAAGTGATCTTTATAAACCTGAGCTCAATAAACTTGTCGCGCACTTTAACACATGAAGTGATGTGCTCTAATTGCAATACAAGAATGCGCCCTAACTAGCTCTCTCAAGAAACACTCCATAATCGTAGACTTACCTAAACATGCAAGCAAGCTTCCGTCACTTCTGATCCATCCACACTGCACTCTCCGCAAGTCTCATGCGCATTTTCGCGCCAAACTACTAATGATGAAACTCGTGAGCACTTGACTATTCTGCGAATCGTCGGTGCGGGCTGGTTCGACGGGTGGTTGTTGCTTGTTTGGCGGACATGCTACAGCTTCATATTGCATGATTTTATTTCGATAATTATGAAGGATGGATCGAGATATTCTGCGATAAGCTTTGACCCTCGAGCCTTGAACGCGGTGCGCAGGCGTAGTCGGTTATTATTCTATAGACCAGGATTCAATGCCTAACCCACTGCAGTGCTCCATCTGTCGACGAGGGCTCTATATCCGTGATCTATATTACGACCTCAAAGTTAAAAAGTAGTAGCGACTGTAAGTAAGTAAATAGTAGCGACCGACTAGCTTAGGTAAAGTCATTACGACTTCCTGGTATGAAGCAAGTAACAAAGCTCTAGTTACTTACTACAAAGTATTGGCAATAATTGTGCATGGAATAGTTACCGTTTACACAAATACGAGCCGGGCGTCGAACCGCGGCCCAGCTCCCGGTCAACGCTCCACTCGAGCACTCGGCATGCGGCGCAGGAGTGGTTCCTCACATCCAGGCACTCACACACACAGCACTCGCGGGGGGTGATACACTCGCGCGCGAATTTGGCGGTTGGTTCCGGAGTCGAGACGGCCAATGAGAGCGCGCGGGTGTGGCGCATGCGTGCTGCGGCGACGGGCCCTCGGCGCACACTGCCCGCGCCCGCGCAGCTCGCTCCGAGCTTTTTGCGGTAAAAAGCTCGAGATAAAAGTAAAATTACATCGCTCCCACGACGCGATCCAGACTCTGTAATTGCTGCACCGGATCCTCTGACTAATGCATCTCCGCCACGCAGTACTCCACATTACCACATTATTTATCGCTGATTTTAGTTTCCATTAAATGCTCGAGCAACGGCTCTAACCACCCTCGTCTGATAGATGGTCAGTCATTCGCAATAAACATTTATTTTCTTTTAACACACTTCATTCTCGCTTATGTTTTCTTGGTTCTGATGGTTCCTATTTGTCTTTAGTACTTTTATGGTGAATGTCATGGTAATGAACGTCGGAGCGGCAGTAAAGAGGTTGATTTAAAGCTGACGTTTGTTGATGACACGAGAGACTGAGAGCATTAGCGGGAGCCGTAATTAAGAGCTGATAACTCGGACGCGGAGCATGTCGTCCGGTGGCGGCGCCCCGCGGTGCTGGCCCTCTCTGATCTAGTTCAATGTTATTTTGCATCTAACAGAGCCATACTGTCGTATGTATAGAACTACTACTGGCGTTAACGTAACTAATTTGAACTCAAACTGCAGTCATTTTATCGCAATCCCAGATCATTTCGTACCTCAGAGTCTGTTGATTTTCCCTAATCAAATAAATACTCATACAAATACGTATATGGTTGAGCTATCTGTAGATTGTTTGCAACAGTCTGCAGTTAGCTCAATTGTTTCAATTGTAAATACTAGTTTAATTTCTTTATATTATTTGATTGTTATTTTCTCTATCAAATAAATTATTCGTTTGTAGGAAGTTGCTGCAGAAGACCGAACTGTAGCAACATTTCAAATCGACTGCAGATTTATAGATAAGCTAAGCCATTTGATAGAATCTAATAGATATTCCTTCCTATAGCCCATGCAATTTTCAATAATCGTGCGATGCAACCGCGGGCTACCCCTCAGCAAGTATTTAGATTAATGTAAACTATTCATTCAGCATTATAATGTCCTATTAGAATACGGGCCGTTATAACGGGAGCTGCAGGCCCGCGCCCCCCGACCGGGGGCGCGGAGCCCGGGCTCAACGGATGATGCTATCACAATTTTCAGAGACCCTAGAATACATGAAACTTTTGAAACTATCATGGTTATATACAACACTAAAGTTAACGGGATATTTACCATGATTTGAGTTTTGAGTTCTCCAATATTTCGGCACAGTTACATGCGCCATGATCACGGAACAACTAAAGTCACTGCGAGTTAGTTTTTATTGGCAGATATATCGATCTACCCTCTTTCTTTGTCTTTTGCTACGAATATTAACACTACCACCGGTTTCATTATCGAACTCAACTCGATCGCAACACACAATACTGACGGTATCTGGACGCGGCCTGGTTGATACATCACTTTTTCGTTTTTTGCACATTCTCACCACCGGGCTCCAGGAGAAGTCTGCCATAGCGGAGCATCTTCTCGAGTCTGGTTCAAACCACTGGATTGAATTGCACAATCCACAAGTAATCTCAACAGAGCGACATTACATACCAAGAATGGTACAGGAGGCCATTGAGATTACCAAACACAGGAACTTCAACCGAGAGGAAGGTTTCCAACTATCCGGAACCTGGAGCCCGGTGGTGAGAATGTGCAAAAAACGAAAAAGTGATGTATCAACCAGGCCGCGTCCAGATACCGTCAGTATTGTGTGTCGCGATCGAGTTGAGTTCGATAATGAAACCGGTGGTAGTGTTAATATTCGTAGCAAAAGACAAAGAAAGAGGGTAGATCGATATATCTGCCAATAAAAACTAACTCGCAGTGACTTTTGTTGTTCCGTGATCATGGCGCATGTAACTGTGCCGAAATATTGGAGAACTCAAAACTCAAATCATGGTAAATATCCCGTTAACTTTAGTGTCCTAGAATACATGTTAAAAAGTGCTGTTGTTATGAAGTGCTGCAATCGAGATTTCGCTCAATTCATAACATTAGGTATTAAAACGCATTACATCGCATGTTTTGATCAATTGCATTTGACAAAGCTCTGATATGCCATAGATAAAAAACAATGTCGCAGAAAATACACAAAATTAAGTAGGTAAGTATTTTAACTAGTTGTTTGTTATAATACGGGGCTGACTTAGTCATTCCAATGACTCAAAGTCCCTTAAAAATTAAGATTAAAAAAAAAAAGTACCTGATAAATTGGATAACTAGGTACAAGTACAAAATATTGTACAGGACCCATTTCTGATCAGCCTTATCCGGATCATACAATTAACACCCTACTATAAAAGCGGTCCTTTACGAATTTCTTTTAATATTTTAGTACGATTAGATCGTCCCAACAGCAGCGGTTGTCGTAAACAAGCTGCTAAGCTGTCGTAACGACTCCGCCGCGCCGCCGCCCCATAAACTGAGTAAAATCTCAATAGCAGCCGCGGTGGTAACCCGATACACTAGCGAGCGCGCCCGACTGCGCCCGGGCTGCGTGACTAACTCTCTGCGACAGTGGCTCCGGTTACAGTGATCGCGCCTGTAGTATAGGCCTATGTACACTATACACTCTAGGATGGAGGTTACACCACAGGTGTTGACTGTGCTCATAAAACGGGAAGGAGACCTTAGCTTTTGACAGGTTTTTACAGTTGATGATAAATTTTAAACGGCGGGGTTTTGGAAAAGTTGAGTGACTCTAGAGTCTAGACTAGAGCGTGATGCAACAGCTACCATTGTGTTGTTTGTGAGTAGGTATAGGTGTACAAGCGCAAACCTGTCTGCATATTATATATTTACAAGTAGGTAAAGTTTCTATATAAAAGCTTCAAAGGGTATGTTTGTAGGTAGGAGTATTCAATGATTCCCATGTTCTCAAGTGATTAGCCAGGATTACAATTATTTCAACGAAAGTTTTTATGCAACTTTATGTTGAACCCTAGAGTCAGGCCTATCTAACCTGCCATCTTTTTTGTTAGCATACAAGTTACTCGTACAACGCAGTCTCTTCTGTCATTATAAAAGCTCTCCTGACTATGAGAAACGAGCTTTTTAAACATGCAATTATCTGAGCAGCGATTACATGTAATGAGCGAGTGACCTGCGTGCACTGTACGTGCACTATGCATGCATTATGCGTCTGTACCGCTGTGTGCGTGCGACGTGCATTGCGCGCGGCGTGCTCGACAGACGGGGAATAATCGCCTAATGTTTCAAAATTAAGTGCACTACATGGCTGTGTTTATTTCAATCTTGAATATTGGCTGTAGCGTCTCGAAACGGGGTACCTACGCAATTGCAAGTTTCAAATATCATTAGAATAATATAGGTAAGCAGGTAGGTAGTATAGGTAAGCATCATACTAAATAGATAATAGCGCATAATAAAGCAAAGTTAAAAATTCCTGGATTGTCATAATACTGTGTCATGTACCTAGTAGGTAAGATGTAGTAAACACAAGCACTGTGCAGCGTTGGCCCCGCGAAGATGCCATAGAAGCTTCCAAATGTTGAGCAGGATGCGACAAGGGATGGAAGCTCTACGATAGTGTACGACACAGGTACAAGTTCACACGGTCTTCCGTCTTGCTGATTTTAGTCACATTTTTGTATGGAATACTCCGTAATAGGTATTAAAACATTTCTAGGTATACCTTAGATAAGCCAAATTAATTTTAGTTGGTCCTGGATCCTGCCAATCCAAGTGGGAAGGGTGGTTAAGCCTGTGTACCCAGTTATATGAATCATGTAGTGAGGTGCTGGATTGTCTCACAGCACCAACCACCTCTTTAGTACGCGAACTATAATGCTGACGAAGAGATAACACTGCTAGCTCTCTAGATAGGTAAGTCAGTCCAAGTGCAGGCAGTGGTCGCGTGTTATCGCCAGTTGTAAGCACGGCCAGCCGTTGCCTTGCCGGACACGAGCGATGTTTCACGGTGATACCGCACTTCGCGTGTACTTATTTTAATAGGGAAGATATCCATTAATGCAGATAACAACTCGTTCATCCACGTACATTAAATACCTACCAACGGATGTCGGATTTGACTTGTACCTAGAATTAAACAAAGGCTTGTCAGCAGTTCGTACACTTGAACCTTAAAACCATATTTTTGAGATTGTATACATTGATTGTCAGGTTGTGTGGCCTTCTTTAAGGTTGCAGCAATACAGTTCTTGGATGTGGACATATTTTATAGTAAGTTTATAATTTTTACACTATCCTATCCTACTAATATTATAAATCTGAAAGTTTGTATGGATGGATGGATACTCTTTCACGCAAAAACTACTGAACCGATTAGGCTGAAATTTGGTATGGGTATAGTTTGGGACCTGGAATAACATAATAGACTTTTTTATCCCGATAAAACGCGGGAGAAGGCGCGGGCAGCAGCTAGTGTTTCTATAAAAATGTTTTAATATGTGTTTTGTAGGGATGGGTAAAAAATATCGATATATCAAAATATCGATATTTTTTCAAAAATTAATCGGTATAATTAGTCGATATTTTTAAAAGCGATATATTGATTTTCGATATTTATTTCAGGCTATCAAAATCGATATTCTTTAATTGTAGACAGTTATCTATTTCCGGTTACCAATTAATAGGACATCTTATTCATTGATATAGGTGAACAAGGGGCAACATCCTTATTTATTTTGTGTTGGTAGCACTGATTGTCTATGTTTGACTGTAATTGTCAAAGTTGTGGTCGATATGATGGTCTTCTTTCCTTCTTCTTGGGGTCAAAGATCCTAATAACCTACGTTCCGTAGCTTGGGATTATTTTTATTGATCTATGGCCCAGCTACACGTTCCGTTTTGCCTGCACAGTGATGTGATGATGGCCAAAAATATCGAAATATCGATAATTTTTACTATACCTATATGGATACTAATAATATATATCGATAATTTTTTTCATTTGCCCATCCATAGTGTTTTGTTCGTATGTACTGCCTTAGTAAATAAATAAACTATAAACAATCAAATTAGTCACCATTGCTCTGATTAGCCTTCAAAGTGCCAATATTCTAGCAAAATAGATAGGCTAAGCTTATAAATACTTTAACGAGTCTCCCTGAGTCTAAGTTTACCAGGCCCCTCTGTCATTGAAGGAGTACGCTGGGCTGGCTACCGTCCGCTGCAGATCAGCAGGTGATGAAAGAGGACCGGAAGCCGATAGTATCCTCACGCGAGCGCGCGCACTTCCATACATCAACACCGCGTGATTCATACTCGATAACTGTTCACGAGATGTTCTCACGATGGAATGTTACAAGTATTTATTGCGCTAATCTTAAATTAATAACTGATAATATTTAAAACACTGCAATAGGTGTCTAAAACGGCTGATGGTATTTAACTACCGGACGGTGTTATAGTGTCCATAAAAGGATAGTTATGATTCTAATGTAGTACATATAGGTTCCGGTTCCGGTTGGAGATGAAACGAGAAAGGTCACAGTTTGGCCTCTTTGAATACAAATACAACTTTGGAGATGGAATGTTCTGTCTGTGTCGGTTTTGGCATCCATTCGCCATCCATTGAAATTGTTACCGCGAGACCTTGGATCCGTATTTACATAAATCCGGTAAGTAGAGATTCATTAATTGTACGAGCAGCGTGGTGATGATGTAACCGACACAGCATGACTGTTGCGCATTCACTGACACACACACACACACACACAATAGGTCACATCGACGGAATAACGATTAAGTAGTGAAATAAAATGTACTTGAATTAGCACGGTTACTGTAATCGATCGACAGCTCCGCTCCGTGATCGATAGCTCAACACTAACAGTAAGTAGGCGGTTCGATCAATCCATTTATACTCTCATCTAAATCTTTTCCAAGCTTTTTCTTAGCTGATTATTCTAAGGGACATTATACGATTTCTTAGCACAGAAAAGTTTAGATTATTAGATTTATTTAAATTCGTATAAAGTTCAATATACCTAGATATAGTGAACATACCTAGGTATATTCCTAAATGAATGAGTAACTAAATTATATACAAGTAAAATATAAGTGTAAATAAATGACGTAATCAGAGTATAGTACCTAGGTACATAAGCAAAGCGTTAGAAGGCCACGATTGGCGGAGACAACAATGCTGGGCGGGGCGAGGCGCTGCCCATGGCTGCCGTAACCTAATTACCTCTCTATTGTCCGAGATCCGGGTAGCTTGCCCGATCTCCGGCCGGGCTCCGGGGTCGGAGCCGCCGCCTCAGAGCTGGCCGGTCGGAGCCGCTCGCTGCAGGTAGAGATGGATGGTCCGTAAGAGATTACAATGGTTGAGTCCTACGACGACCTCTGTGGCACACCGGGTGTAACCTGGTGAAGCCGCCAGCGGCACAACAGGTTGTGGGTTCGATTACCGCTTCGTACAAATGTTTCTACGATCAGATATTTGTTCAGGATGCTCTCAGTGCTTTCATTATAAAAAAATTGTATCTATGTAGTAAAATTAAGTATAATATACATATATATATATATATCCCGAGTAAGTATATCAGTTATCTAGTAAAGTACCCATAACACAAGCTCTGCTTAGCTCGGGGCTAGATGATACTGTGTAAATTGTTCAACACAAAAAAAAACCAGCACCTACCTGCACCAACCACACAAGTGATAAGGAATCATTGTTCACCTTTCCCTTTTAGATAGACAAGTGCATTGATTCAGAGGCAGCATGCAATGAGCAGAAAGAGGCTTACCTACTGCAGCCCCATCTCTGCCCTCTATATCGTCTAGCAGCTCTATGAAGTCTCTATGTAAGCACCTCTACAACTAATCGCCTGATTAATACTATCTGTGCATCGGTTTATACTAGGCATGGCATAGCAGGGCATCGCATAGCATGTGATGGCGGGGCTGGCTACACGCAAGATTTATTTAAATTATCCTTGCGCTGGGCATCGGTTACCCACCTCTGTCTTGTCTGATACATCGCCTGCCCGCGATACATGTAACCTACCGTGTAATCTGCAATAACTATCAGGCAGGGGTGCACCGTGTAACGAAGCGTTACATGTTTTCCATTTTAGCTTTCTAAATTCAAAACAAATCTTAGTTAAATTCATAATCGAGTATTATTCGAAAATTGTTAGTAGTTCTTAGTTGGAACCCCCAAAGTTACACGGTGGCAACATTGAGAGATTTGGGAGCAATTTTGTCAAGGTTCTTTATTTTGAGGCTAGATTGTAAAATACGACTGTAGGAATTTACTTCAGTTTCGTTAATTCTAGACCAAAGGCCTAGCGCACTAGCTAAAGACCTAAATTTACGTAGTTTCCCGCTCCTAGGGATCACCGTTTGGATTAAACATCCTTTCCAACGTTGGGACTGAAGCCCAAAGCAACGTCGACATCCATGCCTTGGTCCATTGAGGGGTCACTACTGCTCCCTGGTCTCTCCGTCGTCTGGGCACTACCAGATTGACGTCTCGGAGCCTGCACCTCGAAACAAGGGCTACACTGGCAGCGCGCTAGCTCCGTGTAGAGCATCCTCTGCGGCTTCCCTCCTCTCCGGTCGTCCTGCACCACAGGGCAGTACACCGACCAACGGAACAAACGGAGCAAACAGAACTTTAGCACGAATCAACCACGACCCCATAAATTTATGTGCCTACCGCGCGCTAGTTCCTTTTCTATTTTAATTTGTAATTGAACTTCTTTTCATTCTTAGTAACTTCACCTTCTTTTGTAAATTTCTATTAATTCATTAATTAAATTCATTTTATATCTGTCGCTAGTGGCTAGTTTCTCTTTCCTTCACCTGCTAGGTAGGTAGGAACTAGGGTTCTCTCCGGCACAACGGAGTTCTGCGGGCATGCAACTGAACAAAAACGATTCTTCATGAGCTCTACCGAAAATGCAAAGGTTACTTTAGTGGGTTACCGTTAGTGTGTTGATTTTTTTAATTATTTAGTCGACATTATAGGCTTTGCATGGAAAACGTAGACAAGTCCCTGCATATCTAAAGTAGGTAACAAACAGGTAATACTCAAATAGACAGAAATAGATAACAATAAATAGACAGGCAAATATCATTGATATTATTATTGACCATAATTTGATCGTTTGGAAAAAACTAAAAACCTAATTCGAATCTGTCAACGCAACGTTTGACAGGTTTAAAGTTTTATTTTACGGGATAAGATGAACTTACTCTGTACAACAGACATGGGCCGATTTAGAAAGAATTTTTTAAATCGGTCCGTAGGTAAGTTAAGTATTGTACTTGACGGAGAAAACAATTAACATACAAAACCAAAAATATATTACAGTCGAACATAGAACTTTTTTGGAAGTTTCACCTTTTTTCGCAGTCGGTTAAAAAAGATAGAGAGTCGTCGAATGCGTAAAATATTCGTAATTCATTCCATAAACGTCAATAACTTACGCAATGTATGAACAAAATTATTTAATACTAGCTGCTACCCGCGCCTTCGCCCGCGTTTTATCGGGATAAAAAATAGCCTGTACATATGTTATTCCAGGTCCCAAACTATACTCATGCCAAATTTCAGCCTAAACGGTTCAGTAGTTTTTGCGTGAAAGAGTAACAAATATCCCTCTATATCCATAAACCCATACATCATCCTTACAAACTTTGACATTTATAATATTATACAGCTGGAGTAGGATAGGATTTTCCCAAAAGTTTGACTGTACATTTTCGCTTGTCGCTATCACCTAGACCCCGATCGAGCCTGCCCTGCGGCCAGCCCTGCGGCCAACCCTGGCGGAGCACCCTCTCAATAAGACATTAAGGCGAGGCTGTATTGATCACACGCCAGAGGGAGCCGCGAGATCGATTTATTTCAAGACAAGATGGAGTGGAACTGTAACAAGGACCAACCGCTCCTTCATTCGGACGGACCGGGGAGCATCATACTCCTACTAATATTATAAATGTCAAAGTTTGTATGGATGGATGTACTCCATGATGATATTTGTCTCTTCCACGCAAAAACTACTAAACCGATTACGCTGAGGTATGGGTATAGTTTGGGACCTGGAATAACATATAGGCTATTTTTTATCTCGATAAAACGCGGGCGAAGGCGCGGGCAGCAGCTAGTCTATTAATAACTAGGAATCAACTATCTATTAAATTATCGTTAGGTAGGTGTTAGATGGAGGCGGCTCAGGACCGCTATTTGTGGCGTCGTACGGGGGAGGCCTATGTCCAGCAGTGGACGTGTATAGGCTGATGATGATGAGTTATTTTACCTCTTTCAATAATAAACGGAAGAAAATAATCTAAAGGTTGAAATTAGGATTTATATTTTACAAAGCCAATTCGTTTTGTTGCTGATCACAATCCCTTATGATATTTCCTATGTGAAAAGTAAGTGTGTGAATATTAGATTCAGTCATAGTCGACAGCTTGAAGCTGCCATCGATAACTGCTTGGAGGAGTTGATAACAACTGCTCGTGAAGCGTGCTAGCGCGGGAAGGGCGCGGGAGGTGGAATGAAGAGCGCGGGCGGAAGTAACTGCGCCAGAGCATTCAACAGCTCGAGCAGTCCGTGTATGCCTGGCGACTGCTTGACCGCACGATCTTCCGAAGCAGTTCAACTGCTCGAGCGGTTCCGTGTATGTGTGTATGACTGACTGCTCCAAACAGTCTAGTATGGTTGGTATGGTGGCCCTAATAAATAATAATTGCTTAGTCCCCTGGTCAAGTTCTCAGGCATAGTCTAATATCGATGCATCGATGCAAAGAGTAGTGCCGTTACAGAGACTTATTAGCATCGTGTTTCAATACCAACTTTAACAACACACGCAACCGAAGTAACATTACCTAATCTGTGGCGAAAGTTTTACCTAAGTACCTAATAATTATGTATCTTACGGCAGAATACTCAAACGCAACTCAGATGTAAGCACGTCTTATGTCGCAATATTTTGACAGTTTTCAATGAAAATCTGTCAAAAAATCGTCACTTGAGTCGTGCTTAAATCTGAGATTCATTTGAGTATTCGGGGGTTAGGTACCTACTTATTATTGACGTAATTGTTATAATTATTATAATATATATATATATATATATATATATATGGCTGAAGTGGCGATGGGCAGGCCATATAGCTCGTAGAACCGATAACCGTTGGGAAGTAAAGGTTCTCGAGTGGCGACAGCGATGCAATGCGAAACAGAGCGTGGGAAAACCTCCCACTCGATGGACCGACGACATCGTAGCGGTCACAGGGAGTTGTTGGATGGCGGCGGCTTGGGACCGCTAATCGTGGCGTAGTTTGGTGGAGGCCTATGTTCAGCAGTGGACGTGTACGGACTGATGATGATATATATATATATAAGAGTAGACAAAAATTGTATGAACTGTATAGTGAAAAACAACACAATTTTAGCCAGGAGTTCAAAGACAAAGTAAAAAACCAAATCTAGCTTTTATTTTCAATGAATCTATTGATTGTGGCGTTTTTCCTGATTTGATGAAACATAGTAAGATAATCCCACTATTTAAATAGTGTAGTAGGTCTGACCCTACTAACTTTAGACCGATATCAGTACTGCCTACATTCAGCAAAGTTTTTCAAAAACTTATTTTACATCAATTGCTTAGGCATTTCAATGGCAATGACCTGCTAAATCGTAAGCAATTCGGGTTTACTCGCGGCAGGTCAACTACTGATGCCGTGTAGAGTTGGTATCGCATAGTTTTGATGCTTGGGAGAAGTCGCAAGATGTTGGTGGTGGTGTTTTTTGCGACTTGTCAAAAGCATTCGATTGTGTACACCATGGAACATTAACCAGGAAACTACATCACTATGGAATAAATGACACCTCTTTGGATCTTCTTACTTCTTACTTGAGTAACAGGATACAAAGAGTTGACATTAATGGGAAACGGTCTTCGGGATCTGTAGTTACAATGGGTGTACCGCAGGGATCTATACTCGGCCCTTTCCTATTTTTGGTTTATATTAACGACCTGCCTGATCTCGTTAAAAATAATCACGAGATTGTATTGTTTGCTGATGATGTCGTTAATTTTCAAGATGATTAGACAAAACACAAATTACGACGGTGTAAACAATGCAATATCAAAAGTAGTCCATTGGTTTAATGTCAATAATTTTTTACTTAACGAAACCAAAACTAAATGCATTAGATTTATTCTACCAAATGTAAAACAAGTAAAGGCTGATATAAACGTAAAAGGAGAAACTTTAGACATTGTAGAAAGTACCGTATTCTTAGGAATAACTTTATACAGTAAACTTCAATGGGGCCCACACATAGATAAACTATCGAAGAGACTTAGTTCTGCAGCATATGCAGTCAAAAAAATCCGTCATCTTACAGACGTTGATACTTCTAGACTTGTCTATTTCAGCTTCTTCTATAGTATTATGTCTTATGGCATATTACTCTGGGGGAACTAGAGAATCCCTGCGTGATAAAAGATAAAAAAGAAAGAAAAGATAAAAAGAAGTTCAAAGAAATAAATATAATGACCGTACCATATCAATATATTTATGAAAACTTATTGTACACTCATAGAAATATCGATCGATTCCCTAAAAATTGCGACATACATAATGTAAATACTAGAAATAAGAATAAACTCGCTTTGCCCAAAACTAGGCTGCACAAGATTAGTGTATCTTTTAAAGGGTATACGTTTCTACAACAAAACTCTGAGTGACTGAGTTGCAAAAATTATCAATAAATAAATTCAAACAAACTATCAAACATATCCTTTGTAAAAAGGCTTATTACAAAATATCTGATGGTGGAGGGGTAGGTAAGTATGTTTTTTTTGCGAAAATGTATAAAGGGATTTTATGGGACTTAGGGAAAATTCCACAAAAAATCACCCCACTTTCCCCAAAAAAAACTCCCCTCTTTCTGTATCTCCCAAGCGAAGTGAATTGAAAGAAAATGTTTTGTTGGGTCTTGTAGAGGATCAAAATAATTTCGAAAACAAAATGTTTCCCCCCCGGCCCTTTGACCCCCCTTTTCAATAAAAAACTGAAATTTGGTCTAATTTTGACCTTTTTTTCCTATATACCTTTTTTCCTATATTTGGATACCATGTTATGTATTTTTCTTATTATTACATAGTTTACCAACCATATTTTATCAAATTGTATCAATTGCCTACCTACTACCTTTCACTTAGAGAATATTTTTTCTTGCGGGCCATTAAATATATTAATTTCTTTATTTTTCAGTAAAAGAAGATTAAGGGTTCCGTTAAATTACTTCTTTCCAGATCAACTTACCACATCATAACTAGTTACCATACCAACCACTTACCTAGCACTGAAAACAAGGACGAATATTATTTTTTACACAAGATAGTGAATTTATATTATCATGCCGAGTGTTTTCATCAATATCAATAAAAGGTTCAACAAAAATAAATTTAATAATATTTGTTTTACATACTAAAAAACTATTAGCCGCCTGCAGTTTAGGTATCATCACACGCTGTCCTTCAGATAAAAACAAGATATTTTGTGTAGTAATGTTTTAATCCTAAGCCTACCTATATTCATATATATCATATAATATTTTGAGACAATTATTATTCCTTTGGACAGTTTCTCTCAAGGGGTATCTCTGATCATCATTACTCTGTGTACTATGTGTACGTATGTACTACACTAGTGCGCTCCATCTAACTGCAGTGGAGGACACCGCGCGCGTGTTTTGCTTGCTCCATACATGGCGCGTGGTGTCCCCGCTAGGCTGCCAAATGCCCAAGGTCATTTGCCTTTGTATACGCCTGGTATTTCGGATTAATTTTACCAGTTCTCGTCCCGTCTGAAAATTACAGTTTTCGACCCCTAAACCTAGTTTTTGTCCACCATAATATATTTGATAGCAAATATAATGCTAAGGGGGTTCATTTAATAAAAAGAACGGAACCATAGGGCTCCCCCTAACCATAGGGCTCCCCCTATGGTTCCGTTCTTTTTACTAAATGAACCCGTGGACACAGTTTTTGATGATCTAAAAACCATCACAGATGAATTTGGGCAAATACATAGGTTTAGAATAAATATATAAAATAAAATATAATTAAATTTGTCAAAATGCGATCTTTTTATTTCGGACACTTGTGTAGACATAAACAATATCATTATAAACTTCAATAGTTTGGCTCCCAACATTACAGTTGTTGTATAAATGTTCACTTCGTCTCCTTGGTTCACCAATTCTTGATGAATCTTTGCAGTCATTTGTAGATGAGAAAATTCAAAATTTCAATAAAACTTCAGACAGACTTCTCAAAATTAATAGTGTTGGGTATTGGAGGGTAGTTCCAAATTAGTATTAAGATCTACCCGCTGTGCATTGATTAAAGTAGTCAGATTCCATCCACAAACTGTGTTTTCATCTAATATCTCACTAATAGCCATATGGCTTTTACAATTATTCGGTTTTGCTTGTTTGGAGCTAAATTTACGTATTCTTTGAGATGTTGACAACTGTGAAAACACAGCGAGCTCTTGGAAGGCTTAGACAACATAATAAAGAATACTTTATCATCGGTTTTAAATATCTGTTTGGATGACAAGGCGAGTATGTTTTTTTTTTCTAAAACGTTATATCATTATACGTTACTAAAACGTTATTCATTATATTTTTAGCTAAATTATCATGTAGGTTTCATAAATAATAAAATAAACGGTTTTCCCTAGTTTTTGTCCCTCATCACCTTATTCCGCGTGCAAGTTTCAAATCGACGCTGTAGAACAGCGTCCTTTGTGACGTTTGTCCACGGATTTCCGCGTGCAAGTTTCAAATCGATGCTATTTTAAACGCCTTTGTGACGTTATTCCACGGAGATTTCGCTTCACGACATCTACTAAGATATAATAACAAACGCCTTTGTAAACTTATTCGACGAAATATAAGGGACAATTACAAAAATAAAAACATTATATTTTACTTTCCTTTCAGAATTTCGTTTGGTACCTTGATAATTAGAGTTAGATACTGTTTACTCATGCTGCACGGGATGTTTTACTACCCTGAGACGATATTAGATGGATTTAGCTTGCCCAGCACCACATATATACATAGGTACACTACTTGCAGGCTGCAAGATTAGTTCTTCTTATGAAGCGTGACGTGTGTTGTGTAGCCCATGTCATTTAAAGGCTCAGGGCAAAAGTTTTCTTTATTGCTCTGAAAATAAAGATTACTTAATAAAATCAGGTTTTAAACAGAGGCTCTAATATCAATCTATGATGACAATAATCTAATAGATAAACCCATTAATCTATACTAGATAACGCATTCAAATTCGCGAACATTCGCAAGATTTTCCATATTCGCATTCGCATTCGCAAGAATGGACGCGAATGTTATGCGAATGTTTAAGGGCAAATAAAACTTTCTATTTATTAGTAACTGCACTGAATTATCTTAGTCATTCAGAACGGGATATTTACCATAATTTGAGGTAAAAATCTTCCAATATTTCGACACAGTTTCATGCGTCATGATCACGGAACAACTGACTTAATATCTTAAAATTACTATAATGTTAATAACCTGTATAATAGATTCTCCAAGTTTTATGCTGAATTATATGAAAATACTTATGACGTTCCAATTTATGTGAGTTTTTTATAGTTTACGATAACACGACTTTAAAGATAAAAGCTTGTTTTTATAAAATAAAGAATGCGTTCGCGTTCGTGAATGTTAAAAATTTACATTCGTTACCTCTCTAGTTCAGACTAATACTATAAATGCGAATGTAACTCTCTTTCTGTCTGTTAGTAACTTTCACGCTTTAACCAATTTAGATGAACTTTTGTTGTTATGACGGCCATGGAAATATCGATCGATCTACACAATTTGTATGATACAACTCTGTACTGTCTGGCAAAGGTCTGTATCATACAAATTAAGTTTGTAGATACCTATAGCGGAAGGACGGACGGACGGACGTAGAACCGAGTATTAGTACCTTTGGGGTAGGTAAAAGTAACAAATATAATAAAAATTGTACCTAAAATATTACTATAAAAAAATACTTACCAAATCAAGTTCCGAGGATGATTGATAAAAGCTCGATTTCTGTTTCATTTTCTTGTGGCACTAGAGATACCTACTCTTTTTAAGCACAGCGGTCACCCGCGCCCGTGCGGTACATTATTACCGAATGTTGGAGGGTGTAACCTTATTCGCCGGAAAATATCGACGTCGGTTGCGTTTCCCACATGAAAAAAAGTGCCAAAGCTGTTTGTTACCTTATTCGTCGGACTAAATCCATCAGTGCAATTGTAACAAAATTTTAAACTTTTAATAACTTTTTTAAATTCATTATTTATTTACTTTTTTCGAACTTGTATGATGTAAATGATAATGGAGATTCCAAAAATGCAATAAAAATAAAAGGTCACACTGGCGACTGTAACCTTATTCGCTGGATATGACGATATAACCTACCGACTAGAACCGACTACCTATTAAAGCAGAACAAATCTGATACTATACGATCTTGATAAGTTCTCAATACAAACTCTCCAAAATTATGAATGCTTCCCTATTTTCTACCTGAATTAGGTGCGTTGTGAATTGCGGTCAAATGGACCTATGTAGTATGTATATTCCGATCCGATAAAAAAGGATGGATCCGTCATCTATCCACGCATTCAAAGCATCAATTACAAACTCAGCGGTGTTCGAATTATTTTTATATGGCCGGGTACGTCATTACATGAACGAGCACTAGGTATTATACGTAGGTATGTGTTATCTATTAACCTACGTCTTAATAAAGCAAGGTGAGGTGTCTTCGTGCTGAGCACGTGGGGCAGCGGCGCCTGCACACAAGTTCCTGCATGCGCCCGGTGCGCCGCCCCCGGCTCCGGGCCGCGCCACCGATGCCGCCGGCGACATCAAACAGCGCGTTTCGCACAATTATCACCAATTAAAATGACCTCACCCCGCCCCGCAAACTCAAATATTCCGACGCTCTGATTATGGGAGACATTCATTAGTACTTCGAAGAAAGAGCAGCATCATTTGTAGAGGTATTCCCGTGGACGGACCAGACCAACTGAGGAACACGGAACAGAATTTTTAAAAGGAGCAAAACAAGAACATCAGGACCGCAGCTGAAAAACTTCTTAAATAAGGTGTCTCGATGCAAAATGCTCTGGATAAACATATATTAGTTGTACTTATTGTGGATAGGATGGGAAGAGAACAGAACGGATCACGTAATCTGCGTGTCTCGCTCGAGAAGGCCCGGCCGGGTCGCGGCGGCTGTCGCGGGATATTTACGATATTAGCGGTTATTACAGGAATGCATCCGCAGTGTAACTTCCCATGCGGAGGGACCACCCAGCAGGCTGTCTCACGTGACATCCTCTGCATTAACTAATGCAATACATTGCTGTTTTGCAAAATAATTGCCGGAGCATCGCAACGGCTCCACGCAGCCGCTACTATTCCACGCACCGTTTGATAATTTTCTAAGAAATACTGATTGCTTTTTTAGGGGAAATACCGTGGCGGTTGGGCCTTTGCAGAAAAAGTAAAGCGATAGGAAAGCATTCCAGACATTTCAAAGTAGGTAGGTAGGTAAGTATTTCAGTAGGTATTCTCTCATTTGAGAGAATAAGTAAGTATCAGGAGGGCAATTCTGGCAATATATCTACTCGATAAATATGACAAGAACTGTCAAAATATCGAGTGTTAAACAAGCTTTTTCTCAAAATCTGCAATTCTATATACATTTTTCGGTTTACCTTTTATGTGTTGTTCGATAAGTCGCACAAGAATGCAGTTTTTGGCGGTACTCGATATTTATCATATGATATTTTTATCCCGTGATATTGAGTATCGCTCGATAAAATATCACGTGATACGCAGAATTGGCCCCCTGATTCGGCGACCGTTCTCTCGGCACTTTGATAATGTGCCAGCGACGCACCTCCTGCAGTTAGCACCATTACCAGCTACTGTGATTACATTACCCACCTACCTACTGGGAGATTACGATTACAAGTCAGACTGTCTTTACATGCGCTTCGATAAACTGCAATAAGAACCTTAGACCTAGTGTGCTCTACTTATTTATTAATTCAGTCAGCCGTAAATATCTGTCTACGTTTATTTGAAAGAAAACATCATTGCATTATTTGCAGTCGCATGGATTCCGAACTTCCGACAAATGACTCTGGCTGAGTCGAGCAACGGCTGTTTAAATAATGGTGCGGTCAGCAGTAAAAATGTGACGCGAGTTTACCTATCTCATAGATAATTATGCAGGGAGAGATGTTATTAAGAGTAGGTATGTACAGCTACAACGGAAACACCAGTTTCAACCATAGATTTAGGAAAAAAATTAGGTATACAATACAATGAAGTTAACTGAATTACAACACCAAACTAGCATTTAGGTGCAGTGCGCATCAGAATTAAGTATCCCCCTTTTCTAAAAAACATTGAACAGAATAAACAAAAACCTGAATAAAATAAATAAGCGTGCAATAGATAGCGCTCGTAAATCCTCAGCACTGAGGGTACTAAACCGGTGGTCCATGGACCACTAACGGTCCCTGGAAGTATCCAAAGTGGTCCGCGGCTCCATTCTTTTCTTTATTTTCTACTGATGTGGGCCAGCCCTGAACCACATTTTAAGGTCACCTTAACCACCACCGCTAACAAATTACACGAAAATAAAGGCACAAAGGGTTCTCCCTCCGCTCACCATTAAAGTTTATAATTACAATGCTTGTCGGGGACAACCATGGCATGGCTTGCTATATTTTTCATCTCCATACATATAGAGGTGTGTGAAAAGCCAGAAAGTGGTCAAGTGGGTGGCCCTTATCACATAAACGTTAAGAACCACTGATATAGATAGACAACAAGATATCCGTGTCTCTTGCATTTCGCATCATATGGTTAACCTTGCGGCGATTGAGTTCTTATTATTCCACCAACACAACCCGTGTAATTTTGCCAAAAAAACTACCTGCTCATTATATCATCAACAATAGGAATACAATCCGGCAGCCTTCAGTTCCGTCGGGGGCAGCCCGCCCACCAATTCTCTGTAATGTAGTATAAGTGGTAGCTGGCAGATATAAGCTGATACCGCAGCGGCTGGGCAGAGATCGGGATGGACGAGCGTGCGGTGCTGGCGGTGGCTCTGGTGCTGGCGGCGCTGGTGGCGCGCCCTCTGGCGGCGGACGTCAGGGTCATGAAGGATGTCACGCTCGGCTTCGGGGAGGCGCTCGAGAAGTGCAGACAAGAGGTAGGAACTGTAGGTTGTGTGATGGGCTCAGTATTGTAGAACTCTACCAAACCAGAGTCGCACTTAGAGCAGCTGAACTAAATATATAGGAGCATATACTCTACATATACTAATATAAAATTGGCATGAAATATAGACAACCCACAGCCCAAACTACTAATCGTATAGACATGAAACTTGCAGGGTGTGTAGGTTTTGGTACGAAAGTGAAGAACTAAGAAAGGAATTTTGACAATTCGCACTCTCAGGGGCTCAAAATAGTGGTTCAAATGTTTAACAAAAATGCTCTACTGTCCTCCTTACAAAACAATCACAGATTTAAATACTTAATCGCTGTCTGAAATATTAAGTATAAACGAAAAGTTGAAAAAAAAAACCCTCTGTATCTTAATAACCGATAGCAATAGAACTACAAAATTTTACATGTAGTTTCCCCCATACAAAACGAAACCACATTTTTTATTCATTGTTTTCTGAAATTTTAAGTTGTTTTCCTTGTCTATGCTAATATAAAACTTCCTTGTCTATGCTAATATGAAATGGGACAGCGATTGGCTGACTTCATGGAGGTTTTTTTAGCAAGATCTAGAGCAGCTTTTATGGTGAAACTAATCCTGACATACTCAGTGCTCTCCCAAATCTGATAAAATGACCCTACGTATGAAAGTCACAGCATAATATAACTCCTCGTTTCTGGTCTCAGTCGGAACTGACGGAGGAGATGATGGAGCAGTTCTTCCACTTCTGGAGCGATGAGTTCAAGTTCGAGCACCGCGAGCTGGGCTGCGCGCTACAATGCATGAGCCACCACTTCAGTCTGCTGACGCCCACCTCGCGCATGCATCATGAGAACACTGACAACTTCATCAAGTCCTTTCCCAATGGTACGTGAAAAGCAAACAGATATATATGTATATATCAATCAAGTAGTATTCAGCTATCTCCGCTTCTTTGCTGTTTCATAAACAAGTAACGCGCACGACTAGATTGTACATAGATAATGTTCCTCCTCTGGGTTCGATATACAAACAGAAGTGCTAACTTCTCGTATTTTGGCCAGTTGGCTATTCCTATCTACTGCAGAGCGTCCAATAAGTTTGTTTGAAATAGTTAGGTCACTGGAACTAATGATCTGAAAGTAGCTAAATATAATGACATACATAGATATTTTTTATTAATAACCATTGTAGATTTAAGCAGTTCCTTAAAATTAAAAAGAATCATGTCATGTTATGTTATCAATTCAGTGACAATCACTTTATATTTTTTCCTCTTAAATAAAATAAAAAAAGCTTTATTTTTCCTTCCAGCTAGTACACGAAATACTTATAAATAACATTAAACTTTAAGTATATATTTGTAAGTGCCTATTAATAAAATGAGTGCGCTTTTAGATTAACGGAGCAGTTTTGGTCCGGTGAGGTAAGGACCGCCTTCGGTGGTAAAAGCCTCCTCCAAGGTTATCCATTCTCTCCTACCCGTGCTGGTCTAGGTGCTCCCCGCCACTTCCCTGATGTCCAGTGGCGGATTTACACATTTGCCGCCAGTAGGCTATTCAAATTTTGCCGCCCCTTACTGACCTCTATAATTCGATACCCTAATCTAATTCATAATCATATCGTCGCACTAGGTATCTCTTTTTTTCAAGACCTTGCCTGCGTTTGGCGTCTCGAGGGATCCAATTTGTGGCTTTTTGTGACCATCTGTTCGGGGAGCCCTTGTATATGGCCTGCCCATTGCCATATGAGCTTTAGGATATTATGTACCACATCTTTTGCTTTATTTTTCTTTCCGTTGATTATATTTCTGATCTTTTAATCGTATTCCCTTTTATATTTTATCCTTGCCTCTTTGACATACTCCCTGTTCTTTCCAGCTGTATCTTTGTTATTGGCCAGGTTTGGCAAGCATATGTGAGGGATGGTGCTAGGCATATGTTATTTATGAGGGATGGTGCTAGGCATATGTCCATAGCTCTAGATTTCAGAGCGAAAGGCAGGCGATAGATAAAATTCTTTTAAATATTTCATTCATTCCCCAGTAACCATTCCAAGTGTTTTTAATAAAAAAAAATACAAAATAATTGTTTTGCCATGAGGATTAACAAATGACTTAATGTTACCTATAGTAGTTACAGTTCTGTGATTATTATATGTATAAGAACATTGTTACCCATGGTCCCCATGGGCACTAGGCCTGTTTCGCGGGAGACCGAGTGTACAGATGGATTTCCATGAACAGTAAGAAAGCGGTACACTAGCAAATATTGTAGTAGAGTTTGTTGAGAAGTAACTAAAAATAGAAACACGATTATGCAAGAAAAAATTATAAATGTAAAATTTTAAAAATGGTTTCTAAAAAATGCTGGCTTAAATTTTAGAACAATTAAAATCTTCAGTTCTATTTCTATTTCTGCAGGGTCTCATCGAATTTCATTTTCTGTACTGTGTTTAAAAGTTATTGTGTGGCCTAAGTAGGTGTAGTCCTCTACATACTCTAGACCAGCGGCTCTCAAACTTTTTTGGTCACGGAACCCTTTTGACAAGCAAAATACTTGACGGAACCCTACAATAAAACAATAGTTTTTAAAAGTGTATTCTTTATTATTATATAAGCATAATAAAAGTACAATGTAATAGTTACTAATTACTTTACCACATGGCAAGTACAATAATAGAAGATATTAAAAATTTAAAAATCTTAACTAATGGGAGGTATAGATAGATAGAAAATTCTTTATTGCACACTTATTAATAGATACAGAAATACAAAAAAAAAACAATTTTAAAACTAAGTTACAAGTGGCGGTCTTATCGCTCGAGAGCGATCTCTACCAGACAACAAAAGTATGAAACTGTTTTTTATTTTTCATCAATTGGTTGATATCCGGTTTGATAGAAGACATTTGAAATCTCATATCAGGTTAGGCGTCCAGTCTATTGCGATATTTTGTTTTCGTGGCTGCATAGGTTGAGAATCCTGTTTCGCACAAATATGTTGTTGGGAACGGGAGAAGAATATTCAGAGCCATTCTGCCAAGTATTGGATATTCATCACGGATTCTGCACCCAAAATCGTTGAGAGGCGTCGTTTTGAACAGTGACTCCATACTTGTGTCTGATGACATTTCTAAAAGAGATTCATATATCTCGTTTGACATACTTTCGGGCTTTTGTAAGTTGGGTAAAAAAGGATTTTGAATTCAGCTTTATTTTTGTATTCTGTTCTTCGGGAAAATACTTTACAAAAGATGCGCGCATCGAAGTGAGATATTGAAACAATTCTTGAAACATTTCTGAGTCGTTATCGCTAACAAACTCGCTGAGTGACGTAAAGCTTTCTATTTCTCTCTAACCAAAGCAAATAATCCAAAAATCAAATTTTCTTTTGAAGGCAGTTATTTTGTTATAGGCCAATGATAAATTCAATTCGTTCAGTTTTTGAAAGATATCCGCCATAAAAGACAATCGGAACAACCACGTTTTATCATACAAACGGTCTTTCAAATTAAAAGAAACTGTATCTGCTGAAAGAAATATTTGTAACTCGGCTCTAAGTTCAAATAGCCTTGTTAGCAGTTAAAGTTTTACCCCGAGACAGCCATCGCACTTCTGTATGGAGCAGCAGTGTTTTATGTTTGCTGCACAATAATGAGAACAATCGGGATTGTAGTGGTTGTTTTTTGTAGTCGTGCAACTCGTTCTTGTTTGACGTATCTTGCCAGATCATGGATTCGCCGTGTAACAGTATTGTTTGATAGCGGTACAGTAGAAAGATGCTTTGCAGATTTTTCATCGAGCATACATTTTGTTATGTCTAACACACATGGCTTTATTAAATTCTCAGCGATAGTGTGCGCTTCACCTGTTTGTGCAATGCGATAGCTAACTAAATATGATGCCTCCGTGGCCTTTTCATTGATAGTTTGTGTTACATGCATCATATTTTTTTGACTTTCCATTAACTATTCTTTTTTACGAACAAAAAATTATTTATTCTTATCTTTAGACTCGGGGTGTACAGTTTCTAAATGTCTGCGCAATTTGGCAGGTGCCATGGAACTATTAGGAAGCAGTTTACTACATAACATGCAGAGAGGTGAGCCGTTGGAATCAACAAATCCGAAACTGATATATGATTCATCATACTTCCTTTTTTCGTCTTTGAAACCGTGGAGCTTGACGTCGTGGCATCATCGTCTTGATCGGTAATTGCTGTATTCTCCGCGCGTACTGCTTTTGAACATTCAGCGTCATTAGAAGATGTCGTTGCAACACGTTTACCACCTTTAAGCCAACGTTCCATTCTTCTTTATTAATAATGTTACACGTCAGGATGGTGGGGTCAAAATAATGCACAATCGTTACTGCGTTTATGAGACAAAGTTTAGTCCAAAGAAGAAATGTACAAAACTGATACAATCAGAATACAGCAGGCAGTAGAACTTACAAGCAGGCAGCAGGCTAGCCAGCTTGTAAGTAGGTTGGTACGAACTTATAGCTCCGAACGCTAATCGTCAACTGACTGACGAGGCGCGACGCGCGATCGCCGCTTTTATACTTATTCCTAGACTCGAACTCGAACATCCTCAAAAATACTCGAGTCGGCGCCTTTGATAGACAAAAAGCGGAAATAAAAATAGAAATACAAAAAAATGCGTTGTAAACAATCTCGACTTTATGTTTTTAGAGATAGAGCCGAAAGTCGCTTGTTCACAACTATAGCGTCTAATTCAAAGGGACTGCGCGCTCACAAGTATACGCGCGGCGGGCGGAGTCAAAACGTTCGACCAGTGACCAGAGAGGGGTGTTTTGTTTTTTTTTTCTAAATTCTTGCGGAACCCCTATAGCGGTATCGTGGAACCCTAGGGTTCCGCGGAACACACTTAGAGTACCGCTGCTCTAGACTTATCGAGTTTATCACAATAATAGGGATTCTGTTATTGTTGGTTTGTTGGTCATGACTTTGATTTTATCTTTGTGCATTTCTAGACCTGCTGTGTTGCTTTGGATTCTCAGTGATTCTATCCTAACTTGCATGCAACACTATTTTTTGTGTGAATAAACCACAATTATTCGAATTTTTCCCTGTAGGTACTTGTGATAAAAGGCCTTGCTTCTTCCCGAATTTCATGATTCTAAGTGAACGGGAAGTAATCTATAGGTTTTCGGTCCATGGTGAGAATCAAATAATATTTTTGAAGAGAGAACTTCTTTAGGCGCGTTGAGCACTTTTTCTTGCCCATGATTCTAGGTCAACGGGAATTACCATATAGATAGGTTAGGTTTGGTGTGCATGTGATTCCCCGGCTGTTACTTTTGATTGCGTTGACTTAGTAGTATGATTTATATCACGGCTCCAAGAGGTTACAGACCTGAGTATTTGATGTTAATTTCAACTCGATAACTCAACCCTTTTCTGAAAAAGAGACAGACAGACAATGAAGTGATTCCATACATAAGGGTTCCTTTTTTCCTTTTAAGGTACGGAACCCTAAAAAGTACCCACTTTAAGTTTATATAATATAGGTAGTCGATTGTTATCTAATTTGTGAACGAATAGGTAAATAACTAAAAAGAAAAAGAAACCAACTGATACTGCTATCGTAGGTACTAAGTCAGCGCAGATAGTGAGTACTACGTAACTTTGAGTGGCCGCATTTTGAATGAGCTTTAAACGTTTTATCCAGCAAGGTAACACGTGATGACGTGAGCAAAGCCACAAGCAGAGTACCGAGGTACCTATGTAGTTTTATTGGAAGGACAGTGATGTTATGTGATGTGTTCCAGGCGAGGTGATATCGAAGCAGATGGTGGAGCTGGTGCACGGGTGCGAGCAGCAGTGGGACGGAGAGGCGGACCACTGCTGGCGGCTGCTGCGCGTGGCCGAGTGCTTCAGGGCGGGCTGCCGGGCGCGCGGGCTTGCGCCCACCGTCGAGCTCATGATGGCAGAGTTCATCATGGAGGCTGCAGAGTAGACCTGCCCCCCTGGATCTGGTGGAATGATAATGGCGAATCCTTAATTGACTTGTTTTGAGCCCATTTACCTGTTAGCCGTAATAAAGATATGAATCATAAAGCTTTGTTTATTATCAATAGGTTTTTTTTTAATCTGGCGCGCTTTTCTTTTGTTTTTTCATACGATTATCTCAGCTGACGTCACTAAACAAGGTTTCCAGTTTACAAAAAACAAAAGGGGATTGCGCCAGCTATGTATATACCTACAATTAAACGTAAAATACTGTAAGGATTACTTCTATACTTTTTTACCCGACTACGAGAGGGTTATGATTTTGACACCCTATGTATGTATGTAGCCGATTTTTATGTTCCCTCGTAGCGCTGGAACTACTGGTCCGATTTCAACAAATGAGATGAATGATATGATTCGTCTTAATAGCCCGATGGTTATAGGCTATGTGACGTCAGATAAAAATGGGGGTCTAACGAGATAGCGGGGGTCGAAGAAAGGGTGGAAAATTTCAATGTTAGTAAATATGTTCGTGTTTGGTATTGTTGCAAAGGTCTTTGTTTGTACTTTCCAAAACTGTTTTTCAAACTTTTGTGAGATTAACGATTCTCAAGCTATTAGCAAAAAGGTATAAAATAAATATAGTTAAAAACTAAAACCCGACTACATAAAAGTCTTAAACAAGCGTTCACCTATTGTCCTCATCATTTTCTTTTGATACTTAGGTAGTCGGAGGCACCTACCCCTTAAACCTACGGTACAATTAGTAACAAAAGCCTCGGACTACCTAAGTATCAAAAGAAAATGATAAGGACAATAGTTGAACGCTTGTTTAAGACTTTTATGTAGTCGGGTTTTAGTTTATAACTATATTTTTTTAAAGTGATAAATAATACGTAGGCACCTAAATTAAGTCGTAAATAATATGTAGACTGTAGACGCAGTAGCATTCTGCTAGGGCCCTCGAGCAAGGGTGTCGTCATAGAGATATAGACCCACCTTTTGTCTATGCTGCTATGGTTTGGTGGTTTGATCCTCCAAGGCACGTCGCGACGTGACACTGACAACCTCTGAAAACTGACATCAAACGCGTGTCGAGTGACGTCATTAGAGATAGAAGAAGAAACATAAACATTCTAATACGAGAATACGAGCTATAGATCGCGGATGATGATTTTAGCGGTTTTTTTATTGGGGGTTCGGGATTTGTCAGGAGAATTAGGGCTCCACTGATCTTGGAAGTCTTCAAATATCTTTGAAGAATCGAGACTCTAACGCCATCTCTTAGTAATGCAACTACAACTACCCCTAATATGTGACTCCGTCCGTGTACTTCTGATACCTCCTAACTAACAAAATGCAAATTGTACAGGAGGAAGAAAAAACTTATTTTTTTTTTGTGTTAAGTCTATAAGAAAACCAAAAAAGTAGTTGGTTTATTTTAACCTTTTTCATTTAATGATAAAGAAAAACCATGTTATTTTTGCATTAAAATAATTATATAGTAGATAAAAGTTATTTCTTTTCGAGTTTTGGTAATTAACAGATTCCATTAGTAAGATAGGAGTATTTCTCCCGAGAGTGACTTACAATTTCAAAAATCTTAACATAGGATATTTTATAACTGGTCTGACAGTAGGAAATAAGCAATAAAACAAAAGTTTCTAAAATTAAATGACTGGTATTTATTACTAAACACTTTTCAAAAACGTTACAAAGTATCAAAAACTCTCCTCTGCCATAAGTATTCTTTAAAATGGTAGGAAAATCAGTCTCAAACATAGAAACTATCAATAAAACTTAAATCCCAGTAGGTACCAACATAAAAACTATATACTAAATAAACCTATAAACAATTTTTAAAACCTTATTAGGGTATCAACAGTCTCCTCCGACATTATAATTTAAAAAAATGGCAACAGATTCAGTCTTAAACACGATAACGCTAACAGTTAGCAAATTTTTTATTATCTATTTACCCTACACACAGCCCACATAAAAACTAGTATGTATTAATTATTTAAAATCTTAAAAACTAAGTATAAAAAGTTTTTTTTTTACCGACATTATTATTTTCTTAAAAAGTTATCTTATGAGTCAGTCTCAAATATGGAAACAATTAGCTAACTTCTAATTAGTTATTATCTTACAACCTAGGAACTTTAAAGATTAAATTTTCGATCTTCACACACATAATTAGCATTTAGTAACTCCAGAATTTCTTTAATTTTCATTACTTAATGATCATGATGGGGTAAATCGTCATAGAATGACAATCTAATGGAATTACGGATTTGAGTTCTTGAAGGTATTTGAACTTTTGGAGTGTAATAGGTAATTTAGTGTTATGTAATGGGCTGTACTCTCTTACCACTCCTATTTTGTTGACTCTTTGGGGGAGGGTTTCCCAATTGGAATCAAAGTCCAGTTTAACTTTTATAGTGCCTTCTTTCTCGTCGTACAGAATAGCCCTAATATCCGTTACTTTAGGATCACTTGCCTTGCGTCCCGGTCTGATAGATGTATATCGCCATGTCCCAGGACGAAAAAGTTCTTAAAAATATATGGTTTACCATTATAGCTTCATATTCGCGAGGATTTTTGCGCGTTTCATTAGTAACAGACAGAAAGTCACTCGGGAGATGGACTAATCTGTTTTTGAGCTTTCTTTCTATAGCGCTATGTACACAGTCTCATCACCGTCTCGTCATCTGTGTGTGTCCTACTTCGAGGTATTTTTGAACTATCGACACATCATGTCGTATGGAAAAGTTCAGTAAAGCGTTTGCAAGTATGTTGTAAGTATGAGGTTGATCTTCATTTAAAATAAAATAAAAACTATGTAGATGTAGGTATTTATAAGAAAAAACTATGATTATTTAACAAAATATTATTCCAAAAAACCAAAAGAAATATCTCATTTGTTCCGGATAAGAACCAAATTGTACCATGTTTACATTAAAAATGTTGGCAGAAAATCCTCCTATCTGCAAAGAGAATACAATACTGACGAGGACCTATCTGATAAAATAGCCTGTAACTAATACGTCTACATTTATACGACATAAAACTGTCAAAACACTCGAAAAATTCTATTAAATAACTTTAATAAGAAATTTCGTAAAAATAAGCTGTTTACACATACCTTATTAAGTCGAAACATCAAAATATTGATGAGCCGCGTGCGCCAACAAGCAGAACTCCACACAAAGTGTTACTTAGGAGAAACTTCCGGCGAAATAATGACGATAAGTTTTAGAAGAAATTTATTCAGACGGATTGCCTCTTAACTATGTTTTTTTTTTAATTGGGAGGTTAATGCTTTCAACGAGTTCCCACCTAAGCCAACAGATGGCATTAAAAACAAGTTTTGTCAAAATTGTTAGATAGGAGGTATCAGAAGTACATACACGGACGATATAATATAAACAATTTTTTTTTTGTCAAACTGTTTTTAGCTTCGTTCTTAGTGAATTATTATCTCGATTATTATAGTTAAGTTATATTAGTATCTATATTAGATAATGGATAGTATCTTTTTTGAACAATTTTGTGTCCGCCGGTTATTAGTGTATATAATTAGAACCTGCCTGTATAACTATATCTTTAAGAATGCTCAATGTATACGCTGTCGGCGTTCCTTTCTTAATAAATAAATAAATATCCCCTAGGTTCATCTTCCGTGAAGTTCAAAAAAAGCCCAAAAATGGCGCTAAAATCTCTTATTTATTTTGTTATAATAACATATAGGAAACAGATACTACATAACTCATTTTGATATACAATAAAATAAGCAAATAAATTTGATACTTACGAACATCTTACGAATGTCAATGCCTGATTTGTTCTTCGTCAGTAATGCCAACTTAGTTAATCTATAACTAACTAAATCTAGCATTTTTAAAACAAACTTTGTTTTTTTTGTAGGCACAGCACAGATTAAAATTTAGACAATAATTTGTTTCTAAGAAATTTAATAAGATCACAATTTTTTTATTAATTTATCATAAATTTCACTATAATAGTTCGTAAGCCTCACTGGGGATAATTTCTGAGAAATAAAAAAAAATTGGGATCTTATAAAATTTCTTAGAAGAAAATTAATGTCTAAATTTTAATCTGCACCTATTTGTTTATTAGTTACTGCAACTTTTTACTGTAGCCGGAATAATTTAAAATGTTATTTGACAAACATGTACTGGCTTTATATATAGGCATTATTATAATATAGGCAATTTTCTTAGATGATAATTTATGGCCGGAAGGAATATATGTGAGAAGATTTGTTGAGTTTAGAAAAAACCAAGATGGACAACAACACGATAATAAATAATACTATTTCTACGAGTGTCACTAGTTTCAACTGTCGTAGTTTAAACAGGTCTATTGATGGGGTACGGGCACTATGTCGAACTACTGACATTTTAGCTCTGCAAGAAACATGGCTACCCCATGACATATCGTTGCTCGGCTCAATCGATCAGCAGTTTTCGTACACCGGGAAATCGGCAGTAGATACCTCAAAGGGCATGCTTCGGGGCAGAAGCTATGGAGGGGTGGCGATTTTGTGGAGAAAGAGTGCGTTCCAGTCCGTGTCGGTTGTCGAGTGCGCGAGTGATAGACTAGCAGCCATCAAGGTTGTGCTAGAAGATCGTCACTTACTAGTGATTACAGTCTATATGCCAACAGACTGTAGAGATAACTTGGCTGAATTTACAGACTGTATGAGTGAGGTGAGTGCGGTGATAGACAGTTGCGGTATTGACTCTGTTTTTATTTTAAGGGACTTTAACGCGGATCCTAAGCAGCTCTTTGGTAGAGAACTAAAAAACTTTTGTGTAGAGCAAAAATGGTTGTGTGCAGATGTAGACTTTTTTGGTTCTACGTCTGATACGTATACCTACATTAGTGATGTTCATGGCACTTGTTCATGGTTGGACCATATTGTTACTACTGAAGCAGCACTGAGCACAATATTAGACATGAAAATTAACTATAGTGTGACGTGGTCCGATCATTTTCCGGTTGAAATTATTTGTAATTTTAATACTTTACACAGCCCAAACTTGTTACCTAGCGGCCATCTTATAATAATTCAATTTGGGGGGAAAGAGATAGCTCTCAAATCAAGCAATATACGCAGCTGTGTTCAGGTATGCTTAGAGATGTAGATTTCCCTCCTATTTTTAGGAAATGTGCTGATTATATTTGTAATGACATCGATCATAGAAGAGTAATTGACTCAATGTACAACAAAATAGTTAAAATATTAGGATCTGCGGCGGCTAGCAGCTGCTTAAATAATAGTTATAGCGGGAAAAATAGGAAAAAGAGGCCGCATGTAATAGGTTGGAATCGTCATGTGAAAGAGACTCATGGTGAGGCTCGGCTTTGGTTTAGGGAATGGGTTGTTTATGGCAAGCCATCCTACGGATCTCTATATGATAAAATGCGTGACTCTCGGAGAGAATTTAAAAAAAAGCTTAAATGGTGTCAGGACCATCAAAGTCAAATAAAAATGGATATTCTTGCGACTCATCATTCAGCTAAAAACTTTGGTAAGTTCTGGAAAGAAACGAATAAAATAAATCCAAGGCCGTGCGTCCCCATGAGTGTCGAGGGTAATAGCGATCCTGTTCAAATTGCCAACCTATTTAGAGATAATTTTAAAGTAAAGTCACCACTGGGTTCTAGTAGTTCGCAGTCCGACATTAGGCTTGTGCAGGCTGGTGATGAAAGTATAATAATTTCAGCTAAGGAAGTGGCGATGGTAGTGAAAGGGATGAAACGGGGTAAATCTCCTGGTCACGATTCTCTCAGTATTGAGCACTTGAAACACGCAGGACCTCATTTACCTAGAGTGCTCGCCATGCTTTTCACCTTCTGTATAGGCCATTCTTACCTTCCTGAGGAAATGATGCGAACTCTTGTGGTAACGATTATTAAAAATAAAACCGGAGACGCCTCTAGTTTGGGTAACTACAGGCCTATATCACTAGCAACGATAATAGCTAAGGTGCTAGATGGTGTGATTGATAAGCATCTCAGTCATAAATTGAGCTTACACGATGCCCAGTTTGGCTTTAGGGCCGGACTTTCCACTGAATCGGCAATTCTGAGTCTCAAACACACCGTCCGGTACTATACCAGTAGAAACACGCCTGTCTACGCCTGTTTCTTAGATTTATCGAAAGCTTTTGATCTGGTGGCGTATGACAGGCTGTGGCCGAAGCTGTCCGGTGATACAGGGCTGCTGCCTGAGCTAATAATGCTTTTAAAGTATTGGTATGGCAATCAACGTAATATTGTAAAATGGGCAGGATCGTTATTGACCGAGTACAGGCTGGAATGTGGCGTGAGACAGGGCGGAATAACTTCTCCACGAATTTTTAACCTGTACATGGATCGTCTGATCCATGAGCTCAGCGGCACCGGTATAGGCTGTTCAATTGATGGAATGACAGTTAATAACATAAGTTATGCCGATGACATGGTGCTGCTGAGCCCATCGATCAGTGCCCTCCGGAAGCTGTTGAAAATCTGCGAGAGTTATGCGGAGGCTCATGGGCTCAGATACAACGCCAGCAAAAGCGAGCTGATGGTTTTTAAAGCTGGAGCAAAGACGTATTCCACAGTCCCATCAGTTTCGCTGGCAGGCACTGAACTGAAGAAGGTAGCTGAGTTCAAGTATCTGGGCCACTGGGTCTCTGAGACTCTCTCAGATGACCTAGATTTAGAAAGGGAGCGCAGGGCATTATCGGTTAGAGCAAATATGTTGGCCCGCAGATTCGCGCGATGCAGTACAGCTGTTAAGATAAGTTTATTTAGAGCGTACTGCCAATCTTTTTATACGTGCAGTCTGTGGGTTAACTATACGCAGAAATGCTGGAATGCCCTGCGCGTCCAGTATAATAATGCTTTCAGAGTGCTACTGGGACTGCCCCGCTTCTGTAGCGCGTCCGGTATGTTTGCAGAGTCCCGCGTTGATGACTTTTACGCAATCATCCGCAACAGAACAGCATCCCTGATGCGCCGGGTGAGGGGCGGTACCAGTAGCTATCTGAAACTTATAGCTGGAAGGCTGGACGCAGACTGCGCTTTTATGAAGCACTGGACGACGTAAACGCATGATGTGTCCCTTCCGCTGTGTTGTAATGTTTATTTTATTTTATTTTTATGTACTTTTTTCTAAAACTATGGCTGTAACATGTAACTACATTGTTGTTTTGTTCTTGTTGTGAAGCTGAATTAAATGAATTGAATTGAATTTATATGATATGTATGGCGTTTATTTTGAAATTAATTGCCAAATTAGGAAAAAAGCGAATAATATAGCAAAATTGATAATTTTCTTAAGAAAAATCGATTTCATATCAAAAAACCATTGCACTAAAAATCGTTTTTTTTTTTTGTACAATGTCACATCCCTCTCCATAAGAAGTGTGACAAAGCCCTTCTATAACTATAGGCACATCTCACTGCTCAGCCACGTTTATAAGCTATTTGGAGTGTTATCAATCACCAACCGTCGCTCTCGGAGGTTTGACGACTTCCAGCAGACTAAAACAAGCCGGGTGCGAGAGCCACACATAGCGGGCATCATCCGTGGTTGCAAGATGATATCCACCAAGTGTATTGCAAAGGAAAATGAACGTAATAAAAAAACCATGTTATTGTGATGAATGCATGGACTGGGTAATCAGGCTATGGGGGAGTCTACGGACGCCTGCCATAAACAAACTCTCAATACTGTTACAAGCGGCAGATAGTGGCTTGCCGAATACTGAATGGGTTCATCAAAATGTTGGCGTAAATGCCGGAAAGGAACAACATCGGTGCAAACGACTGAGGGGTGTCGAGAGGTGCGGCCCCTATTTCGCCATCATGAAAACACGTGAGCGGGTTTCCTCGTTATTACGCCATTAGACACTTCCACTCCCCGAGTCTACATCCTAAGATGCATCTCTCACGACTCCACTCAGACCGGCCAATGATGGCAAGCAAGAGGTTGGGATCTGGTTCTCTTGGGATGCCACTCCACAAGCGGAGACGCGAACCAGGAACTTCCCCTGGAGCACTCGATACCCGTGGTGTCGCTACTCACCAACAGCTCGCCACAAACTGCCCTGCGGGCTTATATTTTTTATAATTATTATTATTGATAATTTATACTTTGGTGTGTGCAATCTGTTGTTGGTAATTTCCCTTAGTCGTCTATCTAGACAGTATCGTAAGTCAACATTTTTTTTGTAAAGTTCTGGTTGCTGTTTACATTACTTGTAAAAAAATTGCTAAATTGCCGTGGCCATATTTTTTGCTCGCCGTCGTCTTATCTAGTCTTTGTTGCTAACCCGACCCCACCGAATTTCAAAATAATCACGGCTCACTCCGCTTTGTCTTTATCTCATATCCTTGTTTCTACCAGAACAGTCTTCTTAATGTTCGGAGCTCGATTTTGCTTCTTTCTTCAGAGGAACTCTTGCATAATTTACACCAAAAATATCAACAATCTCAAAAAAATTACAATGAAACGAGGCTCGCTCCGCTCTCTGTTACTTGTACTTGCTATTGTTAGGAGTTGTAGGTCAGTACGAGATTCAGGATTGAACACTAAGGCGCAATATTTTAGTATTTTTGGGACGGGGGAAAGAAAACTATGTAACGTTACTTTACGCTACAAGGTTTCTTTTTGATCGTGGTTTGGTTACTTTTGACACGACTCGACTGGCAACACTGTCAGTCAGTCAGTCAGCGTTGCCGGTGCGGACCATTTTGGTCCGTTTTGGACTTTTTTCTGCCTCTGCGGATCTTTTGCGGACCATGAGTATTTGCGGACCTTTTCGGACCAAAACGCCTATCCAAATACGTTAATTGTTGAAATTGACCTTAATGTCTCTCGCAAGTTTGTTACAATAAATATCTAGGTAGCTACTTAGCATAAGTGTCCGAGTTTACTACCTTTCTATTTATCTAAGAAGGACCTACCTTACTTAATACAACTTACATTACAACGTCCAGTACTTACGTACAACGTAAAAATAGGAAATATTTGCCCTTTATTTCATAGATTATATTCATCCATCATTGATAATATCAATGATGGATGAATTTAATTATGAATATGATGATTGATATATCAAGCAAAAATTTATAAAATTGAATGAATTTTGTTTTTTATGTGTAAGTGAAGTTCAATACTACGACTATTTAAGTAAAATAAAACTTTTTTTGCGTTTACTTATTTTAACTGTTATTTCAGGTCAGCACTAATCATTTTGATTTGATTGTGAATATAGAAAAAGTCAACAGACTTCAACTTTTGGATTTTAAGGATGTTTTCCTTCACTCGCATTAGGACAGAATGGATGCTTCGTTTCCATGTGCATAGTGCATAGTGTGTATTTGAGTGTGGGAATATGAAAAAAATAGCAATTCCGCGGGGAGGTACAATTCAATGATATTTCTAATACCTAAGTCACAATATTAGCGGTTTTTTTATCTCAGTCATTGAAATATATAGGTTATCCTATAGATATCTTTGAAGTAAAATGTATTCACAAATAAGAAAAATAAGCGAAATTTATTGAAGTTCTCATATATAAAGAAGCATACAGTGAAATGCATAAGGAAGACTTAATATAGCTAGGCCGTGCTAGGTGATTATTTTTGTACAAAATGCAAAAACGGCATTTTGTGTTCGGATCGGACCTTTTTGCATTTGACTGCCGGCAATACTGGTCAGTCACCTCACTCACTCAGTCCTTCCACCATCCCTTCCCTCCGCTAAATTCCTGTTTTGGCACATGAAAGCACGTACAAAATCATATTCGCAGAGACGATTTTATCTAATTATTAAACTAAAACTGGATGAGAGTGAAATAAAATGTACGTATAGAGTGTCA
Organism: Eupithecia insigniata; assembly: GCA_947859395.1. NCBI lineage: Eukaryota > Metazoa > Arthropoda > Insecta > Lepidoptera > Geometridae > Eupithecia > Eupithecia insigniata. Next base: position 366,525 of record OX402009.1, on the reverse strand, counting down.
GTGTAGGGTGTGCGAGCGCCGTCAGCGACCATGGGCTATGACATCGGCTGGATCATCCCTCGTATGCGGAGCCCGGGCCGCCTGTGGTCCTGCGCCAGCTCTCTCACCGTGGCTGTGGTCGGGCTCTTCAGCAAGATCATCATCGGTACGTGTCTCTCTGCCTGACCGCGCCGCCTGTCTGTCTGCACTAGCCCAGACTCTGCTCTAAATCCTTACACAATAGGGTCGTAGCGAGTTCGCTAGGTAGGTATTTGTTTTTGCATGAGGTTCCTCGGTGAGACGCTACAACTCGCTTTGCATGTTCATTGCCACTGGCTGGCGCATACCCTTCGGCGCCGTGATGTGCTGGGCGCTGTAGCCTCGTTTACGTGGCCGCGCGCGCCACCACACCACACTCCTCCACTGACGATAACAATAAACCAGGTCATTCACTCCACTCACCAATTGTACAGTCATAATCTAACGTCACTCATCAAAATCTGTCTCATCATCTGTGTCATGAATTAAATAATTGCTTCCAAATTTCTTTCTGAAAAATAAATGGTCAGGGAAAACTATAATGTTATTACTTATTAAATTTAGTGAAACTCATGAATTTCTATACACTACAATAATATAATATTAGCATGTACTTATGTGATGGCCCCTTTACATAAAAGTAAAAACTGTGGTCACACGAACAAGGAAATTATAATCAGTTGGTAGTTCCTTGTTCACTTCGTTTAATTGCAGCCTTGCTTGAGACCTTGAAGTCATTGTTTTTATAAGAGTTAAGGCTACATAACACACACAACGATTTGTGGCATCGTACGGGGGAGGCCTATGTCTAGCTGTGGACGTGTATGTGCTGATATGATGATGATGAACACACCCGAGTCAATTACTTATAAATATCACATAATTATTATAACAGTCTACTAACTAAGAATCATCTATAGTCAGCAACCATGTATCGGATCTGTAAGCCTTTAGTTGAAGACTTTCGTCTTGAGGCTCTGTGGTATCTGTGACAAGAAGATTTTGCTTCCCGAACGCTGCCCATCCGAGTTGGATTCCTCGGCTGACATCTTTATCGAAGTTCGATTTACCATTTAGGAGTTTTTGGAAGCAAAATTTTCTTGGGTGCACATTGACTATAATATAAAATGCCCTAACAGCAAAACATCCTCAATTTAATATGGTTTTGGTAGCTAAATGGCCTTTCCTATAGTTGGTCCTCTAGTTTTTTTTATTTGATTTTTTTTTTGTTTTTACATTTTATATCAAATCAAATAATTTATTCGCAGGAATGTAGGTACAAAAGCTCTTAATAATAGTATTAATTCCAATACTTTCTGCCTCGTCGAGGCATGCAAAATTTAAATGTTAGATTTTATACAATAATAGGTATGTCAAAATTGGATAATACTATTTATATAAGTCCAAAATATTATTATACAATTTAAAATATGCATCAAGAAATCATGTTTGTACTTCTTATAGGTCAAAAAAAGTTTTCATGACTATAAAACTTTTTTTGACCTATACAACCTTTCATAAAAGCATCTATCCTTTAACCACACTTTTAATTTAATTTTAAATAAATTAAATTGTATAGCTTTGAGTTCATTAGGTAGTTTGTTGTAATTTTGTATTGCCTGGTGAAAGGCATGCTTAGTTACAAGTTCCACTCTATGTTTTGGGGCATAGAGTCGGTCTTTATGTCTCGTCCGTCTCTCCATCACATCTGCATGTGTCTTAAAATAATGGAGGATATTGTTTCACAAACAGGCACATATCACGTATGTACATGCAGGGCAATGGCAGTATATTAAATTTCTTAATAAAGGGTTTGCAACTATCCGTATTCCATGCACCACAGATTGCTCGTACGTATTTTTTTTTTTAATTATATAGGCCTTTTCTGCATCTGTTGAATTTCCCCACAAAATTAACCCGTACGCCAAGGTCGACGAGACGTACCCGTGGTAGGCTTTGAGTGCTGCGTCTGTGGAAACCCGCAGTCTTAGGCTTTTTATTGCGAAAACAAATCTATCTAACTTGTCACAGGTATGTTTGACATGTGCTTTCCAATTGCAGTGCTCATCGAGCCATATTCCCAGGAATTTGGCTGTATTAACTTCAGCGATCTCAGTATTATTACAGTTAATCGCAAGATTTAATTTATTATTATATGCTTTCCATACTTCGGCGGTGCGGTTTGTAGTTGTAATGTCTTTGAATCTATTTAACCACTATGGAACAAAGTCATTCTAATATCAGAAAGTATTTAAGTAGTACAGTTGGCCTTCAAATCAAAATAAGTTTAAAGCATCTGACCATTTTCTGACATAATTTTATTAATTATTGTAATTTTATTAACAGGTACAGCCCTCTTATATTTATTTTTAGTATAGGTACTTAATATTTGACTGTCTGTCTGTTTTTTTTTCTACATACAATCCCTTATGGTGCTTCCTTTTTTGATTACAAATTTTGTAATAATAGTGTAATAAGATAAGAGTCATATTTTAGAAACTAACGACATCAAGTGTATACTAAGAAATACCTACGGTGGAAATAAATGAATTGAATTGAATTGAACTTCTTCTTTTCAACACTTCCGAATCCTTCATAAGGCTTACCTTGTGTATTTGTACCTACGCTAGAATTTCAAAGTGTCTGGCAGGGCAAAGCCACTATGCAAAGTGTCTGGCGTTCTGGAAAACACCTCAGGGTTGTTCCCCAAGTAACATATATAAAATACAGCTTTTATAAAATGACGAAATTTCACCTTAATTTTTTGAATGTTTAAGTTGTCTGTTAGGCCAAAGCCACTATGGAAAGTGTCTGGCAGTAGAAGTACTTGATTTGTAATACTATTCCAAACAAAATATCAAAAACTAGACCAAATGCTGCAAAGGACATCATTCATTTTGGACCAAAAATCAAAAGTGCCGGCCAACGAATAATTTTGGTGTATTCCGGTTAAGCATAATATTAGCACCATTTTTTGTTATGAAGGCTAAGTTGTAGGTGCAGCATATTGTGCTGCGTATGAATTGTTATTTCAAGTCAAAAATCGATATTTCCGTGTATTTTATAAATACTATCAATTATTAGGTAGTATTCACCATTGAATTGGGTGGTGAAATACCACCAGAACACATCAGAAGTCTCGAAGGTGCAGATCTTTGCCTTATCCGAGGACGTATACAATCCCGTCACGTAAGAGCGAGAACTTATTATGTTTATATCGCTATAGAGCACAAAACGGTCGGCGATCAATAATGCATTATTATTGCACATGCAATGTTGGAAAAAGAACGGTAGGGTGCTGCTCACATACTATGTGCATAATATGGTACATGTGCTTTGCAAGACATCAAGAAAAGTCAATTAGGCCTCCGGCGGAAGGTCTTGAAGACCCTATTGTAAGAATTTAATGAATTGTAAGTAGATAAGGAGGATAAGATTGTGATAAGATAGATTGTGTATAAGGTCAGTGAAAGTAGGTACCTAGAAATAAATGAATTATGCACTGAAAAGGGGACATTTTATTTACTCATAAGTCATAGATATCCTTATAAAAAATTACTCATTTGGTTAGTTAGTGAAATATCGATTTTTCAGTAAATATCAAAGATACGAATTTTTGACCTTATTTAACCACTTAAAGGTTGCCTGGAAGAAATCGCTTTAAGCGATAAGGCCGCCTATTCTTTTACCTTTTTGTCAAACTGTTTAGTTTTAATTTTTTCTGAATAAAGCATTATCTATCTATCTTAAATAATAATAGCACAACATAGCCGTCATAGCAAAAAAATATCGAGACGTTACCGAACTGCCGAAACGTGTAATTTTTTTTCGTTGGCCGGCACTTTCAACTTTTGGTCCAAAAATGTATGAAACGTGATTGTTCTCCTTTTGCAACTTTGGTAGACGATATCTGCCAAAGCTACTATGATCCAAACTTCATAATCGAGGACCGTTCCTACCTATGTTGGGGGCAGACGCTGACAAACTCTCAGCTTTTATAAAATGACGAAGATCTGGCGGTCGCTGGCTCTTAGAAATAGTTTTGTAGAACATTTCGAAAATCATATTTTTTTAATTATGCTGAATTAAGAGAATCAATTTGACAGACTTTACAGAAAGCCTGTTCCTTTCTTTTGACCGTTGGGTTCCCATTAAGGAAAATACCCTTTCAACATTGGGATTTTGTGCCTTCATCGCAAATATCAAACACAGCAGCGTTGGCATACGGGCTGACCTACTGATGTGGTTCTCCTCGTATATCAATAATCGCTCCCAGGCTGATGTAGTCAGTAACTATATTTCTTGCTGGGTTACCATTCCCAGCGGTGTGCCACAGGGTTCGCTGCTTGGGCCCTTGTTATTCTTAATCTTTGTTGATGATATTTTCTCAAATTTTCGAAAAAGTCATGTACTTTGCTTTGCAGATGATATGAAGATCTTTAAAATAATCAAATCATGTGACGACGCTCTTGATCTTCAAGCGGACCTTTCAGGGCTGGACCATTATTGCCTTATTATCAAACTGGATTTAAATCCGTCTAAATGCTCCATTGTTCCGCTTTCCCGTAAAAAACTTTATTCCATTTACCTATACGTTAAAATCGCAACCGCTACAGAAAAGCAGTATGGTTAGGGATCTAGGTGTCTTGCATGACGCAGAGCTTAAGTTCGATCAGCACATTCAAGCTATTGTTTCCAGAGCCTCCAAGGCATTAATTAGGTTTTGTTATGAGGAGTGCATCCTGCTTTCATCATGCTAAGACATTTAAGATCCTTTACTGCACTTTCGTTCGGAGCATTCTTGAATCATCATCATCATCATCAGCCCATACACGTCCACTGCTGGACATAGGCCTTCCCCGTACGACGCCACAAATAGCGGTCCTGAGCCGCCTCCATCCATCGACTCCCTGCGACCGCTACGATGTCGTCGGTCCATCGAGTGGATGGTCTCCCATGTAGGGGGGGATTTGCCATAATCACCACGCTTGGCAGGCGGATTGGTGATCGCAGTGTTGGTGTTTAAAAATACTCAGAAGGAAGCTGCTGCCCTTCCTCTGGTAGGTGAATACGTTTCTCAAATTTGGAATCCCCGCTATGATACTTATATCAGTAGGATTGAGCGTATCCAAATAAAGTTCATTAAGTATCTCTGCTTCCGTCCTAAAATTCCGTATAGCTCAACTTATAACCTCAAATTATGTAAGAAATTTCAAGTCCTCCCACTTTCTAAACGACGTGAAATTGCAGACTTATCGTTTTTGCTTACTTCTAATAACAGTTCCGATCTGCTCCATAGAATAAAATTCAATGCTCCACCCAAACCTATGAGATTTATCCCGCTATATATGTACTCATGCTGGTACCAATTATCGACAAAATTAGTTCTTGCGGCGAGCAAGCAACAACTTTAATACCCTGTGTATTCGACCGCGACTTATTTTGCACAAGTGTCCCTTCGGCCAGGCGGCGGCTGAGCGGTGAATTTTTCGATGAAGAAAGAGATACATTAAGCGTAGATAGATAGAAAATGCTTTATTGCACACTTAACAAAACAGTTTACAACAAATACTTACAGCGTAGTTTGATATCTATCGATATTATTTTTTTACCTTTTGTACATTAATGTTAATTAGCCTTAGTATGATGATTCATCATACTAAGGCTAATGATGATCATAGCTTTAATAATTGTTGCTACTCTGTTTTCTAGCCGTGAAAACCTTAATTTAAGCTTGCTAGGTTATATTTCTCTATGTGATTCTGTGTATAAAAGCTTCTGGTTTTCCAGTAAATAAATAAAAATATAAATATATCGTCTGTCTGATTAATTACCGGGCCATTTCCTTCTCGCCTCCACCTGTTTTCATGGGTTTGTCACAAGTTTCGAGCGCGCGAGGGAAATTTGAAAATTTGCTTTGTATATTCACAAGCACGAGGATGTTTAACAACAATAATTTATAAGAAATTCAGGAATTTCCATCAAATGTCCGGGCCATTAATTTAAATTTTTTGATCTGGGAACCCTATGTCCACTAGTAGGACATAGGTAGTTCTTGATAATAAAACATACTTCTTGTACTTTTGCCATAATTATAGGTGATCTTTAAAAATAAAGCCGCTTCAGCTCGATTGTGTCACCATGATTCTTTTTGTTGCGAACTTTGCAACGTGTACAAAGAGTGTACAAGCCGTGAAAGTCATCCTTTTTTGTACATATGGACAAGCCCGTAGCTAGAGTCGAATTTAAGGTAGGGCATTGCCCCACAATGCCCCCCCTAGCTACGGCCATGCATATGGACTGTTAGCCTTTATTTCAAGTATTCTTAATTTTAACAAGCGTTCACCTATTGTCCTTATCATTTTCTTTTGATACTTAGGTAGTCAGATGCCTTTGTTCCTTCCTACTTGTACCTTAGGTATATGGGATGGGTGCCTCCGACTATCTAAGTATCAAAAGAAAATGATAAGGACAATAGGTGAACACTTTTTTAAGACGTCTTTTTTCACGTTAATTAGTATTAAGTTCGGGAAAAATGGATAGGATTCGTAAGCATTAAAGCGTACGAATCCTATCCATCCAAAGGTTGCCTGGAAGAGATCGCTGTTAGCGATAAGGCCGCCGATTGTACCACGCTAAGTATAATTAGTATTAAGTTCTTGTATACTGACGGTTGTAGGCTGACGGTTTCTGCATCCTGAACAAGTATCTGCAGATCGTACAAACATTTTTCCCGAGGCGAAAACCCTCTTGCGTTGCATTGCAGATGGAGCTTCGCCCGCCGCGTCACAGAAGTCGTCATGATGATAACTTATGTTTAGGAAACCCTGCATCGTAGAGTAGTGAGTGAGTATAGCAGAGGGCCAGAGGCACATGATCTTCTGCCTCAATAACCACAGCATCGGTACGCTATGTGCCCTTTCACGATGGTGTGTCTGTGTTGCAGACTGGCTGAACAAGACGACGGTGTACAACCGCGAGGCCCTGACGCGCGCCGTGAAGCAGCGCCCGCCTGGCGTGCCTCTCATCACCGTCTCCAACCACCACTCGTGCTTCGACGACCCCGGCCTCTGGGGTGAGTTGATGATATCCTCTTGTGCACTAGTGTGTGCGCGACCAAGGTACACTCACTCTCATAATCCGATGGGACGGCGCAGTAGACCGACCCGAAAGGAGAGAGAGATTAGGTTTAGGATTCAGCGCACCGAGCCGCGGGGGTGTTATGCTCCGGGGTGCATGGGCGTCCGCGTCCGCGTCGCGTCACCACGAGCAGGGAGCTTTTATGTTAGCCTGTATTTTATGTTTGGCGATTATTCTATCAACTGTGAACGGATTTGGATGATTCTTTTGTTATTGTATAGATAGAGAATGATCGACAAATTGTTCCATAAAAGAGGGACTCCCAGGGGGATTTTTCCCGCAAAACTTTAAAAACTGTGTATATATTAAGGAATTTTAAGTCTGTTTTTAGTTTTATCAAAACAAATAAACTATCCGAAATGTAAGTATTTCATCTACAAGTTAAATTTATTATATTAGTTACAGTGAAGAGCTACTGGAGCTTTACACATTCGACTTTGCACCGATAATATTACAATCTTTGTAGCTAGATGTAATAAGACTCGTATTACAAACAAGTTTAGGTCACTTAGCCAAATTTGCTAAAAAATAACACAAATATAATAATAATTTTTACTGGTTGCTCACGGAGTTGGAGCATCGCTGGATCTCATGCCTCGTTTCCATGTTCGTTGTAATATTTTTATAAATAAAAAAACAAAATTGTTTATTTCAAGTACTACTACTCATCAAATTACATTTAAATACACAATAAATTAATACAATGAAAACATAATGAAATGAAAAGTAAAACTAAGTCAAACAGAAAATTAATCAATAAAATATAGGACACGGACAGACCGATAAATATACATAGGAGGGACCATCAGTGACCGGGGCAACGCCCCTTAAAAAGGGTTGCATGCAGGCTTATCCAGTGCCCCATAAACGAAGAGTCCCATCTATCCGCCAATGTGCTTAGAATGGTGTTGGAGCTGCCACGCAGGCTTTATGATCTGCTCATTACTTATTATTTTGGTCTTGTTTCGCGTTAACCGAAATTCAGGATTAGTTTGGCTTCTTAAAACATATTAGTTACCTGAGTTTCAATTGAGTTACCCTTTCTCTAGCTAATTTAGTCTGAGCTCGTCGTTGTTACAGTAAAGACATCCAAAATGGGAAAAGTGCGCGAAATTAGCACTGAAACTCGTTCTGCCATAGTTGTTCTACACGGCGAAGGCAAATCTGAATGTGAGATTGCCTCTCAATTTAAGCTGTCGAAGACTTGTGTTCATAACACAATAACCCGATACAACGCGACTGGCAGTTTTCAAGATCGTTCGCGATCGGGAAGGCCGAGAGCTACTACTTCTAGCGAGGATAATTTCATTGTTGTTACCAGCAAACGGAATAGACGCCTAACAGCACCAGAAATCCGGGCAGAAGTGAACAAATCCCGAGCTGAACCTGTGTCACTGACTACAGTAAAAAGACGATTACGAGATGCTAAGTTATTTGGTCGCGTAGCCGTTCGAAAGCCATTACTAAGGCCACAAAACAAAAAGAAACGGATGCAGTGGGCCCTTACCTATCGAGACTGGACAGAAGAAGACTTTAAAAAAGTTCTTTGGACAGACGAATCCAAATTTAACGAATTTTTGTACGCCGTAGCGCCGAGGAAAAGATGATACCAGACTGTGTGGTGCCGACAGCATGGTGGTGGTTCTATTATGGTCTGGGCATGCTTCTCGGCCCATGGAATCGGAGATTTGGTACTAGTCGAAGGAAACATGAAAAAGGAGCAATATAAACGACTACTACAACAAAATGCCGTTCCGTCTGGTTTAAGATTAATTGGAAATGGATTTTTTTCCCAACAAGATAACGATCCAAAGCATAGTTCAAAATTATGCAGGGGTTATTTAGAACATAAAGAAACAGAAGGGGTGTTAAAAAACATGGTGTGGCCCCCTCATAGCCCGGATCTCAATCCAGTTGAGCTTTTGTGGGAAGGGCTTGATAGAAATGTGCGCACTGGTTGTCCCTCCTCGCAAGAAGACATGTGGAAGGCTTTACAAGAAAGCTGGAATAATATTTCACAAGATACAATCGACAAATTGATTGCTCGTATGCCGTGACTAGTGGATCACTTTGTTGTCCGTCTGTCAATCAATCCTCTTTTCTCAGGAACCTGTGGAGGTATCAGGTTGTACCTAATTAACATCACAAAACAAACTCAATTCCGTAAACTTTTTGAGCCGTGATACAAATATAACTTCTGAGTCAACGCAATCAAGAGAGCTCAAACTTCTTTTGCCAATTTTTTGAAATTTCCACGTCAATCACATGCTCACAAAACCCATAGGGTGCTTTCTGTCGATCTCTAATAATAGAATTTGGTAAGAAGCAAGGACAAGTAAAGGGAAAAATCGTAAAACCGGTAATTAGTATTATAGGATAATTCCCGTTGACCTAGAATCATGAAATTTGACAAAAGTAAGGTCTTATACCACAAGAAATGGGAAATATCCGAAAACCGTAAATGTGCACATTAATTACAAAAAATAAAAAATATTCTCGCCATGAACCAAAACCTGTAGGGTACCTACTTTCCTGTGACTTAAAATCATACAATTTGTAAAGAAGCGTGCTCTATAGCACAAGTTATATAATCTGTGGCACAAGCAACGAAAAAAATGCGAATACCGTAAACTAGGTTATTCACAAAAAAAACTGATTCTCGCCCTGGACCAATATTTATATCAGAATCAATATCTTTATTTCTTTAGGCTTACAAAATAAGCACTTGGACAAGTACAATATAGTATTTCCCATCGACCAAGAATCATAAAATATATTTATTTATTTGGCAAGAAGCAAGATCTTATAATTATACGGAAGCCTGGGTCCGTGAGTCCGACTGGCACATCATTTCTTTTTTTTTTCGTGGATAACTCCGCTTGCCGACAATGTTTAGGCATTTTTGTTAGGTCTTCAACTACCCTCCGAAATGAATACTTGGTTACGGCGACGCGACGTCCGTGTCGGGGTGAGGGTGACTACCGCCCTCATAAGCATCACACAGTTACGTCGTCCAATTGCCTGATTATAGAGTTGAGCGTCCGTTTGATTCGCGCGGAAGTAAGGATTCCATCACTCCGAAACCAATGGACCGCGAAATGTCGATGAGCTCGATACTTGGCCCGCGGAACCGACACGATACTTAGTTATCTGTAAACTAACTACCTACCTACTCAACAACCGCAATAGTAGCGCAAAGTAGTGGTAGGTATGCTATTCCCCATTCTGTTGAAATGATACATCCTTACTTAGCGTGACGGCGGCATGCGGCGGCCGCACCGCGACTGTATCGCCGGGGGCGCTACAAAAAGTCGCCCTGGGCGCGCGCTCTATAGCCTACCTCATGATGATGAATCACTCCACCATGAACCATTCGTGTAACCGTAGGAAAATCAGTTCGGTAGTTTTTGAGTTTATCAGATTCAGACAGACGCTAGATGCTACGCGAGCGACTTTGTTTTATATTATGTACCTAGTGATTGTATATCGAATAACTACGCGTTTCACATTATTGTATACAGTAAGCAGATCGACAGCCGCGCGCCGTGCCACTCTCGTCGCCCCCGACTAGGGATGGCAATCCGAATATCCGCTAATTTTCATATCCGAATAATGGGAGCACCTCTATCCGGATAATACGGATACCTAGTAAATATGATACTAAGCAATATGATTTTCTTCTAATAAGAAAGTAACTATGTGAATTCTTTCATATTAATTGTTAATTTTTTGAATATGAATTAATAAATACTGACTAGAGCTGGTTTATGCCGGGCATTTACAGGGCGTATTGAGTAAATGCCATTTATCGGGCATATAAGTACATATGTATATTGGATATTTACTCAATACGCCCTGTAAATGCAATAATAAACCCATCTCTAATACTGATACTTTAAGAACTTCTTTGTTTTAATTTAAATATTATGTGCATTTATAAATTATCTGAATTATCCAAAATATCCGGATATCCGAATAGTAAGGCTCACTACTATCCGAAATATCCGGATAAGAAAATTTAGCGGATAATGTAACCCCTACCCCCGACCCCCATGCACAACAATAGATCGAGCTATTATTTTACCTACCTGCAGGGAAGGGAGTGATCGGGTTATCGATAATTGTCTCCTTGGCTTTGAGCACCGAGTTGGTGAGAAATACTTAGCTCTAATCTCCTTAGATCCGACAAGCCGCCGTCGTTGGCAGGTGGTGACGCAAGCGACGTAGATAGGTAACTTATCTATGTTTCCTGATTCGTGCCTCGACGACATTGTACTAGATGTAGAACACTCGTGTCTGCTCACTGCAGAGTACCGCCTCACGCCTACAGCTGCCTCAATTCGTGGCGACCACGGAATGACTGACATTGACCCCAAACGCTACTGATAGCGTTTATTAGGCCACACTGCTCGATAGTCATTCGCTACTCATTCTCAAACTGATTCTCAACTCACACTCACAGACCGAGTAATGACGCTAGTAGGCCTAACATACTCGTACATATTTAGGTAGGGTAGATTACGTTACTTACATACAAATATTAAAGTGCTATAATTTCCTTTAGACCTTACGGGACTCTTGGACACATCACCAAAATTCAAATTACTTAGATACATAAGTAAAACTAGGAAATAAAGTGAGTGATCACTTTGATTTTTTGCAAACGAGTTGAAGCAAAACTCGACCCAAGCTTTTTTATCCTCTAGTTAATTTGATATTTCGTAGTAGGTAAGCCTTTTTGCAAAGGGTACGTTTGGATATTATGTTTGAATTTATTTATTGATAATTTTTGCACCTCGCTTGGAGTTTTGTTGAAGAAGCGTATAGGGTAAGTGGGCCAGTTGGCGTCCAATTAGTGGAGTTGTCAGATACAGATATCGAAAAAGTTATATTTTTGTAAGCTTTTCGGAATAAAATTAGAGATTAAACTAACCTTTGGTGTAGTTCTATCCAAATTGTATTTCGTTCATTCGTCCGAATATATTAAGTTGTTACTGGTAAACAGACTAGCTTCGTTGTTACTATTTATTTAGTTATGATATCAATTCAGACTTGAATGCCTTCAATTTAGGCTTGAAGAGCCTGCCGTGAGCAGGCTCTTTCGCAGGTTTCTAAGCGATTTTTATAACATGGGATAACTATGGATATCTCCGATCCATATTTGAGCTGGTCCTGGAAGCGAGGTTTTAAATAGATCTTGTTAGTTTAATTTATTTTGCTTGCCGTAGGCAAATACATTGTCTAATTTTATTTTATTTATTGTCTGTAAGTACTCTAAGGTGCAGTTACCGACATTAGTATGGTTACTAATTTTATGATCAAATATTCAATTTTAAATTGTCATTAAATTATTTATCCCACATTGAATTATATATATTTTGGGACTGAGCGAAGTCTATAGAAGCCTTTGAATAGCCGAGTAATACGGTCATCAGAACCTACCCTTGATCAAAGAGTGACCAGAATGAACTGTACAGTATCTTCTAATAGCGACATCATACGGCTTAATTGAATTTTCACACATTGAAGCAATGTAGCGAAGACGGTGGCACGCTTCTTTTTAGTAATGCCGTCTTGTTATCTTGCCCCTTGCCCACAATGAATGTCAGCCCCGGGCATCCCGTGCCCCGGGTGACTGTTGCTAACAGACTACAGTTCGTCATTTCTCGTTGGGACTTAAATTGTATTGTACCAAACAGAAAAGTCGTGAAATAGGGGAAACCAGGGTTGCATGGGCCAGATAAGAACCATAAATATTGGTTTGTTCGTAATATGTTATCAAAGTTTATAAGTAAATAAGATAGAAACATAAGAAAAAACTTCAGGCAAGACGTGTCTTCCCTGATCAAGTTGACTGCGTTATCATTGGGTCTCCTTCTCCACAAACAAGGTTAACTTCCTAATAAAAAATCGTTAAGTTTTAAAGACATAATACTATCATAGCTGTTTGTGTGACACAGAGCTAGGGTATTTAAATCTCTCCGTACATTTAGATTATTTAATCCAATCGTATTGGATTGGAAAAAAGGTAGAACTAAAAATTCTATCAACGAATTCTAGCACTTAAAACGTAAGTACTTTCTAACATCTGGATAATAGAAACCAGAAATTAATAATTACTTATATGCGTTTTTTAAAACCCAGTCAGACCATGAAGCAATTTTTGATTTATTTTAATATTGTTCTCGGAACACTGATTTTAAAAATGTTGGTTGGAATCTGTTTTACCATAAGGTTTTTTGTTTCTTAGTAAGAAAATAACTAATACTTAGTGAGAAATGGTTCCGCTCTCAAGAAGACTAGCAACGGTCTGATAGTTTTAAATAATATCTGGTTAATTATTGGACTATTTGGTCCATAATTTTGGAAACAGTGTTCGTGAAGACCAACTCTTGACCACGATAATATCAGAGGATCATTCATTTCATTAGTAATGCATTTCCATTCATCGTAAAAATTGGACAGATGTCCAGCGGAGCTTAGTGGGTCTAGCGACCGACGCGACGCAAGGCCAGGGGCGGCTGCAAGCGCGGGGCGGCTGCCAGTGCCAGCGCGGGCGGTAGTAGCCGTCTGGGCGGCTGCTGATGCAGCTGTTGAGGTACGTGGCGGCTGGTATCACCTCTGCTCCGGCGTGCCTGGCTGCAGGGAGCGGGGGCCTCTGGTTTAAAGACTTGGCTAGCTTATCTCTGTAATCTCATAATTTATTTATTTATTTTATTTAGATACAACATCAACACAGGTGTCTTTTTTTTTTAGCCCTATCGCGATGCTAATTTAGGTTACATTGTAATTAATCTACAGCTACTATAGGAAATATACATTTAAACATTATTGAAAAGGGTTGTGCTTGGGGGTTGTGGTAGATGGTACTGGTTGGTCCCCAAACAGTTGAGAAACACATTAGACGGCCACTTGATCCTTGTGTTCTATTGTAAACAATCTAATAATAACTTCACTTAAGCAAGTAATACGCCTCATCCTTTTGAGAAGCGAATCGGATAAAGCTCCATTTATCCCAGGGTATACCTAGCTACGGCGCGTGCAGTTTCTTGGAACTCAATGTATGTATGTCCAGTAGTTTTCATTATTTTTACACTAGCAATTTGTGTCCAGCGCACAGCTCAATTAACATAGGTATCCATCTTTTTATTCTTTTATGGTGTTTCAATAATAGATTTAAAATATTTTAGTCTTTTCTGCAATATGGGCACCTGCTTACTGTAATAGGTATACCATAATAATCATATACTTAGTATATAATTATAAAAGCACAAAAGAAAGCACCCTAAACAGATGGCCATGATATTGTGCAACGCATAAACCTTATCAGGTTTAAGTGGAATGTAAGTAGGTAAGTACATATTTTTCAACGAAGAGGAAATCCCTATTAGATGGCCACGACATTTTTTCCAAAATTTTATGTTAACCTTTGAGGTTTCGTAGTGTTATGGGTAATTTTCCCATAGGTACAAATATTTCTCAGGCAGAAGTTCATACAACTATGTACATAAATTATTCATATAAAGTGACTTACATAATTTTGTCATAAAAACGAAGGTAACATTCCTTTCAAATGTACACAGTCTTAATAATGTGAGGAAAACATCACGCTTCCAAAGCATTTTCGTACCAGGTAGATGTATGTACCATTATCTAATTTTGGTAACATTCCTTTCAAATGTAAACAGTCGTCATAATGTGAAGGAAGCATCCCCGAGAGATGAACACATCACGGTCCTTAAGAATTTTGGTACTAGGTAGGTGTATGGACCATAATATAATTTTGTCATAAAAAATACGAAAGTAACATTCCTTTCAAATGTACACAGTCGTTATAATGTGAGATGAACACATCACGCTTCCAAAGCATTTTCGTACCAGGAGATCTCTTCTAAGCGATAAAGCTGCCCATTGTACGTGTACTATGTAATATCTCTCTGTATGTAATGGTGTTTTTCTAGTGTACCATAAATAATTTTTGTATTGTATTGTTTTATTAGATAGGTGTATGTACGTACCATGATCTAATTTTCTCATAAAAGAATAACGAAGGTACCATTCCTTTCAAATGTACTCAGTTATATGAAGGAAACATCTCCAAGAGATGCTGACGCTTCTGCGATGATCACGCTTCTTAAACATTGTTGTGAAATGTAGAAAAGAGGTTTTGATGAAGTGTACTTAGGTGTCATCCTACCTTCATGTTCAGATGGCAGAGAAGTGAAATAATCACCGATGAGCTGCTACTTTGTGAACAAATACTGTGACGTCTTTTTTCGAGTATTTCCTCCTATTTTTTCATTTTCCGGTGTAAAATAGTCACTGTTCTCATCGTTCTCATCACTGCGACGACGTTTTAGCCTTGCTACGCACTTATTTTGAAGTTTTTACGAATAAACGTGGCGATCGGCGACGCACTAAAACGCGAATGACAATCAATGCAAGCAGCCGGACGGAGGAGTACCCGCACATAAAAATTATTGCAGATATTCTGCTTTCAACTTTAGTGGTAGATTGGCGATACCTAACACGTATACTACATATGTTTTCAAATATAGAAGGACGAATGAACGAAATACAACTGATTTTATCACATGACTAATATACTCTCTTTTAACCAGGCATATAGACTCTTTATAAATTAAACCGTTAATTTATAATAAATATTTTAATCCGAAAAACCCAATTTTACCAGTTTCGTCCGAAAATTCCAGTTTTCGACCCCCTATACCTAGTTTTCGTCCACCATATTCATACTCATTTATTCGCCGTAGAAGCACTGGGCACACCTGGATAAGTCAATTTACGTTCACAATAAATTTGCTTAAGGCGTATACAAAGGCAAATGACCTTGGGCATTTGGCATCCTAGCGGGGATACCACGCGCCATCTATGGAGCAAGCAAAACGCGCGCGCGGTGTCCCCCACTGCAGTTAGATGGCGCGCACTAGTGTAGTACATACGTACACACAGTACACAGAGTAATGATGATCAGAGATACCCCTTGAGAGAAACTGTCCAAAGGAATAATAATTGTCTAAAAATATTATATGATGTATATGAATATAGGTAGGCTTAGGATTAAAACATTACTACACAAAATATATTTTTAGTAAAACAAATATTATTAAATTTATTTTTGTTGAAGTTTTTATTAATACGGACGAATATAATTTTTTACACTATCTTGTGTAAAAAATTATATTCGTCCTTGTTTTCAGTGCTAGGTAAGTGGTTGGTATGGTAACTAGTTATGATGTGGTAAGTTGATCTGGAAAGAAGTAATTTAACGGAACCCTTAATCTTCTTTTACTGAAAAATAAAGAAATTAATATATTTAATGGCCCGCAAGAAAAAATATTCTCTAAGTGAAAGGTAGTAGGTAGGCAATTGATACCATTTGATAGAATATGGTTGGTAAACTATGTAATAATAAGAAAAATACATAACATGGTATCCAAATATAGGAAAAAAGGTATATATGAAAAAAAGGTCAAAATTAGACCAAATTTCAGTTTTTTATTAAAAAGGGGGGGTCAAAGGGCCAAGGGGAAAACATTTTGTTTTCGAAATTATTTTGATCCTCTACAAGACCCAACAAAATATTTTCTTTCAAGTCACTTCGCTTGGGAGATACAAAAAGAGGGGAGTTTTTTTTGGGGAAAGTGGGGTGATTTTTTTTCCAATTTGAGTAGAGACCCTCTATACGGTCCCGCAATCGATACTCCTCTATCACATCGGCATCTGGGAGCGAAATTGCTGGATTGAGGGATTTTTTGTTGGCAAGGGGGCAAAAATTTTATCGCATTCCAAATTTCTTGTCCTATTATATAAAATCCCCATAAAAAAATAATAATATGGCTCTGCTTGGGAGCCGCACTAGAGGGGGGAAGAAGGGGGGCAAATCTCGAAAAGTCGGAATTTTCCCTAGGTCCCATAAAATCCCTTTATACATTTTCGTATGACGTAACGGTAAGGTAGTTGTTTCCCGACAAATACGAACGATCGAGTCTTTGAGTGAGTCAATCAATTCATTCATGCAATGCAAAACAACGTGAACCTTATGGCGTGATTGGAAAGATAGTTTTTCCTGACAAATACAAACGACCGATCGATCGAACGATAGACTGCACGCACCGGCGCGGCATGGCAGTGGCGAGTCATGGGTCTTAGCGACCCGCGAAACGATCGACTCTTTTTGATTCGATCTTTCTGCAAGTACGATCGTGATCGAACAGGTCTTGAAAAATGATCGATCGACACAGGTCTACATAATACTATGGAAGTAGCTGAAATAGACAAGTCTAGAAGTATCAACGTCTGTAAGATGACGGATTTTTTTGACTGCATATGCTGCAGAACTAAGTATCTTCGATAGTTTATCTACCTGCCTAACCGGCCCCATTGAAGCTTACTGTCTAAAGTTATTCCTAAGAATACGGTACTGTCTACAATGTATAAAGTTTCTCCTTTTACGTTTATATCAGCCTTTACTTGTTTTACATTTGGTAGAATAAATCTAATGCATTTAGTTCTGGTAAAAGATTATTGACATTAAACCAATGGACTACTTTTGATATTGCATTGTTTACACCGTCATAATTTGTGTTTTGTCTAATCATCTTGAAAATTAAGGAAGTATCATCAGCAAACAATACAATCTCGTGATTATTTTTAACGAGATGAGGCAGGTCGTTAATATAAACCAAAAATAAGAAAGGACCGAGGATAGATCCCTGCGGTACACCCATTATAACTACATATCCCGAAGACCGTTTCCCGTTTCGTTTACGTCTATCTTTGTATCCTGTCACTCAAATAAGTAGTAAGAAGATCCAAAGAGGTGTCATTTATTCCATAGTGATGTAGTTTCCTGATTAATGTTCCATGGTGTACACAATCGAATGCTTTTGACAAGTCGTAAAAAACACCTAAAGCATCTTGCGACTTCTCCCAAGCATCAAAAATATGCGATACCAACTCTACACGGCATCAGTAGTTGACCTGCCGCAAGTAAACCCGAATTGCTTACGATGTAGCAGGTCATTGCCATTGAAATGCCTAAGCAATTGATGTAAAATAAGTTTTTCAAAAACTTTGCTGAATGTAGGCAGTACTGATATCGGTCTAAAGTTAGTGGGGTTAGACCTACTACCCGATTTAAATAGTGGGATTATCTTACTATGTTTCATCAAATCAGGAAAAACGCCACAATCAATAGATTCATTGAACATAAAAGCTAGATCTGGTGCAATACGTTCGTTATTTTATCACATTTTCACTGTTTTCAATTTTTGAGCTAATATAATTTGATTTTGCCATTTGACAAACTTTTTTAAATATTTTTGAGCGATTTTTTACTTTGTCTTTGAACTCCTGGCTAAGATTGTGTTGTTTTTCAATATACAGTTCATACAATTTTTGTCTACTCTTATATATATATATATATATATATATCATCATCATCAGCCCGTACACGTCCACTGCGCTGAACATAGGCCTCCAGCAAACGACGTCACGAATAGCGGTCCTGAGCCGCCTCCATCCAACGACTCCCTGCGACCGCTACGATATCGTCGGTCCATCGAGTGTGAGGTTTTCCCACGCTCCGTTTCGCATTGCATCGCGGTCGCCACTCGAGAACCTTTACTTTCCAACGGTTATCGGTTCTACGAGCTATATGGCCTGCCCATCACCACTTCAGCCATAAATATAATAATTATAACAATTACGTCAATAATTAGTAGGTACCTAGCCCCCGAATACTCAAACGAATCTCAGATTTAAGCTCGACTCAAGTGACGATTTTTTGACAGATTTTCATTGAAAACTGTCAAAATATTGCGACATACGACGTGCTTACATCTGAGTTGCGTTTGAGTATTCGGCCGTAAGATACATAATTATTAGATACTTAGGTAAAAGTTGCGGCACAGATTAGGTAATGTTACTTCGGTTGCGTGTGTAAAAAGTTGGTATTGAAACACGATGCTAATAAGTCTCTGTAACGGCACTACTCTATGCATCGATGCATCGATATTAGACTATGCCTGAGAACTTGACTAGGGGACTAAGCAATTATTATTTATAAGGGCCACCATACCAACCATACTACACGGGTACTACACGGACTGCTTGGAGCAGTCATTCATACACACATACACGGAACCACTCGAGCAATTGAACTGCTTCGGAAGATCGTGCGGTCAAGCAGTCGCCAGTCCGTGTATGTTGATCAATGGCTAACTGCCCGAGTAGTCCTTGTTTGGCGGCCCTCAGATATAGGTAGCATGGTAGGTACAGGTGTTTCAGCCCTCGTTTATTTCCCATATTCTTATTGTTTCACTAAAACCCAACTCCAGAAGAAATACTAAAGACAAAACACAACACAGAATTTTAGAAAATCAATTAGGTAGGTACTTCATTATTTTTGAAACTGCTTCAGATGATATTATGTAGGCATGATAATGCAAAAAGAAAAACGCGTGACGGCTGCGACAACGACGAAGACGACGGCACGATTGTTTTGTTTGATCTGGCAACCTCGCACTCGAGCCGGCCGCTAGTTATAGCTCGCAACGTCGCGTCTTTGCCTAGCGCGCGCCCTCGCTCGGTTACTACTAACATTGCCTAATCAAATTTTACGAGCAATCGTTCGTGGGAGAGAGACGTTTTAGTAGGCGCAAATAGTTTTTTCGTTAAAACTTCTTATTTTAAGTTTATTTCAAAACAAATGGACCGGCAATTGAAGCATACGAGCTACATAAATAACTATACTAAGTTTGGTAGTAAACGAATAAGACACTCCGCCAAAAAGTGTGCTCATTCACCTGAAGATATTGTTTCTCTAAACTTTTTCTGAGTGTTTACTATAACTACCGGCAAGCATTTGAAACCGGCACATAATACTTGAGGATATGTGTTACCGGATATATAAATTTCAAAGGTCCACGATCTATATTTTCGTCTAAAACATGTTCGAAAAAGACGTCGTTTTCGTCTTTTCCCCTTATAATTCGCCTTAAAATTATGCTTACTTCAAAGCCATAAAACAGACAAACAGAAATACAATTAAATAACTTAGGAATTAAGATAAATATGTAAGATAAATTAAATAAGATCAGCTGTAAAAAGGCATCGTTTAAGTCATGTTCAAATATAAGAATATAAGTTAGTAGTGCTGCTGTAAGAGGGCATTGTCTATCATAATTAATTCTAATTAAATAAATAATATCACAATTTGTTAAGGGCGGCCAACCCGTCTTACTTTTCATACAAACGCTCGTACGTGATTATGGCGCTATAACAGATCTTTCTTTGAAAATTTTAACTAATAGGTAATCTTGTGCACTATATCTAGGTTTCTATCGTAACAAAAAATCGAAATTTGGAGAAACAAATTCAGTATAAGCCACCAAAATCTGCGCTTTAGCACAAATTTTACGTGAACTTTGAGTGTCTATAATGTACTCATAAATTGTAAAAGTAAAGAAAATATTAAGATAGAAACCTTGCAAATATAATGGAGATTCTAAACGACAAAGTTTTATTTGACAAACTTGTAAGGTTTACTGAAAAACACGTATTTCCTGGAACAAGTTTTATGAAATTTTCGCACACTATTCGGTTACTTTCGCACTATTCGCGAAAGTAACCGAATGTCAACCGAGCGCTCAGGCGCTTTCTCTCTCTTTTCGCTTTGCCTCTTTTTCTAACATTGCGCTGGATGAAACAACAAGCTTTTCAATCACGCTCGCGTTGACGATGGTAGGACCGGGAAGGGCCCCCTTAAGGTAGTTACTTTACCTTGAGTGTTAGAGTAGAATGAAAATAAAACTGCTTAATGCGCATTGTCTGCTTTACATAAAGTAGATGATAAGGTGATTAGACTAACCTGTGACAATTGATTAAGGTTCGAAATGCAGGACCCTAAAGTTTGCTCATTTTATACAAACATCTACATAATAATACAAATTCAATAGGCAGATAAATCTGTGTCAAAGTTAATTAAAATTAAAAATTACCACATGTCAGGTGAAGGTGGAGTCGTTGAATATTTCTTGCAAGGAATAATAACTATTCTTGATGACTATTTGCTTCATTGTCCTCATAAATAAATCACAATTTAAACTTCTTATTTCTAAACCAATTTTGTTGAAAACTTTTACTTTTACAGAGCATTTTGAAACTTTTTCAAGTCTACGTTTTGGGTTCATAACGTTGCCACCATGTATTATAATTATGAGCACCTCCTAAAGTAGGCAAAATATTCTCTTTTTTCTTAATATATTTAAGGCATTGTAAAATATATGCCCCCTTAAGGGTAGCTATATTTAATCTACTAAAAGCTTCTTGGCATGAATCTCTGGGCCTAAGACCCAAGATGTACCGAATTGCTCGTTTTTGTAAAGTAAAAATTATTTGAGATTCATCTGCGTTCCCCCATATCAAAAGTCCATACGTCATTATACTATGGAAGTATGCAAAGAATCAGAACCAATAACTTTATTTCTTTAGGCTTACATAATAAGCACTTAGACAAGTCAAATTTTATACTATAAACATAGTTATTATTATCAAATAAAAAATAAGGTGTTATTGATATTCTCTTCATTTCAATTTTTTGTCACTAACGGAAGAAGTGAAAAAGAAACCACTAGCACATTTATAATATCACTTGTGTCTAATACATGGTTATTTTGCCTATCTAAATCTAAATTTAATGCAATTTAGATACATGTCAATATTTCTATAAAGCTAAACAAAACATTGAATTTCTTACATACTACTGACAGTGCGGAACGGAGCGACATCTGGCCAAGCATTAACATCATTGATTGATGATCTATGGAGTAAAAGGCCTTCCTGATAAGATTTTGTTTAATGTACTGTTTAAATTTTACATATAGGGAGTTCAGTTGCTTCAGATGGAAGCTTATTATAGTATACAAAGTAGACTGATCCGACTGCTTTGAGCCCACAAAGTTCCTTGACTTTTTTATTGCATAGCATGCAGAGCTTAGTCTACGAGCTAGCTAGAGAATCAATATGTTCATTCCACTTCAGCTTATAATCTATCCTAAGTCCAAGAAAGCTTATAGCATCAACTGGTTTTAGTGGCAGGTTATCAAGAAGGGTTTTTTTAAGTGTTGCTAGTGAAAAATTCATGAGATTATTTTTGACAAAGTTAGCTATTAGATTTTGTTAATTTGTCTATTATGCCTTTTAGTTTGCCTGCAATGTCAATGTTCATGTGACATTTGACTATTAGAGAGATGTCATCAGCGAACATTTAAATGTCAACATCCTTTTAGCTAATGCAAGAGCTAATGTCATTAATATAAAGTTAAAAGAATAAAGGTCCGAGAATAGAACCTTGCGGAACACCGTATCTGATACTACACTCATTGGATATTACGCCATTAATTTCAACTACTTGCTTTCTAACTGAGAAATATGTTTGACATAGCCGCAGGTCAGCATCTGTGATACCATAAAGTTCCAGTTTAGCTAAGAGAATATCGTGACTAACACAATCAAAAGCTTTTGACAGGTCACAAAATATTCCCCAGGTTTTTAACTTTGAGACTATAGAGCTGTGTACGTCACTAATAAGTTCCGCCATAGCATCAGTAGTCGATAGTCCTTTACGGACTGATAGGTAAATCACTTGAAATATTATGCTAAGAGGGTTTATTCAAACTCTTATTTAGTCATTAGTTATCATTAAATCCCTATATAATATCGTTGTTTATTAGTATTCAATGAATAAATAATAAACAAGGTGATTGATATTGATGGGATTTGTACAAAGATGGACGATATCTGGTCTTACGTACCAGTTTTCGACCACTATATTTTAAACAATTTTGCCTATTAGGTTAAATCTTTATTGACAAAGAAATAAGGTTACATTCGCCAGGGTGACCTTTTATTTTTATTGCATTTTTGGAATCTCCATTATCATTTACATCATACCAGTTCGAAAAAAGTAAATAATTCATTATTTATTTACTTTTTTCGTTTTATTAAAAAAGTTATTAAAGTTTTAAAATTTGGTTACAATTGCACTGATGGATTTAGTCCGACGAATAAGGTAACAAACAGCTTTAGCACTTTTTTTCATGTGAAAAACGCAATCGATATCTATATTTCCCGGCGA
This sequence comes from Eupithecia insigniata, assembly GCA_947859395.1. Lineage (NCBI taxonomy): Eukaryota > Metazoa > Arthropoda > Insecta > Lepidoptera > Geometridae > Eupithecia > Eupithecia insigniata. The sequence continues at coordinate 343,205 of OX402009.1, read as the reverse complement.
ATAAGGTTACACTCACCAAAATTAGGTAATAATGTACCGAGCGGGCGCGGGTGACCGCTGTGCTTATAAAGAGTAGGTATCTCTAGTGCCACAAGAAAATGAAACAGAAATCGAGCTTTTATCAATCATCCTCGGAACTTGATTTGGTAAGTATTTTTTTATAGTAGGTAATATTTTAGGTACTAGGTTTATTATATTTGTTACATTTACCTTCCCCAAAGGTACTAATACTCGGTTCTACGTCCGTCCGTCCTTCCGCTATAGGTATCTACAAACTTAATTTGTATGATACAGACCTTTGCCAGACAGTACAGAGTTGTATCATACAAATTGTGTAGATCGATCGATATTTCCATGGCCGTCATAACAACAAAAGTTCATCTAAATTGGTTAAAGCGTGAAAGTTACTAACAGACAGACAGACAGAGAGTTACATTCGCATTTATAGTATTAGTCTGAACTAGAGAGGTAACGAATGTAAATTTTTAACATTCGCGAACGCGAACGCATTCTTTATTTTATAAAAATAAGCTTTTATCTTTAAAGTCGTGTTATCGTAAACTATAAAAAACTCACATACATTGGAACTATACGTTATAAGTATTTTCATATAATTCAGCATAAAACTTGAAAAATCTATTATACAGGTTATTAACATTATAGTAATTTTAAGATATTAAGTCAGTTGTTCTGTGATCATGGCGCATGAAACTGTTTCGAAATATTGGAAAACTCATAACTCAAATTATGGTTAATAACCCATTTTAAATTATTTGAATAGTGCAATTACTTATAAATATTATGTTATATTTGCCCTTAAACATTCGCATAACATTCGCGTGTTTTCTTTGGGAATCCGTTTATTGCAAAAATCATGCGAATATTCGTTACATCTCCATGGATAAATGGGTGTATCTATTAGATTATTGTCATAATAGATTCATAGCGTATTTATTTTCAACACTATCATAACTATGGAATACCTTACCTACCCCAATAAGACAAGCTAAATCTCTCCCTATATTTAAAAATATGGTCTATGAACACTTTCTTAATTCGATTTCAAATAGTTAATATTTTATATATGTTTATGTAAACTCTTTAAACTTAGTAGATATTTATTTACATTTATATATCAGTAGGTAATTGTTTATGTATTTTCTGTATAGTATACATTAGTCTTTAATACGCCACCGTCTATACCTATACAATAATTACGTGTCCATCCAAAGGTTGCCTGGAAGAAATCGCTATTAGCGATAAGGCCGCCCATTGTGCAACTATTTCTGTGTTTGTGTTTTCCTGTCTTGTTATTCTATATTGGTGTGCAATAAAGAGTATTTCTATTCTATTCTATGCTATCATTTAGCCGTGAAGGCCATTTATTAGATTTTTTGTTGCCAGTTTCTTGTGACCTATTTTGTATTCATATAAGCTGTGGGACTTCCTTGAAAATTCATCAATTAATTTATACTAATTATTAAAAATAATAATGAATAAGTTATAATTAATTATCTGCAGATATTTGACCCGGGTGTTCTGGTTATTTTCTAAGTACATATTATAAAAATATTATATGTATTGTAGTAGTATTGTATTAAGTCATCTAAATTAAAAAAATTACTTTACCTTAACTGAATAAATGACTTTCGTGTTAATTAATAACCAGTAGGTATAAACGTTTTATGCTGAAATGAAATGAAATGAAATTTATTTATTGTAGAAACTGTGTACAAAAAAGATCGTAAAAGCTAGGTGAAACAACAGTTTATCCATTAATTATGGACGTACAACATTTAACTTACATAACTAGGTAAATTATTGATTATTAAATTCTTTAATGTCATAAAAACATTTTTCTAAGAGCCACCTACGGAGTTTTGTCTTAAATTTACTAGTAGGCAGTTCTCTTACATATGTGTTTAGGAATTTTATTAAATACTTTTATAGTCATAATAGAGCAATTTTTCCCACTCAATGCAGTTTTGTGCGGAGGTAATAAAAGCCTAGTGGGATCTCTATTTTTTAAAACAGAGTTAGTTTTATCTTTATAGTGGTTAAAGAATGAAGCATGCTCTTTTACAAAACAGCCAATTTGGAAAATATATAAACTAGTCAACGTTAGGAGTTTATGTTTCCTAAAGAGAGGCCTGCATGACTCTAATGGGCCTATTCCAAACACTGCTCTTACACACTTTTTTTGAATGATGAAAGCTCTCTTGATGTGCGTAGAGTTGCCGAAGAGCAAAAGTCCATACCCTAGTACTGAGGTAACGTAGCCAAAATATGCGGTTAAGGCAGTTTGTTGGCCTGATGTTCTTCTTAATCTTTTCAGGGCAAAAACGAAACGATTAAGTTTTTTGCTCATTTGCTCTATATGCGATTTCCAATTTATATGTTTGTCTAATGTTATACCTAGGAATCTTATTTCGTCAGTTTTTTCTATTATTTCATTTCTACATGTCAGGGTGATGTTATATATATTATTTTTATTATTATTAGAATTAATGTTCTTATTATAATTTTGAAAATGTACGTATTTAGTTTTTGAAATATTAGCTTGTAAATTATTACACTCTAGCCAATTCACCACTGATGCAGTCTCCGAGGTAAGAGAGTCAATTAGAGTTCCATCCTTCTTCTCATCGGCAACTACAATCGAGACATCGTCAGCAAAAAGAACACATTGATTATTTGTGATATTCGGCAAATCGTTGATATAAACAAGAAATAGCAACGGGCCCAGAATACTGCCCTGTGGCACACCAAAATGATTTGGTTTAGCGGTAGATTGAAAGGTAGTCGATAAAATTTTATTGTTGCTTAAGTTCTTAACTTCTACGTATTGTTTGCGCCCCGTCAGGTAGCTTTTTAACCAATCTAGAGCAAGGCCTCTTATTCCGTACATTTCACACTTTTTCAGCAATATATTATGGTCCACAAAGTCAAAAGCCTTGCTCATGTCATAAAATATAACTGAAACTGGTATACGCCTGTCAACAAAATCTACAACCTTGCGCACAAGTGCAAATGCTGCTAGTGTAGTCGACTTGTTTTTCTGGAATCCATTCTGTTCCTCCGCTATTATGTTGTATTTATCAAAAAATTCTGTCATTCGACGAAGAATGGATTTCTCGAAGATCTTAGCAAAAATAGGAATAAGAGTTATAGGTCTATAATTGTTTAACTCTTCGTTACTCCCTTTTTTATGTAAAGGTTTTACGACCGATAGTTTAAGCCTTTCCGGGAAAGTACCCTGAGAGATTGAGAGGTTGAGGAGATACTTTAGGACAGGAAAGATTATAGAAACGTTGAATTACCTTGTTATACATGAAAGGAATTATAAAGTATAATTCCAATTTATTTATTTGAATCACGCATTCAGAATACCTAGCTAGGTTGAGTTTTGCATTATTTACGAAAACAACTCTACTTTTCGTAGTATGTCAGCAATCCAAAAAGTTCATACGAACTCGGTTTTAGCTTTCAAATAATTTTGAGCAATTTGTTGCATTTAAGCAGTACCTACAACTTTGAAAATTCAGCGATAGTAGTTGCACAAACATTTGTCTCGACTTCTCGAGGCGGGAATCAAATCCGCGTTCTGCGTCGCTGGCGGACCTTCGCCCGCTACGCCTTAGAGGTCGTAGATTAGGTGCTGGGCTAAATCCATCTAATATCGTCTCAGGGTAGTAAAACATCCCATGCAGCATGAGTAAACAGTATCTGACTCTAATTATCAAGGTATCAAACGAAATTCTGAAAGGAAAGTAAAATATAATCTTTTTATTTTTGTAATTGTTCCTTATATTTCGTCGAATAAGTTTACAAAGGCGTTTGTTATTATATCTTAGTTGATGTCGTGAAGCGAAATCTCCGTGGAATAACGTCACAAAGGCGCTTAGAATAGCATCGATTTGAAACTTGCACGCGGAACTCCGTGGAAAAACGTCACAAAGGCGCTTAAAACAGCGGCCTAATTTGAAACTTGCACGCGGAATAAGGTGATGAGGGACAAAAACTAGGGAAAACCGTTTATTTTATTTATGAAACCTACATGATAATTTAGCTAAAAATATGATAAAACGTTTTAGAAAAAAAAAATACTCGCATAATAGAAACTTTTCGAAATAATAAGAAAAAACCTGTAAAGTTGGTGTTTTGCAACTGTGACCTTATTCGTAGGATACGACGATTTAACCTTGTCCAATTTCCGACCACAAGAAATTTCTTCACTTTATTTTATGATTCGTTTGCTCTGAGGTTGGTCGAAATATGGTTCTTAGATACCTAACGAGCATAAGGCATATATAATATATAATATACAATGCTTGATAATGGAGACAGAAGGTGGTCATAGGAAGACGGGGTTACGTCGTTTCGCTTAGGAGTCTAAACGAAACGACGTAATCCCGTCGAGTTTGGATTCGTTGGGTTTGTCTTCCCAAGCACTTTGGTCCAAGATGATAATTATAAAAGGTCCAAATTTAATCAAATGCATTTTCATACCAAAATGAAAACAAGAGACCACCTTATTGACGCGATATGTCCAGTTCTCGACCATCCCGGTCTAAAACGGGATTTTCTTAAAATAACGTGGTACAGTTCTCGACCACGTAATATTACTAATTCATTTAATAAAATATGGACAAAATAACACAAATCAATCTATAATGAAGTCGCACTAATAAACATCTCTCGAAATGCTTTAAAAACAATGTATAACTAATTAATAAGCCGTGGGGCCACGGCGTACGAATATCGATCCCTCCAACTCAACCCATGGAGGTCGTAAAAGCCGACTAAGGGAACCTACCAGCGGAAGGGCAGCAGCTTCCTTCTGAGAATTTTTAAACACCAACACTGCGATCTCCAATCCGCCTGCCAAGCGTGGTGATTATGGCAAATCCCCCCCTACATGGGAGACCATCCACTCGATGGACCGACGACATCGTAGCGGTCGCAGGGAGTCGATGGATGGAGGCGGTTCAGGATCGCCATTTGTGGCGTCGTACGGGGGAGGCCTATGTCCAGCTGTGGACGTGTATGGGCTGATGATGATGATGATAACTAATTAAAGATTATTTATCGGGTATTCATCGCGTACCTTTTGTAAAACTAACTAATGTCTTTGCGTGCTAGTGTAAATTTGGCTATTTTCGAAAAAATAATACCAGTTCCTAGTGCCATGAAAGGACGAGACAGGGGCCTGGACGCCTAACAGGCGCACCTACCCTACCTAGATAGCCCTTTAAAAGATACATTAATTTTGTGCAACACAACTAGACTCGAAGTTGTGGGCACAGCTAGTTTCTTACTTGTAGTATTCTTATGTCGCAATTTTTCCAACATTGGCACAGAACATGCCATCTACTCTTTCCGACGAGTTCTTTGTGAGGGAAATATACATAATTTAATAAATCGGTCGATGACCCTTTTTTCAATGAGAGCTTTCTCTCACCCAGACTTTCCTGGGATCATTAACCAATCAATCGAAATTGCTGTTTTATTTTCGGCAGCCGCCACTGGCGGACCTGCCATTTGAGCCTTCATTGCGAGAGCCCGCCTCTACTGCTTGCGTAAAGCAGCTGACATGCGAAATGAATGCCATCTATCCACACCTTACACCACACGTGTCTTGTGTGTGGAATGTCCCAGGTCGCGGTGCGTCCTTACCTTCCCTACTCCCTAACTATCCCTAACTTCCCATTCTTACTATACCTACTAGTAAAATTTGCTAAGTATTTTAGGATCGTCTGTTTTATTAACACCCGGAAAAGTTGGTGTCATAATGTGATTGCATTCGTAATCAGCGTGTATAAGGTACATTTATGTAGGTACGATCGCACGTGGTATCGGCCGAGCTCCTAGCCTCCTACGATATACGATAGCGATATGCGATGCGACTTGATGATATCGGCCCAAGGACGCGATGCCCTCGCCTCGTGCTCTACAATAAATAACTATCTTCACGTTCACGCGCTACTTATAAGAGTCATCGTTCCTACTTGCCTACTAATACTAATGCAAAACGCTATAAATGGTGGTTATGTCAGGCGACCACCTACGCACCATGTTTACCATAATAATAACTGTGTCACACACAACACAACAACTAACTCACTGACTACACAAGCACACGCTGCTTTTTGCTACCGAACCAAACCGAACCTCACCTAACGTTTTTTTTATTTTATTGTACATCATCATCATCATCATCAGCCCATACGTCCACTGCTGGACATAGGCCTCCCCCGTACGACGCCACAAATAGCGGTCCTGAGCCGCCTCCATCCATCGACTCCCTGCGACCGCTACGATGTCGTCGGTCCATCGAGTGGATGGTCTCCCATGTAGGGGGTGATTTGCCATAATCACCCCGCTTGGCAGGCGGATTGGTGATCGCAGTGTTGGTGTTTAAAAATACTCAGAAGGAAGCTGCTGCCCTTCCTCTGGTAGGCTCCCTTAGTCGGCTTTTACGACATCCACGGGTTGAGTTTATTGTACACCTTTAGGAAAACTAACAGATAGTAACTACATACGAGTATATATTGCTAAAACTGTAGGTAACTAACGGCTAAGTACTTATAAGTTTCCACATGTATGTATGTAGGTACCATAGCTCCGACAGCTAACATTGTACTCGTCAGGCACGAGTACGTCAAATGAAGAATTGCATTTGATGTGGTCATGAGGGTCGATCGCGCGGCGCAGGTACCTAGTACCTGGTACCTACCTCTACTGAGTAACGTAACGACACGACACTCATTACAACACTCATAGTGTAGTTCCACAAGTTCATATGTCATGGACGTAGACAGTTTACGTCCATTGTTTCACGTTAATTAGACATTAATTATGATCACGTGGTTCATTGAAATGTTATATGCTTTAGTATGTTATTCTCTACTACCTACTAATTTTAAAGAGTTGGAAATACTCGCCAAGTGCCGTCTCCTAAGTCTTCCGCCTTAAAAAGTGTTGAGATCACGAGAAGAGCCAATGAAGCTGGTAAATTACGTCTACTACGCTACTAAATTACGTACACCTTGTAGTCAAGGATAACCTTTCAGCAGGTAATTTACCAACTTCATAGTGAAAGGTAATAAAATGGTTGACTTAGCTCTTCTCGTGATCTCAAGACTTTTTACGGCGGAAGAATCAGGAGACGACACTTGGCAAAATAAAGTTTGTCACATAAAAAAATATATTTGATTCTCACCGTGGACCGAAAACCTACAAGGTACTTCCCGGTGATCTAGAATCATGAAATTCGGCAAGAAGCAACGTCTTAAACCACTTAAAAAGTCAACATTAACCTTTTTGAGAAATTAAATGATAGTTATACCAAACATTTACGATTTCGGAGACTTAGGACTTGCGGACTTGACTGGAGAACTCTTCGATTGTTTATCACATAATGTGTCGGCTCATTGAACTTTATTATCTCAGGTAATTCTAACATATTCTAAAATTCCTAACGGTTTTTCTTTTACTTTTACATCAGGCTTCACTTATTTAACATTATGTAGAATACTTAAATGTATAATACATTTCGTTTTGCTAATAAACAAAAGATTATTGAAACTAAACCAATGGACTACTTTTGATATTGCAATATTTACATGGTTGACTCGCGCTTTCCCGGTTTTATTGTTTTATATTTTTAATCATTACGTTTCTTAAATTGTAAAGGTTACCAACAAAGTTTGTATCTAGCTAGTTTTTGACGCACTTTTACATTTTGTCGAAAATCTTGAGTTTACTTCTAAAACACACGTAACTATTTAAAAAAAAAACTAGGTACATACCTCCTAGTTTTGCCTTAAGGTTCCTTACCTTGAACTTTGTCATTGATTTTCTTTCAAAATGACAAAATGCAGTTAACCATATAATACTTTTATCTTCTCAAACAGAATATTCTACTTAGGTAGGTATACTGATCGTTGTTTTAAAGTTTTAAACTTATCATTTGCGTTCTATTTTTCCCTGAGCTTCCAAGATAAAAACGTTTTTTTAAATGGTATAAATATTTTTTAGGGTTTCTTACCTAAAAAGGAAAATTGGAACCCTATAGGATCACGTTGTTGTCCGTCTGTCAGTCCGTCCGCCTTTCTGTCCGTCCGTCCGCCTGTCTGTCCGTCCGTCCGTCTGTCCGCCCGTCTGTCAACTCTTTCCTCGAGAACGCGTGGAGGTATCGAGCTGTAATTAACATCAAATACTCAGGTCTGTAAGATATTACAGACCTGAGTATATTGGAGCCGTAATATAAATCAAACTTCAAAATCAACGCAATCAAAAGTTACGGCTCTTTATGTCCTATTTTTTTATTATTTCCAAGGGAATCACATGCACACAAAACCAATAGGATACTTCCCGTTGACCTAGAATCATATAATTTGGCAAGAAACAAGGTCTTATAAATACGGAACCCCCGGTGCGCGAGTCCAATTCGCACTTGACGTTTATTTTTCTTATTGAACGTGTAGGTAGATCTTATTTTTTCAATTAATTATGTTTTTAAACAGCAAGCCGTCGCATAACGGACCGTTCGATGTATACCTAGTAAGGACTTCGCGAGCCAAGGGACCGGCGAACGGACTGCACAGGTAGGCGGGCGCGGGTGTCTTTAAACGAGCCGCCTCGCTCACAGCAAGCAGACCATTTACACCCACATGTACATAAATAGCTCAAAGATTGATGAAATTCAGAAAGTAAGGTATTTGTTACGAAGTAACATTACTGTAAACTGAGACTGTAGCCCAAGTACATAATATGATAGTATAAATAAGTATGTATGTTGTGGTATTGCAGGAGTGCTGGACGTGGTGTCGCTGGTGCGCGCGCGGCGCATGCGCTGGTCGCTGGCGGCGCACGACATCTGCTTCAGCAACGCGTGGCACGCGGCCTTCTTCGCGCTGGGGCGCTGCGTGCCCGTGGTGCGCGGCGCGGGCGTGCGCCAGCCCGCCATCGACTTCTGTGTGGAGCGACTGGCGCAGGGTGACTGGGTGCACATCTTCCCGGAGGGCCGCGTCAATGTCGACAAGGAGCTCATACGGTTCAAGGTGCGTACTTCACTACTACGGTAACATGAGCAATTTTTGTCAGATACCTTCAAATGTGGCACCTACCGCCGGCATTGTGCTGCCCCTGCGCCGGGACCAAACATTAGTAAATATCTCTCAGAAGCAGAACCGGGCGTTCCTCTTTTATTTTTCCACTCGCTGCTTTTTGGTCTCTCACGCAGGCTGTGTTAGCGTGGTCCACAGCCATAGTGGGCTCCTTCTGACGCCACAGCGCTACAGCGCCCTGTCTCCAGCCGCATTCAGTATCTGCCAGCAGTGTTTCTCCTCATTATATCTAGAGTGCTGTATAGCGTGCACTGTAATGTTTCCAGTGGGGCGTGGGGCGGCTGGTGGCGGAGAGCTGGGCGCTTGGCGCTGCGCCCCTCGTGCTGCCCGTGTGGCACGAGGGCATGGACCGTGTGCTGCCCAATACGGAGCCCTACCTGCTCAAGTTCCGCAAGCACGTGGTGCTGCACGTCGGCGAGCCCATACAGATCACATCCATGCTGGACAGGTGAGACTTGTTCACCAGAACATACCTACATACATTATATCTATAGATTAGGTACATATGTACCATACCTATAACATACTAGGGTAAGTCTGCAGGTCTGTTCTGGAGACCATTCTCGAAACAAATATTATATTAACAGACGAGTGTACAACTCTTATACTTTAATGTGTAACTTTTTGTGAATGTCATGTTTAACTTAACTATTTTACTTATCCGTAATTGTCTACTTACACTACTTTACTATCTTACATTAGAATACGTTATGATTGTTAGAGATACTGAGAATGATAGCGCCAATGCTGATAGATTGCAACTGGTATATTTAATGATAGCGCCAATGCTGATAGATTGCACCTGGTATATTTAGTGATAGCGGCAACGCTGATAGATTGCACCTGGTATATTAAATGATAGCGGCAACGCTGATAGATTGCACCTGGTATATTTAATGATAGCGGCAACGCTGATAGATTGCACCTGGTATATTTAATGATAGCGGCAATGCTGATAGATTGCACCAGGTATATTTAATGATAGCAGCAACGCTGATAGATTGCACCTGATATATTAAATGATAGCGGCAACGCTGTTAGATTGCACCTGGTATATTTAATGATAGCGGCAACGCTGATAGATTGCAACTGGTATAATGATAGCGGCAACGCTGATAGATTGCACCTGGTATATTTAATGATAGCGGCAACGCTGATAGATTGCACCTGGTATATTTAATGATAGCGGCAATGCTGATAGATTGCACCAGGTATATTTAATGATAGCGGCAACGCTGATAGATTGCACCTGATATATTAAATGATAGCGGCAACGCTGTTAGATTGCACCTGGTATATTTAATGATAGCGGCAACGCTGATAGATTGCAACTGGTATAATGATAGCGGCGACGCTGATAGATTGCAACTGGTATATTTAATGATAGCGGCAACGCTGATAGATTGCACCTGGTATATTTAATGATAGCGGCAACGCTGATAGATTGCACCTGGTATATTTAATGATAGCGGCAACGCTGATAGATTGCACCTGGTATATTTAATGATAGCGGCAACGCTGATAGATTGCACCTGGTATATTTAATGATAGCGGCAACGCTGATAGATTGCACCTGGTATATTTAATGATAGCGGCAACGCTGATAGATTGCGCCTGGTATATTTAATGATAGCGGCAACGCTGATAGATTGCAACTGGTATATTTAATGATAGCGGCAAAACTGATAGATTGCACCTGGTATATTTAATGATAGCGGCAACGCTGATAGATTGCACTTGGTATATTTAATGATAGCGGCAATGCTGATAGATTGCGCCTGGTATATTTAATGATAGCGGCAACGCTGATAGATTATATGATTATGTTGATTATATAAAAAGTGTTTATAACATCTGAATAGGATGTATTTTGAAATTAGATGATATGTTCAGTTGATTATCTGAAATATGTTAAATGGTTTGTATTTGAAAATTATTTATTTTGAAATTCATTGATATGTTTACTACATGAAGAGTTTTTATACCGTTTGTTTATTTTGAAGCTTGAAATTATTATGAGTGTTAGATCATATGAAACTTAAGTCAAGTAGAATTATGTTAGGTGTATAATAGTTTTTATGAAATTGGGTGTTATGTATGTTATATGTGTATAATGTATGTTATATATTGGGTGTTATGTATGTTATATGGAGCCGTGGGGCCGCGGCGTACGAATATCGACCCCAACTCAACCCGTGGATCTCGTAAAAGTCAACTAAGGGAACCTACCAGAGGAAGGGCAGCAGCTTCCTTCTGAGTATTTTTAAACACCAACCCTGCGATCACCAATCCGCCTGCCAAGCGTGGTGATTATGGCAAATCCCCCCTACATGGGAGACCATCCACTCGATGGACCGACGACATCGTAGCGGTCGCAGGGAGTCGATGGATTGAGGCGGCTCAGACCGCTATTTGTGGCGTCGTACGGGGGAGGCTTATGTCCAGCAGCGGACGTGTATGGGCTGATGATGATGATATGTTATATGAAATTAAAATAATATCAATTACCTATACGAAATGAGATTCGGTCACGTACCTAAGTGTTAGTTATTTTGTCATTTGACCAAACGTCATACAACAAAATAAAAACGTCAAGTGTGAGTTGACTCGCGCGCCGAGGGTTCCGTAGTTATAAGACCTTGTTTCTTGCCAAATTTCATGATTCTAGGTCAACGGGATGTAGGTTTTGGTCGCTTGCAAAAACCATAATTTATTTTTTTGTCAATAGATAAAGATAAAGATTATTTATTGTTGAAACTGTGTACAAAGAGATCTTAAACAATAAGGTGGAAACAACAGTCTATAGATAGACTACTTATTTACGGTTTTCTGATTTTTCCCTTTACTTGTGCTATATATACATATGTAAGTCCTTGCTTCTTGCCGAATTATATGATTCTAGCTAGGTCAACAGGAAGTACCCTATAGGTTTTCGGTCTATGGTAAGAATCAAATATTATTTTTTATGTGAATAAACTACAAATTCACGGTTTTCACATTTTCCCTTTATTTGGGCTACAAGGCCTTGCTTCTTTCTGAATTTGATGATCCTAGGTCAACGGGAAGTACCCTATAGGTTTTGTGTGCATTTGATTCCCATACAAATTTCAAAAAATTGGTCGTAAACGGCACTTCTGATTGCGTTGACTTAGAAGTTTGGTTTATATCACGGCTCCAAGAGGTTACGGACTAGAGTATTTGATGTTAATTTCAACTCGATAGCTCCGCGTTTCTGAGAAAAGAGGGTTGACAGACGGACAACAAAGTGATCCTAAAAGGGTTCCGTTTTTTCTTTTTAGGTACGGAACCCTAAAAATACGTAAAATGTACAGTTCTAGTAGTACTTTCATAGAATAGAAATTTATCGCGACAAGCCAACGATTCAGTCTATTTTAAAAAAGTTAAAATATTTATATTTTCCAGAACAGATGAGTAATATATACAGTAAATAACGTAGTAAATAAAATAAAAATTGTTATTCTATTCTATTCATAACATAGCGCTGGAGTTCCGTGGAGACCGTGGTGCATAAGGCGGCCTCATACATACTTACAACAAAGAATAAAAATAATATATTATACCTTTAAACGAGCAATTCTTGTATATATATATATATATATATATATATTATCTGAATCTCGGAAACGGCTCCAACGACGAACAGGGGTTTTCGGGGGTGATAAATCGATCTAACTAGGATTCATTTTTAGAAAATGTCGTTTTATTCGTGTTTTTTGATAATCAGCTTTATCGATAGGGCACTCCCGTAGACAAGATTTCGACGCTACAAAGCCTTCATCTATCATGTATGATAGCTTTTTTTAATTTACTGCATATACTCGGATATGACGTCACAAAGGAGTAGGAACGTTGTCAGCGATAGATGAACCCATAGGCAAAACCATAGACACAAGTTCATTATTTTTGTTCGTTTATAAACAGCCGTGACATAAACTGAAAAATAATGGAAAAATATGACCCTTCCTGACATCTATTGACGAATAATATTACTATTATTTTTTTAAATTTGGAGCAAATAACTGCTTTAACGACGCAACAACACTAAAGCTACTCCAGCAGGTGGCGTTGTTAAGCAACACTAAGCCAATGAGTGTTTGGTTTGAGGTTAGACCAAGAAAACCAATTGTTTATTTATATTATTTGTGTCTTTTTAACTCACGCGTTAAATATAATTTCTAAAAAACACCCATTTCCAAAAATAAATAAATACCGAGCAAAGATCGGTCAACCAGTAAAAGTAAAGTAAAAGTTATTTATTTGCAAAACACATGTAAAAAAAAGATGATAAATATTTTTTTTGATCCAACATGTTTGACCAATATACATTGGTGTGCAAAAGAATTAGAGAGTATGGCATGCATGTCTAAATTAATTAATTGTACATAACATTAGGAAATTAACAAGATTATTAATTTTAGATTTGAATTTAGTATACGCAGCATAAAATTATATTACATCATTTAGAAAATCGTCAATATATGTATTATATAGTAGCATTTTTCACATAAAAGTTTTTTAAATTTAGTCCTAAATAAGTTTACATTTAGGTCTTTGTAGCTCTTAGGTATTTTATTATAGATTATAGGTGCCATGCACACTACACTCTTTCTCAACATAGTAGTTTTTGAGTCGTGTCTAGCTAATCTATTGTTGTCCCTTCTATTCCTAATTACAATGTCACACATTCGGGGAAACAGATTGGGATTGTTCCTGACAAATAGCGCAATTTCTAGGATGTACAAGCTTGTGAGTGTCAGTATCTTATGTTTTTTGAACAAGGGTTTACAACTGTCTGTAGGTTGGATTTTAAACATGAAAATTATTTCTTTATCAGTGGAATTACTGTAGAAGATAATTCCGTATCTGATCACTGATTCAACTGTACCATAATAAGCTGTTAATGAAGTATTTTGATTAACAGTTGGGGAGAGCTTATATAAAGCATAAGCTAAGCTGCTAACCCTTTTACTAAGAATCTCTATATGGTTTTTCCAGTTAAGCCTTTCGTCAATTTGTAAACCTAGGAATCGTGTAGAGTCAATTGCTTGAATAGTATTAGTTTGAAATGTCAATTTAATGTTTAAGTGATTATGCAGTCTTTGGTTGAAATGTATTATGCTAGTTTTGTCTAAATTAATTTTTAAATTATTGTTATTAAGCCAGCAAATAATTGAGTTGAATGATTCATTTATGTCTGATTCATAGGTTTCCTTGTCCTTACATTTTATAGTCACTGTACTGTCATCTGCAAATAAAGTTATTGGTTGATTTAAAGCATGGGGTAAGTCGTTTATATACAGTATGAACAGGAGTGAACCTAGAACACTGCCTTGGGGGACACCGTATGTAGTGGTTCCAGGTACTATAAATTTAAATAACAAAATCTAAAACTTATGAAAATAATATTATTTATATAAATATATATATAATGATATAAATTATGGAATTATCTATGTACATTTCAAAAATTTTGTGTACTTTATTAACATTGATAGTAATTTTGTTATACACTATCAACAATTTTGAGCTAAATGAGGTAAAGAAGTAGAGGTGTGTAAATCCGGAGTCAAACGGATCCTGGATTCGTGTCCGCTCCTGGATCTGTGTGGTTCCGCTCCGGACTTGCGTTCTTGGCGTGTCCGCGGACACGTTAGCCGCGCCGCATCGGTCTCGGGTTATCAAGTCGAATGAATGTAACGAGCGATTGGAGCTGTTTGAGTTCGGACGTGTTTGATCGACGGATTCGGATCCATTTACGAGTAAACAAGTAACTACTACAGAAAAATTATACCAAATGATAATTTGCTAAATAAATCTATAATATACCTACTCATTTAAATAACTAGGTACTACAATACTATAATCATCGACTATAATATAGTCTTATGAACCTAGAAGTACGAAACTTTTGTAACTACCTACTCACTAATCTAGAACAATGATTGTAAAAAACAGGAAAGTATTTGTCATAGATCCGTTAGATCCACCGAAACAAACGTGTCCTATACAAACAGATCCAATGGACATGTAGGAACCGTTACTGTAAGCGATTCTAACAGATCCGCCAGATCCACTGAATCAAACAGATCTAATGGACATGTAGGAACCGAAACTGCAGGCGGATCCAAACTGATCCGCGGAGTCGTATCCTGGATACGTATCCAAACCCATCTGGAGTCGGATCAGATCCGATCCAGTCGCGGACACGTTTAGCGCATGCCTACAAAGAAGGGCTTATTTGAACTGAATTTATGCTTTGAGATTCAAGTAATACTTTTTTGAGTGATTTTTTGAGAGAATAAACGGACTGAGAGTTTGTTAATGGTGGTGGCAGATAGTTTTAAAACAAGATAGACTGGCATCGGTGTGCCATGTGATGTGGTCAGATGACAGAGGCAGGTAGTAGGTATGTCGGACACCGCCGGACCGGACCTACCACCAGTGGCGGTAGCTTCATACAAGCCAAAAAGCCGGGCTTGCCCTACTTCAAATTCCATACAGGCCGAACACATTGACTACCATATTTAAATTTTCGCGCGTCAGTTCTTTACTTGATTTCTTTTAAAACTATGACTATATAGTAAGTATCCGAACGCGCCGCCCGGCCTGCTGGCAACTTGCCGCCGCGCGGCCGCATGCATCTCGCTCACACTCATGGGCTTGCAACGGGGCTTTGCGGGCGCGTATACCTGCACCGTTCTAACCTATGAAAAAATGCTACGTCTATAGATATAACTACTGTGCGTTTCTATAGCAATTAGTATGGAGCAATAAGCCTGGCTTTCACTGTGAAGTTCGTAACAAACTTCCAAGTTCGTATAAGAATATTTTCTGTTGTTTACAATTTTACATTTTGTTTTGTTATTTTTTTGTTTATTGAGTGAGCGATTAACTGGTAAATTTTGCATTTTCGTTCTAAGTTTCGAGATTTTTGTGTGATTGTGAGATTAAAATGATTGCAGATACAAATTATATATATTGTTCCTTGTAAGGATTTGAAGTGTGTGAAAAGGAAAAGGTGAAACCTTTCACGGAGAAAAAACTTCACAGCTTCGGTAAAATCTACACCGTATTTTAGTATTTCGCAAACAAGTGTCATAAAAAACAATTTAATAGGTAGGTGTTTGTACCTACAAGACTAAGGGAATGGGATTGATTGATAGGGATTGTTGGTTGCTCTCATTCCAATAAATTGTATTTTTTGTGTAGCGTTTTTTTTCTAACGAGAAAACGGTTTGAATTCTTCTGGTTATGACTGTGGGATGATTTAAATAACATAACTGGTGCGAAAAGGGCATCCAAATTCACAAAACACATGAATGCAGTAATTTCATTACGTTTTCGGTAAACAACGCATATAGACATCATACCTCTGAATAGTTATTTTCGTAACTTTTTATTTGTTGTATTTGTAATTTTTTGATGTTTACCTATTTGTACCAGAACGCGCGGGGCTTTTATTCGCTCACTCATAAATACGAAATGGCATTTTTCAAAGCCACCGAACATGTCATCAATCACAAACATGTCATTGATGACATGTTTGTGCTTTTCTGTCTAGTAGGTACCAACATGCCTTCAGTGTGCCTTGTTAAAACTCACCGACGCGACGCCGCCGACGGCAGTGAATATGAAGACCGAACAGTTGCAAAATTTTATAGAATTAATTAATTGGCATGAAAACTTCAAAAACAATCGAATCATAAATACGAAATGTAAGTCGGGCTTGCCCTGTTCTCAAGAACTAGCCACGCCACTGCCTACCACATTAGTTCTCAAGCACTAGGCACGCCACTGCCTACCACATTAGTTCTCAAGCACTAGGCACGCCACTGCCTACCACATTAGTTCTCAAGCACTAGGCACGCCACTGCCTACCACATTAGTTCTCAAGCACTAGGCACGCCACTGCCTACCACATTAGTCAGGTTTCGGAAGTTCGTGCCGAGAGGGCGCGGTTCGTCGGCTAGTTTCGTGTTTTAGTCGAATTATAATTATCCCGAATCTCCTTTGAATACTTGGAGCGGACATCAAACGAGTTATCTAATAAGCATCGCTCTCATTCCAGGTTACGGAAAAGCAACGCGACCGAGGAGGAGACTCGCAAGGCGATCACGGACCGCGTCCAGATGGAACTGCTCCGGCTGCGCGACTCTGCGCACGCGCTGATCCGGCGCGCGCTGCCCGCGCAGGCCGCGCTACTGCTGCCGCCGCCGCCGCCGGCCGAGCCCGCGCCCGACGCCAACGACAACACGCGGCTCAGCGACAAGCAGCGCGCCAAGGAGTTGTGAGCGCGGGGGTTGTTACCTGCGGCGGGAGCTCGCGGCAGGGGTGCATCACTCGGCGAGCTCGTCGGCGGCGCGTCCGTCTCGCACCCGCTATGAATACCTCTTGAATAGTTCTCCTATTCCTCTAGTTAGCACAAATTATACTGTTGTTACGCAATTCGCCATATCAGACGCCAGTAGGAGGATGCAGATGTTGTGGCGTAGTTGTATCTATACATATAGGTACGTACGTATTGTACTAGTGCGTGTGTCGTGTCGTGTCGTGTTGTAAGTATTATTAAGGTGAAAGAATGTGGGACTGACACAGTAGAATATTTGGTTAGAGACCCCGACGAAACCAACTAAACATGATACACCTACCCTGTAGAATAACAAGAGATTTGATATAACTTTAATATATTTGTAAATGAACACTCATCTATGGTCAACGCCATCTGCGAATTGTTTATCAATTCGAGTCCGATCCGACAGATCCAAACAATATCTAGTCTGAATGAAATACTTGCTAAATATTTGATACCTACCTACTTAGTAAATGTATGCCTTTAGCACGTGTCAGTTAGGAGTGTCGTGCGACACGCTCGCCGCACCTCCCCACTGGTCGGTCTTTAATTACTTTGTCTCGCGGGTTATATTATATTGCGGTGGGTGTTACCTGTCCGCTTCCACCTCTAGTTTAATTATTTATTTGTGTAATGCCACCTCCGCACGCCAACCCCGCGTCCACACACCAGCCCCGCGGGCGACTCTCCGCTCTAGAGCGGCGCAGTTAGGATTACAATGCAATAAATTATTTATGTGACCCGTTCCGGGTTCAGGAGGCGCGGGTGGCGCGGCGTTGCGTGGTGAGTGTGAGGCGGCGCGCGTCTGTCCGCTCTAGCGCACGTGTTTATCGTGATACGCTGTAGCAGCACCGTATCTCCGAATCGTACTAGTTTTATGGAGACACCGGAGCTTCTGTTTTGTAGTCCTTTCAAAAAATACTTTTTATACTTAACGATTTTAAATATTTTGTACGAGTTTACCTAGCTGGTATGGTTTACACCGTAGATAGCCCAGCAGCCCCAGCGCTGCGCCCCGTCTTATATCGACACATTTTATACTTGTACTAAATTTACTTTATGAAGGCAATACAGTGATCATGATACCTATTGTATGTTTGTGTGTTTATTTCCGAGTGCAGCGATCCATAGTATAGGTGGCAGCCTCCGTGCGTCTCGTTGGTACCCCGTGCTCGAGCCACACTTGTGTGTTTATTTCCGAGTGCAGCGATCCATAGTATAGGTGGCAGCCTCCGTGCGTCTCGTTGGTACCCCGTGCTCGAGCCACACTTGTGTGTTTATTTCCGAGTGCAGCGATCCATAGTATAGGTGGCAGCCTCCGTGCGTCTCGTTGGTACCCCGTGCTCGAGCCACACTTGTGTGTTTATTTCCGAGTGCAGCGATCCATAGTATAGGTGGCAGCCTCCGTGCGTCTCGTTGGTACCCCGTGCTCGAGCCACACTTGTGTGTTTATTTCCGAGTGCAGCGATCCATAGTATAGGTGGCAGCCTCCGTGCGTCTCGTTGGTACCCCGTGCTCGAGCCACACTTGTGTGTTTATTTCCGAGTGCAGCGATCCATAGTATAGGTGGCAGCCTCCGTGCGTCTCGTTGGTACCCCGTGCTCGAGCCACACTTGTGTGTTTATTTCCGAGTGCAGCGATCCATAGTATAGGTGGCAGCCTCCGTGCGTCTCGTTGGTACCCCGTGCTCGAGCCACACTTGTGTGTTTATTTCCGAGTGCAGCGATCCATAGTATAGGTGGCAGCCTCCGTGCGTCTCGTTGGTACCCCGTGCTCGAGCCACACTTGTGTGTTTATTTCCGAGTGCAGCGATCCATAGTATAGGTGGCAGCCTCCGTGCGTCTCGTTGGTACCCCGTGCTCGAGCCACACTTGTGTGTTTATTTCCGAGTGCAGCGATCCATAGTATAGGTGGCAGCCTCCGTGCGTCTCGTTGGTACCCCGTGCTCGAGCCACACTTGTGTGTTTATTTCCGAGTGCAGCGATCCATAGTATAGGTGGCAGCCTCCGTGCGTCTCGTTGGTACCCCGTGCTCGAGCCACACTTGTGTGTTTATTTCCGAGTGCAGCGATCCATAGTATAGGTGGCAGCCTCCGTGCGTCTCGTTGGTACCCCGTGCTCGAGCCACACTTGTGTGTTTATTTCCGAGTGCAGCGATCCATAGTATAGGTGGCAGCCTCCGTGCGTCTCGTTGGTACCCCGTGCTCTCATCGAGCCATACTCAAGATACAATACAACTCACAACAGACAAATATTTAATTCTTTTTTTGGCGTAGAGTTTGAAAAATAATTTTCACCATCATACAACACATTGTAGGAAAGAGTTCAATCAAATCAGCTCGTTGAAATTCTGACAAAAATATAACGAGTGATTTTTATTAATTTTACAATGTATTAGTAATGTTTACAAAACTTATATCTTGAGTTTGGCCGGAGTGCAGTGCGCAGTCTTCCGTTCCGGGTCTCGTGACGCAGACACCGCGGGCGCGGCCCTGCTGCTGTAAACGCACATTATTATTCTATCTGGTTAATATTATGATGTGTTTGTTTTCTTTTTGTATATAATTTCCATTAGTTGTTAGATCGGCATGCGGCATGCGGCATGCGGCATGCGGCATGCGGCATGCGGCGGGTGGTGCTCCGAGACGACGTCCGAGAGTGCACTACCTACTGTTGTACGAGTTGGTGCATTCTCGCTCGTGTCTTATTTAATAATGTACCTTCTAGTGTTGACCGAGAGACGCCGGTTTGTATATAATTTACTATATTAGTTATTGTTGTATAAGTCATAACATAATCATAATTCTGTTGTCCAAACTTTGTGGAAAATGCTTTTTGAGAATCTACTTTTTTTAAAATAAATTGATGAACTTTTAACGTATGTTTCTTTTTATTAGTAAACCTTGTGGGTCAGCCTATAAGTAAACCTAATCAGTTGAAAATGTTGAGTATTGATACGAGGCTGGATCGAAAAGTACTCGGCCTAACCAAGATAATAAACACATACTAAGTCAGTTTTATTTTAATTTTTCTACGTAATCACCATCAAGTTCAATACACTTTCCATCGAGTGGGAGGAAGAGGAAGGTCTTCCCACACTCCGTTTCGCATTGCATCGCGGTCGCCACTCGAGAACCTTTACTCCCCAACGGTTATCGGTTCTACGAGCTATATGGCCTGCCCATCGCCACTTCAGTCTGCTAATTCTGAGAGCTATGTCGATAACTTTGGTTCTTCTACGGATTTCCTTATTCCGGACCCTATCGCGTAGAGAAACTCCGAGCATAGCTCTCTCTATAGCTCGCTGGGTGACTTTGAGCTTATGCACAAGGCGTATAGTGAGCGACCACGTCTCGGATCCGTAAGTCATCACTGGTAGCACACATTGTGGTAGCATGCGCTGTTTTTTATTTATTTATTTATTGTTAGGAAAACCAGCAGCACATACATACAAATTACATAAAAGAAGTCGAAGCAGAAGGCTATTAAGAGGTTTTCACGGTTAAAAATAATAATAGTTACATAAAAAGTGTGAACAAGCTGAATAATTTTGGATGATCTTTCACCTAAAGAAGACTTTTATTGTATTTCCCTACTGAAGTGACAAACGAGTCGAAAGTCTCCGCACGCCCACGCTTGGGGTAGCGACAAACCAATCTACGATGCACCCAAAGTCAACGACGGACGCGTATAACTATTTGCATCCCGCGATCCGGTCAAATTTTGGATTTTTGGAAAGCCCTCGTGTCGCGATCGCCCCCGCTGCTACTCTAGCACCAAGGACTTCTGCCTCATCTATCTGTGACGTCATCGGTTGAGTTTCCAGGAGAGACATCCCGCAGCGAACGACGACCGAGACGAATTGTGAATTGAGGTGGGTACTTAAATTAAGACAGTTTATGGGTGATTTGCCTTCCTTAAAACAGCGTTTGTCTCATAGGTATTTCATCTCCGCCTTCCGCAGGATCTAATTCAGGCTTTAAACCAGTAATAAATCTTAGATGTACCGACTTTAATCGGCCTAAGCAACCGCGCCAGAATAAGGAACCTACAACTCCTCTATTCACCACATTGGTTAAAGACTTTCTTCTTGAGGCTCTGCGGTATCTGTGACGAGAAGATATTGCGAAGTTCTCGAATGCTGCCCATCCGAGTTGGATTCGTCGGCTGACCTCTATCGAAGTTGGATTTACCTAGTTGGACCATTTGGCCTAGGTAGACATAACAACTTCGATAACATCGTTCCCAAAATAGACCGGTAAGGGTGCGACATGGGCATTAGACATGATATTTGTCTTACCCTTGTTCATTTTAAAGTTGTCGGGAAACGGTGTTTAGGTCTCTGAGGTTCCTGCTAAGGTCTTCCAGCGATTCTGCCATAATGACTCGTCGGCAAACCGAAGGTGAGTGAAGTAATAGCCGTTGATATTGATGACATATCCGTCCCAGTCCAAAAGCTTAAAAATAGGTATCCTCCAATGCAGAGGTGAACAGTTTCGAGAAATGAGGTCTCCCTATCTCACCCCTTTTTGCAGTGGGATCGAATTTGTGCTTTGGTCCTGGAGACGAATTGACATAGTGGTCTTGCTGTACAAACACTTCAACACTTGGATATTAATCTGCCGGAGCGTATGTACCTACTCGTATGTATGTGGTCTACGGTAGCCTTTTCGAAACCCGGCTTGTTCGAGCGGTTGGAACTCGTCAAACCTTCGAGCGAGACGGTTGGTGATGATTACTCTCGAAAACAGCTTATAGACGTGGCTCAGCAGTGAGATGCTGCAGAGTGTGACCCGGGAGTCTGTGTTTTATTTCTGCGGAGGGTCCTAAAAAAGTCCAACCCGACCGCACGGACAGTTTCCACCAGCCCGTTATTTAGTTCGACACTGTTGCGCATTCCGCGAGGCAGTCAAAGTAGTTCTGTAGCTCCAACTGAAAACTCGGGATTTTGTATCTGGACAGGGTTTGGGCATAGAGTAGACTTTATCAGACGATACCTTTCTAGCTTTACATTGATAATCAATGACGCTCTTACCATACGGTGATCGCTGCCGGTTTTAACCCTGTTAATCACAGAGACTTCATTGAATACCTATGTGCCTGTGGGTAGTCATGATAAAGTCTATCTCATGCTTATAGCCGCCGGGGCGCAGCCAGGTCCATTCTCTGGACGGCCGCTTCTCGAATAAGGAGTTCATCGCTAAGAGTCCCTCCTTTTCCATGAAGTCGGCCAGTCGCCGACCCCTTTGGTTTCGCTGTCCAAATCCAAACTGGCCCACTCAGTTCGTTACCGCTCTTTGCGCCTAATCGCGCGTTGAAGTCCCCCATCACAATAGTGTAGTTTGTTTTCGAGGCATGCATGACCTTGGAGATGTCGTCATACATGATCTCCACTTCATCGTCAGGGCGTCCCGAGTGCGGGGCGTATACCAGTATGACCTTCAGCGAATACCGGTTGGTGATATTGAGTATAAGGTACGCCACCCTGCTCGAGACACTCTCGTAATTTACAAAGTTGTTGACGAGGGACTTGTGGACGAGAAGCCCGATAAAACCCGGTCTTAGTCGGCTCTTACGACATCCACGGGTTGAGTTGGAGTGGTCGATATTCTATGCCGCGGCCTCACGGCCGTTGGTGCTTAAATTATTCCTAATTCAAAGCCTTTGGCCAGGTTTTTTTAAATCATTGATGCTGTACATTACCTTTTGAAATGAGAGTGGCGACTGTTTATGTTAATTAGTTTTGTGTGTGTGTTTGTTTGTGAGAGATAGGTACATATGCGTAAGTATGTATCACAGAATTCTAATAGGGAAGCAGAATCAACATTTCTAAAACTATGCGTACCAATTACACCTACATACAAATATCACGTACACATGGACAATCTATGGGCTGAACTCAGGGACAAGGGGGCGGGGGCATTACAACTGTGGCATTGTAATCTATTCCGATATACTGCCACATTTACAAATAAATAAACACAGGTTGTATGTTCTTTATTTTTAAACAAAATACTTGCTTTAATGATTTCTTTCCGTTGAATTGCTTTGCTTAGCATTAAGTTTTATTTTTAAATCTACATAAAATTTAACAATAGCCTAAATCAATAAATGCAAATGACCAAAATCGTGTTCGTCACTGGTCTTAAAATCACAAAAATGTATAATTAGATTATTAAGCTATATATACTTATAAGTCTATTTCCTTTAATCTGTTCCTCTTTTTTTTCAAATCTTTATTAAATTATAGAGAGTTTAATCACAATGATTATGTCACCCTCGAGGGTTCACTTAATTAACTTAGTATCTACGCTTAATTCCTAATTTCACAAATTTTAACAACATAAGTGCTTCCTCCGAGAGTGGGGTAGCTAAAATATGATTGACTATACCGATAGAAAATAGATCAATATTGTGTTTTAAACAAAAACAAACGGTCCGGACACACTCCACAACAATATGGTATACGTCTTCAACTACATCACATTCTGTACAGTTTGGTGAGCTAGTCTTTCGCATCAGGAAACCAAAACGATTGAGTGGAATGTGTCCCGATCGGAGCCTCAACATGGTAACGATGTCGGACCTGGCCATTTTCGAACCATTGAACCAAGGGGCTTTCGGTAGTGTTGGTTGTATGGTCTTTTACCAAATACTTTTAGTTAGCGATCTCTCGTCAAAGTACTCAGCCCAATCTTTCTTACATCTTTCTTTAATGAGGTTGAGTAGATCGCTGTGATAGGGTAAAAAAAAAGGTCGATACCATCTGCGATTGCTTCTCCGGCAAGACGATCGGCCTTCTCGTTGCCAAATAAGCCGATGTGTGACGGAATCCATTGCAACGTGATGTGTTTGTTTTTACTCGATAATTTATCGGGAGACGCCAGGACGCTAAACGGTATCGGAGCTCCAGGACACGTCGTGGCGCACCGAGCGAGGTGATGGAGAGCGCTTTTGGAGTCCGTCAAGATGACATAAAAACCGTCTGCCAAAGAATCAATGTATGATACCGCTTCCGCTATAGCCACTAACTCCGTGTACATAATAGATATATTCGACGTTATCTTAATTTTAACTGATGAAGACAATTGGGGATCGTAAATGGCCAGCCCCGAGTGGTCGTTTTTTTTGGACCCATCCGTGTAAATTTTATAACAAGTTGAGTAATTGTTAAATAAATGACTGTCACAGATCTGTTTCAAAACAATCGAATTATAGCTATGTTTAGAGTTCGAGATCGTGTCGATATCCGTGTTTTATATTGTAAACATCCACACTGCTAACCCATTTATCTAATAAAAATACGGCATTTCTAGGACCTGAATAAATCGAAGTATCTTTATATTGTTCATGAATCGTAATTAGTATAGGTTTTGGTCGGCGTCTACAAAGGTAACTCTGACTAAGGGTATTCAACTCGCCTAACAAAGTTATTATTTTCGTTGTATTTATTTTGTATTTATTTATTTATTCCAGATTTTACATTTTAATATTCTCTAAACCCGACAGGATTTGTCTAGAATGTTGCATTCCTCAGTTTAAATACAATTTTAGAAGTGTACGTTTCTTTTTGCGATTACGTATGTACATATTACAAATAGTTTAAAAATAGAAGTACCTCCCTAAACTAGGTATGCATGCATTACCTAAACATAACACAACAAGATAAAAAAAAGCGAGATAAGTAAGGTAGGTGCTAAACGCGATACGAGGTGTGCAAATTATCAACGCAGTGTTCGGGATTCCTCGGGTGGCCGAGCCTCCCGAAGTACTCGGAACACTGTGGATTGCAATGATTGCGCTTCGATACAGGGTGTACAAACATTAATTCCAATAAAATTAATTTTATCATAGTTTATTAATAGGTACTTACATTATTACTGTTATGTTTAGTAAATAATAATTTCTTTGATTGGTTATGTCTTATTGATTTTTCAGTTTTTGTATATAGTAATTTTTTAGTTGATATCTTATATTCGTTTGCGTTAATTTATTTTTAGTAGTTAAAGGTATGTTATTTATCAATCTAGGAACTATGTAGTCCACTTTTCTTTGTCCGTAGACATTTTTGGCGTCTAATATTTCGAGCTTTTTCTGGGTTACTTGTCTTGTAGTTATATAATGGCTTTTATAGTTTGTACAGTTGAAGTAGTTTTCAACCAGTAGCGCAGGTTCAACTCTCTCTTAGACAGGTAGTATGTTGCATTCCTTCAGAAGTTATATCATTATTGCACCATGATTTTATACGAAGCCAGTATTTACCGGCTAGATAATACCTTCGAACACTGAGCGGCTGAATGTATAGTTCACATTCCATTACGTGTATAGCTGTACTGCGTATAAATCCACCCATAACACGCATGTGTTAGAATTTGGAGAGTTCCCTATTGCTATATACTACACAACTGCGAAGTATCAGAGATAATTCTTAAGATTCCTACGTAAATATATTGAAGAAAATACTACTGTAGTTATCAGTCAATCATTGATCACTAATTTGCTGGCTGGATATGACAAGAAGCTTCTGAAAACTAAGAGAACAAACATCTTCCGTCCTAGAATTTAAGAGTAGGTACGGAGGGTACCTACTTACTGTTCTCCTACAAGGGGGTAACCTATGTATGAAATAATGAAACATTATAAAACATTTAAGTACCTTGGCTATATTGTATACAAAAGCACAGCATCACTCAAAAACATAGAACATAGTCCTAGTAGTAATAATTACCTTTATTAATTTACATTATATAAAAAAGAAATACAAATGAAGGTACTTGTAAAATTACTTTAAAGCTTCGAAGCCAAATCATATAGTAACAAATAAGGACAAAATATAAATATGAACAAATTACAAGGTACCAAATTACATACCTCAGTTTAACAATAAGTACATATATTATTTAGTTTCCACTCGGAAACTAGAATTACAAGCAATATTGCCTATGTATTTGTAGGTAAATACACGGAATGTAAAGGAGTATAATAACAATGGTTTACTTAACTTTGTCACCCAAGCTGCACAACACAAACTGCCCCCTCGTTTTCATAATATTCCTTTTATATCGCTCCTCAGAGCCCATACCAAATCTTTCCTCTCTAAATATCGTGTTATTTGTTGAATCACCAGAGCCAATCCGAATCAAGTCGTATTTATATTTTTAATCTAACTCTTTTAGAAACAAATAACATGGTAAACCTATGTTGAAACTTATTCTAAGACTCTTGTGATTCATCAAAATCGCTATATTATATCCCTGAGGTTAATATAGTCATATTTAGGAGCCAGCTGATGAAGCAATATAATTTATAATATGCCAATCTGATATATAAAGAAATGATATCTTAACAAATCTTTTCTTAAATTTAACTAATGGTTTATTAATACTATCTGCTTCATATATTGTTACATAATTAATTCGTTAGTTGCTAAACTATCACAAAATCAGTCAATTATCATCATATTTACAATTCAACTGATGTAATCGTACACCAAACTTATATTTAAAGAAATTATAACTTTACGAAGCATCTCTTAAATTCAAATAATGATTTATGAACATTGTCTGCTATATAATATTGATACAGATTTAATTAGTTAGTTGCTAAACCTTACCCAAAATAGGATACCTTTACAGACGTATTTAAAGCGACACCTGTTACCTTGTTCAGGTACTATTTTGATACAGTGTTTGCATCGCTTCACCACCTATCCTATCCACCTACTATCCGTAAACAAACAGTTCAACCCGATTTCACTAGGTGGCAGTGTATTTAAATGTTATTATTGATAAATTCTTCGATTTATTCATTGAAATCCGTCACATGCATTGATTTTGTGCACTATCTAATTTACCTAAATGAGTTTTGCAGCTGTTCTCGTAGATGAAACTAGCGTAATCTAACCTACTTCTTATACTAGCTATGTATAGGCGCCTCAAATGACTGGGGTGCATTCCCCACCCAGAGCCCGAGAATACTTTAAATATGTTTATGTATTTTGTTTGATGCTTTGTCTTTTATCTCAATATGTTTCGACCACCGTAACCCTCGATCTAGCCAAACACCAAGGTACTTATAATAATCTACCACTTCTAGTTGTGAATTATTTATAGAAAGATTCACAGATTCCCTTAAATTGTTTTTTCTAAAAATACAAATCTTATTCTTAGATGGCGAAATACTCAAACCTATTTTATGAGGATATCTGATAATTTATTTAGTGCGCTTTGTAGCTTATCTGCCCCGTTGATTGCGCTACTGCAAGTTGTGTATAGGACGAAGTCATCCGCGTATTGTGATATGAGTACATTGTTCTTTGCAAACAGATACGGTTGCGATGTTGGGAAAACGGGTCACCCTGAGCCAGACCACGGTATGTATTACGAGTAAAACTAAAATTTTCCGAATTTATTTTTAAATGTCTCTCTTTTAAAAAAATCCAAATATACCTACTCATTTGAGAGCCTATTCCTAACGTGTCCATAATATCTAATAAACCAAAAATATCGACATTGTTATATGCGATAACTGTTATCTATATCTATAAAGCAGGCTATCGTTATTTTCCTTTGAAAAAATCCTAATTGTATAC
The DNA here is from genome assembly GCA_947859395.1 of Eupithecia insigniata. Lineage (NCBI taxonomy): Eukaryota > Metazoa > Arthropoda > Insecta > Lepidoptera > Geometridae > Eupithecia > Eupithecia insigniata. The sequence continues at coordinate 315,113 of OX402009.1, read as the reverse complement.
GCGTGACCAAACTCGTTAAATTGTCCAAAGATGAATATCCTTTCCTAAACCCAATTGGGTTCTGAGACAAAATATTATTTCTCTCAAACCATTCTAACCTTTTTATTAGAATGTTGTGAAAGATTTTACAAAGACACGATATCATAGATATAGGGCGTAGAGCTGAACTCGATTGGGGATCTCGACCAGGTTTAGGCATTGGGATTATAGTGAGTTCTCGCCACTGACAAGGGGTACAAAACCGGTTTTATAGAACACATTAAATAAATTGATTAAAATATTTTTACCATTATCAGAAAGGAGTGCTATCATCGAGTATGATATATTATCACAACCGGGGGAGGTTTCTTTATGTCGTAAACTAAAATTCAATTCTTGTGTAAGTATAGGTATCTCTAATTTACTGTTACATGAAGTAAAGTCGGGCATTTCCGAACAAAGATAATCAGGAGTTAAACTTTGAAGTAACTGATAAGCCATCAGTTAGTTTGATTCGTGTAGGTTGACCATCATTCAAAGTTATGTAGGAACTGTCAATTAATGCATTAAATATTTGCGTGCCTCTAACATTAGTTTTAATCGACCAACTGGGATGGTGCCCATTAAAATCACCGAGAATCAAGGAGTTAGAATGTAACATAGAGAATAATTGATCCCAGTCCTGTTGAGTGGTTCTTAGTGACGGGGCGCAGTACATTGAGATTAAATTTTGAATGTGATCGTAATTGTAAAGTTTTATCCCTATAATTTCGATTCCGGGGTTACTACAGCTAAGATTCAATATCTGTGATTTAATTGATTTATGTACTAGTATTGCAACTTCGTCCCATCCGTCGTCCCTATCTTGGCGATAAATATTATAACTATTTACCTTAATGCTGATCTCAGGCGTTAACCATGTTTCGCAAAGGGCAGCAAAGTGGATGTTTTCCTGCGATAATAATTGTTCTAAAGCTATTAATTTCGATTTCAAACTCCTAGCATTCCACTGGATAATGTTTATTCTTATTAGACGTTTCACTGTGTCATCCATCTTGACGGATAAAGTCAAAGATGAATTGCAAAATTGGCCAGTCTGGGAGAAGGTCCACAAGGAAAAATACTACACACTCAGCACAACACTTAAACGCCATTTTCAATTTAGACTGTATAGATGCTCCTTTTACGAAAATAATTTCTTTCAATCTCTAACAGATGATTACCTAGTGAACTTCTTTCATACTCGCTCTTTTCTTGTAATTTTTCTTTCACTGTCTTTGTGGGATGGCGTATCACTTCCAGGGTCCTCAGCCCACCGAAGCGGTGTAGTTGACTGACGTGATTTCGCTTCTCTTTCAAGAAAGACGGACACTCTTTTTTAGCCATCGCCATGTGACGGCCACCACAATTAATGCATTTATAACGTTGGGTTTTGGCACATTTTGGACAAATCTTTTTGTTGGAGGGGAAACCTTGGTGACGTGGCCTAGTCTCCAGCAATTAGCGCACTGAGAGACTGGAAAGACGTACGGTTCCACTCTTATATGTATTCCATCGACGTTGACGTAGTTTGGAAGAAACGAACCTTTAAAACACAGACGGACTGTCTCACTTAGTTTCCAACCTTCTTCCTTATCATCTTTGTAGCGGCGCTTTAGGTGGTATGCCGATAGCAGCTCAACTTTACCAGGACAGGATATGTTTTTGACAATCTCACCTTCCTCCATATCTAAGTCTACATTTTTGATAACGCCGAACGCAAGGTTTTTCTCCATGGCTCGATGAATACGCCAGCCTTTGTCTAAAAATTATTGACAAGTTTCCAGTTTAGAAGCGCTTTGTTCACTTGTAACATCCACTCGAATCTTGTAAGGGTTTATTAACTTAATATTTTTTATGTTCAGTATATCTTCAAGGTTTTTGCAAAAGAGAAAATCTTTGGAATTTTCTCATACATGTAATGTACATCTCTATTAATCTGTTCTTCTTTCTCCAATTTATTCAGTTGATGTTTACCAACCAAGTATTCGTTTGGTTTCCATGCTGTGGAAACATGAAAAATTTTAATATTGTTAAATAAATATAATGAAATGAAATTATTTATTCAAAAAAGAACAGCATTATTACAAACATTACCTAGTCGGTAAAATGCGATCAATTGCTTGTCAAGTCAACAATAAATAATAAACATAAACATAGGTAAATGTCTTAGAAATAATTATAGTAATAGTCACATTATATACCTAATAATGTCTAAAAGTGAAAAATTTAAAGGATTTAAAGGACAAGCTGCAAGCATGGTTCTGTATTATTTTACTTATCCATGAAATGGCTATAGTCGTTATTTAAATATTCACTAACATTATAAATAGTTTTTTCGAGAAGTAGAGTCTTAATTTTATTTAAATATGAATTATTATTTTCCGTTAATCTGATGCAAAGTGGCAATTTATTAAATAATTTGTGGCCTATGATAATTGGAAGTTTTTTTGAGAAATACAGTGTATGATGATTAGGTTTTAAATACATTTGATGTCGATTACTACGTTTATCTTCACTTCCTCTTAATTTGAACTGGTTTATATTATGCCTCACATATTTAAGGACTTCATAAATGTACACAGCAGCTGATGTGAGAATACCTAGTGTTTTAAAGGCTCTCTACATGTGTCTCTGTATTTTGCTTTGGCGAGGGTTCTTATCGCTCTTTTTTGCAATTTCAGAAGTCTTTCGCAATCCGTTGAGTTTCCATACATAATAATTCCATAACACATTGTAGAGTGCACATATGCATAATATATTTCCTTTAGATTATGTTCAGTGGTTGTATGGGTTGTAGCTGTTTTAGTGCATAATATATTCCCTTAGCCATCTTTTTGCATGTAGAGTCGATTTGGTCTTTCCATGTTAAGGCAGGGTCCAGTTCAAATCCCAGTAACTTCGTTGCTTTTGATGTAGTGATTATTTTTCCACTATTTAATGGTACCTTAACTATAGGCTTAAGGGCAGATTGTGCATTAAAGATCATCACGCTTGTTTTCTCTTCATTGAGCATAAGTTCATTCATTTTAAACCACTGACCAATTATCTCAATTGTTTCATTTATTTTTAGTAGCAGTTCGTTGTCAGAGTCGGCCAACACTATGACTGTGGTATCATCAGCGTACTGAATGATTTTACCTGATGTTTTTATGTACGCAATATCGTTCATAAATATCAAAAAAGCGTATTTCCTAACACCGATCCCTGGGGAGCGCCTATTTTTATTGTTTATGCCTTTGATCTGATTTTTTTGTCGTCTATTGTGACCTCAACAGTTTGTTCTCTTCTCTCCCTTCTAGGTAGGATTTTATGAAATTTTGAGTTTGTCCTCTAATTCCGTAGTATGCTAGCTTCTCCAGTAAAAGCACGTGACTGACAGAGTCGAATGCCTTAGAAAGGTCCAGGAACATACCTGCAACGTTTTTCTTATTTTTTAGACATCCCGCTACATTTGTCACCAAGCTTTGTGTCGCAGATATTGTTGATTTTCCCGGCCTATATGCATGCTGACAGTCAGATAGCAGGTTGTTGTTTAGCAGGTGGTTCATTATGGAATCGGACATAATAGACTCTATCAGTTTCGAAAGAGTGGGGACCAGGGTAATCGGTCTATAGTTCCTGACATTCTCAATTTCTCCTTTGCCTTTGTACAATGGCGTAATTCTATAGTTCCTGACATTCTCAATTTCTCCTTTGCCTTTGTACAATGGCGTTATTCTATAGTTCCTGACATTCTCAATTTCTCCTTTGCCTTTGTAAAATGGCGTAATTCTGGACATTTGTAGCATTTTCGGGTAAGCGGTTGATTTAATAACGTTGTTAATAAGAAAACAGAAGTGGTCGCAAAATACAGAAAACATTTGGTATAAGAAAGCACCTGATATATCAAACAAGTCTTTTGTATAAGATTTACGTACATTATGGCGGCTAATTTCAAAATTTCGATATTGGATTGACATTTGAATTCTAATTCCGAGCGTGTAACAACAAAGTTACTCAAAAAATCTAGGGATTTTTCAATATCTGGTTTATTTTTTGTCAACAACTCGTTACTAATATCTATGAAGTGGTTTTATGTAGTTAGGAAGATCTTTGTCAGATATTTTTTTATTAGTCATTATCTACCAAATTCCAGTGCCACTCAGATATTTTTTGTTCGTCTCTTCTTTTATTATTGACCATACCCCTTTTTTTGGGTTTTTCGCATTATTGATACGCTGCTCTACATAAGCTTTTTTACTGACTAAAATCGATGCATTACGATATTTAATTTTATCCTCTATAAGCGACTTTATACTCGTAATTTCTAGATATTGTCTAAGGAATTGATAGAAATCATTAATGTCTAGCTGTGCTTTGATTATTTCATTATCGACCCAAGCATAACTTTTTGTGGTCTTTATTCGTATAGTTTTTATAGGTATATGTAAGTCCATGTTGGATTTTAATTTTGATAGGAAAATGTCCATAGTTTTTTCATTATAACTGCCAAATATTTCGTTCCAGTCATAGGAAAGTAAGGCGTTAAAAAAGCTTTCTATCCGTTGCGGACACACACAGCGCTTCTCCACATCCTTATTTCTTGCAATTGGGTTCCTTTTAACCGAAACGGTAGCAATTTGCGCGTCGTGGTCTGAAATACCGGTTGCAAGTGGCTCTACCTTGATAGAATGTTAGTTACAAGGCAGTCAATTGATGTCTTAGTTTCGTTTCCAATTCGCGTGGCAAAATCGACAATATTTACAAAACCACTAGGTAACATAATATCCAAGAGTTCAGTTTTTTGTGGTGATTTTTTACAGAAATCAACATTCCAATCGCCATAAGAACAGTTTTTCTATCAGGAAAACCCACTAAATAATAGAATAGTTTACTTAGAATGTCAGTCAATATAGCGAAATTACCCTTACCCGTTCTATACAAACCTATTGCCAGCAACTTATCCGATTTACAATTAATTTCCATTCCTGTCAGTTCACAGTGGTATTCATGAGAAAGCTGATCTATCGCATTACATTTCTTAAAATTTAGTTTGGACTCTATAAAAATATAGTTAAAAACTAAAACCCGACTCATAAAAGTCTTAAACAAGCGTTCACCTATTGTCCATAGCATTTTATTTTGATACTTAGGTAGTCGGAGGCACCCACCCCATATGCCTAGGGTACAATTAGTAACAATGGCCTCCGACTACCTAAGTATCAAAAGAAAATGCTATGGACAATAGGTGAACGCTTGTTTAAAACTTTTATGAGTCGGGTTTTAGTTTTTAAATATATATTTTTTTACCATACTTAATATATATCGATACATTTTTTCATTTGCCCATCCCTAGATGACCCGTTGCCATGGTAACAAATAAACAAGAGGTCTCCATGGCAACGGGAGTGTCATCCTTCACTCATCACATCAAACTAAATTAGACTCGAACTGTAACTAGATGTCGTCTCTTGCTAAATTTTATCGCGTTATCGAAGTGTTCCAGGTGTAATTTAGACCCAGCTATCTCTTAAGACCCTCAGTTTTGTCGGACACCATATAGCCTATAACCATCGGGGTAATGAGACGAATCAATCGATAACTCACTTGTTGAAATCGAAGTAGTAGTTTCAGCGCTACGTGGGAACAAAGAAATCGGCTACATACATACATACAAAGGGTGCTAAAATCATAACCCTCCGGTAGTCGGGTAAAAATAGACTCACCTCCATGTATGTGATTTTTTCTTACAAAATAATTGGCGGCATACCCATGAATAACAATACTGTCTACATAATTTATGTCCAATAATGTTTCTGATAATATGAGTACATCTGGTTGGTATTTAATAAAAGGTTTTTGTTTTTCACACTTCTACAATTTTGATGCATGAAAATCAAACTATTTTTACTAGTCCTTACATTTTTCAATTTGACCTCCCCAGGTTGGTTTGACGAGATGATGATGATGTCATCACTTTGTGAAAGTTCCTTCGAATATCATATCATTCAGTCTATTTGATACCTATCAAAGGGTTTCTCAAGAATAGATACTAGTCTTAGGTTATACTAGGCAAAATCCGATACCTGTGAATTACATTACTGTGACTTCAAAATATCTGTGACAAATACCAGTGACAAAATACTAGGTAGTACTTCTACCAATCACTTACAAATTCATTGTTTTACTGATTGAATAATATATTTATTTCAGCAATAGTACCGCTAAGTAACGAAAATTCCTCTTGAATTGTATGTGTATAACGCAATGTAGAGTACGCGCAAATCTTTATGAGCTCTGTGAAGTTGGCTTCAATGGCTGCGCATTGAACCGTAAATACGGCGTTGAGGGGAAAGAACGGGGTGAGAGGGGATCTGTCTGTCAAACCAGGGTGGCCAGCAAGAATTCTGGCGTATTTTTATTTTGTTCTGCAATTTTTTTTCCCAATTCAATCATTAAAGAATATATAAAAACATCTAACACTTAATCACGGATTATTTTAAACCCAAAACATTAGAATAAATTAAACTTTTTATCTAACGCAATTAACCCAAGTTTGAAAATAAAATAATTTCTATGTAGCAAATTTATATAAAATCTAGTGGACAATACTGTCGAATGAATGCTTTTGAGTACAATGACGCAGCAAAGTCTTTGATGCTTGTCCAGTGTTCGTTTCATTGATTTGATAGTTTGTTCTTGCGATTTTGTGTTGTATTCCCTGTTAATAGCTGTTTCTCTTAAACGTTAAATATGCCTCGCATGCGGTTTAACATACTGCGTCGTCAAACATGGAAAATGGTGTTCGATGTCATGAGTTTCATGACAAAAGAAGACAATGAAGGTCTTAATTTAACCTCAAAATGGTAATTCAGCGGACTGCAGCTGCAACAGGTGTGTCTATTAGATAATAATGAAAATCATGAAAAGGATTTCTAGCCGAAGCCCGGGTGGGGCGCTAGTTGATAAATATCACTTTTCTATTTGATTGTACTTGCGCAGTTTTGCTTCCGTGCCTAAGTTCACAGAGCTCATTAAGTTTTGCGATCACTCTAACAACTTTGTTACATTGCGGTATACATTTCAAATTTCCAAGTATAAAATACTAGGTATGTCTCATTCTGACTTAGTGATACTATCAAAGAGTATAGAAGCGATATTATCTAGCTGAACCGATTTATTGTGTAGGTACCTATTACAATAACAACAATAAAGTATCGTGCACTCGTGACACTGACACTACCCGTGAGAAAGTCACAGATATATTTAGTTTCTGTCACTGTGAAATACCGCCAATTTTCTATACCTGTGACTTTTATCAGTGACGATAACTACGCCTCAAGCCTAATGGATACTAAACCATAAAACTGCAAATAAAACTTCGTCACACACACTTCTCAAACAGCTAGATCCAGGCTGGACCTAGATACGACCCTTGAAAATCATACAAGTCTATGAAAAGTAATGACAAAGCAACAAAGTTTAAAAAACTGATAAATGTTATTACAGGACTATTTATAAGCGACCTTAGTACATGTTTTACGAGATCCTGGACATATAACAGTTAGTCACTGTATAAATAATGCCGAATTATCGCCAAATCCAATAACAATTTGAGATATTGTAAGGCACAACAAAACTTACCGATGAAAAGGAATTTCGGGTGTTTTTCAATACGATGCCTTGCCGCACAAAGGTGCAGTATACTTCGCCATTTATTTCAGTCTTTTTCGAACATATTTCACAAGATTATATAAATAAAGAAGTAACAACACGCACAATACTTTCATAACATGACAATTGGCTGACATTTGCAGACATTTGCCGTTTGTTGCTTAGCAACAAATCATGGAAATTGAATTTGCTTCATCTTCAATTTTGTCTATGGTGAGTTAGCGTTGTTACAGAGATAAAAAGAGGTGAGATAGGCTTATTCATTTTTAGTTAGAGAGAAAGTGACCAAAACATTATTTGATTCTTTTCTATGTAATTGTGAAAATATGTTCGGTCTGCTTTAGGCGTAGGCTCTACGATGTCTGTGGTATGTATGTATGTACATATTGGTGTTTGTGTTTGAGACTTAGTTTATCTGAGTAAACTGAATCTATACTTTTAATAAAACTGTAACAGGTCCAATTCTGTACATTCAAGATATTTTGAAAAATGTTTTAGGAGGGCACCCTATTAAAGATACTGATGCCAAAAATGATTTTTTTTCCCATCATGTCTGTCTGTCTGTCGGTCTGTAACTTGGCCGGGCATAACTCTGAAACTACTGAACGTATTGAAATGAAACATGGCAGGATTTTGAGTTCAGACTACGAGAAAGAACATAGAATACTTTTTATCCCCGATTTCATTAGGGTTCCCTTGGGAGAGGGAATGGGAGTGAAATTTCTCGGCCTCGCATAGCTCGGAAACTACTCAATGAATTCAAATGAAAATTGGCGTGATTTAAGTTCATACTACGAGGCCTACCTCGTAGTATGAACTTAAATCACGCCAATTTCAAATCAGGATAAAAAGTATTACATGTCCTAACATGTAATACTTTTTATCCTGGAATTCGTTAGGGTTCCCTTGGGAGTGGGGACGGAAGTGTAATTTCTCGGCCTCGTATAGCGCCGAAACTACTGAATGTATTCAAATGCAACTTGGCAGGATTAAAGTTCATATTACGAGAAAGAGCATAAAATACTTTTTATCCCGAAACTCATCAGGGTTCCCTTGAGAGAGGGGATGGAATTGAAATTTCTCGGCCTCGCATAGCGCCGAAACTACTGAATGTATTGAAATTAATCTTGGCACAATTAAAGTTCATCCTACAAAGAAGGTTAAAGAATACTTTTTAACCCGAAATTCAGTAGGGTTCTATTGGCAGAGGGGATGGAAGTAAAATTGGAGGGCCCCCTTACAGTGGGGCCCCCACATTGCCCCGCAGTGGGACCTCAGTAGACTCAGTGGGGGGCACCAGCAGTGGGGCTCGCCGGCTGTTGGCCCTTGTAAATCAGCAATGTGAAAGGCGGGACATCGTGCTGCCTACCCGGGATGACAGCTTGCAACGCACTAGCAAAACGCACCAGGCATTTTGATGCTCTTCAGTACTCGCTTATATACCTACTGTCGTGGCGAAGACTGATACTACTTTGATCTTCGATATGTGAATCCGACAGAGAGAAGACTGCGCGCTGAGAATTATGTAGATCTGCGAGACGCCATGAATCAAGATAGAAATTGTGTAGATTTAGTACGACGAGTGATTCTTCCTTCCAGTTTCACAATAGATGTGTAGTGCCCTAATCTCCAGAAGGTACTATCAAAAGCTTTTGAAGCGCATCATATACCTAGGTTAATGTGGAGCTGTGTGACGTCCAGTCAATAAAATCTAGGTTGATGAAAATCTATACTACCTATAGGTACTACATTTATAAAAGGTACTACATATATAATAAGTAAGGTTTGCGAGGTTGTACGGGGTAATCTCTGAATCTACTGAGCCGATTTTGAAAATTCTTTTACCTATTGAAAACCACGTTATTTGTGAGTGTTATAGGCTATATATATTAACAACTAGAAATGTTTACCGCCCAACGAAGTGGGCACGGCTCAGCTAGTCATAGATAAAATGAATCAAATCGTGATTATTAGAGCGTTTCTAAAAAAAATGCCACTATCTTTGTAAATGTCGGAAATTTAAAAATATGCATGAATTTCTTTTTTCAGACTTCTTAGAACAGTTATAGATCTTAATTAACTTATTCTACCGTCCAATTTAAAACAGATTTATATTGAAAAAAAAAGTACTATTTAATTGGATGTATTAAGAATTAAGATTCCTACTATGTTACTTCTTATTAGGTAACACGTTTTTAGTTATCGGCGTAGTATATTTTTAAAACCTCATGTTATATTAAATGAAAGGTTTGATTTTTATTATTTTAACTAAAATATACCAACTTTTTATTTTTCATAGTACACCTAGATGTCTACTATGAAAAATAAAAAGTTGGTAGTTGGCATCTTAAACTTTTTGAGAACCAACCTACTAAATTATGTTTTTTCTGCAAATTAATAAACATTGGTCTAAAATCGTGCGACAGTAACAAAAAAGGAAACAAAATAAAAATTGTAAGGCTCGTTCTACAAAACCTCAAATATTTGAGATAAACATAGGTACATATGTTTATATTATTATTATGTATGTAAAAATGGCTTAATATAATACGCGCGGTTATTTTGAACAATTCTCAAATGTGTTATTTTGACATATTTATCTTATGACTAAATATTGTACTTCAAATTTATATGAGCCGAGATTTTCTTTTAGCCGCTCTCTATCTCAAAAACCTTAAGACGCACAAATTTTATTTTTAGGCCCACTTTTAAGCACAGTATAAGCTATCTGCCCATATAGGTACCTCAGTCAAATTTGTCTAGGGTCATTCGTTTAGAATCTTCCTGCTGGAAAAACGTTACCCCAGCAGGAAACGAATTTTGTGTTTTATTCCAAAACGTGAAAATGCACAATTTTTTTAACTTGACGCACGTACACAGCAGAGAACGCACTAATTATTATTTGTGGAACTCACTTCATTCTAGAAGAAACTTTTCTGCTGGGGTAACGCACACTCCCAGTAGCCCTCCACAGTGGGTCCTCCACATTGCCCCGCAGTGGGACCTCAGTAGCCTCCACAGTGGGTGGCACCGGCAGTGGGGGCCTCCGGCAGTTGGCAGCTGCCCGCAGTGGGACCCACTTAGTAGCTCCCCCGCAGTGGGGCCCACTCTGTAGCCCCCCACAGTAGGGGGCACCGGCAGTGGGGGCCCCCACATTGCCCCGCAGTGGGATGCACTCAGTAGTAGCCCTCTGCTGTGGGGGCCAACAGTACTTAAAGCTATACTACATTAATAAAAATAGGTAAGTAAGGTTTGTGAGGTTGTACGGGGTAATCTCTGAATCTACTTAGCCGATTTTGAAAATTATTTTACCTAATTGAAAACAACGTTATTTGCGAGTGTTATAGGCTATATGTATTGTATATATTAACAACTAAAGATGTTTACCGCCCAACGAAGTGGGCACGGCTCAGCTAGTCTAAAATAATTCCATTAATCACCACACTGGAGAAATTACTGTATGAGTTTGATTTTAGTGATAAATACATCGGATAAACAAAAGCTGACACAGCTTTTGTTTTAAAAAGAGAACTAAATCACAGACTTGCCCATTATGAAAATGAATTAATGTATGCAACAACTACCTTCATTGATCCAAGGTTCAAAAGAAGGGCTTATATCTCCAGTAGCAAGAAACTACTTGGTGACTTCTCCCACTAGCGTTCCCAGCGAACGGTTGTTTAGTGCCGCTGGACTTATTAACACGCCACTCCGAAATAGGTTCCATGCCGAAAAGGCATCCAAATTATTATTTTTGAAGTACAACATTCCCCTCCTTAAATTTAATTATGTTTTAGGAATATAATTGTGTTGTGTTGCGGTTGTTGGCTTATGGAACTACCCCACTTCACACTAGCGCTACCTGCTATTTTATCATAATACCTACTAGCTGGTCCCTCAGACGTTGTGCTGTCATTCAACTTACTGTCAAACAACTGACAGTTACTTCAAACGTGCTTAGCAAAGAGATATAATTCTGCGCAATTTTCTTATTTTTTTAGGGTTAAAAGGAAATACGGAATAAAATAGAATCGTTTATTCACAAAAAACATGTCAAATATTACAATGCTGTCAATGTATCAGTGGTATCAATGTAATACTAGCAGTAGTTTGGACTGGTGTCTGAATATTAATATACCTACCTACTTACATAATAATAATGATTTATAAATTAAATTACAAATGTCTTGTCAGTTTAAAATTAAAATATTCGTCCACGCTGTCAATGAGTCAGTACCTACAGTAACCATTTATTGAGTCTATTTTTAAACAATGTCATTGGCAAGTCCTTAAATTTTAATTGCCATGCAAAACTAATTTCTGGCAAAAAGTTTGGAATGGTGATTTGGCATATAGATCTTATTTTTATCTCTAGTATGCCTTCTTCTTTAGTTTGAAACCCATATAGGATCACTTTGTTGTCCATCTGTCCGTCTGTCAACCCTCTTTTCTCAGAAACGCGTGGAGCTATCGAGTTGAAATTTACATCAAATACTTAGGTCCGTAACCTCTTGGAGCCGTGATATAAATCAAACTTCTAAGTCAAAAGTTACAGTCGTTTATGCCCAATTCTTTTGAAATTTATATGGGAATCAAAGGCACACAAAACCGATAAGGTACTTCCCGTTGACCTAGAATCATGAAATTTGGCAAAAAGCAAGGTCTTTTCGCACAACAAACGAAAAAGTCCGAAAACCGTAAATTTGTAGTTAATTCACATAAAAATTATATTTGATTCTCACCATGGACCGAAAACCTATAGGGTACTTTCCGGTGATCTAGAATTATTAAATTCGGCAAGAATCAAAGCCTTACAGCACAATTAAAGGAAAAAATCCGAAAACGATAAATACGCGTCTATTCACAAAATAATTATTTTTTATTTTGCAATCGACCAAAACAGCTACACGCTACTGTTGACCTAGAATCATGAAGTTTGGCAAAAAACAAGGTCTTATAATTACGAAACCCTCGGTGCGCGAGTCCAACTCGCACTTGACGTTTTTTTTAAATAAGAACCTTCTACAAAGTTTCAGAAAACATTTTTAAAAGATGAATGAAATCGGTGTAGTTATAGCCGAACCAGGAGAAATAGGGGTTCATTCGACTACGCTATTGAAGTAAGAGTGCCATAATAAAATAAATAGTATTTCAAGAGATGAGTACCTAGTCTTGTTTTATTATATCTTGTCCCCATGTACAAGTATGTATCAGACTGGGTAATAGAGTACAGTTTTAAATAAAACATTATGTTTTTGCCCAATCAACATTCGCTAAATATTCGCATGGATTTTGGAGATAAGAGTAGGTATTGAAAATCCTGCGAATATCCTTACATCGTTATAGCACTCACAAAATAATTATGATATTATATATGTAGGTAGTACTTTACTTACTAAGTACTATATAATATATGTATATTTTAACTCTTTAGGGCTGTAACTTTTTTATACGAATGGCTTACAATTTAAGTACATTTGGCATGTTATTGAATACCTACTATAAAAATCAATATTTACGTGAGATCTAGGTAAAAAAAGCAGTTATGGTAATAGGTACCTAATTTTTAAAAATAAAAACGGAGTTCATCTTTGGATTGAATTAAAAATAATTCTGTGAAAACTTCTATACCTACCTACTTAGTTAATGTAGTATATGCCACATGACGTGTTCAAACTACATAAAATACATAACAAAATAAAAATATATGTCTTTTCGAATACTTACCCTGAAATAGTAACTTTGTTCTCCTAATCGTGATGTAAGCATGTTTAGTTTGTTAGAACTTGTGCCAGAGGGTAAGTGAGGGTACAGATGTTAGAGGTTTTGTTTGTTGGCTTTTTGTATGTAGGTAATCCGTGGATTGGGGGGGGGCACTGGACACTTCCAGTTACAGGTTTCAAAAGCTATATCTCCAGCCTCTCACAACACAGGTTTTTACATAGATTATTACACTAGATACGTAATATACATATGTTTAGTTTAAGAGGGTTATTACAAAAAATCACGAAATTGCACGGATTCCTTGTTCAAATGTATGGTTTTTGTTCGTTGCTTGAAATAACAATTGCTTGTTAGTAATAGCTTGTTTTCTACTAGAATAAAAGCACAACAAATTTTAGATTATTTATTCCATGCATCGGGAGAATAACCATTCTCCCGATGCATGTTTAGGCAAAAACTCTCGGAGACCTATTTTAGATGCTCTAATTTGTAGATTCGATTGAATATAGACCACAAAAACTTATTTTTTATATCACTTATATCCTATACTTGAATAATAATATAACACAATTTCGATTTATGCCTTTTATGTTTAGAAAATAAAAACAGAACCGAACTCAATTTCAACCGAAAAGGCTTCGAAACAAACCCCAATATCTCCATAGTTATACATAATTTAGACATAATATTTCTACGTAAATAAACTTCAACATTTGCTTAAACTACAATATTAATTTAAATCGTTACTATTATTTTTTAATGATTTATTTAAAAAGATATATATTTCATAGCGCCGGCGATCTGATCTCAGTACCGCGCGAGCGCTTGTTGAGGTTGGACCTGCGTCAGTTAATTTCGCGCCCTCCGTCGTGTGGATAATATCGTGGTGTGCATAGATTGCCGTGTAGAAGTATTTATATTCAGAATCAATAACTTTATTTCTTTAGGCTTACAAAATAAGCACTTAGACAAGTCAAATTTTATACTATAAACATAGTTATTATTATCAAATAAGAAATAAGGTTCGTACAGTATACTAACTCACTGACATAATTGGTATTCATGGTGGATGGTGAGGTATGTTTTGCTATGCAGAATCATACAGGGGTGTTCAATCGACCCTGGGGAAAAATCGTATTTTTCCAGATTTCCCTCCCTTCCCCCTCAAAAGGGGATAAACGCGAACAGCGCTGTATCACGGGGTGGGGTGGTAGCTGGAGTGAAATTTTTTGCAGGGAGGGGAAGCTGCTCGCGAAGCGAGCCGTCCTGTTACCACCCGCTCTCTAGGCTGCCCGCTGCCACAGAATAGGTAATTTTACTTCGCTACATACACAGTAGTCGTTTTCACCAATCAATTTTGAGCCTTTGGTATACAGGTAGAAATCATGTTCAGATCGCTCTGCTCACTGTCAGCGAGGCGGCTCGCTCAAAGCCACCCGCGCTCTCCTACCTCACCAGTCCCCCGGTCGGTCCCTTGCTCAAGCGACTCCCAAGCGGAGCTACTTGTAAGAAATTTCTTTTTAGGGTCATGTAGAGGATAAAAAACAGTTATATAGCAAAAAAAAATTGCACCCCCTACCTAGACCTAGACTTTTTACGAAAAAACCGAAATATGGCCGATTTTTGACCTTTTTTTTCGGGTGGCAATGCTACTACAGGGAACAGCACGGCGAGCGAAGCGACCAGTGCTTTGACCCCCCCGACGCCCCCTTCTCCCCCCCTCTAGGGGGTCTCCCGCCCTCCCCGCCCGGCGTGGCGAGCGAAGCGAGCCACGCAGTGCGCGGGTGGTGTAGCATTGCGGCAGTGGAGCTGCTTTGCAGCTTGCGCAAAATCAAACTAAAAAAAATATTAGTTACATTTAGTTAGTAGTTGTATTTATTTAAACAGGTTGCAACCGTATTTTTAACTATATACTTATATTACTTCAACGATTTTTACAGCACATGACACCTTTAAATAATACGAAAAGAGCGGACTATAATATTCTCCTTCAAAATATCACACAAACCTAGTAACCTACTAGGTACTTTTATATTGATCGATCGATAGTACCATTTTTCGATTTCTACGAGTATTGCGCAAGATTTTCAGACCACTATGACATGTCGGCTAGGAATCGATTACTGCGTAAGTATAATGAAAATATATCAAAACAAATTATAATAATTAACATAAAGACAACTTATATTACGGTGGATCAAGATCATTTAGTGGCCATGCTCGCAAATCATGGTGCGAGCGAGACTATAGATGTGAAAGACCAGTAACGCTCGCGTAGCTCGCCGCTCGCTCGGTGCGTAAAATACGTATTTCGCCGAAATGTAAGAGCGCTCTTAAGCTAAAAACCTTTTGTGAAGAGGAAATAAATAAACTTTTACTTTACTTATGTACCTACTTACTTTTCCGATATTTGAATTATTTGAATTATCTGGTGGCATTATTTTATTTACGCAAACTTATGTTATACTATAACGACAAGAAACAAGCAAATAAATATAATTAATCAAACTAGTTTTACGTCAATCCAGAGAGTGAACGTTCCTTCTGGTAAAGCGTCAAGATGTGGTCTAACTTGGATCATCTTAGGCCACATCTTCACTTTTTTGAGTGAGATGGTGGTCAAACGTTTTACTACAAGAAAAATATCGGGTTATTTTTACAACAAACTAACACTGACATTTTTGTCGATTCCGATGCCACCACAACCTGAGCTTACTTGTCTTGCCTTATAATATTGTAGACCGCGTACTGCATTGTTGAGGTTTTGTGTCTCAAGAATAGAAACCATTACCTAAATAAAATTATTGTTACCATCACGTCACGTCACGTCACGTCACGTAAACCAATAACAATAACATTACTAAACCAACTCCTTATTCTAAATTAGGACAGCAACGAAAAATTTATGTATCACTAGCGTGTGCACACCTGGTTTTAAAAAAAACCTCATATAAAAATCTGAAACACGTTTCAGGGTATTCAATATGGCAGATTTATTGAATAAACGATTATTTTGAAATGTATTGTATGTGGCTTTGAGTCATGTTCATGTGGTATGGTATGGTATGGCCATCAACTATACGTTTTACTGAATTGGAAGATCAAAGACACACTTAGTTTTTTTTTAAATTCAATCCAAAGTTATTAATTTTCACGTTTCAACACTTTGCATTCCCATAGATGCTTTATTTACTTACCTAGATCTCATGCAGGTAAATATTAACATATTCATAGTATGGGCTACTGATATGCCAGATGTAACAAATATAAACAGAAAGCCATGTTATTTCGTACTAAAAAGTTACAGTTACAGTAAATAGTTCAAATTGCGGATAAAAACATAAAAACTTAAAAATAGTCGAGAAGGTTTCCAGATTTAAAAAAGCCGCCTAGCTATCGCACTTGGTTCCACCTACCCTCGGTTACCGACTGTCGGTCAGTGATCACACCGACGCGACGCGACCATCTCATAGGAACATCACTTCACCTACAAAACATTACGTACATATTTACAAATATTCACAACCGACGTCTCATAACTTAAATAAATTGCAACAAATAATTATAAAAAAGATGCGAAATTATGCACTTCAGTTAAATTGATTGATATTGTTGATTATAATTCAAATCGATCATTCATAAGGTCCTCCGAACTAGTCTAACTAGAGAAGCACGTATCATCGGTCGCAGCCAGGGCAGGCTCCGTCAGTCTGTGTGGGGGTGCAAGGGCAGCGCGGGGGCGGCGCCGAAGGGCGGGCGGTAGGAAGGCAAGCCTAGCGCGCGATACAGGCGCTGCGGGGCCGCCACGTCCGCCAGGTACAACCGCCCCAGAGCGCCGCTCACTGGCACCGCAGCGCCGCCCAGCACGCATGCGCGCGCGCCGCCGCCGTGCCATCCCGCACCACCTGGCTCCACGCACACCGCCACGCCGCGCCGCGCGCCCCACCACTCCACCAGCGTGCCGTACTGCTCCAGCGGCGTGTCCTCCAGCGGATCGTACAGCGCCACCAGCACCAGGTCCGGCGCCACCGGCAGCACCGAGGTCTGTTCCACCCCTAGCACCGGCACGCCGTCCAGCCGCAGCGCGCGCAGCTCGCGCTGCAGCTCCGCGCACCCCGGCGCCGAGCCCTGTACCAGCGCGTGGAGGCGGGCGCCGCGCGAGGCCAGCAGGCGCGCCGCCGCCAGCCCAGCCGCGCCACCGCGGTGCGCGCCGCACAATGCCACCACGCTGGGCGCCTGGTGCGCGTTGCGCGCCTCCAGCCGACGCCCACCGCCCACGAGCCGCAGCGCCACGTCGCAGGCGGCGCGCGCCACCATGGCCAGTGCAAACTCGGCGAGTCCCTCGCGCCGCAGCCCCTCCCACAGACGCTGTCGCACGTGGCCCAGCACGCTCGGCACGACGCATCCTCCGTCCGTCACGTAGTCGGGCGCGGCGCGCAGGTCCAGCGGCACGCGCAGGCCCGCGCCCTCGTCACCGGCGCGCGAGGCGTCACCCAGTACGTTCTCGTCGTGCCGGTACTTGCTGTCGTCGGCGGTGCGCACCACGTCCGGCTGCGGAGAGGACAGACGGAGGTCAGTCTGCCGCACCTGAGCCGGCTGAGAGACGCATGTGTCGCCGTCTGTGTTGCACGACGTTCTTACCTTGGAGTTGCGCATGGAGGCCCAGACGGCACGCTTGTCGAAGAGCGCGAGGTTCCCCTCGAAGTCGAAGTCGTCATCGAGCGCGCAGTCGGCGGCGCCTCCGAAGCATGCCTCGTTGCGACGCCGCGCGCGCTCCCCGCCGCCCGCTGCACCCCCGGCCCCGCCCCCGCCGTCCAGTCCCGGGATGCCGGTGGACTCGCCGCGTCCCCCGAACGCGTTGCCTCTGCTCTTGGGCGTCGATCCCGACCCGTAACTGCCTGTACAGTACATTCAACTAGCTATTCATTTCTATCACACACTAAGCAGTTCTTTGCCCCCCCCAGAGTAGGAGGGGCGGCCCGAGCTAAGCTCGAGGAGGGATTTCCCGGTGGAACCGTATCACACACTATTCTATCACTCTAACACGATCGTCATTAATAGGTAGTATGGGAAAAAAACGTCAAGTGCGAGTTGGACTCGCGCACCGAGTGTTTCGTTATTAGGTATAAGACATTGTTTCTTTCCAAATTTCATGATTCTAGGTCAACGGGATGTAGGTAGTATCCTATAGGTTTTGGTCGCTAGCAAAAACATTTTTTTTTTTGTGAATGAACAAAAAATTCACGGTTTTCGAATTTTTTACTTTAATTGTGCTATAAGACTTTGCTTCTTGCCAAATTTCATGGTTCTAGGTCAACAGGAGGCCCTCTAGGTTTTGTGTGCAGGTGATTCCCTTGAGAACTTAAAAAAAAATGGGCAGGTACTTCTGTAATTTTGATTGCGTTGACTTAGAAGTTTGATTTATATCACGGCTCCAGGAGGTTACGGACTTGAGTATTTGATGTTAATTTCAACTCGATAGCTCCACGCGTTTCTGAGAAGAGGGTTTACAGACGGACAACAAAGTGTCCTGTACGTTCCGGTTTTTTTTCGGTACGGAACCCTAATAACAACTGATTTAAGTAAATTAAACGATTTTTTTTTCTTTTCTTGGCTCTAACATTTAGTTAGAGCTACCGGGGAAATGGAATGATAACGCTGTTTGATCGCAACTGTATATTTATTAAACTTAGGTTAAAATGAAAGTTTAATACGGAAGAATAAACATCACGTATTTATTGGAAGTATGTAGACATTGCTAAGCTATTATAATGTAGGTGAACTAGATATTACACGTACGGACTGAATAACTTGTACATTTTGATTTCATGAATCATCTCAACCCTGGTAGTGGTTTCATTTTCTCTCCCACAAGTGGAGCAAAAATTCCACAAGTACCCTACAGGTTATCGGCCATGGCGAGAACAAAATATGTGAATAAAACAAAAATTCACGGTTTTCGGATTTTTTACTTTAGTTTTGTTATGCCAAATTTCATGATTCTAGGTCAACGGGAAGTTATTAGTTAAAAGTTTATAAGTTATAAGTTTTGTGTGAATTTGATTCCCTGACAAATTTAAAAAAAATTGGGCATAAACGGCTGTAACTTTTGATTGCGTTGACTTAGAAATTTGATTCATATCACGGCTACAAGAGGTTACGAACCTGAATAGGTATTTGATGTTAATTTCAACTCGATAGGTCCACGCGTTTCTGAGAAAAGAGGGTTGACAGACGGACAGACGGACAATAAAGTGATGATCCTTATAAGGGTTCCGTTTTTCCTTTTTAGGTACGGAACCCTATAAAGTGATGTCCGGTTTTCGGATCATATTTCATACTGTGGGACGGACGGATGGACTGACGGACAACAAAGTGATGCTTTAAGGGTTTATTTTTTCCTTTTGAGGTACGGAATCCTAAAAACAAAAAGTAGGTCTTATAATTAAAAAAACGTGTTTTAAGTTTTTACATTCATTTGTTTCGGTTTTGATAAAGTTTTCATTCAAAATCTTGATATAAGCTAGTTATTTATTTCCATATTATGCCATAATTGATGGAAGCATCGTCGATGCAAGAGAATCAACACCTAATACATTAACTTGCAAGTGTAACGTGACTATGACTACCTAGTTAGTACATACATCTCATTTCACTAAGCTTAGACATATAAGTAGACAAGAACGTATTTTTTTGTCTACTCATATGGCTTATACCATTATTATGTGTATATGTACATCATAATATTAGTATTAAAACATATACTAGTGCTATAGCGCTGTCGGGCAAAAGTTCCGTTAAATACTTTTTGTAAATAGATATACCTTGTTACAACATACAAGTATTGATAATTGTTTTCATAGAAACTAAGTACCCCATCACTAAGAATGTTTATGATTTGTCGTAACCTTGAACGGACTAATGAGCACTCACTTCCCCGCGCCCGCACACCACAGTTGGTTGTCTGATTTGTTTGCTTAGCGAAAAATCGTTATAAGGCGTCTAGGGTATAAAGTCTATGTACCCCACGGACCTAGGGTCTCGACTCCAAGGGGAGCAAACGGTAGCAATAGGTAACGTACGTGAGCGCTGACAAAGGCCCGCTGGATGATGTCGTTAAAGGTTGGGCATGGCGAGATATCCAACCGGCATCCCTAGTAGGAGGTACATGATACCTAATTTGTCTACTTATTAGAGATATCCGACCGGCAGCCCTAGTAGGTACACGATACCTAATTTGTCTACGGGCTACTGGGGGTCCCACTGCGGGGGACAACTGCCGGGGGCCCCCACTGCCGGTGCCCTCCACTGTGGGGGCTTACTGAGTGGGTCCCACTGCTGGGCAATGTGGGAGCCCCACTGCGGGGGGTACTGCGGGCGGGCCCTACTGCGGGGGATACCGCGGTGGGCTACTGGAGGTCCCACTGCGGGGAAATGTGGGGGGCCCACTGCCGAGAGCCCAACTGCCAGCGCCTCCACTGTGGGGGCTAATGAGCGGGTACCACTGCGGGGCAATGTGGGGGCCCACTTCGGGGGCCATCTGCCGGCGGCCCCCACTTCAGGGGCTCCACTCCCGGTGCCCCCCACTGTGGAGGCTACTGAGGTCTCACTGCGGGGCAATGTGGGGCCCCACTGCGGGGGGCTACTGGGAGGGTCCGGTTACTTGAAGGGCCCCACTGCCACCCAGTGGGGGTTTTCGCTCTCTGCCGCCCTTGCCCCGCGCGCCATACTGCAACGCGCAAAATTTCACTTCCATTCTCTCTCCCAAGGGAACCCTTCTGTATTCCGGGATAAAAAGTATTTTATGCCCTTTCTTGTAATATGAACTCAAATCCTGCCAAGATTCATTTGAATACATTTAGTAGTTTCGGCGCTACGCGCAGCCAAAAAATTTTACTTTCATCCCCTCTCCCAAGAGAACCCTATTGAAATCCGGGATGAAAAATATCCTATGCCCTTTCTCGTAATAGGAACTTGAATCATGTTAAGTTTCATCAAATCAAATCAATTCATTTATTTGCTGTAATGTAAGTACAAAAGTTATTAATTAAAAATAGTATTTCCAATACATTACTACCTCATCGAGGCGTGCAAAATTAAGATAGCATGCAAATGTCACAGTAGAGTTTAGTAATGTTCTAACCTAGGTATATTGTAGATAATTTTATATAATGTCAAAAATCTTAAAGTAATAATAGTAAGAGGATGTCAAAATTTATCTGTCATAAAATCGTTAATATTATAATAGCATTTGGTAATTAATAATTGTTTCAATTTAGTCCTTAATATATTGTCGTCAAGATCTTTTAATGATTTAGGTATTTTGTTATATATTTTGCATGACATACAGACTACACTTTTTTGTAGGAAAGCTGTTTCACTATTAGGTATTTAAAGTTTACTGTTATCACGTCTATTTCGCACTACAAAATCAGACTTGCGTGGGAAAAGATGGGGATGTTTTCTAACAAATAGCGCCATTTCAAATATATATAACGACGGAAGCGTTAGAATCTTGTGCTCAATGAACAAAGGTCTGCAACTGTCGGTAACGTGCAGGTTAAACATTGATCTAATACATCTTTTTTGTCTTTTAAATATGAAGTCTTTACTGGTAGAGTTAGCCCAGAAAATTATACCAAATCTTAGGATAGACTCTACTGTTCCATAATAAGCTGTTAGTAGTGTTTCTGTGTTAACAATGGAGGATAATTTATAGAGTACGTAGGTAGAGCTACTTACTCGCTTACTTAAAAGTTCTATATGGTATTTCCAATTTAATTTACAGTCTATTTGAATACCTAGAAATCTTGTTGATTCTACCACATCTACTTTACTACCATTAAATTGTAGGTCTATTTGAGGATAATTTTTAATTCTTTGACTAAAGTGCATTATGTTTGTTTTATTTATATTAATTTTCAAATTATTATTATTAAGCCATTTAATTGTTGATTTTATTGTATTATTAATGTCAAAATTGTAAGTATTTATGTCATCGCATTTTATTGTTATCGTACTATCGTCAGCAAATAAGGTCATTGGTTGATTGAGTAATCTAGGTAGGTCATTTATATAAATAATAAATAGTAGAGGTCCAAGCACACTCCCCTGTGGAACGCCAAACTGGATTACGCGCTCTAAAGAATGATACGGTGTTTCACATTTGGTCTTGATATCCAGTTTTTTAATCTCGGTAATTTGTCTACGGTCGGTTTCATTTGAATACTTAAATTTTTTGGTTACGCATATCACCATATGCGTAACCAAAAAATTTACTTTCATTTCCTCTCCCAAGAGAACCCTATTGAAATACGGGATGAAAAGTATTTTATGACCTTTCTCGTAATATGGACTTAAATCATGCTAAGTTTCATTTGAATATCTTCAGTAGTTTCGGCGCTATGCGCAGCCAAGAAATTTTACTTTCATCCCCTCTCCCAAGGCAACTCTATTGAAATCCGGGATAAAAAGTATCATATGTCCTTTTTCAATTCAAGGGCGTAAGATTACGAATATGCGGTATATTTTCAAATCCAAGATGGCCGATAATTTATATTACAAATTTTATTCTCATTTTTACTATTCAACTTCTTGGATGGCGAAAAGTAGTATTAAAGCTGCATAATGTTCAATAAAAAAAATTAGCCATGTTATTTCTTACAAAAGGTACAGCATAAAATAGTTCAAATTTCGAAAAAAATAAACGAAAAATTTTCATAATAGCCGAGTCTTTTCAGGGTTAAAAAAAGCCATCAAGCTTTTGCACCGGGTTCCTCCTATCCCCAGTTTCCAGTATGACAAACCTTGTGCCCAACAACCTGTATAAAAAATAATGGAGTAAAATCGCGATTTTCTAAATTTTATTTTGATATTCAAATTAGAAATTATTCGCCATCTTGGATTTGAGAAAAGACCGCATATTCGTAATCAACGCCCTAAAGTTAGTCAAAAACGGCACACATAATTTAAATATGAATAAAAAAATATCCGTCATCTTAAAATCAATAAGTTTGACTTTGACACTAAGATGCGACAACCCTGGCTATTTTACGCTGGCGCGTCACTTGTCGGCATTTACCCCGAGATCAAGGGCGTCGGCCTACTGTATGTTTTTATATCATGGATACCCTGGCGGCGGTCATAGATATCTAAACCACTCAAATCTTATGTACATAACTTATGATGGAACTGTTCCCGGCTTAGGACAGGCAAAAATAGTTACTGTAACATATTTGCCAGTCAAGAAAATGTTATAAAATAATAATAAAAATAAAATAAAATAGTTTATTTCTTTAACTTAATCTATACAAATCTTCAAATTTCCTTGAAAATCCCCTTTTAAGTATAGAGACACCTGTGTTAGGGGGTTTCGCTCTTGCCTTATGGAAAATCACTCTCATAGACGAAGTAGATTCAATAAAACATACATAATTTTATATAAACTAAGATCTAATGAATGTTGTAAATGTTGCCATTAATTTTCATGTGTGTTGTGTGTGGAGGTGGGGTTATTTGTGTACACTATCACGAAACTGTTTCCAGTAGGTTTTCCGTGTCCTGGTATGTAAGGGTCAGTGTTAGAGCTACCGAGGAAGAGAAATGATAACTCTAACGCTGTTTGATCGCAACTGTTTATTAATTAGATTTAGGTTAAAATGAAAGATTAATACGGAAGAACATACATCACGTATTAAACGTAGGAACTAGATAGGTATTATATTAAAGATTAAAGATACACGTACTTCCTGAATAACTGTACTTTGTACATCTTGGGCACTAGAAAAAGGAAACAATGTCAACGTTTAGAAAGGGGCCAATGAGGCGATATTACATAATATTCCGAATAATACCTTTTTGTACATTTTTGACTACTTAAAAGGAAGACAAATATTAAAATATGGTCAAACTGTGAATATAAGCTAGTTGTACAATGTAGTAAAATAATGTGAATGTTGATTAAGTAAATGTAGATAGATAATCATTAATATAAAATAACAATAAGAGCTAGTAAAGCTAACAACAACCATTCTAAGATTTAAACTCTATAGATTACTATCTAAATATCCTTACAGCCTAATCTTTTGTCTTTACATCCTTATCTATTGGCACTTCACTGTCGGGATATTTAAACCGTTTTTACATAACGAATCACTGTGTACTTCTAGGATATTTAACCCGTTTTTATATAACGAATCACTGTGCACTGCTGGGATATTTAACCCGTTTTTATATAACGAATCACACACTGTATCACAAGCTGGCTGCTGCTGCTGTGAGGCCTTGGGGCCTCCCGTCAGGCCCGCCGAGCTGACTGTCGCCATGCCAACAGGTACTGCTGCTGCTCGCCGCGCCTCTCTCCTTCGTCGTATGATATAGTAGCACACACCAGCCATGAGTATGGCAAGTATTGCGTACATCAGTGTATACTGGTGAATGTCTTGTACATTGAGAGATACGTTCGTTTGGGCCTTTATGTCGTCTATTTGAGTTTTCATGATTGACCACTCTTCTTTATGGTTATCTGGTATAAATGGAGCTATTACGGAGGAGTTGACGATTTTGTTGAGAACGGAAAACTCAGGTACTTTTGGTAAATCACCTTGTATGTGAACTTGACTTAGGTAGTTGTTGTGACCGTATATTGAAAAGTCACCACTCTTTACTACACAACCTTGACCTACACTAAGTAATCCATTGCCGGTCAATGTCTCCATCTGAACTTCGGTGTCAGCGCAAAAAATGCGCACTGCGCATTCGTCGTTGCAACATGAGAATAATCACATATTAATGTTTTGTAATTTGAACCATCGTTCTTGACAGGTCAATGCCTCGGTATTACATAACTTTTCATTGTCATTTATGCTTATATTGCAGATCGCCTTTGTAAGCGGCAGTTCGAAGATAGGTTTATCGTAAGGACATAGCATCCGATTAGTTGAAGTATGCACACACGAATGAAGGTCCTCTGCTGTCATTAGTATAAAAATATCTCTTTGTATATTGAAAGCTATAAATGGCGCGATAAATCTGACCACGTGATTCTGATGTGGCAGACTTACTACGCTGTCTAGTTCTAACGCTTGGCAATTTCAATACTTCCAGCAATAAGTAAAATTTATGAAAAAATTATTCTCACTCAGTTGTCCTCTCATTTCAACCTTAATAGGCTACTCCATAAAAATCAATTTGGCTTCACCAAGGGTAGATCAACAACCGATGCTGGTACAGTTTTACTTAAGCATATATTGGATGCCTGAGATAAAGCAAAAAACGCTATTGGTATATTCTGTGACCTTTCTAAGGCTTTTGATTGTGTAGATCATGCTACATTAATTGGAAAATTGAAACACTATGGAATTCAAAACAAGGCACTGGACCTTATGCAATCATATTTATCTGATAGAGTTCAAAAAGTAGATATTGGTAAAGAAAGATCTAGGGGCTCAAAAATTGAATTAGGCGTCCCGCAAGGATCAATATTAGGTCCTTTCTTATTTTTAGTATACGTAAATGATCTCCCCTTTTTAGCAAAAGATCTGAGTGATATAGTCTTATTTGCTGATGATACTTCACTGATTTTTAAAGTTGACAGAAATAAATGTAATTATGACGATGTAAATGATGCGCTTTCACACGTACTAGATTGGTTCACCACCAATAACCTCTTACTCAATGCTAAAAAAACCAAATGCATTAAATTCATGTTACCTAATGTAAGAGAATTTCCAACGAAGATAATGCTAAAGAATGAGATTGTTGACTTTGTAGACTCTACTGTTTTCTTAGGGTTACATATTGATTCCACTCTTCAATGGAAACCCCAAATTGATGCTCTCGCAGGCAGACTTAGTTCAGCGGCCTATGCAGTTCGAACAATTAGATATATTACCGATGAAGATACAGCTAGGTTAGTTTATTTCAGTTACTTTCATAGTATTATGTCTTATGGTATTTTGCTTTGCTCCCAGCTGGAGGAAGCAGCCGATAGCTCTGCCACCGCGAAAACACAAAGTTTATTTGAGGAGTTAGTATCCGCTGAATCATCCTCGGGCCAAGTTTCTGTTGCAGGCTCCAACTTACACACAATGCAAACTATTAGCTTAACTGAAGTTGACTCAGTGTGTAATGTGGGAGCTAGCAGCAAAAACAAAAACAACAAACACAAGTTTAGCAAAAATAAGTTAAAAAAATATGTTAAAATAAGTAAGTTCATAAAAAAAACACAAAATTTATTAAAAAACCAAAAACAAGTAGTGTCTAAACTGAAATCTAAAAGAAAAGTTCTCGATAAATTAGAGCTCTGTACATTACAGCTGAATCATAATCAGATACAATATGAGAATGAAATTCAAACGCTGAGATGTAAACTTGGTCAGGCTGAGCACTCCCTAGAGCACTATATGTGCATGTATGAACAAACTACCGAACAGACAAGGGAACTCAATCTGGCCATGGATGCACTCCTCAGAAGCCAGGTGAGTCTGGAGGGCAGGATTCTGGAGGGTTGCGGCTGTTGTGATCATAGCCCAGACAGTAACAATACAAGTTTGGACAGTGTGTTGTCAGCCGCATCCCATCTGGATCTCAGCACTTCATGCTCAGATATAAATACTATAATGTACTGCGATGAAATTGGAAAAAATATGGGTCAGCTATTAAATATTCGTATGAAACATAATATAATAAATAATTGTCTCCCAAACTCCAACCTGCATAATATCATGCACAAAATTAACAATGAAACTTTTAAAAGTAATTCAAACTTAATAATATGCCTTGGTAATAGGGGCAATGTGAACAAATTGGACTTGATTAAGTATTTTGACAAACTATGCTCCTTAAATTTAAAACAAATTGTGATGTTCACATTCCCCTACAGCGACAGCTTGCCACAATCAGAAAACGACCTTAGATATAAGCTTAATATGACGTTGCACACTATTTCATGCAACAATAATGTACATGTGATTGATACTAACATTATTGTTAGTAAAAAATACTATTTGACTCGAGGTAATTATTACCTATCTAATTTTTACAAAAGACAGATAGCAATTTCGCTAACCTATTTTTTTAACATAACAGCCAAAAATTTGGCTAAACAAACTGCTTCTTTTGAGCAGAGTAATATTTTAAAAAACAAAACATTGGAAGTTATTCCAAGTCATTTAAATTAGAAATAACGACAATAGAGGAAGTCTCTAGCCCCAAACAGTCAGATATTATTAATCACAAGAAAAAACTAAGAAAACAAGATTGTAAAATAAATGCAAAGTTTACTAACTTGGTGCACCAGAATATTCAAGGATTGAAAAGTAAATTATTAGAATTGGAATTGTACATGAACTCATTTGATATTGACATCATCTGCTTAACAGAACACTGGCTGAAAAGCTATGAGCTCATGTTTAACTTCAGTAACCACCAGGTTGGTAGTTCTTTTTGCAGATCACATGCTATTCGTGGAGGCTCTTTAATAATACTAAATAAATTCATAAAATTTAAAGAACGTAAGGACATAATATGCTTATCCGTTGAAGGCCACATTGAAGTAGCATGTGTAGAGTTGGAGCAAAGTATTGTAGTAAGCGTATACAGCCCACCATCAGCATCTTTTGAAATATTTGAAAAAAATATGGATGATATCTTATTCAAAATATCAAAATCAAATAAAAACCTCATGGTATGTGGAGACTTTAATATTGATCTCTTAGAAATGTACTCCCTTAGTAGTAGATTAACTAATTTATTTAATTCTTACAATTTAAGGCCATTATTTATGGAACCTACTAGAATAACTGAAACCTCAGCAAAATGTATAGATAATATATTTGTTTGCCAAAATAATAAAATTGTTAGTAAAAATGTAATAAGCAATTTAAAATCAGATCACTTAGGTCAACTAATAAAATTAGAAATTCAAGTAAAAAATAATAACTGTAAAAAGAGAATAACATACATACCTGTGACCACAAGTCGATTTGAACGGTTAAAATTGGATTGGGATTGTAAACCTCCACCTAATTACTCTCATAACAACCCAAATGACTCCTATTGCAGTTTTTTTACCAAATTCACCAATGCATTCAATTCTATATTCACATCCAAATCGACCATGGTCTCAGAAAAACTTAACTTTAGTGAGTGGGCAACAGTGGGTATACATAAGAGTAGACAAAAATTGTATGAACTGTATAGTGAAAAACAATACAATTTTAGCCTGGAGTTCAAACACAAAGTAAAAAATTACTCAAAAATATTTAGAAAAGTAAAAGTATAAGTAGCAAAATCAAATTATATTAGCTCAAAAATTAGAAACAGTGAAAATGTAATAAAATCAACGTGGAAAATAATAAACAGTGAGACTGGAAAGGTCAGTACCTACATTAATGATTACAATTTAAAGATTAATGATTGCTCCGTCAAAAATGACGTTGAAGTAGCGCAAGCATTTGAAAACTTTTTTACTAACATTCCAATCTCTACTACAAAGTGTCTGAACTCTTCTCAATTAATCGCTGAGTCTTTACTAAAAGAAAATGTACCTGCATGCGAAAATAAATTTAACTTCCATCATGTCGATGAAAAAGATATTAAAAAAGCATTTAAACTTTTAAATATAAAGAAAACTGCAGATCTCTGGGGCATTTCCGTTAGAATTATTAAACCATTGATTGATACTATTGCACCAGATCTAGCTTTTATTTTCAATGAATCTATTGATTGTGGCGTTTTTCCTGATCTGATGAAACATAGTAAGATAATCCCACTATTTAAATCGGGTAGTAGGTCTGACCCCACTAACTTTAGACCGATATCAGTACTGCCTACATTCAGCAAAGTTTTTGAAAAACTTATTTTACATCAATTGCTTAGGCATTTCAATGGCAATGACCTGCTACATCGTAAGCAATTCGGGTTTACTCACGGCAGGTCAACTACTGATGCCGGTGTAGAGTTGGTATCGCATATTTTTGATGCTTGGGAGAAGTCGCAAGATGCTCTAGGTGTTTTTGCGACTTGTCAAAAGCATTCGACTGTGTACACCATGGAACATTAATCAGGAAACTACATCACTATGGAATAAATGACACCTCTTTGGATCTTCTTACTTCTTACTTGAGTGACAGGATACAAAGAGTTGACATTAATGGGAAACGGTCTTCGGGATCTGTAGTTACAATGGGTGTACCGCAGGGATCTATCCTTGGCCCTTTTCTATTTTTGGTTTATATTAACGACCTACCTGATCTCGTTAAAAATAATCACGAGATTGTATTGTTTGCTGATGATACTTCTTTAATTTTCAAGATTATTAGACAAAACACAAATTATGACGATGTAAACAATGCAATATCAAAAATAGTCCATTGGTTTAGTGTCAATAATCTTTTACTTAACGAAAACAAAACTAAATGTATTAGATTTATTCTACCAAATGTAAAACAAGTAAAGGCTGATATAAACGTAAAAGGAGAAACTTTAGACATTGTAGACAGTACCGTATTCTTAGGAATAACTTTAGACAGTAAACTTCAATGGGGCCCACACATAGATAAACTATCGAAGAGACTTAGTTCTGCAGCATATGCAGTCAAAAAAATCCGTCATCTTGCAGACGTTGATACTTCTAGACTTGTCTATTTCAGCTACTTCCATAGTATTATGTCTTATGGCATATTACTGTGGGGGAACGCTGCAGATATTAATACCGTATTTTGTGCTGCAGAAGAGGGCTGTTCGTGCTATCTATAACATGGGTCCTAGAGAATCCCTGCGTGATAAATTCAAAGAAATAAATATAATGACTGTACCATGTCAATATATTTATGAAAACTTATTGTACACTCATAGAAATATCGATCGATTCCCTAAAAATTGCGACATACATAATGTAAATACTAGAAATAAGAACAAACTCGCTTTGCCCAAAACTCGGCTGCACAAGATTAGTGTATCTTTTAAAGGGCAATGTATACGCTTCTACAACAAAACTCCGAGTGAGTTGCAAAAATTATCAATAAATAAATTCAAACAAACTATCAAACATATCCTTTGTAAAAAGGCTTATTACAAAATATCAGATTATCTAGAGGATAAAAAAGCATGGGACGACTTTTGCTCCAACTCGAAAACTAACAACCTAACAAGGTAAAGGTTTCTTGTTCGCTTCTTTACTTTACCTTAAAAAGATTGAAGTGAACAAAAAATCAAAGTGATCACTTTATTTCCCTGTTTTACTTATGTAATTTTAATTTTGTGACGTGTCCAAGGGTCCTGTAAGGTCTAAAGGAAATAAAGCACTTTGATATTTGATATTTGGGGACAGGCAGCTGACATCCAGACTATCTTTGTTCTCCAGAAAAGAGCGGTACGCGCAATTTACAAATTAAAGCCACGCGACTCTTTGAGAGAATTATTTAAAGAAATAAATATTTTGACAGTAATATCGCAGTACATCTATGAAAATCTTATGTATACGCACAAAAATAGAAATAGCTTTTTGAAAAAGTGTGATGTTCACAATAGAAATACAAGAAACAAGAATAAATTACACATCCCAGCATATAGATTACGAAAGGTAGGGAAATCATTTATGGGCAATTGCGTGCGCTTCTATAATAAGCTTCCATCAGAAGCAACTGAACTCCCTATTCGTAAATTTAAACAGTACATTAAACAAAATCTTATCAGGAAGGCCTTTTACTCCATAGATGATTACATCAATGATGTTAATGCTTGGCCAGATGTCGCTCCGTTCCGCACTGACAGTAGTATGTAAGAAATTCAATGTTCTGTTTAACTTTATGGAAATTTTTGACATGTAACTAAATCGTATTAAATTTAGATTTAGAAAACATGTATTAGACACTTAAGTGATATTATAATATGCTAGTGGTTTCTTTTTCACTTCTTCCACTAGTGGACAAAAAATTGAAGTGAAGAGAATATCAATAACACCTTATTTCTTATTTGATAATAATAACTATGTTTATAGTATACAATTTGACTTGTCTAAGTGCTTATTTTGTAAGCCTAAAGAAATAAAGTTATTGATTCTGATTCTGATTCTTGCTAATGAGGGGAATCTTTATTTGTATGATTAAAATATTTTCTCCAACTCTAGCGCTCGCCTTCATTTGTTTATAGAGTTCGTATAGGCTCTGCTTATCGACCACCAGCGTAAGCTCTCCTCGTAAGTGGCTGGATATGATGCTGACTTGTTTTTCTAGCTGTTCTGGCGGTAGCAGGTTCATATCTAAATGACCGTGTGTTATATCAGTTAATACATATATTAAACTATCTTGAATGCGCCTTAGGCTAGTTATAATAATATTGGCTGTCAAGGATAGTGATAATAAATTAAGCTCACTTGTCTGCTCCATTTGTATCTGACGTATTCTGTGACGCATACTTTCTATCTGCTGCGTTATAGACTTAAAATTAGTATTCATGATGTCCTCATTCCTTTTCATGATATTATATTGAGCTTCTAAAACGGTGGTTTAGTTTTTAAGTAATAGGCTTATATGACCTTCGTTCTGTGATATTTTCTCAATGTCCTTCTCGTATTGTTTTGCAAATGAGTCATCAAGGACACCGAATAACGCGTTAGCCAAATAACCCACTCCATTTACCAATCCTCTCTTTTGCCGTTTGCCTATTTGATTATTAGTTAAAATTTTATTATAATGTTCAATTTCTAATATCTCTTGCCGTAACTGATCAATGATACCCTTGTATTGTGGCCGAAGCGGTGTCGATGACGAATTTAGGTACTGGTTTAAATGGGAAATGTAATTGTTAATATTGTTTAAACCAGTCCAGTATGACGACATATTAAAATAAACTACGAGCTTCCATTCGTCCCGAATAAGATTCAAATTGGCAATTTTTTCAAAGTAAATATTTTGGTGATGATCTAGTAGAATAATATTGTAGGAAGCGGACCCCTGTGTCGGAGTGAGTACCGCTAAGAACAATATGAGTGCCATTGTGATGAGATGGCAGAACCCTGATCTCGTCGCACGTTCACTCATCACTTTCTTGTACAGCATCCTGATTTTCCTTTACCGGTAGAACTGAAAGTTTTAAGCAGGGTCTCATAATAATCCCGTTTTTCGTTTTGATAGAGGCAACCCGAACACGTCCATCTTTTCCAGGGTGCACTTCTGTTACTCTTCCCATGAGCCACTTTCCGGGTGGCAAATTTTCCTCCTTTATTGTCACAATGTCATCAATTTCTATATTCCTTGATTGCTTTCTCCACTTGGACCGTACTTGTAATTGATGTAAATAATCAGACGACCAAGCCTTCCATATATCCCTATTTATCGCTTGCACCATTTGCCATCTGGTGATCAGATTGACATGTTCGGGATCCGGTGGTGGCCTTGATAACAAAGAACTTCCAATCAAAAAGTGACCGGGCGTAAGGTATATGTCATCGGGACTTTCCGTGAGGGCGATCAGTGGTCTTGAATTTAGACAAGCTTCTATTTGATGGAGTACCGTAATGAACTCTTCATATGTGAGCTTTTGCTCTCCTACTACTCTCTTCAGGTGGTACTTCATTCGTCTAATTGCTGCCTCCCACAATCCACCCGCGGAAGGATATGCCGGTGCATTGAAATGCCATTGTATCTGAAGATCACTCGCTCTATTAATGACGTCTGGATTTAAGCTCTGTAGGATTGCGTCATACTCTTTCTTTAGTAATCTGTTCGCACCTACGAAATTCGTTCCATTGTCACTATAGATGTGGCTAGGCTTACCAGGGCGCGAGCAGAATCGAGAAAGCGCAGCTATGAATCCTGGAGTGCTAAGATCTGACACTAGTTCCAAATGTACTGCTTTCGTCGACATGCACACGAAGACACACCCGTATCCCTTCAGAGTCCTTACTCCACGTCCTTTGTTCGCCTTTATGTCAAAATGTCCTGTAAAATCAATTCCCGTGCGCGAAAAGGCTCGCGGGGAGGAAGTTACCCTTGATTCAGGAAGGTCGGCTAACATTTGTGGTTTACTGTGGTCGCTGTGTCTCTTACACCTAACGCACTTGTTGAGCTCACGTTTGACAGTCCGTAGTCCACTGATTATCCAAAATCTATCTCTTATATATGCTAGGGTGAGACTAGGACCTCCGTGAAGCGTGATTCGGTGCGCTTGGTTGATAATTAGCTCAGTGAGGCGGCCGTGACTTGATAAAATAACAGGATTCTTAACCGACTGCTTAAGAAGCGAATTATTAAGTCGCCCGTAGGTGACGTAGGAACTAGATAGGTATTATATTAAAGATTAAAGATACACGTACTTCCTGAATAACTGTACTTTGTACAGTCAGTAGCCAGTCTATTAGTAGTTTTTTAGAATAATGTTTTGTAAGTGGGTAAACGTTTATAATCTTATTAATTTTATTATATAAATGATTTGATTGTTTGACGTATTGACGTGTTGCATATTTTGAGCGAGCTACTTCTTTAGGCATTATCTTATCTTTTCTTCTTTTAGTAAGTTTTGAGTGGTCATATAGTGTTTTATGTAATTTTAGTACAGCATGTAAAATATAGAGCTTTCTTACCGTCAAAATATTTGTATTTAATTATAACTTCTCCGTAGCATAACGATAAGGCCTAAAGAACATTACTTTCAACAGGGACCTTTGAGCTCTTTCTAATTGTAGAAATTAAGTTTCTGTAGCTCCGCCCCAGACTGGTATGCAATAATTTAAAATTGATTGTGCCAGACTATTGTATAATTGATGTAATAAATCCTTGTTAGCTACATGCCGCAGCGTTTTGAAGATCCAGATTAGTTTTCTTGTCCTATTCATTAAGAGTTCAAGGTGAACATGCCAAGAGAGCCGTTGATCGATCATAATGCCAAGGTATTTTATAGATGAAACTTTTATTATAGTTATAGATGAAACTTTTATTATAGGATATTTGGACGGTGACAGTTAATTTTTTTACAGTTGTTTTTATGAATTAAGATGTTAAAATCATTTGAGGGCTGGGTATTATTATATTTTGTAAAGGTAATAAAATTGGTTTTTGAAATGTTAAGGGTTAGTAAATTGGAACTAAGCCAACTATAGATATTTGCAAGAACAGTTTCAGATTTTATTTTAATTTCCTCCCAAGATGTGCCGGTGAAAGCTATGGCAGTGTCATCAGCATATGAGAGTAATCTACTACAGCTTGTTTCAAGGTTAAAAATATCATTGATATATATCAGAAACAGTGTTGGTCCTAGAACGCTGCCTTGAGGGACTCCATAGCTAACGATTTCTTCGTCATTCTTGATGTTTCCAATATTAACCTTCTGTCTACGATCATGCAGATAACTAGTGAATAAAGCTAACGGTATTCCTCTTACTCCTATATTTTCTAGTTTTTTTATTAGTATATGAATAGAAACAGTATCAAATGCTTTTTTGAGATCGAGGAATACCGTTAAGCACCTTTTCCCACTATCAACTTCTTTAACAACAAAGGTACTGAGTGCACTAACCGCATTTTCGGTAGATAAACCTTGTCTGAAACCGTACTGTGAGTTCGTTAGTATATTAAATTTATTTAGGTAATTTATAAGACTATAATTTAATAACTTTTCAACAATTTTTGATAAGGCTGTTAAGACCGAGATTCTATAATATTATATCTTCTCATGTCCCACTTTTAAAAACTGGTGTTATTATTGAGTTCTTTAATAGATTAGGAAAAACAACTTGATTGAAACAAAGATTTACAAGGTGACATAATATTGGAGTTAGGATAATCTTTGACATTTTAAAGTATTTAGTTGGTATGCAATCCCATCCGGATGCGCTATCTGATTTTAGGCTTGTTATAATATTGGAAACTTCTTGATGGTCTGTATCAAGAAGAACAAGCGAGGATATATTATTGTAGGATCTAATTCTAGAGTAGCTAGTAGGATTAACACCACTATTATTAGAAAATGTTTTATCTTCCGCTAATGTTCTACCTATGTTAGCAAAAAAATTATTAATATAGTTTACAGATTCTTGTGGTGAAGCCTTGATATTAAGTAGTTGAGTGTTTGTTGATTTTACTGATTTATAGTTAGTAATATTATTTATAGTCTTCCAAAGATTCTTACTATTTTTCAAAATGTTAAATTAACAGTTTGATTCACTCAGCGACAGCCACGCAAGCCACCGCACTCCGCACGTCTTAGATTATTATATTACGCACTCGATAAACAAGGGTCATTAGTCACCTCTCCCTGAACGCCTAAGCCTAAGAATACGACTGTTTAATTGTCTGGTATTGTGAAACCGACTGGCGTAGAATCTGCGCAAGGCATTAATCTTCCCACAAATAAAAATTCAAAGGCATGAGGTCAGGTGAACGCGCTGGCCTCGCGACTGGTCCACGACCAATCCATCGCTTAGGAAATCACTTTTGATACCGATTACCGAGAAAGCATACCACGTATCGCCGTCGCCCCGGCGCTCCTTGCAAAAGTACTCGGTGTAGGGTTAATAGCTTTTATGATTCATGTTTTTTTTTTCTAAATTATTAAAAATAGCTTGATATTTTTTCGTCCGTTTTGGACTCTACTCATGATACTAAACCTCTGGTTTGAAGGATAAGACTGTTTAGACTAACATCCTGTATTACGCAGAATAATTTATATAAAATAAAATAAAAATATTTATTTCAGACAATAAAACATTATCCGTAATATACGATAGCACACAAAATAAAATAAGCACTGTGTAATCTTACAGTGCTTATCTTGTGCACATCTGTGCAGAAGATAAATCAAATCAAGGAAATAGGTTCCTTGATTGATCGATCACCCTCCATACAAAACACTTCCAGAGTGGAGGTGATAGGCACTCTGCCACAGTCCAGTCCCCAGTCCACTGTTACGACTATCCCTCACTCTGCGTTTCATTCACCAAGCTAATTTTAGTGAAACGCTGTAATATACCTCCACCTACCTGCGTGAATATTATTGTTCTTGCGGGATCCTTGAATGTCGAGGGGCTTACTTCGCGCTGCATTCACCGGCTTAGGGCTCTTGCCGCTGGCGTTGTTGGCAGCATTACTGGATGTCTGGTTACCTACACAGTGAGAATGATAATTAAACAAAATCTTGTACCTATTAGGTACAGAGGGCATCAGCAACTGGTAACCCTCTAGCGGTAGAAGTGTAAACGTTAAAGGGGTTACCAAATGATGCTGCGCTCCGTACAAATCACCATATTGTACAAAAAGATATTATATATTTTACAGTCTCAAATATGGACCCCGTTAGGGCACAGCAATATAAGTACTTAGGTTTTAAGCTAGGTGACTTAAAATACCAGGAATTGCTTAAAAATTAGCTTTGTAAGCTAAAAACTATCTTATATCTAATTAATTATAATATTCTTAATAAATATACTTAACCATAAAATTACATAACAAAAATTATATTTATTATGAGTATTAATCTTTTTTAAAAAATTTTAATTACCTTTTTATTATATTGTTCTAAAAATTCTTGCAAGGAGTAAAAACTATGCTTGATCAAATATTTTTTTAGTTAATTTTTTAATTTAAGTAATTATTTTCGTTTAGCGTTGTATGTCCTGGGGGATTTTATTGTAAATTTTTATGGCCATGGCATGGGGACCTGAATGAAATATTTGTAGCTTTGAAAAAGGTATATCTAATCTATTTCGGGGTTTTTTTTTTAAGTTTTGGGAAATTTGTGTTTTTGGGAAAAACTACTTTTTTTAAGCAATACTTTCGTGCTTAAAAAAAGATGTTTTTTTTTCTAATATATTCCCAAAAATAGTCAATATATTTTCTTTTATAAAATAAGGCTTACAGCTAGACAAAGTATCAAGATTGTGAATAATTCGTATGCAACTTTTTTGTAGTATAAATAACTTGTTAGCAGCAGTACTATTACCCCAGAGAATTACTCCATATGGCAACCAGGCATGAGCATATGCATAGTATGCGGTGGTTGGAGTTTTAACGTCGTAGTACATGCTTGGTGTGATTATTATGATTAAATCGCAGCATAGACCTCCCACTCGATGGACCGACGACATTGTAGCGGTCGCAGGGAGTCGCTGGATGTAGGCGGCTCAGGACCGCTATTCGTGGCGTCGTTTGGCGGAGGCCTATGTTCAGCTGTGGATGTACGGGCCGATGATGATGAGACATCTATGGAAGATGGTAAAGCAACCCAATTCCAGTGGCATCTAGCTCATAGGAGAGGACTGAGGTACTTAAGTAATGTTGGTATTGCAAACAGATTCAACAACCTCTTGCTTGATTCATAACTAGGAGAATCTATTATTTATTTGTCCTTGGTCCTGGTTTAACATTCTTTTTCTCTTCCTTTTTATCATGGTTTATGAAAACAAGGTATGCGCTTGCGGGATCGACACAAGGTGACGTCACTGTGTAGTTGCCACTTCATTTCAACAAAATGTAGAAGATGGGAAACAAATGTGAAAAGTGAGGGTCAATTGAAAAAATCCATAAAAATGACATTCCATTATTTTTGTTATTATAGTCAAAACAGCGTTAGTTAAATATAAGCCTATGTGATAAATAATGGGTAAATACAAAACCATATAGTTTTATAACATTACATACAGGTAATACAAGGAGTTCGGGGAGTTACGATTTACGCTACTGACACCAGAAAACCAGATTCGTATGTTCGTTCGCCGGTGGCGTCGTAGAAAAGCTTAAGGCGTGAAAACAATAACGCTAGAATGCTAGAAAAGAAAGCTTATATAGTATTAAACAAACAAATGCTAAGATAATAATTAAGTAGGTATGTATTTAAATTATACAATTCAAACGCTAAATGTTAGAAGCTTATAAAATGAATTGACTTAATCTAATAAATGTCCATTGTCTATGTCAATTTCACTGCAAGTAGATAGATTGCCGCTAGATAAGCTAGTTTTACTACCGGTAAAATCAGCTAAAAAATACGAAAATAGCTCAGCTCAGCATAGCGACCAGCAAACTCTTCCACCTGCAAGATCGAATAGAGGCACTGCACGTGGAAGTAAGCATAAGACTTTCATGACCTTCTTTACCTTAGCTCTCTTACTGCTTACGATGATGATCTCTCCAACCTCGTTCACTTTAACGTCAGTACGATAGCGAATAAATTGCTATTAACTATGTCTGAACGACATATAGTTCTCAATCGTTTGCAAGATCGATCGTTTCTTTTCGTTGAATTAAACAAGTTTGTCAAATTTTATTGTGCTTTATAAAGATTTATATCGTTAGATAGGCCCTTACCGTAGTGAGACCGCGCCCGTGTTGGTGCCATATGAAATGAGATAGCTCGCTCATTTGGAATCAGTATACATCTAAACACAGTGTCAGCTGGACGTGCTGTAAAATTGCCATTTTTTTTTAAAAGTGTCACAAAATGCCAACTGCGCATTTCGCAAATGAAACAAATTCTAATTCTAAACATACAAATAAAGACAAAAGCGTTACATTTCACTGTAAGGTATTGCGGTATAATTAAATAACTATTATTTTTCTTTCCGTTTTATAAATCTGTGTTTCAGCTGTTGCGTTCTGACCGCACTACTAAGAAACATTACCAGCTAATCTGTGGTACAACCCAGATAGCACACTTTTTAGATTTTTCGATTTCAGGGCATGATAGGACCTTTATTTTTTCACAAAAGTGTGTGCAGTATGATTGCACACAATATGGTTATAATAACAGTTAGGTACGTGGTTAAGTTTACTGGCAAAAACACAATTTTTAACTACTTATTAGTGTGCGTGCGTCGGCATTTCGTAACGCACACATTCAAAGACAACGGGACCACGGTTTTTGGTGCCAGGGCATATCTAACGATATAAATCTTTGGTGCTTTATTCGTAAATTACAATTTCAATGACTTTGATACTTGCGCGTAGAGTGAGATCCATAGATTTTTTGATTGCGTTCACGTAGAACTTAGAACATAACAACAATGAGTAAGAAATTTCAGGTTTTATAGCGGCAGTTGCCCAAAACGACTAGAAACTAAAGCAACGGAGAGCGGAGTGAACCCTTAATTTTTTGCGACATTTTCATTCGGCAAACGAACAAAGTAAGCCAAAAAAATATACAGCGAGCGGAGCGATCTAAGGATTATTCAAAAATATTATTTTTGGGGTAGTTGACGTATCAGAATCAGAATTTACGAATAGGGAGTTCAGTTGCTTCAGATGGCAGCTTATCATAGAAGCGCACGCAATTGCCCATAAATAATTTCCCTACTTTTCGTAATCTACATATATGCTGGGATGTGTAATTTGTTCTTGTTTCTTGTATTTCTATTGTGAATATCACACTTTTTCAAAAAGCTATCTCTATTTTTGTGCGTATACATTAGATTTTCATAGAAGTATTGCGATATTACTGCCAAAATATTTATTTCTTTAAATAATTCCGGTTAATGGTCTGGGCGCCGCGACGCTGAACGAGCGCGACGCGAACCGCACTCACCCTGAAGAAGTCCCTCGTTAAGGGATGAAACGTTGGTGTTCTTCCAACACAAACTAGGTTCTTAGTAAACCCGCTTACATTCATAATGAATTAAATATCAGTATTGAATGATTCCGCTATAGACGATTCTCGACTTCAAATTTCAATCAAATCATTTGTTTTTTTTAGATATCAGTGCAAAGAAGAAAGTCCAAATATAATAATTCAATAAAAAAATCGATTTACTTCATATTAATTTTTTTTTTTTGCCACTTGGAATCCTTACCCTTCAACAAATCTGTATAAAATGCAAAATCACCCCAGGCAAAACTGCACCAAATATCTGTCACTGACAGTCTGAGGTTATGCTGAGCTTTAAGTTAAAAAGTTTCTTCATAACTGCCAAAAAATGTAAATACCTACTTGTTATTTTCTAAGAATCATTGACTACAAGAAGACACTGTTAGTTTGTTGCATCCGCGATAGAAAATATATAAAAGATTGTTTTTCACAATACATAAGGTGTTAACATTTTGATAGTTCGTAAAAGTAGGCAGAAATGAAAATCATTCTTGAATCAGTCGTTTTTGAGTATGTAATATTAATTGAATCAAAATAAATGGTAACTTAAATTGGTTGCACCCGCGGTTACGATGATATAATCGCGGGTGCAACCAACCTTATTGCGTGATTTTTTATATATTTCATTGTTTTATATATCTTAAATTAAATTACATGACTTTTGAAATATATTTAATATCTGTGTTTATATTATATTCTGTTATTTTTTATAAAAACTTGAAGAAGTTAGAGTACAATTTCTGACGACGATTATTTGCAAAAACTTCCATGACATCGTGAATGACATAATATACGTGCATTTAGACCAGGGGTTCCCAACCTTTCACCCCATACGCCTCACCCAGCGTTATGCAAAATTACAACGCCCGCTTCTTGCAATATCTCGGGCAGTTGTTGGTATCAATCAGAAATATATTTCTTATTAATTTATGAATTTGGTCATCAGAAAAGTTTTCGGAAAACATCTACAAAATTCAGCAATGTACAAACCAATTTCCAGTTTCTTGAGTATGGTGGCGGCACCGGCCTCGCTGCTCGGCATATGAACAATTTTAATAAACAGTTATAAACAGCTGAAGCCGCGCCCCCCTTGAAATCACCCTACGCCCCCCAAGTGGGGCGCGCCCCACTTGTTGGGAAACCATGATTTAGACGATATCATCGCTTAGTTGGAAGCGCCGGAGACAAAGATGATTGTTTTATTTTATAATTTTCTAAAATATTTTTGTTGAATATTTCCTCATTTGAAAAGAAATAACTAACTTAAATGATGACATAGAAGTGTATTTTATTAGTCATAGTCATATATTTATTTGCAAGAAACATATGTGCATACAAAATAAGGTCTAAATTTAGGTACAGGTCCATTATGTTTTACCATGATAAGTTGGCAAGCAAAAATTTAAATTAAACACAAGTAATATATTGAACAAAGAAAGAAACAACGAGTTAGACAATTTTTATTATTAATAGGATAATTACATGTCTTTTCCCAGGAGGTTCATAATTCGGGTCAGCTTTTTTTTTACAGTAGTCAAAATATTCACTGACTGAGTAAAAGCAGCAGTCAAGTAACCATTTATGCAGCTTTAGTTTCAGGCTATTGAAGGGTAGCTCCTTGAATCCATCAGGTAGAGCGTTATATATGTTAATACTCATACAGAATGCATTCCTTCTAGTGAGTGCTAGATTAAACCCGGGGTAAAAAAGCTTATTATAAGACTTGTTTCTTAACTGTCTTTCACATCCATATAGATTTTTACGAGAAAGTTTAATATCTTTGTTCGTTTTAAAATAAGTGGGCTGAGACTTTACAAATAAAATAGCCTGTTTGATGTAGAGGCAAGGGAGTGGCAATATTCCTAGCTTTTTAAACAGCGGTACACAAGAATCTAGTCTATATGCCCTACAAATTGATCTTATACACTTTTTTTGAACAATGAAAGCCCTATTACTTTCGGTTGAATTACCCCAAAGCAATAAACCGTATTGGAGTGTTGCTCCAACATAACCATGATAAGCCTTAAGGGCTGCATCTAAAGAAGATATATATCTTATACGTCGTAGAGCATATACAAATTAATTAAGTTTTTTTGTCACTTCGTTCACATGATCGGTCCAGCCTAAATGGCTGTCCAGATTAACTCCTAGAAACTTAATGCTATTTACTATTTCAATTTTCTTGTCATTGTATTTTAAGTCTAGTATTATTGGTTTTCACTCGTAATGTTCGAAATAGCATCGCCTTTGTTTTGTCAATGTTTACTCTTAAGTTATTATCATTCAGCCAACAGATTACTTTACGGATTGTATCATTAATTTCTAATTCAAATTGGGTAATGTCATTGTTTTTGCATCTAATTAGTATGGTAGTGTCATCCGCAAATAATATTGATTCATGTATTGTTATGTCAGGAAGGTCATTAATATATAGTAGGAACAAAAGCGGTCCCAATATGCTTCCTTGAGGAACTCCGGTACAGTTTTCTTTATACTCAGAATTAAATAATCTCCGAAGCTTGTCTGAATTGTTAATTTTAGATATTTGAGTGCATTGTGCTCGATTGCTTAGGTAATTCTTGAACCATTCGTGTGTAGCTCCTCTAAAACCGTAATTGTTTGTGGTGAACAAAATCAAATGCTTTGCTCATGTCGAAAAATAGAGCGACAACAGGAATCCCCTGGTCCAAGTATTCGAGAACATATTTGACTAGTTTAAAATTGGCTAAAGTAGTAGACCTGTTTTTCCTGAAGCCATTTTGTTCCTTACATAATATGTCGTGTTTGTTAAGGAATTTTCCTATTCAACATAACATAGCTTTTTCGAAGATTTTGGAAATAACTGGAATTAATGTAATGGGCCGATAGTTGTTCATATCACATTTATTACCTTTTTTAAAAAGCGGTCGTACCAAAGAATATTTTAATCTAGATGGGAATATTCCCTGACTAAAAGACAGGTTATGACTAAGCACGTTAGAAATATGTTGAGAAATAATCTTTATAACTTTAGTCGGTAATTCGTCGTATCCGGCTGCAGTTGAATTATTTAAAGATTTTATAATCTTAATAATCTCATCAGGACAAGTCGGGCTTATAAATATGCTGGAGTATTTGAATATTAGTTACCTAACATTGTTTGATCTTTGATTTTGTTCCTATGAAGTTTTTATTGATGTTATATTTACTTAAGGGCCTACAATAACTCACCATTGTGTGAAAAGGATAGGCTTGGGATTTCGCGTTCATATGAGCGGGACAGAGTAGAATGTCATAACCGCAAAAATAATGTTCTTTTTACGGTAAAAATAATAGTAATTTTAAAAATCTAAAACACACACCGTCTGCTTTATAATCTTATTGTTTACTGTACAAAGTATCAAGGCTTATTTTAACGTATCTATTGAATAGCGACGGTTTAAAGTACAGTTTAGAGTGAACTTTGGATTTTTTTCCGAGAAAATTTCATGTAATCGTGTTTTCGAAACACTAGTGGTCTAGCATCAATCCTGAACTATAACATATTAAAATCTCAAAGTAAATGCTTCAGAATTGTGGAAGATATGATCGTTGAAAATAACTGATTTCAGATAGTATCAACTC
This sequence comes from Eupithecia insigniata, assembly GCA_947859395.1. Classification (NCBI taxonomy): domain Eukaryota; kingdom Metazoa; phylum Arthropoda; class Insecta; order Lepidoptera; family Geometridae; genus Eupithecia; species Eupithecia insigniata. The sequence continues at coordinate 271,538 of OX402009.1, read as the reverse complement.
TTAAGTTAGACAGTTAATTTGATGTTGCATCCGCGATCGCTTGAAAAGTGAATATTTAATTGCAATTTTTTGTTTTCTATAATTTTTTCACTTGCTAAGTTCAACGCCATACGATATATCAAGGCATTACATAATAAATGTTTCACAACTTTCACAGCCCCTTTTTTTGTGTTTTTGTCTAATGATCCGGAAAGGTGGGGCCGATTTCGTTCCACCCGCGATAGTACCACTTCGAACCATCCTCCTGGCCATTTAAAAACTAAATTAAAATTTCGTCTTAACAAATATAAATTAAACACGGTAAAATGTAGATCTGCCTAGATTAATTTCATTAAAAAATGTTTTTAATTGCATTGTTATGAACCTTTTTATGCATCTAAATGTTGCACCCACGACAATGGAATGGCCCTATTGCTTAAAAATATAACCCTAATGATCTCTTCTGAATACAAATACCTAGCTGCCTCGGCAACTTCCGACGCCACACATATTAATCGCCCTTGTGTAGGAAATCTACATTATTAAAATAAACATTGTTGATGTATAGGAAAATATAACAAAAGGTACACTATTTATACCAAACATATATCTAATCTTTAATAAATATTCTTGAATCTGAAATACTTCGTATCCCACTCATAACACAAGAAACATACCTACAATAATAATTACGAATAATAAAAACAACCAATGAAACCTGTATTTCACCTAACACGCAAAGTGTGACGAATACAGGTTTGTGGTTGTTTAGGTTCCAAATTTGTACAAAAATGCACTATAGTCTCACTTCCTCGAGTCATGTCGTGACTCGAACATTAGCATCAATCAATGCAGATGCTGATCTTCAAATTGATGCTGATCATCAGTGGATGCTGATGCTGATATTCGCAACAACCGGTAGGTGCAATAGCAACACATCTGATATTATTATTACCACGTTTTACGTACCTTCTCCATTTTCCGAAAATATCAGACGTCCAACCGGCTATATGACTGCCGTCAACTTATGGAACCGGCGCTACAAAATGGCGTTGCCGACTATGTTGTCAAAAATAAAAACAACCTAGAATAAGGAGTTATTCGATTTATCCCATCTTACCCCGATATACTCTAATTGTTCCTTTGGGCAAATGTGTGGTCTCTTTTTTTTTCATTTTTCTTGTTGATGATAGTTCTCTGGGTCTGTATGTTGTCTCAGTTGATTATTGCGAATGTTCTCTGGGTCTGTGCGTTGTCCTCATTGTTTCTTGCATATGTTCCTGAATCTGTGTGTTGTCATTGTTATTTCTTGTGTGTGTCCTTTGTGACTTTAGTGGCTGTAAGTGGTTTTCTGGGCTTTGTATGTTTTAGGTATTACATCTTTATTGTCCTTTTCCGATTTGGATTAACATATGTAACTATGAATGAGTAGCGGGCATTAAAATACTGGAAGGACTTGCAACGAGGATAGGTACAGATAGGTCAGGATCAAGTCTATAGTTAGTTACCTGTGCTGGTGGTGCGGTTGGCCTGGAGAGTCTCGCAGACGGTGGCACGGGCGCGGCGCGCGGGCGCGGTGGCCGTGGCTGGCACCGTGCTGTGCGCGGCCGCACGTTCCGCGCGCACCGACAGGATGCGCAGCTCCTTGATATCCGAGGCACTTCACGACACACGACAAGGTTACACAATATAAGTAAGCTACGCACAAGCAATCATAGATCAAGACACAATTAAAGATTAACTTACTTTAGCGTCACATGAGATTTAGGATACGGAAAGCCGTTTCTGAAAGCCTTCGTAAGAGTTATCGTAATACCATCGGTTTCCACGATGGTCCCTTGATAACATCCTAGGGTCTCGCCGCAGTTCACGGAAACAGCGTATCCCACCCAGTCAGACATAGCATTTAAGATTTTTGCAGCGGTATCCTTCCAAATTTATATTCGACTTGACTTCTTTGTTATTGGCAATATGTGTCTGGTTTGCCACTTTTCTGCCAGTATCCAGTTCATTCTCTTGGTTCCAAATATTCAATGGACTACTTCTTCTTCTTTTAGCTTTGGCTCTGCATCTGGATTGATGCAATTCTGCCAGTGTCAGTTAGGTATGAATTGCGCATTTAGGAACAATAGATTAAAATTTAAGGAGGTTGAGTTTGGATTTTTCAGAAAAAAAAGGAATTAATTAATGTCAATCAAGTTCATATAAAAAAAAACAGAAACAACCAAAAGCTAAATAAAAAGCGTTAACAAAAGTAATCATTAGGCGAAGAAACATAAAATATATATCTACGTAATCTAAAAGCTACAATTGTATACTATTTACAGAAATAAATCTACAAAGTTTAGATACAAAAGGGGAAAATACTAATGGAAGAAGAGTCTTGGAAGAGAAGGGACGGGGGATTTCAGGAGGCATAATATCATGAAGAGATCACCACTATGTAAAATTTTAAGCCTAGGACAGACGAAAAGAAGATGTTCAACATCTCCATCATCCAAACCACATTCACACAGAGATTGATTCCTGACCCTTATCTTCGTAAGAAACACAGGGGTACATACATGGTCCAACCGGAGACGGCATAAGATGGATGTGCTGTTTTGCTGGCCTTTTTAAACTTGAAAAACCAAGGTTTCAGAGGAATTTCTGGTTGCAAATTACCATAGTGATAGCCTTTTAAAAGTCTAGATGAGTTCCACGCCGTGGGGCCGTGGCATAAAATATCGACCCCTCCAACTCAACCCGTGGATGTCGTAAGAGCCGACTAAGGGATCCTACCAGAGGGAGGGCAGCAGCTTCGTACTCTGTACTAGCAAACCCTTACTGCAATCACCAATCCGCCTGCCAAGCGTGGTGATTATGGCAAACCCCCCGGCCGACTTCATGGAAAAGGAGGGACTCTTTGCGATGAACTCCTTTTTCGAGAAGCGGCCGTCCAGAAAATGGACCTGGCTGCACCCCGGCGGCTATAAGCATGAGATAGACTTTATCATGACGACCCACAGGCACATATTCAATGACGTCTCAGTGATCAACAGGGTTAAAACCGGCAGTGATCATCGTATGGTAAAAGCGTCATTGAATATCAATGTAAAGCTAGAAAGGTATCGTCTGATAAGGTCGACTCCGCCCAAACCCTGTCCAGATACAAAGAGCTTTCAGTTGGAGCTACAGAACCGCTTTGAATGCCTCGCGGAATGCGCAACAGTGGACGAACTAAATAACGGACTGGTGGAAACTGTCCGTGCGGGTGGGTCGGAATTCTTTAAGACCCCCCGCAGAAATAAAACACAGAGACTCTCGGATTACACTCTGCAGTTAATGGCAGAGAGGAGCGAAATGAGGCTGCAGTCTTCGGTAGACATGTTGAATAGAATAGAATAGAAAGAACATTTATGTCAACATACATTCTTGTCGACATACGGTGCGCTCAACAAACAGATCTCGAAGTCTATGCGACACGATTTGCGCTCATTCAATACCAATTGTATTGTGAGCGCAATAGAGCGGAACAAGGGCTCCAAAGTGTTCGCAAGAGATCTGTCGCTTGGGCAGAGCCAGTTGACGAAGCTGAAGACCGATAGCGTTAGTATCATTTCCTCCAAGCCTGAGATCTTGAGAGAGCTTGAAAAGTTTTATGGACAGCTGTACACCTCATCGCAATGCTCTGCAAATAGCACGGCAGGCGATGCAAGAGCCCGTTTAACCCGACACTATACCGAAGATATCCCGGACGTCAGCCTTTACGAGATAAGTACGGCTCTCAAACAGCTTAAAAACAACAAGGCACCCGGGGATGATGGAATAACGACAGAGCTTCTGAAAGCGGGTGGATCACGAGTACTTAAAGTTCTTCAGAGGCTATTCAACTCCGTCATTCTCGAGGGACAAACGCCAGAGGCGTGGAACAGAAATGTGGTGGTACTGTTCCATAAGAAGGGTGTCAAAGCCTAAAGAACTATAGGCCCATCTCACTGCTGAGCCATTTCTCCGAAACTGTTCACCTCGGCATTGGAGGATATTTTTAAGCTTGTGGACTGGGACGGATATGGCATCAATATCAATGGCGATTACATCACTCACCTTCGGTTTGCCGACGATATAGTAATTATGGCAGAATCGCTGGAAGACCTTAGCAGGATGCTCAGAGACCTCAACACCGTTTCCCGACAAGTGGGTCTTAAAATGAACATGGGTAAGACAAATATCATGTGTAATGCCCAAGTCGCACCCTTACCGGTCTATGTGGGGAACGATGTTATCGAAGTTGTTGATCATTATGTCTACCTAGACTTGTATGGGAAAGCGTGGAAAGTCTTTTTAAAAAACAATTAAAATAATTAAATTGAATTTAATATTCTAATGATTATACAATGACGCCTTAATTACGACTGGGGCTTTGAGTCCAGAGTTCTAGCATCACAGGACGTTATCAAGACTGTCTAGACGCTTAGCTCAGCGATACTGAATCGTGAGAAATGCGTGGGTGTCTGTGTTTAATAACAGGTAATGTTAGATCTTAAGTGACATTGAATACAGGCCCTGATGCCATAACTCCTCCCTCCTGTAGTTCGAGATTACCCTCGGGATTATCTCGAATTTCCCCCGTTTTACAAAATAATTGTTTAACTCTATGTTTAAACGCTAACAATAAAAGACAGAAAGTTAATATAACGCAGAACGTTAAGTTGCCTACACTAACACTCTTATAATCTAGAGCACTACGATTAATATCACTATCACTATAAATTTCACTCCCACTTTTCTGCAATAAGTAATTCAAGAACTGAATGTCGGCAAGATCGATTCCATTGAGATTGACGGGTTTCTTCTGGGTATCTGATGAACTAGACAATATTCTCGGTAAGTTGATTACGGGAATCTTTGTAAAGATTATGTCTTTTCCATGAGTCAGATGTCTTTTTAGATTCAAATTCTTTATCTTAACTTGACAGTCATCGTCTAATGTTATGAGATACGTTCCACAGATGTTTTCCTGGGTTATCTCGTTCTCGCAATATTTGGTGAGTGGCGTATCAGTTTTGGTGTAAATTATCCATCGATTAGGCTGTATGAGAAAAGCCTTGATTTCGTTAATGGTAACAGGAACCGGGTGACAGCTCGAGATGTTGGTAGAGAATGTCATGAGCTCCGTGATACATTCGTCTTCCGCTAGTGGCGGGTCATCGCTTTCAAAGCACAGGAAACGAGCTTCGTCGATTTCTCGGCATGACTGGGAGAGCGGTTTCGCTTTCAACCCTTTCATAAGGATGTAAGGATATTTAGGTAATATAAGGACTGTCTGATTGGTTACTCTATCGTCAACGGGCAAAGGAGTCAATTTAAAATAGTTAAAAACTTCAGTTCTTATCAAAGGGATTTGCATAATTAACTTTATCTGATTTTGTTTGATATACGCTTTCATTTCTATACACTGCTCTAATTTTACAATATTTTCATAATTTACAGGATATACCAATTTATTAGTTTTTTCAATTTCCTTTAACAATGTAATTAGTTCCTTAGTATCTAAAATAGATGGATGTAATGATTTATTTCTAGCAAAAGTTATAGCCGTTTCAATCTCATTCAAACGCATGTAGAGAGCTTGGAAATTATGCAAGAAGACGTTATAAATGTGTATAATTTTGTTACCAATTTGGGCTAGTTTCGAATTATTTAAACCAAGATTGAGGTCTTGAATACTGCTTTCAATTTGAATGAAATTGCTTTTGGTAGCGTTGGCTACTTTTGAAAGTTTACCCACCATTTCGGCAACAATTGTCATTTTCTTATCAATCGCGTCTTGCTTAGATCTTACTTCATGAATTAACTTTTCATACAATACAGCGTCGTCATTATCCAGATTACCTGTAATCGTCTTGATAAAAGTACCAAGAGGATTTATGAGACCGCGCTTAGATCTTACCGATGGAATCAATTGCTCATACTTATCCATAGTTATATTCATGTTAAAATCAGTTTCTAATTCTACTTCAGTAAAATCATAGTCAAAAGTTTTTGTATCATAACAGCTTTGAACTTGTGTCTTAAGCCTTACGAAACTATCGATGTTTATTTCTAATTGTTCATGAATGACCTTTAAATCTAAGATTTTTATAACAGTCCACGTATCGTGGCTAACAACAGCTTGACCTTCCTTTACAGGTAACAGCCCCGGGTTCTTGTCAATCGGCTGCAGATGAAGGGCCTGGCTGCGGATCACTAGGACCACCAGAAGGACCAACCTGTGGAGGACGTCTTATATCTTTAATGGGAACTTTAGTATTCCGATTATGAGTTATTACTGGTACAATATTCCTTTGAATGGCTCCGATGACTTGGGCTTTCTGATAACGAGGTTTATCTTTACTACGCCTAGTATTCACTCCTTTGATGAATACCGTATCACCTACATCAATGTCAAAATCCTTTTCTCCCCCACGTTTCTTTATTGCTGCTGATTTTTTATCTATAATTTTATCCGTAAGATATTTGTACAAAAATTTTGTTCTTTTAGCGTGTTCTTTAACCAAATGTTGCGTAAACTGTTTATTAAAATCCACATAAAATGCGCTGTTAGATTCGGTGTGACCAAAAACTACTTCAAACGGTGTAAGACCGGTGGTAGAGTGGATAGAGTGATTATATGACATTATAGCATAAGCCATAACAGATGCAGCATCAGTAATCTTTTGTTCGTACTTTGCTATACGATAGATTTCTATAAGGGTTGAATGGAATCTCTCAACTATCCCCATAGAGTTGGGATTATGGGGAGTACCAATGTGCAGGTCGATCTTATAAAATGACATCATTTCTTTAATGAGTATATTGTTAAACTCAGTTCCTGGATCCGAGCTTATTCTACAAGGTGTTCCGTATAAAGAGAAGTATTTTATGAGTGCCCTTATTGCTTCAGGGGTGGATTTAGTGCTGATTTCAAACGCTTGACCAAGTTTGCTGAAGGCATCTACTATTGTCAGGTAATGTTTTCCTTCGATTGAAAATGTATCAATAAATAACTCCTGAAAGGGTTTAACTTGAGTCTGTGATAGTTGTAATTCTGGTTTTAAGGGTTTTCGATCGTATTTCATTTTTTTGCAAAGTTCGCATGCATTGATGATGCTGGCTACTGTTTGGTCCATGTTGTTCCAGTAAAAGGTACGTCTAAGATGTACTAACGTTTCTTTTATTCCCCTATGACTGTTTTTTCCCTCGTGATATTTAAGTACAATGTTTCGCTGTTCCTCTTCACTATCTACATAAACTACTCTCTTAGTACACTCATAAAATTTAACCGTGCCCTTTTGAAAGAGCGACAGGGTAACTTCTGTAAACTGTTTGCGGTGTAATGCGTCTTCAAAATAAAAGAAATATTTTATTTTGGGTCGAATATAATTTTTTAGAAATCTTTTAATCAATTCCGAGTTATTTGTTGGCAAGTGAACTTCCAACACCTTTTGTTTTGGCCTAGATATGTCTTTAACCGACAACTCATCTCTGTTCCAGGTATGAACCAGGATCTGGTTCGGTTTCGTGTCAATGGCCTCTTGGAGGATAAGAATACCATCAGTATCTAAGTCACGCGCCGAATGTATCGTGCCTATGCTTTCCGCACGACCTTCAGAAGCAGTGGCAGTGCTACTACCTGAAGATGGAATCGAATAAGGAGACCGCCTACCGCCAGCTTTTGCTGACATATTGCTTTTCTTCGATCCAGATGATATTGTTATCGGGGATGGTGTTCTTTGACGAGGGGTAGAGGCTCGAGAATCGTCTCTTTGATCTTTACTTAACCGAGCAATTTCTTGGGTTAAATCATTTATGTGTCGCTGGAGTTTTTGCTCCTTACTGTCAAGATTTACCTTCATCGAAACATCATCATCTTCTCCTAGCACGTTAAGCCTGATTCGAGACAAAGCGTCTGCGTTTAAATTTAGTCTGCCTTCTTTATGCTGAATATCATAATCAAATTCCGATAATCTTAATTTCCATCTTGTTAATTTACAATTGGGTTCTTTTAGAGATTTAAGCCAGGTTAATGGTCTATGATCGGTGAAAATCATTAATTTTCGTCCATATAAATAGGGACGAAAATGTTTTACAGCCCATACTATTGCAAGAAGTTCCTTTTCGATGGCACTATATCTTGTTTCAGCGTCATTCAACGTCCTACTCGCGTAAGCTATCGGCTTATCATTTCCTTTAGGTCCTTGCGATAGGACAGCTCCTATTGCAAAGTTTGATGCATCCGTCGTAAGGACGAATGGCTTAGAAAAGTCGGGAAATTGTAAGAGAGGCGCGTTTGTTAAAAGCTCTTTACACTTTTCGAATGCGTCGATGTATTCCCTTTTTGTATAATCAATTTTATTCCTTTTTTTTAAACAAGACGTAAGCGGCTGTGTTAGTTTAGCAAAATCTTTTATGAATTTACGATAATATCCTACTAGACCGAGAAAACTTTTTATTTCTGTTGTTGTTTTTGGTAAGGGAAATTTCCTGACCGCTTTAATTTTATCGTCATTAGGTAAAAGGCCGTCCTTGGTTATGGTGTGACCTAAATAAAGGACCTCCTTCCTAAGAAATTCACATTTGTCAAGGGTTACTTTTAAATTAGTTTCCCTGAGCCGTTCGAATATTTTTCGAAGCTTGTCTACATGTTCTTGCAGGCTGGATGAATATACTATGATATCATCAAGATATACTAAGCAGTGGATACCTTGAAGACCTCGCAATATATTATCCATAGCACGTTGAAACGTCGCTGGAGCTGTTTTTAAACCAAACGGAAGCCTTTTAAATTCAAAATGACCTGTCTGGGTCGAAAAAGCCGTTTTTGATCTATCCGCCTCATTAACTTCTATTTGATGATACCCACTAGCAAGGTCTAAGGTGCTAAAGTATTGAGCTTTACCTATCTTATCCAGAAGATCGGTGATATTGGGTAGCGGATACTTATCATCGACTGTGATCTCATTTAGACGGCGGTAATCGATCACCATTCTATATTTTCTTTCTCCAGATGCGTCTAATTTTTTTGGAACCAAATGAACTGGGGCACTCCATGGAGAGTGTGAATCTATAATTACGTTATCTGCCAATAGTTTTTCTACCTGTTTATGAATTTCCTGATTAAGGATAGGTGGGTGTCGATAGGGTCGAATGTAAATCGGGTCTTCATTGGTTGTCCTGATGTTATGTTTCACTTGATTTGTGAAGGACAAGGGTATTTTGTCGCTATAAAATATGTCGCGGTATTCATTGCACAATTTATAAATGCTTTCGCGTTCTTCCTTATTCATGTGATCTAACCGTAACTTACATAAATTCTCTTTCAAAATTTCATCAATCACGCATTCATCTTTCGTAAAATTTATCTCGCACTCCTGATTTTCGAATACCGTGACCTCGATAGGTTCCTTGAAACGAAGCTTATAGGGGCTCTCTGTTATATTTTGAATGACCGTTTCAGCAAAATAGTTCTCACACCTAACTATAGCGCTAGGCATGCGAATGCCTTCTTGAAGTTGGAGGAACTCCATGATCGCATCACCGCTTTTCAGGGTCGTGGGAATTTTTACCCTAGTTTCAGTTCGTGGCGGTACATCAATCTCATAAGGTGGATTATAAACGATTGGAATTGCCGCATTGTGCGTTACTAACATTTGGTTGCACATATCGATGTTAGCTCCTAACTTTTTCAGGAGGTCAGATCCTATCAAGCCGTCATATCGTCCGTCAACATCATAAACGTAGAATTTATGAGGAAGCGTACTCCTAAAAGTCTTCAGTAGTGGTATGTATATGATCTCATTGTGCATGCTTTGAGCATGAGTGCTTACCACTGTGAATGGTTCGTAGTATCTGAAGTCGTTGAAAAATTCGTGAGCTTTGGCTGGGCTAATAAAAGATCTACTACTTCCGGTGTCAATTAAAAACTTTGCGCCTATTTCCGGGATATCAATGTGAGGTAATTTAAATATACTGTTACAATAGTTCAGATTTATCATTTCACCGTATCCTTCGAGGCAGTTTCCTGAAAATTTTCAGTTTTCTGCGTGTCCGAACCGATGGTTCCCATATCAACTTTATCCGTGTTGGTGTTTTCCGGGTCAAAGGAATTATTTCCTTGGAGCTCAATGTAATTGCAGTCACCTACAGGATACTCTACATAGCCATACATCTCATTCATACTCATATCATAACCATAATCACTATCAACTCCATTACCGTCCATAAAATACAGATCGTTGGCAATCATGTTTTGTCTAATCGGGGCTGTGCGCATTGATACATCTGTATCTTGAAGCCTAGGAGCTTGGGCTTGTTGTTGGGGTGCAACAAACTTATTTTGGTTTTGTGGAGGGATTCCGAATTTATGAGCACCATATTGGAACGGCGCACGTTGCGGAACAGCTTGAAAGCCTGAGCCAAAATTACGTTGCGGTAAGTTCTGAGGTATCCCAAAACGAAAGCCTTGAGGAGGCGGTGCAAATCGCATTTGTGGAACAAAGTTTGGTCTGAACCCACCTTGATTTTGAGGAATGCCGAATCTAAAGTTGTTTTGGGGAATCCCAAATCTGAAATTATTTTGTGGAATGCCAAATTTAAAACCTTGGCCTTGAACCGCTGTAGTTGGTTGAGCAGTTATGGGTTTTGGTGCGTTTTGTGAATTTTGTGTGCTTGGTAACTGAACTGCTGTTTGTTTTAGTAATTTAGTTTTTGCATCATACTGAAATTTGAAATTTACCTCTTCCGTTACAATACTCAAAGCGTTTTCCAAATTAGAGCAACCTTTTAATCTCACAATACGAATCATGTCCTCCGGCAGGTTAAACAAAAACGTGTTAAGAGCCATATTGTTATACACAATCATTTTCGCAGATTTGATTCCTTCATCGGTAAGTCTATTCACTTTCGCAAACAATGAACTACGCACATTCTGAATTCTATGACAAAACTGTATGTACGTTTCCCCTTGCTTGATTTTTAACTGTTCAAGTTCGATAGCTATGCACTCTTCTGATCGAGGGTCACCGAAATGTTGCGTAAGTAGCTCCTTAAGTACATCATATGACTTGATATTCGGATGGTCGCTAAGTAGAGTCGCAGCTCTACCAGTAAGTCTACTCGATACGGCATGAAACAAGTATAAGTCTTGTTCCAAATTTCCAGCGATAGAGGCGCCCTTAACCACATAATCACTTTTCGAAAGGAAAAGATTCAAGTGATTTTCCTCTCCGTCGTATCTAGGAATAAGCGACAAAGTGTCTTTCGGAATGGCTTTGACAGTCGACATTTTGTTTATACTAATTAACTTTATTAAGTACTATACTATTCAGTAACCTATTTCTAAATTTTGATTCACTGATTTTTAGTTTTCCTGAGTTATTATCAAATAAATTTTATTTCTTAATATATACTGATTCACCAAGTTTTGTGCAAACCAGGAAGCCTATTTTAGGGCTAAATAAAGTACTTAAAATTACACAAATTAATCGCGAGAATGATGGAATGCCGATTTCTAGTGCAAACCAGTTTGCCAATTTTAGTGCAAACAAAATCAGATAAACGCAATTAATAAGCCCGACGATTTGAGTTCGGGGAAATGGTGGAAAAGACACAGGAATATAACACAGGAAGTGAAAAGGTTTACTCACAAGCTGCTCGATCCCATGTCCTCCAGGAGCCGAATCAGGGTCACAATCACACGCGATCACCGGGAGTCGAATTTATTTGGTTCTTGGTTTCCACGTCCGCGTAGAGACGGTTCCGGAATTTCGCGTTTTCGCTAGACCGATTTTGGGGTTTTCGCGATTGCGGATTCACGGGAAATGCGTGGAAAATCCAATAGGCTGTGCCAGACTTGTATGGGAAAGCGTGGAAAGTCTTTTTAAAAAACAATTAAAATAATTAAATTGAATTTAATATTCTAATGATTATACAATGACGCCTTAATTACGACTGGGGCTTTGAGTCCAGAGTTCTAGCATCACAGGACGTTATCAAGACTGTCTAGACGCTTAGCTCAGCGATACTGAATCGTGAGAAATGCGTGGGTGTCTGTGTTTAATAACAGGTAATGTTAGATCTTAAGTGACATTGAATACAGGCCCTGATGCCATAACTACCTAGGCCAAATAGTCCAACTAGGTAAATCCAACTTCGATAAAGAGGTCAGCCGACGAATCCAACTCGGATGGGCAGCGTTCGGGAAACTTCGCAATATCTTCTCGTCACAGATACCGCAGAGCCTCAAGACGAAAGTCTTTAACCAATGTGTGCTACCAGTGATGACTTACGGATCCGAGACGTGGTCGCTCACTATAGGCCTTGTGCATAAGCTCAAAGTCACCCAGCGAGCTATGGAGAGAGCTATGCTCGGAGTTTCTCTGCGCGATAGGGTCCGGAATACGGAAATTCGTAGAAAAACCAAAGTTACCGACATAGCTCTCAGAATCAGCAGGCTGAAGTGGCGATGGGCAGGCCATATAGCTCGTAGAACCGATAACCGTTGGGGAGTAAAGGTTCTCGAGTGGCGACCGCGATGCAATGCGAAACGGAGTGTGGGAAGACCTTCCTCCCACTCGATGGATCGACGACATAGTAGCAGTCGCAAGTAGTCGTAGCATAGTAGGAGTCGTTGGACGGAGGCGGCTCAGGACCGCTATTCGTGGCGTCGTTTGGGGGAGGCCTATGTTCAGCAGTGGACGTGTATGGGCTGATGATGATGAGTTCCACATTTGAGACCAAGAGGTACCTAGTTAGATGGAAACTAGGGGCTGAACAAAGATCATGATCAAAAATTTTAAGGTGTTCCTCTGAACCAAACTGAGCTAGGTGAGTGTGATTATTTTATAAAGTATAAAAATCAAACACAAAATCTAAAAAATATAAGAGAAAGAATTTTTTCGATATCTTAAAAACTGAATTTTCTATGAATATTCAAAGTTGGATGTTATTAAAATCCGCGCGAACTCGACCGCTCAACGCGTGACGTCACATCGCCGGTTATGTCCGCCGCCGCCGGGCCGAGAGGTCATGACTCGTTCGATCGCGCGCTAACGAACTTGTGCAGTAATCTTGAGATTTCATTGATATTTTTGGAATTATGGAGAAAAAAATACCATACAGATATTGTATAGTACCCTTATGTACGAATACAACGGTTAGCACTCCAGAAAAATACTTTTTTCATGTGCCCAACGACAAAAAGCTGAGAAATATGTGGTGTAAACTGATGAGAAGGGAGAAAGTGTTATGTACAAAAACCAGTCGACATTGTTGCGAAGATCATTTTCATGTGAGTCCCTAAATACGAAATACCTACCTATATATTTTTTTACATTACTAAATGTTTAGTTTATAGAATATGCTAAAAATGAATTAAGTAGTTATTTTAGTGACAACAGTGGGTACAGAGGAACAAAACATGAGCACACAGATGTTACTAAACTACTAACTAAAAAAGCCCATTGAATCCATAGAAACTTAAAAGACAAAAAGACAATACAAAAACTCCCTACCTACTTTTTCCCTTGTTGCGACTGTTTTATGGTGATAGTGTTGTCACTTGTCTGAGTTAACGACAAAAATCTTTACGAAAAAGAATGTCATAGATTGACTATTATTCTTTAGTACGTCACAAGTTATGTTATTTTTTTGTATACCTACTCCCTTTACGAAATTGTTCATTGTAGAAATAATATAAACCCTCTTTTATTTCAGATTGAATCAGACACGGAAAATCATATGAAAAGGCAACTGTGCGGCGGAACTTTGAACTAAAACAAGGTGCAGTACCAACACAATTTGAATGTCAAAAAATGAAAAGAACGGCTACGGTCACCCGCCCTGGATATGACAAACGACAAAGAATAGACTTTTTCGAGACTCTGCTTACAAAAGAAGTGAGGCCGTCGGCAGCCCAGCAGCAAATTGAATTTATTTCTTTAGACAATCCACCTGTGGAACTCAATGAAAACCCATTAAACAATAATCCATTATCAATCGACAATACTCTTCAAATAGAGTTACCTGCAACAGAAATAAAGAAAACCAGAGATAAGAAGATTCAAGTAGAACAGCAAAAGAAAGACGTACAGACTCAAACCATAAAAAACAGGAAAAACGTTGAAGAAGCACTCTCGCTAGAGTTGGACTCCAGTTTTGACTGTGACAAAATGGACTGTACTTCCGATTCATCATCGTACACTGATTCGATTGAAACTTTTGAAGTGTATACGGATAGTCATACAAACACTTGTTCGAAAATTGAACATCATTCAAAACTTTATTTGGGTATACCAAAACAATCATGTTTTGTTATTAGATAGATAGATAACTCTTTATTGTACCACACAAACACAAAATACAATACAACAAGGAAATGCTAACAAACAAAGAAGTACAAAGGACGGCCTTATCGATTTAAGCGATCTCTTCCTGTCGGCGATAAAACCCTTATGTAAGATAGATTACGTCGATTAATTGTAATTAGAAAGGTTTATTTCATTATGTTATCTCTAAACTAGATAGATGTCAATTTTCACTTAGGATTTAACATTTGAAACACTTCCAGGCAACCTTGGGATGGACTGGACATAAAAGAACAATATAGACGGTGGTGTTTAAGTTTAACGAATTATAAATATGTCGGGGCGTCAGGATTTTGGTCCATTTTTCTTCCGGCCTAGCTGCCGAGGTTATGTACAGGGTAGTTGTTTTTAAATAAAAGGTGTTGTCCAGATCAACAATGTATTCACAATTTAACAAGGGTAGGCAATATAACACGGACGGGGTGACAGTTTCGTGACCGTCTCTGTCGAGCGCCGGGAATCGAATGCCGGAGCGCGCTCGCTGCCGGTCTGTCGTTGACCGACCGCGTGACGTCACGACTCCATCAGGCGCGCGCGCTGTGAAGAAAGCGATCGCAACGCCTCCGTTCGTGTTGGTTATGATACGGCCATCTCTGCGGTAACACACGTCCTCGTGTGTTAATCTATAACAAGAGGAACCAGCACAATTTCTGTACGGCCAACCCTGTGTACCAGGGCTTTATTTCTACATCCACATCTTTTGAATAAAGAAACTAGGTAAGTATTTTACTAAAGTGAATTTAATTCAAAACATACAATAGGGGTAATAAATATCCTATTAGATTAACTCAACAACAAGACAATAAATCAAACCCACTGAAGCTATGTGTACTAAACTACTAAATTGCTAGAAGAATCCTGAGATCGAGCACCATTGACAAACAGTAGACACAAACAAAACAAAATCGTTACAGATTTTATTTAAATTTACAACAATCAAATAACAGGTGTCAATTTCGTGGTCCCCGGCTAAGCCTTAGCCCCAGCAAATAGTATGCTCTATGTCGAGTTGTCCCATAACTCTATGGTCTTCGCTACAAGGCAAGACCCGACTATACCACCCAGAGCTACCGTTTACTGCTTACTCACGGACTACCCAGGGGCACACGCCGATTTCTAACGAGCTACAGCTACGATACTCTGGTACAGTCTCCGACCCATTGAATTTTGAACCTGTCTGCACAACAATTACTCAACGTCTGAATCACACAAAAGCTCGTCTATGTCAATAGGTACTTGACCCTCAGGCATCTTCCTAACACGATCATGAGCATACTTATAGGTACGCTTGCTAGTCAATGATTTCAACAAGTAACGGTCCCCATCTAATACATCTACAATCTGAAATGGCCCTTTAAACTTAGCGTCTAATTTTGTTTGATTGCGTTCTTCATTTTCAATAAGAACGAATTCCCCGATTGAAAACTTAGAAACGTTTGCTTTTGTTTTATCAAAACGCTCTTTATCATAACGTGCGGATGTCTCTATACCTTCAGTTGCCAATTGTCTAACTACATCGAGAGATAAGGGTTCGTCGTTGTCGTCAGCTACCAAGTCCAAGGGACGCGCGACTTTACCTATCAGGAGCTCTAGCGGACTGACCTTTGTAACGCGATTGATAGTAGAGTTCAACGATTTCATTATCACGCTGCTGCTCTGCAAGTAGCCAGTTTTCTGGAAGTTCTGTGACGTTGACCAGCTTCTGCAGATTTCGTGAAAAGAAATCTGCATGCGCCATCTGCTTGCCCACTCTATATTTGACATCAAAATCAAATGACTGCAAGAATGCCCACCTTCTATGTACTCTAGGTGTAAGGTCAATTTTATTACGTGACGACTTAAGCGAGTTACAGTCCGTGACTACTGTGAACTTTCGGCCATGCAAGTATTGTCTAAAGTGCTTTACAGCGTTCACTACAGCGAGCGTTTCCAGCTCGTACGAGTGGTAGCGCGATTCGGCAGAACTCGTGCGTTTGCTGTAATAAGCAACAGGCCTTTGCTTACCTTCCACAGATTGTAATAATAGTGCACCAAAACCTTCTGCGCTAGCGTCGGTATGAAGCTCTACTGGGTGCTGCGGATCAAAAATCATAAGGACCGGTTCTTTAGTCAAAACTTCAATTACCTTTTGACGCGCTTCTTCACAACTTGGCCTCCATTCGAATGGACACTTACTGGATGTAAGTCGGTAGAGCGGGGATACCAGTCGTGAAAAGTTTGGCACGAACTGGCGAAAGTAAGATGCCATTCCTAGAATTGTCTTACCTGTGTAGCTGTTTCAGGTGCCGGCAATAATGACAGAGCCTCAATCTTGCGCTTGTTGGGTTTGATCTCGCCTGACTCTACCTCATAACCTAGAAACTCTACCTTTGTTTTCAGGAATGAACATTTTTTTAGGTTGAGAGAAAATCCAGACTTCGTGAGAGTCGTCAGTACTTCTTGTAACCTCTCCAGTCCTTGCTCTACAGTATTTGATACAATCAAAATATCATCGACAATACACTATGACGTACGTATGTGCTAAATCACCTAGTGCGTTCATAATTGCCCTCTGAAACACTGAAATCGCATTGCGCAAACGGAACGGCATGGTAACGTATTCCCATTGTCCCTCATTTGTTATAAATGCTGTGCGCTCAATAGATTCTTCTTCTACTGGGATTTGATGGAATCCACTTGCGCAATCTAATTTCGTAAAATAATTCGCCGCATGAAGCCTAGGTATTTGATCCGATATTAGAGGTAGTGGATAACGGTCCGGTACCGTATTTGAATTTAATTCCCTATAGTCAATGCACATGCGGTCAGAACCATCATGTTTTTTGACCAATAAAGCTGGACTGGCAAAAGGTGAGCTACTTGGTCGAATTATTTTCGCACGTAACAATTCATCTACCCTATCGCGCATAAATCTACGTTCATCAGGAGAAAGCCTGTAGGGCCGCCTTTGTACGGTTTTATTGGCGTCGATTAACCTAAGCTTTAGTTCGCCGGTAGTAACAAGAGTGGTGGGAAAACCATCTAAGAAAAACTCTTGAGTATTGCTGTAAAATACTGACAAGTTCGGACTTCCTATCTACTGGCATATCTGTGTCAACAGAGTCGAGGCAAAAAGCTGGTAAATTAACCTGAGTAAGCTTACACGCATTAACTTTAAAATTTTCGTCTTTTGTCAGTGTAAACTCAGTTGCAGTCATAGTCGCACGAAACCCGTTGTTTAAAATTTCGCGACCTAACATTATGTCACTACGTAAATATACGTCTGAGAGAACGTGAAATAAAATTTCAACCGTGAACCCGTGAATTTCTACCTTGCTTAACAACTGAACAGTGCTATGTACATTTTTGTTACCTATACCTACGAGAGACACTACCTTGTCAATTCGTTTACCGCTAAGTTTAGTAGCTACTTTCTCTTTGATCAAAGAGCATTCAGCACCTGAATCATAATCAAATCTAAAACACCTACCAAATTGTGATAGTGTTCCTGAGGGGGGCTCGACCACGCACTGGTCGACGCGTCGCTCTGCCGATGCCGTTGCTGCCGAGGTGCTGCTGGTCCCTGCCGATGTGCAGCGACTCGCTATGTGGCCCGTCGCGCCGCACCTGTAGCACGTAACCGAGCTGCTGCCGCCGTTGGTGTGCTGCCGCTGTCCAGAACTTGGTGTAGTGGGCTTCGTTGTTGTATTCTTCGCTTCCGCTATCTTCTTACGACAGTCCACTTGTTTATGCCCCATTTTTCCACAGTAATGGCATTTAATCTGCGATGGTGCAAGCTTCTGTCGTTTTTCTTTGCCTGTGTCGTTTCCCGAGTCCATTGTATGCTTTCGTTTCAAGTAAGTAAAAGCTTGAAGCTCCTGTTGCAGCTGCTGACGTGTGGTAACTTCCGTAGTAAAAGCTAGTCGTTGCAGACGATTATCAATTTGAGTCAAGTGAGCAATAACCGTCGAAATGGCAATCTGTTCCACGCTTAAATCCTTCCATCTGTTCAACAATGACGTAACAATACGGCTGGCATACGCAGCATACGACTCGTTTTCTTTTGGTTTGTCACTATTGAGGTTTATGAGGGTAGCAGCAGAAGTTTCCGCACAAACAAATCGAGCCGTAAATAATTCTATAAATTCAGACCACGTCATACCTGGGTAGGTTATTTGCGATAACCACGTGGTAGCTGATCCCTTCAACGCCTTACTAATCGTCATAATAAGTTGACTACCTTCCACGTTTCTTCCTTCGAAGCATAAATCGGCGGTACTACACCATGATCGACCGTCCGCTTCGCATTTATCGGGGTTGAATTTCGGCAAAATGACGTCATATTTTTCCGCAGGCTTGTTGAGTGCTTGAATTAGTGCTTGAATTTGCTGATTTTGCATCTCGAAAAGTATACGCCATTGAGATTCTACGTGCACAGGCAGCGGGAACTGCCTGAACACGTAGAATCTGATCCCACAACTGATGTCGGGGCGTCAGGATTTTGGTCCATTTTTCTTCCGGCCTAGCTGCCGAGGTTCGTGTTGGTTATGATAAATATAATATAATGATACCTACACAACGTATTATATACCTACTTAATACACATATACTTATTTAATACATATACATAAACTTACATACACATAAAATAAAGTTGTTTGAATAGTTAGAAGGATAAATAATGTTGATGAAGCAGTTTTTTGAAAATAGGAAGTGATTTCGCACGTCTGATATCTAGAGGAAGAGTATTCCATAGACGGATGGCTTGTACAGTAAAAGATTTTTCGTAAAATTTAGTAGAGTGAGCAGGAACTTCTAAGACGAGGGTTTCAGAGGAACGCAAAGAGAGAGAGTGAGAGTCAGAGAGGAATTTAAAGCGCTCCTTGAGATAAGATGGGCTGGGAGGATAGAACAAGATACTGTACAAGAGAGATAGTATGTGAGTATTCCTGCGAAGTCGGATGGGTAACCACTTGAGCTTAGTGCGATACTCGGATACTGAAATTTTGGAGGCGCTCAAGCTTGTTTAATTGGTCTTCAGTGAGGTCCGGATAGCAAGCGTCGGCGTAATCGAGAATGGGAAGCAGAAGGGACTGAGCAAGTGTAACCTTAGTGGAAGTCGGGAGAAAATTGCGCAGTCGCCGAAGTGAGCCGGCCGATGCGAACATCTTTCGGCTGAGTTCAGCCAATTGCGGACCCCAGGACAACTCGTTGTCTACAATCAGACCCAGGTTTTGACGTATTTGCTGACTGGAATTGACACCCCGTCAAACTTCCTTGAGCTACCTACAATGATGACTTGGGTCTTCCCGGGATTCACTAGAAGACCGTGCGCTTTACTCCACTCAAGGATTCGCGAGAGGTCATCGTTTATTCTGTTAATAGCTGACGTAAGGTCTGAAATTGGAGCTTGTTGGTAGATTTGGAGATCGTCAGCGTAAAGGTGGTAAGAACTAGACAAAGAAACAGATATGGAGTTAATAAAAATTGCGAAAAGAAGAGGAGAAAGTACGCCGCCCTGTGGAACACCAGCAGTAACATCACACCAAGATGACAATTTGTCATCGAGGCGGATGCGTTGCCGGCGACCAAACAGGTAACTATGAAACCAGTCAGTAACGATTGGAGATATGTTAAGAGAACGAAGCACAGCAAGAAGAATGTCAAAATCGATATTGTTAAAGGCGTTACTAAAATCAAGCAACGACAACACTGTCACAAGCCCACCGTCCATGCCCCGGCGAATATCATCCGTAATTTTAGTGAGGGCAGTCATAGTACTGTGACCATGACGGAAACCAGATTGTAGAGGATTCAAGAGAGCGTTGCTAGAGAGAAATCTGCTGAGTTGATTATGTACCAGACGCTCTAGCACCTTTGTGAGAAAGGGAAGAATGGAAATAGGTCTGAAATCGGAAAAGCAGGAGGGTCTAGATTTTTTAGGAAGAGGGATAATCTGGGAATTTTTCCAAGTGCTTGGGAAAGTGCTACTTGAAACGGAGTGGTTAAGGACGTAGACAAGGACATGAATGACATCGACGAGAATGGGCAGCAGCATATTAGGACTAATGTTGTCATCACCGACTGCATTTGATGTGATTGACATGACGCTTCTCCTAACATCACATTCGGAAAACTGTCTTAGACAAAAGGGTGAGGTGGCAGGGATTGGCGACAGAGAAAGACCTCACAAAGTGTTAGATTTAATTATCCCATCAAATTGGGAAGACGTAGAGAAGAGAGTATTTAAGGAATCAAAATCTATATCTTTGGGAAGTGTGTCGTTACGTGATTTGCCAACCCCTAGCGTTCGAAGAAACTTCCAAACTTTGGTTGAACAGAATTGTGTATAAAACGGCGCTGGGCGTCCCTACATATCTTGTTGCATAGATTTCGCCGCTCAATATACTTTGAAACGTTAGCTTCCGAAGGAGTACACTTAGCTTTAAACTTGGCCCCGTTCTTGCGATATATAACCTGTTTAATTTGATCTGTTAGCCAAGGCGCTGGGAGATGCTTCAGTTTAATTTTTCTGAGCGGTGCATGTTTGTCGTACAAGCTTATTAGGGCAGAGTTGAACGCGTTGATCTTGTCATCAGTAGTAACAGCGTTCTCTACCTCCGACCAATTTATTTGCCGTGCATCCTCGCGAAGATTCTCCACGTCTATACCGCTAAAGTTACGTTGCGTAATGATTTTAGGCTTTGCTTTGGCGGACGGATTTTATATGAAACGAATATTAGGTCGTGATAAGAGAATCCGTCCGCGGGGCACTGCCCGTGCTTGTGAACATTATTAATGGACGAGACAAGAATAAGGTCTAAAAGAGAAGGGGTACAGTTTGGGAAATGGTGCGTAGCACTTAAGGGAAGAACGTTAAGATTATTGGAGGAGACAACGGATTCTAAACTCGTAGTTTAGAATACGAACAGTACGAGAGTCACGTTTGAGGAGACACATATTGAAATCGCCCATGATTATGGCATGACTGTATAAAGGGGCAAAGTCTTCGAGGAGTTTATCAAAAGAGGAGAAGAAGTTGATACGAAGAGAAGGGCAGTAATAGACTCCAAGAAGGACTTTGGTGTGTACAAGGTTAACCTCAATAGGGAGGTGTTCTCCTGCACCGGACGGGGGAGGAGAGGGGGACGAGCAAACTACCGAGTAGGGGATATTATGTGCACGGAGATATATAGCTACACCTCCGCCACCACAGTGAATGCGATCGTTCCTTATAATAATAAATCCAGGGAGTGAATATGACGTAGATGGAATGGCTTGCTTAAGAAATTATTCGGATACTAAAACTGCGTCAATGGTTTTAAGATCAAACGACGCCAGCATATCCGGGTGATGAGCAGGAATACTCTGTGCATTTATGTGAACAACGTTAAAGTTCTTTGGACAGTCGGAGAAATGGGATTTTAAAGACTCGAAAAGTGTTGGAATGCTGCTGAAACTATCATCAGAGGTGCAAATTGAGGAAGACGAAAAAGATTTGAAGAATTCATCTTCACTGCTACTGCTATTCATCAGTAGTACCTAGTTTTTGATACGATATATATATTATATATATCGTATAATAGAAATTTATAGATATATCAAGTATTGCCTACACTTGATATAGAAAAGGAAAAGAAAGCGAAACAAAACAGCAAAATACAAAACCAAGGAAAATAATTAAAACAAAACACTGGGTTGCACAAAACAACAAAAAACAAAGTAAAGGAGTAGTTATGAGTTCTCCTCCCAGTACAGTAATCGATCACATAAATTTTATAGCAAGGACCATGGAGCCAAGTCAAATTTATTGACAGTGACCTAATTACATATCACTCCATGACATTTGTCACTCGCTCGCTGAAAATAATGAAAAATGTGAATACTTTGCAGGTGACACTAAATAACTTTGCAAAGGGCTGAGAACTCGTCATGAGCGACTGTGATGCAACCCGCAAGTCACTACAGATGGGAGGAGGGTGAAAACTTACTCTACATGAATGGACTACTTCCAGTATGACCTTCCTACTTCCTAGACGCAGCCGCAGCAGCCCCACGCCGAGTCTTCGACGCCGCCGGCGCCACTTCACTAGAGACATCTGCCTGAGACGATGGCCCGGCGGTCACGGCCATTTGTGGTTGTCCAATCAACTTATGAAGATCGCTCATCCAATTCACTCGGTGGTGCACGGAGTCGTCGCCGGCCACGAACACGTTGCCCTCTCTAGTCCAGCATTTGTTCACTCCGAAGTGCTGCCGCGCTTTCATAAATACTTCATGGCGAGCCTTAGTGAGGAACTCGGAGAGTGTGATTTGTCTTTGAGTTGAGCTTTGGAGAACCAAATCTTATCCCGTACAGTAATATCACGTAGTTTGACAAGAATGGGCCTCGGACGGTTAGATACAGCATGGCCCATGCGATGGCACCGGCTGACATCACTGCTTGAGAAGGTGGTCAAATTAAGCTTGCTGCTCACCACCTTGGACAAAACTATAGCGGTGTCCTCCTTCTGCTTCTCAGGGATTCCATGGATGAGAAGGATTTTACGCCGTGTCCGCATCTCCAACCTGTCCATCGACTGTGCAGCGAGCTCCATTTGTTCCTGCAGTGTTCAAACACAGTCATGGTGTAAATCTTGTGGCTGGCAAACTCCGCTGCAAGTGAGGCCACAGTTGGTGAGGGGTTGATGGTCTTCTGCAGTTCAGCCTCAAAGTAGTCCTCAAAGTAGCGCTGCTTCAAATCCACCACCATTTGCTGGGCAGTTGGCTGCAGCATTTGTGTATCCATCATGTGTTATGTTGAAGTTGTCCCAAACAAAACGTTTCAGTGGAGTGCTTGGTAAATACAGGAAATAACACTTTTAGGTAGGTGATAACTATCACTTATTCATATGGTACTATAATAAACCATGTAAGTCGATTAATACTATTTGTTCTAATTAAATATTTATAGAGAGGTTTTAGAAGTTGTTGTTGGGAGAACTACCCTCGCCTGAATCGTTATTAGTCTCTTGCAAGAACATACTAAGTGTTCATTACTCCATATATTGATCACACTTAAAAAAATTTAACTGAATGATTCCTATCAACGTTTAGAAATAGATTTCAATACCAAAACATAAGTCAAATTTTTAGACAAACTGTGGTGTCACTAGCTAATTGCTTAAAACAATTAATTTATTTCCCAAAAAATGACGCTATGAAAGAAAAGTTACCCCTTCCATTTCGAAGGAGATATAATAAGACAGTATTATCGACTGCTTCGAAATTAGAATAGAAAAGCCCTCCAACTCTCTATACCAATCTTTGACGGTCACAGTATAAAGGCTGCAATACTATTAAGTATTTGATATCAATAACTCCAGATAGATTGATCAACTTTGTGTCGGACGGTTATGGTGGTAGAGCTACTGACATAGACATCTTTGAAGATAGCAAAATTTTAGAGTTGATGCCAAAAGGAACCGCAGTAATGGCCGAGAGGTTTTAAAAATATTGCAACCAATGTAGAGATGCATGGCTGTTTTCTTGTGAGACTTCCAAGTGTCAGCACAGGTAAAGCTAGTACGAAGGAGGAAACCATGGAAACAAAATCGATTGCAGCTCTACGAATACATGTCAAAAGGGCTATAGGGCGAATAAGAGAATATAAACTAACTGCACCTCATGCATGTGTCGACACAAAGGCTATTGACATGTTAGATGACGTTGTTATAATATCTTGTGGATTAGTAAACTTACAAAGCAAATTAGTTTAAGTTAATCTTTATTTTATATGTGATAATGATAACTAGAATAAAATACATAAATTATGTATATAAACTTCACTGTTATTGTATAATATTTATTTTATTCTCAGTACTAATGAAACTATTTTAACTATTTGGATATTCTAGAGCAGTTGTATGAATATATTTTCCTTCCAGAACATAACACACTTTCTGATTAATTCTGCACAATAATCTTTATCATACGTTACTTCATGTATGTCAACTATTTTTGAGGTTTCAAAATCCTCGTGTGCAATAGGTACACAAAAAGCACTTCTTTACGTGCAAAAAACATTTGCAGTTGTATTTGTGCATTATATTTTTGTACCACAACTCCATCTTTAACGTATTTTTCAATATTTCTATTAGATAATTATTTCTAATATGCATTCTTCGGCAATGCCGTCTGGAGAAGCGCCTAGAACTGGGTAATCTTTAGAAAGAATAAGACCAACTCTTCTGAATTTAATATTTTTGATCTTAGATACTTCTTTCATGACAGATTCTTCCAACAGTTTACCTGCAAGTAAAAAGATAAATTAATCGAAAACTATTAATTTAACGCATATATAATTTTATTCACATAAAATTTAGGTACTACAAACCTCTTTTGATTGCGAACGTCGCTTTAAATTTATAGGCACCTAAGATTGTTTCGACCTTTCCATCGGGTGTACTACATTTAGCGGATTCGTACGCTTTTGATGCCGTAATACGAGCATATCGCATTTCATGCCACAATTTGGAGTCTGCTTGTGATCTTGTAGCATTTTCGATCGCATCGCATTGCTGGGATCGTATATTTTCTTTGCTAAAAGTACATAATAATTCTGTCTGCATCCTTAACACTGCTTTCTTTTCTAAACCGAATCACAAGATTGTGTATTGAAACTTTATCTACATCTGCAGTTGGACGAAAGTAGGTCATAATCTGAGAATCTATACCTACCTAGCTCCATTGATTTTTTTTATTACTGACTGTAGAAAACGTTCGTTGGGTGTGTCATTAGGCGTCAAAGGTGCTGTTGAGGAACGGGGCTGCCTCGTATTTCTTATATCTTTGGCTTTAATAAATTTTAGCTGCGATCCAACTTGCGACAGTTTTGGTCTCATCCAATAACACGCTACTTCTGTACAAGCGGGCTGCTCACTACGTCTATGTAACCACATAACCAACGCTATTGTATGTTTGCATCCTCCTTTGCTTGCTGCACAACCTTCACATTCCAGATTTTCAATTTTATTCGTAACTTCATCATAAACAAATGTACAATGATATACTGTAGCTCGAACTTTGTGTTCAGGTGTTACCCTTGCTTTTTTACCGTGCACTGCGGGTGTAGTCTTTTCGCCTGAACATACCCTACTGCATTATCTCCATAACTATCGCGTCCAGCTCTGTAAAAAGAAAACTTAAGTAAAACGCTCCTGGAGCCGCATTTTTGAAAATACGAATCGGAGTCGAGCGTAACAGATATAGAGCCCCAGATTTATTATGGGTATTATTTTTTATCGATAACCCACAGCAATCTGACAGCACTAATAGACTAGTAGTAACTGGCACTGACTATACTATGACTGTGCCTACCTATGCATAAAATATCAATATACTCGTAACCTTACCCTATACTAAACCAGGATTTTTGATAAGTCCTACTTACGTGTATTTCATTGCCATAAGTTCTATCACTATCTATAAAACCAAAACTTATAGGTACTTATGGCCCCCTTGTTCGTCGGTAAGAGCCACCGCGCGACTGACAAAGCCCGCGGGCGTCGTGCCGCTCGCGGGTTGGTAGGTATTTAGGCATCATTCATAGGAAAATAACACTACAACATCTGTACCAGGTTAGGATCGCTATGCTATCAAATGCCGAGATTTCGTTCATACACGCACGTCCACTCAGCCCGTCACCCCGAGCCGAATGCTCGCGCGCACTATCTTTAATACTCAGAACAGTACATCTACCTTTTACAATGAACAAAACAAAGTGTTTGCAACCTTTCTACAAACATTATTCTTAAAACTAAGATGATTACAGACACATAAATATCATCTGGAAGTTGTTACACCATCGTAGTGATTTACATAACAATAGCAACTTTTTTAGGCAAGTCGGTTACAATAACACTTACACTATTAGGTACGATAATTATTAATTTACTTAATAGGTACCTTCATCTATTATTAATTGTTATTTGCTTTGTTGATCTACATGTTCATATGTTTTTTGATTACTGTGATACTATACACATCTAAATCGAATCTTAGCAAAATGGCACATGATTTATTAAATTTGAATAATATACCTTATTATCATTACCATAATATTAGGATTTATTATAAGACTCTTTATACCTAAATCACAACAGAAATTGATTTCAGACTATTTAGGTATATCTGTTAAGTATTTCTTTGTCATCGCTTTTATCACTGATGTTTATTTTCACAACCTTCCCATTGACCATCCATGCGTTTTAGGTGAACTAACGTTTTGACGAAGTCGTTGGCGTGTTAGTATCATTTTCAACTTCTATTCTATATCACTTCCAACCAGAACATAGGCTGCTTGATCTTAGCTTCAAACCTTGTAGACGACTCGTATAGTATATCATTGAATGGAGCAGACTGTACGTTTCATCTTCTTTCTCTCCAACAACATTGATAGATGCTATGACTTCAATCTTTCTATCTGCATATATTCCCTTCTGTTTCATTTCAGTACCTTTGTTTTTAGTTTCGAGATAAAACTAGCAAATATTCTAACACATACGGGCTCTTTATCTCTTAATTAACATCTTAGTATGTTTATTCTTAGTAGTTCTGGCAGATATTTATATCTGTGACAGAGTGGGGAGTACTATTTTACATAGTCAAATGTTTTTATAGTTCGGTTCTCCAGTAGGATTTTACGGACTGCATAGACGCCTTTTAAAACTTCACGGTTTTGTGTCGTCTCTTTGCCCTTCTGCTGAAGCCAGTAAGGTAATACTAACTACTAAATATCCACAGACATCGTAGAGCTACGACAAATATCTTAAATCCGAATGCTTTGCAAAATAGTATAAACTACCTGCGTATTTGATCTGTTGACCATTATAAGCAGTTAGACTAAGGAAATATTTCTTTAAGCAAGTTATATGGGAAGCTTAAATTAATTCAGTAATTTTAAAATTCTTTATCGCTTCCTCAATAGTCTTCAATGACGAGCAAACTGTGATGAGGCAGTGAACAGGGAGAGCCAATGTTCGCCTACTCATTGAATTAGATGGGTTTGGTGTGAAGACCAGTATAATTTTTACAAGTCAATCCCAAACATTACCATAAACAATTATAATTTTTTTAACCCATTCAATACCCAACCACGGCAATGAATTGGCTAAATATATAATTTATTTGATCAATTGCATAATTTATTTATGCTTAATTTATTTCTTTAAAGTATTTTAAACTTACGCCATCTGAACACATTATTATTAATTATTCACGGGTAACGTCGGGAAAAATAGGTAAATACACGCGATAAATACCCGTGAATAATCAATAATAATTTATTTGTTTACTCGTAATATAATTACTGTAAGCTATTTAAAACTTTTAGAATTTCAGTTCAGACTATTCGATAGTTCAAAAGTTTATTAAGTTTATATCCACTAGTTGATGTGTTCTGAAAGTGTGTTTTTTGATTATCGAAACTTTTCTAATTCGTTAATTTGTTATGCAATACGATTTACTAAATACTTATTTAAAGTACCATCCGTAAATATATTTATATTTTACTCTTATCAAAAGACATAAGACTGTATAACCAGTTGGTTATTGTTTTTGTAGTTCATTTGGTACCTCTCAGATTACATACACTAAAAATCTGCGTTGAGAGAAACCTCTAGGTCTGGTCTCCCAACAATAAGGGCCAAATACTATACCATCTACATAAGAGGACCACATTTTAGAGGATCTACATAGACCATTGTCTATGATCATTCATATATATCATGGTTACGTTAGTATAATGCATAAATTCCTTGATATCATGTCAGTAATCATTGACCTGATCACTGACAAAGCAATCAAAAATAGATTCGCAGCAACGTATTTTAGAAATTTGGCATAATTTGGATATAAATAAATTTACATTCTGTATTTCAATCTTTCGATATATGTAGTGTGGTTTTTTGCTATTAGAATTATATAAGTTCATAAGTATTTTCATAACCCTGTAAGTGCATTTCTCCTCAATAAGAATATAAATTGTTTTGTATTGGTGAAAAATACCTATGTCTTGTTTATCACACTTCACCACCATCAATAGAGATGATTTCTCTACGCGAGCACCTGGCCGGGTTAGCCCGCTCCTGTTCAAAAGCGTTACCCTCTGCGAGAGGTGTTGTATATCATATATACGTTGCACTGTAACAAAATGTAGCTAGAGCTCGCTTCCATGTTTTTCTAGCGTATGCTCATTGAATCTGGATCGCACCCGCCACCCAAAAACTCTTAAGGTAATAGTACCATTTTTTGAGACTAACTGTACCAAGGACAGTTCTTTTTTGTAGGTATCGTTCCGATTTTCACCGAAACTACCTCTTGTTGTATGTTTTTTAATTGTTATTTATTTATTGAATCTTAACCCGAAAACTGGTGAGTATCTGCACAGCAGGGCAATGCAGCATGCAGTTTTTATTATATTGCAGCCAGCACAGAAATTCTTCTGTGGCAGCCAGCGTCTGTGGGACGCTTCTGATTGGTATTGATTTGAATCAGTTGAGCCGCTTGTTTTCAACAATCTGCAGCTGGCTCAACCGCCTCAATTATAAATACTAGGTATAATTTGTCTCTATTCTTTAATTTTAATTTTCTTTGTCACAAAAGTATTAAGTAGATACCTATAATAATAACCATCTGTTAACTATTTTAATAACCAACCAAATAATATTATATACCTCCTCCTCATGATTTGGTATATGATCAGCCAAACCAGACTAAACTGCTTTGGAACTTTTCTTTATTGTTATTTTGATTAGATTTTTTTAAAGAATATATTTATACTAGTTTTATAAAAATAGTTCATTATTATATTCATAATCTAACGAAATAGTATCGTGGAGTTACATCGATCTACCGTACTTTTATGTTTTATTTTGGTGAAAAACACGTACTCACGCACATTGTGCAATGGTTCTTATTTTGGAAGGCACTAACCGCTACTTTGTTTGCAGTCCTCTACTATCAGTAGATGATATCATGTTGGGAGTTTTGTAGGTACAGTCCGGTTTGGACTACCTCTTATTTGATTTCAGATTTCAATAACTTTATTATTTCTTTAGGCTTACAAAATAAGCATTTATAAAAGTTTAATTTTATACTTTAAAACTTTTATCGCCCAAGACGCACATAAACATCTGGAGATGTGTGAGGCGGCGGCGGCGGCGGCGCGCCCCGGCCGGTTAGTGAATGCGTTAAACCGCTTTATAATATATAGTAATAATAATTAATGATTAGATCTTGTAGGAACCGTTCGTTTGAACTACCTCTTATCATGATGGATTTTGTAAGTACCGTTCGTTTGAACTACCTCTTATCATGATCGATTCTGTAGGTACCGTTCGTTTGAACTACCTCTTATCATGATCTATTCTGTAGGTACCGTTCGTTTGAACTACCTCTTATCATGATGGATTTTGTAGGTACCGTTCGTTTGAACTATCTCTTATCATGATCGATTCTGTAGGTACCGTTCGTTTGAACTACCTCTTATCATGATGGATTTTGTAGGTACCGTTCGTTTGAACTACCTCTTATCATGATCGATTCTGTAGGTACCGTTCGTTTGAACTACCTCTTATCATGATGGATTTTGTAGGTACCAACCGACTTTTGTCACTCAACTGTGTCGCAAACAAATTAGTAATAGATATTTATACCTACTCGTACATAGGCAGACCTAAGAAGGTATACTAAGTTAATAATTCAAGCAAGTCGCTGAATACAATTTGTTTCAAATATATAGTGACAATAAAATACCTAAAATTAGAATTTTTACTATGTAGGTAGTTGTTAAGTTACTTGTAACTTTACCTCAGACCAACATAGATTTGATAACAAGTTCATTTGTATCTCACAAACCCATTTTGAGGGTAGGTAAACGTGTATTTCATTGCCATAAGTTCTATCACTATCTATAAAACCAAAACTTATAGGTACTTATGGCCCCCTTGTTCGTCGGTAAGAGCCACCGCGCGACTGACAAAGCCCGCGGGCGTCGTGCCGCTCGCGGGTTTGTAGGTATTTAGGCATCATTCATAGGAAAATAACACTACAACATCTGTACCAGGTTAGGATCGCTATGCTATCAAATGCCAATAAAACACAGATTTCGTTCATACACGCACGTCCACTCAGCCCGTCACCCCGAGCCGAATGCTCGCGCGCACTATCTTTAATACTCAGAACAGTACAACATCCACCTCAGCGATTTGTAGTAGAAAAATGATTTATCTATAGATTGGTGTTAAAATAAGTTTATTATTTTAGGCACAGTATTGAAAATGTTTTTTAAAAAGAGGCAACTTTGGTATTTTTTTCTATCGAGCGAAGTTCATCTGTTTGTGTAAATGTAAGCGAATTGTACTCTGTAAGATCCTCAACTGAAACATATATTTTTTTCAGAAATTTACGTCAATTTTTGACTGATTCATATTGATTTTAAAAATAGCATTTGCGGTATAAGGAGCCCTTAACGATACTTACGAATACCTAATTAATTACTTAAGAAATAAGTATCATTGGTATCAAATGAAATAAAGGCCCTTAGGTAGGTACCTACTTTACCTAGATCCTTTCTTACTTTTATAATATTATTAACCTACCTCCTACAAATAACGTACTGCAGAGGTAACTACTTAGATGAATATCTAGTTATATGTATAGGTACACTTACCTTGCAAGTTTTTGCCCTTGGATTTCTGCACTAATATACTTAGCATGGTTTGTGAAATAATCCGCAACCATAAGTAAATCAACTTTCGGAAGATTATTTGATTGTCCACGTGAAAATCTTGGTTCCATGTTGGGTGGTTGGTTGGTATACCATTCATCAAAAATTACAAATGTATGGAAATGAACGAAAGTAAGTTTACAGAGCGCGTGTCAATAACAAAGAGAATACAATACTGACGAGGTCAATCACATACTGTATGCATACTGTCGCTAAGCAACCGCCCGCGCGCTGCCACCACCGCCGCGCCGCCGCTCGTCTCACAACACAACCGGCGACGTGACGTCACAGCCATTACTCTACGGGCGCAATCAGTTTTCACGCGTTCCCATATTGATTTGCTTATAAATAATTAAATTTTTCATCTGTAATGTTTTTATCTTTCAAATGCGTTGAAAGAATCAATTTGCCTGCGCTATGTACGTGTACGTCCCGGGTTCCCGATTTAGCAATCGCGCACACGTATTGTTTGTGCTTGTTGGCACATTGTTTAGGCACCTCGTAGTTCAAACAGACAGGGTCTGTCTGATAAGCGGGCTCGCGGGACACACAGTGTCGACACGGGGGGGATATCCCTATATCACTGTGTGGCAACTTGAACAAACATTTCCACACGTCTCTCGCTTTCATTTACAATGGGAGAAATTGCTTTCCTCGTTCAGACGTTTGAATGGAATAGGGGACTATTCGTTTTACTTTGGTAAACACGTGATATATACCAAATACCAACTCTAGTATAAGCAGACATCAAGCGTGTGTTCAGAAAATCCTTGGCAAAACAAAGGTATTGATTATTGTTATTTTAAACACGCATGTGTGAAGCTGTTAACGGATTTTATACCTGCGATGAGTTGTTTGATTATTGAGGTCTTTGTTTGCCGCATTAGGAAATCCTTTTAGCGCCAGACCAGACTACGGACTCGGTGCGGATGCAAATTTCGCGGATTAATCGCGGTTATTAGGTTCGGTATTAATGATCAGGTTCTCCTAGAAACAGAGAGAACGTTTACGATATCTTCTTCAACTCCAAAACATTAGCACTTACCTGAAACATATCATATATCAGCACAATTTTTTCACAGTTAGTCTTATTATTGCTTAATGTTTTTGTTAGGGCTGAAAAAGGGGAATAAAATTTGATTTACATCTTCCTCAATGAGGAAGATTGTGATTATATTCCAAAAGTTCTATGAATGTTTATGGATATACAGAGATTGACGTTTACACCAAGCCCGAATACAGTGGGTATTTGTTTATTGAGCCGAGTCTATGCCATGGTCCACAGAAACAATATGAAGTTCTACAGAGTGTAGTTAGGATATCCAACGGGCTAGGGAAGGTTATCGTAAAAAACATTCAAGCTCATTGCAAGATAATGCAGGATGTTTTGCTAGTTCGAGGTTGCCCATTGAAAGAAATTCAGACGCTAGATATAAATAGGATTGAACAGTGTCCAAAAATACTACAGTTACGAATATTGATGCCAGCATGGTTAACGTTGATGAAAACACCGGTCCCGCGCAAGTAGAGAGATTGACAGAAATGTTAAATGAATTCAGAGACTGTTTCGCCTTTTCAGTCATGGAATTGGGTTGTATAAATGACATCGAAATGAACATAAAGTTCAATGATACTACTCCAGTTGTATATAGACCATATCGCTTAGCCCACGTAGAAAGACAAACTGTCCGTGACATGATACTGGAGTTAGAACATTCGGGAATTATTAAAGAATCTAGTTCTGATTATGCTTCGCCAATCATTCTAGTACGAAAGAAAACAGGTGACTATCGTCTCTGTATCGATTTCCGGGCATTGAACAAGAAAACAATCAAGGAACACTATCCGCTTCCTCGAATAGATGATCAGCTAGATAACCTTTCAGGGCACAGGTATTATACTTCTTTGGATCTGGCTTCTGGTTATTACCAAATCCCAGTTGCAGAGTCTTCAAAGCATTTGACAGCTTTTGTAACCCCAGATGGACATTACGAGTTTAATCGGATGCCGTTTGGCCTCGTTAATGCTCCGTCAACATTTCAGAGAGCTATTAATAAAATATTAGGTAATGCTAGATTTAAAGAAGCATATGCCTACATGGATGACGTAATTATTCCATCGAAAACTATAGATGAAGGACTCCAAATATTGAGGGACATATTGGGTTTGTTCAGAGATACGGGTATAACCCTTAATCTCTCAAAATGCAACTTTTTAAGACAGTCAGTAGATTATTTAGGGTTCAAAGTAAGTGAAGCAGGAGTCAAACCAGGGAAAAAGAAAATTGAAGCAGTAGACAAATTTCCACGTCCTACGGATCAACATAGAGTGAGACAATTTGTGGGGCTTGCTAGTTTCTTTCGCAGATTCATAAGGGGATTTTCTTTAATCACGAAACCACTTACTCACCTCTTAAAAAAAGATGTTAAATGGCAGTGGGGTATTGAAGAAGAAAAAGCGTTTGTGGCATTAAAAGAATTGCTCATTACACGACCTACACTTTCATTCTATAATCCTGTTTACGAAACCCAAGTACACACAGATGCATCAAAGGTGGGTATTGCTGGGATACTGATGCAAAGACCTAATAAAGACTCTCCATTCAGTGCAGTAGCGTATTACAGTCGACAAACTTCTCCAGAAGAGGCTAAGTTTACCTCTTATGATTTGGAAATGCTGGTAGTAGTATGTTCCTTGCAACGATTTAGAGTTTATCTGATTGGAGTACCTTTCACAATATTGACTGACTGTAATTCCTTACGTGCTACGTTTGAGAAGAAAGACACGTTATCTAGAGTAGCCAGGTGGTGGAATATTATGCAAGAATACGATTTCCAAATCGCTTACAAACCGGGTACTGCGATGTGTCACGTGGATGCTTTGAGCCGAAACCTTATTCTCTCTACGAATGAATTTCAGGTACGCCAAATAGATACCGAATGGATAGCTACGGTACAACAGAACGATCTAGAATTACAACGTATTATACAAATTTTAGATGACAAAGAGAATGACAATATTATTGAGATTAAAAATAATTTTATAATTAAGAAAGGATTATTGTACAGATAAACTGAAGATGGTGATCGTTGGGTTGTACCAAAAGGTGTTCGATGGCAAGTACTGAAGTCGAAACACGACGATATAGGGCATTTCGGTTTTGACAAAACTTATGAGATTATAAAAAATCATTATTGGTTCGCCAAGATGAGACGTTTCATAAAAAAATATGTAATGTCATGTCTAGAATGTGCTCACGCTAAGGTACCAGCTGGTAAAAAGGCAGGAAAATTACATCCCATCGATAAAATCAATCAACCGTTCCATACATTGCATATAGACCACCTAGGTCCGTTCGTTCGAAGTAAACGAAATAACGTTTACTTACTTGACATAGTCGATGCTTTCACTAAGTTTGTCGTTTTAACACCTGTCAGAAGTACGAAATCTGTTAACTCTATTAGGGCAATGAAACATTATTTTCACACATTCAGTGTCCCAAAACGTCTGATTTCTGATAGGGGAACTTCATTCACGGCGAAGAATTTTGAAGACTATGTTAACTCTTTGGGTGTAAAGCATATATTAAACGCTGTTGCGACCCCTAGAGCCAATGGACAGGTCGAAAGGTATAACAGGACTATTTTAGCCGCATTAACGGCTTCTAATTACAATAAACCTGAGAACTTATGGGATGAGCGCGTATCTGAAATACAATGGGGGCTAAATAATACCATTAATAAAGGGACGGGTAAAAGCCCAGCACAAGCTCTATTTGGCTAGAATATGGTAGGAACTGCTGGTTCATTGTTACAACTTAGTGTTTCCGACAATGCTACTGATGTAAATATAACTTTAGATGAGACTCGACAAGAAATGACAAATCATATAAAAGAAAATCAAGAGAAACAGAAAGAAAGGTTCGATAAAAGTAGAAAGGAAGTTAGGTATCAGATAGGAGAGTTAGTAAGAGTGGAAAGAGAAATTCCTTCAACGGGGAAAAGTCGAAAATTAGGATCTAAACTACGGGGTCCATATAGAATAATAGAAATCCTAGAGAATGATCGTTATGTTATCGAAGATACACCATTGTCGAGAAAAGGTAATAGAAAATTTACAGGTGTTTTTTCTGTAGATAAAATACATCCTTGGATGGTCTTTACTAGAACAGAATCTGATTCAGAATCATCTAACGCTAATAATGATGAAGATGATGAAGAAACGGGTGCTTCAGTAGTTGATATGGAGTTGTAAATGATTCGCAATTTTATATATGATTGTAACGTTATACTGTTCAATTATTTAAATGTATTTTTAGTGAATTTATATTTTTATGAATTTTTATTTCTTTTTTAAATCTTGAAAAGTGAATTATGTGATACCATAATGTGATTATTAAGCTACTAATATCAATGAACCTAGTTCAGTATGATTACACCTGTATAATAGAAATTAAATTTAGCCTTATCGATAAGCAAACATTGGGCTTACAGTCTCAGTGTCTTATAATAAATGGCTTAGTTGTATTACGTATGCTAAGACAAATACTAGGGATACAGCCCCAGTATTTTAGATTAACTGGCTTGGCTGTATTATCTATGCTGAGACAAATACTGGGGATACAGCCCCAGTATTTTAGATTAACTGGCTTGGCTGTATTATCTATGCTGAGACAAATACTGGGGATACAGCCCCAGTATTTTAGATTAACTGGCTTGGCTGTATTATCTATGCTGAGACAAATACTGGGGATACAGCCCCAGTATTTTAGATTAACTGGCTTGGCTGTATTATCTATGCTGAGACAAATCTAGGGATACAGCCCCAGTATTTTAGACTAAACAACTTAGCTGTATTATCTATGCTGAGACGAATTTTGGGCATAGAGCCCCAGTAATTTACATAATGTAATATTATTTTGCACAGACGATGTAGTCGCAGTACTTAATAATTATGTGCTTTGGCTGTATAATTCAAACCTAAACAATATATATAATTGAAGCCTTGATGTAATATTTTCGCCAAGTATGTAATGTTATACATTGATTTTCACGAGACGTGAAACTAATTAATCAGGAAAGGCCGACTGTTAGAAACTATTATTTTATTCAAACATAAGGTAATAAGCCTATGGTTTATCAGTTTATTATTATAATTCTAGTTATAAATTAGATTTAAATAAGATAATTAAAATTAAGTATGAAATTAAAAATGTTTATGTTCTCGAGCAACTTCCGTTTATAAAAACATTCATGTAGCCAGGAATTTGCCATGACGTCAGTGGTCAGGCAGACTACGAACGACGGGCGTCGCCCTGGCGCCGCCCCGGCGGCGCGGTCGCCGCATGGCGTGGGAAGTTGCTCGAGAAACGGCTAGGCATTGTACGTTCGGACACGAACCGGTGAACAAGTATATAAATCGCTCAATATATCATATTTAAAATCCAAAGTCTTTTAAATTCGCACCCCCTTTCTCATACAAGAGTCAGCGGTTTCGTTTCCTGGAATCCCAGAGTGACCCGTGATCCAAGCCAAGATAACATTAATGCCACGACTTTTACGCCTGAACAAAGATTCACGAATTTTAAGAATGATTGGAAATCTAGATTTAGAGCGAAAGGGGCAAGATAAGATAGACTGAAGAGAGCTTTTGGAATCAGAGAATATTATGGAATTACTGAGGTTGTGCGAGTCTACAAATTTAATAGCTTCCAGCAATGCATGATTCCGCAGTAAAAACCGAGGAAATCGATGGACATTTATAATTTAAAATTATCTTGGACGAAGGAATCCAAACTGTAGCGCCTACAGGACTAGACTCATTTAATTTTGAAGCATCTGCAAAGATGGAGAGCCAACCATTACAATAAGAATCAAGTTGCATGTTAAATTTTTCACTAGCAACCTTTTACGATCCCAAAATCTAAGATAATATCTGATCGAACATAATAGCTTCAAAAGAGATAGTAAACAAAGGATTAGAACTAAATTGAATGACAGGATATGGAAGGTGGGAATATTTTATAAGACTCCGAATCAAACACGGTATTTTATCCTGATGAATATTAATAGGCTCAAAGAAAGAATACAAATTGTTTAACTTATTTAGAAGAGGATGCTGAAAATTTTGAAGTAATTTGAAAATAAAACGATCTGAAAGATATTGCCTTTTAAGAGAAAGAGGAGGATCACCATATTCTACTTGCATTGCGCTTATAGGAGAAGATTTCATTGCACCAAGAATAATTTGAAGACATTTTGACTGGACTTTAACTTATCTAAAGCCATCCGCGTACTAGGATCCAGAAGGAAGTTTTTGACGATAGGGATGGAACCCCATCAGACACCAGACAGTGAACGTAGGATGTTAAATATTCCTTTCACATTTTTCTGCAATGTAGCTAAAATGAGAACACCTTTCATTCTTGAATCTAATTTTAAACCTAAGAATTTTACATTATTTATTTGATCAATCAATTCACCGCCAACAGATAGGACGAGAGACAGGGAGACATTTGGAGAAGACAATACAATTACTTTTAGATGGTGAAAGGGACATACCATGAACTTTAAGCCAATCATCCAGGATATTATGAGATGCACTCAGTTCATCCTAAGCGAACTCTTGGGAACTCGTTTTAATATATAAAGCCAAATCATCAGCGTATTGCAGGCATATACACGGTAAAGAGTGATCTAAGTCAGAAGTATAAATACTAATATATATTAACGGACTCAATACAGAACCTTGAGGCAACCCCTTATAAATACTACGGGGAGATGAAAGGAAGCCCTGGTTTTTCACTAAAATTTTCCTATCCATAAGCATATTACACATAAAGCGAACTATTCTCTCTGGAATTCCCAGCTGCTGAAGCTTTCTCTTGAGAACCGGTAGCAAAACATTATCTTAAGCAGCAGTGATGTCAAGAAAAACTGCAAACAGTGATTCTTTATTGATGAAAGCTGAACGAATATCTGTGGTAATGATGCTTAAACTATCAACGGTACTCATGCCTTTACGGAAACCAGATTGAGTACTAGAAATCATGTTACCATTTTGCACAATCCACTCGAGACGAAATTTTAACAAATGCTCCATGATCTTAGCCAGAACAGAGGATAGGGCAATGGGTCTATACCTATTAAAATCAGAAGGATTTTTCCCAGCCTTAGCAATAGGAATAATGATTTGCGTCTTCCACTCAATGGGAATAAGACAATTAAAAAAAAAAAAATAACGAGGGACAGAAAATATTTTTTATGATGTCAGGGGTTATTAATAAAACTTATTAATAAAAGAGTAAGGAATCCCATCAAAACCAGCAGGCTTACCGGGTTATAACGTAACGCGTTATCAGCGCTAATTTTAACGCTAATAACGCGACCATCGCGTTAATGCGCTGATATCATTGGTCAATGAAGAAAATTATCTGAATGAACCCTTATTATAACACCCTCTAATGTCAATTCGCGTTAAATTACTGTCAAAAAAGTGCTAAAGTGTTATAATTAATATATAGAGATGATCTTCTTCTTTTTCTTCTTTTAGCTTTGGCTCTGCATCTGGATTGATGCAATTCTGCCAGTGTCAGTTAGGTATGAATTGCGCATTTAGGAACAATAGATTAAAATTTAAGGAGGTTGAGTTTGGATTTTTCAGAAAATATATAATTTATATAATCTCAATCAAGTTCGTATAGGTACAAAAACAAACAGAAACAACCAAATTAAAAGTTAAATAAAAAGCGTTAACAGAAGTTAGCAATATGCGAAGTAACATAAAATATATACCTACGTTATCTAAAAGCTACAATTGTATACTATTTACAGAAATAAATCTACAAAGTTTAGATACAAAAGGGGAGAGTACTTATGGAAGAAGGGTCTTGCAAGAGAAGGGACGGGGGATTTCAGGAGGAATAATATCATGAAGAGAAATTTTAAGCCTAGGACAGACGAAAAGAAGATGTTCAACGTCTCCTTCATCCAAACCACATTCACACAGAGATTGATTCCTGACCCTTATCTTCGTAAGAAACACATGGGTACATACATGGTCCAACCGGAGACGGCATAAGATGGATGTGCTGGTTATGCTGGCCTTTTTAAATTTGAAAAACCAAGGTTTGAGAGGAATTTCTGGTTGCAAATTACCATAGTGCTTGCCTTTTAAAAGTCTAGATGAGTTCCACATTTTATAGAGATGATCAACGGACTACATACACAAAGAGACTTGACTTCTTTGTTATTGGCATTATGTGTCTGGGTTGCCACTTTTCTGCCAGTGTCCTGTTCATGGAAATTTCATAGTCATGGAATGGAGGCGAGTAACAAACAATATGAGCGGTAAATCATAACAAAAAACATCAATGAGATTTTTATATCGTACAAAATTAACTAAAACGCTAAAGAGGAAAAATTAATTAAATTAAATACATCGCATACGAGCATCTCGTAAGTATTGTATTCTCTTTGCATGTCATGTTATCAATGTCAAAAATGTCAACAACAAGTCATCTAAGACTTCATAAATATTTGTTATTGGCAATATGTGTCCTATGCAGTTCGTACAATTAGATATATTACCGATGAAGATACAGCTAGGTTAGTTTATTTCAGTTACTTTCATAGTATTATGTCCTATGGTATTTTGCTTTGGGGAAAGGCAGCTGACATCCAGACTATCTTTGTTCTCCAGAAAAGAGCGGTACGCGCAATTTACAAATTAAAGCCACGCGACTCTTTGGGGGAATTATTTAAAGAAATAAATATTTTGACTGTAATATCGCAGTACATCTATGAAAATCTAATGTATACGCACAAAAATAGAGATATCTTTTTGAAAAAGTGTGATGTTCACAATAGAAATACAAGAAACAAGAACAAATTACACATCCCAACATATAGATTACGAAAGGTAGGGAAATCATTTATGGGCAATTGCGTGCGATTCTATAATAAGCTTCCATCTGAAGCAACTGAACTCCCTATTCGTAAATTTAAACAGTACATTAAACAAAATCTTATCAGGAAGGCCTTTTACTCCATAGATGATTACATCAATGATGTTAATGCTTGGCCAGATGTCGCTCCGTTCCGCACTGTCAATAGTATGTAAGAAATTCAATGTTCTGTTTAGCTTTAAAGAAATATTGACATGTATCTAAATTGCATTAAATGTATATTTAGATAGGCAAAATAAACATGTATTAGACACATAAGTGATATTATAATGTGCTAGTGGTTTCTTTTTCACTTCTTCCACTAGTGGACAAAAAATTTAAGTGAAGAGAATATCAATAACACCTTATTTCTTATTTGATAATAATAACTATGTTTATAGTATAAAATTTGACTTGTCTAAGTGCTTATTTTGTAAGCCTAAAGAAATAAAGTTATTGATTCTGATTCTGATTCTGTCTGGTTTGCCACTTTTCTGCCAGTGTCCTGTTCATGGAAATTTCATAGTCATGGAATGGAGGCGGGATTACAACAATAATATGAACGGTAAATTTGAAAAACACCAATCAGATTTTTACTAAGAACACAAATTAAATTATAAACAGATTAAAAACAACATAAATATAGTTATTAAAAACAAAACAAATATAATTAATTAAAGAAGATATTTACAATTTTAACTTATTTACATCAGTACTTTCATATACATTTATGTTAAAACCAGATAGGGAAACTAATTGTGTCAATTTAGCAGCAACGTTGGACGGTAAGTTTTCAGGGTTCGAATAAATAATATTTATTAATAATGTGAGGAGTCTCACATTATTAATCTCATTATAACTCTCACTGTGAGGAAGCACTTGGTTGGCCTTTAAACCACAACCGTTTGGAAGAGAAGAAGGGGGCTTGGAAACTATTCCTCGATGAAAAGCTGTATCGTAGGACTTGATAAGAGACTGGGAAGCCTTAGGGGCAGAGGAATAGCTATGATTTGAGGACAAAATATAAGGAGAGGGAGAGAACAGCTCCTGAGAGGGAGTAAAAATCTGCTGGGAGAGTGGGAATTGCTCCTGGGCAATTTCCGAATAGGAACGCGAAACCCTTGCAAATTGTGTGGCTGCCTCCTCAAATGATACAGCATTGGTAGCCATCACAGATTTAATAAATTTTTGCCTTACTAGTTCGGGGCAATTTTTACTCGTGGCAAAATGCTTCCATGAACAATGTAAGCAAGATGCCTCGGTCTCAGATACGTCGCAGCTATCGCCAGAGTGTTCCTGGCCACTACGAAAACAGCGGGGTTTCGATGTGCATTGGACTTTAGTATGTCTATGATGGTGGGGAACTGATAAATTTCGACAGGAATCGAATTATAAAATAAGAAAACCCTTGCTGGTAGAATTTGTCCTTGGAAAGTGACGACCACGGTTTGGGTAGGAACCCACGAAACCTTACCATCCTCCATTTTTTTCCTATTTAATCTCCGCGCTTTTAAAACTTTAGCAACAACAAATTCCTCCATTTAGAGGTCAGTGGAAACGCCTCTAATGAGACCCATACGGGTAACATTGTAGGTGGGAATGATAGCGTGTAATTTGTGCATTGAAAGCGTTGGGGAGATTATAAAAGAATTAGCATCTTTGGCAGATGACGCTAATTTTATTACGACCTACTCGCTTTACTCCTCCGGGGATAATAATTTCGAATTTATCTAATATATAAAATTTCCATGTCACAATGTTAGTTACCATACTCCTCTGAAACGGCTTTACCGATTTTTACCAAATTTTATATGGGTATTCAGTAGGTCTGAGAATCGGCTACTATCTATTTTCCATACCCCTAAGTGATAAGGGTTGAAGGCAAAACAACGTTTGGCGGGTCAGCTAGTGTTTTTATAAAATTGATTGTCCTTAGAGTTGTATCCGCGGTTTGGTCTGTATCAGTCTCGAAACATGGACCACATAAGGACCCCTATCAGATGAGTTGTATGATCGGATAGCCCCAATCACAATGGATGGATCAGTTAGATTAGACAGTCTGAATAGACGGAACAGACAAATCCGGTGAAGCCACTTTTTTATTAGGCGTGTGTGCCGACGACTTTAATTTCTATCAAAAATTTTGCGTTTAGTCCGATGACATTCGGACAAAATAGGGGAAGGAACAGGGTCAGGTGGAACTGGTGCATCATCAAATCATCATATGAATCCATTTTTGATTTGGAGGGGCCAATCACAAAGGATTTTTGTGACGCCCTCCCAAAGACTATGATGAGGTGAATAAAATTTCAGAAACTACCTTAGAAAAATAACACAGCCCACATCTAAATCCAATTGGTGAATTCGGAAAGCAATAACTTTGAATTTTCCCTCAAAAACTCTCCAAACAGAACTGGTCGTTTGCAATGGTGGGCTGACAGTCATGCAATACTACGATACATAGCCATATCCAGACACATATTGCCAATAACAAAGAAGTCAAGTCTAAATAAAATATTTATTTATTTATTTATTTATAAACATGTACCACTATTATTACGGGCACACCCAATGCAATAGAGTACCTTATATTCTTATTCTATTCTTAGTGTTAACATTAAAATTTATTAATCATTATACAAATATTAAAATAAAGATAATTTAGAAAAATAAGTCCGCTAACGAATGTCATAATAAATATAAATAGTCATAAATGTAATAATAACATAAAAAAAATATATATCCTAAAATCCATGTTAATTAGTTATACATCGTAAAAACGTCAATAGTCAATAGTAAAAGTCAATATTAATTAAGTATACATAGAAAAATTGCATTAAAATTAATTCGGATTAAAAGCATTTTGATCCACAATAAAAAAATAGTATTAATAATTTCAATAAATTTAAAAACTAATCGTGATAACGTAAATTTAAAACAAAGCCTTTTGGAATTCGCTCAGGGAACAGTAAAAAAGATCAGTTCTCTCGGCAATTAGATGAAGCGTGCGGATGCCGCGCGTCAGAGGTGCTTTATGTAGCAGGTTGGTTCGCGCTTTTGGTACTGCGAATAGGGCGGGACGCCTACGTCTGTGCACAAAGTTCGCGGGCACATTCAGGCGCATTTCCTCCAAAATACCTGGATGGGCGATCATCCCTCTCAACACCTTAAACAAATGTAAAGCGAGCGCTGCATTCCTCCTTACTTCTAGCTTATTGTATCCAACCATGCCTAAAACAAACAAAGTTGGATACATCAACGGGTAGAAGGGGTATGTACCGAAGCCCTTCAGATATAAAAATCTTGTAAACTTATTTTGGATGCGCTCTATCATTTGATTATACTTCGCCTCGTGCGGAGCCCATATCGCTGCATTGAATTCCAAATGGCTTCTTACTAACGCATTATAGAGCGATTTTACCGCTTGCAGGTTTGTGAATCTGTTTGTCTGACGGAGTACGAAGCCTAAAGTTTTATAGGCCTTCTTGCAGATGTTGACCACGTGCACCCGGAAATGTAGCTTGTTGTCCAGACGAACCCCTAAATCCCTCACCGTGTCTACTCTCTTCAGCTGCGTACCCATCAACTGGTAGTCATGGTAGAGTGGTGTCTTAGCTCGACTAAAAGTTATTATAGAGCATTTGCTGACATTAAACTGGAGTTTATTTACCCTAACCCACTCTACCACTCTGTCCACGTCCCGTTGAAGGCGTACACAGTCTTCTACGTCCGTGATGGGCAAGAGTAACTTGAGGTCGTCTGCGAACATTAAGCATTTGGCATCTTTGACGACGGTTGGCAGGTCGTTTATCATTATGATAAACTCTAGCGGTCCCAGATTACTTCCCTG
Organism: Eupithecia insigniata; assembly: GCA_947859395.1. Classification (NCBI taxonomy): domain Eukaryota; kingdom Metazoa; phylum Arthropoda; class Insecta; order Lepidoptera; family Geometridae; genus Eupithecia; species Eupithecia insigniata. The sequence continues at coordinate 227,634 of OX402009.1, read as the reverse complement.
ACTTACACCGGTTAAGGTAGAGTATGCCTCTGATCTGCATCCCGCGTAGTCGACATACTGCCGCCGGTCCTTCATATAGCTCGCGAAGAACTGCAGCAGTTTGGTGGTGCAGCCGATCGTCGCCAACTTCTGAAGCAAGATGTCGTTGTCGACTAGATCGAACGCTTTTTTGAAGTCGAAGTAGGCGGCGTCGACATTCACCCCTGCGTCGACTTGCGGTAGCACGAAGGCCATGGAGTCAAGAAGGTTTGTAGAGGAATAATAGGTTTGTAGAATATATTGTTATTTCCATGAACTGGACACTGGCAGAAAAGTGGCAACCCAGACACATATTGCCAATAACAAAGACAAACAGAAACAACCCAATTAACTTTTACTTTGGTTGTTTCTGTTTGTTTTTTGTACCTATACGAACTTGATTGAGATTATATAAATTATATATTTTCTGAAAAATCCAAACTCAACCTCCTTAAATTTTAATCTATTGTTCCTAAATGCGCAATTCATACCTAACTGACACTGGCAGAATTGCATCAATCCAGATGCAGAGCCAAAGCTAAAAGAAGAAGAAGAAGTCAAGTCAAGTCATATATTGCAAAGAGAATATAATACGGTAAAACACGAATAACTTGGACTGTCAGCCCGCCATTGGAAACGACCAGTTGTGTTTGGAGAGATTTTGAAGGAAAATTCAAATTTATTGCTTTCCGAATTCACCAATTGGATTTAGATGTGTGCTGTATTGGTAGGTAGATAACGTAGTTTCTGCAATTTTATCTACCTTATCATAGTCTTTGGAAGGGCGTCACAAAAATCCTTTGTGATTGGCCACTCCAAATCAAAAATGGATTCAGATGAGGATCTGGTGCCGGCTGAGAAGCCGGCACCAGTTCCACCTGACCCTGTTCCTCCCCCCATTCTGTCCGAATGCCATCGGACTAAACGTAAAATTTTTGATAGAAACGATATTCAACAGTCAACTCACACACCTAATAAAAAAGTTGCTTTACCTGATTTGTCTGTTCCGTCTATTCAGACTGTCTATACTGATCCATCCATTGTGATTGGGGCTATCCAATCATACAACTCATCTGATAGGGGTCCTTATGTGGTTCATGTTTCGAGAACTGATACAGTTCAAACCGCGGGTACAACCCTAAGGACAATCCAGTTTGGCCAATTTTTACAAAAAAATGAATTCGAAAATATTATCCCTGGAGGGATAAAACGAGTAGGCCGTAATAAAATTAGCGTTGAATTCTCATCTGCCAAAGATGCTAATTCTTTTATAATCTCCACAACACTTTCGATGCACAAATTACACGCTATCATTCCCACCTACAATGTTACCCGTATGGGTCTCATTAGAGGCGTTCCGACTGACCTCTCAATGGAGGAATTTGCGGAATCAGTTTCGAACCCTGTTGGTGCTAAAGTTTTAAAAGCGCGGAGATTAAATAGGAAAAAAATGGAGGATGGTAAGGTTTCGTGGGTTCCTACCCAAACCGTGGTCGTCACTTTCCAAGGACAAATTCTACCTACGAGGGTTTTCTTATTTTATAATTCGATTCCTGTCGAAATTTATAACTTCCCAGTCTCATATTAAGACTGTATTTTCTTCTCCCCGTCCTCGAGCCCCTCTTAGCAAGTCCTACGATACAGCTTCTCATCGAGGAATAGTTTCCAACCCCCCTTCTTCTCTTCCAAACGGTTGTGGTTTAAAGGCCAAACAAGTACTTCCTCACAGTGAGAGTTTAATAGACACCCTCCTCACATTATTAATAAATATTATTATTTCGAACCCTGAAAACTTACGGTCCAACGTTGCCGCTAAATTGACACAATTAGTTTCCCTATCTGGTTTTAATATAAATGTAAATGAAAGTTCTGATGTAAATAAGTTAAAATTATAAATATCTTCTATAACTAATTATATTTGTGTTGTTTTTAATAACTATATTTATTTGGTTTTTAAACTGTTTATAATTTTATTTTATTTGGGTTCTTAGTAAAAATCTGATTGGTGTTTTTCAAATTTACCGCTCATATTATTGTTGTAATCCCGCCTCCATTCCATGACTAAGAAATTTCCATGAACTGGATACTGGCAGAAAAGTGGCAAACCAGACACATATTGCCAATAACAAAGAAGTCAAGTCAAGTCAAGTCTAATACAATACTGACGAGGAAGAGACGGGACATCCATAGAGCAAAATGAGTCTACTAAACGTCATTGTCTTTGACTTAGTTCTCCGAAAAACAAACCTAGCAACAACAATTTTGACACACACACGCATGTATCGGCTAATCATGGCTACCAACACACAAAATAATAATAATAGTGATGTGCTATTTGCTATTGCGAGATATTTTGGCTTAAATACATATAATGGTCTGTTATTAAAATTGATTTTCTTCTTACCACACTTCATCCAGCGGAAATCTGGCCACAAAAAAATTTTTTTGGCCATCTTTCTTAGCAGTTCGTAAACCACAAATTTCACAGTTTCTTCGTAAATTCTCAATGAAGTTTCTATAACGCAGTAGGTATTTAGTTTATATAAGTACTCTTGTGAAACTGAACTGTAGTAGTAGTATTTTCTAAATATGTATTCACATAAAACCGCCAATTTTTTGAAATCTTTTTCCTCAAATTTGTTGACAAGTGACTGAATGAAGAGTGAGTTAGGGTGAATGAAAGAGTGGCAAATGACCAACTGAAGAGTGAGCGAGTGTGAATGGAAGAGTGAATAGGAACTGACGTCATTGAAAGACATTGACATTCACTTACATTTGACATTCGCCATTAGCAAGTACCCAAATTCCATAAAAAAAAAATTATATTCCTGCTTGCGACCGACTGATATATTGTTACCCCCAGGTTATCTATAATTGTTCCTATTTTCTTGGATAATTATGTTGTGATTTGTTAGCCAGTTGATTTGTTTGACAAAGCCATTATTTCAGTATTAGATTTATTGATTTAGTGAGCTTTTTAATTAGATAGTACCTACCACGAGAAACATAAAACTGACGAACCTTGTTCCTATGGTAAGTGCTAAGATTTGGCCTGTAAACCGATTCTTATGTTTTGAAAAGAGTGCATGAAAACCATTCTAAGTTAAACTATAACTTATTTCTCTGCCTAAAAATGCTGGAAAACTTGAAAAATAAATAAAGTTTTGAGTAAAACATAGGTCTATAAATCAGTGTTTGATAAATTCTCTAAATGTAAGGATAGCAGAGCTAATGATAACTAAAGTTATAATCAAATTTTGAAAACTAAGGGAAAGATGAGACCTGGATGGGGTAACATTGGACTACCTTCTAAAACTGCTTCTGTAGCTCTGATCTTAACCGCTATAACATTGCAGTACACGCGCCCCTATTTGGTACACGAGTGCTCACGCGGGGGCATGTGTACCCCAACTTCGATGTCTTTTTACAATGTTTTTAGAAGTTTAAATATAACAAAACAGGTAATAACAAAAGAAGACCTTTATTTTTACTGCCTACCTACCATACCTAATCATACCAATTTGATTTTGACAGTTATAAAATTTAATAAAAAGTTCTAAAATCTTAGTTTTTCATGACAATCTGACATGGCTTTAAATCAGCCTTGTGCATAAAAAAAACTTTATTCACCCATTTCATTAGTTGTTACTACAGTCCGGATGTACCATGAAGCACAAATCCAGTTAGAACACAGTTCCCAGAACTTACAAGTGTACTACCATGATGGCACGCGCGGTCGCAAAATCTGTTTACGCTGTCACTGCACAATCAACAAGCCAGTTCAAACTCGTATGCTATTTATTTATTTATAGAACACAAACATCATACATATTGTAACTCTGACTAATACAATCCAAGAGGTAATTATCCTAATACATGGTGCTATTCATTGCACTCATTGCATGTAAGTCACAAAGTACATCTTGCGTAAAACTTTTCTTGCTAACTTTCCAAGAGATTTTCACTCACCGTTTCCATGATGACGGATCGCGTGGCCTCTTCCCCGAATGCTTTGGATCTGATTTTTGCACAAACTGGGCTAATCCTTCAATGTTTTTGCATGAAATTTATTAAAAATCCGAACACTTGTTGTACACAGAAAGTCACAACCGCCATACTATTTTCTCGATGAGGCGACGCAAATCCGGTGCTGTGATTATTCGATTGTGTTATAGAGAATTTTTAAAATGACCTACGCTATTATTGTGGCTTTTGATCCTAACATCGTTCTTTACCGGCGAATTTCTACTAAGTATCAAAAGAAAATGCTATGGACAATAGGTGAACGCTTGTTTAAGATTTTTATGTAGTCGGGTTTTAGTTTTTAACTATATACATATTTTTTTCATACTTTAACTCCTATTATTATTTACATGTTTAAATTACCAATTCAATTGTATTTCAATCTGTTCTATGTTTTGTTGTAATACTATGTACTTATGTATCACCATCATTCACCAAACCACAGCAAATCCTCATCTCGTCGTCGGGAGTATGTTCGGGTTAACCGACCACGCAGCAGATATGCATATTAGCTGCGCTTGCAATTGATTGTGTATTTGCTCGCGGTTGCCTAATTTTACTCAGTTCGCGATCGACCGCCATCGTCGCCGGTTCAAACCAATATTACCATCTCAAACATTTCCTACCATCTAACCATTTACACCATGAGTTGGCGGGAGTAGTTTAATTAACAATAAATAACGCGTGTCATGTGAATATAGTCCGTAGTACCATACCATACCAGTGACTTTCCTTGACCACCAACCTCTCACCATATCAAATAACCAATATCAAAGGGCAGTTTGGGGACCAATCAGTACCATCTACAACAACCCCCAAGCACAACCCTTTTCATATACTGACTACTAATTTTATTGTTATTATGAATGTAATGTTATTTTCTTTTATAATTTAGTTTTTGAACTTTCTGTTTTTTAATTGACATTGTTAAACTCGACCGACCTACCTCGGTATGTCAAATCTATCATTGTTAAACTCGACTGACCTACCTCGGTATGTCAAATCTATCATTGTTAAACTCGACTGACCTACCTCGGTATGTCAAATCTATCATTGTTAAACTCGACCGACCTACCTCGGTATGTCAAATCTATCATTGTTAAACTCGACCGACCTACCTCGGTATGTCAAATCTATCATTGTTAAACTCGACCGACCTACCTCGGTATGTCAAATCTATCATTGTTAAACTCGACCGACCTACCTCGGTATGTCAAATCTATCATTGTTAAACTCGACCGACCTACCTCGGTATGTCAAATCTATCATTGTTAAACTCGACCGACCTACCTCGGTATGTCAAATCTATCATTGTTAAACTCGACCGACCTACCTCGGTATGTCAAATCTATCATTGTTAAACTCGACCGACCTACCTCGGTATGTCAAATCTATCATTGTTAAACTCGACCGACCTACCTCGGTATGTCAAATCTATCATTGTTAAACTCGACCGACCTACCTCGGTATGTCAAATCTATCATTGTTAAACTCGACCGACCTACCTCGGTATGTCAAATCTATCATTGTTAAACTCGACCGACCTACCTCGGTATGTCAAATCTATCATTGTTAAACTCGACCGACCTACCTCGGTATGTCAAATCTATCATTGTTAAACTCGACCGACCTACCTCGGTATGTCAAATCTATCATTGTTAAACTCGACCGACCTACCTCGGTATGTCAAATCTATCATTGTTAAACTCGACCGACCTACCTCGGTATGTCAAATCTATCATTGTTAAACTCGACCGACCTACCTCGGTATGTCAAATCTATCATTGTTAAACTCGACCGACCTACCTCGGTATGTCAAATCTATCATTGTTAAACTCGACCGACCTACCTCGGTATGTCAAATCTATCATTGTTAAACTCGACCGACCTACCTCGGTATGTCAAATCTATCATTGTTAAACTCGACCGACCTACCTCGGTATGTCAAATCTATCATTGTTAAACTCGACCGACCTACCTCGGTATGTCAAATCTATCATTGTTAAACTCGACCGACCTACCTCGGTATGTCAAATCTATCATTGTTAAACTCGACCGACCTACCTCGGTATGTCAAATCTATCATTGTTAAACTCGACCGACCTACCTCGGTATGTCAAATCTATCATTGTTAAACTCGACCGACCTACCTCGGTATGTCAAATCTATCATTGTTAAACTCGACCGACCTACCTCGGTATGTCAAATCTATCATTGTTAAACTCGACCGACCTACCTCGGTATGTCAAATCTATCATTGTTAAACTCGACCGACCTACCTCGGTATGTCAAATCTATCATTTTTAGTTAACTTTATTTTAAAACAAATAATTTTGAATCGAATTATAATGTAACCTGTGTAACTAGTGTAATTACAATAAACTTGTACTAGTTCAATAAATTTATAAAATATATTTACAGAGCTGATAAAGATTTGCGCGATGTTTAATTGGTTCCCTCTGAGTGATTCACATCACATGTGATTATGATGCGTGTGTTGTAGAAGTACAGCGGGGCGGGCGCAGTCAGGGAAGGGTCTCTATCGGAGCCCGGGCCGGAGTATGTGAAGGAGAACGTGCTGCGAGGGGGGCCGCTGGGCGCGCGCGCGCTCTGGGCAGCTCTGGCCGCGGCGGCGGTGGCGCTGGCGGTAGCAGCGCACGTGGACAGCGCGCTGCCCGAGCCTCTCGCGCGCGGCTCTCCCGCACACCGGTTCATTGCGGAGATCGCGCACGAACATCTCGTCAACCTCACCAGCATCGGACCCAGGGTTTGTCAATAATCATCACAACAGCACAGACGAACGACGCGATGTCCAGCGCTACACATACCTAGGTCTCCCCCATATCACTACACCACAATCACCAGTCCTGCGTTGTATAAATAAAAATAAAATAGAATAAGTTTTTAGCCACCGTTGTTGTTGCCCTGGTGATCTCGCCGTAAGAATATACCTACCCCTCAAACTCTGAACGTGGATGTCGTAAATAGCGACTAAAATCTACCAAAGGAAGGGCACCAGCTGCCGTTTGTGTGTTTCACATTTCAATTACTTTATTTCTTTAGGCTTACAAAATGAGCACTAAGACAAGTCACATTTTAAATTATACTAGCTGTTCCCCGCAGTTTCACCCGCGTTTAATGTGAATTTCACATTTATAGGGGGATAAAAAGATATTTTTCGCGTAAATCTCCCATGGGAATTTGATGTTTTACCAGGACTAAAAGTAGCCTATATGTTACTGTTCATCCTCTCAACTAACTCTATGCCAAAAATCAAATGGATGTGTTGTTCAGTTAGGGCGTGAAGGAGGGACAACTCACTTTCGCATTTATGATATTAGTTAGGAAGTTAGGATAAACACCTTTATATTTAATTATTATGAAATTAAAAATAAGGTGCTTATGATTTTCACTTTAAAAAAAAAATTGTGCACTTGTATGTAACAAGTGCACTGCAATCCCAACTCTCATGCCGCAGGTACCGTGGGGATTAGGTAGGTACCTATGTCATCACATCACCATCTAATAGGTAGTAGGAGCCGCCCGGCCCGCGTCATGTGTTGTAGGTACCTATAGGAGCACGCCCTCCTCGTTGTCTCGTCTCTGATGTGCGGTGTGTGCGCGGACAGGTGTCCGGCAGCTACGAGAACGAGGTGGTAGCGGTGGCCGCGGTGGTGGCGGCGGTGCGAGAGATAGCGCGCTCGGCGGCGCCGCATGTGGCGGTTGAGCTGGACGTGCAGCGCGCGCAGGGCGCCTACCCGCTCGCCTTCATGGACGGCATGAACCACGTGTACGCGCATGTGCAGAACGTGGTGGTGCGCGTGCGCGCTCGCGGTGCGCCGCCGCCGTCGCGCGGAGCCACGCCGAGGAACGCGCTGCTGCTCAACTGTCACATCGACACCGTGCCCGACAGTCCCGGTAAGAACGGAATCTGGCAACTAACATAAGTAACACCATCTCTCGTTTACAAAGCATTTTAATGATGTACTTAGATTACAAAAAGCCACCTTGAGGTAGGTGTTTTCTAAATAAAGTCTATCTTCGGGCTGTTCGAGGTCTAGATACCTAATTGATGAATAACAGAAAGCTTATTAAACTTTTAATGCGATTTTACATATCCCTTGAACTGTTCCTTTAACTTCTGACGCCATCACCTGGCAGTGGTCCGGATCTATGCCCACACAGTAGTTATATAAAATGTTATGAAGAATGTTTTTACAAAAATCAATGACAATATTATTCGCAAGAGCATGACCGGACAAACGTTTATCTTCTCTTCTGTTCTGGTCTAATTGATCTTAACTAACAGTCAATAAAAACCACAATATCCTCCCGACAGGTAGGTATTCTCGTGCACGTCTCTCAGGGGAATACCTACTCATCTGTATTTTATTAGCTTTGTCAGTTGTTTCATCGAATACTAATGAAAACCATTTTGTTTCCCGAACCCTTTCAAATATGACTTGCTGCGCCTCTTCTCCGCAGTAGTTAATAAGTTCATGTTGTGTAGTTTTACTGACGTTAGCTAATGCATTCATGTGGTGTTTTTCAAGGGTGCGCTATAGAACTCCCAATGCTACTTGGGTAGCATTGGGAGTTCTATAGCGGTTGACTAATGGTACACATTTACTCTTCGAGCTGTCTAAGTAAGCTATATATGAGCTGTGTAGCACGCTATCCAGCCCTTATACCACCGGTTTCGGCACAAATTATTCAGCCTTGAGTTCATAAAAGGTACACAGTAGCTGAATTATACAGCCTTGAGTTCACAAAAGGTACACAGTAGCGGATAGTAGCTCTTCAATGGTAGTTTAAGAGAACACATGTGGTATCAAAGCTAGTTAACCGCATTGTATTAGATTCCGCGTGGTTCTTCTTTCAGACAAGAGAGTCATAAGAAGTAACAAAAGAACAATTATGCAGCCTTGATAGTAATTTACGCTCAAAAATGTACATTTAAACAACTTGTAATGCCGCTATTCAATGCGGAATAGAACGTAGTAAGTATGCTAAATGTCGTAAGAGCCGACTAAGGGAACCTACCAGAGGAAGGGCAGCTGCTTCCTTCTGAGTATTTTTAAAGACCAACACTGCGATCACCAATCCGCCTGCCAAGCGTGGTGATTATGGCAAATCCCCCCTACATGGGAGACTGAGGCGGCTCAGGACCGCCATTTGTGGCGTCGTATGGGAGAGGCCTATGTCCAGCAGTGGACGTGTATGGGCTGTTATGATAATGGAAAGTATATAATAATAAAGCCCTTTTATAAAATAAAATTTACAAAAAAATTATTTATGAATAGTGAGAAAGTCTGCAAAATTTTTGATAAAATTATTCTCACTCAGTTGTCCTCTCATTTCAACCTTAATAGGCTACTCCATAAAAATTAATTTGGCTTCACCAAGGGTAGATCAACAACCGATGCTGGTACAATTTTACTTAAGCATATATTGGATGCCTGGGATAAAGCAAAAAACGCTATTGGTATATTCTGTGACCTTTCTAAGGCTTTTGATTGTGTAGATCATGCTACATTAATTGGAAAATTGAAACACTATGGAATTCAAAACAAGGCACTGGACCTTATGCAATCATATTTATCTGATAGAGTTCAAAAAGTAGATATTGGTAAAGAAAGATCTAGGGGCTCAAAAATTGAATTAGGCGTCCCGCAAGGATCAATATTAGGTCCTTTCTTATTTTTAGTATACGTAAATGATCTCCCCTTTTTAGCAAAAGATCTGTGTGATATAGTCTTATTTGCTGATGATACTTCACAGATTTTTAAAGTTGACAGAAATAAATGTAATTATGACGATGTAAATGATGCGCTTTCACACGTACTAGATTGGTTCACCACCAATAACCTCTTACTCAATGCTAAAAAAACCAAATGCATTAAATTCATGTTACCTAATGTAAGAGAATTTCCAACGAAGATAATGCTAAAGAAAGAGATTGTTGACTTTGTAGACTCTACTGTTTTCTTAGGGTTACATATTGATTCCACTCTTCAATGGAAACCCCAAATTGATGCTCTCGCAGGCAGACTTAGTTCAGCGGCCTATGCAGTTCGACAATTAGATATATTACCGATGAAGATACAGCTAGGTTAGTTTATTTCAGTTACTTTCATAGTATTATGTCTTATGGTATTTTGCTTTGGGGACAGGCAGCTGACATCCAGACTATCTTTGTTCTCCAGAAAAGAGCGGTACGCGCAATTTACAAATTAAAGCCACGCGACTCTTTGAGAGAATTATTTAAAGAAATAAATATTTTGACAGTAATATCGCAGTACATCTATGAAAATCTTATGTATACGCATAAAAATAGAAATAGCTTTTTGAAAAAGTGTGATGTTCACAATAGAAATACAAGAAACAAGAACAAATTACACATCCCAGCATATAAATTACGAAAGGTAGGGAAATCATTTATGGGCAATTGCGTGCGCTTCTATAATAAGCTTCCATCTGAAGCAACTGAACTCCCTATTCGTAAATTTAAACAGTACATTAAACAAAATCTTATCAGGAAGGCCTTTTACTCCATAAAATCAATTTGGCTTCACCAAGGGTAGATCAACAACCGATGCTGGTACAGTTTTACTTAAGCATATATTGGATGCCTGGGATAAAGCAAAAAACGCTATTGGTATATTCTGTGACCTTTCTAAGGCTTTTGATTGTGTAGATCATGCTACATTAATTGGAAAATTGAAACACTATGGAATTCAAAACAAGGCACTGGACCTTATGCAATCATATTTATCTGATAGAGTTCAAAAAGTAGATATTGGTAAAGAAAGATCTAGGGGCTCGCTCGCGATCGTCTTGATGAATATTGTGTGAAAAATAAACTAGATCTTAATGTTAATAAATGTAATATTACAACTTTCACAAGAAAATCTAATTTAATTAAATTCAATTATAAGCTAAAACATCATATTCTAGAAAACGTTAGTAGAATGAGGGATCTTGGGGTCATCCATGACTCAAAACTTTTATTTGATACTCATATCTCCTCTATTGTCAGTAAAGCTTCTAAATCACTTGGGTTTATCATGCGGTCTTCAAAAGACTTCAAAAACATCAAGACGATCAAGATTCTCTATAGTACGTATGTGCGTTGCCACTTGGAGTATGCATCCCAAATCTGGAACCCCAACTACTCTACCTATATCGATATAATTGAAAGAATACAACGCAAATTTCTGCGATACATAAACTTTAAACTGCGACTGGATGAATCCGATTACCTTATTAAATGTGCCAAACAACATCTTCTTCCACTGTACCTAAGGCGTGATTTTGCAGATATAGTCTATTTGGCTCAAATTTCAACCTCTCACATAGATAGTCCAGAGTTGCTGAGCAAAATCCAATTCTATATTCCAAACAGGTCTTTTAGACAAACTAATCTTTTCTATTTACCTCCAGTATCGACAAATTACCGCCAAAATTCCTTTTTGTACCGAGCGAGAAAAAAATGTAATCTTCTGAATACTGAGCTTGACCTTGACATCTTCAATAGCAGCATCTCTAGTTTAAAAACCAAACTTAATAAGTCTTTCTTTGATACATATAAATTTGATAAAAAATAAGTGAATGAATAGAGTAGAAAAAGTGAACATAATTAAAAAAAAAAAAAAAAATTGTACTAAATCTATGGTAAATGCGAATGTTAGCTTGTTATTATTATTTGTGCTTCTTGTAATTGTATTTTGTATCTATAAGTGGGAACTTAGCCACCTGTTATCTTTACACATCTCTAATATGTATTATTGTGCTGAAAGATCCCCTAAAATTTAATAGATGATTACATCAATGATGTTAATGCTTGGCCAGATGTCGCTCCGTTCCGCACTGTCAATAGTATGTAAGAAATTCAATGTTCTGTTTAGCTTTAAAGAAATATTGACATGTATCTAAATTGCATTAAATGTATATTTAGATAGGCAAAATAAACATGTATTAGACACTTAAGTGATATTATAATGTGCTAGTGGTTTCTTTTTCACTTCTTCCACTAGTGGACAAAAAATTGAAGTGAAGAGAATATCAATAACACCTTATTTCTTATTTGATAATAATAACTATGTTTATAGCATACAATTTGACTTCTCTAAGTGCTTATTTTGTAAGCCTAAAGAAATAAAGTTATTGATTCTGATTCTGATGAGAATTAACTTAATTTATATAATAATGAATAATAAATTTAGGTAATTTAATTGAAATTAATAATATGTATTATGAAGGACCTCTCATCGAGTGAAGGCCTCCTCCATTTTACTCCATGTTTTCCTGTTTTGAGCTTTCTTTAGCCAGTCTATCCCAGCCGATTTATTGACTTCGTCCATCCATCTCTCTTTTGGTCTACCTCTGGTTCTTTGGTTTAGCGGTCCTGTTCATGTTGTTCTTTTTTTGTTTTTTTTTTGTATTTCTTTTTCTGTCTTTTCTCTTTATATTTACTATACTTCTTTCCATGGCTCTTTGGCATACCTGTATTAAATTTTTTGTGTAGTTATTATAAATCCAAGTTTGGCAGCCATAAGATAGACACGGCAGTATGCATGAATCTAGTGTTTTCTTCTGGAGCTTTAATGGAAGTTTAGATTTGAGAAGTTCTCTGTTGCTCCAAAGTTTATTCCATGATAGTGCTACTCGTCTATCGATTTCCTCGGTGTTTCGAGATTTCTTAAATGATATTTCTTTACCCAAATAAATGTTATTTGATACGTATTCCAGTAATATATTATTGACTTTTATGTGTATGTTGTTTGTCTTTATTTTTGTTTTTGTGGTGTTGAGTTCTAGGCCAATCTGACGACTTATTGTATCTAGTTCATTTATCATTTTCTCTAGTTGTTTCGGTGTTTCTGAGTAAAGCACTATGTCATCGGCGAACCTCAGATTGCTAAGAAATTCGCCTTTGACATTGATGCCTTTCGTCTCCCATCTCAAGTTCTTCATTATGCTTTCTAGTACAGTTATAAAAATTCTCGGTGAGAGCGGGTGTCCTTGTCTTACGCCTCTACATATATTTATTTCAGCTCCTTTTGATTCCATTTTTACTCGACTTACACTTTTATGGTATATGGCTTTTATAAGTTCGACTTTAGAAGCTCTAATGGGTCGGTGATAAACTGATAAGTGAAACACTGGATAGGTACATACATTCACTTCGATTTATTCCGGCTTACGAGCTTACATAAAAGTTTGTATATCTACAGAAGGAGAAGAGAGACGCATAGAAAGACAGTCAAGCACAAGGAAGGTTTTAGATAATTAACAATAGGGGAAACGGAAGTTACAATATATAGATCGCGATACCGGTACAAAGAATTAGCCGGCGCGGGTGGCGTGCGCTTCGCGGGTGTGTTGGGATAGCGACTGCCGGGCGACGAAAACCGAACCCCTTGTCTGTGCGTCGGCGAGGCTCCCGAGCGGGACCGAGCTTCGCCGAGCGCAAGACAAAGGAATTCCTCGGAGCTGCACATTTCTAGTACTACTAGTATCGCGCGGCTTGGTTTGTGTCATTTTATTGTTTAGTGTGATGTCTGAATGTATGGTATAAGGTGAGTAATGAGTGTCATAGTGTTATTATATACGTAAATAAATATCGTGTGTATCTGTAGTGATATTATATACATAAATATAAATACATAAAATGGTAGGGTCACCTACATCGACTACTTCTTCTGGTACGTCGCAGTCTTCCAAAGCTTTCCACATGCTGTTATGAGAAATAGAATCGAAAGCTTTAGCATAATCGATAAAAGCCAGGTAGAGCGGCCTTTTATGTTCTTCATATTTTTCTATGATCAAATCTATTGTGTGTGATGTGTTCTGTAGTTGAAAAGTTTTTTCTGAAACCTGCTTGCTCTGGTGGTTGGTATTTTTTCAGTGTAAGCAGTAAGACGTTCTTCGAGGCAGGACGCGAATAACTTGTAAATCTTCGACTGTAGGCTGATGGGTCTATAGTTGGTAATGTCAGCTGGGTTTCCTTTTTTATAGAGCAGGATTATATCGGATTCCGCCCATTCCTTTGGTATTTTCCTGGAATCTAGAACCCTGGTGAAGAGAGCTGTTAAAAGTGGTGCGAGCAAAACTTGGCCTGTCTTTATTGCCTCGCTGGGGATGCCATCTGGTCCAGTGCATTTATCCGTGTGTAAGCTTTCCATTTTTTTCATTATTTCTTCAGTAGAAAATCTTACTAGAGTGGTAGAGTTGGGATTTGTAATTGAATTTTCTTGATATTATTCTCTCGTGGTGTACAAGTTTCTATAAAATGTTGTGGCTGTTTCTATTATTTTAGATCTTGAGAAAGTCTTCGTATTGGTAGAGCTTAGTGTGAGACAGGGAATCCATTGTTTGGTAGTGTTAAGGGTTTTATAACCTTTTTTGAAACTCCCTGACGATGAAAGATGTTTTTCTATTACTTTTATTTTATGTTCTTCGTGTTCTTTTTTGATCAATTTGTGTATGTTTTTGTATAAATAACACCGTTCATCTTTTTCTTGTTCCGTTATATTTTTCTTGTTAGTCAGGTAGTTTCTTCATGCTATCAGATGTTCTATGTTGGAAAGTATACTAAACATTAAAAAAATAGAAAAATATTAGACACACTAAAATACGAAAATTCACAAAGGCAATAGACGGACTAACACACCCCAATCACTAAAATGGAAGTGGGCCGGAAGTGTAGCGCGCCTACAAGACCATAGATTGACCAAAAGGGTGACCACATGGCCCTCAAGGAAAAAGGAAGAGAGGTAAACCTTTAGCTAGATGGGAAGACGAGCTCAAAAAAACAGCTGGCCTTGACTAGATTCAAATAGCTCAATCTAGAAAACACTGGCTATCTTTGGAGGAGGCCTCACCTGCAGAGAGGTTCTTGCAGATAACTAAATAAACAATAATAGTATATAAGTTAAACTTCTGTAATAATATTTAATTACTTAATTACTAACAAAAAAATATAAATAGATACTAGTAACATAGACTTTAAAAAACTTTTGATATTCTGTCAATCAATTAACTGCAAAGAAATAAAAGTCATTTTTATTTTAATTTATTTATAATGCCGCTATTTTCCAAATAATCACTCGAGAACCACATTTTGTGATAAATATTTTATTGACATGCAAACTTTCTAACTCGTGAGTGAAGCCATTTTATAAATGTGAATTGTTTATAAATGTGTAGTACACCTGTGTTTAATATGTTCTATAGTGTTAATATTATGGGTAGGTATATGATATTTAGAGTTAAAACGTTCACGCGCCTGTGACCTCTTTAAAGCTTCACATGTGTACTATTATAATGTCGTAAGCTCTAGAAAGGTTTACATGTGTAGCATGAGCTTAATATCCACATGTGTTGTATTAAAATGCCAGTAATCTAAGAGCGTACATGTGGTGGACCTTTATTTAGCTAATGGCGTATTTTTCCCTTCTTAAAATGATCTTGTTCAGCTTTTAGAATGAAAGCTGATTACAAGAGTAATATGATCCGATCATAACACCAATATTCATTTAATAGGCCAATTTTACACTCCTTTACATGCCTTAAACATCTATAAGTGGGATTTTTCTCATTAAGAACGGAACGGATAGCCTTATTCCCCATACAAACGTACTTTCCGCTTCATTTTGAAACTATATCCCCGATCTTATTGAAATTTTCCATACGTAATCGAATGAAAAATAGCTGTGTTTGCAGCGGTTTAGTTTTTGAAAAAACAATGATATTTAAATGAGAGCGAAGCTAATTTTTACCACCAAATCTTGTCATTTTCAAGCGATTTTTTTATGCAAGATAGACACAAAATCTGTCGCTCTGCAAACATCCTAAATATATTCAACATTATAAATAACCAAAAATATTTTTAAAATCAGTCGCTTACTCAAAATTAATCGGAATGTACGAAACAATATCAAAAAATGGTGCCAACACCAAGCACACGCACACAGCCACATGACAGCTTCGTATTAAGGCGAATTATAAGGGGAAAAGACGAAAACGACGTCTTTTTCGAACATGTATTTGACGAAAATATAGATCGTGGACCTTTGAAATTTATATATCCGGTAACACATATCTTAAAGTATTATGTGCCGGTTTCAAATGCTTGCCGGTAGTTATAGTAAGCACTCAGAAAAAGTTTAGAGAAACAATATCTTCAGGTGAATGAGCAGACTTTTTGGCGGTGTGTCTTATTCGTTTACTACCAAACTCAGTATAGTTATTTATGTAGCTCGTATGCTTCAATTGCCGGTCCATTTGTTTTGAAATAAACTCAAAATAAAAAGTTTTAACGAAAAAACTATTTGCGCCTACTAAAATGTCTCTCTCCCACGAACGATTGCTCGCATTTGATTAGGCAATGTTAGTAGTGACCGAGCGAGGGCGCGCGCCCGTGATTGACATGCCGCGCGCTAGGCGAAGACGCGACGTTGCGAGCTCTACCAGCGGCCGGCTCGAGTGCGAGGTTGCCAGACCAAACAAAACTATCGTGCCGTCGTCTTCGTCGTTGTCGCAGCCGTCACGCGTTTTTCTTTTTGCATTATCATGCCTACATAATATCATCTGAAGCAGTTTCAAAAATAATGAAGTACCTACCTAATTTATTTTCTAAAATTCTGTGTTGTGTTTTGTCTTTAGTATTTCTTCTGGAGTTGTGTTTTAGTGAAACAATAGGAATATGGGAAATAAACAAGGGCTGAAACACCTGTACCTACCATGCTACCTATATCGGAGGGCCGCCAAACACGGACTACTCGGGCAGTTAGCCATTGATCAACATACACGGACTGCTCACGCAGTCATAGTCGACAGCTTGAAGCTGCCATTATATAACTGCTTGGAGGAGTTGATAACAACTGCTCGAGAAGCGTGCTAGCGCGGGAAGGGCGCGAGAGGTGGAATGAAGAGCGCGGGCGGAAGTAACTGCGCCAGAGCATTCAACAGCTCGAGCAGTCTGTGTATGCCTGGCGACTGCTTGACCGCACGATCTTCCGAAGCAGTTCAACTGCTCGAGTGGTTCCGTGTATGTGTGTATGAATGACTGCTCCAAGCAGTCCGTGTAGTACCCGTGTATGGTTGGTATGGTGGCCCTTATAAATAATAATTGCTTAGTCTCCTAGTCAAGTTCTCAGGCATAGTCTAATATCGATGCATCGATGCAAAGAGTAGTGCCGTTACAGAGACTTATTAGCATCGTGTTTCAATACCAACTTTTTACACACGCAACCACCGAAGTAACCTTACCTAATCTGTGTGGCGCAACTTTTACCTAAGTACCTAATAATTATGTATCTTACGGCCGAATACTCAAACGCAACTCAGATGTAAGCACGTCTTATGTCGCAATATTTTGACAGTTTTCAATGAAAATCTGTCAAAAAATCGTCACTTGAGTCGTGCTTAAATCTGAGATTCGTTGGAGTATTCGGGGGTTAGGTACCTACTAACTATTGACGTAATTGTTATAATTATTATTAAAAATATTTAGAAAAGTTTGTCAAATGGCAAAATCAAATTATATTAGCTCAAAAATTAAAAAAAAGTGAAAATGTAATATGGCATATAAGTATAATGGCAATGACCTGCTACATCGTAAGCAATTCGGGTTTACTCGCGGCAGGTCAACTACGGATGCCGTGTAGAGTTGGTATCGCATATTTTTGATGCTTGGGAGAAGTCGCAAGATGCTTTAGGTGTTTTTTACGACTTGTCAAAAGCATTCGATTGTGTACACCATGGAACATTAATCAGGAAACTACATCACTATGGAATAAATGACACCTCTTTGGATCTTCTTAATACTTATTTGAGTGACAGGATACAAAGAGTTGACGTAAATGGGAAACGGTCTTCGGGATCTGTAGTTACAATGGGTGTACCGCAGGGATCTATCCTCGGTCCTTTCCTATTTTTGGTTTATATTAACGACCTGCCTCATCTCGTTAAAAATAATCACGAGATTGTATTGTTTGCTGATGATACTTCCTTAATTTTCAAGATGATTAGACAAAACACAAATTATGACGGTGTAAACAATGTAATATCAAAAGTAGTCCATTGGTTTAATGTCAATAATCTTTTACCAAAACTAAATGCATTAGATTTATTCTACCAAATGTAAAACAAGTAAAGGCTGATATAAACGTAAAAGGAGAAACTTTAGACATTGTAGACAGTATCGTATTCTTAGGAATAACTTTAGACAGTAAACTTCAATGGGGCCCACACATAGATAAACTATCGAAGAGACTTAGTTCTGCAGCATATGCAGTCAAAAAATCCGTCATCTTACAGACGTTGATACTTCTAGACTTGTCTATTTCAGCTACTTCCATAGTATTATGTCTTATGGCATATTTCTGTGGGGGAACTAGAGAATCCCTGCGCAATAAATTCAAAGAAATAAATATAATGACCGTACCATATCAATGTATTTATGAAAACTTATTGTACACTCATAGAAATATCGATCGATTCCCTAAAAATTGCGACATACATAATGTAAATACTAGACATAAGAATAAACTCGCTTTGCCCAAAACTAGGCTGTACAAGATTAGTGTATCTTTTAAAGGGCAATGTATACATTTCTACAACAAATCTCTGAGTGACTGAGTTGCAAAAATTATCAATAAATAAATTCAAACAAACTATCAAACATATCCTTTGTAAAAATCTTGAGGATAAAAAAGCATGGGACGACTTTTGCTCCAACTCGAAATCTAACAACCTAACAAGGTAAAGGTTTCTTGTTCGCTTCTTTACTTTACCTTAAAAAGATTAAAGTGAACAAAAAATCAAAGTGATCACTTTATTTCCCTGTTTTACTTATGTAATTTTAATTTTGTGACGTGTCCAACTGTCCAAGTGTCCTATAAGGTCTAAAGGAAATAAAGCACTTTGATATTTGATGGTGGAGGGGTAGGTAAGTAAGTTTTTTTTTGCGAAAATGTATAAAGTGAATTTATGGGACCTAGGGAAAATTCCGACTTTTCGAGATTTGCCCCCCTTCTTCCCCCCTCTAGTGCGGCTCCCAAGCAGAGCCATATTATTATTTTTTTATGGGGATTTTATAGAAGAGGTCCAGTAATTTGGAATGCGATAAAATTTTTGCCCCCTTGCCAACAAAAAATCCCTCCTTTTGAGATTGCTCCCAGATGCCGATGTGATAAAGGAGTATCGATTGCGGGACCGTATATAGGGTTTCTACTCAAATAGGAAAAAAATCACCCAACTTTCCCCAAAAAAAAACTCCCCTCTTTTTGTATCTCCCAAGCGAAGTGTTGAAAGAAAATATTTTGTTGGGTCTTGTAGAGGATCAAAATAATTTCGAAAACAAAATGTTTCCCCCTGGCCCTTTGACCCCCCTTTTTAATAAAAAACTGAAATTTGGTCTAATTTTGACCTTTTTTCCATATATACCTTTTTTCCTATATTTTGATACCATGTTATGTATTTTTCTTATTATTACATAGTTTACCAACCATATTCTATCAAATGGTATCAATTGCCTACCTACTACCTTTCACTTAGAGAATATTTTTTCTTGCGGGCCATTAAATATATAAATTTCTTTATTTTTCAGTAAAAGAAGATTAAGGGTTCCGTTAAATTACTTCTTTCCAGGTCAACTTACCACATCATAACTAGTTACCATACCAACCACTTACCTAGCACTGAAAACAAGGACGAATATGATTTTTTACACAAGATAGTGAATTTATTTTATCATGCCGAGTGTTCTCATCAATATTAATAAAAACTTCAACAAAAATAAATTTAATAATATTTGTTTTACTAAAAAGATATTTTGTGTAGTAATGTTTTAATCCTAAGCCTACCTATATTCATATACATCATATAATATTTTTAGACAATTATTATTCCTTTGGTCAGTTTCTCTCAAGGGGTATCTCTGATCATCATTACTCTGTGTACTGTGTGTAGGTATGTACTACACTAGTGCGCGCCATCTAACTGCAGTGGAGGACACCGCGCGCGCGTTTTGCTTGCTCCATAGATGGCGCGTGGTATCCCCGCTAGGCTGCCAAATGCCCAAGGTCATTTGCCTTTGTATACGCCTTAAATGGTTAGATGTGCTTTCTCGCTCATTGCATGCCCCATTTCATTCTACGTGAAACAACAACAAATCTGCATGGGAAAATCCGTTTCTGTTTGGAAGAGGTTCGTAGCCTTCTTAATACTACCAATGAACCACGTGTGGCCAATAATAATGCTTCGATATCCCCAGTGAACCAAATGTGAACTATTAAATAGAACAAAATGCTACTGGGGGTGTCACCTGCAGCAATTCGAAAACAGTTCAACAGTTAACAGTTTTCGAAAATTCCCTCATTTTTGACAATACTATCAGAGTCAGATATTTGAGAGACGAGAGATCCATCGTCTCTATTCTACGTAAAGGGATGTTCTGGCAACCACAGAAAACTATGTATATAATAGATTTCAACAATTTTTTTTTATACTATAAAGACCTTCGTTTGACCACAATCTCACGTGATGGTAAGTGATGATGTGGCCGATGTTGTATCACGAAGGTCTAGAAGACACCTGTTCACTCTTGTCTTGAAGAGACCCAGATTGTAATTCACCGGAAAAACTGAAGCAGACAGCGAGTTCCATTCCTTAGCGGTGCGAATGATGAAGGTGGACGAAAACCGCTTTGTATGGATGGTATAACAATAGGACGGAGTCGAGCTCTATTTTCTTGAACTTTGGCTAACCGTTGTTTATTCATTTGATTTACCACTTCCAATTAGGGAGCGTTAAAGAATTGCACAAAATTTTAACCATCAATTAAGGAATCTTTGTGGTATTGGGTCTTTTCATGATTGCTTATACAGCCTTATGCTTGATACAGCCGTCATTACCTAAAATCTTCGCAGACTTCAGAGGTTTTTGAACTAAAAATCCAAATGAACTGTTCTTATGATGCATTCCATGGTCACCAAAAAAGAGAACGCAATATTTGCAATATAACCCACGATGACCATCAGCCATGGCCCCCATGCCCCCCCTGTATCCGCCAATGTCCTCGGATAATCTATAGACTCTCGGCTGGTGTCGGGGCTCATATGTTACTCATCCGTGCGGCAGGCGCCAGCGACGACGGCGCGGGCTGCGCTGTGTTGCTGGAGGTGATGCGCGCGCTGGCGGCGGCGCGCTCTCCGCCGCGGCGCGCCGTCATCTTCTTGTTCAACGGCGCAGAGGAGAACGTGCTGCAAGGCTCGCACGGGTTCATCACGCAGCACAAGTACGTACCGCATGAGACAGGCGTGGGCTGGGCTGGGCAGGCGGTACTGTAGTGTAGTGATTGACGTGATCTCTGTGTGTGCAGGTGGGCGCGGACGGTACGCGCCTTCGTGAACCTGGAGGCGTGCGGCGCGGGGGGGCGCGAGGTGCTGTTCCAGGCGGGGCCCCACGACCCCTGGATCATGGAGGTGAGCGAGCGGCTGCAGGCATGTTGTGAGCACGGTACCTAGGTACCTACCTACTTCATTAACGCTCAACTGAATTTCTCAGAACCGTACAAAGAGAAACTCTATTTCTGGCCCTAGTTAGTAGTCTAACTAGAATCTAGATGGATTCGTTAATTAATTTAAAACCGAGAACAGTATTCGTTATGGAAGTCCTCTGAGAGACGTGACATTCTTAGTGCACAAGTATTAATTATAATGTTGTTGTGTGTGTGTGCAGATCTACTCGAGCGTGGTGCCTCACCCGTTCGCATCGTCGCTGGCGCAGGAGGTGTTCGAGAGTGGGCTGGTGCCGGCCGACACCGACTTCCGCATCTTCCGGGACTTCGGCGGGCTGTCGGGCGTGGACCTCGCGTGGAGCGCCAACGGCTACGTGTACCACACGGCGCTGGACACGGCGCGCCGCGTGCCGCCCTCCGCGCTGCAGCGCACCGGCGACAACGTGCTGGCCCTCGTGCACGGTGCGCGCTCGTTCACTCGCTGGTGTACTACAGCGTCGCACTGTGGGGGGATCTCACCTGTGTCTCTAACTGTGTGCAGGTATGGTGCGCAGCGAGCGCATGGACGGCGAGGCGGAGCGCGACGCGCGGCAGCCCGTGTTCTTCGACGTGCTGGGCGTGGTGGCGGTGAGCCTGCGCGCGCCCGCCGCTCTCCTGGCCGCCGCCGGCGCGCTGGCGCTCGTCGCACTCGACGTGCACCTGTCGGCCGGGCGCGCCAGCAAGGAGCGTGAGTAGTGCCGCCCCGGGCCGGAGTGCAGGCCGGGCCGACCCTGACATGTCTGAGTGTTCTGTCTGTGTGTGCAGTGTTCATGCGGCGTGGCGCGTGGTGGCGCTGCGTGGCGCGCGGCGCGGGCGTGGCGACGGTGAGCGGCGCGGCGGGTGTGACAGTGGCGGCGCTGCACGGCGGGCTGCTGCACGCCGCAGGGCTGCGCCTTTCCTTCTACGCGCGCCCCATTCTGCTCGCCCCGCTCTACGCGGCGCCAGGTGCTCCTCCTCCCCATTATCTAATGCTCTACCTCAATAATTTCAACTGCAAGTTGGACTTGCGCGCCGATGTTTCCGTTCGGTACCTATTTTAACGGACTGCACCAAATGAACTCTATTCGTTATTCAAGTGAGCGCCTCCTGGATTTAACAGTTTCAAATAGCTCTTCTCCAGTTGTCAGTCTTTCTCCAGTTGTCAGTCTTGATAATCACCACCCAGCCCTGGATATCAAAATTATTATAACAAAACCTCCTAAAACAATGAAATCCACAGTCCTTAACTATTGAAAGGCCAACTTCGACCAAATTAAGGAAGAATTAAACCAAGTTGATTGGCACAGCCATTTAAGAATTAAACCAAGTTGATTGGCACAACCATTTAAGAATTGCGCTGTATACGGAGAGGTGTTGACGGAAAGACGGCCATTAGCTCACTGGTTTATTCGACTGTGTACATACATAAACCAAGTTGATTGGCACGAATATTTAATTTAATTGAGTAAGCTGCACTGTAGATGAATCTGTTGATGAATTTTGCAACTAAATCACTCACTAAGAAGAAAAGGTCACAACGAATATCCATTTTGGTTCAGCCATGGTCTAAGACAAGCTATCAAAGAACAAGCCAAATACCACCGTAAGTAAGTACACTGTAAGTTTAACTGCATGCTAACCCCAGAGGTGACCTACCGACTATTACGTGAGCGCTGAGCGCTGCGATAAACTAATGATTGGCTGATTGCCTATTGTTAGAGCTACCGAGGAAGAGAAATGATAACTCTAACGCTGTTTGATCGCAACTGTTTATTAATTAGATTCAGGTTAAAATGAAACGTTAATACGGATACATCACGTATTAAACGTAGGTAGACATTCCTAAGTTAATGTAGGAATGTCGGTGAACTAGATAGGTATTAGGTACACGTACTTCCTGAATAACTTTGTACCTCGTACACCTATACAAACTACATAAATAAAATTAGATACAAAGAGTATTATTAAAAATAATCCTAAGTATTTCTGGCTATTCATAAAATCTCTTAAATCTAATTGTAATGATATCCCATACGAAATGTTTTAGACAATACAAAGGTGACAATACAGGGTGCCGAAGACATATCTCACCTATTCTCGGACTATTTCCATTCTATTTAACAAAATGTTATATCTCAAACGCAACATTATCTTATGACCAACTCGCTGATCAACTTACGTAACTTAGCTCATGTCAAATCTCTGAAACTGCTATCTAGACATCGTTCCAACAGCTCGATGCCAATAAGGGACCCGGCCCCCGACTCTTTTTTTATACCGCAAAGGTAGCAGTCAAGCGTTCGGTTCACCTGATGGGAAGCGGTCCTACATACATATACTTTTCAACAAATCACTAATTTCTGATTTCTTTCCGTCCAAATGGAATATTTACCGTCTCAAATCTACTCATTTTTGTCAGCGACATTACACAGGCATTTGAAGACCGAAAAGAAGTTCACGCAATCTACACTGACTTCTCAAAAGCGTTTGACTTCGTTGATCACAGAGTACTTGTACAGAAGTTAGGGCACGCTGATATCAGAGGCGCGTCGGACAATCGGTTCAGCTGAACAATATTTACGGTGTTTAAAAATAGCGAGCTTGAGTTGACGTCGACCGCACGCTCGTTTTCCCGCCAAACGCGGTACTACTTGGAGGCCATTTTTGCGAGCGCGTGTACAACTGACCGGGACCAATCAGTAGGGATGAGTAAATGCGGCGGTTGCGGCAAATTTCTAGCAGGTGGCGCTACCTGTACCAAATGCAAGCATATCTAGTGTGCGTTACCCCAGCAGAAAAGTTTCTTCTAGAATGAAGTGAGTTCCACAAATAATTAGTGCGTTCTATGCTGTAAATGTGCGGCAAGTAAAAAAATTTGTGCATGTTCACGTTTTGGAATCAAACGCATAATACGTTTCCTGCTGGGGTAACGTTCTTCCAGCAGGTAGATTCTAAACGAATGACCCTAGACAAATTTGACTTATATGGGCAGATAGCTTATATTTGTGCATAAATGTGGGCCTAGGTTGAATTATTAGAATCGGTTGTATTATTAGAATCATCTGTTGAAAAATGTAAAGAGGTATTTATATTTACTCATGTAAATGCCAATTATATAGTCAAAACGTTTAAGTCTATTAACATCAAAAATACTGAGGATCTCTGGGGTATCTCAACCAAAGTACTAAGTTCAATTATAAAGGAAGTGGCTCCTTGTTTGGCCTTTATTTTCAATAGTTGTGTCGAGGCAGGAGTTTTTCCTGACCTCATGAAATATAGTACTGGTTCCTCTTTTTAAATCTGGAAGTCACACTGATCCGGCCAACTACAGACCAATTTCAATACATCCAGCAATAAGTAAAATTTTTGAAAATATTATTCTCACTTAGTTGTCCTCTCATTTCAAACTTAATAGGCTACTCCATAAAAATCAATTTGGCTTCACCAAGGGTAGATCAACAACCGATGCTGGTACAGTTTTACTTAAGCATATATTGGATGCCTGGGATAAAGCAAAAAACGCTATTGGTATATTCTGTGACCTTTCTAAGGCTTTTGATTGTGTAGATCATGCTAAATTAATTGGAAAATTGAAACACTATGGAATTCAAAACAAGGCACTGGACCTTATGCAATCATATTTATCTGATAGAGTTCAAAAAGTAGATATTGGTAAAGAAACATCTAGGGGCTCAAAAATTGAATTAGGCGTCCCGCAAAGATCAATATTAGGTCCTTTCTTATTTTTAGTATACTTAAATGCAATTTACAAATTAAAGCCACGCGACTCTTTGAGGGAATTATTTAAAGAAATTAATATTTTGACAGTAATATCGCAGTACATCTATGAAAATCTAATGTATACGCACAAAAATAGAGATATCTTTTTGAAAAAGTGTGATGTTCACAATAGAAATACAAGAAACAAGAACAAATTACACATCCCAGCATATATATTACGGAAGGTAGGGAAATCATTTATGAGCAATTGCGTGCGCTTCTATAATAAGCTTCCATCTGAAGCAACTGAACTCCCTATTCGTAAATTTAAACAGTACATTAAACAAAATCTTATCAGGAAGGCCTTTCACTCCATAGATGATTACATCAATGATGTTAATGCTTGGCCAGGTGTCGCTCCGTTCCGCACTGTCAGTAGTATGTAAGAAATTCAATGTTCTGTTTAGCTTTAAAGAAATATTGACATGTATCTAAATTGCATTAAATTTATATTTAGATAGGCAAAATAAACATGTATTAGACACATAAGTGATATTATAATGTGCTAGTGGTTTCTTTTCCACTTCTTCCACTAGTGGACAAAAAATTGAAGTGAAGAGAATATATAAACTTTATTGACAAAGAAAATAACAATCAAATAATATAAAGAAATTAAACTAGTATTTACAATTGAAACAATTGAGCTAACTGCAGACTGTTGCAAACAATCTACAGATAGCTCAACTGGTCCATATCAATACCAGTCGGAAGCGTCCCCAAGACGCTGGCTGCATTGCCCCGCTGTATGGCAATGCTAATGCGCTGCGCCAGATACTCACCTGCTCTCGGGTCACGCGTCGCTACGACCAGGCGGCGCTCAGATAATTTTTTGAAAACCCGGAGAGCCTCGGTACCCCACGGACCTAGGGTCTCGACTCCAAGGGGAGCAAATGCGTAATGAGAGAATATCAATAACACCTTATTTCTTATTTGATAATAATAACTATGTTTATAGTATACAATTTGACTTTTCTAAGTGCTTATTTTGTAAGCCTAAAGAAATAAAGTTAATGATTCTGATTCTGATTCCTAAAAATAAAATTTGTGCGTTGTAAGGTTTTTGAGATATTCAATTTCCTGGTGGGGTAACGTTTTGCAAAAGTTTGTTTCTTGGAAAACATTGAATGTCCATCTAGAACACATGCTAGTAGCTTTTGATTAGTGCTTATTTATTAAATAGTAAAATTTTCAAAAATGTGTACAATTTTTATGTAATCTTGTTTTTCTTTGAAACCTTAAAAAAAAACTAGCTCTTTAATGGACAGACATAGAGGTTCATTGTAAACGGTGTTCGGTTCTTGCTGGTATTCTTTGTAACCATAAAAAGTTTCAAGAAGGTACATACACGCGTTTTTGAATAATATCGATATAGACGTAACTGGTAAGGTCATAACTTTGATGTCAAAATGCAAGAAACCTTATGAACCCAAGATTGTCGGTAATAATAAAAAAATCTGTGCGTTGAAAATTATATCCTGAAATTTTAAGCTCTTTACGTCTCGCATTCAGCTAGTTGTAAAGGGATGACTGAATTAGGGCTGCACTCCTTAATCACCCTAATTCTACCAGGTGATACGAACAAATAGCTACTTTGATTCGACTTTTATAAGAAAAGGTTTTTAGAAAATATGTCAGTAGATATTCATAATTTTATTGAATAGTACCGTTGAATTATATCGAACTATCGTACCTTAAGGTTTTATTTTGGTGAAAAACCTGTACTTAGGTACTTACTTACGCACATTGTGCGATGGTATTTATTGTGCAAGGTAGTACCTACCTAAACGTTCAGTTATATTGGTCTCGTATATATAACTCGCCAAAATATAAATAAGTGACATTATATTGTCACTCTGAAAGCGAGAAAAGTCAATAACGTCGTTTATTCAGTTTTCCCTGAACTCATTTATGCTCGACTAGGACCAAATTGCAGTTGGAATAATTAAATAAACTGAATTATTGAATTTTTCCTGTGTCAAATAAAATTGAATCGGTAAATTATTTAATTATCTACTGAATGTTATTACTAAAAATTACATGTTTACCTGTAAGAAACATGCATATCAGGTCAGGAGATAATCTAAGTTATAAATAATATGTGATAATAATATAAAACAATTAAATACAGCATATACATTAAAATAAAACAAAACTTACAATGAGTGGCCTTATCGCAACAGAAACGATTTATTCCAGGCAACCCGAGAGTTAACGTGTTCAGGATAAGTAGAATAAAATAAGGTTGTTTGTTCAGTATCAAACAGCTTAAAAATATGTATTAAAATTGTGAATTTATAAAACAAATATTTATTGAATAAATTACTTTCTGTTTTTTCAGCATTTTGAACACAACACATGTTTTGTGACACACACGTTTGGTTAAAAAAGAGTTGAAAATATCAAGACCTATATGATTTTAGGGAAGAGTTACATGATTGCTTGTGCGTTTAAATTTTTAAAAAAGTGGCCATACTTAAGTTAAGTTCTGTGCTTTATTACAAAGCAATCGAAGCGAGCACTTCTTGGTAGCTAAGATCAAGGATCTTTCTACAAAGCATAGCTTTAAACCTCGTTTATTAGTACCGTATACCGCCTTTGGTTCAATACGAATAGCAAGATATAACGGCGAGAAAATGGTCTGTGCTGTTTCAGCCCTTGCGAAGTCAAATCATCATTATCCTTCCTGTGCTCTCGGTATAGTTGGAGATCGATTAAATTCAGATGATTTTTTTGATTGGAAGGAATGTTTTGGTGCCGTTTTCCAGTTTTCTGGCTTATAATTTTTCATTGATTAACTTGGTTGAAAATGAATTAAAACGTAGGGCTCTATCGTAGTCCAGGTAGTCCTGGGAGAATTATCTTGACAACTTGCCGTCAACTATTTAAGATTCGAGCTATTTTCAGAATTTAAAAGATCTTTTTTATTCTTATTCTCTTTACTCGGTTAGCAAAGCGATTTAGGTAGGGCAAAAGTTGGAGAATATGCCAGTTTTCCTGTTAACTTATTGTGTACTCTTTTCTACGTGAAGTTTTCATATATAGGGACTACTTTCTTGAACTTTATAACATTTATAACGTGATCTACCAATATCGTGATTACCAGTAGTCTTGTGTATTTCAGGAATAATCAACTAAAATGAATTAGTTCCGACCAGTGAACTAGTAAGAACGATTCAGCTCAACTAGTTCCTTGTAGTTCACTTGCTCTTCAGTCACGAAATCTCGAAACCACTAAAAAAGTTGGCGTCTATTTTCTATGGCATAAAGTTTAAAATCTAATAACAAGAATAAAAAGAACTGTTTGAGAATACATTTCGATTACTCGTTCCCTGGTACAATGTTTCTTTTAGTTCACTGTTACATTCCGTGATTCCGTATCAAATGGAACTAGAAGACAAGGGAATAATTAAGGGAGAACAGAGATAGAGAGAGCGCATATTCCGCGGTAGTAAGAGAGACTGAGATATGCATCTAGTTCTCTAGTTCAGTAGTAACTTGTCTCAAAGGAACGAATAAGGTAGAACAGAGATAGAAAGCGCATAATCCCCGATAGTAAAAGAGACGGAGGGGTAATGAATGAGAAACTTTATTTGTTTGAAGATAGAGATCAAATTGCACTGTTAGTATTTTATGTTTGCAACTTTTGTAAGTGTAATATGTATGTACCTACTTATATTATTTTTGGTGCGATCAAGGAAGGAGCATTGCATTTCGATATATCGTCGGTGAACGGATTTTTCGTCCGTTTTCGTGTGTTTTGGTGAAATAATATTTTAATTAATATTCAGGAAATGTAAATAGTATCCAATCTAATTTCTGACACAAAACAATCGATTGCGTATTTTGGAGCATTAAAATAGGAGCCCTTTAGTGATTAAAACGAGCCGAAAGTTTTGCCGAGTGGGGTACTAATAGTACTAGAAGTCCGAACTAGTACATTAGTACGATTGTACTAGGACAGAGCGATCTCTTTACTGACCAAGCAAGAACAAGCCTAATTACCAGTGCGTCTGAATGATCTGCGAAGAGTTCTTCCCACTTCTAAGACCAATAATGTAAAATATAAGTAGCTTTTTAGGATGTACGTTTTACCCCGTTACAGTAGTTAATTGTTTAAGTGTTATTTCCACTCGACAAACACGTATGAGAGTTTTGTAATTTGTATTAGCTTCTTAAAATAATGCGATCAGATCCCCGTATTCAATCCAACGATCCTATCCATCCATGGTTGTCTGGTAGAGATCGCTCGTGAGCGATAAGACCGCCAATTGTCACATTTCGTTTATTTTTTTGTTCAAATTGTTTGTAAACTGTTTTGTTAAGTGTGCAATAAAGTATTTTCTATCTATCTATCTATAAGACGCGAAGAATTTTCCGTATTATATGCGTAGATGTTCCATTTGCAGATTTCCAGTTATGTTTACAACACGTAGTCCCTTTTCCACCGCTCATCTGAAAATTCCAAAGGTTGCAGAGATGGTTTGTTTTAACTATTTAGTTTTGAGTATTCGCGCCTGCGTCACCTATCATTAAAATGTAATGATAGGTGACGCTAATAATAAATTTAATAATTATCTTGTATGGTTATAGTTGATTTTATGAAAATAAAAAGGTTAACAAAATAATTTAGGCTTTCTAGTGGTTAACTCTTATGATTTTCACACAGTCAATGAAGAAGAATGATTAGATAGATAGAAGATAAAAAATACTTTATTGCACACTTAACAAAACATGTGACAATTGGCGGTCTTATCGCTCACGAGCGATCTCTACCAGACAACCATGGATGGATAGGATCGTTGGATTGAATACGGGGATCTGTGCGCATTATTTTAAGAAGCTAATACAAATTACAAAACTCTAATCATTCACAAATCTTACATACGAATACCTACATAACTAACAAGAATACCTAAATACATAAACCTATCCATACATACTTATATATATATATATATATACATACATACATTTTACAGGAAAACTAGGGTATGGTCAGTGACAGCAGGACAAATACTGTTCCTTTACCATGCCCTTGAATAATCGACTATTACGCTCTCTAAACGTATCTCCAGCAGTGGCTGACTGGTTTCGCAGTTATTTGCATGGGCGTCGGCAGCGTACATATATGCATTGATGATGTGTGCTCATCTTGGTGCGATCTTTGTCGGAAAATAACATAGGTTGGGATGAAATCTCCCCCCCCCCTAATATTGTATCTTTGTGGCAGACGATAGAATCAGATTTACCGTTATTTCAAAACATAAAATTCCCTCGTCATGTAGTTGTAAATGATAACTGCATCGTAACGATTGTGGGCTTCGCAGACGCATCAGAACGCGCTTATGGTGGCGTTGTATACATATCTGCATGTATACCTACCAAACGAAAATCGAACAATCATAAACATTGTTTGTGCAAAGTCAAAGGTTTAGCCTTCGAAAACTGTGATCACCTTAGCCAGGATGGAACTATGTGCTAATGTCGTTCTAGCTCGATTAATGAAGGTTGTTATCGATTCTTGCAGCAGTCGCTGTCAAATAGCCAATGTTTATGCATTCACAGATAGCACGGTAGCTTTAGCTTGGATTCATTCTTGTCCCACGCGACTTTCGTCGCTAATAGAATTTCCAAAATTCATAATGAATTAAATCCTCGACACTTTCATCATATTCGTGGTAAAGAAAATCCCGCCGATTGTCTATCTCGAGGGCTCACTCCCTCGCAGTTGTTAGATCACCCGCTCTGATTCAATGGCCCCGAATTTTGTCAAACGCCGGTGTCAGAATGGCCTGTGCATAAGTTTGATCCAACTAATTTGGAAACCGAGATACCGGAAGTAAAGGTCAATATCCTAGCGAGCGACCACCGCCGATGAACCTAGAATAATGCCTATCTTCTATGAACTTGCATCTAAGGTTTCATCATGGTCGAAGCTACTTCGAATAATTATCTATGTACTTAGATTTGTGAAAAAATTACCTCGTAAATTTTCGGTTTCTCATTTGGACATTGCCGAGGATTGCGTATTGAAAGATTTGCAAAAAATTCATTTTGCTGACGAAATAAAATGCTTTGAGACTGGTAATAAACTACCTCCAGCTTTTCTCAAACTCAATGCCTTTGAAAAAGACGGTATAATTAGAGTAGGCGGTCGGTTAGTTCATTCGGAACTTGATTATGATAGCCGTCACCCGATATTGCTGCCTCGCAAAGACCATGTCGTAAATCTAATAATAGATTATTATCATCGAAAGTACCTACACGCTGGTCCTCAATTGCTAATGTCTTTATTAAGACAAAGGTTTGGATATTAGCTGCTCGTAGCATAGTGCGTCAACGAGTACAACAAGGTAACACATGTTATAAAGTGAATCCTCGTAACACGGAACCCTCTTTCGGGGAATTACCAGGTTTTAGAGTGAAAGAATCTAAACCCTTCTGTCATACTTCGATGGATTTTGGGGGACCGATATACATCGTACCTCAACGTCGCCGAGGAGTTCACAGCATAAAAACGTATATATGTTTATTCGTTTGCCTAGTAACTGAAGCGGTACATCTCGAGTTGGCTTGCGATTTAAGTACAGAGTCGTTTTTAAACTGTCTAAAGAGGTTTATCTCGCGTCGTGGACCCGTGGCTATTCTTTATTCGGATAACGGCACTAATTTTGTTGGAGCAAAATCTTATCTAGATAACATGTACCAGTTATTAAATTCTGAGGAATATAAAGATAAATTCGCCAACGTAGCCCGCGAAAACAGAAAGGAAATAAAAAAAAATCCCCCATCCAGTCCGCATTTTAACGGATTGGCTGAAAGTAACGTTAAAAGCGTTAAAAATCATTCGAAGAAAATAGTAGGAAATCAACTACTAACCGCAGAGGAAATGACAACGGTTCTCACGCAAATTGAGGCTCTTTTAAATTCACGGCCACTATCTGTTCTGAGTAGTGACCCAGCCGAGCCTTTAGCCCTAACTCCCGCGCATCTTCTGGTGATGACGCCGTTGAAATCTCTTCCTTCTGAAGATTTAACGAATAAAACGGGAACTCTTCTGCAACGCAAACGCATTGTAGATCAATTAGTACAGTCGTTTTGGAAGCGTTGGAAGATGGAATGCCTGAATACTTTACAATCTCGTAGTAAGTTGTTAACACGTACGGAGCCAATCCAAGTAGGCACGGTTGTTTTGCTGAAATCAGATAATAGCGCTTGCCTTGATTGGCCGTTAGGCGTCAGAACGTACTTATTGCGGGAAAGACGGGATTATCCGTGTGGTAGATGTTCGCACTAAATCGGGCGTCTACAAAAGACCGTTGTGTGGTGAATCGATTTAATCTTGTAAATAATAATATATTAATTGTAGATAGTTTTTCATGGATCTTTTGTTTCTAAAAATATTTAATATTTAAGTAAACATGTGTATTCATTTAATAAATTGCTACAAATTAATAATTTACGAAGTAGGTAAGCAGAAATTTTGTAGGATGTTTCATCCTGTCAAACCCGGGGGGATGTTTCGGCCAAAAGTGGTTAACTAAGCATAATTTTGTCACAGAGATTTCCTATCCCTTTCACTCCAGTGGTGAATCCTTGGTTTATTTCCTTTTCCCACTCACCTTCTTTACCTGCCGGCAAATAATTCCAAGATGGCGTAATTAGCAAATGAACAGCAAGAACGTCTCTGTGAGAGACAATTGGGTTTGCTTACTAACGGTTTTTTCTTTGGGTTTTTTCAACAAAACGTTCGTTTGCAAGTTTTTACAAAGAAATGGAAATAAATATAGAAGACCAAATCAACGGCCGCAGAATAACTTTGATGCTCTCTTTTTGTATTGCAATGAGATATTGATATTGACACCATGACACGACACGTGACCGTGAGCGCGCTCATAAGTGTTCCGAATTAATGTTAGCACTCAACTGTCAATCTCATATCTAATTTGGAACGCAAAATATTTTTGTGATCGCTATCAGCGCTGTAATCGTAATTCGGAATGCACCGTTAGTGAACATCGATATAAAATCAATAAAGGTTCAAAACAGGTGCCAAATAGTAATTTGTGCGTATGGGAGTGAAAGATGCATATCCAGCGCTGCAAGACTGGACTTTTGGACAGCCAGGTGGGTCCTTTATCCATTCCTTCATTAGCCTTAATCTCTGTGACATTTTGGGAAAAAATAGAAGCAAAATTAATCGACAAACATTTTTCATAAACTAGTGCGAAAGCAGGACGGAAATTGGAAAAAGAAGCAGGCTTTGTTTTTTTTGGGAGTCGAGTAACCTGGGGGCTACCTTCCAAACAGTTGGAAATAAGCCAGTAAACAGAGACGATATTTCAACAATCTTATTGCATTCGTAAAATTTTGAAATTATATTGTCAGATGACCAAAACTAGTAGAATTTTTATGTGTCTAATTTTATTACACCGACTAAAGTATTTTTTCAGTTATTGAGAAAAATATGGGGTTGAGTCGTTTCTGCTAAATTGGTTTTGACATTACGGAGTATTTTTTTATAATTCTCAAAAAGGACCTAAGCGCCAAAAATTAGTAATAAAAGTCATTTTATTATTAAAAGTGTTTTATTATTGCGCAAAATGTAATTTATATAAAAACAGGATGTTCTTAGATGTCGTATTCAAAGTCATCTTCACCCTGATCCACCGTAAAATCTATCTGTGACCCGATACCGTCTACGTCCTCTACAAAATGCATCCCTTTCAAACTCTTATAAAAACCCTGGCAGTCATTTGGAATCAGGTGCATCATTGATTTCAGGTCATCTAATTTAGCCTGGGCAATGTCTTTGCCTTCAGGCCAAGACAAACAAAATCGTTTTCCGTAATATCGGAAATTATTTTTCCCTTAAAGGTTTTTTGATGTCAATCTCTTTTTCTTCTCCGTCTATTTTTATAAATATGGAATATTTACAATGTTTGTTTATAAAAATTTCTTTGGTTTTTATCCAGTTAACTTATCATTAGGAATCGGAAAATCTAAAGAACGTACAAAAATTCCTTCACAATTTGAACTTAACTCTCTGAATAAACATTTCACTTCTCTTTCCGATTTCGATATACAGTTGAAATCTCAAACTTTGTCTTATCGTTCTTCAATACTGGTTCCTGACTACTTACCTTTTCATTTTAGTCAGTTCACTGTCTGTGATGTTAAGAGAGCGGTTATGTCTATTTATTCTAAGGCTATTGGCAACGACAGCATTAGTCGAAATATGATTGTCCCCATCCTGGTCCAAATAGCTCCTATAACACATTCTTAACTTCTCCCAATCCACTGGCTTATTTCCTGCAGCCTGGAAATTATTAGGTTACTCCTTTGCCAAAAAAATCTAATCCTGCTTCTTTCTCTGTTTCCGTCCTATATCTATACTTCCTTTCCTGTCAAAAGTCCTAGAACGCCTTGTTCATCAACAGCTTAGCACATTCCTCTCTAGAAATAGCCTCCTCAACCTCTTCCAGTTTCCGTCCAGGTCATAGCACTGTGTCTGCGTTAGTTAAAATAACTGATGACATACATACGCTCTGGCATGGATGATGGGAAATTAACTGTCCTTTGCTTATTAGATTTCAGCAATGCTTTTAATAACGTTGACTCTGAAATTCTCCGTGGTATATTACGCTCTCTCAATGTATCTCCAGCAGTGGCTGACTGGTTTCGAAGTTATTTACAGGGGCGTCGGCAATGTATACGCATTGATGATGTATACTCATCATGGAGTGATATTTCTGCTGGTGTTCCTCAAGGCGGTGTTCTTTCTCCTCTCCTGTTTGCTATCATCATCAATTCAATATCTCAACATATAACTTCAGCGTACCACCTCTATGCAGATGATCTCGAAATTTACGCACAGGCTCCCGTGCATGAACTGTCTGGTGCTATCGCCGCGATTAATGAAGACTTGTGTCGTATCCTTGACTGGAGCAAAAACTTCGGTCTTAAAGTCAACCCGTCAAAAACACAAGTGGTTACTGTAGGGAGCTCGCGAATGGTAGCTCGGATAAACTGGGGTAGTTTACCAACCGTGATCTTCGATGGGACTCCTGTTGGACAAACTGAAACGGTGAAAAATTTAGGTGTTGGATTGATAGAACTATGTCGTGGGGACCGCAGCTCTCTGAAATCAGCCGCAGGATGTTTGCTT
This sequence comes from Eupithecia insigniata, assembly GCA_947859395.1. NCBI lineage: Eukaryota > Metazoa > Arthropoda > Insecta > Lepidoptera > Geometridae > Eupithecia > Eupithecia insigniata. The sequence goes on along the minus strand of OX402009.1, from coordinate 192,100 downwards.
CAGCTGGTTCCCTTCGAAGATTACGCAATTTTCTTCCTATTGCTACTAAAATTTCTCTTGCACAATCTCTTCTCCTTCCCATACTTGATTACGCCGATTCGGCCTTTCTAGATTTAACTGAGCAGCAGCTAGACAAACTTGAGCGGCCGCAGAACGTCGGTATAAGGTTTATATTTGACTTGCGCAAGTATGACCATGTCTCGGAGTTCCGCAGAAAGCTCAAGTGGCTACCCATACGGCTTCGGCGAAACTCTCACATTCTAACTCTTCTTTATAATATTTTATTTCTATCTTCTGCACCCCCTTATCTCAAGGCACGTTTCACTTTTCTTCATCTTTCTCATTCTCGTTCTCTCCGCTCCTCTGACACACTTTTGCTCGAAACACCTGTCCATTCTAGTTCATTCTATGGCAACTCTTTCACTTTCCGAGCTGTACAATTATGGAATGCATTGCCGGTTACTGCAAGGTGTGCAAACACTACCAATTTTTAAGGATATGGTTAAAGAACATTATTTGTCCTGCTGACACTGAACAGTCACTTGTTTCTTTGTAAGTAGAAAATAGGTATATATTTGTATTTATAGGTTTAGGTATATTTATATACATATATATATATAAGTGTTTGTATTTGTATGTATGTATTACTATGTATTTTTGTAATTATAGGATGTAGTTGTTTATTTTATTTTTCTAAGTAGTACCTTATTAGATGCACACATATTTTACCCCATGTGTATTGACGACCTCTGTGGCGCAGCGGGCGAAGGTCCGCCTGCGACGTAGGAGGTTGTGGGTTCGATTCCCGCCTCGGGACAAATGTTTGTACGATCTGCAAATATTTGTTCAGGGTGTTCTGGATATTTTCTATGTATAATAAAAAATATATATCTATGTATCGTATTATATTAAGTATATCAGTTATCTAGTACCCATAACACAAGCTCTGCTTAGCTTAGGGCTAGATAATGTTGTGTGAATTGTCCAGGATTATTTATTTATTTATATCCAATGATCCATACCAGGTTGTCTGGCAGAGACTCTTATCGCTCTTGAGCGATAAGACCGCCCAATGTCACTTTTATTGTTTTTGTCTCATTTGTAAACTGTTTAAGTGTGCTATAAAGTATTTTATATCTATCTAACTTTTTCTTTTGTTGTAAATACTTTTCTATTAACTATTTTTTTTTTTCTATTTTTAACTTCCAAAGAAATCCTCCTTCTTCATTCTATAAGGTATAAGAGGATTTTTCTTTTTGCAGGATTTAATTACATTTATATACTCTTCAGCGGTATATAATCTCTCGTGATATTTTAGCTGATACTCGACTTTTGAGAAGTCGGTGTCATTCGGGAGAAATGTGTGCCCAGACTCTAATTATTTCAAATACAAACACACCCGACTCTGCAAACACGTATTGTTTGCAGAGTCGGGTGTGAATTTAAAAGAGCTTTCTAATATCGATACTAAGTTCTTAAAATAATAATTAAATTAAATCTCATAAATTTTTACTGAATTTAGTTCCGTTAATAATATTAATTCTTTTAAATGTAATAAACTGAAATGACTTGCATAGTTTGGCTCGTTACAACTGAAAGCAAAATTGGGTAGTTTCTTTTAAAATAAGTTTGTCAGAAATGACGCACATAGATTGAGTCGTTTTAGCTATATGCTAAATGGGTTTGTTTCTTAGTAAATCAGTTAGAAATGACCCACATGGTCTGAGTTCTTTTAGCTCAATGTAAAATCGTCTTGTTTTTTACTAAATTATAGTAACAGAAATGACGTACACCGTTTGAGTCGTTTTAGCTAAATAAAATATAGTCTACTTTCTATGAAAGTAAATTTAACTGAAATGATTCAGGTGTTATGAGACAATTCTGCTAAATTACTTAAATACACACTTCTTTGAGATTGAGATTCTTAAAAAGGATCCATGTAGCCTATGTTATTTTATTACAGTGTTTTGCAAAAAATACCCGCCATACATGTGGCTTGGTTCTCGTATTTCAAAAAACCACCTTAGCCTTATCCGATTACGGATCTTTTTAGCGAGGTGATAGAACCGACCTTTAGGGCCATTTTGGTATATATAACTCATTTTTGACAAAAGTGTGGATTGAGTCCGTTCAGCGTAACTACGTCCAATTGTGGTCCTACGAGTGTGTTTTACCAGTACAAGTGTTTTCTCTGGTGTGCGCGTATCGAAAATTGTGTTTCGACGACTTGCAATATCGAGTCGTTGGAGTGCCGGTCGCCGCCGCGGGCGACAAACAAAAAGAGAAATTCTAAGTTTCATTGGGAAAATATTTGACCCCATTGGTCTTATAGGACCCATAGTGGTACAAGCAAAATTGTTGATGCAAGAGATCTGGAAGTCCAAAGTGGACTGGGACTCTACTTTACCAGGTAATATACTAAAATGTTGGAAAGAGTTCTTAATGAATTTGAATGACATGGGTACTATTCAGATACCTAGAGCAATTAATAATACTGCTGTAGAAAATATAGAGTCAGTAGAACTTGTTGGATACTCGGATGCTTCATTAAATTCAACTGGTTGTTGCCTTTACCTTCGAGCTTTATGCAATGATGGCCAAGTTAAGGTCAACTTAATGTGCTCCAAGTCCCGTGTCGCACCACTCAATAGAAAACTTACTATCCCAAATCTTGAGCTCAATGGTGCTCTTCTTCTTGCAGAACTTGCTTCTAGAGTCAATAAAACTCTGCAAATTAGATATCCAAATTTAAAAGTGTTTTTACACACAGACTCCCAGGTGGTTCTAGCTTGGATAAATTCCCACAGTTCAAAATGTGTATACGTCGCCAATAGAGTCAACAAAATTAGGACTCTAACTAAAGATTTTATGTGGTCTCATGTTAAAGGGGTCAATAACCCTGCTGATGTACTATCAAGGGGCACTGCTCCACACAAATTACAGGACAACCAGCTATGGTGGTTTGGTCCATCCTCATTGTTAGATAAAAACTTTTAGCACAATATTGCTACCGCCATACAAAATAATCAGAATCAATAACTTTATTTCTTTAGGCTTACAAAATAAGCACTTAGACAAGTCAAATTGTATACTATAAACAGTTATTATTATCAAATAAGAAATAAGGTGTTATTGATATTCTCTTCACTTCAATTTTTTGTCCACTAGTGGAAGAAGTGAAAAAGAAACCACTAGCACATTATAATATCACTTATGTGTCTAATACATGTTTATTTTGCCTATCTAAATATAAATTTAATGCAATTTAGATACATGTCAATATTTCTTTAAAGCTAAACAGAACATTGAATTTCTTACTTACTACTGTCAGTGCGGAACGGAGCGACATCTGGCCAAGCATTAACATCATTGATGTAATCATCTATGGAGTAAAAGGCCTTCCTGATAAGATTTTGTTTAATGTACTGTTTAAATTTACAAATAGGGAGTTCAGTTGCTTCTGATGAAAGCCTTTCGTAATCTATATGCTGGGATGTGTAATTTGTTCTTGTTTCTTGTATTTCTATTGTGAACATCACACTTTTTCAGCAAGCTATCTCTATTATTGTGCGCATACATAAGATTTTCATAGATGTCATCATCATCATCATTAGCCCATACACGTCCACTGCTGGACATAGGCCTCTCCCGTACGATGCCACAAATAGCGGTCTTGAGCCGCCTCCATCCATCGACTCCCTGCGACCGCTACGATGTCGTCGGTCCATCGAGTGGATGGTCTCCCATGTAGGGGGGGATTTGCCATAATCACCACGCTTGGCAGGCGGATTGGTGATCGCAGTGTTGGTGTTTAAAAATACTCAGACGGAAGCTGCTGCCCTTCCTCGGGTAGGTTCCCTTAGTCGGCTCTTACGACATCCACGGGTTGAGTTGGAGGGGTCGATATTTGTACGCCGCCGCGGCCCCACGGCCAACTAGATGTACTGCGATATTACTGTCAAAATATTTATTTCTTTAAATAATTCCCTCAAAGAGTCGCGTGGCTTTAATTTGTAAATTGCGCGTACCGCTCTTTTCTGGAGAACAAAGATAGTCTGGATGTCAGCTGCCTGTCCCCAAAGCAAAATTACTGCATTAATAAACAGCATGTTGCTGTCTCAATTTCAGAAATTGAAGATTCCTCCACACTTAACGATATTAATGTGTGCAATCTGCAACAAAAAGTTGGTCAAGTTTCAGATGATATATTTGATAAATACTCTGACTTCAACAAACTACAAAGAGTCATTGCTCTATTTTTACGTTTCAAATATAACAGTTTAAATCCGAATGATAAATAAGTTGGTTCACTAATGCCAAAAGAGCTACAGTCTTCTAATTTAGTTATTATAAGGCATGTTCAGCAGTTCAAAGAATTTTCAAGTGAAATTCAATTGTTAGAGAAAGGTAGTAAAATCAAAAATCATATGGCTAGTTTGCCCCTTCTTAGACTACAATACTATACTAAGAGTAGGCGGTCGCCTCCAAAATGCAACCAATTTGTCATATGACAAAAAGCACCCGATTATTCTTACAAAGTCTAACCACATTACCAATTTGATCATTATAAAGGAACATTTAAGATTACTGCATGCTGGTGCAAAGCTAGTATTAAGTTATCCTTCTCAAAAGTTTTGGCTATTAAACGGCATCAGAGAAGTTAAAAAAGTTGTCCACAAATGCGTCAAATGCTTCCGCCTTAAAGCAGTAGCTGCTAAGCAATTAACAGTGTCTGTTTATAAAAACTAGTTTGCTGCGATTGTCATTCTGTCTTCAACATGTCGATTTATGGAGCTCCCTTAAAATTTTGGTTGTGCTGTGTCGTTTGTTTATTGCTATGCTTTGTACTTTTTGAACGCAGAAACATGCGTGCTTTTTTGTACAGCTTGTAGTATGTAAGCCGGATATTGACATGGGCTACTTTTTTTTCATCACAAGTTGGATGAAACTGCGGTGCATAGCTAGTTCTTTATAAATAGACTGTGGATTGAAATATCAATACAGTACAAGTAGATAATGATTGAATATTATATTAAATTTATAATACAAAGATGCTTATAATGACACATTTATTACTTCTAATTAATATTAACATAAGTTATCTGTTTTATAGATTTCCGAAGGACCCTCTTTTGCGAAAACAATGGGTTACGTTTTGCCAGAGTAGCGATGGTGGGTTGGACAAATACTATTTACTCAGATCATTTTGACCCTTTAAGTTTCAAATTATGAACCAAAAAAAAAATAAAAAAAATGAATGAAAATGCCAAGCAAACTATATTAATTGAAGCTACTACAGAACTAGCACATTTGGTGCTAGTTCTGTAGTAGTTGGTAGTAGTCAATCACATTATGGAATTAGGAAGATTGGTTATGCAAAAGTATACAGATACTAGAATCTCATTTCTTATGAAAAAAAAACAGAACCAAATAAATGTGTACGTCACATTTACAATAAATTAGTCCATTTTAAAAACCAATAGTGTAAATATTATGTAATATATATTTATATTAAACACCACAAAATAATTTTTTTTTTAATTCCTAGCCTTACATATCCGCTTGGGGCAGTACATTTGCTAACAGCTGCTATTCTTCTTCTGCTCTTTATTTTTCTCACCCCACCACATCAATTAAGAAACAAAATATTTATCAAAAAAATGCATTCATGAGAGATTCATCGAAATCAGTTCAGTCTTAGAAGTTCTAAGACTGAACCGATTTCTATGAAGATGTTCTAAGTTAGAACCCTAAGATTCATAATTGCGTAATATTTGTTGTAATTGTACATACAATAACTATTAGCGCACCGCGGTTTTACTTGCGTAGATAGAATATATGTAGCCTTGTGTTACTCAACAACAGTGTAGCTCTCTATTCGTAGAATAATTTTGAAAATCGGTTCAGTAGTTAAAGAGATTACGAGATGATATGTCAAAGAAATTTGATTATGCATGCACTAATAACATTAAAAAATAATAATAATCCTAAGGTCAATATTAATTAATTAAACATCAAATATCTGATTAAAAAGCATTTGAAAACGCAGTAAAATAACAATGGCATTCATTTATAATAAATTTATAAACTAACTGTCATAACATAAACTAAATAACAAAGCCTTTTGGAATTCGCTCAGGGAACAGTTGAAAAGATCTATTCTCTCAGCAACTAGATTAAGCGTGCGGATGCCTCGCGTCAGAGGTGCTTTATGCAGCAGGTTAGTTCGCGCTTTTGGTACTGCGAATAGGGCGGGACGCCTTCGTCTGTGCACAAAGTTCGCGGGCACATTCAGCCGCATTTCCTCCAAAATACCTGGTTGGGCGATCATCCCTCTCAGCACCTTAAACAAATGTAAAGCGAGCGCTGCATTCCTTCTTACTTCTAGCTTGTTGTATCCAACCATGCCTATAACAAACAAGGTTGGATACATCAAAGGGTAGAAGGGGTATATACCGTAGCTCTTCACGTATAAAAATCTCGTGAACTTATTTTCTATGCGCTCTATCATTTGATTATACTTCTCTTCGTGCGGAGCCCATATCGCTGCATTGAACTCCAAATGGCTTCTTACCAAAGCATTATAGAGTGATTTTACTGCTTGTAGGTTTGTGAAACTGTTTGTCTGACGGAGTACGAATCCTAAAGTTTTATAACCTTCTTGCAGATGTTGACCACGTGCACCCGGAAATGTAGCTTGTCGTCCAGACGAACCCCTAAATCCCTCACCGTGTCGACTCTCTTCAGCTGAATACCCGTCAACTGGCAGTCGTGGTAGAGTGGTGTCTTAGCTCGACTAAAAGTTATGATAGAGCATTTGCTAACATTAAAGTCGAGTTTATTTACCCTACTTCACTCTACCACCCTGTCCACGTTCCGTTGAAGGCGTACACATTCTTCTACGTCCGTGATGGGCAAGAGTAACTTGAGGTCGTCCGATAATAACAAACATTTGGCATGTTTGACGACGGTTGACAGGTCGTTTATCATTATAATAAACTCTAGCGGCCCCAAATTACTTCCCTGACTTACACCGGTTAAGGTAGAGTATGCCTCTGATCTGCATCCCGCGTAGTCGACATACTGCCGCCGGTCCTTCATATAGCTCGCGAAGAACTGCAGCAGTTTGGTGGTGCAGCCGATCGTCGCCAACTTCTGAAGCAAGATGTCGTTGTCGACTAGATCGAACGCTTTTTTGAAGTCGAAGTAGGCGGCGTCGACTTGTACCCCTGCGTCGACTTGCGGTAGCACGAAGGCCATGGAGTCAAGGAGGTTTGTTGAGGTGCTATGAGCCGGCCGAAAACCGTGCTGCGCGTCGGACAGCCGTGACGAGACCTGTTCTTGCATGCTGTGCTGAATGGCAGATTCAAATACCTTCGCCGCCGTCGACAGAACGGCCACTGGTCGGTAGTCCGTCACATCTGATCCCGACCCTTTAGGTATAGGAATAACCCTTGTTATCTTCCATCGTTCTGGAAAGAGTGATTTCTCTAGACAAGCATTGTAAATATGGGCAAGTGGTTCCGCGAGCGGCATTCGACAGTCTCTCATAATAAAAACTGGTATGCCGTCCGGGCCCGCGGACCGCTTCGGCTTGAGCCTTATCAGCGCTGCGCGTACCTCGGCCAGCGTCAGGCGCGGCACGTGCACGCGCGCTGCGCTGGCGGGGCTCGCCGCCTCCGCCGCTGCCACGTCTAGGTGAGCCGGTGAGGTACCGTAAACCGAATGAAAAAACTTCGCGAATTCCTCTGCACATTCCGGTTCCGAGAGAGTTTTTCCGTTTAGTGTAATCTGTTTTCGGTTCACGGTACCTCTCTTTGCTTTCACAAAGTTCCAGAACGATTTCGGATCCTCCGTCAGACGGTGCTCTACTCGTTGCTGGTGCTGAGCTTGTGCCTCCTCTATCATTTTCTTCACTGTTGCTCTACTTTCCGAAAATGCTGCATAACTCGATCTTCCCTGTTTATATGGCCTATGTCGCCTTGCCTTCAGTTTCTCTTATGATCTCCGCTGTGTACCAGTTGGGATACTGATACCTAGAGTCGATTTCATGATGGCGTTTTTTGGGAACACATTTGTCAAAAATGTCTATTAAAGTGCAATAGAATAAATCCAAGGCGTCCTCGGGATCTCGTGTTTCATAGAGAGGACTCCAGTCCGCTGCTGCAATCAACGAATACAGTTCTTGATAGATCTTAGCTTTGGAAAAGTTCCAATGCTGTTCGTCGTCGGGCGGGGACGGCGCGCGGCGCACCGGCACCGCGAGCGGCGGGTGCTGCTCATCGCGCGGTACCAGCTCCTCGTCCGCGGGGCATACCGCCACCTCATCCATGCCCAGAGATACTTAACACTAAATCCAATATTCGATTGTTACAATTCTTTACCTCATTTCTCTGAGCGAACTCACAAAAAGCTGTCACATATTCAAAATAATGAATAACGTTATCACTACAAGAATACAATATATTAAAATCACCTAAAACTAAACACGAATTGTATTTTACGGACCAATTTTCGATTATTCTAAATAAAATCATATAGTCATTTTCCATACTACTTGGGGGGATATATACCACACAGCAAAAAATCTAAAAAATATTATTTAAATGAACTGTTGCCCCTATTATTTCAAAAACACAATTATTAACCACTACCCCCGCTAGTACGTCCACTTTTCACAACACTACTCGCGGCGCGGCTGCTAGGAATACCCCACCGTGTTTTCTTCCGTCCGTGCGGTCGCACCTCAGTATCTGGAACCCTGGTGGTACTATCTCTGCGTCGTCTATCGAGTCGTTGCAGCCCGTTTCTGTTATCGCGAAAATGTCGCACCCTGAACACTCTATGTTCGTGAAGAACCGATTTAACTTCGTTCGCAGCCCTCTCGCATTCTGGTAATATATTTCTATATTACTAACTCTAGTAGTGCCCGTTCTCTTCGCCGGCACGAAAGAGCTGGTTAGATTTGCGAGCATTGTATCTCGGTGGATATACAATCCAGGGCTTAATTTTTGCGTTAAGGGGCCATATTTCGACGGACAGACAGATTTCTTGATATGCTAGGGGGACTCCTATTTTATAAGACTTGTAGTCCCCTTTAGCCGACAGTTCCATCACTGAGCATGTCGCGCCGGGGCACAGATCCCGTAGGTAGGTCTCTTCAGCGCTCGACTCCATATTCTACAGGTGCACATAGCTTTGGGGGCTCCACGGCTTTCAGTGTTGTTACAGTAGGACCCGCAGTACCACACAGCGAGGCAAGTCTACGGCTTCTTCTTGCGTCCACTGCTGCTGGTCTTCTGGTTTATGGTCTAGGTTAGGAACTGAACCCGATGATCCATAGGTACAGGAACTGGTTTCACCTGCACGGTGCTGAATCCCCTTGGTACGGCTGTCCGTATCTGAATATGGTGGCGCTACTAGAGCCTGGGGGTTCGCTATGATCGGTTTTAATTTCCCTGCTGGTTTATTCACTAAACGGTGCGGCGTTACCGGAACCTGCGCGTGTGCTCTGGTATGTTTTGGATTCTCTGCCTATTTGCTGGTTGTCCCCTCCTCTACCTCCTGACGCTCGTTGGAGTAATTGGCTACTGATTGAACACTCCCCGCCTGCTCATACCTCTTATGAAGTGCTTGCACCTGCTGCGAATAGCCTTTTAGTTTCGTGTCGTAGCTGGTCAGTATTGTAATAGCTAGAGCAAGTTGCTCTTTCAATAGAGATACCTCCTGCCTCAAGCTACGAACTTCTATTGAAAGCTGCGACGTGGCCGCTCCCTTACTTGTGGTCTCTTCATCCGAAGAAGTCGGAGAACTCTGCACTATCTTTTTAATTCTGTGGGTAACATTCGGGTCGCGATTTGCACTGCTTTTCTTCCCTGCGCCGACAGGGGTAAGACTATTCCTTTCTTCTGCGCGCAACGGCATTCCGGGCAAACCCATGAACCAGGAGATGGTTTGTAACCTCCGGCGCAGACCTGGTGGTACAACTTTTTGCAACTCTGTATAGTACATGCTAATCTATCTTCTGATTCTAATATTATCGAGTTACAAGCCCCGCAACTCATATTGATGCTACTCATAGTTCCCTCTTGTGTATGTGCTCGGTACTAAGCTCGCTGGGTGTGTAGTTGTATTTTATTGTGGTTCGAACCTTGGCAACTACGACTTTGTTTATGGTTCGAAACTTTCCTTGTGTTAGATGGCTATAGAGGCAAGCTCATTGCTTGAAAGGAAAAAAATATTCGCGCCAAATTCGCTGCTGCGTTTCTAATGGATCCGATCCCGGGGTCGTCCGCGTGTGATCCGCGTATTGTAACCGCTTGACTAATTTGACCGTATGAACTCCGGTTACAGGTGTAAATTTCTGTTAAAGAGTTCGTTATTTCGTGACGTTCAATGAGTCACAGTTTTATCAATCCACCAACATTTTTGAGTTATTGTAAACAAAAGTAGTATTTGTTGTTTACTCACTGGATAACTGCATAAAAGTCTTGGAAACGCACGAAATACACTGTATCTCTAATATAATTCACATAATTGAGAGTATTTTCCCCCGATTTGACTCTTTCAAGAGTTCAATCACTTCTGCACTATTGTTCACTTTCCTCTTCAGAACTGAGTCAATTTTGTTGGAAAACACTGTCGCACGAACTTTACTCGATTATTGATGATGTTGCATAGTATTTAGTAGGATAAGTAGACTTTATTTGATTTATTCAAATGAAATACTCAAAGTCTACTTATCCTACATACAACATAGTTCGTTAGCATAGTAGTTGGAGGTACACCGAGTGGATGAGCGATGCGACGTTGGTTATACCCAGCGTCAGCTAAAGCCACTGCCCTAGCGGCATCAGTTGCATTGAGAGGCATTTTTTCAGACACAAAGAACAATGGTGTGATAAAAACTCAAATTAAACAATATTCGCACACGATGGCAGAAAAGAACAAGGAATGTAAATACGGTAGCAAATTCAAATAACGTCTTAATTCCAAAAAGGCTTCAGTGACACAAGTTTATTAAACGAAATATAGTTAATAAACTATATTAAATTATATAAGGGGGTACTTTAGCAATAGCTAAAGTACCCCTTAAGGCGCATACAAAGGCAAATGACCTTGGGCATTTGGCAGCCTAGCGGGGATACCACGCGCCATCTATGGAGCAAGTAAAACGCGCGCGCGGTGTCCTCCACTGCAGTTAGATGGCGCGCACTAGTGTAGTACATACGTAAACACAAGAGTAATGATGATCAGAGATACCCCTTGAGAGAAACTGACCAAAGGAATAATAATTGTCTAAAAATATTATATGATGTATATGAATATAGGTAGGCTTAGGATTAAAACATTACTACACAAAATATCTTTTTAGTAAAACAAATATTATTAAATTTATTTTTGTTGAAGTTTTTATTAATATTGATGAGAACACTCGGCATGATAAAATAAATTCACTATCTTGTGTAAAAAATTATATTCGTCCTTGTTTTCAGTGCTAGGTAAGTGGTTGGTATGGTAACTAGTTATGATGTGGTAAGTTGATCTGGAAAGAAGTAATTTAACGGAACCCTTAATCTTCTTTTACTGAAAAATAAAGAAATTTATATATTTAATGGCCCGCAAGAAAAAATATTCTCTAAGTGAAAGGTAGTAGGTAGGCAATTGATAGAATATGGTTGGTAAACTATGTAATAATAAGAAAAATACATAACATGGTATCCAAATATAGGAAAAAAGGTATATATGAAAAAAAGGTCAAAATTAGACCGAATTTCAGTTTTTTATTAAAAAGGGGGTCAAAGGGCCAGGGGGAAAACATTTTGTTTTCGAAATTATTTTGATCCTCTACAAGACCCAACAAAATATTTTCTTTCAAGTCACTTCGCTTGGGAGATACAAAAAGAGGGGAGTTTTTTTTTGGGGACAGTGGGGTGATTTTTTTTTCCAATTTGAGTAGAAAACCTCTATACGGACCCGCAATCGATACTCCTCTATCACATCGGCATCTGGGATTGAGATTGCTCCCAGATGCCGATGTGAAAAGGAGGGATTTTTTGTTGGCGAGGGGCAATAATTTTATCGCATTCCAAATTACTTGTCCTCTTCTATAAAATCCCCATAAAAAAATAGCTCTGCTTGGGAGCCGCACTAGAGGGGGGAAGAAGGGGGGCAAATCTCGAAAAGTCGGAATTTTCCCTAGGTCCCATAAATTCACTTTATACATTTTCGCAAAAAAAAACTTACTTACCTACCCCTCCACCATCAAATATCAAAGTGCTTTATTTCCTTTAGACCTTATAGGACACTTGGACAGTTGGACACGTCACAAAATTAAAATTACATAAGTAAAACAGGGAAATAAAGTGATCACTTTGATTTTTTGTTCACTTTAATCTTTTTAAGGTAAAGTAAAGAAGCGAACAAGAAACCTTTACCTTGTTAGGTTGTTAGATTTCGAGTTGGAGCAAAAGTCGTCCCATGCTTTTTTATCCTCAAGATTTTTACAAAGGATATGTTTGATAGTTTGTTTGAATTTATTTATTGATAATTTTTGCAACTCAGTCACTCAGAGATTTGTTGTAGAAATGTATACATTGCCCTTTAAAAGATACACTAATCTTGTACAGCCTAGTTTTGGGCAAAGCGAGTTTATTCTTATGTCTAGTATTTACATTATGTATGTCGCAATTTTTAGGGAATCGATCGATATTTCTATGAGTGTACAATAAGTTTTCATAAATACATTGATATGGTACGGTCATTATATTTATTTCTTTGAATTTATTGCGCAGGGATTCTCTAGTTCCCCCACAGTAATATGCCATAAGACATAATACTAGACCTGTGTCGATCGTGATCGATCGTATCACAAAGACTCGATCACGACCCGTGAGTGATTGATCGAATCGCTAGTTTTAAAAGGATTCGATCGTTCAGTCGATCATTCTGGCGTTGATGCTTGTAAAACAAAAGTGAACCTTATGATGTGAAAGTTAAGGTAGTTTTTCCCTGACAAATACGAATGATCGACCTATTGATTGAATTAATGACAGACTGCATGACAGTCAAAAAACTGAACCTTATGTTGTGACTATTATGGTAGTTTTTCACGAAAAAAAACCGTGACCCGCGACTTTCAAAACAATCGGGTCTTTCGTTCGATTGATTGAATTTGGAATCATGTTCAATTTGCTTGTAAAAGAAATATGAACCTTATGACGTAACGGTAAGGTAGTTGTTTCCCGACAAATATGAACGATCGAGTCTTTGAGTGAGTCAATCAATTCATTCATGCAATGCAAAACACAGTGAACCTTATGGCGTGACTGGAAAGATAGTTTTTCCCGACAAATACAAACGACCGATCGATCGAACGATAGACTGCACGCACCGGCGCGGCATGGCAGTGGCAAGTCATGGGTCTTTGCGACCCGCGAAACGATCGAGTCTTTTTGATTCGATCTTTCTGCAAGTTCGATCGTGATCGATCAATTTTTGTCTACTCTTATGTATATATATATATATATATATCTATCATCATCATCAGCCCGTACACGTCCACTGCTGAACATAGGCCTCCACCAAACGACGTCACGAATAGCGGTCCTGAGCCGCCTCCATCCAACGACTCCCTGCGACCGTTACGATATCGTCGGTCCATCGAGTGTGAGGTTTTCCCACGCTCCGTTTCGCATTGCATCGCGGTCGCCACTCGAGAACCTTTACTTCCCAACGGTTATCGGTTCTACGAGCTATATGGCCTTTAAGGATGGGAGTTATTGGATATTTTGGCTACCGGTTATTAGTTGGGTATTTTGTTTCAATACCGCTAGTACCAACTGGTACCCAATAACGTTACAATACTCTATACCTGTTCTGATTTCTACCCAATATATTTCTAACCGATTTGGTTAGAAATACCATCTAACCGATTTGGTTAGAAATACCAAATACTTGTTGCAGCTACATAACTTTACGGGTGAACGGTCCGCTAGTACCTATGCGTAGATGATAGTTAGGTAAGTATAGGTATTGAAGCGTTGGGTAGTTATGGCTCACGGTCGGTTAGGCGCGATGCTCGCTTTGCACAGTTATTCCCTAGCGGTATGCGGATATTACAATAGCGTTAGATATTTTAGGACCATGCTAACTAGAGATGAGTCCGGTATTCAATAACTGACTCAGTACCTGTTTAGGTACTTAGTTAAAAGTTGCGCCACAGATTAGGAAATGTTACTTCGGTTGCGTGTGTAAAAAGTTGGTATTGAAACACGATGCTAATAAGTCTCTGTAACGGCACTACTCTATGCATCGATGCATCGATATTAGACTATGCCTGAGAACTTGACTAGGGGACTAAGCAATTATTATTTATAAGGGCCACCATACCAACCATACTACACGGGTACTACACGGACTGCTTGGAGCAGTCATTCATACACACATACACGGAACCACTCGAGCAGTTGAACTGCTTCGGAAGATCGTGCGGTCAAGCAGTCGCCAGTCCGTGTATGTTGATCAATGGCTAACTGCCCGAGTATTCCGTGTTTGGCGGCCCTCAGATATAGGTAGCATGGTAGGTACAGGTGTTTCAGCCCTTGTTTACTTCCCATATTCTTATTGTTTCACTAAAACACAACTCCAGAAGAAATACTAAAGACAAAACACAACACAGAATTTTAGAAAATCAATTAGGTAGGTACTTCATTATTTTTGAAACTGCTTCAGATGATATTATGTAGGCATGATAATTCAAAAAGAAAAACGCGTGACGGCTGCGACAACGACGAAGACGACGGCACGATTGTTTTGTTTGGTCTGGCAACCTCGCACTCGAGCCGGCCGCTAGTTAGAGCTCGCAACGTCGCGTCTTTGCCTAGCGCGCGCCCTCGCTAACATTGCCTAATCAAATTTTGCGAGCAATCGTTCGTGGGAGAGAGACGTTTTAGTAGGCGTAAATAGTTTTTTCGTTAAAACTTCTTATTTTGAGTTTATTTCAAAACAAATGGACCGGCAATTGAAGCATACGAGCTACATAAATAACTATACTGAGTTTGGTAGTAAACGAATAAGACACACCGCCAAAAAGTGTGCTCATTCACCTGAAGATATTGTTTCTCTAAACTTTTTCTGAGTGTTTACTATAACTACCGGCAAGCATTTGAAACCGGCACATAATACTTTAAGATATGTGTTACCGGATATATAAATTTCAAAGGTCCACGATCTATATTTTTGTCAAATACATGTTCGAAAAAGACGTCGTTTTCGTCTTTTCCCCTTATAATTCGCCTTAACAAAAAACAAAACATTAGATAAGCCACATTTAAGATAAGCAATCAGGGTGACGAAAAATATAGGTGGGCGGTTAATGTCCATCAGTAAAGTTAAAGCAAATTCATTAGAACTATTATCCACGTTATTCTTTATGACATAAGAAATATTATCTTTTTGAATTATCAAACTCGGACCATTACGTATGAAGATATTAAGTAATAAACATTACGTCGTTGCTGTCGGTAAAATCAATGTACGCGGGTGCGTGTGACGTCACTTCGCCCGAACCGAGTGCAGCCGGCACGGAGCGGCGACGCGGTTAGTCATTATTTTGGCAAATTATTTACTTAGAGTATTATTTAGATTGGTTAGAGTGTAATTTTGTAATATATCAGTAAAAACGTACTTAAATATGAGTAGGTACTAATAAAGTAGAAGCTGGTTTTGTGTAAGCTCAATCCTTCCAAAAGTTGATTCGTTCCTGGTTTTTGATTACCTGGGTAATCATTCCAAGTTCACCAGCGCTGAAATCCATGGTTGGAAACTACAAAAATTACAGTGATCGATCCGCCAATATGTCTTTTCACCTTGCTCTATATAAGTAAGTACAATTTTATAGAGTTACTAGTTTTTTAGGAGTGCGCAAGCTGCTCGCGGCGGTTGTGTTTATTGTATATTTTTTTATTTAGTTCCCCTATTCGTAACCTACGTTTTAGATTTTGTCAAAATCAATATCCAAGAGTGATAACTGCGCTAAAATTTCAGCCATCTTGGATTTAAAAATGGACATCTTTTTTGTAATCTACGAGTTTGACTTATTCGAAAACGATACCCATATCAGTTTTTTGGTGGGAGATGGGGGTTCGAAGGAACTGGGGGCGTTTGGGGGTCACAGCACGGCTCGCTTCGCTCACCGTGCTGTTCCATGTAGTCGCATTACGGCTCGCTTCACTCGCCGCAATGCTCCCCTGGGTTCAGAAAAAGGGTTTCTGGGAGGGCGTTTGGGGGTCACAGCACGGCTCGCTTCGCTCGCCGTAATACTCTGTTTTTTGGGGGGAAAGAGGGGGTGATTTTTATTGCATTCAAAATCACTTAACATCCTCTATACACCACTACAAAAAATATTAATCAATATGGCTTTGCTCGGGAGCCCCATTAGAGGGGGGAGAAGAAGGGGAAGTAGGGGTCACAGCACGGCTCGCTTCGCTCGCCACCGTGCTGTTCCCCGTCGTAGCATTGCGGCTCACTACGCACGCCGCAATGCTCCACCCGAAAAAAGTTCAAAATTAGGCCAAATTTAGTTTTTTTTATAAAAAGGGGAGTCTAGAGGGGGAGAGGGGGAAATATTTTTTTCGCATGCAACATTATTTTTTATCCCCTACATAACCCAAAAAAGCAAATTCTTAAAAGTTTCTCCGCTTGGGAGATACTAAAAAGGGGGGGGGGGGAGTTTTTTTGGGGGGGGTAATTATTATGTAGGTACGTACATCGAAATGATCTTCACACTAATGTCTTGTAGTCTGGACAGAAAGTGGAGTCTTATCATCTCATTTTACAACGAAATTCAATTTTTTGCATAGTTTTTGGTCCCTCGGTACGCAATAGTTTTCCTGGCGTTTTAATAAAAGTTTTTGTACATTTCGGCACTATACAATACTTATACATAGTAATAAAGGTGATTCGTACACAAATTGGACACTGAATTTGTTTTAAAACCACAATTAATCAAGAAAAACACTGCGCGCCTTATCACAGCCAAGGGCTAACTGGCGGCGACGGACTAAGTGACGTCACAGCTATCGCGGCGGGTCACTCGGTGAACTTCGCTAGTAATTTGGTCATAACTTCGTAAATTTTTGTCGTAGAACAAAAATTATTGCACTGTATGTTAAGAATTTCTTAGCCCTACAAATCTGCATTCTCAACTAAAAACGTTACGGATCCCCATTGTGCCTATGAGTGTATTTATATTTACCCTTGTACTGGAATACGTATTCAAGACACTCTTGGGAAAACCGGGGCATTTCGATCGCAGGGGGGCATCGTCTGAATAATTTAAGGTACGTAGATGACATAGATCTTTTCTCCAACTCTCCACAAGAACTACAAATCATGATCTAAGAACTTCATGAAGTATCACAACGGCTGGTCTAGAGAATAAAACCAAGATAATGACATCAGACACCAAAACCACGCAAGCCATAAAGGTGGACAATAATAGAGCGTGTGGATAAATACGTACCTACCTATGTATACTTGGGCCAGGAAATCAAAATTGTTAAAGACAATCAAGATAACGAAATTGAAGACGAATTAGACAAGGTTGGGCCGTTTTCTCCAAACTTGAATTCGCCTTCAAACTGAACCTCACCAAACTACAAAAAGCTCGCATATTCGACCAGTGCATCCTACCAGTTCTCACGTACCTACCTACGGAGCTGTAACTTGGGTGACCACTAACAAGCTTAAGGTTGCTCAAAGGGCAATGGAGAAAAAGCTGGTAGGTATTCCGCTGAGACAGGAAAAAAATGAATGGCTGAGACAAAAAAGCAAAGTATTTTACATCATTGAGAGAGTTGAAAGACGTAAGCATGGTGTGTGTGTGTTTGTGTTGCAGCACTGCTGGCGTCGTGGACGGTGGCGCAGCGGCTGTGCGCCCGCTGGGCGTGGGCGCGCGGAGCGGGCGGGTGGTGGGCGGCGCGCGCTCTGGCGCAGGGCGGTGCACTGGCGGCAAGCGGCGCGCTGGCGGCGTGCGCGGCGCTGCGCCTGCGCTCCGGGTTCCTGCCGGCGCTGTGGAGTGCGCTGCCGGCGGCGGCAGGCTGCCTGGCGGGCGGGCGTGCGCCGGCGTGGGCGTGGGCCGTGGGCGCGGCGCTGCCCATGCTGCAGACATGGTACCTGGCCGTGCCCACACTGCGCATGTTCGTGCCCATTGCCGGCCGCGCCTCGAGCCCGCCGCTCCCGCTGGACGTGAGTACACCTCTCTCCCCCCCCTACCCTGACTCGCCCCCGCTCTCAGTCCGAGTCTCACACAATCATCCCCCTATGCCACAGGTGTCGCTGGGCGCGCTGACGGCTGCGCTGACGCTGAGCGCGTGCTCGTGGTTGCTGCCGCTGGCGGTGGCGGCGCGCAATCCTCGCCCGCAGGTAAGTATGTGAGCGTTTAAAAAACATGCCATTTTAAATTTTTGGTTTGTCACACCACTTTGAAGGTCTATAACTAATTTAAAATATTAAAATAGCTGTGCTTGTTTATGAAAACTAAATATTTAGTTCAAACTTTCTCTCAAAATAGTGTAAACCAACGTCGAGACATCTGCAAAACTACTCCTAAAAAAGTTTAAAGTACTTAGAACTGAAATACTTTGAATAGGACAAAGTTGGACTTTTCTTTTGAACATGGTACAACTTGCGTAGTAACCAGAAGCAGTCATCATCTCTGAAATGTACTCCGCAAGAAAGCCTGCCAAATAACCCAATCACGGACTTAAAACCATTGGGAAAACATTTTAGGAACATGTACGTACATTATAGGAGATGAACAAGTAGGAGGAGTTTCTGCAAAGTTAAACTGCTCAAAGTGTAATAGAAGCTGTGGTCTAAGACCCTTGTTCTATTGCTAACGGATGCTGAAATACAGAGCATTTTTATTTTATTTGAATCACTATTTTGAACGTTGCAAATTGGCTAAATTACTATTAGTGATCACTTTCGTTCTAATACCTGCACACCCTGCAAGTTTCTAGTCTTTACGATCAGTCGGTTGGGCTGTGGGTCGTCAATGAGTCAGAAAAAGACGATGTCTTTTATCACTCATTATTTAATGAGAAAATAGTACCTTGTTCAACTAGGCGAGAACGTGCCTAATTCCCTTAGAGTATCTAGAATCTCCAGAATTTCTAGATACTCTAAGCTAATTCCTATCGAGTGTGTCATTTGAGGCCCGAGGCGCAGTCGAGGGCCTTAAAACACACGAGGTAGGAATTGCACTTTCTGCCGAGTGATACATAGTGCACCTTCGAGGCAGAATAAAAAGCAGAATAGTAGATCGTTTTACAAGGGACTTAACCATCCCATTATATACGAGATTGTTATACGGATATTATAGGATGTTATAGGATGACAAGACCGAGTTATAATGGGTGGTTTTGGCCCGAGTAAAACACTCTACTTTTCACTTCGATTGCGAGAAAATAAAACAATTCAAAATTAGACAATTTTCAGAAATTTTATTAAAAATTAAATGTGCAGTTAGAGCAATTTTGAATGTTTAGTGATATGTTTTTCCCGTGCAATTTTATTTCGGTTCTCTGTGATTGGGATGTGACAGGGTTGGAAAAAAAACAGTTTTTTTTAAATTTTATAAAACAAACAGTTCAAATTGTTTTAAACAAGTGTTTGTTTTGTTTTTTTTTTTTGTCCTTTTTAGTTTAGGGCATTATTTTAAATTAATTCGACCTATAATGTTTCATTTCCAGACTAGATCTTTTGACTTTTCAAATTTTCTATAGTAAAATAAATATTGACAATAAACGATCAATGGATAAACATTTATTTTATGTTGCGTATCTCTAATCACTACTAAACGATTTACATTCACCCTGAATGTTTCCTAGCAGGACTATACCGGCGGGGAAATACCTATAAACTATAAATTCTATTCTATGAATAGGGGCACCCCCTATATTTATTAATTAGTGATGGGCCGAATGTGGTTTGAACCGAATACGAATTTCGGCCGAACATTCGGTAAAAATAAAAAATGCCGAAGTTCGGTTTTTATTCTGCACTTATATGGTAACAACTAACAAACAACAATAAAATATACCTATAAGTAATTAATATATTGAATTTTCAAAAAGTTTATTTGATTCAAATCATAAGACTTCCTCATTTAATAAGAACTTATTGAATTTGATTTTTTAATTCTAAAACTTAAGATTGAAATGTCGAAAAAGGAAACTGATAATGACAGTTAGTTACTTGATTAATAAATAAATTACCATGATTTTAAATTATGTAAAAGGCTTATTTATTTAATCAGGTATGAGTGAGTATGACAGATTTGATTTTTTTTATGTTTTATTAATCTTAAAATCAAAATTGTGCAACTATTTCACTCTTTTCTTATACCGAATGTTCGGCATTTCAACCGAATTTCGGAAGAATGCCGAAGTTAGGCCCATCCCTAATATTTATATTTAAATGAGGGGAATAAAATAACCACTATTCCATTCGACAGCCATCCATTAGGGACTTTCCTAACGGGACTTTACCGGCGGGGAATTACTTAATATGAATTCTATAAATACGAGTGCCTTTCTTTCTCACATTTCATTTCATTATTAATTCTGCGACTGATAACACCTCATAAAAATGTCAACTCCAGGACGCAAAAAGCATGCAATTTGGGAACAATTCACATCGATCCCCCAAGAAAATACCACACTGAAGACCAATAGGGTGCGTTGCAGAAAATGTAAGAAAGAACTAGTTGGACTTCTGAAAAGAATGGAGGCACACTTCCAGCAATGTAGCACCACCACCGGTTCTAACACTGACGCAAATCTTGACGCGGACAGGGTCGTGGAGGAGGAGTTGTTGAGTGATGCTGGTTCTTCCCGATCTTCAGATAATTCTTCTGCTACACCCACATCTTCTGTTACTACTCTTCAATCTAAAAATGCCAGTACCAGCAGCAGCGCGAGCGTGAACATTTCAATGAAAAGATTTATTATTGCTACAAGTCAAGAAGATAAGAAGAAAATTGATTTACAATTATCTCGTTATATGTTTGCTACTAACACGCCTTTTAACCACGTAGAACACCCAGAGTTACTGAAATTAATGGAAATTTTACGCCCAGGATATAAACCTCCAAACCGCAAACAAATTGCTAGCAAGCTACTCGACGAAGTCTACAACTCGACTCAAGAAGCCGTAAAAAATGAATTGAAAAACAAAGTTGTTAATCTGGCAATTTATGGGTGGAGTAATGTCAGGCAGGACTCGATAGTTTGTGTCTGTGTTACCGATGTGTTGACAGACTCATCTCATTTAATTGATACAATAGACACAGGAGCCGAAAGCCATACAGCTGACTACTTGGTTAAAGTTACTACTGCGGCAATAAAACAATGTGAAACTTACAAATGTACGGTGCGAAGTGTAGTGACAGACAACGCAGCAAATATGAGCCGTATGAGACGAGATTTAGCCCAACAGGAAGAACTAGCTTCTCACGAGGATATACTTACATACGGCTGTTCATCACACATATTAAACCTTCTAGCAAAGGATTTGAATGCAGAAGATATTACTGATAAAGTTAAGTCGATAATGCGGTACTTCAAATACACTCACTTTGCATCTGCCAAATATAAAGAAGCTGGTGGAAAAGCAATTGTTATACCACAACAGGTACGGTGGAACACAATGGCTGACTGCTTAAAAGTGTTATTAGAAAATTGGCATATAATGTCAGATATATGCTTAAATCATTCAACTGCTATAGATCTGTCAATTTCATTGAAAGTAAATGACATGGCGCTGAAGCAACAAGTCCAGGCTCTCTACAAAAAACTGGAAAACATCGCAGTTCCACTTGACATCTCCCAAAAGACATCCTGCTGTATTGGCGAAGTGACTGAAGCATGGATAGAGCTTAAAAATATGTTTGAGGGAGAGAATGTACGACTGCGTGAGACCGAGTATTCATTGGATGATTTAAGGAAGTTCAAAGCTCGTTATGAAATGGCAATGTCTCCAGCTCATTTTGCAGCAAACTTACTACATCCTAAGTACAGGGGTGAAAAACTCACGAGTGAAGATATTTCTGAGGCTTTATTATTTATAGAAGCTTATCACAAAGAGGCGATGCCCTATGTTGTTAAATACAGGGCAATGACAGATCCCTTTCATAACTTTCTATTTGAAGATCATGTAGTAAATCAGGTCGGACCTCTCGAATGGTGGCAGTCATTAAAAAAACAAATTAATGGTCAAACAATGAACTTAGTGGCTCAGCTTCACACTGCTGTAGCTTCAAGTGCTGGAATTGAAAGACTGTTTTCAACATTTGGATTTATTCATTCTGACGTACGAAATAAACTGGGTACAGAGAAAGCTGCAAAACTTGTTATAGTTTTTAAATACCTTAATAAGGAAAAGAAAAAATAATTGTTATCTTGATCTTGTCATATTGTCTTACTCTCCTGACTGACAAACAATTTTGATTTTATAATGTTTATTAAATATAGGTAATTTTGTTTGTTATAATTTTGTTTTTGATTGATTTTAAATTGAAATTTTTAATATTCTATACTATCTAATGCATGTTTCAAAAATACGTGTTATCTTATCCCATTACCCATATAAATCCTGGTACTTGGTAGGTACTTAGATCTTTGTTTGACTGAATAAATAACTTATCAAAAAAATATTACTTTCATTTTATATCATTCATTCGCAATGAAAAGTAGTTTTAAAGCTTGTTTTTTTCTCATCGTTTTATACAATGTTTAAAACTTGTTTTAATCTGTGTTTTTAAACGTGTGATAAAAAACACGGTTTAAAATCAAACTGTTTTAAACATTGTTTTAAACATGTGTTTTAAAACCATTTGTTTTAATCATGCCAACCCTGGGATGTGATAATATTTTGAGTTGATTGTTGTGGAGTAAAAGTTGGAAAGACTCGACTCATGCTTGAGTTTCCTGCATTATTAAGATTTGAGTGCGGCTTCAGCTGAGTTGACATATTCATCCAATCCCGCGATGTAGATGCTTGGGGTTCTGTAATGTTTGGTAGAATATTGATTCCTTCCGTAATCCGCTGCGTGACATGATACTTGTTTTGTATAGAGTCCTCTATATAACCTTCAGCCACTTGATCGGACCTCCATCCACCGTGCCGTTTTAATGTCGTTATATTCGCACCAGAGTCCGCCAACAGAGTCGCGGATGTTCTGCGGAAACAATGGCCCGTGTAGAGTTCCGGATTTGGTAAATTTAGATAAGTGGCAATATCTTTAGGCATGTTACCAAATTTATTTTTGCCTATGACTTGCCTTGTGCATTTACCATTTTGATAATTTAGAAAAAATCTTCTCGTTGAAACATTAGAGGGACGTAACTCCTGATAGGCTTTAACTATTGTATATTAAGGTATTCTCCACTGATAACAAATTTACGCTCTTTGTTTGTTTTCGTGATCGGCAGACTCACAGCTTGTAGGTTTGTATCCGTTTCTACGTCTTCTAGCCTTATATTGGCCAGCTCTATTCCTCTGCATGCACCGCTGATTCCATAAATTAAAGCAACCTGTTGAACAAAAAAATAAGTGTGTTAATAATCGTAATAACCTAGGTACATAATTTAGGTATGTAGGTAGGTATCTATTTATTTAGTTTGAGTAGAGTACATAAGTAGGTTACCTTTGTTGCCAAGTATTGTTTATTTGGAGGGTTATTTAAAAATGTTTCGTTTGTTGTCGTCAAGACTTTAGATTTTTTTGCCTTGTATCCAGTAGACAATTTCTTCAGTAAAGCCGTTAAATTTACATATCTTTTAATATCGACGTCGTGTTTCGTTTGTAAGGTCATTCATAACATAGAATATGTGCTCCAAAGAGTCGACGATTTGAATTTTTTCGATAATTCATCAAAATAAGTGAGAAAAACCCCTTCTGTAAAAGAATCCACACGTTTCTCATCTCTCCATTTCATAAAATTTTCGTAACTCTTTAAATATATTCCACGTGATTTTGTCGGCAACAGATTCATAATTATTTCTTTGCCCTTTTCTTCAATTTGCATATTAGCATCTTCACTATCACTTGATGACATTTTTCACGTTCACAATTTGGAAGTAAAAGTCAGGAAGTTAAACGTAAAAGTTTGTGATTTGGAATGAAGATAATTGTGGAGATTTAGCGCCAATACCATCTTTTTTTTTAAATCTCTATTTAACCCGCAACGAAACAGTTCGCATTCTACCGTGAAGGGAAGAATAAACCTTCATAAAACATCAGCAAACGGTTCTATTTAAAAAAAAAAGATTGACGGAGCACCAAGAATTCTAGTTTTTATGTAAGAGAACGAATGCTTTGTACGGGCTGATGATGTTAGACAAAAATTAAAAAGAAAAAATACTTTGCCAAGGTATTAAACTCGAGTTTTAGGCCCGCTAAGCTGCACTATTATGATACACTTTTTGAGCAAGAGAAGTGAAATAAATATTTTATTTCTGGCGGTGTCATAAAACTTTCACTATCACTCGACGACATTCTGTAGAATTAATAAAATTGCCTACACCAAATTCAAAATTAGAAGAACTTCCCGCGCCAGCCTTTATCACTTGGGTTCTTTTTTTAAAATATTGTTCGGAAATCGGAAGAGGCAAGCGGACTTGGAGTAAAAACTTTTTGTCGTTTGACCTATTATGAAAATAACCATAGCTACCGGCCGATCTTTCAGGAAATTAAAAAATAAATAACACGTTAGAAATGGATTTCCATACAGTTTTCCCTCCCGCTAAAACGCGTGAGAAATGAAATTCCATAGAGTTTTTCCTCCCGGATTCCTATACGCCTGCAATGACTTACTTTCTATCTTATATTTGGAAAAGGAATAGGCAACTTTTCGAGCAGGTGTAGTATAATAGTACATTGTTCACCTAGGCGAGAAAGTGCCCAGTTCCTATCAGCCGAGGACCTTAAAACACACGAGGTAGGAATCGCACTTTCTGCCGAGTGATAGATACATAGTGCTTTATACTACACCTTCGAGGAAAATAAAAACCAGAATAAATTATTAATTGATATTTATGCATATTAACATTATTACAGTTATTGAAACTTAATGTATATTACAGTGAGTTTCAATAAAGTTTTTTGAAAGTAAGCTTTTGGCACGAAACGACATCAATATCATGGACTACAAAAAACTGACATCATACAAGACAGATAGATAGATACATTTGAGAATTGTTAAATGAATCGCCGTAACCACTTTTACATACATAATAGTATAAACATCATCATTCCATACAAGTCCATTGCTGGACATAGGCCTCGCCCATACGACGCCACAAATAGTGGTCCTGAGGCGCCTCTATCCATCGACCCGCTGCGAACGCTACGATGTCGTCGGTCCATCGAGTGGATGATCTCCCATCATGTAGGCCATGGCTTTGCCATAATCACCACGCTTGGCAGGCGGATTGGTGATCGCAGTGTTGGTGTTGAAAAATACTCATAAGGAAGCTGCTGCCCTTACTCTAGTAGGTTCCCTTAATCGGCTCTTACGACATCCACAGATTGAGTTGGACGGATCGATATTCGTACGCCTCGGCCCCACGGCTAATACATAATCTCAAATATTTGAGGTATTGTAGAACGAGCCTTACAATTTTGTTTAGTTAGCATGTGTTACTTTTTTGTTACTGTCACACGATTCTAGACCATTGTTATTAAATATTTAAATAATTTGCAGAAAAAACCATATAATTTAGTACCACTCAAAAAGTTTAAGATGCCTACTATAGAATATAATAATAATAATACCTTCAGGTTGGTCTATTTTAGATAAAATTAAGAAAATAAACACGCATTTTCAACAAAGTACCTAACATAATTAAAAATTAAACCTTTTATTTTAAACTAGCTGCTGCCCGCGCCTTCGCCCGCGTTTTATCGGGATAAAAAATAGCCATGTTATTCCCAAGGTCCCAAACTATACCCATACCAAATTTCAGCCTAATCGGTTCAGTAGTTTTTGCGTGAAAGAGTAACAATTAGACATCCATCCATATAAACTTTGACATATATAATATTAGTAGGATAGGATACAATATCAATGTTTTTGTACCTGTTTTCTTTATCATATAATTTATAATACCATGAGATTTAAAAAATATACTACGCTGACGACTCAAGATGTGTTTAAACGAAGATTTCCTTAAAATAAGAAGTAACTTAATAGGAACCTAAATTCTGCCTTTCTCCAGTTAAATCGTTTTTTCCCATAGAAATCTGTTTTAAAGTAATGGTTCTTCTAAAATTCCTTAAAGTAGTTGAACAAAACTGTATGATTTCGGTTAAAAAAAACTTTTTTTTTTACAGTGGTCGGCCACTGTTTATCACGAAAGTCTATAAGACACCTGTTCACTCTTGTCTTGTTTTCTAATTTCCGGGTTTTAAAAAATTTGTGGCATATTTTTTTAGAAACGTTTATGTATATCCATCGCTAAGCATGCGGGTTTGTTTGTTTGCAAGAACACCATGTGTGTACAGATGTGGTGGCTGGGCGCAGCGATGGCAGTGGGCGTGGCGCTGGCGGCGTGCGGCACACCCTACTCGGAGGAGGCCCCGCAGCGCATCATGGTGTTCCACACGCGGCGCACGCAACACGCCGGCGCGGCGCCGCCGACCGTCGACCACCTCTACTGGCTGCCGCAGATGGACGCCAACGCGCCCACCGTACTCGACAAGTATGGTAGAGACCGCATCTTCTCTTTGTATCGTTATTTATTCCGAACTGTACCAAGAACACATTACCGGAAGAATACCTATCATGCATGATCTTAACAGCAAATATTCAAAAAATGTTGATCTCTTCAACGCAACGTTTGTTAATTATTTACGGTTTCCGTAACTAGGCCACAGGTGGGCCCTTTTTGCGTGTCGGGGGAGCTGCTAGTCTAACCACCCGATGTCCTCCAGGAAAGCCAGCAGCTTGTTGACAATGGTGCGTGCCTCCCCAGGCGTCCTCGGTGTCCCGAGGTACTGCAGTCGTTGGGAAGCCACGCTATCGTACTCTACAAGCACATACGCGCCCGGTTCCTCCGCATCCATGCACCCTCTGCATAGGGGGCTGTCCGTGATACCCAGATTAAATAGGTGTTTGTTAAGCCTGCAGTGCCCTGTACCTGTGTATTATGATACCGACTATTTGGTGGGGCTTGTCACGTTTCAGCTTGAGGAGTTTTCGGGAGAATCTCGCGTTTAAAGCCGGGAAAGACTCCTTCGACTACCTACAGTCTTGAATACTTGCCCAGTAGTCTTGGTGTTGTTTGACTGTATGTTGTCAGATCCAGGAACGGACTTGACTAAATGGTAAGGGAATTATTGGTTCTGGCCCTGCCGTTTGCCACTCCGAACCTCTCCTCGCCAGTGCATCAGCTTCGTCATTTCCTCTGGATCCGCTGTGCCCTTTGATCCATTGGAGAGTGATGAGTGTTATTTGACTTAGTTACTTGTTCCAGAAGGTTGTGCCACTGTATGGTAAGTCGCGAGTTGTGTTTTCTCTTGTTTAGGGCCTATAGTAGCGATGTAACGAATGTCAGATTTTCGATATTCCAGAATGCGAATGCGAGTTTTCTGATTTTGCCGCCTACTTCACGCACTGTTCTTTGGCGCGCGCGCGCTGGCCAATTACCAACGCTTGCTATTTAAACTACCAATTATGAGCGAGTCATACATAATGTTCATTTAATTCATTCATGACTTTGACAATTCATAAGATTGATTACCACAGAATTTATAACTGACATTGGTAGAATTGTATTAAACCAGATACCAAAAATAAAAGAAACTGGATCGTTTGTTATCTTTGTCAACCCATCGCGTTACAGTTTCAATGTTCATTTCATTTATTCATTGTTTATTGATAATATTTCATATAGTATTCCAGGAGATGTGTAGTTTTTCTATCACTCATCAGAATAGGTAATAGAGTAATTTAAAAACAAAAAAAAATGTTTTTGCCCCATTAACATTCGCCAAATATTCGCATGTATTTTGACGAATGCGAGTATTGAAAATCGTGCGAATATTTGCGCCTGTTGTAGCCTGAGTAGGTACTGCCGCGTCAGAGCGAGAGGATCCTGATGTTTTAGTCAGTTACCTTTCTTCGTAGCACAGCGGTCGCGGCCTGGATTATGCCCACACATTCCGCCTGGAAGATGGAGTTGTGGGCCCCCAGGGCTGTTGTTTTGTGGATGTTGAAATCTTTCGAGAACGTTCCCGCCACGTTACCTGTTTTCATTTTATAGCCATCTGTGTATATTCTTCCTTCGTGTATGTTAGAGCTATCACTTGGAGCATTTGTACTCATAGTGTAGCTTTTTGAATCTTTAGGTACCATATCATAAATGTTACACTACACCTTGCGTACTCGTCTATAATATTGGTGTGTTGTGCGCTAGTGTCGTCGTTGTCCCATGAGCGTAAAACCCAGAGTCAGAAACCAGCTGAGGCTGCCACTTGTTGCACGTGTAAGTGCAATGGCCTCAGGCCAATCAGGGCTTCGAGTGCTGCCGTGGGGGCAGTTCTCATGCAACCTGTCGGCGCTACGCCAGTCTCTGGAACATTTGCAGTTTGTTTATAGCAGTGCTTTGATTCGTTCTCGGCCACCAAACTAGGGCACCGTAAGTTAGCGAGGATCTAATGACAATCTTGTAGAGCCATAGGGTTCTTTGGGCTGAGACCCCATGTTTTTCCTATCATTCGACGTCACTGCCAGAAACAGAAAGTGGCTTTCTTTGTCTTGTTTTCTAAATGTGTTGCCCAGTTTAGTTTATTGTCCAACGTTATACCTATTGGGAAAACCGAAGTTCAAACCACATTTTAGATTATATTCACCATTTATTTAACTTTGTATATTTTATATGACAGTTTACAGCCGAACTTAGTTCGCGTTCGTTGAACACGTCGTCGCGTCGTCCGTATACTTTGCCGACTTACGATTGAATGCCGGTTTCGGTGCTCCGGAAATGAGTATTCAATGGATTTAAACAATAACAAAATAACGTTCAAAAATCAAAAACATATTTTAGAGTTATTTAAATACAATAATTATTTAAAGTATGTAATAATAAATTTAATCAACCTGCAGGGCAGCTTGTGGCGAGCTGTTGGTGAGTAGCGACACCACGGGTATACCGAGTGCTCCCGGGGAAGCTCCTGGTTCTCGTCTCCGCTTGCGGAGTGGTATCCCAAGAGAACCAGATCCCCACCTCTTGCTTGCCTTCATTGGCCGGTCTGAGTAGAGTCGCGAGAGATGCATCTTAGGATGTAGACTCGGGGGTGGAAGTGTCTAATGGCGTAATAACGAGGAAACCCGCTCACGTGTCTTCGTGATGGTGAAATCGGGGCCGCACCTCTCGACACCCCTTAGTCGTTTGCACCGATGTTGTTCCTTTACCGGCATATATGCCAACATTTTGAGGAACCCATCCAGCATTCGGCAAGCCACCGTCTGCCGCTTGTAACAGTATTGAGAGTATGTTTATGGCAGGCGTCCATAGTTTCCCCCATAGCCCAATTACCCAGTCCATCCATTCACCACAATAACAAGGCTTTTTTGTTATTTTCATTTTTCTTTGCAATAGTCTCTCTCTACACCTGGCGGATATCATCTTCGGGTGTATCATATTGTGCAACTAAGGATGATGCCTGCTATGTGTAACTCTCGCCTTTAGATTAATTCTCATAAAGGGCCTCTGTGCTGTTGGCTTCGGCTCCACGCATGCCTCCCAAAGGACCGGGTCACTATAACGAAATTTAATCATAATACTTGCTTTACAAAATAAATACTAATCAGGTAATCAGTTTACTGTTTTTAAACAAACTTTTACTAGGAAAAATCGATTACTGATATAATACCTTAAAAATAAAGTTCGAATTTATTTATAAGTTACCCTACATACGTAAGTAGCTATTTGACTGGGTCGGACGGATAGTGTAAGCTGTGTATCGAATAGGAAAGGGAGTCGGTTGGAGAAGGTTCTTAGAGACGCAACGCTTTTAAAATGTTAAAGTAATAGTTAGAGCTACCGGGGAATAGGAATTATAGCTCCGACGCTGATTGGTCGCAACCACAGATGTACTAGAAATCAGGGTTGTTGCTGGTGCCGTTTTTTAACACATCAGCGGATGCTGATGCTGATTTTTGATCTTGACATCAGCGGATGCTGGTGCTGATTTTGGCAAAGTGCGTGTCGAACTCACAAACCGAGTATTCTGCACGAATTTAATGTAAATGATTCTACCAATCGAAATCGTTTCTTGATAAACAATGCACTTTTTAGCCGACTACCAATGGAGGAGGGTTATGAGTTTGGCATCCAATGTATGTATGTTTGTATGTAGCCGATTTCTATATTCCCACCTAGCGCTGAAACTACTTATCCGATTTCAACAAATGAGCTATCAATTGATTCGTCTTAATACCCCGATGGTTGTAATAGGCTATAAATGACGTTAGATGATATTGTGGTCTGACGAGTTAGCGGGGTCTAAGTAAGGGGTGAAAATTCTAATGTTAGTAAATATGCTCGTGTGGGGCATCATTGCAAAGGCCTTTGTTTGGTCTTTCCAAAACTCTTATCAAGTAATTGGCAAAAGAGTTAGAATAAAAATATAGTTAAAAACTAAAACCCGACTACAAAAAGTGTTAAACATGCGTCCGCCGATTGTCCTTATTATTTTCTTTTTGCGGAGCGAACCCTAAATTTTTTGAGACATTTGCTTTCGGTAAAAGAGCAAAGAAACCTTAACAAAAATAATACTTAAATTATAAAAGTAATCACGAGATTGTACTGTATTGTATTGTATTGTACTGTCTGCTGATGATACTTCTTTAATTTAAAAGATGATTAGACAAAACACAAATTATGACGATGTAAACAATGCAATATCAAAAGTAGTCCATTGGTTTAGTGTCAATAATCTTTTGCTTAACGAAACTAAAACTAAATGTCTTAGATTTATTCTACCAAATGTAAAACAAGTTAAGGCTGATGTAAACGTAAAAGGAGAAACGTTAGAAATTGTAGACACTACCGTATTCTTAGGAATAACCCTAGATAGTAAACTTTAATGGGCCCCACACATAGATAACCTATCGACTTAAGACCGTATCGACGAAGAGACTTAGTACTGCAGCGTGTGCAGTCAAAAAAATCCGTCATCTTACAGACGTTGATACTTCCAGACTGGTCTATTTCAGCTACTTCCATAGTATTATTTATTTATTTATTTAAACCATGTGGGACTCTTCTTTTACAGGATACACCTAATACAATAGAGTACCTATTCCTTACAAGCTAGTTATTTTCAAACACTTTTGAACATTAGTGTGTACAATACAATTGAATTAAATGATTTAGTTAAATACAACATTATATAAACTAAATATCAATAAAATTAAATCAATTATTTAGTCAAAAGCCGCAGTTTTCAGATTTAGTATAGAATTATATTACATTTTTTTTGTCATAAATTATTATAATCCGTATCACAAAAGATATATAAAAATTATTTCAAATATTTTGTCAATATATAAAAGTTCCAAAAAAAATTATATAAACCCTTTCATCTCTAACAAAAACATAAAATTAATAAAACAACCCTAACGAGTTCGCTCATAGGGCAGTGGAACAGCTCAGCCTTCTCGGATACCAGAGTTAGCGTGCGAATGCCCCGCGTCAAAGATGCCTTATTTAGGAGGTTGGTCCTTCCTTTTGGTACCGCCAATAGTGCAGGCCGTCTCCGTCGGTGAATAAACTGCTCCGGCACATTCAGTCGCATTTCCTTCAGAATGTCCGGATTGGTAATCAACCCCCGAAACACCTTGATCAGGTATAGAGCAAGCGCAGCATCTTTCCTTACTTCAAGCTTGTTGTAACCAACCATGCCTATAACAAACAAGGTTGGATACATCAAAGGGTAAAATGGGTATATACCATAGAGATTTAGGTACAACAATCTGGCGAATTTATTTTGTATACGCTCCACCATTTGGTTATACTTGGCTTCGTGTGGCTGATGTCTTCTAACCATTATGCCAAATTATGTCGTATGGTATATTGCTGTGGGGGAACGCTGCAGATATTAACACCGTATTTGTGCTGCAGAAGAGGGCTGATTGTGCAATCTATAACATGGGTCATAGAGAATCCCTGCGTGATAAATTCAAAGAAATAAATATAATGACTGTACCATGTCAATATACATATTTATGACAACTTATTGTACACTCATAGAAATATCGATCGGTTCCCTAAAAATTGCGACATACATAATGTAAATACTAGAAATAATAATAAACTCGCTTTGCCCAAAACTAGATTACACAAGATTAATGTATCCTTTAGAGGGTAATGTATACGCTTCTACAACAAAACCCCTAGCGAGTTACAAAAACTTTCTATAAATAAATTCAAACAAATTGTCAAACATATCCTTTGTAAAAAGGTTTATTACAAAATTTCAGACTATCTAGAAGATAAAAAGCTTGGGACGGATTTTGCTCCAACTCGAAAAATAACTCTAAAAATAACACCTAACAGGCTAAAGGTTTCTTCGTCGCTTCTTTACTTTAGTCTACATACCGAAGCGACCGAAATCAAAATATCACTTTATTTCCATATCAGTGTTTAATTTTAAGAATTTGACCTTATCTAAGTGTACATTTATTGTATTTACGGAAATAAAGAAACTTTGACTTTGACTATTATTCCAATACACTACGAGTTAATGATGATAATGATAGGAGAGACGTGCGGGTCTCCTTTATGTGTTGAGTGTTATATATTGTTGCTTATGCGCAGGCTCCGTGCTGGGCTCGGCTGAGCTGGTGTCGGAGGCGGAGTGCGCCGGCTGGGTGTACTGCGGCGCGCCGTACTACCTGCCCGTGCTGACGCTCCTGCCGCGCTCACACCGCGCCGCCGCCGCGCCGCGCGACCCGCCGCCGGTCGAGCTGCACTGCGCGCTGCATACGGAGATACACAACCGCACGCACCACACCCTCCGTCTGCACATGTCAGGTGAGCACAAACTGCGCCGTCGCGCCGCCACCCCCCGCGCCCGCGCCGCTAGCTCGCGGTATAAGTGTGAACACTAAAATGTATTTCGTAGACAATTGCCTACTTACTAATGTATTCAAATTATATTCATTAAATTTAAAAACAAATAATATATAAAAATTAAGAGTATTACAATATTATGTACAAAAACAAAGTAGAGAGTGATGCATCGCCTTGCCCTGTGACTGTGAATGCTGGTATTGAAAGGGTCAATGTTTAACGTCCTGCTGAATTCATTGAAAGTTGTACTCGCTCGCACTACAAATGAATTTAGTCTATAATTAGTTCCAACATGTTGAAGATGTAGCAGGTGGTTGTGTCTGAGCTGCTTACGCGGTACATTGAAGTCTCATTTGCCAAGAAGTTCTGAACTTGGGTTCACTCCCCCAGTTTCCACATTATGACAAAGTTGTGTTGTGGGGAACACTATCTATATAATAATAGTAACCTCGAGGTACGTGTGATGTGGTTGCAGGCGCGGCGCACAAGGTGGTGATCGTCTCCCCGGCGGCGGGCGCGCGGCTGGCGAGCTGCAGTGCGCTGCACCACGTGCAGCCCAGCGCACCCTGGGGCAACCGCAGCGTCTACTTCTTCTCTATGCACGACGCGCACGGCGCGCCCGCGCCCGTCGCGCTCACTTTGCGCGTGGAAGGGCCACAGGGCGCCATCGGCACGCAGCTCTCGGTAATTACCTGCGCGCTCACTCCTCTCTGCACGAAGAGCACGGCGCCGCTCCCGTGCTCACTTTGCGCGTGGAAGAGCCGCGAGGCGCCGCCTGCACGCAGCTCTCGATAACTACTCGCTCGCTCACTCCTCTCTGCACGACGAGCACGGCGCCCCCGTGCTCACTTTGCGCGTGGAAGGGGCGCCGCGCCCCCGCCGGCACGCAGCTCTCGGTAACTACCGCGCGCTCACTTCGCTCCATACAATGGGTTGGACATAGCGTGCCTAAATTTTCAAAGTCGTAATTTCATACAATTTGAAAAGGGTTGTGCTTGTGGGTTGTGGTAAATGGTACTGGTTGGTCCCCAAACAGCCCTTTGAGAATGGTTAGTTGGTGTAGGTGCCAAGGAAAGTGACTGGTATGGTGTGGACTATTATATTCACGAGACACTACTGTAATTACTGGTTAACTTATGGTAAGAATGGTAAATGGTAGGTAATGGTTGAAATGGTGGTTTGAACTCGCGACGAAGGCGATCGGCAAATACGCATTCAAATGCAACAAGCGCATCTAAATGCATATCTGCTGCGTTGGTCGGTTTACCCGAACACAATTGAATATGCCATGCGATAGCTTTTTTATAGATTTAAAAAAGCTATCGAATGGCATATTAATAGCAATAAATATTCCATTGCATTTTTGGCCTAGAGTCATAGTTCAGGAGTAAATGGCATAAAACTGATTTCATTGTATGGAAAGCAACATACAAACAGAAATAGTGGGCGTATTTTGTCCTATTTCGTTCTGTGGTCTATAATAGCATGTTTTTGGCACTGTACCGCAACTTTCCTTCAAAGACACATCTTGCGTTTTTTTCAGTTTTTGAGTAATATAGATAACAAAAAAAAACAAAAAAAATGTAGCCTTATTTTATTTTGCCATTCGATAGCGTTATCAAAACTAAGCAAATATTATTCGGTTGCTATTTAGCATCAGACTTATAGTTAAGGAGTAAATGGCATAAAACTGATTTTATTGTATGGGAAGCAACATAAAAACCGAAATAGGGGGCGTGTTCGTCTTGTTTGGTTCTGGGGTCTATTAAAGCATGTTCTTAGCACTGTGCCACACACAACTTTACTTCAAAGACAGATCCTTTAATTTTTTTTCTACTTTTATAGTAATGGGGCAAACTACCCTTCCCAAGTCAGGTAGAAAAAACGAATCGTAGGTAAACATCAAATTGCGGTAATTCACAATAGTAATTAGGTCATAATAGTTGTTTTTATTATTAGAAGGGTAGGCTAGCTAATTCTAGGTATACAGGCTATTTGTATGGGTTGTGTCACAAACACTTTACCTGGCCTACCTGGACCCCTTCCAGGTAGGCCAGGTAAAGTGTTTGTGACTTGAGCTTCGATGGAAAAATACATCATTCATGTCATTGAAAAAAATTTGGTGACCAAAATAAACATAAAAAAACAACTAAAATTTGATAACGCTATCGAATCACGATATCATTTTAGGTCGCTTTTTTGTTTTCGATGTAACTCAAAAAGCGCAAAATCTGTCTTTGAAGGAAAGTTTAATAGATTTAAGAAGACTTTTATACACCCTAGAACGTAGCATTACCAAAAACGCCCCCTATTCCTGTTTGTATGTTGCTTCCAATACAATGAAATCAGTTTTATGCCATTTACTCCTTAACTATAAGTCTGATGCTAAATCACAACGGAATAATATTCGCATAGTTTTGATAACGCTATCAAATCGCGAAATAAAATTAGGCCATAATTTAATTATATTTTTTGTTTTCATTGTAACTCAAAAAACGCAAAAAAGCGCAAGATGTGTCTTTGAAGGAAAGTGCCAGAAACATGCTATAATAGACCCTAGAACGAAAGAGGGCGAAACACGCCCCCTATTTATGTTTATATGTTGCTTCCCATACAATGAAATCAGTTTTATGCCATTCCTCCTTAACTATAAGTCTGATGCTAAATAGCAACCGAATAATATTTGCTTAGTTTTGATAACGCTATCGAATGGCGAAATAAAATAAGGCCACATTTTGTTTTTTTTTGTTTTCGATGTAACTCAAAAACCTCAAAACAACGCAAGATGTGTCTTTGACGGAAAGTTGCGGTACAGTGCCAAGAACATGCTATTATAGACCACAGATCGAAATAGGACGAAATACGCCCACTATTTCTGTTTGTATGTTGCTTTCCATACAATGACATCAGTTTTATGCCATTTACTCCTGAACTATGACTCTAGGCCAAAAATGCAATAGAATATTTATTGCTTAGATCTAAAAAAAGCTATCGAATGGCATATTCAAATTTATGAAATGACGTCTTTAAAAATTGAGGCACGCTATGTCCAACCCATTGTATGGGCTCGATCCACCGTGCGACAGGCGCGGCGCACGGAGGAGCCGCAGGGCGCAGCTTTCGTACTTCCCGTCGCGGTCAGCTCGAGTTGGTGGCAGACTTCTTTAGAAATCGTGTGTTCTCCGGCAGGTGGCGGGGCACGCGCTGGCAACGTC
Organism: Eupithecia insigniata; assembly: GCA_947859395.1. Lineage (NCBI taxonomy): Eukaryota > Metazoa > Arthropoda > Insecta > Lepidoptera > Geometridae > Eupithecia > Eupithecia insigniata. The sequence continues at coordinate 155,739 of OX402009.1, read as the reverse complement.
GCGCGCGGGCGGGCGAGCTGCGCAGCACGAGCGGCTGCTGCGCGCCCTGCCCGCCTGGACGGCGCCCACGGGCTGGCCCGTCGACCTGCATCTCTACCAGCTGTAACAGACGTGGCGCGCGAGCGGGCGTGCTACGCAGCACGACAACAAAGAGGAGCGGTGGGGAAGGATTGCCATAAACATCACGCTCACGCTTGGGACGCTATATCATAGACTAAGTAGGTTTATTATAAAATTGGTGCAATAAATGAATAGGAATAGGTACCTACAAGAGCAAGCGTTACTGATGAGGGCTGTGCTGAGAGAGAGAGAGAGAGTGCAGAGAAGATTGCGAGATCGGCAATGTTAGTGGAGTGATATCGTACCGAGTACATTATATCTTCATTATAAACATACATATAATAGTAATGTTGTACAATCCACACAGCATCATCTAGCCCCAAGCGAGGCACACCTTTGCTATGTACTAAATGACTGTATAACATAATACATACGTAGGTACATAGCAATACCCGGAACAAATATAAGAAGATCGTACAGGGTGTCTGGCGGCAGATTTACATAATGTTTTCAAAATGGAATATTTAAAAAAGTAATGAACGGTGCGGGAGCGGTTGCGGGGCGCGGGGCGCGGGACGCGGGGCGCGGGGGAGATATCATTAGAGTGACGGATCGTGCGGATTCGTTAGTCAGGATGCCACAGCGGCCGGCGGAGCATCGTGCGTTCGCTATCGAGGGATGTTTTAGAGTAATGATCGTTACGTTACGCACTCGTCGACAATATTATTGTTCAGGGTTCAATATTCGACGAACGAGCTGATGGACCGAGTGTTAATCTAATTGGGTCATGCTATCGACGTCATCCCTCGACCGGGGCCTCGTCTGGGGCCTCCTCGATCTTCAAGGACCCCTGTGAACATTGGATGTGTGGAAATAAGTTTAAGTGAAAGTCCCAGACTTTCGATTGGGAAAAAAGCAGCCACACTGGGTCTCCCAAGAGCAACTTGTTCATGAAATTTTTAAGAAGGACTTGTTGTTCCGTACATTTAAAAAGGAAAATGACTGTTTACGCAAACAATCCTGTGAAACGATGTTGCTGAGATTTCGAACTGTGATTTATATATTTAGGGTTCCGTACCTAAAAAGGAAAAACGGAACCCTTATTGTCCTATTGTAACTTTGTTGTTCGGATGTCCGTCTGTCAACCCTCTTTTCTCAGAAACGAGCGGAGCTATTGCGTTGAAATGAACATCAAATACTCTAGTCCATAACCTCCTGGAGCCGTGATATAAACCAAACTTCTAAGTCAACGCAATCAAAAGTAAGAGCCGTTTATGACAATGTTTTTTTTAATTTGTATGGCAATCAAATGCACACAAAACCTATAGGGTACTTCCCGTTAACCTAGAATCATGGCCAAGAAGCAAGGTCTTATAGCACAACTAAATGGAAAAATCCGTAAACCGTGAATTTGTAATTTATGTTAGCAGAGTGACGTGTCGCAGTGCTTGTTTGAAGTGTGGATTGAAATGAAATATACTCACGGTTTATATTTTCAGAATACAATCATATACATAGGTATATCGGTTTAGCATCGAAAGGATTAATAATATAAATGTGGATTAAATACAATTTATGTGATAGGAGGATATTGCTCAATCTTGAATCCAAGACAGGAAGAGAGAGAGACGGCATGCACGAGTGAGATAGTAGATAAGTGGAACTGTCAGAATGACAAATGATATTCCCATGACAGGTGTCATGGCTTGGCTACATAGTAAAGAATACAAAAAAAAGTAAAGTAGTTAATTCGCAAAAAAATCAACTTTTCCAAGCGACTAAAACCTACATCTTGTTGACCTAGAATCATCAAAGGCAAGATATAAGGTCTTATAATTACGGCACCCTCGGTGCGCGAGTCTAACTCGCACTTGACGTTTTTATTTGGAGTGATGAGGCTCACTTTCACTTAAAAGGGCACGTTAACATACAAAATTGCTGTTATTAGGCGGCCCCTAGACCTACAATACATTTTATATATACTTATAATAAACTAGCTGCTGCCCGCGCCTTCGCCCGCGTTTTATCGGGATTAAAAATAGCCTCTATGTTATTCCAGGGCCCAAACTATACCCATACCAAATTTCAGTCTAATCGGTTCTGTAGTTTTTAAGTGAAAGAGTAACAAATATCGATACATCCATACTTCCATCCATACAAACTTTGACATTTATAATATTAGTAGGATAAAAAATATGTAAAAAAAAACTAAAACCCGACTACGTAATAAGTCTTAAACAAACGTTCACCTATTGTCTCTACCATTTTTTTTGATAGTTAGGTAGTCGGAGGCCTTGATCCCACTGTACCCTAGGGCAACAGCAAGCTTAAGCACAAGTAACGGCGACCGAGAATTTTTACGTCATTTATGAATTTTTGGGGATAAGTAATAAAATTTGGATGCAAGCGGAGATAGCCGCAGCACTATTGTGATTGTTTCGGCAAAAAACGAGGAATATAAAAAAGATTACGAAAAGGACTTAATGGCGAGCGAAGCGAGCCCTCGAATTTTTTTATACTTTTTCGGGTAAACACAAAAGTTTTGGAGAGTTTGCTGCGGCTTAGAAAATAGTAAACGAACTAAGACTATAGAATCAACGGCGAGCTTTTTATGTTCTGACTGTGTGTGAGAGTTGTCACTGTCACCCCAAAGGGTGCCAAGATGCCACCCCTCGGAGCTTGGTAACCGGGGCGGACCTTTTTACTTATTCAATTTATCAAAAAATTCGGTAGATTAAGGTTCCTTTTGCGAAATAGTTACGTACGATGGATACGTGAGCCACACTTGCCCGATTTTATTTCAAAATAACTAAGAACAATGAAGGAAAAATGTATGTTAAGGTAGAAAGAACTAACCTACTCCAATTATTTTAACGTCGTCAGTTGCAGGTGAAAACTAGCAAAGCAAATAAATTACTCCTGTTTATCAGACATTTTGTTTCGTTTATGTTTTCGAATTTTACTATGAAGTAGCGTGGGTAATTTTACTCAAAATTTGACATTATTAGTTGAAGGTTAAAATATAACTTATTCTACCTTGTATCAATGACCTGCCTACTTACTGAAAGAAGACTCTCCGGCCGTTAGTTTTTCCTGTATTAATTTTGAATACACATTGCGTCATTGTGACACTTGTTTACATTGGCTAAGTCTACTACTAGCTAAGCGAACTAAACCAAATAACAGCTCACATCTAAAGTGCGCTCTTATGTAGTAACACGTATACCTATGTATGTATGTGTTGCGCTGACCTGAAATCTTAGGTAGCTACTAAGTATCAGTGATCGAAGACCGCGAAACATACATTTTCACTCGATAAACTATTCTTAGATAGGTACATTATACTCTAGACACCATATAGTTTTCCTTGGCTGGTGAAGCAATGAACTGCCATACAAATACTAGAAATCATACCTAAAGGCCTCATAGAATGTAAGTAGGTATTTTTACTGTCTGAGGGTTAGTCTAGTGGTAAAAATAATTACAATACCTAATTATTTTTAGTTCATAAGTAGGTAAATTCATTCTAAATGAGTTAGTTTTGTACAGAATAAACGTTTTGTAAGAAATTGTTTTATTGTCTTTTTATTCCTTCGGCACACAATTCTGCAGATTATGTGAGAAGCCGCAGGAAACGCCTCTTCATCTGTAAGCAGGGCGGTGCAGCGGTGCGGGGCACTGATGCAAAAACGAAAAGCCTCTTCATCTGTAAGTGGGGCGGTGCAGCGGTGCGGGGCACTGATGCAAAAACGAAACGCCTCTTCATCTGTAAGTGGGGCGGTACAGCGGTGCGGGGCACTGATGCAATAACGAAACGCCTCTTCATCTGTAAGTGGGGCGGTGCAGCGGTGCGGGGCACTGATGCAAAAACGAAGAATTAATTTTAAAATTTAGAATTATTAAACCTTTGATTGATACTATTGCACCAGATCTAGCTTTTATTTTCAATGAATCTATTGATTGTGGCGTTTTTCCTGATCTGATGAAACATGGTAAGATAATCCTACTATTTAAATCGGGTAGTAGGTCTGGCCCCACTAACTTTAGACCGATATCAGTACTGCCTACATTCAGCAAAGTTTTTGAACAACTTATTTTACATCAATTGCTTAGGCATTTCTATGGCAATGACCTGCTACATCGTAAGCAATTCGGGTTTACTCGCGGCAGGTCAACTACTGATGCCGGTGTAGAGTTGGTATCGCATATTTTTGGTGCTTGGGAGAAGTCGCAAGATGCTTCAGGTGTTTTTTGCGACTTGTCAAAAGCATTCGATTGTGTACACCATGGAACATTAACCAGGAAACTACATCACTAAAGAATAAATGACACCTCTTTGGATCTTCTTACTTCTTACTTGAGTGACAGGATACAAAGAGTTGACATTAATTGGAAACGGTCTTCGGGATCTGTAGTTACAATGGGTGTACCGCAGGGATCTATCCTTGGTCCTTTCCTATTTTTGATTTACATTAACGATCTGCCTGATCTCGTTAAAAGTAAACACGAGATTGTATTGTTTGCTGATGATACTTCTTTAATTTTCAAGATGATTAGACAAAACACAAATTGTGACGATGTAAACAATGCAATAACAAAAGTAGTCCATTGGTTTAGTGTCAATAATCTTTTACTTAACGAAACCAAAACTAAATGTATTAGATTTATTCTACCAAATGTAAAACAAGTAAAGGCTGATATAAACGTAAAAGGAGAAACTTTAGACATTGTAGACAGTACCGTATTCTTAGGAATAACTTTAGGCAGTAAACTTCAATGGGGCCCACACATAGATAAACTTTCGAAGAGACTTAGTTCTGCAGCATATGCAGTCAAAAAAATCCGTCATCTTACAGACGTTGATACTTCTAGACTTGTCTATTTCAGCTACTTCCATAGTATTATGTCTTATGGCATATTACTGTGGGGGAACGCTGCAGATATTAATACCGTATTTGTGCTGCAGAAGAGGGCTGTTTGTGCTATCTATAACATGGGTCCTAGAGAATCCCTGCGTGATAAATTCAAAGAAATAAATATAATGACTGTACCATGTCAATATATTTATGAAAACTTATTGTACACTCATAGAAATATCGATAGATTCCCTAAAAATTACGACATACATAATGTAAATACTAGAAATAAGAACAAACTCGCTTTGCCCAAAACTCGGCTGCACAAGATTAGTGTATCTTTTAAAGGGCAATGTATACGCTTCTACAACAAAACTCCGAGTGAGTTGCAAAAATTATCAATAAATAAATTCAAACAAACTATCAAACATATCCATTGTAAAAAGGCTTATTACAAAATATCAGATTATCTAGAGGATAAAAAAGCATGGGACGACTTTTGCTCCAACTCGAAAACTAACAACCTAACAAGGTAAAGGTTTCTTGTTCGCTTCTTTACTTTACCTTAAAAAGATTGAAGTGAACAAAAAATCAAAGTGATCACTTTATTTCCCTGTTTTACAGGGCATTACAGGACCTGATCTACATCAGGTCCTGTGAGAACCTTGTAGAATCTCCCGTGTAGCTCTTTGCTCTCCCATATAGTCTTCCTATCCTGAATGCTGATCACCGTAGGTTTGCGCCAGTTCTCGTTAGCTAAGGAGAGAGGGGTAAGGTTCTTATCAACTGCAACCACATCGCGATGCATCTGGTATTCGGCTTGAAGGAAGTAATTTCTGAGATTGCATACCTCACGGTTGTGTAGGGTCTTGGCGTTTAAAAAGCCTCGACCACCACATTTCCGCGGGACAATCTCATAACCGAAGATCGGGGATGTCGCATGCGATGAGTGGTTAAAAGTTGACGAACCTTACAGTCCAAGGCGTCTAGTTCAGTCTTGAGTCCATCTTAGTATGCCAAAAGTATAAGTGAGCAGTGGCATAACCCAGCCGTTGAAAGCGCGCACCTTGTTGCCACCTGACAAAAGGCTATTTAGCACTTTTGTAAGGCGACAAAAGAAACGTTCCTTCACCGACTGCTTCATATCCCTGTCCACTATACCCAACGCTTCTGGCATACCAAGGTACTTGTAAGTTTCACCTTCTGAGAGAGATTTGAGGGAAATTATGTCTGAAAGTTGTAAATTACTAGAATTTACAACTTTCCCCCGATGTATTTGTATGACCGCAAACTTATCAACGCCGAACTCCATGTTAATAGCACTACTGAATATCTGTGTGATATTCAGGAGGGCCATTAACTGTGTTTTATTCGGCGCAAATAGTTTGAGATCATCCATATACATCAAGTGAGAAATAACCTCACCATCTCTTCGAAGGCGATAGCCTATCTCTGAATCTTTCAGTAGAGTACTGAGTGGATTCAGAGCTAGGCAGAACCACAAGGGACTCAGGCTGTCGCCCTGGAATATACCCCTCTATCCTTATCAGATCATTGGTGGCAGATGGATCCATTCGGCTGCCTGGATGACGAAGGACAGTGGTCCACTGCCTCATACATGATCCCAAGAATGATCTTAGAGTATTATCTATTTTATAAATCTCTAAGACCCTCTCAAGCCAAGTATGAGGCACCGAATCATAAGCCTTCTTATAGTCAATCCATGCAGCCCACAAGTTCCCTCTGCCACGTTTGACCTGTTGACTAATGGCCATGTCAATGAGGAGGAGAGCTCCTTAGTACCACGGGACCTAACCCTACATCCATTCTGAGCAGGTGCCAAAATATTGTTTGTAACAATATGTGTGTTAATTTTTGTAGTCAGAATGGATGTAAGCAGTTTGTAGATAGTAGGTAAGCATGTTATAGGTCTATAATTTTTTGGTTCCGCAGTACTACCAGACTTATGGAGCAGGAAAGTTACACCCGTCGTCGTCATAAAACGTGGGAGTGACCCGATCTCAATTGCTTCTTGGAATTGTGCGGCCAGAACCGAATGTGAGCATCGAAACCATTTCAGCCAAAAGTTATGCAATCCGTCCGGGCCAGGACTTTTCCAATTTTGGGCCGAGCGGATTGCATTACTTACATCTAACGAAGAGATAGTAATAGCGTCCATGGTTTCGATGTTTTCACATTCAGCTCTTACCACATTCATCCAGTCCGCCTCCGTGTGTTCGACCGGTGTGGACCAGATGCCTCGCCAAAATATATTTCTAGTTTCGGCATCCGGTACCTGACCGTCGGACACACGTAGATCGGGTTTATTCCATTCGCGGTAAAGGTTTCCTTTGGTCACTTTGAAAAATGTGATTCTGCTAAAATCTGACAACTCGCTTCTTATATCGTTTTATGCGACTTGCCCACGCATAGACTTTTTGCTTTAGGTAGTCTATGCGCTCTGTGGCACAGGCTAAATACTCCCGAGGTTGAACTTCAGTTCCGTCAAAAGCCTGTGTCACAAAACGCATAACACGAGGTCTATGGTTGCCCTCAAATTAGCTTAGCTATGAGGGTCCTGAACCTACTAATACGCCTCTCTATTCTCTGTTGCAAGTGGGGGTACTGCAGGCCTGGCGTGGGGCACGGTTATCGTCCGGGAACTTTACCCGTGCAACTCGGCAAGCCGCAATAGCCCCACAATAGAGAATAGAGTGCGTATCAGTAAGATCACTACTAGTCTGCAGATATGGGACTAGTAGTGGATTCAAGGCCCCCACTATAGCCAAAGCACGTCTATGAGTGGGGAAGCGAGGCAGACGTGGCTTTACAGTTGAATTTCTATAATTTAGAATCGCATCTTCCAAAGCCCTCCTCAATTGCTCATTATTCTGGGTACTTACCTCAATGCTTTCATGACTAACCTCTTCCACAGCGTAATCAGGCTGGGAAATCACTGGTGTTGATATGATGTGTTGCGGTGGCAACGCCACAGCCTGGTTACACGGCGGATGGTCCACCACTTGAGCACTGAGCACTTCACTTAGGAGTTGATCAAGCACAGTGTCATTCAACAATTTTGAGCGCTGGATGACCCGTACCTGATCAGATAGTCGCTGCTCGTTAACCGCGACTGTTGGTTCAAGGGCCTGAAACAAAGGCAGCATCTTAGACCGGTACGCGGTCAGGTTAGCACCTCCCTCAGTAGCCCTATAGAACGCGCGCATGACATTTTCATTCATCTTCTGTGTCCACTTCATGCGCTGCGCTCTTCCGTCAGCGGCGGGGACCGGTCGCTGGGCAGTGCGCCCTGCAGGTCCCAAGCCAGCTGACAATGGGGATCGGCCTCGCCGCACAGGTGTTCGCGGCGGTCGAGGCGACGGCGGCAGCTCGTCTTCGCTGCTCAACACATCACTCGTCTCAGGCGGCGTTTGGAATTCCTCTTCATCCGAGGACGAGGATGTGGAGCTAGCCGAGGCGGGCTGCGGTGGTATTGTTTTGAGCGCTTGTTGTGCCGCCCTCGCACGTGCTCTAGTGATCATTTTTAATTATTCACATGATTATTTGAATAAAAATACAAATAAAATAAAAAAATTCTCAAGGAGACGTATGTCACGGGCGGTGCCATTTTTATTATTATTATTATTACTCTGTTTCTCATTTCCATGATCACGGGCCATAATTATAGTGACCCAGTCCTTTGGGAGGCATGCGTGGAGCCGAAGCCAACAGCACAGAGGCCCTTTATGAGAATTAATCTAAAGGCGAGAGCTACACATAGCGGATATCATCCTTGGTTGCACAATATGATACACCCGAAGATGATATCCGCCAGGTGTAGAGACTATTGCAAAGGAAAATGAAAATAACAAAAAAGCCATGTTATTGTGGTGAATGGATGGACTGGGTCATTGGGCTATGGGGGAACCTATGGACGCCTGCCATAAACATACTCTCAATACTGTTACAAGCGGCAGACGGTGGCTTGCCGAATGCTGGACGGGTTCCTCAAAATGTTGGCTTAAATGCCGGTAAAGGAACAACATCGGTGCAAACGACTAAGGGGTATCGAGAGGTGCGGCCCCGATTTCACCATCACGAAGACACGTGAGCGGGTTTCCTCGTTATTACGCCATTAGACACTTCCACCCCCGAGTCTACATCCTAAGATGCATCTCTCGCGACTCTACTCAGACCGGCCAATGAAGGCAAGCAAGAGGTGGGGATCTGGTTCTCTTGGGATACCACTCCGCAAGCGGAGACGAGAACCAGGAACTTCCCCGGGAGCACTCGGTATACCCGTGGTGTCGCTACTCACCAACAGCTCGCCACAAGCTGCCCTGCAGGTTATTATTATTATTATTCATTTATTTCAGATCATAAAAATCCATACAATATTTTAATACACAAAACTTAAAACTATACACAGCATTATAAAAAGAATTAAACAAAATGTCACGATAAATTTAAAATTGGATAAAATATATTACAAAATAAATTAAATATTATGAAATTAAATAAAAATTAAAAATTGGATCAGATGGAGCCCATCACTATCTGCATCCACCTATGTTGAATGGGGCAGTCTGCCCGTGCTACAATCATCTTTAGGATGCCGTTGCTGCTGCCTCGCGCACGCTGGCGTAGGGAAGCGACTTTCTAGCGTATAATCGCATGAAAGCCGTCCATGCGCGCCTCCGCGAACATCCCTGATGCGCTGCAAAAGCGTGGCAGCCGCATCAGCATCCGAAAGATATTGTTGTATTGGACTCGCAGAGAGGTGGCAGCCCGCCGGGTATATTTCATCCAGAGGCTACTCGAGTAGAAGGACTGGCAGTAAGCCTTAAACAGAGAGATTTTCATTTCTTTCGAGCAGCGAGCGAACCTGCGTGCAAGCATGTTACCCCCGGACTGCCAGCGCTCTGCGCTCCCTTTCAATATCCTCGTCATCCTTTAAATCTTCGGTGACAATATGTCCCAGATATTTAAAACTCCTAACTACTTGTATAGCCGCACCATTGATCATAATAGGACCCCGTTGTCAGAAAGAGATAAACATACGTTCACAGTTACATGAGCGGCTGACGGCCAATGACAGCCTATGACATCGCATATGCTAGCAGCTAGAGTGAACTGGGGTAAAAAGGGACCTAGCATGCAGCATGAACAAAATAAACATGTCCTTAAAAGTTTGCGAAAAAAAAATTCGTAACATACTTTTCACTTTCCACAGTGTTGAGAAGAAATTGTTGAGTATGTTGTTGGGATCCATTCATCTTCTCGTCTACCTATGTTCTTGTCTCACACACAAGAACATAAGTAGAGCGACTTACGCCCCGGACCGGCTCAAGGTCACGAAAAAAATACTCAGCCCGACTGGGTTAGACTGAGTATTCTGTTTTAATAGCCCGGCTACATGCTCAAATATTTGTGGATGCTTGATTGCACAAACTAGTTTACTCAAGCAAGATCCCGGCCACACGCTCCATCTTGCTTGCGCAAACTGGTTTGAGTCCGGCCACACGCTCCATCTTGCTTACGCAAACTGTGTTTGTGCATGCATGGTTGCACAAATGTTTGAGCGTGTAGCCGGACTTTAACGTATAGCGGCGACCTTGAACCGGTCCCGGGCGGAAGTTTCCGCTCTACTTATGTTCTTGTTTACTCATATGCTACTTGTACCCATTTTTAATTAATAAGTTCATCTTTAGGAAATCAAAAATAAAATGAAGTTAATGTTGATAGTCAAATGTTAAAAAATCTTATATTTACTATTATAGATAAAAAATACGTATTGGATACCAGTGGTGAAAAATATTATTGTAGCAAGCTAGGAAGGTCAATGTACCATATCAACCCAACCTCCTCTGCGTCGTTCGAACTGACAACATCGCGCGCCCATTATCTCCTTCTCTCTGTCACTCACAAATGCAACGCACTAGCTTGTCTCTTTCGTGTAGGTGAAAGAGCGGCAACAGCGCGGGAGTGATTTTTGAATAAAATAAAATTTATGATTTTTAAATTTTAAATAGACTAAACGCTACTTATAAATGAAAAAAATTAAAAGATAAATCTTACCTGCTTTTTACAGCCGTCCCAGTATAAGTTCTACACTTTCTGAACTCACAATCACAACATGGCATTTTGTTATTTTGTTCGCACTCCGCAAGGCATGTTCGCGTCGCAACCGGACGCCAGGGCCGACTGAGTTAACTCAAGCTAATTAGCTTGAGTTTATATTGCCACGCAGACCTCGGTAAAACGTATCTACCTCAGTTTATATGGAATATCATTGACCTGGGGACATTGTGTGCACTCTAAGAGAGGCTGCACAGACACGATGGGATTGGTTCCCGTAACATTCCTAATTGCATCTAACGGTTGATATATATATATACCTATTGCTTTCTATAGTTTCATTGCAGTATTCAATTTATAATTATTAGGGCTCACACGAGCGGCAAAGTGCACTTTGTCGATCGTATATATGAGCACTTAGTAGATTAATGTAGTGTCCGTTTTCTAATTGTCATTTCTTAAAAAAAAAAATTACACTTGGTAGGTAGTACGGTTATTTTATGTCTGTTTCTTCAAATAAAATATATGTTACACAGTTTTTTTTTTAAATATAGCACTGAATCTAGTGGTATTTACTCTCAAAAATCGAATCTAGCGCTTTTTGCAAAGTTTTTGTGCGCAACGCAGTTTTATAGTTGGCAGCACTGCTTCGCCGTATTACTCGAATAATTAGTGCAATATCGTAACACACACGAGGGCATATTTATCGAGTTTTCCAAAGATGAGTTTTCACATTTTTTCGCTATAAAACAAGTCTTAGACGCTCACGAGCTAGCTAGCAACTGACGAAGTGCAGCCTTTCGGCTGCACTTGAACGGAGCGCAGTAGTGATGAGTGGTTTCCTCACTTTCATCAGATCGGCGCATACACGTCCACGGCTGGACATAGGCCTCCCCCGTACGACGCCACAAATAGCGGTCCTGAGCCGCCTCCATCCATCGACTCCCTGCAACCGCTACAATGTCGTCGGTCCATCGAGTGGATGGTCTCCCATGTAGGGGGGGATTTGCCATAATCACCACGCTTGGCTGGCGGATTCGTAATCGCAGTGTTGGTGTTGAAAAATACTCAGAAGGAAGCTCCTGCCTTCCTCTGGTAGGTTCCCTTAGTCTGCGCTCTTACGACATCCACGGGTTGAGTTGGAGGGGTCGATATTCGTAAGCCGCGGCCCCACCGCCTCACATTACGTAGTAATAATAACTCAGTATTCGAAATACAGTATTTATAGACCTGCTCCTCTGCGATTTCAACTCAAAAATAAATGTCTTTATGACCACTCGAAATTAGTGTTTTTTAAACAAAATAATTGCTTTGCATGTACCTATGGGCACAATAGTATTTCTACCTACCTATTGTGTGTTCTGTACTACCTACCCATCTGTCCTATAACAATATGAAATGAATAGGTACCTACAACTGATAGAACTTCCACGTAGAATTTAAAAAGTTCCACCGCCGCGCCGCTGCCCCAGTAACGCTCGTATCCTCGTATCTCATCAAATCAAACTGTATTGTTCAGCAATGCAATGCTTTACACGTTTCTACAACAGGTACCCAATCTTTTAAATTCTGTTGACATTTACTAAATCGGCAAAAAAAAAAACTACTAGGTATCTATGCCCGCGGCTTCGCCCGCGTACAATCTTAACTTTTGCGCCTAAAACTAATATTATACCTACCTACGTTAATCCGGTCTGTATATTATTGCAAGGTTTTTTATTACCTGTAAAACTGATTCATTAAACGATAAACCAACCCATCCCAGCGCTAAGCAGAAACAACCTCCGCGAAACACCTTCCAATTAGGACTAGCCTTTAACTGTGCACTGCCATGCCGCCTTAAACATTACATTCACAGCAACGAAATTCCATGAACACATTCAACATTAAAAAAAATATAAGTATCAAAAGAAAATGCTATGGACAATAGGTGAACGCTTGTTTAAGACTTATGTAGTCGGGTTTTAGTTTTTAACTATATAGATAGATAGATAGATAAAAACTTTATTTGGTACTACAGACACACATACAATTAACAAAAGTAGATCAATTAACAAAAGTAGATATAATTTTAAACAAAACAAAAGTACAATAGGTTTAGTAAAGGTAAGTTTGTGTGTGCTGCAGCACAACAAATAGGCCATGGCTCAGTGAAAATTTTTGCTTCAAAGCAAAATACTGATTTTCAGCCAAAACCTGATCGAGAGCGAGCAGAACGAGTACAGACGGACAACGTGTAGATAGTCGAGAATTATTGTGGTTGTGTAGTAATAGTAAAAAATATTTTGTTTGTGTAGTAAAGTTAGTAGTCATGACTTTAAATGTGTATTTAGTGTAAGCATTGCGAATAGGGGGAGGAATATTGTTCCAGCACTTCGTTGCCGAATATCTGAAGCTTCCCCTGAAAGCTGCGGTCTTGTGATTGTGATAGGAAAGTGCACATCTTACTGTCCGTGACCTTTCACCAGAGAAGAAGTTAAGCTTTGAGTGCAGATACTCAGGCTTTTTGAACTTGATAACGTCAAAGACCAGTCCGCCCAGGTGCAGTAGTCTTCGTGATTCCATATTCAACAAGGACATCTTATTTAAGTATGGTGTTATGTGACTACGAGGCGGAATATTGAAACAAAAGCGACAACAAGCATTCTGAACTCTTTGTATGCGCTGGGTTCTCGCAAGTAAACGAGGACCAAAAACAATATCTCCATAATTTAGCTTAGAAATGATTAGCGATTCACAAAGGACGATACGGGATGCCTCAGTTAATTGATTCCTAATTTTGTAAAGTATCTTCAGGCGGTAAAAACAAGTTTTTACCAAATTAATAACATGAGTCTCAAATCTAAGGTTACTGTCGATGGTAATGCCGAGATTTCTAGCTTCTTCTACCCTGCCAACTTTAACGTCGCAGATCGTTACGTCATGGTCGCCATTTATCTTGTCAATTTGGTTTTTGGTACCCAAAACCATATACCACTTTGTTAGGTTTAACACGAGTGCATTGCGCGAGGACCAGTCTGCAATGGCGTTCAGATCTTTATTCAACCGTTGGACAGCTTGTGCTAGTATGTCGGGTTTCTCTGACACATAAATTTGCACGTCATCTGCATAGCAATGGTAGTTAGAGTAAGAGATGACCTTTGTAAAATCTGCACAATAAATAATAAAGAGAAGAGGGCCAAGTATAGAGCCTTGGAGGACACCACGAACAATAGGCATTGGTTGTGATAATAAAGTCGATCCATAATTTTTTGTCAATTTTATAGTCTGTAACCGAGAGCTAAGATAGCTATGGAACCACATAACAGATGATTGACTTAAACCATAGTAAGAAAGTTTGGCGAGAAGGAGTGGTATGTTGAGGCAGTCAAATGCACGTGAATAATCAAGCAGGGTTAGTAATGTGCAGCGCCCCGCATCCTGCTCCGCGAGAAAATTATCTGTGACATCCAGAAGGGAAGTCACAGTTCCACGACCTCTACGAAATCCAGACTGCAGAGAAGGCAAAATGTTGTTTGATTCCACATACCTAGTAAGTTGGTCACTGATAACTTTCTCAAGGAGCTTCGATAGGAAGGGCAGAATACTTATTGGCCGAAGGTCTTTATTCTCAACCGGGGTGTTTATTTTCGGAATAGGAGTAACGATAGAAGTTTTCCATTTAATTGGAACCGTCCCTGTTGTAATGGATTTATTTATTATTGCTGTAATGGCGTCCAAGGTACAAGGAAGCGAGAACATAATCATTTCTCTACTAATACCATCATCACCAAGAGCATTCGAAGTTATTGACATTATAATTTTAGATACCTCAGTCGGCGTGATGGGTTTATATTTAGCTATATATTTTTTACCATACATATATCGATACAATATATGTATATCGATACATTTTTTCATTTGCCCATCCCTAGATGACCCGTTGCCATGGTAACAAATAAACAAGAGGTCTCCATGGCAACGGGTGTGTCATCCTTCACTCATCACATCAAACTAAATTAGACTCGAACTGTAACTAGATGTCGTCTCTTGCAAAATTTTATGGCGATAACGAAGTGTTCCAGGTGTAATTTAGACCCAGCTATCTCTTAAGACCCTCAGTTTTGTCGGACACCATATAGCCTATAACCATCGGGGTAATGAGACGAATCAATCGATACCTCACTTGTTGAAATCGAAGTAGTAGTTCCAGCGCTACGTGGGAACAAAGAAATCGGCTACATACATACATACATACATATGGTGCTAAAATCTAACCCTCCGGTAGTCGGGTAAAAAACCCGTTTCACAATTTAAGTGACAGACTAAACATCAAAATTATCTCGTCGTAGTACAGATACAAAAATGTATCAAATCAATGATCAGCATACCTAGCAAGGACCTGCACATTCATATATCGCTCATTTGGTGGAACAATGACGTAATTGTAATTTTTGGCAAGATTGAGTTAAGTATGTCAGAACATCTGTAAGTAGTATCTAGATTTGGAGAAAAATCGACGATATTCTATCTTTAATATTTTCCTCTAGATGACACAAACGTCGTTGTGGCATTTAGACCAAATCGTGAAACTTCAACAGTTTCACGATTTGGTCGATACAACGACGAATTGGTCAGTTGCGCGGGGGGACTCGTGAAGTGCGGACAATTTGAGGGCTACATCGACGTAAAGGTAATTATGATATAGAAATATTTTTGACTGTTTTTGTAAGTAAGATTTAAGAAGTTACAAGACTAGGTGTCAATTCAGATGTCGTCAAATTAGATATGCCCTTACACCAAAAACTGTGGCATTGTCTTTTAATGTGTGCGTTAACATAATGCCGACGCACGCACACAAAGGAGTAGTTACACAGGTACGGTCAGCAAACTCATCAAATTTCACATCGCCGCCGGCTCTCTTACTTCACGATTCAACGGAACAGGCGGCGACGCAGTTGGTCTATATATATTTGGCAATTTATTTACGTAACTAGCAATCCGCCCAGACTTCGCACGGGTATAAAAAAAGGAATATCCCACCTTGAATTGTTTTGTTATATCTCAATCAAAGGGATTAGGCAGCGTTTTCAATGGGAGTACCCAGGGGGCTTGAGTTTTTCCGATACTTCAAACAATTATCGTTATATTTCAACCAATTTACTCAAAACCTTGACAAATTATATACATAACTAGTTTTTTAGGAGTGCGCGAGCTGCAAGCAGCTCGCTGCGATTGTGTTTATTGTTTATTTAGTTCCCTTTTTCGTAACGTGCGTTTTAGATTTTGTCAAAATCGAAATCCAAGAGTGGAAACTGCGATAAAAAAAATGTCGGCCATCTTGGATTTAAAAATGGACATCTTTTTCGTAATCTATGAGTTCGAGTTAGTCGAAAACGATACTCATATCAGATGTTTTGGTGAGAGAGGGGTTCAAGGGGACTGGGGGCCCCGGGGGGACACAGCACGTCTCGGTTCAATTACCGTACTTGTTCCTCGAAGTCAATCTCGTCATCAATCTCGCATTGCTTCCCTGGGTTAAGGGAAGAGGGGGTTCTTAGGGGGGCGTTGGGGGGTCACAGCACAGGTCGCCGTTCCCCGTTGTCGCATTGCGGCTCGCTTCGTTCGCCCTTTGCTCCAACCGAAAAAAAATGTCAAAATTAGGGCAAATTTCGGTTTTTTATAAAAAGGGGGGTCTAGAGGTGGAGGGGGCCAAATTTTTTTATGTTCTCAAAATTATTTTCTATCCTCTACATGACACAAAAAAAAAAATTCTATAAGTCCCCTCACTTGGGATATACAAAAAGGAGGGGAGGTTTTTTGGGGGGAAGGGGTGGTAATTTTTTCCCCATTCGAGAAGAAACCCTCTATACGATCCCGCAATCGAAACCCCCCCTACGACGACGGCATCTGGGAGCAACCTAAAAAGGGGGGGCTATTTTGGGGGCAAAGGGGCAAAATTTTTTTTGCATTCAAATCTATTTGACATTCTCTATACAGCCCCACAATTTTTTTTATTCAATATGGCTCCCCTAGCCAGCCTCCCTGGAGCCGGGGGGAAGAAGGGGGAAATCTCAAAAAGTCGGAATTTTCGTGAGGTCCCCCAGACCCCCCCGCTGTACGTTTCTGCAAAAAAAAACATACCTCCCCGTCCACCATCAAGGAGAACAATTATGTCAATGAGTCAGTCAGTGAGTGGTAATCGAGCTATATATACCTTCCTCATAAATCACTATCGATTGGGGAAAGCCGCATGAAAATCCGTTCAGTAGTTTGTTTTATAATATGTAGGGATGTGTTAGGTTAGATTGTAATTTTGTGATATTTAGGTCTAGAACGTATATACATAGGAACATAATATTACTAATAAAATAGAAGCTGGTTTTGTGCAAGTTCAATAACATAACTTTCCAAAAGTGGATTCTTTCATGGTATTTGATAACTTACGTAATCATTCTAAGTGCTGAAAACTACAAAGGTAAAGGTGCTACTACCTACGTTGGAAGGTACGGTATCTAATCTTTAGGTCTAAGCTATTAGTGGAAGGTAGGTGTAAGCAAGAATGAATGTAAAGTATAGGTTACCAAATGTAAAACAAGTAAAGGCTGATATAAACGTAAAAGGAGAAACTTTAGACATTGTAGATAGTACCGTATTCTTAGGAATAACTTTAGACAGTAAACTTCAATGAGGCCCACACATAGATAAACTTTCGAAGAGACTTAGTTCTGCAGCATATGCAGTCAAAAAAATCCGTCATCTTGCAGACGTTGATACTTCTAGACTTGTCTATTTCAGCTACTTCCATAGTATTATGTCTTATGGCATATTACTGTGGGGGAACGCTGCAGATATTAATACCGTATTTGTGCTGCAGAAGAGGGCTGTTCGTGCTATCTATAACATGGGTCCTAGAGAATCCCTGCGTGATAAATTCAAAGAAATAAATATAATGACTGTACCATGTCAATATATTTATGAAAACTTATTGTACACTCATAGAAATATCGATCGATTCCCTAAAAATTGCGACATACATAATGTAAATACTAGAAATAAGAACAAACTCGCTTTGCCCAAAACTCGGCTGCACAAGATTAGTGTATCTTTTAAAGGGCAATGTATACGCTTCTACAACAAAACTCCGAGTGAGTTGCAAAAATTATCAATAAATAAATTCAAACAAACTATCAAACATATCCTTTGTAAAAAGGCTTATTACAAAATATCAGATTATCTAGAGGATAAAAAAGCATGGGACGACTTTTGCTCCAACTCGAAAACTAACAACCTAACAAGGTAAAGGTTTCTTGTTCGCTTCTTTACTTTACCTTAAAAAGATAAAGTAAAGAAGCGAAGTGAACAAAAAATCAAAGTGATCACTTTATTTCCCTGTTTTACTTATGTAATTTTAATTTTGTGACGTGTCCAAGGGTCCTGTAAGGTCTAAAGGAAATAAAGCACTTTGATATTTGATATTTGGTAAAGTAACGTATTCAGAACTTATGAATAAGTGTTTGCAGTATCTTGATAAACAAATATTGTTTTCATTCATTCTTAGGGTTCGCCCATATATCACATAAGGCTCGAAAGGGGGGAGGAGGTTCGACAAAAATCACGAAATATCACAAGGAGGGAGGGGGGGGGGGTAGTGTAGTGAGATATCACGTGTATTTATTTTGTCGTTGAACGCACGATTTCTAAACAACCGAAAAACGGCGTGTGAGCATGAGTCGCCGCCGTTGCCAGGGTATGATTCCCCCTCCCGCTACGATAACCGCAAGATTAATACTTACCGGTATTTGAAGATAATGTTCATAAATTTTGTTGATACTTTGTACAAAAAAAATACACGTGATTTAGGGGGGGGGGGGGGGGAGGTAAAAAAAAAAAGCTGAAAAACATCACGTGAGGACGACCCCTTATATAGACTTTACTTTTTAACCTACTTGCGCTTTATATAGTGCATAAACATCAATCAGCTGATCTGATATTTACTAGGAGAGGTCGAATTTATTAAAAAACAAAGTCGTTAACTTTCATGAGCCCATCAGATATTTTGGTAGAATATATTTTTGCTTTATATTAAACATTTTTTACAAAGTTTTGGTTCCTTTGGTACGTTAAAAATAGATTTTCTGGCGGCTTTATTAGAAGTTTTTTTTAGATTTCGGCACTATACAATGTTTATAAATAGTTAAAAAGATAAATTACACACTAATCGAACACTTAATTTGTTTCAAAGTCAAAATAAACACTGTACGCCTTGTCGCTGCCAAGAGCTAACGGGCGGCGATGGAGTAAGTGACGTCACAGCTATCGCGGCGGCCACTCGGTGAACTTCGCCAGTAATTTGGTCATAACTTCGGTAATTTTTGTCGTAGAACAAAATTTTTTGCACTGTTTGTTAAGGATTTTTTAGCTCTATAAATCTGCATTCTCAAATAAAAACGTTACGGATCCTCATTTAAGAATGGAAGAATATTGAATCTGCTAACTCTACCGACCGACATTTTTTAGATCGACAAGAGTGCCACAACTAGGGATTGCAACATCCGGATAATTCGATTGTCATAATTAACGATTGTCAAATTAACAGGCCATTGTTTATCTTAATCTCCATGCATGCTACGAGAACTCTTATAAAAATATTTTTATAGGCCTTTGAATCTTTACAAATTCAACACACAAATCGCAGATTGCGTCAGAGTTCAAAGTCCGATTTCATGAAAGTTTCAGGAGTTATCTTTCTGCATTTGCACTAAATCATAAAAACAGATCAATGTTTATCTAAAACTGAATGCACGCTACGAGAACTCTTATAAAAATATTTTTATAGGCCTTTGAATCTTTACAAATTCAACACACAAATCGCAGATTGCGTCAGAGTTCAAAGTCCGATTTCATGAAAGTTTCAGGAGTTCTGTTTCTGCATTTACTTTGTGTCATAAGAACAAATCATTATTTATCTAAAACTGAATGCACGCTACGAGAACTCTTATAAAAATATTTTTATAGGCCTTTGAATCTTTACAAATTCAACGCACAAATCGCAGATTTTGTCAGAGTTCAAAGTCCGATTTCATGAAAGTTTCAGGAGTTCTTTTTCTGCATTTTCACTGAATCATAAGAACAGACCATTGTTTATCTTAATCTCCATGCATGCTACGAGAACTCTTATAAAAATATTTTTATAGGCCTTTAGATTTTTACAAATTCAACGCATAAATCGCAGATTGTGTCAGAGTTCAAAGTCCAATTTCATGAAAGTTTCAGGAGTTCTGGTTCTGCATTTGCCTTGAATCATAAGAACAGACCATTTCTTATCTGAATCTCCATGCATGCTATGAGAACTTTTATAAAAATATTTTTATAGGCCTTTGAATCTTTACAAATTCAACACACAATTCGCATGTATCTACATATATTAAAATAGAAAATTACGATCAAATAATAGAAACAACTTAGAACTAGTATTTACTTCGTACGAGCATCGTCTAAAAACGAAATGTTGAATGTATTTTCAGTAGGCTGAGTGTGATTTTGTCAGAGTTCAAACTCCAATTTCATAAAAGTTTCATAAGTTGTGCTTCTTAAATCTATGGAAAATTAAAGATTAGACCCTTGATCAGACGTTTTTTACTTTTAAACGCGTTCTATTTTAATAGAACTCGGATAAAACTTACTATAATAGTGTCTGAAACTTTTCAAATAGGACGAAAAATCACTAATATTTTTAATTGTTACAAGGTCGTTTTGTATGAGTATTTCAGGTAAAAAAACTTATCAAAACCGAAAAAGCTGATCTGTTTTCGTTTTTATCTTGATGCAATCTATGAAAATAGTAGTTTTCGCTGGTCGAAGGGACATTTTTTCACGACCCTAACTCGAACAGAAATTGTACATGATGAGATCTTTAAATTTAGTTTATTGCAGTAAATATATCGGAACTATGTCTTTAATCTATCAGGAACTGTTTATATTATGTACAGATATCTAGATCCCTTTTTTTTTTTCGATTTCTGAAAAATGCTCTGCTACGCGAAGTTAGCAGAGCATAATTTCACTTCAATTTTATTATGTAAAAACGCCAGAACTATTCCTGTAAAGTATCAGGAACTATAGAACTCTCCTGCATGCGAACAGAACTCTAATTTATTTATGCTCTGCTGGAAGATGCTCTGCTTACTTCACAGACACCAAAATAACAATGTATTAGACACTTAGGTGATATTATAAATGTGCTAGTGGTTTCTTTTTCACTTCTTCCACTAGTGGACAAAAAATTGAAGTGAAGAGAATATCAATAACACCTTATTTCTTATTTGATATTAATAACTATGTTTATAGCATAAAATTTGACTTGTCTAAGTGCTTATTTTGTAAGCCTAAAGAAATAAAGTTATTGATTCTGATTCTTTAGGTATCCTGAATCTTATGGCATTTTGACACTAAAGCCACACTAAGCAAATAAAAACAAAAAAAAAATGGGGCATTTTGCTTTTTAGAAATTACATTTAGGCATTTTACTTCTTAGGCAACATAAAAGTTATAATTTCTGATCAGGAAGCGAATGAGCTATCGGGTATGACATGTTATAGTTTTAAGACAGGAACAAGAGTTAGCCCTTTTTGTAACTTTTTCACTAAACACTAGTACTTTACCTTACCTACCGTAGCGTAGGTTACGTAGGTACAGGTACCAGTGTAATTTTTAATTATATTCAAATTAATTTTCAGAATGGATATGTCTCATGCCTGTTATTTCATAAAAATTTTGGTTGACTGTAATTAAATCCACAAATATAAAATATATAAAAAAACATTATTACTATTTCACAACTCGCACCAGTTGGGATAAGAGTGTGAGAGATGGTGAATCGGTCTGTCTTCAGGGTCGGGTGAGGATGACCCTTCTACATCTGACCGTCATCTATTGACAAGCTTACGATGCGGTGGGAAGGAGCCATTTTATATACGCCAACAATGTAAGTAAGTCCATTTGTAAAATATATAAATAAACAATCTACAATAAAGATCATCATCAAAATAATAAAAAATAGGTACCTACATCTGATAAACGTCAAATAAAAAACTCAATACCACAAGGAAGCATACTTGGCAGTTTATTATTTATAATAGGTATATATTAATTATCTACCTCAAATTATAAACATCAAATCCATATTATATGCAGATGACATCAAATTAATCTTTCCGTGTAATAATTACAAAGAATTCGAAGAACAATTAGAACAAAATCTAAAATCTCTAAATAATTGGCTAAGTGAACACAACCTAAAACTTAATACTATGAAGACAAAAATAATGCATTTCAGACTGCACCAAAAAAGAACCATTACAAATCTCAAATTGCATAAACCATGTAGAATCAACAAACCTTTTAGGAATAGAAATGGATACATGTTTAAACCGGAAAAACCATATTGATAAAGTAGCAGGAAAAATTTCAAAATTTACAGTTAATATATAAGATAATTTATTTACAATGTTTTTCTAAGAGCTAAAAAAATGTATCTACCGATATTAAAACATCACTAAATGCGTATTACGCCTATGCACATGCATGGCTCAGCTACTGTATCATAATATGGGGAAACAGTAGTGAAATTAACCAACTTTTTATACTACAGAAAAGATGTATAAGAATATTAGTTAACATCAACGAAAGGGAAATCTGCAGACCTCATTTTATAAAACTAACAACTAACATCTCTTTATATAAGTATTTGAAATAGTAAAATTTGATGAAAAATAAAAACTTATTAATACACTAACTAAAGAAAGACATTTACAACCGCATAACCTCAGAAATAAAAACCAACGAGCCCTGCCTTTTACTAAATACTCAGTCAGATCAACGACTACTCATATGGCCATCATAATTTATAATAAATTACCCTCCCAAATAAAAAACATTGAAAAGGATCTAACTTGCTATAAAATAATAATTGTTTCTTTTATATTTTTATAATATAATTATTTCTGTGTCTAAATGCGTTTATAACATAAAAGATTATTTAGAATAAAACAATTTAACATTTTAGTTTACTAATTATTTAAGTATAAGCTTATATATTGTAGCGCCCCACCGGTGTTCATGTCATGATCTTATATGTTGTAGCGCCCCACCGGTGTTCATGTCATGATCTTATATGTTGTAGCGCCCCACCGGTGTTCATGTCATGATCTTATATGTTGTAGCGCCCCACCGGTGTTCATGTCATGATCTTATATGTTGTAGCGCCCCACCGGTGTTCATGTCATGATCTTATATGTTGTAGCGCCCCACCGGTGTTCATGTCATGATCTTATATGTTGTAGCGCCCCACCGGTGTTCATGTCATGATCTTATATGTTGTAGCGCCCCACCGGTGTTCATGTCATGATCTTATATGTTGTAGCGCCCCACCGGTGTTCATGTCATGATCTTATATGTTGTAGCGCCCCACCGGTGTTCATGTCATGATCTTATATGTTGTAGCGCCCCACCGGTGTTCATGTCATGATCTTATATGTTGTAGCGCCCCACCGGTGTTCATGTCATGATCTTATATGTTGTAGCGCCCCACCGGTGTTCATGTCATGATCTTATATGTTGTAGCGCCCCACCGGTGTTCATGTCATGATCTTATATGTTGTAGCGCCCCACCGGTGTTCATGTCATGATCTTATATGTTGTAGCGCCCCACCGGTGTTCATGTCATGATCTTATATGTTGTAGCGCCCCACCGGTGTTCATGTCATGATCTTATATGTTGTAGCGCCCCACCGGTGTTCATGTCATGATCTTATATGTTGTAGCGCCCCACCGGTGTTCATGTCATGATCTTATATGTTGTAGCGCCCCACCGGTGTTCATGTCATGATCTTATATGTTGTAGCGCCCCACCGGTGTTCATGTCATGATCTTATATGTTGTAGCGCCCCACCGGTGTTCATGTCATGATCTTATATGTTGTAGCGCCCCACCGGTGTTCATGTCATGATCTTATATGTTGTAGCGCCCCACCGGTGTTCATGTCATGATCTTATATGTTGTAGCGCCCCACCGGTGTTCATGTCATGATCTTATATGTTGTAGCGCCCCACCGGTGTTCATGTCATGATCTTATATGTTGTAGCGCCCCACCGGTGTTCATGTCATGATCTTATATGTTGTAGCGCCCCACCGGTGTTCATGTCATGATCTTATATGTTGTAGCGCCCCACCGGTGTTCATGTCATGATCTTATATGTTGTAGCGCCCCACCGGTGTTCATGTCATGATCTTATATGTTGTAGCGCCCCACCGGTGTTCATGTCATGATCTTATATGTTGTAGCGCCCCACCGGTGTTCATGTCATGATCTTATATGTTGTAGCGCCCCACCGGTGTTCATGTCATGATCTTATATGTTGTAGCGCCCCACCGGTGTTCATGTCATGATCTTATATGTTGTAGCGCCCCACCGGTGTTCATGTCATGATCTTATATGTTGTAGCGCCCCACCGGTGTTCATGTCATGATCTTATATGTTGTAGCGCCCCACCGGTGTTCATGTCATGATCTTATATGTTGTAGCGCCCCACCGGTGTTCATGTCATGATCTTATATGTTGTAGCGCCCCACCGGTGTTCATGTCATGATCTTATATGTTGTAGCGCCCCACCGGTGTTCATGTCATGATCTTATATGTTGTAGCGCCCCACCGGTGTTCATGTCATGATCTCAGTATTAATATATAAGAACATATCATGTAACACATTAATCAACAGTAAAATAAATGAATAAAAGATAAATGTTTAGGTGCTCAAATAAATAATTTTATAATTTATTTATTTAGATTTATTTTATGTTTTTTTTTAATTATATTTATTTTAATTCATTTAAATAACGTTGACAATCCTAAGCCTGAGTAAAGTATGTAGGGAAGATTACAATTAATTACTGCCTAGTAATTAATTGTAAAACCTAACTGCCTGAAACGTACCTACATGTATGAGGCAGGAGTGGAGTGGAATAGATATTTGGATCTCGAGTATTTGTACGGAATGGAACTAGTTCTAGGCGCACCTAGAACATACCTAACTTACCTAGTACTAGCAGGTACCACTCATCACTAGACTGCTGCATGCTGCTTGTAAAAATCACTGGAGGCGCACACGTGAGGTGTTAGAGTGCGAGTGTCGCGCGTGTCGAGTGGGGCGCGCCGCGCGTCCTGTGCTCTTCGCTTGCCCTGATGTAGACTAGACATGCCTCGATAGAGATTCCGTGTAGAGAGTAGGTACAGGTGGTGTCTACTATCTATGCGTAGATGCGCACGAGCGTGTCCCAGGAGGAGGCGGCAAGCGCCGTACCGTCGGGCGAGCGCTGCACGCGCGACACGCGGTGCTCCGCGCCGCACAGCACGAAGGCGCGCTGCCCGCGCAGCGCGTCCCACCCGCACAGCGTGTAGTCCCCGTAGCCCGCGAACAGCAGCCGTCCGCTGATGGACCAGTCGACGGAGGTGACCGCGAACAGCACGCTCTCCTTGGCGTAGCGCGCCACCTCGCGGTCCGCGCGCAGGTCCCACAGCCGGCAGGCCGAGTCGTCGGAGCCCGAGGCGACCGAGTCTCCGCTCGGGTGGAACTTGACGCTGTTCACGTCCGAGTCGTGCGCGTCGAAGGCCTGCACGGCGCGGCCGGCGCGCATGTCCCAGACGAGCGCGGCGCGGTCGCACCCGCCCGACACGAAAGTGTCCCCCATATCGGTGGGCGCGAGGTCCAGCGCGAGCACGTCGGCCGCGTGCGCCTGGAAGGACTGCAGCAGCGCGCCCGACTCGACGTCCCACAAGGCGCAGGTGCCGTCGCCGGAGCCCGTGAGCAGCTGGCGCTCCGTGCCCGGGAACAGGCAAGCGGATATGTAGGAGGTGTGCGTGGCGACGGTGCGCTTGCCTCGCCCCGCACCGCCCGCGCCGCCGCCCTCTTCCTCGGGCGCCGGCAGAGGGAACACGGTCACCTTGTTGTCGAGCCCGCCGGCCGCCACGACGCCGCCGCCGGGGCTGTAGGCGCAGGCCATCACCCAGGTGCTGGGCATCGGGAACGTGTTCTCCTTGCTCCCGGTGTACGCGTCCCACACTACCACCTTGCCATCCTGCAACAAGCGAGTGGTGTAAAGCGCGCGCGGTGCCGCATACCGCATGGCGCTGCGCCGGCGGCATCTCGACGCGACTCACCTGCGTCGAGGTGACTATGTGGCGTTTGTCGGATGACCAGTCGAAGCAGAGGACCTTGGAGGAGTGCCCTTTCAGGATTTTGCGGACTTTCAGGTTCGGTAGGCAGATGGGTTCCAACTTGTTGGCATTGCTGGTCACTGCAAATAAACACAAGAATCGTTTTAAAAACCGTTTGTTTACCAAGTGATCGGAAGTTTAAATATACAGACAGACAAACTAGTAAAGCTACGTATGTATGTATGTATGTATGCTTGACGAGTTCGGGTTCCCCAGTATTGACGAGTGTGCTGTGCAGCATCAGCGCTGCCAGTAAAAAATAATAAAAACAAAATGCACTCTTGCTTGACCAGAGTAGGTAGGTAAGGTAC
This sequence comes from Eupithecia insigniata, assembly GCA_947859395.1. Lineage (NCBI taxonomy): Eukaryota > Metazoa > Arthropoda > Insecta > Lepidoptera > Geometridae > Eupithecia > Eupithecia insigniata. The sequence continues at coordinate 129,181 of OX402009.1, read as the reverse complement.
CTACATATTTGGTGAATCTCCAAAATCCGTGCAACGGGCAAAGGGGTCGGGAGGGACACTTGAATTAAATTTCTTTAAAGGATCAGTTTGTTGCCCGTCTGAGAATCTGTCAACCACCTTTTTAACCGACTTCAGAAAAGGAGGAGGTTCTCAGTTACCAATAAAAAAGGCTATTTGAAATGACGGAATATAACTTTTATGGATTTTTTTGGGGGAAATAAAAATACCCAGACTATTTTTTTTCCACATTATAAACTGTTCAAGTAATCGACAATTAATCAATGTTATCTTAAAAAGCTTTTATCATAATCAGGCTTTACTCTGTTACTATAATTGACTCATTTCATGGCATCTCAACCAAAATAATAAAAGTCGTAGCCCACTGTATAAGCGCCCCTATCAGCCATATTGTAAACTTAAGTCTTAGCACTGGTATTTTCCCAGAGGCATTAAAAGTGTCAATAATCAAACCGTTACATAAAAAAGAGAGTAAAAAGAAAGTGGAAAACTACAGACCGATATCGCTTATACCTGTATTATCTTAAATATTCGAAAAATACATTTATAAATTAATTAACAACTTCTTTGAATCAAATCAAGTATTTTGTAACGAACAAAAGGGTTTTAGGGAAAACAAAACCATAAATATGGCTCTTTATGATTTCCTCCTCCGTGTTACAAGTAGTGTTGACAAAAACATTCCGGTTTGCTCTATCTTCTGCGATATGACGCAAGCATTTGATTATGTCCAGCACAGCATTCTAATTAAAAAACTTGAAAGCTATGGAATAAGAGGTAACGCTCTACAATTGATAAAATCCTACTTAGAAAACCGAAAACAGATAACCTATATAACAAAAATTAATTATAAAACTAAAAGAGAAGAAATATTTGCATCTAAGGAACGCATCATGAACTACGGTGTTCCTCAAGGGAGTGTACTGGGACCATTACTCTTTCTGACTTACATTAACGATCTCCCTAAAGCAACTAAACAACCCATGTCCCTCTTTGCTGACGATAGTACTGTAACCATTAAATGTAATAATATCTCCACTTACAAAACTGACATTAATCTTGCTCTGACATCGATAATAGAATGGTTGAATAATAACAATTTAAAAATTAACATAAATAAAACCAAAATAATTAATTTCAAACAACGCGATAATGCAGCAATAAAAAATCTTGACATACAATATAATAATGACACAATAGAAGAAGTTATGACAACAAAGTTCTTAGGAATCCACATAGATAGAAAATTAAATTGGAAGCCTCATGTGGAAAACGTTTCTAAGAAAATAAATAGCCTTGTTTACGTTTTACATAAACTGTCCCCAGTAGTAAATATAGAAACCCTTCTTACTGCATATCACGGCCTGATTGCCTCAAACATCAGGTACGGTTTATTATTTTGGGGGAACTCTACCGAAGTTCAGAAGGTGTTCAAGTTCCAAAAAAGATGTATTAGAGCTATGTTCCGTATTAAAGTAACAGATTCATGTAAACCCTTTTTTTAAAAAGCACAAGATACTTACTCTCCCTTCGCTGTATATTCTGGAAACGGCTATGTTTATCAGACACAATCCGCACCTATTTTGTCGGCAATCTGACGCCGTACAACGGAATAGACGCGATCAGTTTAAAATGTGTACCCTTAAATGTAAAAAAGAAATTTTGCGCAAAAGTTTTTTTGCTATGGCACCATCAGTTTATAACAAACTTCCGCTTCTGATAAGAGAACTGCCTACAACAATGTTTCAGAGAAAGCTCAAAACATTACTATATGATAAATGTTATTATGCGATTAAAGAATTTATAAATGACAAGAATGTTGACAAATAACCAAATTAATTTTTATTTTCTATTGACTTTGCCTATGTAATCTGACATTATATACTCATCTAATTCATTTCTTTATCTGTTATTAATATTTTATTTCAAGTTCTTATTATGCATGTAATAGGCCAAAAATTGCACGCCCATAAAGGGTAAATTACATTGTTTCACTATTATTTTACTGTACCATCTATTTTACATGTAATTATGCAATAAATATACTTTTACTTTACTTTTACTTTTATTTTAAGGACACAAATTAGACTTTTTGTGCCTTAAATATAAACTTGGTCAGATTCATTAATAGTGCTTCTAGTAAACTATTTGTATCAACTTTCTCTTTGCATAATCAGGCTTACTTAACTTTTATAGCTTCTATAATATAATTTACTCTTTTTGACATTTTTGGTGACGGTGATTATGGTGCCTTAAATATAAACTTGGTCAGACTTTTTTCCATTACGAATCCAGTTTACTCCCTAAACTTCAGAGAATATGTACTAAATCATACAGTGTGCGTTACCCCAGCAGAAAAGTTTCTTCTAGAATGAAGTGAGTTCCACAAATAATTAGTGCGTTCTACGCTGTAAATGTGCGTCAAGTTAAAAAATTTGTGCATGTTCACGTTTTGGAATAAAACGCAAAATTCGTTTCCTGCTGGGGTAACGTTTTTCCAGCAGGAAGATTCTAAACGAATGACCCTAGACAAATTTGACTTATATGGGCAGATAGCTTATATTTGTGTATAAACGAGGGTCTAAAAATAAAATTTGTGCGTCTTAAGGTTTTTGAGATATTCAATTTCCTGCTGGGGTAACGTTTTGCAAAAGCTTGTTTCTCGGAAACCATTGAATGTGCATCTACAAAACATACATACACTAGTAGCTTATGATTAGTGCTTATTTATGAAATAGTAAAATTTTCAAAAATATGTACAGTTTTTATGTAACCTTGTTTTTCTTTGAAACCTTAAAAAATTTTTAGCTCTTTAATGGACAGACATATAGGTTCATTGTAAACGGTGTTCGGTTTTTGCTGTTATTTTTTGTAACCATAAAAAGTTTCAAGAAGACTCATACACGCGTTTTTGAATAATATCGATTAAGACGTAACTGATAAGGTCATAACTTTGACGTCAAAATACAAGAAACCTTTCAACCCAAGATTGTAGGTAATAACAAAACGATTAGTGCGTTCCATGATAATTATATCCTGAAAATTTCAGCTCTCTACGTCTCGTATTGAGCTAGTTGTAAAGGAATGACTGAAATAAGAGTTACACTTCTTAATCACCCTTATTCTACCAGGTGATACGACCAAATTCGAATGACCACTAAAAAGCGACGGTTTCATTATGCTTATAGGTATATTAGGAACATATATTAGGCACTCATAAAATTAGAAGTAGGTACTTAAAATTATTAGGCCGTGGTAATCGTGGCTTAAGAATTGACCCCTACAACTCAGCCCGCTGATGTCTTAAAAGTCTTCTACTAAATAATACTACCAGTATAATATATACAAACTATACATATATATATACAAACTATTAAAATCACTTATGTAGGAATACAATCCTCGAAAAACTTTACCCTACTTCGTACGTTAAAAAGATAGGTAGGTACTTACCTACTGTCTTGGACCTAAAATATGTAGTTGGCAAAAATTATCCATATCTTTTGTACTCGAGTGTACAAGGCCCAATGCGTCTCGGTAGCAAAATTAAAAAGGTCATCAATATGTATGAAACAGTCGCTTTTTAGTGGTCATTCGAATTTGGTCGTATCACCTGGTAGAATAAGAGAAGAAATTTCATCTAGAACGAAACTTCTTTGGATATACCCTCAAAAAATAAACTTGACATTAGTGATAGGGTTGCCAAATAAAAAAAAAATTCTACTCTTTATATGGTAGAAAATATTTCCACTCGAAAAGTATAATTTATTTGTTCCAAACATCCTCACGGATTCTAAATATCCCCATGTTACAGTATAGTTATTTAATTTTCCCTCTTCGACGATATGATGAAAGCCAATAAGGCGCTTATCAGGAGGAGGCCTGCGTCCAGCAGTAAACCAGTAAAAGCTTTAGATGTACAAATAACAGAAACAATCTAGATCAGTTTTATACCTATGTATTAGTAACTAAGTATGTAAGTGTCATCATCATAGAATAATATAATATGTAATGATGCAGTTCATTTGATAATTTATTTTAACAACATTATTTTGATTTAGGTGGCTGCAAGCATGCCATTGCTTTCTTAGCATGGCTGCACAGACGCAGCAAGGTAAATGGATTGGCGGAACGTATGGTACAAATGGTGAAAGACAAGCTACATAAAATGGATGGCATGTCTTGGAATGTAAAACTCCCAGCTATGTTGTTAGGAGTTCCTGCTACACCTTGTACATCTACAAACAAGAGTCCTGCAGAGCTATTGTTCAACAGATGGGTATGCACCCTGCTATCGACCCACATGAGCGGCAGCGTACAGTATGAAAAACAGGCAAAGGGCAAACTGTCATGTACGGAAATTTTTGCAGTGGATCACATTGGTTGCCGCAACCGTCGTGAGCAAAGGTCTAGCTAGTTACAGAGTAGAGACAGGAGAAGGGAACATTGTACGTAGGCACATTGATCAAATATATAGAAAGCAAACACCAGACACAGAAATACAAACACAACAAAGTGAGGGTAGTTATATATTTTCTGGTGTCATCTAGTCGTAAATTGCTTTATAGCTCAATACACGATATTTACCGAAATATGGTGTTTTATTGGACATAGCACTATAAAACCTGTTTCTTGCCAAATTTCATGTTTCTAGGTCAACGGGATGTAGGTACCCTATGTTTTGATATGGTATGCACCCTGCTAAATGTTGTATATCTATGCCACTTGCAAAAATCTAAAACATTTGTTTTTGTGATTATACTAAAATCCGAAAAACGTATTTTCAGATTTTTCCCTTTAATTGTGCTATAAGACCTTGCTTCTTGCCAAATTTTATGGTCCCTATAGGTTTTGTGTGCCCGTGACACCTTGAAAACGTCAAAAAAATTGGGCATAAACTTCTGTAAATTTTGATTGCATTGACTTAGAAGTTTTATTTATATCACGGCTCCAAGAGGTACCTGAATATTTGATGTTAATTTCAACTTGATCGCTCCATGCGTTTCTGACAAGAGGGTTGACAGGCGGACAACAAAGTGATCCTATATGTTCCCTTTTTCCTTTTTAGGTACAGAACCCTAAAACAACTGAATATAAATTACACGATTTTTTTTATATTTAGTTTTCATGAATCATCTCAACCACAACAAGAGAAAAAGAAACCACTACCAGGGTTTCGTTTCTGTTCCACAAGTGGACCAAAATTTAAATTGAAGAGGAAATAAACAGACATTGATGGACAATAATTTGTAGAAGCATAAAAATTTTACTTGTATGGGTGTTGATTTTGTAAGCTTGAGCAGTAGGTATTTTTCGTTATAATAGTAATAGTTATATTGAGTTCTGACTCACGCGTCACATCGTTGAGTTTCTGGCGCTCTTCGTCGAGCTTCTGTTTGAGCGCCTCCACCTCGCGCAGCAAAGACTCCAGAGTCTCCTCGGGCGTGGCCGTCACCGCCGTGTCGGCCGCCATCCTGCTTAGTGCCCTGCCCCAGGGAGCCCGAGCGACCGCTACATCAAAACAACACTGAGTTCGTTAAAGAATCCAGCTGCCACTCACTCAGCAGGTGACTATTTAGTACAATATAACAAACAATATCCACAAAAAATTGTTGATTGAATGAACATGAACGAAATGGAGATAATGCAGTGTTCAGTGTTGCCGACAGTCATTCAAAATGAAAAACCTCCGAACCGAAAGTTTTGGTTCGACATATGACATATAGGTCCGTTTTGAAAATATCTGAATACAGCAAAACCGGAAAATATAGAGTAAGCTGTATATTGTGTGTGTGTTTGTTTGTTTCACCTTCACTATCAAAAGGCTGAACCGATTAGAATGAAATTTGGTACTACCAGGATACCAATAATCCTGGATTAAGACAAAAGCTACTTTTCATCCCCGATAAGTGCAGTGTTCCTGTGAAGTGCTCAAATTAAGCTCAACGCAGTTTAAAATTTTGGAATTCTGCGATAAAATAACTTTTATAGGGGCGTTTTTTTTAGAACTACAAACAGAGGATACCTACATAATAGATACATACAAAATAAAGACGAGCGTGACGTTAGCGTGAAATTACAGGTAACATTTAAATTTGATTTCAATTTTGCTTTTCGTTCCACAAAGAAGAAACTAACGTAAAAGTAAATCTCATCTTTCCCATAAAGAAAAGCAACAGAAATAAAATAACGGTGAAAATTTTATGCATAAGAGTGGCAGGTAGGATGAATCGGTGAACGAAGCGAGCCCACAGAATTCTAATAGGGAAGCAGAATCAACATTTCTAAAACTATTTGTGCCAATTACACCTACATACAAATATCACGTACACATGGACAATCTATGGGCCGAACTCAGGGATAAGGGGGCGGGGGCATTACAACTGTGGCATTATAATCTATTCCGATATACTGCCACATTTACAAATAAATAAACACAGGTTGAATGCTTTTTATTTTTAAACAAAATACTTGTTTTAATGATTTCTTTCCGTTGAATTGCTTTGCTTAGCATTAAGTTTTATTCTTAAATCTACATAAAATTTAACAATAGCCTAAATTAATAAATACAAATGATCAAAATCGTGTTCGTCACTGGTCTTAAAATCACAAAAATAAATAATTAGATTATTAAGCTATATGTACATAATCACACTAATCAAGTGTATTTCCTTTAATCTGTTCTTCCTTTTCCAATTTATTCAGTTCATGTTTACCAACCAAGTATTCGTTTGGTTTTCATGCTGTGGTAACCAGAAAAATTTTAAGAGTGTGCCATAAGCAATTTAGTGTTAGAAATCGTTATTTATCTCAGAATCTGTGAAAGCTACTACCTTCAAATTTATGGAAATGATACTTTGAACTTTTATCTTGGATTACGTGTTTTAAAAACACGATGGGTGAAAATTTTCTGGATAAAATATTATTTTGAAAAATACATGTTTTGCACAAATTTTGCTATTTATCTCAGGAACAGCACATTTTATTTGTTGGGTTTTTGTTTTGTCAAGAAAGCTTGAAGTATTTCTTGAGTTATGTCTTTTAATTTTTCGATTGGTTGTTTAATTTACTTGTAAGAAGATAAAAACTCATTTTTTGCGCTTCCGCCTTTCCAAAAACGTATACTCTGTCCCGCTCCTATGAACGCAACATCCTATTGCTATCCTTTCTACAAAATGGCGCGCAATGCACACTCTTAATATTGTGAAATAAATATATTATTCAGTCTATTTGATACCTATCAAAGGGTTTCTCAAGAATGGATACTAAACCATAAAACAGCAAATAAAACTTCGTCACACACACTTCTAAAACAGCCAGACCCAGGCTGGACCTAGATGCAGCCCTTGAAAATCATACAAGTATATGAAAAGTCAAAACAAAGCAACAAAGTTTAAAAAACTGATAAATGTTATTACAGGACTATTTATAAGCGACCTTAGTACATGTTTTACGAGATCCTGGACATAGAACAGTTAGTCACTGTATAAAAAATGCCGAATTATCGCCAAATATTCACACAGTAATCCAACAACAATTTGAGATATTTTAAGGCTCAACGAAACTTACCGATGAAAAGGAATTTCTGGTGTTTTTCAATACGATGCCTTGCCGCACAAAGGTGCACTACACTTCACCATTTATTTGTCTTTTTCTAACGTATTTCACAAGATTTATATAAAATAAAGAAGTAACAACACGCACAATACTTTCATAACATGACAATTGGCTGACATTTGCAGACATTTACCGTTTGTTGCTTAGCAACAAATCATGGAAATTTGCCTCATCTTCAATTTTTGTCTATGGTGAGTTAGCGTTGTTACAGTAAAAAGAGGTGAGATAGGCTTATTCATTTTTCATCAGTTAGAGAGAAAGTGACCAGAAAATTATTTGATTTTCTATGTAATTGTGAAAATATGTTCGGTCTGCTTTAGGCGTAGCTCTACGATGTCTGTGAGCGAGCCGCGAATAATTTTTAGAGTTTAGTGACAATTGGTCAAGATGGCAAGAAAGCCATATTATGACGGTGAGCAGTTTGCGATTCCGACACGTACTTGGCCAAAAACAGCATCAGCATCCGGTGATATGTCAAAAAATGGCATCAGCAACAACGATTGAAAGTACTAAAGCCTGCCTGTTAAATATGGGACGAATCAGGAATGAAATCGGCATTCAAGTTTATTTTCCTGATTTGGACCAGTTGGGGCCGAAGCCAGTTCGGCTCGACAGCGAAGTCACTTCCCTAGCCATGCACACTATTACAAATCTGAACCTGCAACTTACAAAAACGAACATGCGTAATACTGAAAGGCGGAGTCCATAAAATTATTGTTCCTAGCAAATTAAAGGAATGAAAGTCAGGCAGTCAGTCAGACACATCCCTAGTACATCTGTGGTCAGACAGAACAAGGACCAAGTCGACGGTGGAAAGGAAAAACACTTGAACTGACACTATGGTCGAAAATTACTTTTTAACATATTTGAAATCAACGATTTTTTCTGCGTCGATCAGTCATGGTTTCGTAGCGATTTGAGCACTTTGGTGTCGCTTCAAGTAATGGCACTTTTAGGCTCAATTTTTTCAGACACTAAATGAAGTGACAAAGAATTATAGCAATTTTGGTCCATTTACCGCTTGAAGTACCGACTCTATAGTTAGATTGTTATTTGATGTGTTTTTCCTTTTTTGTTTTGGATATCATAGGTTACTTAAATCGTTTTTCTCCGTTATAGGAAATGCTATTTTGAGCACTGAAGGTGTTTTTGCTTACTCCTATTCCGTTGGTGCCCAGTCGCTACATTGGTTTTTCCTTGCTTACGTAGTATCTGTATGATGCAGTTGATTTGTTTTTCCTGCATGATTGTTATAGAATATTATAGATTTCAGTTGTTTTGGCAATCGCTATAAAAAGCAGTGGTGTCGGTTAAAGTAAAGTCACACAAAAAACCACATAAATAATTAAATTAACCGACATCGTCTTTTATTCCCAAAATGTCGGTTCATTTAATTCCGCTGACTTCATAAATAAAGACGATAGTCGGTTAGAATAAGCATTGTTACCGACATTGTGTATTTAAAGTAACTATTCAAAACAAGTCTTGTCGCTACAAGCAATGAATTTCGGTCTCTTTTGTGTGAGTGGCGCCACCTATATAAGGAAGTGACATGTGACGCGGCGTTTCATCGTTCAACAACCATTCCGTCGCTCGCGCTTGCGCGAGTAGCACGTGCGCTCCGCTAGAGCTCTTGAGCTCTGTCCGTTCGCTGTTTTCCGCTTGCGCGCCATTGTTTCGTTCACGAAACAACCAAAACAGCTCTTTTCAGAGCTACCTCTGTTTCTTTGGGGCTTAAGATATACAGTTCTTTTCAGAACTGTGTTTCTTAAGACTTAATAGCTAACGTTAGTGTTCCGCTCTTTTCAGATCGACGCTTTTCCCGAGGTTCTCGCTTTTTTTAAAGCGGTTCCTCTATCTTGTTTCTTGGGCTTTCCAACGTCGAAATCCACGCCTTCAGTGGTCAACCAAGGGATACGTAACCGTGCCAACGAACTTGGTTGGGCGTTGAATCAGAATCAATAATTTAATTTCTTTAGGCTTACAAAATAAGCACTTAGACAAGTCAAATTGTATACTATAAACATAGTTATTATTATCAAATAATAAATAAGGTGTTATTGATATTCTCTTCACTTCAATTTTTTGTCCACTAGTGGAAGAAATGAAAAAGAAACCACTAGCACATTATAATATCACTTATGTGTCTAATACATGTTTATTTTGCCTATCTAAATATAAATTTAATGCAATTTAGATACATGTCAATATTTCTTTAAAGCTAAACAGAACATTGAATTTCTTACATACTACTGACAGTGCGGAACGGAGCGACATCTGGCCAAGCATTAACATCATTGATGTTATCATCTATGGAGTAAAAGGCCTTCCTGATAAGATTTTGTTTAATGTACTCTTTAAATTTACGAATAGGGAGTTCAGTTGCTTCTGATGGAAGCTTATTATAGAAGCGCACGCAATTGCCCATAAATGATTTCCCTACCTTTCGTAATCTATATGCTGGGATGTGTAATTTGTTCTTGTTTCTTGTATTTCTATTGTGAACATCACACTTTTTCAAAAAGCTATCTCTATTTTTGTGCGTATACATAAGATACCGGAGCCGTTGACCCGGAGCGCCTAGTCGGCTGCTGTCACCCCAGCCAAGACCTTAAACCTCGGCTCCGCGACCCCCGCGACCGCCATTACCCCCGCGTCCCAGCCCTCTCCCCGCAAGGAGCGACCCCCTCCCCCAATTTTTCTCCGTGAAAAGGAGAAATGGTCCAATATCGAAAAACTCCTTGCCCTTAAGGGCATTCACTTCCTGAAAGCCCAGTCGGTCGAGGAGTCCATTAAACTACAACTTCAGACGTCGGATGACCACCGACGTCTGACTTCCCTCCTCCGCGACGAGAACATAGGTTTTCATACCTATGCTCTCGAGGGCGAAAAATCCCTCCGGGTTGTCGTCCGCGGTGTTCCCGCGGAGTTCAAACCCGGACTCAGTCAAATCTGACCTCCTCGCCCAGGGCTTCCCCGTCAGGGAAGTCCACCGCATGTACAGCGGCAGAGGCAAACGCCCCTTTGATCTTGTATTGGTCATTCTAGATCTTTCGCCTGAAGGAAAGGCGATATTCGGTTTAAAAACCGTTTGCCACCTCTCCGGCCTTTCGGTCGAGGCCCCTTTCCGCTCGGGTCCTCCCGGACAGTGCCACAGATGCCAGCTTTATGGCCACTCTGCGCGCAACTGCAACGCGCGTCCGCGTTGCGTCAAGTGCCTGGGCGACCACGGCACCGCTGACTGCAAACGCAGTTGCGAGGACCCGACGCCGCCTAGTTGCGTGCTCTGCAATGCAGCGGCCATACCGCGAACTATCGCGGATGTCCCAAAGCGCCAAGGGCTCACAACAAGGCCAAGTCGAGGGCTCCGGAGCGTTTCGCCCCCGCCCCTCAGTACACCAAGACATCCGACAAGGTGTCTATGGCCCCCTACTACCTCAGCATGGGCTAAACCCTTGCCCTACACAAGTGTGGCCCCTCAGGCTAAAGCATCTCTGATCATCAGGACGTCATGGCCTCCCTTGACTCCCTCTCTTTTAAGTCTCAATAATGGTTGTACAACCTGAGAGACTTAAACCCCGCTCCATCTCGTTAGCGTTTTTCAACGCTAACGGCCTCAAAACTCAGAGAGAACTCGTCCACTACTTTCTGGTCAATCACCAAATTGACATCCTGTTAGTGCAGGAGAACTTTTTGAAGCAGAGCACTTGCAGTCCTAGGATTGCTAACTACCAAATGGTCCGAAATGACAGAACGAACGCCCCCAAAGGCGGTACTGCCATTTACTTCAAGAGGTCCCTGCACTGCATACCCCTCGATCCCCCTCCCCTACAAGACTTAGAAGTCTCTGTCTGCAGGCTTGCGATGACCGGTCATCAATCGGTCATCATCGCATCCTGCTACCTCAGTCCCAATAGGAAGCTTCTTCAAAGCGACCTAGAATCAGTACTCAGTCTCGGTAGCTCAGTCATTCTGGCTGGCGACTTTAACTCCAAAGATCCGATGTGCCAGCGACATACCCCGTCACCCGCAAGTCGAACTTGCCCTCTTCGCGGACGACACGGCTCTGTACACATCCAATTTGAATGCAAATCGGGTGAGTACAAAGCTGCAAGCCGCACTAGACACTTTAGGTGTCTGGCGCATAGAAGTGAATCCGACGAAGAGTGCAGCAGTGTACTCTTCGCGGAATTACTCTAAGCCCAAAACCCTCTCCCTCTTTGGCAAACCCATTCCCTGGGTTAAGTCAGCCAAATACTTAGGGGTGATACTAGATCGCCGCCTTAGTTTCAACACCCATATTCGCACTGTAGCCAACCGTGCCAAGTTCATACTTAGCCGGTTGAACAGCCTTCTTAGATCGAAGAGTAAAATGTCCCTTAGAAATAAGGTGACACTTTACAAATCGGTCATACGTCCTGTCATGACGTACTCCTCTATGGTATTTGGCCACTCGGCCAATGTTCGCCACCTCCAGGTTGTCCAAAACCGATTTCTGCGCAAAGTCACGGGCTGTCCGTTTTACATGCGCAATAAAGATCTCCATCGCGATCTTAATCTCGAGTCCGTTGCCCACTTCATAAAGGCTGCTTCACATCGTCATTATGAAAAGGCCTCGGAACATTTAAATCCCCTTATATCCACCATGCCCGATTATCCCATTGACGACCCTCCCACGAGTTCTCTCCTCGTAGACCGAGACACGTTCTCGGTGACCCCGTTGACCCAATCACCGCCGCTAACCCGGAGGTAACGGCAACCGATTCGCTTCCGCACACTACACAACCGACCAAAAACCGACCCCGCTGGATGTGGGGTCGAAGAATTCCCCGCTTCCGCCCTTAGGTGCATTCGTGCACCTAGGCGAAACCTCCATTACCCTCTAGTAGCATCTGGCGACAGCCCAAGCCGAGGCTCGCACCTAAGTGGTGGCCCTTGTGCGTGTCGCCCCAACCTAACTTTACCGGCAAGGCGCCCTCTGCGCCTGCCAAAAGTCCGGTAACGCTGTCATGGCCATCTGCGGTCAACAGAACTATAATCCTTTCGAAAAAAAAAGTGGCGTTTCATTCACCGATGAACCGCCGTCGAGGCACGTCACGTTTCGTCGCATCGCGAACTGAGGCCACAGGAGGCAACGAAATAAGTTCTATTATCCAGAAATACATACAGTTGGTGGACGCACGTGGCACAGTAAAACATCTAATACTATAGTCGAATTCCTGCCCTGGTCAAAACAAAAATAGAATTGTACTGGCCGCCGTTCATAAGGCACTGAAACACTGTGAGAACCTTAGAAGTATTCAAATGAACTACTTGCTCCCCGGACATACAGAGATGTCTGTGGACTCAATGCACTCTGTCATTGAAGGGTCGGTGAAAAATATTATTGTATGGGCGCCTTCTCAATGGGTTACAGTTTGTCAATTAGCTAGGAAAGAACCTAAGCCATATAACGTTCACTATTTAGATCATACCGACTTTCAGGGATATGAAGAGTTTTACGATAAATACTTTCGAGGAAACTTGACAGGAAAGATAAGCAAATTGAGGATTGTTACTTTAAAAAAGTCAAATCTCAATATTGTGGCAGTAAAATACTCCATGTTACCTGACGCTGAAGAAGAAATAATACCTATAAACGGAGCTCCGACTTCACAAATTGTAAAACAGCTTTACAAGAAGTCTATACCAATAACCCAGAAGAAATATGAAGATTTGACAAAACTTTGTGAAAGTTTTGCCGTACCAAGACTGTTCCACAACGAATATGGTAGTTTACCTCATGTCACTGGTATTATACGTTAGCAGAAACAGATGTTGAGGATGTTTGTGATGGATTCACTCGTATAGTTCAAGGAGCAATTTCAAACGTTGGAAACCTTAAATTTTGATAGTGTGTGATTTTAATGTTCCTAATAATGATTTAATTACGTTAATTGTTTTGTTGTGAAGGTTTTACTTATAGTGTCAGTAATGTTGATTAAGTCATATGTCTGATCTCAGTGTTTAGTAATATTTTGAAACAGATTTTATGGTTGTTAAAGTCTCTTATAATGAAAGTTAGGTTTATAAGATGTACGTTTGTAATACAGAGTTGGTCGTTATTAATATTGTTTGATCACTCATGAAGATAGTAATATGCCTACACTTCATTGAAGTTTAAGTTTTCCCACTGCAATGGGTTTTTTGAATGGCTTTTAAAACAATAAAAGACAGTTATATATTAATTTACTTGTTTTTTTTTTTTGTATATTTGGTAAACTGAGTAGGGACTTCAGTTAAAAATATAACATTGAATTATGACATAGCGCATACGCTTATCGTGTTTTTCCTCTACTTAGCATACTATGGTTTTCTTAGTTAACTGGTTTTTCCACAACCCCATATCTTATGCTCGATACGCTTCAGTTGTTTCTCCTCCTAGTTATATCATGCATACCTTGTCGCTAAATGTGTTTTTCCTTGCGTTTGTCAAAATACTGAAGTTGCATTTAATGTGTTTTTCCATCCGTTGTATTTACCATAAAATAATTAAGCGACGCAAAAATCATTTTATCACGCTAGCATATGTACTTTTTTAAATTTAATATGAGATGATAAATAAAAAATAAAGAAACTGTATTTTTTCCAGTCGCTCTAACTTCAAATTGTAATTTTTTATGTTTTTTTTTCGTAAAATAAAAACTTTGATCAGCATAGCTATTCTAACTCGATGGAAAAGTTTCCGTGACTCGAAATCTGACACAAATCCGCGCGAAATTCAAATAATCTGCGCGAAATTCAAATATTTTAGCGGTTTTTAATATTTTCTGTGTTCTACAAGGAATAAAACTACCTAAAATGTAGTTTTTCATAAATCGCTGACCATTTTCTATGAATCTATGTTCCAATGAAATACGATTAATGGGGCTTTTGGTGATGATGTGGATTTTTAGTAATACATCTCATAAATTATTAATTTTTCCAAAAGTCGAGTCGAATCGAAATTATTTAAAACATGGGTTCATAGAAAATATTTTACGATTTACGGTAAACTACTTTTCTGCTATTGATATTGCTTGTAGAACGCAGAAAATAATAAAAACCGCTAAAACATTTGAATATCGCGCAGATTATTTGAATTTCGCGCGGATTTTTGCCAGATTTCGAGTCACGGTAACTTTTCGATCGAGTTAGAATAGCTGTGCAGCTCTCATGTAAAGTTCCAAAATTGTCGTTTCAAAGGTTTCTCCTTTCCACCGTCGAAGTATATAAATTCCTTGACAAGGACAGAACAGCAGCTTACCATGAATTATATATAACATATAACGTAACACATAACGTAACGCGTTCTCAGCGTTATTTGCCCTAATTTTAACGTAAATAACAAGTTACGTTAATTTCAACGCCATTTTTTATAACGCGTATTACTCTCAGCAGCAGCAGCAGTCAGACCTATGTAGAGTGTAGGTGTGTAATTCTGTGTAGAGTTGTCGACAGTGTTTTGATAATTTGTTGTCGGTCGTTTTGATCGTGGTTTTGGTAAACCTATGTAGTGTTTTGTTTTGTGTTTCAAATTTAAAATTACGCAGTAGTGTTGAACGAAGATTTTACGTAGGTATGTGAATAAGAGATTACTTGTTATTTTCATTTTCTCTTAGAAGTTTGAAAATATACCTAGCGATGATTTCTCCGTTACACGTAGAAGTCGTGCAGAAAAGACAAAGTCATGCCAGCAAGGACGATATTAGTAATCTGGTGCACTCGTTCCTGGCAAATTTTGCGTCGCTGTGCCCGGGCGCCCATCTCGGAGAGAGCGAGCTGGCGGATAGCGGCGCGCTGCGCGAGCACGTCTCATGTGTGACGCTGTGCGACGTGGAGCACGGCGCCGGCGCCGAGCTGCGTCCCACAGACACCTCGCTACTAGTGCACGTGCACCGGCTGCACGAGGGCGGCGCGCAGAGCGATACCGTCGCCGACGCCGGTGGTGAAGACTGCAGCCTCGCCGATACCTGGACACTACCGGCGCGCGCGCTGCACGGCCTGTGGGAGAGTCTCGTGTTTGAAAGCGCACTGAAGCGGGACACGGTGCGCTTCGTGGAGACGGCGCTGCAGCTGGCGGAGCGTGGCGTGGACGCGCACCTCGTGGGCTGCAACCGCGTCGTGCTGTTGCACGGTCCGCCCGGGACCGGCAAGACCTCGCTGTGCCGCGCGCTTGCGCACAAGCTGAGCGTGCGGCTCGGCGAGCGCTACCCGCGCGCCTGTCTCGTCGAGATCAACGCGCATGGCCTCTTCTCGCGATGGTTCTCGGAGAGCGGCAAGCTGGTGACGCGCCTCTTCGAGCGCGTGCACGAGATCGCGGCGGACGGGCGCGTGCTGACCTGCGTGTTGGTGGACGAAGTGGAGTCGCTGGCCACAGCACGCCGCGCCGCGCTGGCCGGCCTCGAGCCCAGCGACTCTATCCGCGCCGTGAACGCGCTGCTTACACAGCTGGACCGGTTGCGGCGACTGCCCAACGCGCTCGTTCTAACCACCTCCAACCTGACGGGCGCCATCGACGTAGCGTTCGCGGACCGCGCGGACATCAAGCGGCTGGTAGCGGCGCCGGGCGCGCGCGCGGCCTATGAGATTCTGCGCTCGTGCTGCACGGAGTTGGCGGCGCGCGGTGTGCTCGAGAGCGGCGGCGCGCGGCTGTTCGCGTTGCGGGCGCTCGAGGGGTCGCGCTGGGCGGAGAGCGCAGCGTCACGGCCCTCGCTGCAGCTTTGGGCGACAGCGCAGGAGGCAGCAGCGGAGCGCCTGTCTGCGCGCGCGTTGCGCCGCCTGCCCTTCCTCGCGCTGGCGCTGCACAGCGCGCGCGAGATGCCGCCGCTACCGGACTTCGTGTCGGCGCTGGCCGCGGCATTGGCGGCGCACAGGCGCGACGAGGAGGACTTCGCCGCCGCCGACGCGCCCCCCGCCCGGCCCGCGCCCGCGACGTGCAACGGCGTCGCATAGTGTTACTGCTCCCGTTGGACTACTGATTGTTGTGATACATGTGGTGGTGTGGATGGTTTGCGGGTTTGGTTTGACTCGCGGCAGTGTGAGTATGCGGCCCTACGACCCAGATATACCTACAAGTGAAATGATCCTGTCCTGTCAAGACTATGTTCACTTTGAATTGAAAATAAACATTTTGTTATCTCTATGTAAAATTATAATTTAATTAGATATTTTACTAGCTTTTTTAATATAAAACCCTTTCTACATAATTTTATTAACCAAAATATTTTATTATTCCCCAATAAAGGCACTATTGGAACATTATCTAATCTGTGCTATTGGTAGGTAGGTACTTTTGAAATTCTAGTCACTAAAATCTTGATGTACAGAAAGAATAGAATTAGATTTTCAAGACCTACATGTCGGGAGTTCCACAAGGAAGTATTCTAGGACATTATAATTATTATATACATAAACAACTTACCAAAAGCAACTATCTCGGTGTACAGACGATGCTATCATGATTATGTAGGTAGGTATTCCGCTACGAAACAAAACAATAGAGCAACTAGAATTAGGTAGACAAAATTAAGTTATTCAAAACTAGCAGTGCACCCCGGCTTCGCAAGGGTATTTAACATAAATTTGGATCAAAAATTATCTACAATTGGGTCCAATGGGGCCTCCAGGTAATTGTTTATTGTATGTAAATGAAATTGTATTTAGTTTCACTTACATCTATCTATCTTATCTATCTCCTAACTTAGTTAGGTTTATCAATAACCAAGTAGAACAGAGTTTTTATAACCCATCTTACCACTCTTAATAATGTTTTTTATGCTTTTGACAACAGTCGAATGTTGAAGACCACTTGATAACTATTAAATAAGCTGTTTGTTTTCCAAATAAATGAAATAATAATAATAAAATAAACAAAACAACATGTCGTATCATATTTTATTTTAAATCTTAAGATAACCTATAATAACGTATAGCTAGACACGGTAAAGGAGTTTGGTAAACTATAATCAATAAGAAAAAAGATGCAAATTATTGTTTTCTATCAATTTTAAAACTAGAGCAGAGACTAATTTCGCGCTGAGATAGTCGTGTCTCGAGTAAAAAGCTCCTGTGGTAGTATTTTTCGCGCGATTATCGCCAAGCGCAGACGCAAGCTGGAGTCCGGTCGCTGGGTTGGAGGCAGTCAGTGGCCCAGAATCCAGAGCATGTTTGTTGTCGCCGACAGGCCCCAGGTGCAGGGCGCGAGGCTCGCTGGAGGCCACCGGGCCTCCGGCGCAGGTGCAGTCAGCGACCCAAGATCCACAGCATGTTGAGGCCGGCGGGCCCTAAGTGCAGGCGGCACAGCGCGGGGGGCGAGGCCCGCGCCAGCGCCGCCAGGAACAGCAGCAGCGTGTGCAGCAGATTGTTGCGTCCCGGGGGAAGCTGCAACACACACGCGCGGGCCCGTCAGTGTTGTACGTCGATAGGGGGGGAAGGTGGAGTGCGGGGCTCACCTCCACGGTTTCATCGCCCAGCAGCAGCACGTAGTGCGGTGGGTCGCGCGCTGCGCGGTGTATCGCAAGGGGCCGCGCGCTGGGGGCCGGCGGCGCGGGGCCCGCCGACAGGTGCCGCGCGCTGAAGTCTCCGCCCGGCACCAGCAGGTCCAGGTAGGTGGCCAGCAGGTGCAGGAGCAGCTCGGCGTCCGTGGGCCTGCCCCCGCCCCCCGCAGCCGCCGGCGCCCAGCCACGCCCACCGCCGTTCCACCGGTAGGCGCTCAGGCAGCCGCCGCGCGCCAACTCTGCAACACGCACCTCCGTCAGCCCCCGCCCGCAGCCGGTGGCGCGGCGCTCGGGCGGGAGCGGGGTCCCTCACCTGTGATCCTCTCGGCCACGTACTGGCGGTCCGCGAAAGGCTTTAAGAAGGGCGTCAGCGCGTGGTCGGGCGACAACGCAACGCCCCCCGCCTCCGCCGCCAGCTCGCGCGCCACGCGCCCCACTACGCTCACGTGCAGCCACTGCAATACAAGAGGTGGCGATCAGCGCGGGCCGCGCACTCTCAGTGGGGCGGCGCTCGGTGGTGGTGGTACTCACGAGGCGCAGGTTCAGGTTGTACTCGGTGAGGCGCTGCGGATCAAGCCGCAGACGGCGCCAGACGCGGGCGCCCCCCGCCGCGCCTCCCTCGTCCTCGCGAGGGCCCTCTTTGGCGCCACGATCTGCGAGGGGGGAGTCAGTGTTAGTGTGACGTTCTCTGTACCTGGTACCTGTGCGTTCGGTATCCTCGTACCCGGCATCATGGAGAGCTGGTGCGCACGCGCTGGCGTGGCGAGCGCGCAGCCGGCGCGTCCGCCTCCGCCCTCACCGGCGCCCGACGAGCGGGCCTCCTGCTGTCTGCCGACCGGCCAAACAAAAACATTCAGTTTAAAATTATTTAAAGCTTTACAAGTTTATAACAATCAAGTATCGTCGTGTCGTGACTAGAGATGAGTCCGGTATTCAATAACTAACTCAGTACCTGTTAGCATGGTCCTAAAATATCTAACGCTATTGTAAAATACGCATACCGCTAGGGAATAACTGTGCAAAGCGAGCATCGCGCCTAACCGACCGAAAGCCATAACTACCCAACGCTTCAATACCTATACTTACCTAACTACCTATCATCTACGCATAGGTATACTAGCGGACCGTTCACCCGTAAAGTTATGTAGCTGCAACAAGTGTTTGGTATTTCTAACCAAATCGGTTAGAAATATATTGGGTAGAAATCAGGACAGGTATAGAGTATTGTAACGTTATTGGGTACCAGTTGGTACTAGCGGTATTGAAATAAAATACCGAACTAATAACCGGTAGCCAAAATATCCAATAACTCCCATCCTTAGTCGTGACCGATCTCAATTGGTTCAATGTGGATCTGCTTGTGATCGACACAATTCTGACATTAGCCGGCTTTATACAGACGCTATATCGCGCGTGAAATAGCAATCGCGTGCGAAAGAGCTAGCGTGTAAAGATGTTGGAAGGGGAAGGGAAACATTACGGCGCGCGCTCGAGGAGCGTCAGATCAGTCGTGCGCGTAATCGCGTGTTCCAAAGTGGCTTTATACGTAAATTCTTGCGCACACGATTACTATATATAGGAGGATAGGTACTGATGGCGGACATACGTACGTGGAGCAAAGAATTAGTAGGAGAGTTAATTACGCTGTACAAGTCTTTTCCTTGCCTCTGGAAAAGGTCCGAATTTATAAAACAAAAATCTTAAAGAGGAAATATTTTACTAAGCCACACTGAGAAAACGTGACGGTTAAATGCAACCGTATAATTGTTATTTACAACCGAGTAAATTGGTTAAAATACAGCTTACAGTATAATTTGCTAATAGCAACCGTGCTAACTCTGTTATGCTTATACGGTTAGTTTTAACAGAGATTCTGCTATCATTATATACTTTATGTATTTAGTCCTTTTAATAGATAAACTGTTGATATTAACAGAGCTTAACGGGCTAGATTAGTAGACATACTCTGCTATAGTAGCCTTCTACTTGGTTAGATTAGCAGACTTACTCTGCTCCAGTAGCAGACGTACACGGCTAGATAAGCCGACCTACTCTGCTAGATTAGCAGACATACTCTGTTAGATTAGCAGACATACTCTGTTAGATTAGCAGACCTACTCGGCTAGATTAGCAGAGCTACTCGGCTATATTAGCATAACCTACTCGGCTATATTAGGATACATTGTCTGCTAAATTAGCAGAGTAACTCTGCTAACTAACCAGCAAATTAACTGTTAAGTTTAATAGTGTTATTCTGCTATAAGTAGCAGAGTAGCTTCGGTTACCACACTGAAACTACTCTGCTTCTTAAAGCAGAATATCACCAAAAACTAACAATTAATCCGCCAGTTAGTCAGCACAGTAGCTCTTCTAATCTAGCAGAGTACGTACCCAAATCTAGCAGAGTAGGTGGTCAATCTTGCTGCTACGTCAGAGGATCGCTGTAAAAATAAAACATTACAATACTCAATAATTATTTATTAAAATATTGTACACATCACAAAAAATGATTAGAAACATTACATTGTGGGTAATTAACATTACCTAGTCTTATCTGATACATAATGTTTAATTAGACCACCCCGTACATGTTTACCCATTCAGTTCAAAAAAGATAATAGTCACAACATACAAATGTACGAATGTAACAATCCCGTTCAGCTCAAAATTTTTATAGGTTTATATACAGGGAGCTGATATGCATACTATAAAGAATTCACAAAGCGACTTCTCTGACTGACTGATGCTGATGTTGCCTGGGTCATATCCAGTCTCCAGTAAAAAAAAACGAAAAAGTTAATAAAATCCCTTTTTAGGATATAAGGCATAAGCGGGATATAAATGGATATGTAAAGATATTTTTTAGGACATAAATCATAAAGCTGGCTAATGATAAAATGCTTTGGTAACCTGTTATCAAACGATAGAAGAAAAAACCAATTAATATTATAAACATTAGAGTAGGCAACGTAGTAAGTAAGTATTACTAACTGGTGTACTTTCTGTGCGTGAGTCAGTGAGTGGATGCATCAGTCTACGCCAGTCTTCCCAATTTTTATTAAATATGGAGCGATGACCTACGTATGATCGTGAACAGCTCCTTTATGTCGTCTGGCTGTAGAGCTGCCATTGCTACAGTCGTTATCATATTTTCTGTAATGACAACAAGAAATTTTATTTTTCGAAGGCACATGAAGGAGGCAGAAGAAGTGCACGAAGCGCTGCGCGACATAAATGAAATATAGGAATGGAGAGGCTGGCTGGACATAAGCATAACCTTAAGGATATGGCCACAAATTTCTATGGTATATTTTATATTTGTCGCGCTTCATGCACTTCCTCTGCTTCCTTCATGTGCCTTCGTAAAATAAAATATCACTACAAATGTGGCGCGACCGCCACATGCAG
The DNA here is from genome assembly GCA_947859395.1 of Eupithecia insigniata. NCBI lineage: Eukaryota > Metazoa > Arthropoda > Insecta > Lepidoptera > Geometridae > Eupithecia > Eupithecia insigniata. Next base: position 107,621 of record OX402009.1, on the reverse strand, counting down.
TTTTTCTCACATTTACGACGGAGAATATGTGAAGCCGTGTTAGTAGTACATACAGTACCTAATCCCTTCCCTATACCGCGATCTAAAAGCTATAAGTAAATAAAAATGTATCCTACTTACGTTGCAATTTAGGGATGTACTCCGCGAGACCCCACTGCGATAAAGATTGCACACTTCTTCGTCCGCCATTTTGAAGCGTCTCGTATGGCGTGCCGTCCGTCGCTTTGCGGCGTCTTGTCTGGTAAGGCAGAAGTTCTCTTGCGTTCGCTCGGCGGGATGTTCCCGGTTTAGGCTTTGCTGAGGTGTTCGGTAGACACGGTTGCTTAGGTAGACGCGTTAAAAAGAAAAGAAATGCGCACCAAGATACACTACGACGTATCAATAGAGGGCAGCGACTCGCCAACGCAGAACCGAATGACATTTGACTTTGAGTTTTATGCCAGGGAAATACGTGATTTTTACTCTGAAATCATTTTACCACAACACGTTTTTATTTTTTATTTTACGCGATACCAAAGACATTGAATGCGCGGTATATAACACAATTTTACCACATTTTTTTTTATCAAATATAGATAAAAACTTTTAGCGTAACTATTGAAATAATTATTTACATACTAAAGCCCTGTGCCGCCACGTAACCGAGATACGGCTAGCTGGTAGCAGTGCATACGTTTAAGTCTAACAGAATAACTGCTGACTCTAACCGAGATACTGCTAATCAAATCGTTTTATGGCTAAAATCAACAGATACTCGGCTAACGATTGACCTATATCCCTGTTAAGTGCTAAACAGACATACAGTTAAACTGTTAACAGAGTTACGGTTGAAATAGCAGAGTTCAAACTACAGATATTAGCGTTCTCCTCTCTGTTAATGTTAGCATGCTTACACTTAATATTACAGGAATGCGGTTCATTCTAACTGAATCGGTTGCTAGATATTGACATAGTATTTTAACTAGTTGAAGTCGACAGTTTTAACTGCTAGATTTGCAGAGTGTTATGCTATTTTTAACAGTTTTACAATAATCGTATCGACTCGTTTGCCACTAGCAGAGTGAAAATCGCGTTTTGCTAACGGCCCGTTTTCTGTGTGCACACAGATCTTTTCTTCTTCTTTTTGAGCAGAGTAACACCAGCGACCATGATAGCTTGTGCCATGATGTCTTCTATCCATTTTTTACCGCAACACTACTATTATACTGCGATACTTCAGTAAAACTGTGCGAATTGTACACACTACACGCGCCAATTCTGTATTGTTCATACGTACGCAGTCACCTATTGTTCGCAGGTGTGGAACCCTCAGTACGATATTTACGTTTCACGTTTGGAACGTATTCAGAAAAGATTCCTACGGTACCTTCAGTTTCGCGCTATAATCTACTTACCAGATTATTACACCAGATGTAGAAAATTTAATTTTTTGCCTCTAGAAAAACGTAGAACCATAGCGGACCTGTCTTATCTGTCTGGCATCGTTAATAGCTCAGTGGACTGCTCGGAGCTGCTGCATCATCTTGGACTGAACAGTAACTTTAAAACTCACAGAAATCCAAAAACCTTTCATGTCTCACAGCTAAAACTAAATACAGATTTAACTTAGACATTTTTAATGACTCCCTCGCTAAATTAAAAAGTGAGTGGTAAATTTTTTGGTAAATCTTCTTCCATTTCCATGTCTTAACTTAGTTAACATAAGTGTTTAATTTAACTTTCATAAGTACATTGTGTTCAATAAATACCTACATACAATCTTAGTCATAGTCGTCCTAAAACTGTATTTTGTATTATTTCAGTACCTTTTTGTGGAAATTTGTAATTAGCCTGATTGTTTGCTTAGTCTATAAAATAGCTGTTAATTTCCTGAATATTAATAAAAATAAAATAAAAATAGACTAGCAGCTACAGTGAACTGGGATAAAAAAGGGACCTAGCATGCAGCATGAACAAAATAAACATGTCTTTAACAGTTTGCGAAAAAAAAAATTCGTAACGTACTTTTCACTTTCCACAAAGTATTGAGAAGAAATTGTTGTGTATGTCGTTGGGATCCATTCATCTTCTCGTCTTTGGGTTCTAACTACTTGCATATGAGTAGACAAGAACATAGGTAGTGAGACTTCCGCCCGGACCCGCTCAAGGTCGCGAACAATATACTCAGCCCGACGACTGGGATAGACTGAGTATTCTGTTAAGGCTACACACCTCTCCCAAATCTCAGTGGCCGGCCCATGCGGATTTGTTGTTGTTTCACGTCTAGAGATTGCAATCGGGTTTATTCGAATTCGTCTAGCCGCGACCTTGAGTCCAGCTAAGAACATGTCACGGCACAGGGAGAAAGACTTCTTTTCTGAATTTAGGAAGCGGAGAAAATGGTATAGGAAATGCCAAAGGCTTTGGCTCTGGGAAAACGCGAGGGAATATTAATGCTACGCCTACTAACAAATTCGTGACAGTCCACAATACCATTGTACACCCATATTGCCGGTACAGGAAGATAAGGGCCAATTTGAAGAGATTGAAAATGGCACCGGATTGCCATCCCTAGCACTGACGCACTCGCTGTCCTATGGGCGCGGTGGCGAGCCGGGCGCCTGCAGAGCGACCGACGACATCGCGTCGTGCCTCCGCTCCGGGTCGGACTCAGGTACCTTATGTAGGCGTTCAGAGCGGTCGCATCAGCGATGAACTCGAGCGGGTCGGCGCGATGCGGGGAGGGTGCGCGTTGTGGGGAGGCGGGCGGCGAGGGCGACGGCGAATCCGCACCGCGCCAGCGCCGGGCGCCCGCCAGCCAGCCCGCCTCCCCCGCCGCCTGCTCCGCGCTGCACTCCTCCGCGCCGCGCGTCCGGGTGCTGTCCAGAGACACCACGAACGATCCATCTGCGGATCGTATAGGAACTAAATAAAATTGCTTTATTGTAGAAACTGTCTACGAAAAAGGTCTTAAAAGCTAGGTGGAACAACAGTTTATCCATTAATTATGGACGTACAATATTTTTCTTTTATGTATGTATGTATAACTAGGTAATTTATTGATTACCTACACATTTCTTTAAGGTCATAAAAACATTTTTCTAAGAGCCGCCTACGAATTTTTGTCCTAAATTAACTAGTAGGCAGACAAAACAGCCAATTTGGAAAATTTATTTTTAAATGTTTAATAATTTTAAAAAAGATGAATGAAATCGGCAAACCCTTCTCAAGTTATAGCTTAGCTCAGAGGATTCTAAATGCTCTAACAGTTATAGCTTAGCTCAGAGGATTCTAAATGCTCTAACAGTTATAGCTTAGCTCAGAGGATTCTAAATGCTCTAACAGTTATAGCTTAGCTCAGAGGATTCTAAATGCTCTAACAGTTATAGCGTGACCACGAGAAAAAGGGGTTCTTTTTTATATTATATATATAGGTATATACAATATAGATATGGATATGCCACGTACCTCAACATTTGTTTTTCTACTTTTTTAGCAAGTTATTTGTTTTTCCCTTGACGTATTTAAGCTAAGCTCTGCTTAGCTTGGGGCTAGATAATGCTGTGTGAATTGTCCAGTATTATTTATTTATTTATTTTGTTGGAAAACAAACAAATTATTAAACTTAAATAAGCAGAAATAGTAGCTTAACTTAGCCTAATAGTTTTCACTTGTAGAACTTAAATATCTTATACTTATATTTATATAGATAATCTAATAAAGTAGATACAAATAATGAAATCAATCAGATTAAAATGCTTTGCTTTGGTCTCAAGAGTCATATATTTCCCCTATAATATAATATAAAAATGTGTAATACCATAACATTAATAAGAAAATTAAAATATAATAAATAAATCTGTTTATATAATATGATTACATACTTACTGCTGAGAATTAAAACCAAAAATTTTTTTGGAATCTGTGTGTTTAAATATATTTTTCTTTTTATTATTCCACTTCATTTATTTTAAATTGCCTAGCGGTACGCGGACCTTGCAATAGCGTTAGATATTTTAGGACCATGCTAACAGGTACCGAGTTAGTTATTGAATACCGGACTCATCTCTACTCCTATGGCCATAAGGCAGGCAGTCCTTTGCAGGCTGCTAAGTTTGGTGATTGCGGCAGACTGAAGGGCCTTGTCGTACCATACCATGGAGGCGTATGTAATTATTGGCCACACAATGGCAGTATACAGCCACTGGGCAATTCTGGGTTTGACGCCCCAGTTGCTGCCCATTACCCTAACGCTGGCTCCTAGTACTATCTTAACTTTTTGCAAGACGTTGGTTAGGTGTGTGTTCCACGTCAGATTTTGGTAGATTGTAACGGCCAAGTATTTTACTTCTGTGGAAAAGGTATATTACCGTTAAGTTTAGGCTTTACAAGCTTGTGTAGCCTTCGCTTATTTGTGAATGGTATAATCACGTTTTGTCAGCGTTGACTGACAGAGTTCACTGTTGCTGCACCAGTCACTGACAGTGTTGAGAGCTCGCTGCATGATGACAAAAACGGTGGATTTACATTATCCTCGCACGACGATGAAAAGGTCATCTGCTGTCATGTCACATTAATGTGAAGGTCAACCAATCCACACAGGAGCTGATCCACTACTAGGGTCCACAAAATAGGTGATAGGGCTTCGCCTTGGGGGCAACCCCTGGCGGTGAATAATTCAATGGTTGATTGGCGAAGGGCTATTATTGCTCCCCTATGCGTTAGCTTGTCAAATCCTGTACCGCCTAGGGATTGCAAAATCCGGATAATTTTCTTAACCGCTTAATTAAGCCTTAAATCATTATTGAATCCGGTAATCCGGATAATTCGAATAATTGAAGAATTTTTAAAAATATCATTCTATTATTGTAATTTTTAACTAGTTTTTTAGTAAACTAAGTATTTATGTGACACATAAATGATTTACTTACTTACTTCTGCCTGCGCTTTAACAAGCAATTTCCCGGGATTAAAAGCAGGCTTTATGTAATTACAGATCTAGAACTATATTTATACTAAATTTCGTCTCACTGCAATCAGTGTTTTTTGCGTGATAAGGTATCGAACATCCTTTTATCTATTTACAAACTTTCTCATCACACTCATATCATAAAAGTAAAAGTTTGGATATTAATTACTTCTAAAACAAGTAGATAAAACTACAAAACAGATCGGATGGTCATTTTGCATAGGTGATTAGTTATACTCCCTTATACTGATGATAATTATAAGATTGTCGTGAAGGCTACTTTTTACCCGGAAAAACTGTGGCGAAGCCGCACTTATTAGGAGAGCTAGAGCTAGTCTTTGTTTAGTGTGATGTTGCTTAACTTATTTGGAGAGCTAGAGCTAGTCTTTGTTTAGTGTGATATTGCTTAACTTATTTGGAGAGCTAGAGCTAGTCTTTGTTTAGTGTGATATTGCTTAACTTATTTGGAGAGCTAGACCTAGTCTTTGTTTAGTGTGATATTGCTTAACTTATTTGGAGAGCTAGACCTAGTCTTTGTTTAGTGTGATATTGCTTAACTTATTTGGAGAGCTAGAGCTCGTCTTTGTTTAGTGTGATGTTGCTTAACTTATTTGGAGAGCTAGAGCTAGCCTTTTTTTAGTGTGATATTGCTTAACTTATTTGGAGAGCTAGACCTAGTCTTTGTTTAGTGTGATATTGCTTAACTTATTTGGAGAGCTAGAGCTAGTCTTTGTTTAGTGTGATGTTGCTTCACTTATTTTATGTGTTATATTGATTATATGTGTTCGGAGGTGTTAGGCAACCTCCCAACACCTGATCCAATACGATTGTTTCTGATACGTTTGAAACCTGGAAGAGCATGAGAAGAAGAAAGACAGGGCTTTAGCCACGATTCGGTAACAAGCTAGGCATGAATGTTGTTATGATCAAAAGAAGTAAGCAAGTCAGGTTAGTGTTGAGGGATACTCTGAGCTCTGTGACTAATGTGAAGGACATAAAGATATTTTGGAACGTCAAAGAAGAGATTTAGTATAAAGGAGAAAAAAGACTACAGAATGTATCGTCACCACCAGAACTTAAAAAGAAACCTAGTAAGACCAGAAAAATATTTTAGAATTACAAAAACAAACAAGCTCAAGGTTTTAGATACCTTAAAAATTATGATTAAAGGGTATTTGTCATTAGCAACGGTGATAGCGAAGGTGCTGGACGGGGTGCTTAATGAACACCTCAGTCAACATGTTACTTTGCACGAAGCACAGTTTAGTTTTAAATCTGGGTTGTCCACTGAATCAGCATTACTGAGCACACCGTCTAGTACTACACGAGCAGAAGCACATCTAAGCCTGCTTAGATTTATCTAAAGCGTTTGATCTCGTGACGTATGACAAGATGTGGTAGAAGCTGACGGTCGATAAAGGGTTGCCACTCGAGTTGGTGCTGCTCATTAAGCACTGGTACGGCAACCTACGTAATTGTTGACATTTCCAGGTGGGGTGCGGCGGGCGGGCTGACTTCACCTCGGCTTTTCAACCTGTACATGGACCGTCTGATCAAGGGGCTTAGCAGTACTGGGATTGGCTGTTCTATTGATGGTGTGGTAGTAAATAAAATAAGCTACGCCGATGACATAGTACTGCTGAGCCAATCGATCAGATCTCGATGGATGCTGTTGAGCATTTGTGAGCCGTATGCGGAGGCTCATGGGCCTAGGTAAAACGCAAGTAAAAGCGAGCTGGTTTTTAAGATCGGTTCAAAAGCATACAACCGGTTCACCCGTCTCGCTGCCAGGTAGTGTAGTAGTAACTCAAAAGAGTGTCGAAGTTCAACCTCTTGTTCTCCGAGACCCTCTCATGGATGATGTAGATGTGGAAAGGGAACGCAGAGCATTATCAGTCAGAGCCAATATGCTGACCCGTAGATTTGTGTGACGCCGTATGTACGGCCGTAAAAACGAGTCTGTTTAGAGTGTACTGCCAGTAATTTTATACGAGTACGTGCAGCCTATGGATCAGTTACAAACAGCGATGCTGGAATTTCCCCGCGTGTCTGGACACGTTACCCATTGTTATACTGGTATAACAATGGGTTCAGGTTGGTGATGGGGCTGCTGCGCTTCTGCAGCGCATCGGGGATATTTGCGGATGCACGCGTAAACGACTTCGGAGCGATCATCCGCAACAGAATGTCGTCCCTGATGCACCAGCTGCGCGACAACAGCTATCAGCAGCTTATCGCAAAGAGGCTGAACACCCACTGCCTCTTCATGGAGAACTGGACAAGCTGTTCTAGGCGTGAGGCTGCTGTGCTATGTCGTAACATATCTATACTAGTGATCAAGTGATCTATGCAGCTAGTTGCCTAGTAGGGCAAGCTGTTCTAGGCGTGAGGCTGCTGTGCTATGTCGTAACATATCTATAAGAAGATCTCTGGCTACGATAACTTTTTTAGATTGCTTAACCACACACTTGTCCAACAAAAGATTGCTAAAGAAGACGTTAATGTCACTCGCAGGGATTCTGTAAATGCAAAACTAATATAATGTATATCATCATCATCATCAGCCCGTAAACGTCCACTGCTGAACATAGGCCTCCCCCAAACGACGCCACGAATAGCGGTCCTGAACCGCCTCCATCCAACGACTCCCTGCGACCGCCACGATGTCGTCGGTCGGTCCATCGAGTGGGAGGTCTTCCCACACTCCGTTTCGCATTGCATCGCGATCGCCACTCGAGAACCTTTACTCTCCGGTTATCGGTTCTACGAGCTATAAGGCCTGCCCATCGCCACTTCAGCCTGCTGATTCTGAGAGCTATGTCGGTAACTTTGGTTCTTCTACGAATTTCCGTATTCGGACCCTATCGCGCAGAGAAACTCCGAGCATAGCTCTCTCCATAATGTATATACGATAATGTTATTCCATATAATTTCAAAAGACTTTTCTATAGGTATACGTACTATGTTATAGAGGGATCAATTATTTATATCGAAATGAATCGAAGTACAGCAAATATCGTCCCTGTAGAAGGAAAATTAAATAACTAACACATTTAGCGAAATTGACTTTATTGCATTTTCATAAAGTCCAATTCAAGCTGCATCTTTATGTGTTACTAAAGTTCCTATATCATAATTTATCAAAAAGTTATACGTTAATCAATCGCGCAAGTCGTCAAATATGTAAAAATATATAAAGGTGAATTTAGATAAAAGTAGCGAAGAAAAAGTAAATAACTCGGCAAAATATAAATAAGTGACATCATATTGTCACTGTGAAAGCGAGAAAAGTCAATAACGTCGTTTATTCAGTTTTCCCTGAACTCATTTATGCTCGACCAGGACCAAATTGCAGTTGGAATAATTAAATAAACTGAATTATTGAATTTAGCGTGTGTCAAATAAAATTGAATCGGTAAATTATTTAACTGTCTACTGAATGTTATTCCTAAAAATGATTGTATACCCGTAAGAAACAACATGTGATAATGTATAAAACAAAATACAGCATAGACATTAAAATAAAACAAAAACTTACAATGAGCGGCCTTATCGCAACAGAAACGATTTGTTCCAGGCAACCTGAGAGTTAACATGTTCAGGATAAGTAAAATACAATAAGTTTATTTGTTCGGTATCAAACAGCTTAAAAACACGGATTAAAATTCTGAACTTATAAAATAAATATTCATTGAATAAATTACTTTCTGTTTTTTCAGCATTTTGATGACACATGATTTTCACAACACATGTTTTGTTTTGATACACACGTTTGGTTAAAAAATTATTGAAAGTATCAAGACCTATATGAATTTCAGGAAATTGTTTCATGACTGCTTGTGCGTTAAAAAAATTGGCTATTTATTAATTTTAAAAAAAGTGGCCATACTTAAGTAAGATCTGTGCTTTATTCCAAAGCAACCGAAGCGAGCACTTCTCGGTAGCTAAAATCAAGGATCTTTCTACAAATCATAGCTTTAAACCTCGTTTATAAGTACCGTATACCGCCTTTGGTTCAATAAGAATAGCAAGATATAACGGCGAGAAAATGGTCTGTGCTGTTTCAGCCCTTGCGAAGTCAAATTATCATTATCCTTCCTGTGCTCTCGGTATTGTAGGTGGAGATCGATGAAATTCAGATTAATTGTTTCAGAACTCAAACAAAACTGTATCTCAGTAGTGTCATTGGAATGAATGTTTTGGTGCCATTTTTCAGTTTTCTAACTTATAATTTTGCATTGATTCGATTGGTTGAAAATGCATTGAAACGTATCTATATCGATTCAGTCCTGGGAGAATTATCTTGACAAGTTGCCGTCAACTGTTGTTTAAGATCTAAGCTATATTCGGAGTTAAAAAAATCTTTGTTATTCTCTAACTCTTTACTCGGAAGCTCTACTCGGTTAGCAAAGCAATTTGGGTAGGGCAAAAGTTAAAGAACATGACAGTTTTCCTGTAAACTTATTGTGGACGTGAAGTTTTAAGATCTAGGGACTTTTCTTGAACTTTGTAACACCTAAAACGCGATCTACCAATATCATGATTACCAGTGCCTCTGAATAATCTGCGAAGAGTTCTTACCACTTTTAAGACCAATATGTCAAGTATAAGTAGCTATTTAGGATGTACGTTTTACTCCGTAGTAGTAATTGGTTAAATATTATTTTCAGCTGACAAACACGTACAAGACGCGAAGAATTTTACTCAAGTCGCAGAACATCACCGCCACCTGCATCTCGCGCTCCCGGGCTTCCAGCACGCTGCGTACCATCTCCCTCGCCACATCCGTCGTCGACCTCACGGCCCGGTAGGCGTACTGCCTGTCGGACAGAGATCCGGTGCTCGACAGATGCTCCGAGAGCCGCGAGTCCGTGCTCGAACATCTTTGCTATCGCTGGTATTACCGATACGGGACAATAGTTATTAATTTCTTCTTTTTTGCCTTTGCCCTTATACAACGGAGAGACTCTAACATTCCTAAAGACTTGCGGATATTCACCATGACACAAGCACCTATTGTATAGAATGGACAAAATTTCAGACAGAGGTGCAGCGACTGTGTTCATCAAGGACATTGACAGTTCGTAGATGTCCTTCGTTTGCTTATGAGGAGAGAGCGGTCAGAGGGCTCACTAGTCGATACTAGGGCTTGAATCGCTGCAGGTATGTCAGCAGCAGGCTCACCGCAAGCCATAGCAGCGCTCACGAAATGCAAATTCACTGCATCGACTGCGGCGACATCATGCGAAAATTTGGAGCCATCCGGTCCTCTTAGGGAATCTAAAAAATCTACATTTCCTCTACTTTTCCCAGTTTCAACCTTGACAACATCCCACATAGTTTTTGCTCCATTGCTAGATTTGCCTATCATATTTGAATAATATAAACTTCTTTCAGATCTCAATAAAAAATCGTAAAATATAAAAAATTTTTTTGAAATTCGTCAGTTTTACTGTGTAAAGTCACGTTGGTCGGAAATTTTTGGCAAAGGGTTTTCATGTCGCGTACAAGGTAATCTAAATTCAGTATGTACTCAGGTACCCAGGACTCATTCTTATTTCGCATCACTATACGTTTTAGTGGAAAACATATTTCGTATTTGTACTTAATAATGTTCAAAATTGTATTCGTTAAACCATTTGTAGATAGAACGCAGTTTTTAACTATCTCGTCCCAGTCTACGCTGTATAGCGCAGTAACGAAATTATCTTTATTCGATCGCGTAAATGCTCTCGCAAGCTGAGGAGGTGGAGTCGCGCGCGACTCATATGGTACCTCGACACGGACGGCATAGTGGTCACTAAGGTGGGTCTGTACGGCGGTCGTGTGTACGATGCCTGCGAGCGCGCGCTCGCAGTCGACGTAAACATGGTCTAAACATGTACTTGTCGAAGCTGTGACTCTTGTGGGGAAACCAACAGTGTTACAGAAGCCCCTTGTGTTTACTATGTCATTTATTTTCTTTTGATCATTAGTCAGAGAACCTAACAAGTCAATGTTAAAATCGCCCGTAACTACACAATCCTTATTTGTTTCACTAAGTAAGTCAAATAATTTTTCAATGGCAGGAAAAAATTTAGAGGTGTTCGTAAAATTAGAACGGTAAACGCACACAACAATAATGTTTAAATCAGTCAATTCCACAGCAGAGATTTCACAAACTTGTTCTACGGAAATGGACGTGAAGTCTACTTCCTTGAATTTAATATTGTTTCTCACAAAAATGCACGATCCGCCGTGCGCGATCGATAATCGACAGTAATATGATGCTAGGGTAAACTCATTTAAATTTATACATCTAAGCTCATTAACTCGAAGCCAGTGCTCAGTAATACACAAAACGTCGCATTTGAGAACGCTACATAACATAACTTCTAATTGCCTTGTCTTATTTTTAATTGATGCAATATTTTGATGGCATACACAAATCGTCGGTAGTGCAGGTAGGCTGTCGCCGCCGCCCCGTTGACGTCCTTTCATCGTAGTTGCATTCGCGAGTGAGTCATACCTGTGCGCCTGAGCCGGCGGCTGCCGTGCTTTCGAGTCCCCACCCCTGGCGGGGACGGGAGCGAAAGGGGATCCATGGAACAAACCGCACACCGGGTGGCCACTCCGACGGAGTCGTTACTTTCTTGTAAACACTTTCAGGCATACCTATGAGAAATGAGGCATGCCTATCCGTTTTTATTTCCCGTTTCTCAACTGTGTAATCAGAGTTGGTCAACTGGTTTAGGAAGCATAGTACCTTGTCTACCGTCGTGTCGGGCCGGAATGACCATGCCTGTATGTACATTCTCTTTTCAACAGCTTGCAAGTCGTTATTTTCTTTTCCTGTCCCGACTATTATAGGACGACTTTGTCGTTTTTGTTTATTGTTACGTTTTTGGCCAACAACCTGCCAGTCAAACTTGTTATCTATATTCGCGCATTCGCTAGTAGTTGTTATCGGCACTGGGTGTCGTGGGGCATCTTTTCTCATTTCACCCTTTGATTCGCACGAAGCATTCTTCCTCGCTTTACTCGGCCTACCTCGGGTCTTCTTCGGTGTCGGATGCGGGGCGGGGCTTGTAGCGCTTCGGTCTATTTCGGGCGTTTCCGGGAACATACTAAGCTATGCAGGACAGTACTGCGCCGACGACGCCGCTGGTGGCGGTGTGAGCCTAGCTGCCATGATGTTGTCATCCGTACCTCTAGTGCCCGTGGGTTTATGTTCGCTGATTTTCTTGGATGATGCGGTGTTAAGCCGCACTTGTCGCACCGGTCGTTGCATTATCGGTGTCGTCGCCCTGCGGGTTGTTCCGGTAGATTTCTGCGTCATCTTGTCCGGCTTACCCTCAACAGTGGTTTTTAACAAAGTTATCGCCAGTTCTTGTGCTTGAATAATCTGGCTCTGGTCAGAAATCTTCCCTTCCAGAACGTCAATTTTATTTGCTAGATTGTTGATAACACTCTATAGCTCTCGTACTGCACTTCCTAAGGCTTTTTGTGCCATTTTGGATTTTTAATAACTGAAAAACGGCGGACCCTCTTTACACTGAGTGAGTTACCCCCACCAACTTAAACTACCAACTTAATGAAGAAGAATGATTACTTTTATGGTTTTGTGTGAAAAACATCCTAATTTTATTAAAATCCTTAATAATGCATATTATACAGACCATCTTTATAATATATCATAAATAAGTAAATAAATAATGGGATTATAATTTTACTGATGTAGGAAAATTAAATAAGCGCAGTTATCGTTAGCTTTTTGGACGCCAGTGATCTTAATTGGCGAGGCAAAACTGAATAACTAACATGAATAACTAAATTTTCAATTTTCTTCTATACGCAGACGACATGAAGATAATGAAGAATATAACCTCCCCTTCTGATCTCTTACTACTTTAGAATGACCTGGATAACCTCTATGTTTACTGCTCCGTAAATAAGCTAGACCTTAACGTTCAGAAATGCTATTGTATATCCTTCCATAGAACTTCTCCCCCTTTTTCTTTCGATAATAAAATCAACGGTGATTCGCTCACACGAACTAACACAGTTATAGATTTAGGAATTACTCTGGACTCTAAATTATTATTAGATAAGCACATAGAAAAGATCACGGCAAAAGCCATGAAGACTAGGATTTCTCCTTAAGTGTCACTAGAGACTTCAAATCGCTAAAGACGCTCAAAATTCTGTTCTGTTCACTAGGAATCCTCATTATAATAAGTATATAACCCAACTAGAGAAACCACAAAAGAAATTCGTCAAGTTTATTTAGATTTTTCGGAGTACATCGACAGCTGCAAGCACCATCATTTGTTGCCCTTGGAAAGCAGGAGAGAAGCCGCAGACTTAACGTTACTGCATAATATGTTATTAAACCTAGTTGATGCCCCTCACTCTTATCTGATATCAAATTGTCGGTACCCTCTCGTCGCTCCTCTCGTAGAACCAATCTTAAGCTATACTTCCCTACGTGCTCCACTAATTACCGTAAGAACTCCTTCCTGCCTCGCACAATGCGTACCTATAATACACACTACTCACAAGTTGATCTATTCCACGCCAAGAAAAATATATTTAAACACAGTATCCAATTTTTTTTTTGGTTTTAACTCTCGGCAGTAAGAACCTATGTAATCATATTATATAAACAGATATATTTATTATATTTTAATTTTTTATTAATATTATGGTATTACACATTTTTATATATACATACGAGTATGTATATTATAGGGGAAATATATGACTCTTCAGACCAAAGCAAAGCACTTTAATCTGATTGATTTGATTATTTGTATCTACTTTATTCGATTATGTATATAAATTTAAGATATTTAAGTTCTACAAGTGAAAACTATTAGGCTAAGTTAAGCTACTATTTCTGCTTATTTAAGTTTAATAATTTGTTTGTTTTCCAACAAAATAAATAAATAAATAATACTGGACAATTCACACAGCATTATCTAGCCCCAAGCTAAGCAGAGCTTAGCTTAAATACGTCAAGGGAAAAAAAATACTTCCTAAAAAAGTAGAAAAACAAATGTTGAGGTACGTGGTGTAGGGTGCGTAGTGTGCCCCCTACAATCCTATAAGTTGTTGGTAGAGTTTGTGAGTTAAAGAGTTTGTTAAGTTTCACGGTTTAATCGTACGTAAGTTTAAAGTTATGTTGATGGTCGCGAGTGTACGCCGTGACGTGTTGCCCAAAGGACAGTTGTTTGCGACTGGCTCTAATTAGCCGTAAAAACACGTCATAACGTAAACTGCTGACCCGCGGGAACATGTGACACTGTATGGTATGTAAACCGTACACGTGGCATATCCATATCTATATTGTATATACCTATCTATATAATATAAAAAAGAACCCCTATTTCTCCTTTGTTTTCCAAATAAATAAATAAATAAATAATCGTTCTAAACCTTTAAAATACGGGGAGGGAAAAAAATATAGTTACATTTTTTTTTTCTCTCAAACAAAAGATTCTAATTTATTATTATTTAATCCAGAAATAGATTGAGTAACAACCTAAAACATACCAAAAAACCGACGGCATAATTTGTGTCCAAAAAGTTATCGCTATTTTTGACGCAAAAAAAAAACAGTAATTCGCGTTTTTCTCGCGATTTTGGTTTTGTCAGTTATTTAATTTTCTTTCTACAGGGACGATATGTTTCTTTGCTCGAAAAACCACAGCGAACATTTATCAACTATAAGCATAGGATCACAATATCGGACTACATGGATAGCTGTAGACACCAGCATTTGCTACCCCTTGAGTTGAGAAGAGAAGCTGCTGACCTTTCACTACTGCTCAAACTTGTTTTAAATTTAGTGGACTCACCCACGCTCGTATCCGGAACAGGAATAACTGTCCCATCCAGCCGGGCTCCTCGACGAAATTATCTAAAACTTCACATCCCGTCCTGTGCACTAAATACCGAACAAACTCATGCCTACCGCGAACCATGCACATTTTTAACATGAAATATTCTAAAAATGTTGACTTGTTCAATATGAGGCAACATGCTTTTAAAAAATTAATCAATACTAATTTCTTTCAGTGAGGATATATTATTTAACTATTTAATTATGTTTATTATTAACATACCTATCCTTTCCCTTGTTATGTCCATTATGTATAGTCTAGCTCCCGTCCTATAGCTACTCCATCCAGACGATTGGGTACTGTACTGACGACAGGCACATTATTTCTTTCTCTAATTTTACAAGTTCAAATTAAGGATGTTTTTATTTCTTTAGTTTTAGATATTTTTAATTTAGGCACGGTATTTAATATATTTGTTCATGTATATATGTAGTTATTAGTACCTGGATGACCGAGCTTTGATCGGTATTTTTTTTTGATATTTTGTTTTTTAGAAATTATATTTAAATACGAATTACAACCAAACACTCATTGGCTTAATGTTGGTTCACAACGACACCTGCTGGAGTAGCCCTAGTCTTGTATCGTCAGAGAAGTTGGTTGTTCCTAATTAAAAAAAATAGTATTAATATTCGCCAATAGATGTCAGGACGAGTCATATTTTTCAGTTTATTTATCTACGAACAAAAACAATGGACTGAATTATGTCTTTGGCCTTATCTATGGGTTCATCTGACAACTTTCCTCCCCCATTGTGACATCATATCCGAATATATGCAGTAAATTAAAAAAAAGCTGTCATACATCATAGTGATAGATGAAGGCTTTGTAGCGTCGAAATCTTGTCTATGAGAGTGCCCTATCGTAAAGTTGATTATCGAAATCACGAATAAAACAACATTTTCTAAAAATGAATCATAGCTAGATCGATTCATCGCCCCCGAAAACCCACCATCATCACCATCATCAGCCCATACACGTCCACTACTGGACATAGGCCTCCCCCGTACGACGCCACAAATAGCGGTCCTGAGCCGCCTCCGTCCATCGACTACTTGCGACCGCTACGATGTCGTCGGTCCATCGAGTGGATGGTCTCCCATGTAGGGGGGATTTGCCATAATCACCACGCTTGGCAGGCGGATTGGTGATCGCAGTGTTGGTGTTTAAAAATACTCAGAAGGAAGCTGCTGCCCTTCCTCTGGAAGCTGCTGCTGCCCTACCCTTAGTCGGCTCTTACGACATCCACGGGTTGAGTTGGAGGGGTCGATATTCGTACGCCGCGGCCCCACGGCCCCGAAAACCCCTGTATACTAAATTTCATGAAAATCGTTGGAACCGTTTCCTAGATTCAGATTATATATATATACAAGAATTGCTCGTTTAAAGGTATAATATTTGCGCGCTATAAGCGGAAACTATTGTAGCTTTATCTGTTCCTATTTTAATTTCTTGTTATTGTTATTTAAGTAGTATAGTAGTTTTTGTTTCCCAAATAAAAATACTCGACAACGCGCCCCCACTAGTGTACTAGCTAGAGTGCAGGCGGGCGGCAGGCGCAGCGCGGGGCGCGCGAACGACGCCGCCAGCGAGCCCCCGCTAGTGTGCTGTGCAGGCGGTACCTAGGTCGTCGTCTGTGAGTCCGAGCAGGTCGCGCTGGCGCGGCGACAGCGCGGCGGGCGCGGGCGGCGCGCGCGGCGGCGCAAGGAGTAGCACGTGGCGCGCGCACGACGCCGCCAGTGCGCACGCCGCCGCCATCTCAGCCCACACGCCGTAGCACCACCACACTCCGCAACACTTCCATCTGCAACAATAAATGTTGAAAAATCTGTTCCTTTTTTACAAATAAAAAAAAATTATATTAACCATCGTTGTTAACATAAAATAATATGGGATTCTGTAAACCAGTAAGTTAGTACAATGCACTCGCACCATCTGAGCAAGCTGCAAGCAGCACGTGTAAAATATAATAATAAAATTCGAATAATAAAAAAAAAAATTAAGTGAAGAGAATATCAATAACACCTTATTTCTTATTTGATAATAATAACTATGTTTTTAGTATAAAATTTGACTTGTCTAAGTGCTTATTTTGTGAGCCTAAAGAAATAAAGTTATTGATTCTGATTCTGTCATAATGGAAACTGGGTCTAGGTGGAACTAAGTAGATACATTAGCTTAGCGGCTTTTCTAAACCTGAAAAGTTATGCGGCTTTTTTTAAGATTTTTAGATATATTTTTTTCGAAAGAAGAATGGTCACTCAAGATATATTATTTACATAATTTACCCAGGACCGGCGCAAATGAAACATATCTCAGTTAATTTACTCAGGCCCGATGCAAATGAAACATATCTCAGTTAATTGACTCAGGCCCGGTGCAAATGAAACATCATCATCATCAGCCTATACACGTCCACTGCTGGACATAGGCCTCCCCCGTACGTAATGAAACATATCTCAGTTAATTTACTCAGGCCCGGTGCAAATGAAACATATCTCAGTTAATTTACTCAGGCCCGGTGCAAATGAAACTTAAATCCAGGCTGCCAGGTGAAAATATGCCGCAATCGCATCATACCACAAAAGAATTCGTACTCCTAAGGAAAAAAATAAATAAAAAATCGTATGTACCTACACATTGATATAATTATAGAATTAATGATAAAAAACTATAGAAAAACACGGTACATAGTACGTGTTTTTGTAATTAAACCACTTTTTTGTAAGTATAGTTTGCCGAACTCATCATTTTAATCATATTTGATGTGATTTCTAGTAAAACGCTTAATTCACTGATCAAACTGTTTTATTTAAAGATGAAAAGATGGTACGCGTACGTTTTAATTACTGAGACAAAAAGAAGACCAAAATTGTTGCCAACACACAGTGTAGAACATTGCCACATAAATTAACACCCCCTCTCAATGTTATACACTTACATACAAAACTATTCTAAGTTACCAAAATATATATATATAAAATACCAAGAGCATTATACTATTACATTTCCTAGACTACACTGTTTCAAAATCCTTATAATTAGTTCCTTACTCAGAGATTTTGTTAACATATCTGCAGGTTGCTTTGTGGTACTTATGTACTTAATACAAATCTTATTATTTTTAATCAAATCCTTAACAAAATATCTACATGTTTCAAGCGTTTGATACATTCTGTGCTTGCATTTAATATTGCCGACTGATTATCACAAAACAAATTCACTGGGATGACATTTTGAAAACCAAAATCATGTAACAAATTTATAAGCCAACAAGCTTCACTAGCAGCCATACTCATTGAAACATACTTGGCTTCTGTTGAGGACAGACTTACAGATGATTGCTTCTTTGAGCACCATACTACTAAACAATTTCCAAAAGTAAACATGTAACCTGAAGTAGACTTGCGATCTCTTTGGTCGCCTGCCCAATCTGCATCACAAAAACCTTGCAACATTGTATCATTACATTTGTAAATTAAATTATAATCAATGGTATGCTTAACATAACGCAATACCCTTTTAAGTGCACTATACTGATCGTAACTACGGAATGTATTCAAATGAAACTTTACATGATTTAAGTTCATATTACGAGAAAAGGCATAAAATACTTTTTATCCCGGAATTCAGTAGGGCTCCCTTGGGAAAGAGGACGGAAGTGTTAAAATTTTGGGCAGCGCATGGCGCCGAAACGAATGAATGTATTGAAATGAATCTTGGTACAATTTGAGATCATACTACAAAGAAGGATATTAATACTTTTTATCCCGAAATTCAGTACCTAGGGTTCTCTTGGAAGGGGATGGAAGTAAAATTTCTTGGCTGCACATAGCGCCGAAAATCCTCAATGACTTCAAATGAAACTTGGTACCAGGGCACAGATATGGTAATGTTACTTCGACCAGGGACTCTTTTCGGCTACCGTTATAACCGTTAATCAGCGCAAATGGATTTAGGTACAGGTTAATTTAACGAAAAACTTTCTAAGTTATTAAACCGGTTTTGTATTTCGGATACCGAAATCGGACAAGCGCGTTGCGGGATGGCGCGCGGGGCAAGGAAGTGGGGCTCCCAGCAGTGGGCCCCCCACATTGCCCCGCAGTGAGACTCCCAGTAGAACCCGCAGTTGCTCGCCCGCAGTGGGGGGTTCCAGCAGTGGGTCCCGGGAAGTAGAGGCTCCACTGCGGGAGCTACTGGGGGGGTCCCACTGCGGGGCAATGTGGGGGGCCCCCACTACCGGCTTTGCGAGCCGTTTTGCTACACCACGCCGTGCTTGCGGGGGAAATCCTGCCGGGGGAGGTACAGCACGGCTCTCTCCGCGAGCCAGTAAGGTTTGTGAGATTGTAGGGGTAATCTCTGAATCTACTGAGCCGATTTTGAAAATTCATTTACCTATTGAAAACCACGTTATTTGTGAGTGTTATAGGCTATATATATTAACAACTAAAAATGTTTACTGCCCAACGAAGTGGGCACGAATCTTAAACGACACCTCATTTGTTGAAATCGGACCAGTAGTTTCAGCGCTAAGTGGGAACATAAAAATCGGCTACATATATACATAAGGTGTCAAACCCTCGTCCTTCGGTAGTCGGGTAAAAACCATTTATCATTTATTTATTTATTGTGATTTCATGTGTCGGCGATTAAACCCTTATGTAAGACAGATTACGTCGATTAATTGTAATTAGAAAGGTTTATTTCATAGTAATATCTCTAAACTAGATAGATGTCAATTTTCACTTAGGATTTACGATATTTGCATTTATATTGTTTTCGTTTGTAAATATTTTGTTGTGAAATTGATGTTTTTAGAAAGGTCTAAGCTTAAGGATTAATTTTCCGTTTGAATGATGTAAATCGAATTATTAGTTTTAGAGATATTTTAAGATTTGTGTAAGGAAAACGTTCCGAACTGTAGTTTTTTGTAAGTTTTTGTTCTAGAAACTTTTTATTTGTACGTAAATATTTGAATATTATTATTTTATAAGGTAAAGGGCATAATTCCCTATCTAAAAAAGTATAATATGTAAGAATTCTGTGAAAGAATAATGAATAAATAAAGATCAAAGGGTTCGGCTCAAGTAAAAAACAGCTAGAAAGTTCGAGTAAAAATAAGTCGTCGTCTTGCCGGTAAGGCGCGACCATATAAATATACGGCGCGTTTCTTGCCGGGAAGTTAGTCGCAGCTCAGCCACCGAAGAGGCAAGAAGTGAAAGGAACACAGCAAGTAGTGGTAGGGAGAATAGGAACGAGCCGAAGCCTAGGATCCAGACCAGAAAATCGCTGCCTTTCATTTTCTTCGAGTCGAGGTTCCCGAAGGTCATCAGGTCGGCGTACCCACACTTACGCATTCAGGGGTGCGTGGCGGCGTGCGTCTACCAGCTAGGAAGAGGAAAGGAACGCACGTCGAACCTTAGTGGGATACTTTACCAGGGCGTATCAGGCAATCCTGGTAACCGTCCGAAACAGTTGGTCCTTCGAGCCGGATCCCTGCTAGAAGGAGCTAGAAGATTCCAGAAGAAGAACCCGGAAGAAAAGGAAGTTCAAGATGCCGGTCACCAGGTCACAGAAGGATGCCCCCTCACGCCCTGTGTCCCGTCCCATTGAAAAGGACGAGACAGAAGGAAGGTCAGGGTCAGAAGGGGTCACGTCTGCGTCAGAAGGGGTTATGTCCGCGTCAGGATCGGGATCATCGGGAACTACGGGAACTACGGAAACATCGGGAACTTCGGGTGCTACTGGAACTACTTCAGACTCTTGGGGTACGACGACCACTCAAGGAACCTCGACTACGGAAGCCACTGCGACTACCATGGCGGCGTCCGGGAAGGGACAAATAAATGAAAAAGCCGCACAGAAGACCACCATGGCGGCGTCCAGGAAGGGACAGAGCAATGAAGAAGCCGCACAGAAGACGACAGAGAAGACCCCAGGAAATGCCCCGGAACAGAGTGAAGCTGGTTCAGCCACAACCTTGAAGCCGACGGGGGTCAGTCGTCGAGCCCGGTCCACGAAGACCACGAGTTCTTCAGCCAGAAGACGCGAGCTGGAAGCCAGGGAGGAACTGGCGCGCCGGGAGCTGGAGCAAGCCCAGGCTGCGACCAAGCTGGCTCGTGTCAGATTGAGTTTGGCACAGTGTGAAGATGAAGATTCCGTGGGTGAAGACCAGGCAGAACAAGAGGACAGAGCAAAACAGGTGCAGAACTGGATCGAGACGTCGGTGTTGGAAGAACCAGAGCAGCGAGTCCTGAAGCCCCCGGAGCAGCTCCCGAAAGAGCCCCAGAAGGTGAAGCCTGAAGGGAACCCCTCGACGGGAGGAGCCACGATCGAGATTCAAGCGCTGACGACAGCCTTGAAGGAAGCCTTCGCCGGAGGAGGGGGCCCAGCATCGCAGCCGAACTACATCCACGAGCTACCCTACTTTGACGGCAACAGCAGCGAGTGGTTGGCGTTCAAGACCGTCTACGCCGATACAGCACCAATGTTCAACGACGTCCAGAACATGGCTCGACTAAGAAGAGCACTAAAGGGCAACGCAAGAGAAGCTATCAAGAGTCTGCTGTACTCCGAAGCCTCTCCGATGGAAGTAATGGAAGCCCTAAGAAGGAGATATGGAAGACCTGATGCGCTGGTGCTGGCCGAACTGGATAAGGTCAGGGCATTACCGAAGATCACAGAGAACCCGAGGGACATCTGCATTTTCGCGAGCCAGATCAGCAACAGCGTAGCAGCAATCAGGGGACTGAAGAAACCACAATACCTGCATTCACCGGAGATAGTGAAGCACATTGTGGAAAAGATGCCAACAGTTCTAAAGTTCCGTTGGTACGACTTCACTGCAGCATCAGAAGAAGGCGAGTTCTCGGACCTGACGCTCATATCAAGGTTCCTGAATACAGAAGCGGACAAGTGCGGGGCCTTCGCAACGTCAGAGGACAAAGGCGGTGGCTTCAAACAGACCAGACAAGCGGCGCACTCAACAAAGGAAAAAGACTTCAAAGAAAAGGACCCAAGGAAGACGGAGAAGATCTGCCAAATCTGTGAGGGCGAACACTTCCTCATGGAATGTCCGAAGTTCCTAAAGGCATCAGTTCAAGACCGTTGGGCAGCCGTTAAGAAGAGTCGCATCTGCTTCAAGTGCCTTCAAGGAAGACATATAAAGGAGAGCTGCAAGAAGCCATCATGCAAGGAGTGCAAGAGGTGGCATCATCACCTGCTACACGTAGAGTCGGAAGACAGGACCTCTAGTGAAAGGATGGAAGTATCACCGGAGGCATCGGGCGTTACTGGATCAGTAAACGCAGTTAATAACACAAGGGCATACCTGAAGATTATTCCTGTCGAAGTCTTTGGGACGAAAGGATCCAAGAAGATATTAGCCCTCATGGACGAGGGGTCGACAGTGTCACTCCTGGATAAGAAGGTGGCACAGGAGAGGGGCGCACACGGAAAAAGGAAGAACTGGTCATCGAGACAGTAGGTGGAAAGCTCATTAAGAAGAAGGATTCGCAGGTGCTGGACCTCATACTGAAGGGGATTCATCAGGGACAACGGAAGACCCTCAAGAGAGTCAGGACCATCGATGATTTGAAGCTTTCACCACAGTTCCAGGACAAGAAGAGGATACAACAATATCCGCAATTAAAGAAGATCGCCGACGCTCTACATCACGAAGGGGAGCCACCACAGCTGCTCATTGGGCAAGATAACTGGGAGCTGATCGTGACTCAAGAAATACGAAGAGGAAAGCCAGGCGAACCAGTCGCTTCCAGGACGGGACTTGGTTGGGTGCTCCACGGGACTGACGACGGGGGTGCAACGCTAGTGCACTTCCTCAACACGTGCCTACATGAGCCTACGTCGGAAGAGGAGATGCACGTGACCATCGAAGCGCTTGGTGGGCAGCCCAGAAGACCAACGATGGACTCGGAAGGAAGAGCACTCACAATCCTGGGGAAGACCTACTTGGAGAAGATGAAGCTGCTTCAAGACCTGCAGAATCCGAGATGCCTGGTAGCACATCGCACCGAGGGGGAGCTGCATACTTTCACGGATGCTGGCAAGGAGGCTGAGATAGAAGATCTCGCCAAACCTCAAGTCTGGAGATGGGTCCCCACAGCGCAGAACCCTGCAGATGATGCGACACTTGACGTGCCGGAAGACTTCGACTGCAATCACCGATGGTTCACCGGGCCGGACTTTCTGAAGAAAGAAGAGGATCACTGGCCTGCGGCAAGGACCTTTAAAAAGGAGACCACCGGCGTGGAGAAGGCAGCGGACGTCACAGTAGCAGCGAGCCTCACCCATCCAACACCAGATCCTGAGAGGTTTTCATCGTGGAAGAGGTTACTGCGAGCCACAGCAAGAGTACTTCAGTTCATCAGACTCTGCAGAAGAAAGGAGAAGGTCAACGTCAACCAAGCGGATCCCGACTGGAAGAGGACAAAAAGGAAACCTAAGAAGACCATCACAAGGAGACAATCGCCGGTCACAAAATCGGTGAACTACATACCGCTGGAAGCAGACCTACTGGAGCAAGCTGAAACTCTACTGCTGAAGAAGAGTCATGAAAGGAGCTTCCGAGAAGACATCAGGTGTCTTCAGCAAGGAAAGCAAATAGAGAGCAGCAGCAAGTTGAAGAGACTCGACGAGGTGCTGGAAGAAGGACTTCTGCGGCTGAAAGGAAGAATCGACGCGATACACGGTGTGACCAGAGACTACAAACGACCCATCGTGCTCGACAGCAAGGACAAGGCAACGCAACTCATCATAGAAGAGTTCCACCGCCGTTTCAACCATGGGAATCATGCAACAGTCATGAACGAGATAAGGCAACGCTTCTGGGTGCTCGGATTAAGGTCGGCGATCAAGAAGGTTCAGCATCAATGTCAATGGTGCAAGAAAAGGAAGGCGAAACCTCAAGAACTACCGACGGGGAACTTGCCTGCTGAACGGCTGAAAGGTCTACACGGACAACGGGACCAACTTCGTCGGTGCGAACAAGGAACTGAGGGAAGCAGTCGACAATATGAAGAAAGAAGACCTCATCTCGGAAGCGGAGAAGATCGGCGTGCAATGGAAGTTCATCCCACCTGGCGCACCAAACATGGGCGGTGCATGAGAGCGTCTGGTGCGATCCATCAAAACCGCACTAGACGCCACACTCCACGAGAAGCATCCACGAGAGGAGGTACTCCACACCCTCCTGCTAGAGGCCGAGCACATTGTGAACTCTCGACCTCTCATTCACCTCTCCGGGAGCGGGGGGGAAGAGGCGCTTACTCCAAACCACTTCCTCTTCGGGCGATCCTGCGGCGCTGCGAGAATCGGAAGCTTCGAAGATCACGAACTCGTGGGGAGGCACACTTGGAAGGCCACGCAGCGGCTTGCCGACCACTTCTGGCAACGCTGGCTGCGAGAATACTTGCCTACTCTCCTACCAAGGAAGACTTCGAAGAGGACCAGCGCCGAGGACCTGCAAGTTGGAGACATCGTACTGATCGTCGACCACACCCTACCGAGATGCACTTGGCCACGCGGAAGAATCCGCCAAGTGTATCCTGGACCAGATGGGCGTACTCGGATCATCGACGTCGAGACCAGAGGAGGAGTGCTGCGGAGACCCAGTTCGAGATTGGTGCTGTTGGTGCCAGAACGATCGCCGAGTCAGGAGGATGGTGCGAAGCACGAGGGGGAGAATGTCGGCGATAAAACCCTTATGTAAGACAGATTACGTCGATTAATTGTAATTAGAAAGGTTTATTTCATAGTAATATCTCTAAACTAGATAGATGTCAATTTTCACTTAGGATTTACGATATTTGCATTTATATTGTTTTCGTTTGTAAATATTTTGTTGTGAAATTGATGTTTTTAGAAAGGTCTAAGCTTAAGGATTAATTTTCCGTTTGAATGATGTAAATAGAATTATTAGTTTTAGAGATATTTTAAGATTTGTGTAAGGAAAACGTTCCGAACTGTAGTTTTTTGTAAGTTTTTGTTCTAGAAACTTTTTATTTGTACGTAAATATTTGAATATTATTATTTTATAAGGTAAAGGGCATAATTCCCTATCTAAAAAAGTATAATATGTAAGAATTCTGTGAAAGAATAATGAATAAATAAAGATCAAAGGGTTCGGCTCAAGTAAAAAACAGCTAGAAAGTTCGAGTAAAAATAAGTCGTCGTCTTGCCGGTAAGGCGCGACCATATAAATATACGGCGCGTTTCTTGCCGGGAAGTTAGTCGCAGCTCAGCCACCGAAGAGGCAAGAAGTGAAAGGAACACAGCAAGTAGTGGTAGGGAGAATAGGAACGAGCCGAAGCCTAGGATCCAGACCAGAAAATCGCTGCCTTTCATTTTCTTCGAGTCGAGGTTCCCGAAAGTCATCAGGTCGGCGTACCCACACTTACGCATTCAGGGGTGCGTGGCGGCGTGCGTCTACCAGCTAGGAAGAGGAAAGGAACGCACGTCGAACCTTAGTGGGATACTTTCCCAGGGCGTATCAGGCAATCCTGGTAACCGTCCGAAACATCATGCATAAAGGTATTGTTCTAGTAGGTGTAGGTAGTCTTAGTGGGTACACAATGCATAAAACCCTGTCAGGGCGCAACAATTATTTTACAATTATTTTGAATTAAAATAAGTAAAAGTAGGTATGATTGATTATATGTATAAGTTGAAGTAGTAGCATAGATGTAGTTGTTACAAGTAAAAATAGATACATATGCTAATTTGTCAATAATATTCGTACAATTTTGTGGCGTCGTACGGGGGAGGCCTATGTCCAGCAGTGGACGTGTATGGGCTGATGATGATGATGATGATTCGTACAATGTCAAATAATTTGACAGTAAATAAAATATAAAATCCATATTATGATTAGGCACTAACTTAGGTACTAACTTAATCTGTAGGTGATGATAGTATGTCAGCTAGTTCACTTTTGGGTAAGTATTTGTTTAAACTCTCATCGGAGAAAAATTCGTGGATTGCATTTTTTTAATAGTAAAGTTTTCAAGTGTTTCATAAAAGTATGATTTTGTGGTTCGCATTTTAGGTTTTCAGGTATGTAGTTTATTAAATATTTTAATTAGTCTAAATTGCGGGCCTTTACTAACTGTTACTAGGCTTGTATTGGGGAGTTTTATTTTATTTTTATTTCGTCTGTTATAGTTATTGTCCAGTTCTTGTTTTGTTTTGAAGTATTCTTTAAGTTTTCTTACAAACATTGCCGCTTGTAATATATAGATACAGGGTAAGCTAAGTATCTCTTTTTGGATAAAATGTGGCTTACAGCTTTCTCGTGGAGGAATATTTACTAAGATACGTTTTTTTTTTTTGCGTTATAAAAAGTTGTTCGAAGTCCGTGCTGTCACTCCATAGTATAACACCATAGTTGAAAGCTGAGTAGGCATGAGCATAGTAGGCAGTTAGGGCAGTTTGTGTTAGATTTTAAGACACTTAGAGCATATACAAATCGCGATAGTTTAGTTTTAGTAGCTTCAATTTGTCTTTTCCAGTTTAAATTTGTGTCTAGGATTATTCCTAAGAGAGTAAAATCGCTTTGCTCGTCAATATTCATGGTTTTAGTGAGGGTTTTGAGGTCTAAGGGTCTTTTTTGATACGTTCTAAATTGTACTATTTTAGTTTTACTATAGTTTATTTGTAAGTTATGTTCTTTGAGCCATTGTTCGCATATATTAAACTCTTTAATATGAGTTATGTCAATCTTCAGTGTGCTCCTGAAAAGTAGCGACACGTCGTCAGCTTAGAGTGTGCATGTCGTAGGAATATATTCTGGCAAGTCATTTATGTAAATCAAAAAAAGGGTACATCCGAGTACACTTCCTTGTGGTATTGATGCGTTCGTTGTCAGTATATCGGATGTTACCTTAGTTGTTTCGCGGGTATCATTATTGTAGTGGTCTAGCTGCACATACTGTTTCCTATCGTGTAGGTATGATTTAAACCACTTATGTGCAACTCCTCTAATGCCGACACCGTACAATTTTTGAACAAGTATGTTGTGATTTACTTTGTCGTATGCTTTTGTCATGTCAAGAAATAGCCCGATTCCGTATTTTTTTTCGTTAATTACTATAGAAATTGTTTACGCGGCTAGCCATAGTTTTTTCAAAGATCTTAGAAAGGGTAGGTAATAGTGCTATGGGTCTATACTATAGCTACTTGGGTTTTCGCCGTGGCCACCTTTTTTGGCAATAGGTCTTATTTTTGCTATTTTTAGTAGATTCGGGAAGGTTCCTTCCAAGAACGATTGGTTAACGAGCTTTGTTAGAGGTTTAATAAGAACAGATTTACATTTTTTTATGAGGTTCGGCGGAATTTCGTCAGCACCGTAACTGTGTTTGCTACTCATTGAACTGATAGTATTGTTAATTTCTCGTTCGCAAACCGGTCGGAGGTACATCGAGTTAGTCGAAGGTGTGGGCACTGGCCGGCCACACGCACTATCGCTTGACCTTCCGATTGATGCAAAATACATATTAAATGCGTCCGCGACCGCGCGTGGTGAATTATCCGTGTTTTTTAGGGATATATTTTTAGGTAAACACGTTTGTTTGTTAGGGTTTGTGATTTTGTTTATCGTTTGCCACATAGTTTTTATTTTGTTTGTCGATATGTTCATGGTTTTAATAAAGGATAGTTTCTTCGAGTATTTGTATTTAATGGATTTTTTTAAGATCTTTTCGTAGCTTTTGTATAATATTGTGTAAAGGTTTTGTTTTTAACTTGGTTCGATAGGATTCTTAGGAGACGTTTATTTTTGCATGCTATTTTTAGACTTTTTGTTAGGTACGAGTTTCGTTTGTTCTTGTTTTGTTTTATTCGTGTTTTAGGGATAAATTTGTTTAGATTTGAGTGTAGTTCGTTGGCAAATAACTAGAAATTCTTATTTATGTCAAAGCAGTTACTAATTATTTGGTCCCAGTTTATCTGTGATAGTGCTTTTTTAAAGTTTTCTATATTTTTTTCATTGTAGATCCTTTTTGTTTGGAATGATTCATTTTTCTTACTTGGTAGGGGGGTTTTTAGTTTGTAAATGATGCTGTGGCGATCTGATAACCCATTGTTTTCTATTGACCAGGTGCCGCAGCTTTTTTTATTTGTGAACAGAAGATCTATGCACGTTGATGAATTATGAGTTTCTCGTGTAGGTTTATTTACTATTTGGTGAAAATAATGTTCTAGCATTGTGTCAGTCAGTCGTTTTTGTTGGTTCGAACCCGACAGCATGTTGATGTTGAAATCTCCTGCAATTATAGTACAATCTCGTAAGTATTTCTGTCTTAACAAACTAAGTAATTTATCTAGAAATGTGTAGAATGTGTCGATATCTCTATCCGGCCTGTAAACATTAACTAGTATTATTTTTAATTATTTTAATTGTATTGCACAGCATTCGCTTTTGTATTTTATCGACAATTTGGCAAAGTCTTGTAGTTCTTCGTATGGTAGGCCTTTTCGTGTGAGGATGGCTACTCCTCCGCCTCTGTGTTCGCGTCGATAATATGCTGCTGCAAAATCATAGCCCTCAATATGTGTTAGGTTTTTTTGGTTATCTCTGATCCACGTTTCGGTTAGACAAACTGCTTGGAATTTTCGTTCACTTAGCAAGGTTTCAAGGAGGTGTGTTTTGTTTTTTATGCTCTGTATGTTTTGAATCATTAGTTTAGTCTCGAAATGTACCGCCAACTGTTCGCTGGGGTGCTTGTTGTTCTGTTTTTGTGCTGTTATGTTTTTCGTTTGTCGATTTTGGGGTAGTTGTGTATGAGCTTGCTCGATTTTTGGTTTGATTATGTTCCCGTGTTGTCTGTTCATTCAAATCAAGTCGATTGGTTGCATAGTTAGGGCGTGAAGGAAGGACAAACAAACACTTATTTATAATATTAGTTAGGATTACAACAGGGTGTTTCGTGGGAACATTTCGAAGTCAGATATATTGTAAAGAGTGTGTCTGTGTGCCTGTGATTTGTATGTCATGTGACGGGCGACCTCGTCTGTTTGACATTCTTTAAGGACCCGCAGGACCAACTTATTGGGAAAAGCACAAAATCCGAGGTTTTCACACGTATTGTCCTGGTTGCCAACATTTAGAGACGGCAACCCTAGTTTCAGCCCCGCTAGCACGGGCTTTTTATTTCTACTCTACCTAGACTAGAGAAGAAAGTTTCTTGTCTTCATAATCTTTCTCTTGCCCCAAATATGCCGTTTCGAGAAACAAACCCTAGAAAACAGTTTCTTCGTAGAGAAGCGCTGCAACCAATCGACTTGATTTGAATGAACAGACAACACGGGAACATAATCGAACCAAAAATCGAGCAAGCTCATCATGAAACACAACCACCCCAAAATCGACAAACGAAAAACATAACAGCACAAAAACAGAACAACAAGCACCCCAGCGAACAGTAGGCGGTACATTTCGAGAGCAACGGGAACCAAATCACAGAAAAAATATAAATGCTGTAGAAAGTTCGTTCTTTGCGTTTCATTACCAAGAAAATCGACATAAAACCAGCCGTATCGCTAAAAAGAAAACTGAGCCCGTAAAACGAAACGTTTTTTGATTACACCATAATGTCATTTTATTGTATTTGTCAATGTCAATTACAATGTTTTGAAGGGTAATTTCTTT
Organism: Eupithecia insigniata; assembly: GCA_947859395.1. NCBI lineage: Eukaryota > Metazoa > Arthropoda > Insecta > Lepidoptera > Geometridae > Eupithecia > Eupithecia insigniata. The sequence continues at coordinate 78,124 of OX402009.1, read as the reverse complement.
CGTTCAAAGATGTATTTTTCTTTTTTTTCTTTTATTGGACGAAAGAAATACAGAAATCTTTTCACAAAATGTTTCGGTGAAATACTGTCTCTGGCAAAGGCGGCAAATGAAGATTATTGAACTCGTAGCATATACAATACAGAATAACGGAGATTAATTTGGTTTTGGAGCAAACAAACAAACAAATTATTCTCCGTTTTTTTATGTTGCATTTGCTCGTAATGGCTGCGGGGCCATTAACAAGACACAAAAACCCCAAAAGTCAAAGAGTATTATAATAATATAACTAAACATCCAAATATTGCGAGATGCGAGGGAAGAAAGACCATGTCAAGGTCTCGAGAGGTGTAGACAATTTTAGAAGAAATGTTTCTATTCTCAAATGTCAAGAAACGAGTAAATTGATCCCCATGTTCGCATCGGTAGACTCATCTCTAGGGTAGAATAGAAAACATCTCTACCGCTTCTTCTTCCGAACGCCGTTTTCTCGAACGAAGAAAACTTTGTACTCTCTACACCAAAATGTCATTTTTTATCTATTCTACCTAGACAAGAAAGCCTGTGCTAGCCCTACAGGTCTCTCTGAACGAACTACGTAAGGCTGCATTGTTTGTTTTGTGATAATTGTAATGTATGTACGTGAAGGGTAGTACCTAAATTATTTTCTTTCTTCTTCCTACCTAAGTATAGTGTCCCTAGCGATAAATAATTGTTATGTTTACTTATAATTAATTCCAAATTAAACTTAGCTATTGCTATTAGGATGTTCCTGTAATGATGGTTTAAGATTAATATCAATTTATGAAATCAACTTGACAATTGACAAAAATATGTTTGTTTTGGGTTACATACATATTTTGTTATAATGAATTACAGAGGCCACAGACGATGGTTTAAAAAGAAAAAAACGAAAAGCTGTTTATTAAAGTTTTTGGTGACGTTGTGTGTAGTCATTGCCGAGTCGGCCGTGTTGTACCGTACAAACAACAATCAAAGTGCAGTGCTGCAATCCACGGTTGAGAGACAGATTAGCATAGTTTTTATGTAACAAACTTTAACACAAAATTTTGTTGTGTTGGTTTTCAATCTATCATTGATAGATTGATCTTTTCAATCAATCATTTTCTTTTGATACTTAGGTAGTCAGAGGCCTTTGTTACTAATTCTACCGTAGGTATACGGGGAAAAATATATATAAGAAAATGATAAGGACAAGTTTAAGACTTTTGTAGTAAGGTTTTAGTTTTTAACTTAAATTTTTTTATACATTTTTTCTGCTTTGCCACTTTTCTGCCAGTGTCCGTAACAAACATATACACAAATATTCACATTTATTAAATTTAAGGAAAAATAAATATTTACGTGAGATCTAGGTAAATAAAGCAGCTAAGGGTATATGTGTTGAAAAGTATAAATTAAAAACAGAGACTTGGGGAATGACAGAACATAGCACTAACTGCATCCTGATCTTCACTAGACTAAAAACTTTTCTAATTTATGGCCAATCCAACGATATGCCACACTGAAGCCACATGTGTCAAAACTACATGAAATACATTCATAACAAAATATGGGTTTATTCAAAAAAATCTGCCATTTTGAATACCTACTTTGAAATGACTGGTAAATGTGATGTAAGCACATTTCATAGTACTGTGGAATTTTTAACCATCAACAGCATCACTCCACAAAGCCTGTGAAGAACCCAGGAAGAGACTGCGCTTCTGGACTATCGTAATGTGTGTGACGATATGAAGTGTCATAATAATGTTGAGTATGTATTTTTACATCACAATTAAGAGATCCTCTCTTAGAGAAGTAAAGTAATTTTCAGATTATTCAAAAAGGCAGATTGTATGAATAAACACTTATTTTGTCATGTTTTTATGTGGGTGAATAGTAAGATCAGAGACACACTTAGTTTATATTAATTTCAATTTGAACTCTCAATTTATATTACGAGGTAGCGTCACTAACAGGTCCAGCAGCAACACGGCCAGCAGCGTGCCGTTAGCCAGCAGCCAGCGCAGCGAGCCCGCGCGCCGGACAGTACCGTACTTCAGGTCGATGGTGCGCTGCACGATACTCGAACTCGGACTCTGGCACCTGCGAAACACCTACCTCATAAACAACCATTGAACCGTAAAAGAACAGCCAGCACATGCCAGCCGCCCGGTCCACCACGCGTCTTTCGACCCGCGACGACCGTTGTTTGCACGATCACATCACACACTCACATTTTTGCAGGCCCACTCGGAAAAAATCTCGTGAAAACTAACAAATACAATTATGACAAATTCATTTCAAGATCTGTCCAAACATTTATTTTGTAGGAAAAACGAAATTACCGCACGCACTTCTTCTTCTTTTTTTAGCTTTGGTTGGCTCTGCATCTGGGGGCCTACTCTACAAACCAAAAGGCGAAGTTTCTTTTTCGTTTTTGTGCAAATCGTACTTTAAGTGCCTTCCATAGAGAAATGAGGAGGTAGAGGTAGCATAAGTCATTTCCGGTCTTTTAACTATGAATACCATAGTTGTCATGTATCTTTATTTATCCCTCGGAGTCAAGCTATGAGTAAAAGAGATAGCTGGTGTACGTATAGCTATACTGCACTGTCAGTGTCAATCGTGTCACCTTGGAACTGACTAGTTTGTTCAAAATTGTAGTAAGAATGATGAACTTTATTGAAATTCTAAGAAATTACTGCGTTTTTTTGCCTAAAACCTTTGTTGAAAAAGTAAAAATATGTCGGTTTCCGCTGTGTACAGTCCTTCAAGAAGGACAAAAGGTCTGTAGTAACAACATTTTAACAATCTAGTTCATGTGTGAGTCTAGGATACAAATAATGTCCAAAACCATGAATAATTAGCAGAGATAAATTTAGCGTCTGTGCTAGAGATGTGCTTACCATCAAATTTAGCTAACGGGTTATTCCGCATTCGTCCCACTAGTTTCGGCCAAAACTGGTCCGAATCAGGAAAATAAAATTGATTGCTGACTTCATTCCTGATTCGTCCCATTTCAAGATTTCGTACAGAAAAGTACTGTCTTTCACACTCTTCTCAAGCATGTAGTATTGATTTATCATTATTGTTTCAATGTTTCAATATTGGATTTATTTAACTAGTTTATATAACTCGTACTATAAAGTACGAGGAAAAAAGAAATACACAAGATAGTAACTTTAATAACCTGGAATTATTTTCACACGGTTTTTTCCGGCAGTTTTCGTTTCAAAAGTTAGGTAATTTGATTTTAGTTAAAATAAAAAAAATTCGTAGGTATTTACTTTGTTTATATATTTCTTTTATTAAGGCACAAACGATAAAATTTCCTTAAAATTAACAGTAAATAAATATCTATGTATACATCAATCAAAATGCCAATGCCACTAATATAAACATTATTTACAAAAAACAACAACGTTAAATCAACCATGCGGGCAAAGCCGCACGCATTTAGCTATATAATAATATTGTTATGTGTTATCTGATTTATTGCCCCTATTTTTTTATAAATTTTGCAAAATTATATTCTTAGTCTTACAAAATGACATCGACACCGATGTAAAATTTTGGGCAAAAACAACATATAAACAATTACAAATTTACGCAAAATAAGTCCCTATAGCTTATCAATTAGACTCGCTGAATGAAGGATGTTTCACACCCGTGACTATAAGTTCCAAGTGTCAATTAGCTCTCTAGACTATACACGCAGGAATAGGAAGGATGAGCAAAAAATTCAGGTTTCATAGCGGCACTTGACCAAAATCACCAAGAAACTAAGGCAACGGAAAGCGGAGCGAACACTAAGCCTTTTTTTAGATTTTTGCATCGCGTGAGTGGTGCAGGAAATGGCCAAAAAACATTTTGTTGAGCCCCCATTAATTTTAATATTTATTTTGATAGTATGTTATTATAGCGGCAAATGAAATACATATGAAAAATGCAAGTGTCTACCCTTTACGAATCATGAGATACAATAAAGCCCGATATACGGACAGACAGACAGACAGCGGAGGGCTAGTACCGTTGGTACCTTTTGTTACTGAACCCTAAAAATTGCGTAGGTTTTCTATAAAATGTGTATAGTTTTTCGAAACTCGTTTTCGATTGGTAGAATCAGAATCATCTACATTGAATTAGTGTCGCATACTCGGTTCGCGATTCCGACACGCACATGGCCAAAATCAGCATCAGCATCAGGTAATGTGTCACTAACATGTGCCTGTTAAATATGGGACGAATCAGGAATTAAATCGGCATTCAAGTGTATTTTCCTAATTCGGACCAGTTAGGGCCGAAGCCAGTTCGGCTCGGCAGCAAAGTCACTTCCCTAGTCATGCACACTATTACAAATCTGCAACTGCACACTAATAAAAACGGACATGCGTAAAACTGAAAGGCTGAGTCCATAAAATTCTTGATCCTAGGTGCCTTCGTTTTTACTTTTTCTTCTTCTTTTAGCTTTGGCTCTGCATCTGCACGGCTATTCTAACTCTATTGAAAAGTTGCCGTTACTCGAAATCTGACACAAATCCGTGCGAAGTTCAAATAATCCACGCGAAATTCAAATATTTCAGCGGTTTTTAATATTTTCTGCGTTCTACAAGCAATATCAATAGCAGAAAAGGAGCTTACCGAAAATTGTAAAACATTTTCTATGAACCCATATTTTAACTATATTCGATTCGCCTCTACTTTGCGAGAAATTATTAATTTAGTAGATTTATTATTAAAATCAACATTTTTACTAAAAGCTCCATTAATCGTACTTCATTGGAACATGGGTTCATAAAAAAGATCAGCAGTTTATGAAAATCTACTTTTTAGGTCGTTTTATTCCTTGTAGAACGCAGAGAATATTCAAAACCGCTAAAATATTTGAATTTCGCGCGGATATGTGTCAGATTCCGAGTCGACGAAACTTTTCGATCGAGTTTGAATAGCCCTACTGGATTGATGCAATTCTGCCAGTGTCAGTTAGGTATGAATTGCGCATTTAGGAACAATAGATAAAAATTTAAGGAGGTTGAGTTTGGATTTTTCAGAAAATAAATAATTTATATAATCTCAATCAAGTTCGTATAGGTACAAAAACAAACAGAAACAACCAAATTAGAAAAAAGGCGGGAAGCATCAAATACGGGTCGCGATTTTTCCCACCCAAATTTTAAATTTAATTTTTCTTGCTAATATTGATCAGTAGAGTTAGTTTGCACTATTTATTTTCATAATTATTGTATATAAAGTATAAGTAGTATAAGTGTAGTGTAAATAATATAACATCTGGTAAGTTTTTTTGCCTTTTTCCTGATGGACTTTGAGGAGCCGCCGGATCCTGGGGACACGGTCCCTCAGGTCGGTAGCAATGTTACAATATCTAATAGCTTTGAGAGACTTTCTAATGAATCTGAATTAGATATGGACACATCAGTTCCCAAAAAACTAAAGTGAAAAAATATGCACAAAATGTGCAAACATTGTAATAAAAAGAAGCGGAAAAATGGGTCCAATTAATGAAAAGGATGTCATTGTGACAAGAATCTACCCAAAACTAGTGATAGCGACACAACTGTCATAAGCCAAGATTTTGTCCCTAACCCGGTCGTGGCAGCCCCACTTCCTTCAACCTATACAACAAATTCTCTTTGTTGACTTTGACTTTGACCAGTTGTGGTTACTCGAATGCAGTATGACTCCACAGACAGTGCTTATATTGTACATGTGCAACGTATTACTGAGTCACCAAATGATGGCTCCACACTCCACCCAATTATCTTTGGAAAATTCCTGAAGCGTAAGATAAAGATAAAGATATTTATTTGCAAAAAACATTTGTGTATAAAAGATGTCAAAAATATAGGTGAAACAACATGCTTGACCGGTAACAGTATGCAAATTAGGAAAGATGGCATGCATATAAAACTAACCATGCAACAATTAAACTATAAAAATTCAATTATAATTTATCATTTAAAAATTCGTTAAGGTTGTAATAACATTTTGTAATTAACATTTTTTTGAGTTTTAATTTAAACATTTGTAAATTCATGTCTCTATATAGTTTAGGTAGTTTATTATAGATTTTGGTAGCAACACCAACAATACTTTTCTGCATTAGTGTTGTTTTTACGGGGTGTGTTCTTAATATATAACGTAACGTATATAACGTAACTCAATGTATAATATTGTTAATGGTAGTGTAAAAAGAATTGGTAGGAATAGAATATCGATAGCATTTAATAATCATACTAATGCTTATGCATTTGTGAGTCATGACAGCTTAAACAAAAATAATTTCAAAGCATTTATACCAACATATAATGTCTCTCGTATGGGAGTTGTTCGTGGAGTGCCTGCAGACATCTCTCCAGAAGAGATCATGGAGTGCACTTCAGTACCTAGTGGCTGTGGGAAAATCCTAAAATTAAGACGAATCAATTTCAAAGAAATTATTAATGGAGCTCCGGTTTGGAAGCCAACGCAGACGTAGTTGTAACATTTGATGGACAAGTGTTACCAAACCGTATCTACATGTGTTATACTGCCTTACAAGTCCAATTGTACACATATCCGACCATACAATGTTACAACTGCTGTCGGTTTGGTCATACCAAATTGCAGTGTCGTTCCAAGCCACGCTGCTTCAAGTGTGGCCAAGAACACTCTGGTGATTCTTGTAATGTTGATGAAAATTGTACCCCCTGTTGTTCCTGTGGGGGTTCATATTATGCCACTAGTAAATCTTGTCCAGAGTATACCAGACAAAACAAAATAAAACATTCAATGGCAGATAAGTGTATCTCTTATGCCGAAGCATCAAGAATACATCCACCTTTAACACATTCTTATGCTGCAATTTTGATAACAAATAAAGAAAACCAACCAATCCCATCACCTTCAATAAACCAAGCACCATCTTCTTCTAGAAAGACTGTGTTCTTAAAACCTCGTCTGCCACCAAAATCAAACAAGGGTTATGACCAGAGTGTCCACCGTGATCTGACTAGTCAACCTTTGTCAACACAGTCCAATGGTTGTGCTCTGAAAGAGGACAACAAGAAATTGAATATTAATGATGTTATTACCCTTCTAACCACCTTATTACAATCCAATATAATAGAACCGTCCAACGCTGCCAAAATAATAGACACAATTAGTATTTTACACACCCGTAATGGATCACACCAGATCCGCAGTTCAATGGAACTGCAGGAGTGTAGTTAGCAAAAAGTCTGAAATTATATATCTAATTAATAAATTTAACCCTTTTATACTTGCCATCACAGAGACCTGGCTTAAGCCAGGCTCTGTGTTTAAATTGAGTGGTTTCTCCTGCCTCAGGGATGATAGACCTGATGGATGGGGAAGAGCCGCTCTTATAAAAAATTCTTGTTCTTTTTTACCATTTCTTTTACCTAACCATGACACTAATAATTTTACTGCTGTAGCTTGCTTAATTAATAAAGTCTGTTTTGTTTCTAGTTACATACCACATCCTTCCTCTGATATATATGATGAAATAGAAATTCTGTTTTCATCATTACCAAAGCCATGTGTTGTCATGGGAGATTTTAATGCTCATCACAGAACATGGGGTAGTTCTTTATCCAACACCCATGGTAAAGATTTGCTTGAAATTATTTATAGACAGAACTATTGTATTTTAAATGATGGCTCTCAAACTCGTAGAACAAAACCCTCCGAAAATAATAGTGCTGTTGACTTAAAAATAACCAATCCTAGTCTAGCTTTAGATATTTCTTGGAAAACGCAACCATTCACACATGGTAGTGATCATTTTCCTATAATTATACAGTTTTCTAAATTCAAAGTTAGTAATGTCCCTAAAACTCCACCCAGAATGAGATATAGAATAATCCCTGATAAATGGTGTGATTAGAAAGACTTATAGAAGATAGGATAAATTCGTTGCCTCCCATATCCCAGGGTATTTCTTCATGTGCAAGTAGTTTTGTAAATATTATAATAGATTCAGCTAATATAACATTTCCTCTCAAAAATTGTGCTTCAGGCAAGTTATCATCCCCACCTTGGTGGGATTTCGAGTGTAGTGTTGCTGTCCTATAAGCAAGACATGTTGTCAGGTTACGGGTTGGCCGGGGTGGTCAACACGATCGCTAACACATAAAAAAAAAGGAAAGTTCGGGTAACAGAGTTTAATAATAGCTCACATGCAGATAAGATATAGTCAAGCCAAAAAGGAAGTGAAATATACTTGCATGTCGTAGCCTTCACGGGATGTAACTAATACGAAGGTATCAAAATTCATAGGGGGTCACGTATGTAACGGCCCTAAGGTACGTACGATCAAATTACCTATTAAAGGACTGTAACTGCTTGTAACAGTACTTATAACAGAAGATATAAGAAAAACTTAAGTTCCGACGGCTACTGCCGTCGGAACTTAAGTTTCGAAGAAGACCAGCCCGTCCCAGGCTACTGCCTGGGATGGGCTGATCTTCTAGTCGCCAGTCTAGCCAGGCGGTCCGGTGCTGCGTGCGGCGAATGGACCCCCAGCCGCTTGTTCAAGCGACCTGGATGGCGGCAAGACACACTTTGAGGGCGTCGGTCACACAGCCACTAGTAGAAGTCAGGCCGGGAGCGGCCGACGAACCTTCAGCCGCTTCCAAAGCGACCTGATTGGTGGTAGGTAACGGCACTATTGAAGAGAAGGCGGGTGTTAAAACATGTGTAACAGTCAAATAGAAGGTGGACGTAAGTTTAAGTTGGAAGCACAAACAAAGCGATGGGGAGAGGTGATGGAACTGTGTAAGGAACACTCAAAACAACAAACTCCCGGACGGAAACTCGGTTCCGTACGGTTTACGAAACACGCCACTTTTACATAGCTCTACTATATCACGGCGGAACTTCTCCGCAAGAAATTAAAGTAATCAAGAATGGTAAAATAAAAACATTCAGCAATTTTTCACCCAGATCTTCCTTCCAGTCCGAGTCCCCGATAAAATCTCCATTAAATCTCATTTATTTTCTTCTCGCGAATCTGCCAAAAACCTTTTGAAAATTTAAAAAGAAAAGACAAGTAATTCCGCTCACCTAAAAGATCCCAATACTAGAATATAAACTTTTTGAAGTCAAACCCTACAATGTCGGAAGACAATTTTAATAGACTTATAGATGTAATGGCTCTAACTAAGAAAACACTGAAACTTCAAGGTTGGCGAAGTTTTTGTTCAACTATTTCTCCTAAAACAAAACCATCAACAGTCTGGGCCAATATACGGCGTTATAGAACTGGTATTAGCGAATCTACTTCTGCGAATATGCCTCTTTTCATTAGGGATTGCTTCTTAGACAGATTGGCTCCACCGACAGTTCCGCCAAAGGAGCTGTTTATATACCCAACTTTACCACATAATCCTGTCTGTCCGTATGGTCTTGATGCGCCGTTTTCTATAAACGAGCTGAAAGGCATTCTATCAGTGATCCATGATACAGCTCCTGGTAAAGATGGCATTCCATATTCTTTCTTCGCTCATCTTGGCGATCATGCTTTGCAACATTTACTAACAATTATTAATTCTGTCATGTTGACAGGTGACATTCCTTCAGATTGGAAAATTCAAATAGTATTGCCATTTTTAAAACCAACAAAAAATCCTTCGGATAAAGCAAAAACGCTATTGGTATATTCTGTGACCTTTCTAAGGCTTTTGATTGTGTAGATCATGGTACATTAATTGGAAAATTGAAACACTATGGAATTCAAAACAAGGCACTGGACCTTATGCAATCATATTTATCTGATCGAGTTCAAAAAGTAGATATTGGTAAAGAAAGATCTAGGGGCTCAAAAATTGAATTAGGCGTCCCGCAAGGATCAATATTAGGTCCTTTCTTATTTTTAGTTTACGTAAATGATCTCCCCTTTTTAGCAAAAGATCTGTGTGATATAGTCTTATTTGCTGATGATACTTCACTGATTTTTAAAGTTGACAGAAATAAATGTAATTATGACGATGTAAATGATGCGCTTTCACACGTACTAGATTGGTTCACCACCAATAACCTCTTACTCAATGCTAAAAAAACCAAATGCATTAAATTCATGTTACCCAATGTAAGAGAATTTCCAACGAAGATAATGCTAAAGAATGAGATTGTTGACTTTGTAGACTCTACTGTTTTCTTAGGGTTACATATTGATTCCACTCTTCAATGGAAACCCCAAATTGATGCTCTCGCAGTCAGACTTAGTTCAGCGGCCTATGCAGTTCGAACAATTAGATATATTACCGATGAAGATACAGCTAGGTTAGTTTATTTCATTTACTTTCATAGTATTATGTCTTATGGTATTTTGCTTTGGGGACAGGCAGCTGACATCCAGACTATCTTTGTTCTCCAGAAAAGAGCGGTACGCGCAATTCACAAATTAAAGCCACGCGACTCTTTGAGAGAATTATTTAAAGAAATAAATATTTTGACAGTAATATCGCAGTACATCTATGAAAATCTTATGTATACGCACAAAAATAGAGATTTTGAAAAAGTGTGATGTTCACAATAGAAATACAAGAAACAAGAACAAATTACACATCCCAGCATATAGATTACGAAAGGTAGGGAAATCATTTATGGGCAATTGCGTGCGCTTCTATAATAAGCTTCCATCTGAAGCAACTGAACTCCCTATTCGTAAATTTAAACAGTACATTAAACAAAATCTTATCAGGAAGGTCTTTTACTCCATAGATGATTACATCAATGATGTTATTGCTTGGCCAGATGTCGCTCCGTTCCGCACTGTCAGTAGTATGTAAGAAATTCAATGTTCTGTTTGGCTTTAAAGAAATATTGACATGTATCTTAATTGCATTAAATTTAGATTTAGATAGGCAAAATAAACATGTATTAGACACATAAGTGATATTATAATGTGCTAGTGGTTTCTTTTTCACTTCTTCCACTAGTGGACAAAAAAATTAAGTGAAGAGAATATCAATAACACCTTATTTCTTATTTGATAATAATAACTATGTTTATAGTATAAAATTTGACTTGTCTGTTCTTATTTTGTAAGCCTAAAGAAATAAAGTTATTGATTCTGATTCTATATAATGTTTATATTAGTGGTATTGGCATTTTGTTTGATGTATACATAGATATTTATATACTGTTAATTTTAAGGATATTGTATCGTTTGTGCCTTAATAAAAAAAAAAAAAAAACAAAGTAAATACATACGATTTTAACTAAAATCAAATTACCTAACTTTTGGAACGAAATCTTCCGGAAAAAACCGCTTGAAAATAATTCCAGCTTATTAAAGTTATTATTTTGTGTATTTCTTTTTTCCTCGTACTTTGAGTTATATAGACTAGTTAAATAAATATTATTGGAACAATAATGATAAATCAATACTACATGCTTGAAAAGAGTGTGAAAGACAGTACTTTTATGTACGAAATCGTCGAAACGAATCAGGAATGAAATCAGCAATCAATTTTATTTTCCTGATTCGGACCAGTTTTGGCCGAAACTAGTGGGTCGAATGCGGTATAACCCGAAAACTAAATTTGATTGGTAAGCGCATTACTAGCACAGCTGCTAAATTTTTCTCGGCTAATTATTCATGGTTTTGGACATTATTTGTATCCTAGACTCATAGAAACACATGAACTAGATTGTTAAAATGTTGTTACTACAGATTTCTACTAATAAATATATACTTTAGTATTTATACTAAGCGAAAAACTTACGCATTTAATGACAAATTCTGGACTTTTACTCCACCTTTTGTGCTTCTTGAAGGACATATTTTCACTTTTTCAAAAATTTTGGGTAAAACGCAGTAATTTCTTAGAATTTTAATTAAGTTCATGAGTCTTACCACAACTTTGAACTAACTAGTCAGTTCCAAGCTGACACGATTGACACTGACAGTGCAGTATAGGTATACGTACACTAGCTATCTCTTATACTCATAGCTTGACTCCGAGGGATAGACAAAGATACATGACAACTATGATGATACATAGATATAAGACCGGAAATGACCTATGCTACCTCTATCTTCTTATTTCTCTATAAAGAAATGTAAAAAAATTGTAACGCTCATAACGCGTTATAATTAACGTACCGCGTTATTTACGTTTAAATTAGCGCTGATAACGCGTTACGTTATGTGTTACGTTACATGATATAATCCCCGGTGAGCCTGCTGAACCACAGATGTACTAAGGATGCTAACGCATGACTTCAGTATGTAGCACAATCGCCTCTATTGAGATGGTCACCCTATTTCTATTCCTTCAGTTCAGTCAGTTCATTCCATTCAGGGTTGCCAGACGTACGAGAAATCTCGTACATGTACGAGATTTACAGTCCGTGTACGAGAATAGAGATAAATAAAAATCTCGTACACGAGATAGGAAACGAAAGTTTTTCACCAATATATTGGTAAATCGTCTTTGTTCGACATCATTTGGGTTATAAACAAAATAAAATAATTTTATTCAAAACAACTTAGGGTTAAATGGATTAGAACATAATGTTGTTTTAGGATGTTATGGCAAATAATTTACCATTACTATATGTAAGTACTAGACTAGTAGCTTAGGTAATGTTACTTCGTCAGTAGTAAGTTCCTGTTTCAAGATTATTAAAATTTAAAACACCTAAGTAGGTTTAGTAATATTTGTTTCATTTGATGGCCCCAACCTCAAGAAATGAAAACACCTAATCTATACTGGATATAACATTGTTTAAACCACAGATTTTAAGAGATTTTTAAATTCTAATCTTGTACGAGATTAAGTTCTTAAAGTACGAGATATTTGTTATCCCTGGTACGAGAAAAACTTTCGACATCTGGCAACCCTGATTCCATTTCATACCTGTGTAGTTAGTGGTTCATTCCTTCTGTCCAAAGAGAATACAATCTGTCTGTCTTTCATTATAGATAGGAGTGTTTGCTTACGTAACGCGAGGCAAGATCGATATTCGTATTACATTAGCATAAGTTTGGTGAGTGCTCGACATTGCAGTGTCGGTCGCGTGGTTTCCTTTCCTGTATTGTGGAAGAGGTCATCTGGACACCATGATGCGGCTGTGCGGCTTGCCCCTGGCTCTGCTATTTATAGCCTTCACAGCTCCTACAATCGCACAAAGTAAGTAACCTGGGTATCTACCTACCTGCCTTCCTTCGTAATCTTATTTTTTAAGGATTCTATCCATAATAGACCTATTGCGTCGCACTTAAATACACGAAGATGTTAATAAGTACCTACCTATTGAATTTGTTCCACTCACGCTATTCTGCTTGTTGATGGGTGGGTGTCGCAGACAAAGAATTTATTGTTCTGCGTCGATTATTCAGAAGCATGACGTCATTGCTGATTAAAACTGATTGTCCTGTCCCCAATGTTTGTAATTAAGTAATTACAATGGAAGTTTGGTGGCTGATTATTATTGTTTATGTAGTAGTTAAGTGTGATGAATAAACTAAAATAAGATTGTGCATAATTGACTTGCCACCTTCAATCTTCAATTAAATCTAAAGTATATAAAATAACTATAATACATATATGCATAACGATCTCCCTCCCTACAAGTGAATTGACTAGCAAGGCTAGGTAAAAGAAGCCTCATGTGCAGTACAGGCTTAACTATTTTTGACAGTAAATGACTAAACAAATATGTACTTAATTGCCGGTTTAATAATTCAAGTGGAAATGCCCCAGTGTTTTTGATGGTTACCAGGATGGCCTGGTAAGCCCTGGGAAAGTATCCCACTAAGATTTGATGTGCGTTCCTTCCCTCTTCCTGGCTGGTAGATGCACTCCGCCACGCACCCCTGAATGCGTATGTGTGGGTACGACGACCTGATGACCTTCGGGAACCTTGACTCGAAGAAAATTAAAGGCAGCGATTTTCTGGTCTAGATCATAGGCTTCGGCTCATTCCTATTTTCCCTACCACTACTTGCTGTCCTGCTTCACTTCTTGCCTCTTCGGTGCCTGAGCTGCGACTGACTGCCCAGCTACCTACTACCGGTGTCTCACACGCCGGCGGAGCTGGCGAGGGGAAGGCAATTTCAGGCGTGAGCCTCTTACTGCGGAGCGCATCCACCCTCGCTTAATGACGAGGGGTCACTGGGTTGGTCTGTTCCAGAACCTTCGGGTAGCCGCTCTCCTGTGGAGCCTGGCTGCCTATGGCTTTGAGTATCTTGGTTTTCTGTGCTCGCCCCCTTGGTTCGCTTCCGCTGTCCTCGGTTAGCCTGGGCTTGGATGATTGAAGTCTCTGGGCAGGCGAACTTGGCTTTAGCTACCTGCGCTTGTGCATGGTCTAGCGGAGCTGGAGCTGCACCAGCTTCACTATCCTGCTTAATAAGAGCGGGCTCGCGTTCGTTCCCGTTTTGAGAGCCTCCTTGTCCTGTAGCACCTCCAGTGCTATCTCCAGGACATCTAGGGACTCCTGCGATGTTGCAGGATGGTGCTGTGTTGGTGGTGCCTCTTAAGCTGCTGGGGGTGGTGCTGGATGCGGAGGTATCGAGAGGTTCTGGGCCGAGTGTTGTGGGATCAGCTTTTTCTTCCCTCTCTTGTGTGGGCCTTTGCAGTTGGCGTAGGTGGGGGGCTCCTCCCGACTCCACGTGCACTCACCTGCGAAGTGCGAGCCTCCGCATCGAACGCAGTCCCGCAGGCGGTGACAGTTGTGGCTTGAATGCCGGAAGCTTTGGCAGCGGTGGCACTGTGCGAGGCCCTTCTTACCCCTCCAGCTCTTCACTCGAATTCCCGGCATGCAGAGGACTTTGGTCACGTTGAAGATGGCCGGGACCAAGTTCGGCGACGGCTTGAATATGCCGAAGAAAATGCATCCCGGTCGGCCCTTGCTGGCCCTGATTGGGCGGATGGTTTCGGGCTCGAAGCCCTGGGAGCGGAGATCCTCCATGATAAGCGTGGGAGAGGTGTCGGAAGGGATACCACGGATAAGGAGTACGAGAAAAATGCCATGTCCTTCTGGTTGCCCTTTATGGTTCTGTACTCCTCCGGTGACTCTGGGGAGAAGCGAACCCCATTTCCAAAAAGTCGGGCGTGCGGGGCGTGTCTTAGGGCGTCTCGAAGTTGTTTGAAGTGATGCGCCCAGTTCGGCTTCACTTCAACAACCAGCGGGTATCTGGACCTTCTTTCGCTGGGGCGGGCGAGGTCTTCGGTCTGTGCAGGCTCCGCTGGGCGGGTGGGTTCCATTGGGCGGGTGGACTCGGTGCTGCCCGAGGGGTGGGGGGCGTAGCTGCCAGCGATGCATACGTCGTCGACTGCGTGCAGGCAGTGGTGGTGGGAAAGATGTCTAATTCTATTACCTGTGACCGGTCATCTTTGGGTGGCACGCGTATAGGTGGCGACGCCCAGGTATCATCGGTCGCCTTACGCTTTGGCTCTTCGGGTGGGGGACTGCGTGGAGGCAGTGGTGGTGGGAAAGATGTCTAATTCTATTACCTGTGACCGGTCATCTTTGGGTGGCACGCGTATAGGTGGCGACGCCCAGGTATCATCGGTCGCCTTACGCTTTGGCTCTTCGGGTGGGGAATTTTCCTCCCGTTTCTTTTAGATGGTCCTGCTTAGGGGATGGACTTCGTGGGTGCAGTAACTGTGGGCGGTGGCCCCATCGCCCTCAGTTCCTGCCCCCTTATGTTCAGGGACCTCTTCATGTGTTGCACGAAGTCATTGTTTGGGCCTAGCTGTTTCACCAGCTGGGCCGTCTGGTAAAGGTCGCTGTTGTGCGCCATCCATCTCTCCTCGGATTTCGCTGTCGGTGCTGGCGGCAGAGTTGGTGCTGGTCTCTACGGGCGGACGGTCCGGAAGAGGCGCGTTGCGTCACTCCGTGACTGCGCTGGCTTCGGGCGTATTGACTGCCCGGCAAGAAACGCGCCGTATATTTATATGGTAATTTTTACTTGAGCCGAACCCTTGGACCTTTATTTATAAATTATTATTTTACGTAATCCTTACATGTATGTACATGTATTATACCTTATTAGATTGGGATAATGGGAGGGAATTATGCCCTTTACCTTATAAAATAACAATATCATATTTCATTTATTTTGCTTACTTACATGTACATTTATACAGCATAGATGTAAGTAGGTAGCTTATGTCAATAGGTACATGCACCCTGTAAGGGCACTGCAAAAGAGTTCACGTCTAATTACATTATTAAAATATATATAATCAATAAACATAATAAAAAATCTGAATGCATGCAATGTTATAAAATATAAAAATAATCATGTCAGTTTGTCAGAAGCAAATTGGTCAACGGAGTAATAACATTTTTCTAATAAAAATAATTTAAGTTTTTTACAAAATAGCGTTTCTTTTTCCTCGTTTTTTATGCATTCAGTATATTTTAGATAATCTATGGTTTTGGACTTTTACTAGTTAATTTCATTCTTGTCGTGGGTATAGCAATTTTATTTTTGTTTCGCCTATTATAATCTTTGTTCAGATCATATTTTGTTTGGAAGAGATTTTTATATTTCCTAACAAACAACGAGGCTTGCAAGATGTAGATAGAGGGCAATGTCAGGATTTTATTTTTTATGAAATGCGGTCTACACCTATCCCGTTGTTTGGTGTTCGTGAGAATTCTGACACAATTATTGCATAATTGAACCAACTATAAGCATAGGCATAATACGCGGACAATGCGGTTTCATAATTTGTATTAGATTTTAATATACTTAGCGCATAAACGAATTGGGAAAGTTTTGTTTTGATTTTTTGTACATGGGCCTTCCAGCTTAGGTTTGTGTCAAGTGTTATTCCTAGCAGGCTAAAGTCATTTGTTTCGTCGATGGAAAGTTGTCTTGATAGTAGTTTAAGGTCAAGAGGGGTCCTTTGATATGTTCGGAATTGGATTAATTTAGTTTTGAGTAGATTTATTTCTAAGTTATGGTCATGAAGCCACGAGAGGGATTCGCTAAAGACCGTATTTATAAGTACATAGTCGATTGATGGGTCACTTGTAAATAGGAGAGATACGTCATCAGCGAATAATATACTCGTTGTGTTAATGCATTTTGGGAGGTCATTGATGTACAATAAAAAAAGGATACATCCAAGAACACTACTTTGAGAAATTGAGTAATTAATTATTTTTATGTCAGATACGATATTTTGCAATTGGTTGTTTATGTCGTAATTGCTAATTTCTACAAACTGTTGCCTATTATTTAAATAAGTTTGGAACCATCGGTAAGCAGCACCTCTAATTCCATAGCCGTATAGTTTACGTAGAAGGATTAAGTGACTAACTTTGTCATACGCCTTGGACATGTCTAAAAATATTCCCAAAGCGTATTTCCTATTATTAATTATGCTATAAATTTCCTGTAGATAGTTATACACTGCTAAAGTAGTGGAACGGTTCTTCCGTAAACCATATTGACAATTATCAAGAACGTTATAAATCCGGTTTGCCATAGCCTTTTCAAATATTTTGGATCTAAACATTTACTTACAAATAAAAAGTATACTAGAACAAAAACTCACAAAAAAAAAAACTATAGTTCGGAACGTTTTCCTTACACAAATCTTAAAATATCTCTAAAACTAATAATCCGATTTACATATTCCTAGAAAATTATTCCTAGAACTTTCTAAAAACATCAATTTTACCACCAAATACCTATATATAGGGATTTTTATATTTCCTAACAAATAACGAGGCTTGCAATATGTAATATGTATATTACCTACATTATTATACACACCTGCCTATCTGTTCATAATGTGTAATTATATCTGAGGACGGTACGTTTCTGGGTGGGCTGTGTGTTTGCTCTGACAAAGCCCCACCCAACCAAGGCTTACTTTACTAGTTTGTTTATCTCTCTGACAATTATTTATTGCTAGTGATTATGTTCATAAGCCTCTTAATGTACTTGTTTTGTACGTTACTAGTACTAACGTCAATCAGTTATCATGATCATCATCATCATCATCTCAGCTCGTACACGTCTACCGCTGGACACCTCCCCCGTCCTGACCCGCCTCCATCCATTTCCTTTCATTGTCCTTATCATTTTCGTTTGATACTTACATCGATAGTCGGAGGCCATCATACCTATAGGTACCTAACCTTAGGTACCTAAGACGAAATTTATACTCCATATATTGTATATATACATACCAGCTGCTGCCCGCGCCTTCGCCCGGATAAAAAATTGCCCGTATGTATACCCATACCAAATTTCAGGCCAATCAGTTAAATAGTTTTTGCGTGAAAGAGGAACAAACATTTATCCATCCATCCATTCATACAAACTTTGACATTTATAATATAAATAGGATACATATAATATTTTTTTTCATAATTTTATTTCGTTTTTATCTTTCGAAGGTTCACAACGTAGGTACGTTTTAAATTTGTTTAATATCATATAAGTACTAAAAAAAAAATGTTTGTTTATTCAGACGTTGTCGAATAAGTACCAATTGCCTTTTTTGTTTTTCTATTCTCCACTTTTTACTTCAATTTTGTGGTGTTTCATTTATACGTTTTAACCGCTCTTAATATCTTCTGCACTGAGCTTTATATTCTTCCGGACGTTCTTGTTTTAATAATTCTCTATATCGCATAGTTTTTTCGGGTACGTACAGTAGCATAATAAAGAAGCCAAGATAAGGGTGCACTTCCGTAAGTAGATACTGATCTTTGTCATGAAATTTGGCACGGACATTCCATTAGACTATCTAGTCGGAGTCTCCTTAAAAGGATTTTTGGCGACGCGCAATATGAGTATATACTGTATAGCACGCTGGGATAACTTCCGAATAGCTGTTACCTCCGATTTGGTACAGAACTTCTCTTCAACGATACAAGCAAGTGTGCTAAGGGATTTTTGGCGCACGCAATATTTTTCGAGAAATCGAAATTAGTTTTTTTTTTCATTTCCGTAGATCTGTTATCTCCGATTTGGCTCAAATTTTGTACAAACCTTCTGTCCGACGATACAAGCAAGTGTGCGAAGGGATTTTTCAAAGTTTTTTAGAAATTATTCAAATTTCTATTTCTCGAAAAATATTGAGATGCGACAAAAATCCCTTGGCACACCTGCTTGTATAATCGAAGAGAAGGTCTGTACCAAATTTGAACCAAATCTGAGCTAACAGCTCTTCAAAAATGATAAAAAATATTAATTTCAGATTTCTTGAAAAATATGATAATTTTTAGGTATTGTAATTCTATCCCGTTTTTAATGTACACTATATTACATTTAAAATTTAACTTATGATATCGAAAAGTGGAATCGTCTAAAGAGTTTCACAATTTGTTTAGAAAGTCGCAATGTGTATGCGTGCTTTATTTATTAATTCAGACATGTTGTGACCTTCTGTTCCGCATCAGTCTATGTATGTGACCGCTCAAATAGTTACATTTGAATGTTCTCCGACTATAAAAACCTTTAAAAAAATTACTTCAAAACTTATTTATAAAAACTTTTGGGTCATTTGTATACCTACAATATTAAAATTACACAAGTAAAACAGGGAAATAAAGTGATCACTTTGATTTTTTGTTCACTTCTATCTTTTTAAGGTAAAGTAAAGAAGCGAACATGAAACCTTTGCCTTGTTAGGTTGTTCGTTTTCGAGTTGGAGCAAAAGTCGTCGTGTGTTAAAATCAATTTTTTGGCTGACCAAAACCTCTTTAATCTGCTGACCGTTTAAAAATGATAGCCATTATTAACATACATAAGTTTTATTCTAAATTACATAAATCAATGTTATGGTCATCTATCGACCATCGACTCCCTGCGACCGATACGACGTCGTCGTCGGTCCATCGAGTGGAGCCAACACTCCGTTTCGCGTTGCATCATAGCCGCCACTCGAGAACCTTTACTCCCCAGCGGTTATTAGTTCTGCGAGCTATATGACCTGCCCACGGCTACTTCAGTTTACTCATTCTGAGAGCTATGTCGGTGACTTTGGTTCTTCTATAGATTTCCGTATCCTGGATTCTATCACGTAGAGAAACTCCAAGCATAGCTCTGTTCCCAGCCCGCTGAGCGACTCTGAGCTTATGAACGAGGCCTATAGTTAACGAGCACGTCTCGGATCCGTAGGTCATTACTGGCTCTGCGGTATCTGTGATGAGAAGTGTGCATGTTGCGGTGTGCAGAGGGCGATGGCGATGGCGGCGGCGGCGGCGGCGGTGGGGAGACGGTGCTGGAGGTGGCTGCGGGCGCGCCGCTCAGCGTGGAGTGCGTGCTGCGCGTGGAGCAGCGCGCGGAGTGGCGCGTGCAGTATGCCGGCGGAGAGTGGGAGATGCCGGCAGAGGACATGCGCGCGGGCGGGGAGCGCGCGCTGGCGGGGAGCGAGGCCGGGCTGGTGCGAGCGCGCCTGACCGCGCCGCGCGCGCGCCCGCCCCACGCCGGCCTCTACCGCTGCCACCCCGCCGCCGCGCCCGTGCGTCTGCTTCTGCTCTCCGCCTCTGGTACTGTCACATGACTCTGCTCGTGCATATCCATGCTACTTGCGCATTCCATTGTGCCTTCGTTATTATCGCTCGGGTAGTATTGTAGTACGCTTACGCCTCGGTAGATGTCGAAGGGGAACAGTATTGTGTCATATATATACATTACCTAGTTATGTACATTACTTGTATTTTTGTGTAGATAGCTGTTGGGTGTATTTAGAAGTTGTGTGTTGTATAAATCGGCCGATTATTATTCTACCTCTTTACTTTACCTATCACATTCTGTTGGCACATTCATTTATAAGCTAAAAAAGTGTAGTGCGGTCACTGCGCCGGCGGCGGCGCGCCGGCAGCGGCGGCGGCGGCGGCGGTGGCTCGCCAATGCAGCAGGCTTTAAATAAATAAATAAAATTCATTTATTTCGGACAAATTATGTAAATAATTATAATAATTTGGAACAGTGTACTGTAGGTACCTAATCAAATAATAATGAAACTTCGATTAGAGTGGGGTTAAGGAAGGGGCTAGGTATCCTATTTATGGGATGATGCATTCAGGATGGTACTTACTCCCGTGCAGCCTGCATACCATAGCAATGAGCCGTCCGTGCGCGCCTCCGCGAACATGCATGAACACGCGCTGCAATGGAGCCCAGCCGCGCCGCCGCCGCGCCGCCCGGCCCCACCACCACCCTGAATGCATATTATTATACCTACCAACTGGACGCGGAGGGTGTCGATCGCTTTTTGACTACCTAACCTACCTATAGGCGCCTCGTGTAGAAGGAACGTCTGACAGTAAGATTTATACAGCTTTCTTTAGGCCTGATCCGGTAGTGTAGCCAGTACTAACTATAAGTAATGCTTTATTGCACATTTATTTTTATAGATACAAGATAAACTTGTTCAAGTTTAATAAGCTGTTTGTTTTACAACTAAATAAATAACCTTACGCACAGAACTATATCGATACTAGCTGCTGCCCGCGCCTTCGCCCGCGTTTTATTAGGATAAAAAGGCGGCACGGCGCGGCGGCGCACTATGGGTCAGGAGCGTAATTATCGTGTCATAACTCAAACGGTATATTATTCTTTAAGTATAGACCTTTCTTCACTAGTGGACAAAAAATTTAAGTTAAGAGAAATCAATAGCAGCTTGTTTCTTTTTCGATAATAACTACATTTATAACTGTATAAAGTTTTACTTGTCTAAGTGCTTATTTTGTAACCCTTAAGAAATAAAATTATTGATTCTGATACCATCGTAGTGTTTCGCAAAAATAACCCTTAACTATAACAATATAAAAATTAGATGGGCATCTCCTTTGACAGAAAGAGTCCCGAACGCCGCCAATTATATACCTACTTCCCCCTTCACGTCGTTACCTGTTGTTTTTTTTCCATCGTGTCTGTCTGTATCTTGGCCGCGCATAACTCCGAAACTGCTGAAAACTGCTGAAACTTGGCAGGATTTAAGTTCATACTACGAGGAAGGACATAGGATACTTTTTATCCTGGATTTCCCTTGGGAGAGGGGATGAAAGTAAATTTTTTTTGGCTGCGCTTAGCGCCGAAATACTGTATGTATTGAAATGAAACTTGGCATGAATTAAGTTCATACTACGAGGAAGGACATGTAATACTTTTTAACCTGGAATTCGTTAGGTTCATATCTACTGTCGCGGTGAAGACGGATACAACTTTGATCTTCGACATTTGAATCCGACAACTGACGAGACTGTCGACACTAAAAAAGTTTTCGCAGTGCAATGCCTAGATACATTTTACCAATAAGGGAAGGTCGCATTGCTCTCCTGCAAAGGTTTTTTAACCGTTTTCACCAGAAAACGGAGCGTTTGGTATACATCAGAACAGAACAAATGAGAGAAGACTGCGCGCTGAGAATTATGTAGATCTGCGAGACGCCATGAATCAAGATAGAAATTGTGAATATTTAGGACGACTGGTGATTCTTCCTTCCAGTTTTAGAACTGGACAATAGATGTGATTCTCCAGTAGTAGGTACTATCAAAAGCTTTTGAAGCGCATAATATACCTAGGTAAATGTGGAGCTGTGTGACGTCCAGTCAATAAAATCTAGGTACATGTAAATCTATACTATACTTATTCATAAAATAAGTAATGGTTGTGAGATTGTAGGCGGTAATCTCTGAGCCGTTTTTAAAATTATTTTACTTATTGAAAACCCCGTTATTTGTGAGTGTTATAGGCTATATAATATTAACAACTAAAATGTTTACCGCTCAACGACAGGCTACGGACGCCTTTCAAAGTTTTATTAACAAAATTACAATTTATCACAAATAACACTGAATAAATCATTAATTCATTAAATTATACAACAATTTTAGCAGAACTTACAAAAACTAGCTGTAGTATGAGCACTTTGTAAAGCGCGCATATATGTACATATATGCATACTTGTTTTTTATACATAGTAGTATTTTGTAGTTTGATTAATGGAATTTAGATGTAAACCGAAATTGACGTTTTATAGAAAGCTTTTTAATATAACACCAGTACAGTTAGTTAGCGACTAAGAGGCTCTATTCGTCCTTACACTCTGTAGAGAGCATTTCTTAATTCCCGGAGCATTTGTTGCAATGTAAATAGCGTCCAAGTCAAAATTGTAAAAATGTTGTAGGTAACCTACCTATTGCTGAAACTACACTTGCGAGCTATAAACTGGAATCACTTCATCGCTGGTTTCTGCAGACCATATTTTACAGTTTCCATGGAATAAACTGCAGATTGGTGTATACCATTTGAAAAGAAATTTTGTTAGCTTTCGAATAGTATAAAAATTATTTAAATTTAATTAAGTTTCCTACCTTCATTTAGTGAATTATTACAATAGGTCGAAGTTGTGGATGTTTAAATTAATAAGAAGTAATATGAAAATATCAAATTTTTATTTAAAATCTTTGTTATTTCCCGCTTAATATTTTGTATTGCCCCCCCTGGCCCTAATGACTGCTTGTAAACGGTTTTTCATTGACCTAATGAGTTTCCTGATGAAATCCTGTGGAATTTCCTGCCACTCTTCGATAAGAGCAGTTTTTAGGTCTTCTATTGACGCCGGAGGTGGAGATCTTCCTCGTACCCGCCTTTTCAGCTCGTCCCACAGGTGTTCGATAGGGTTCATGTCAGACCTGACGGCTGGCCAGTCTATTGTGGGAATCCCGACTTCTTCCAGGTACTGTCTAGTCGCACGAGCGGTTTGGCAGCGGGCATTGTCGTGCATTAGCAGGAAATTTTCGCCAATAAACCCGGCGTAAGGGAGTACATGGCCCAGCAGAATGTCGTTGATATACCTTTCTGCGGTTAGTCCTCCTCCCCGACCTCCATCGGGTACGAATACCAGCTCCGTTTTAGCTTCAATTGAAATCCCCGCCCACATCATACAAGACCAACCCCCATATGCCACTGTTTCCGCTATACAGCATTGTGCGTATCGCTCTCC
This sequence comes from Eupithecia insigniata, assembly GCA_947859395.1. Classification (NCBI taxonomy): domain Eukaryota; kingdom Metazoa; phylum Arthropoda; class Insecta; order Lepidoptera; family Geometridae; genus Eupithecia; species Eupithecia insigniata. The sequence goes on along the minus strand of OX402009.1, from coordinate 54,164 downwards.
CGGTCTCCTGTAGACTCTCCGTCGACGGTCGCTGCCATGCAGGCACATCCTAGTCTCGTCCGCGAACAAAACTCGGCTCCATTGCTGTATATCCCAATCTAAGTGATCACGAGCAAACTGAAGTCGGGCTTGTCGGTGGGCTGTAGACAATTTGGGTCCCGTTGCTGGCCTTTTTGGGGTCAAGTTAGCTTCTTTGAGTCTTCGCCTCACTGTCCACTCGCTGACAGTTCTCCCTCGAACTTCTCCGAGCTCCCGCTGGACGTCAACGCCGGTTAGATGTCGATTTCGGAGAGAAGTGCTGACAATAACTCGGTCATCTCTCGCCGAAGTGCATCACTGTCGTCCAGATCCTCGGTCTTCGGACTAAGTTTCCAGTCTCTCTAAACCTCTTGTATACTTTGGAGACACAGGACTGGCTCAGATGAAGCTGTCGAGCGATAGTACGCTGAGAGAACCCTTGCTTGGATTAGGGTGCCGATTTGAGCGGCTTCTATTGGTGTGGTTTCCATTTTCTTGTAATCCAGTATTTTGAGTGACGTGATATATTGGACTGATGACAAAATTACATAAATTCCCAGTTTTTATAGGGATTCAGGAGTTTGAAAAAATTGATGTTTCGTTCCAAAAATTTATGTCTTTTGTTTTCACGTTCCATGACATATGATGAACATTTTTTTCGTTATGATATCGAAATAGTTTGAAAGCTAATAAAATTATCCATAAAATAATATACCACAACCTACAGTTTATTGCATGGAAACTGTAAAATATGGTCTGCAGAAACCAGCGATGAAGTGATTCAAGTTTATAGCTCGCAAGTGTATAACTCGCTCGTATCGTAGATTTTCGTCAGGACCACACATCGCAAGTAAAATAAATTATTAAATAAATAATGAGTCTTCAAAAGCAGGTATTTCAGTAAGTCTATGGAGATAGTACGTCTGTGGCATGAGTCTTGTCTATTCTTTTACCTAATCCTTTTTGATACATGTTGTACACTAGAAAAAGTGTGCGTGTGGCCGCATTTATGTACATACATATGGAATCGTATGTCAAAGGATGATAAGATCAGCGCAGCTCCGCGCCGTTATCTGCAAAATATTAAGTATTAAATATAACTAACCTTATCTAACTAAATGTTGGTCGTTCATTGAGAGCATGCCAGCTGCTACCTTACCATTACCTACCTACCTACCTATGTATCTTTGTACTTAGTTATCAACAGATATCACTGCAACAGATAACATTAGGCACATAGCTAGCTCTCTACCTACTTTTGGAACTAATCAGTACGTTATAATGTACTTAGATAGGAATAGGCATGATCCAAGAAAACAGGTCTGCTGTTCTGGGAGTGTCGCCAGGTGACGTCACTCACCGGGTGCCACTTTTTTTCAACAAAATGTAGAAGTTGAGAAACAAATGTGATGATCAGAGTCAATTGATAAATCCATAGAAAAAAGTGAATCGTCAAAAATGATTGTTAGATCCATCGATATATATATATGTACTACGCACTAGATTTCGCGATGCGAACACTCATTTTCTTGGACTAAACTGTACTGCAATCCATACACCTTTAGTGTGGCTTCGACGTTCACGCATCGTGGACGATTATGGAGCCGCGCTATTAATACGAAAATACTATGTTAAGTGTGAATTTGGACGTAAATAACGAAAAATAACAATTCAGTAGTGGAGTAGGTAATATTAGTTGTTGTATTATGTAAATAAATAGGTAATAATATCGTAATACCACAACAGATACAAATAATTCTTCATAAATATACACGCCATAATAATCATGGACTAAAAAATTCAGATGTTCCATTTCAAAACCGATTGTAGTAAAGATACGCGACTGCGAATTATCAGACTATTCGAATGATCGAAAACTACTAATTTCCTTATTCGACTTGAAAATTAGTAATATACTAATCTTCAAAGTCTAATGACAACTACTAATTAGTAATTACTAATGCTTCTACGAATGGGTCATTTATGGCTCCGAGTCGACTTTGTTAGTCGAGCGATCATAATCCAACCAATCCACGTCGAATAACGAATGAAATGAAGGCCGACTCGGGCAGTCGAACGAATGGACGATTATTATTATTACTAAGATTATTTATCCTTGTTTGGGGATCAATGATGTAATAATTTTAAGTCTTAAATCGTAATCAATATACGTTATTATTATTATGTTTCTCATTTCCATGATCACGGGCCATATAGTGACCCGGTCCTTTGGGAGGCATGCATGGAGCCGAAGCTAACAGCACAGAGGCCCTTTATGAGAATTAATCTAAAGGCGAGAGCTACACATAGCGGGTATCATCCTTGATTGCACAATATGATACACCCGAAGATGATATCCGCCAGGTGTAGACTTGTTTCGGACGGTTACCAGGATTGCCTGATACGCCCTGGGAAAGTATCCCACTAAGGTTCGACGTGCGTTCCTTTCCTCTTCCTGGCTGGTAGACGCACGCCGCCACGCACCCCTGAATGCGTAAGTGTGGGTACGCCGACCTGATGACCTTCGGGAACCTCGACTCGAAGAAAATGAAAGGCAGCGATTTTCTGGTCTGGATCCTAGGCTTCGGCTCGTTCCTATTCTCCCTACCACTACTTGCTGTGTTCCTTTCACTTCTTGCCTCTTCGGTGGCTGAGCTGCGACTAACTGCCCGGCAAGAAACGCGCCGTATATTTATATGGTTGCGCCTTACCGGCAAGATGACGACTTATTTTTACTCGAACTTTCTAGCTGTTTTTTACTTGAGCCGAACCCTTTGATCTTTATTTATTCGTTATTGTTTCACAGAATCCTTACATATTATACCTTTTTAGATAGGGAATTATGCCCTTTACCTTATAAAATATTTAAGTACAAATAAAAAGTTCCTAGAACAAAAACTTACAAAAAACTACAGTTCGGAACGTTTTCCTTACACAAATCTTAAAATATCTCTAAAACTAATAATCCGATTTACATCATTCAAACGGAAAATTAATCCTTAAGCTTAGACCTTTCTAAAAACATCAATTTCACAACAAAATATCTACAAACGAAAACAATATAAATGCAAATATCGTAAATCCTAAGTGAAAATTGACATCTATCTAGTTTAGAGATAAAACTATGAAATAAACCTTTCTAATTACAATTAATCGACGTAATCTATCTTACATAAGGGTTTTATCGCCGACATTCTCCCCCTCGTGCTTCGCACCATCCTCCTGACTCGGCGATCGTTCTGGCACCAACAGCACCACTCTCGAACTGGGTCTCCGCAGCACTCCTCCTCTGGTCTCGACGTCGACGATCCGAGTACGCCCATCTGGTCCAGGATACACTTGCTGGATTCTTCCGCGTGGCCAAGTGCATCTCGGTAGGGTGTGGTCGACGATCAGTACGATTTCTCCAACTTGCAGGTCCTCGACGCTGGTCCTCTTCGAAGTCTTCCTTGGTAGGAGAGTAGGCAAGTATTCTCGCAGCCAGCGTTGCCAGAAGTGGTCGGCAAGCCGCTGCGTGGCCTTCCAAGTGTGCCTCCCCACGAGTTCGTGATCTTCGAAGCTTCCGATTCTCGCAGCGCCGCAGGATCGCCCGAGGAGGAAGTGGTTTGGAGTAAGCGCCTCCTCCTCCAGGCTCCCGGAGAGGTGAATGAGAGGTCGAGAGTTCACAATGTGCTCGGCCTCTAGCAGGAGGGTGTGGAGTACCTCCTCTCGTGGATGCTTCTCGTGGAGTGTGGCGTCTAGTGCGGTTTTGATGGATCGCACCAGACGCTCCCATGCACCGCCCATGTTTGGTGCGCCAGGTGGGATGAACTTCCATTGCACGCCGATCTTCTCCGCTTCCGAGATGAGGTCTTCTTTCTTCATATTGTCGACTGCTTCCCTCAGTTCCTTGTTCGCACCGACGAAGTTGGTCCCGTTGTCCGTGTAGACCTTTCAGCCGTTCAGCAGGCAAGTTCCCCGTCGGTAGTTCTTGAGGTTTCGCCTTCCTTGTCTTGCACCATTGACATTGATGCTGAACCTTCTTGATCGCCGACCTTAATCCGAGCACCCAGAAGCGTTGCCTTATCTTGTTCATGACTATTGCATGATTCCCATGGTTGAAACGGCGGTGGAACTCTTCTATGATGAGTTGCGTTGCCTTGTCCTTGCTGTCGAGCACGATGGGTCGTTTGTAGTCTCTGGTCACACCGTGTATCGCGTCGATTCTTCCTTTCAGCCGCAGAAGTCCTTCTTCCAGCACCACGTCGAGTCTCTTCAACTTGCTGCTGCTCTCTATTTGATTTCCTTGCTGAAGACACCTGATGTCTTCTCGGAAGCTCCTTTCTTGACTCTTCTTCAGCAGTAGAGTTTCAGCTTGCTCCAGTAGGTCTGCTTCCAGCGGTATGTAGTTCACCGATTTTGTGACCGGCGAGTGTCTCCTTGTGATGGTCTTCTTAGGTTTCCTTTTTGTCCTATTCCAGTCGGGATCCGCTTGGTTGACGTTGACCTTCTCCTTTCTTCTGCAGAGTCTGATGAACTGAAGTACTCTTGCTGTGGCTCGCAATAACCTTGTCCACGATGAAAACCTCTCAGGATCTGGTGTTGGATGGGTGAGGCTTGCCGCTGCTGTGACGTCCGCAGTCTTCTTCTCGCCGGTGGTCTCCTTTTTAAAGGTCCTCGCCGCAGGCCAGTGATGCTCTTCTTTCTTCAGTAAGTCCGGCCCGGTGAACCATCGGTGATTGCAGTCGAAGTCTTCCGGCACGTCACGTGTTGCATCATCTGCAGGGTTCTGCGCTGTGGGTACCCATCTCCGGTCTTGAGGTTTGGTGAGATCTTTCTCAGCCTCCTTGCCAGCATCCGTGAAAGTATGCAGCTCCCCCTCGGTGCGATGTGGCACCAGGCATCTCGGATTCTGCAGGTCTTGAAGCAGCTTCATCTTCTCCAAGTAAGTCTTCCCCAGGATGGTGAGTGCTCTTCCTTCAGAGTCCGTCTTTGGTCTTCTGGGTTGCCCACTAAGCGCTTCGATGGTCACGTACATCTCCTCTTCTGGCGTAGGCACATGTAGGCACGTGTTGAGGAAGTGCACTGGCCTTGCACCCCCGACGTCAGTCCCGTGGAGCACCCAACCAAGTCCCGTCCTGGAAGCGACTGGTTCGCCCGGCTTTCCTCTTCGTATTTCTTGAGTCACGATCAGCTCCCAGTTATCTTGCCCAATGAGCAGCTGTGGTGGCTCCCCTTCGTGATGTAGAGCGTCGGCGATCTTCTTTAAATGCGGATATTGTTGTATCCTCTTCTTGTCCCGGAACTGTGGTGCAAGCTTCAAATCATCGACGGTCTTGACTCTCTTGAGGGTCTTCCGTTGTCCCTGATGAAGCCCCTTCAGTATGAGGTCCAGCACCTGTGAATCCTTCTTCTTAATGAGCTTTCCACCAACTGTCTCGATGACCAGTTCTTCCTTTTTTCCGTGTGCGCCGATCTCCTGTGCCACCTTCTTATCCAGGAGTGACACTGTCGACCCCTCGTCCATGAGGGCTAATATCTTCTTGGATCCTTTCGTCCCAAAGACTTTGACAGGAATAATCTTCAGGTATGCCCTTGTGTTATTAACTGCGTTTACTGATCCAGTAACGCCCGATGCCTCTGGTGATGCTTCCATCTTTTCACTAGAGGTCCTGTCTTCCGACTCTACGTGCAGCAGGTGATGATGCCACCTCTTGCACTCCTTGCATGATGGCTTCTTGCAGCTCTCCTTTCTATGTCTTCCTTGAAGGCACTTGAAGCAGACGCGACTCTTCTTAACGGCTGCCCAACGGTCTTGAACTGATGCCTTTAGGAACTTCGGACATTCCATGAGGAAGTGTTCGCCCTCACAGATAGGGCAGATCTTCTCCGTCTTCCTTGGGTCCTTTTCTTTGAAGTCCTTTTCCTTCGTTGAGTGCGCCGCTTGTCTGGTTTTCTTGAAGCCACCGCCTTTGTCCTCTGACGTTGCGAAGGCCCCGCACTTGTCCGCTTCTGTATTCAGGAACCTTGATATGAGCGTCAGGTCCGAGAACTCGCCTTCTTCTGATGCTGCAGTGAAGTCGTACCAACGGAACTTTAGAACTGTTGGCATCTTTTCCACAATTTGCTTCACTATCTCCGGTGAATGCAGGTATTGTGGTTTCTTCAGTCCCCTGATTGCTGCTACGCTGTTGCTGATCTGGCTCGCGAAGATGCAGATGTCTCTCGGGTTCTCCGTGATCTTCGGTAACGCCCTGACCTTATCCAGTTCGGCCAGCACCAGCGCATCAGGTCTTCCATATCTCCTTCTGAGGGCTTCCATTACTTCCATCGGAGAGGCTTCGGAGTACAGCAGACTCTTGATAGCTTCTCTTGCGTTGCCCTTTAGTGCTCTTCTTAGTCGAGCCATGTTCTGGACGTCGTTGAACATTGGTGCTGTATCGGCGTAGACGGTCTTGAACGCCAACCACTCGCTGCTGTTGCCGTCAAAGTAGGGTAGCTCGTGGATGTAGTTCGGCTGCGATGCTGGGCCCCCTCCTCCGGCGAAGGCTTCCTTCAAGGCTGTCGTCAGCGCTTGAATCTCGATCGTGGCTCCTCCCGTCGAGGGATTCCCTTCAGGCTTCACCTTCTGGGACTCTTTCGGGAGCTGCTCCGGGGGCTTCAGGACTCGCTGCTTTGGTTCTTCCAACACCGACGTCTCGATCCAGTTCTGCACCTGTTTTGCTCTGTCCTCTTGTTCTGCCTGGTCTTCATCCACGGAGTCTTCATCTTCACACTGTGCCAAACTCAATCTGACACGAGCCAGCTTCGTCGCAGCCTGGGCTTGCTCCAGCTCCCGGCGCGCCAGTTCGTCCCTGGCTTCCAGCTCGCGTCTTCTGGCTGAAGAACTCGTGGTCTTCGTGGACCGGGCTCGACGACTGACCCCCGTCGGCTTCAAGGTTGTGGCTGAACCAGCTTCACCCTGTTCCGGGGCATTTCCTGGGGTCTTCTCTGTCGTCTTCTGTGCGGCTTCTTCATTGTTCTGTCCCTTCCCGGACGCCGCCATAGTCTTCTGTGCGGCTTTTTCATTTATCTGTCCCTTCCCGGACGCCGCCATGGTAGTCGCAGTGGCTTCCGTAGTCGAGGTTCCTTGAGTGGTCGTCGTACCCCAAGAGTCTGAAGTAGTTCCAGTAGCATCCGAAGTTCCCGATGTTTCCGTAGTTCCCGTAGTTCCTGATGATCCCGATCCTGACGCGGACATAACCCCTTCTGACGCAGACGTGACCCCTTCTGACCCTGACCTTCCTTCTGTCTCGTCCTTTTCCATGGGACGGGACACAGGGCGTGAGGGGGCATCCTTCTGTGACCTGGTGACCGGCATCTTGAACTTCCTTTTCTTCCAGGTTCTTCTCCTGGAATCTTCTAGCTCCTTCTAGCAGGGATCCGGCTCGAAGGACCAACTGTTTCGGACGGTTACCAGGATTGCCTGATACGCCCTGGGAAAGTATCCCACTAAGGTTCGACGTGCGTTCCTTTCCTCTTCCTGGCTGGTAGACGCACGCCGCCACGCACCCCTGAATGCGTAAGTGTGGGTACGCCGACCTGATGACCTTCGGGAACCTCGACTCGAAGAAAATGAAAGGCAGCGATTTTCTGGTCTGGATCCTAGGCTTCGGCTCGTTCCTATTCTCCCTACCACTACTTGCTGTGTTGCTTTCACTTCTTGCCTCTTCGGTGGCTGAGCTGCGACTAACTGCCCGGCAAGAAACGCGCCGTATATTTATATGGTTGCGCCTTACCGGCAAGATGACGACTTATTTTTACTCGAACTTTCTAGCTGTTTTTTACTTGAGCCGAACCCTTTGATCTTTATTTATTCGTTATTGTTTCACAGAATCCTTACATATTATACCTTTTTAGATAGGGAATTATGCCCTTTACCTTATAAAATAATAATATTTAAATATTTAAGTACAAATAAAAAGTTCCTAGAACAAAAACTTACAAAAAACTACAGTTCGGAACGTTTTCCTTACACAAATCTTAAAATATCTCTAAAACTAATAATCCGATTTACATCATTCAAACGGAAAATTAATCCTTAAGCTTAGACCTTTCTAAAAACATCAATTTCACAACAAAATATCTACAAACGAAAACAATATAAATGCAAATATCGTAAATCCTAAGTGAAAATTGACATCTATCTAGTTTAGAGATAAAACTATGAAATAAACCTTTCTAATTACAATTAATCGACGTAATCTATCTTACATAAGGGTTTTATCGCCGACAAGACTATTGCAAAGGAAAATGAAAATAACAAAAAAGCCATGTTATTGTGGTGAATGGATGGACTGGGTAATTGGGCTATGGGGGCAACTATGGACTCCTGCCATAAACATACTTTCAATACTGTTACAAGCGGTAGACGGTGGCTTGCCGAATGCTGGATGGGTTCCTCAAAATGTTGGCGTAAATGCCGGTAAAGGAACAACATCGGTGCAAACGACTAAGGGGTGTCGAGAGGTGCGGCCCCGATTTCACCATCACGAAGACTCGTGAGCGGGCTTCCTCGTTATTACGTCATTAGACACTTCCACCCCCGAGTCTACATCCTAAGATGCATCTCTCGCGACTCCACTCAGACCGGCCAACGAAGGCAAGCAAGAGGTGGGGATCTGGTTCTCTTGGGGTACCACTCCGCAAGCGGAGACGAGAACCAGAAACTTCCCCGGGAGCACTCGGTATACCCGTGGTGTCGCTACTCACCAACAGCTCGCCACAAGCTGCCCTGCAGGTTTATTTATTATTATTATAATTCTTGAAAAGTATGTAATTGTATGCAATAATTAAATTATTGTATTCAATAATATCTTAGGACATTATTAGATAGGTACTAATTTATTTGACTTCTTATCTTAGTTGATTTTTAACTATTGTTAACTTGTCTATGTTTAAATAAATGCATACCAATTCATTTTAATTTAATTTTCTACGTTACTTGGAATAAGAAAAAAATTAAATAGTTATTGAATTGTTTTGTAGGTAAAAAAGCGGTCACATTTGCGCGGTGTAAAATCTGTTTGAACAAAGCGCGTCAAGGTCAAACACGCTACTCAATTAGTCATGTACTCAAGTCGGATGGTGATTTTATCTATTGATGTCGATATAAAAAAAAATACTATATTTTAATTTTAAATTAATTATTCGTTTAGTATTTACAGTGCAATATAAGTCACAAAATAGACATCATTAGGTCCTCTAACCTTCATTTCCATTACTTGTAGGCTTCCCAAAGATGCAAACGTCAAAGAGAAATGGATAGATGCAACGGATAGAGTTAATTGGATGCCAACCGAATCAAGCACAATGCGCTCTGAACATTTTTTAGAAGTCCATATAATAAAATCAAAAATAAGATTTCGGTGTACGAAACCTTCAGCGGGAATTTCCTGCGTCCAATCACATCACTGATTTGATGAAGGCAATCGTTGAAAAATATGTAAAGGGTCTCATATCCATACTAAAATTAAAATTAGATTCACCATGTACCAAATACATAAATAAACTCTTAACAAGTTTTCTTTTTGCAAATTTAAGAAAATTATCGAAAGATGTTGAGTAGCAGTAGAATATCGACTTATCGCACGAATATCAATAATATACCTAATGAAATTACACCGAATTATACCGAAAAAGAGGTGTCCGAAATGATTGCCAATATGAGTAACAAACACAGTTGTGCTATAGATGACATTCCACCTATTCTAATAAAATCTTGTCATGAAATCTTAACACCTACTCTAACAAAATTAATAAACCAATCTTTTGATGAAAACACCTTCCCGGATAAGTTAAAAGTTGCAAAAATCAAACCAATCCTTAAAAAAGTAGGCAAGTCTGAAGATCCTTCTTGCTATAGACCGATTGCCCTTCTTCCTACAATTTCTAAACTCTTTGAAATACCTGTGTCAAAACGCATATATAACTTTTTAGAAAAATTCCAACTACTTGACAAACACCAATATAGCTTTCGCAAAAATCATTCTACGTCTCTTGCAGTTTATCACTACATCCAAGAAATCCATAACTACATCAGAGAAAAAAACTATGCAGTTAGTCTGTTGCTAGATATGTCAAAAGCATACGACAGAGTTCTGCATACCATCCTACTAAAAAAGTTAGATGGAATAGGAATAAAGTTATTGATTCTGATTCACTAGAAAGCCAAAATTATTTTGGTAGACGTTTTATTTTCATACAATCAAATTAGACAATTATTAAATGACAGGTGACGCTATGGCGCGAATAGTCGAAACTGAATCTAAATAGTTAAAAAAAAACCATCTCTTCAATATTGTGCATATGCCAAACTTTGAGAATCCCTCGAAATGTTTAGATCCGCGGTGGAAAAGGGACTACAACCCAAACATAACTGTAAATCTGCCGATGGAACATCTACGCATATTATGCGTAAAATTCTTCGCGATTTATACGTGTTTGTCAGCTGGAAATAAACAAATTAACTACTGCTACGTGGTAAAACGTACATCCTAAAAAGCTACTTATACTTTACATATTGGTCTTAGAAGTGGGAAGATCTCTGCGCAGATCATTCAGACGTACTGGTAATCACGATATTGGTAGATCGCGTTATATAGTTACAAAGTTTAAGAAAGTAGTACCTAAATTTTAAAACTTCACGTGGAAAAGAGTCCACAGTAAACTTACAGGAAAACTGGCATGTTCTCCAAAAGTTGGGGTTTAACCCAACTGAAGAATCACTTTGCTAACCGAGTAAAGAGTTTGAAGAATAAATAATATCTTTTAAACTCGTAAAATAGGTCAGATCTTAAACAACAGTTGACGGCAACCTGTCAATATAATTCAGGACTAAATCGATAGAGCCCTACGTTTCAATGCATTTTCAACCAATCGAAGCAATGCCAAATCAGAGCCAGAAAACTGGAAAATGGCACCAAAACATTCCTTCCAATCAAACTAATGAGGTACAAAATTATCTGAATTTCATCGACTCCACCCACAGAAAGGATAATGATGATTTGACTTCGCAAGAGCTAAAACAGCACAGACCAATTTCTCGCCGTTATATCTTGCTATTATTATTGAACCAACGGCGGTATACGGTACTAATAAACGAGGTTTAAAGCTATGCTTTGTTGAAAGATCCTTGATCTTAGCTACCGAGAAGTGCTCGCTTCGGTTGCTTTGGAATAAAGCACAGATCTTAACTTAAGTATAGCCACTTTTTTTTTATTTAAACGCACAAGCAATCATGAAACACTTCCCTGAAATTCATATAGGTCTTGATACTTTCAATGTTTTTTTAACTAAACGTGTGTGTCACAAAACATGTGTTGTGTTCAAAATGCTGAAAAAAAACTGAAAATAATTTATTCAATGAATATTTACGTTATAAATTCAGAATCTTAATCCGTGTTTTTAAGCTGCTTGATACTGTATAAACAACCTTATTTTATTCCACTTATCCTGAACATGTTAACTCTCAGGTTGCCTGGAACAAATCGTTTCTGTTGCGATAAGGCCGCTCATTGTAAGTTTTTGGTTTTATTAACAAATAAAATACGGCATAGACATTAATGTATATGCTGTATTTTATTTGTTTTATACATTATCACATATTATTTATAACTTAGATTATCTCCTGACCTGATATGCATGTTTCTTAGAGGTAAAGATGTAATTTTTAGGAATAACATTCAGTAGATAGTTAAATAATTTACCGATTCAATTTTATTTGACACAGGAAAAATTCAATAATTCACTTTACTTAATTATTCCAACTGCAATTTGGTCCTAGTCGAGCATAAATGAGTTTAGGGAAAACTGAATAAACGGCGTTATTGATTTTCTTGCTTTCATAGTGACAACATGATGTCACTTATTTATTTTTTGCCGAGTTATTTACTTTTCCTTCGCTACTTTTATCTAAATTCACCTTTATCTATTTTTCCATATTTAACGACTTGCGCGATTCATTAACGTATAACTTTTTGATAAATTATGATACCGAAACTTTAGTAACACAGAAAGATGCAGCTTGAATTGGACTTTATGAAAATGCAATAAAGTAGATTTCGCAAAACGTGTTAGTTATTTAGTTGTCCTTCTACAGGGATGATATTAGCATTATTAGATTTTGGATTAGATAATTCTGTGCAATAACCGTTAGAAATTAAGTTAGCTTTGGTGTTTAAGTTAGCTTAAGTGATTAACTGTAGTACTAAATAATATGCATTTTTAAAAATAAATTTTATTGAGATATTTAAAATTATAATAGCTACCTCTCAAGTTGCATGGCGCCCTAACAGGGCTCCTAAAACCTAGCCTCTAAGTGAAATATTTAAGATCTCTCACACTTTATGTATTAGGATTGCAGAATAAATATATACTTGAACAATACGTTCTGCTGCTAAAGTAAAATAAATCTTATCTATAGAAGTCAAGGTTTATTTCTAAATTTGTGACTTTGTCAATGAAAATCGTATTAATATTCACCAATGAGTATACAATAACTACCATACACATCTTAGAGTATTTAGAAATGCTCTAAGATGCACATACAATGTCAACTTAGATATTAAAAATGTCAGAATGAATATTAATGTCAATTAGAAATTAAAATAACCTTAGATTGAGGATTTTTGTTTAAAAATAAACAAAACAATGTTCAATGTTTCTTGGTTTAATGGCTCTGCGTCTGATCAAAAACAAAACAAATACATAGGTCAATTTTAAAGTTACAATTCGTCAATGTCATAGAGACACTTCTCCAGAAGAAAACTTTTTAATTTATTTTTTAGAAGTGTTCTCTGATGTATAAGTTCTTTGATATCTAGAGGCAGTTTGTTAAAGATTCTGGTGGCTTGTGGAGTGTTTCATGATATTTAGTGTGGGGGATAACTTGTTTTTAAAATTTTTGTTCCTGCTATTAACACGCTTCGTATTTTCGTCAGGCGTTTCGTACTCGTGCAAATATTTAGAAAGAAACATGATGAGTACGTGCACGTAAAGGCTAGGCACCGTCATAATACCCAGAGACTTGAAGTGCTCTCTACACGATTCCTCATGTTTAATTCTAACAATCGTCCTGCTGCTTCGTTTCTTATATTATAAATTTATTCATTATAAAGGCCTTTTCCATGTTATATTTGTAACTGTTACCCCAAAATTGTATACCGTATCTTATTTTTGATTCAACTAATGCATAGTAAACCATCTTTAATCGATTAATACTAATTTCATCACTTAGTGTTCCTAATGCATAGCATGCCGAAGCAATGGAATTTTCAATTGATTCTAATTCATTTTTCCAAATTAAAAGCGAGTCTATATGTGCCCCTAAAAATTTTGTCGTATTTACACTCTCTACTCTCTCTTTACTAAAGTTTGTCACTATTTTTTCCTTGTTTCTTGCCGTACATTGAAATAGCATTATACTAGTTTTTTTTTACATTTATTTTAAGTTTGTATACATCAAACCAGTTTTGGAAAATAGTCAAAGTATCAGCAATATTAATTATTATTAAGAGATGTCATGTCTTCGGAATTTATTACGGCATTTGTATCGTCGGCATATAAAACTAGTTCAATGTCTGATGTAGTGTTATAGACAAAATTAATTAAGTCATTTGTGAAAATAATGAATAAAATTGGCCCTATATTGTAGCAACAATCATGCAATATATAAATGCGATGATTTCATAAAACTCGATGCCAAAGACAAATTAAATGTAACGACCCAGTTAGGCATTTGTAAAAATTACCTACTTCAGCACGAGGTAGGTCAGTGCCGTTCAAGGCGGTCATGTGTTTGCAAAGGTCGACACAACTCTTTATTGCATGACGCATTTTGGAAACCTGAATCATCCACGAATACTTATGTGAATTTGACTTACATTGAAAAGATCTCCTCAAGCACAGATCACATCCATCAGTCACTCCGGAATGAACAAAGTACATTTGAAGTTATAAAAGCGATCGAAGAGATTACAAACATTTGATTTAAGGCTATGGCGCAGCAGATAGACGAGATTCGGCACAGCGTAAAACAGTTACAAACCGAACCTTATGAAAAAAATCGGAGTCGTGAAAATTTAAATCAACATTCTTCTCGTGCACGACGACGACGAAAGACGCAGCGAGCCAACGCAGGACCTCATCTGATGACGTCGGTCAACTCGGCGGCACGTGTGGAAGTCCTGAAGGCAGCTCAGCATCGAGCAGCGTGTAATAAGCAGTGCGCGCTGAGTGTTTCACGATATAAAACGGTTTAAATATCCCGACAGTGATCAGTGATACGCCATATAAAAACGGTTTGAATATCCCTACGATAGAAGCACGGAATCCAGCAGCGCCGAGTGTTTCGCGATGGAGCTTAGGGTTGAATATCCCCAGTATAGAAAGTGACAATTGAAAACATAAGGACATTAAGATCTCTATTTCTCATACAGTTTTAACAGTTTACAATCATTTTACTTTTTATTTACATTCGTACACATTTACATGAATACTTTGTTGTTTTGTCATGGTTTAATAAATAATTGTTTCTTTTTGCGAGTGGCCAGGATGTACGAAGTACAATGTAGAGTTCCTTATCATCAGGGAAGAATCCTAGTTGTGTCTGGATTCTTTTATTATTTGTTATTCTTTTATAATTTACATATTACATTGTCTTCCCTTTTTCTAGTGCCCAAGATGTACAAGGCACAAAGTTATTCAGGAAGTACGTGTACCTAATACCTATCTAGTTCACCGACATTCCTACATTAGCTTAGGAATGTCTACCTACGTTTAATACGTGATGTATGTTCTTCCGTATTAACGTTTCATTTCAACCTAAGTTCAATAAATATACAGTTGCGATCAAACAGCGTTAGAGTTATCATTTCTCTTCCTCGGTAGCTCTAACACCAATTTTAAACTTTTTGCGCCATTACATCTCTGAATTTCAAACCGTCCATAACTCTGAAATCACTCGAAACAGACGAATGAAACTAAAACGGTCACGACGTTGTTGTTAGGGACTAACTACTAGTTAATTTTGAATACTTACTAAAGAGTCAAAAAATCAAACCACGCCGACCGTGAGGGTCGGATTGTTGCACTACGAATTTTCATAAAGTGGCAGAAGTGGTATTTCATACTCTAAATATTCTTAAAGCATTTATAATATGAAAAGCTCGTTTTCTTTCTATAAGAGCTATTGCGATGTTTACTGGGTACGCTGCTGCCAACTCGGAATGTATTCGCAAGTCTTGTTCAATATCTCCGTTTATGAAATTTTGCATAGCACCTATTGTATGTTTAATCTAAAAAAAATTATAATTTTTGTTGCTATAGGTAGTATAAGTCCTTTCCGAGTACGGTCGTGTGAACGCTACAGTACGCTAGCTAATACCCATTAAGAATGGTCATTATTTCTGTGCAATTTATATCACTAGTCACTCTATTTATGCTCTAAATATTGGCATAAAAACAAATGTGAATTCGCTTATGGGTACGCTACCTTGACGGACACGCGACGCCATGAATAGCGCTCCTGACCGACGCGACGACTCCCTGCGACCGATACGATCTCGTTGGTCCATCGAGCGGGAGCTCTTCCACACTCCGTTTCGCATTGCATCGCGGTCGCCACTCGAGTACATTTACTTCCCATAGGTTATCGGTTAGGCAGACGATTACTTTATAATTATAAGTACCTATGGTAGTTTAGCTATCTCCATATACGCAGTTCGGTACATGCTCATATCGCTAATGAATCGTCCTTGTTTGTCGGCAGCGACCGAAGCGGCGGTGGCGGAGGCGGCGCCGGCGGCTGTCCCCGACCTGGCGCGCACTCTCCTACACTACGACCTGTTCCAAACGCTACGCCTCAACTGCACCCCGCCCACCGCGCCCAACGCCGACCTCGACTACCATTGGTGAGTGTCCCTACGTAACGTAGGTACGGGAGGGCTCCGGGCCGCTAAGAGCTGCGCGCTGACCACCGCCCCGCCTCCGTTGCAGGTACAAGAACGGCAGTACCGTGCAGCCCAGCGAGGACGGACGCGGCGCCACCTTCGAGGAAGACGGCGCCGTGCTGGTGTTCAAGCACGCCAAGGAGGATGACTACGGGAACTATACGTGCAGCATCGGCGGGCACCCCGAGTTCGCGTGGGACGTGCGCGCGCGCACCATCGCGCGCCTGCCCGCCAACTCCAACGTAGTCGAGGGACAGAAGCTCAGCCTGGTCTGCAAGCTGCACGGCAAGCCGGCGCCGCGCGTCGAGTGGCGCTACTCGCCGCCCGGCACCGAGGCGGACAACACGACTGGGGACCGCATCGATACGCAGACCGAGGGCGCGCGCTTCACCGTCAAGGACTCGCCGGCGGGCGTGCCCGGCGGCGTGCTCGAGCTGGGCGTGGCGGAGCGTGCGGACGCCGGCGTCTACTACTGCGCTGCGCCGGGCGGCACGCGCGGCCTGACCGTGCTGCGCGTCAAGGACGTGTACGCGGCGCTGTGGCCCTTCCTCGGCATCTGTGCGGAGGTGTTCATCCTGTGCGCGATCATCCTGGTGTACGAGAAGCGTCGCACCAAGCCCGAGATGGAGGACTCGGACGCGGACAACCACGACCAGTGAGTGCGCTGGAGCGACTCCGACAGCGGCGGCGGCGCAGCCTGTCCGCGCAGGAACGTGTCTGTCCGTAGGCGTGTTCTCTTTTGTTATTTTTTTTATGCTTCCGTTTGTTTGATTAATGTCGGTGATCCGGAGTAGGTAGTTTAGTTTCCCTGACTAATGTCTAGGTATTGTATTGACCCTAACATACGATCTCCATCCACATCGTTAGGTACGTGTGAGGAGACTCCGGGTTTACCTAGGTACGTGTGAGGAGACTCCGTGTTTACCTCGGTACGTGTGAGGAGACTCTGTTTTCACCTAGAAATAGTATTATACTGTTTATACAGGGTGTCAGTGTAAACAGTGTTATCTTTCAAACCAAAGGGTTAATATCATGAGTACAGTCCTAAACGGATGAAATAAATATTACCGAGCAATTAATTAGCTTCTATGGATTTCAATTTTTCATTTCCGCGCTATCGTACGTGTTCTCTTGGACGCCCCAGCCGTAGCATATGTATCTAACTAAACCACTCGAATCTTATGTACCTACATAACTTGTGAAGGAACTGTTCCTGGCTTAGGACAGGCAAAAATAGCTACTGTAACACATTTGCCAGTCAAGAAAATGTTAAATGTACAGTTTGATTCACTCACCGACAGTCACGCAAGCCACCGCACTCCAACCCGTAGGTAGTTAACCTCTGGTTTGAAGGATACGACTGTTTACACTGACATAATTAACTACCTACCTATAAATATAAAAAAATATATACTTATACAAGACACAAAGTTATTCAGGAAGTACGTATACCTAATACCTATCTATTTCACCGACATGAGTACATTAACTTAGGAATGTCTATCTACGTTTAATACGTGATGTATGTTCTTCCGTATTAAGGTGGATTTTTAGGTATATCAGACATTGAGCGTGCCATGAACGTACGAGTATCAGGCACGTCCCGTGGCAGACAAAAAATATTCTTCAACATATTAATATCTATCGTAAGACACTCCGCGCAGAAGCCGTCAGACACGGGCCGTGCCCGCCCGGCCAGCATTCGCGGATAGAATATTTTGTCTGCGCGGTTCATGTCGCTTGTTTGTGGCTACCTGCCGCCGCCGGGCTACCTACCGCCGCCGGGCTACCTACCTGCCTGAAGATATAAGTCCACCTTGACTCCCTAAATTAAACGTTTAAACTTTAACCTAAGTTTAATAAATATGTATACAGTTGCGATCAAACACCGTTAGAGGTATCATTTCTCTTCCTCAGTCGCTCTAATAATACTGTTTATAATTATAGATAGGTAGGTAATTAACAAAATATGTTAGAGCGCGCGCCCACGGCTACTCTTGGTAGCGATGCAGTCGCGCGTTTAGGGTAAACTTGCCTAAATCGTACTAGCGCTTAAATCGTACCTGGCCTATACTATCTCGCTCCCGTAATTGCTACCAGCGTTTCCAGCGGTACAAAATGTAACTAACAGTCGGCCATATGGCCGAATACTTTTTTGACGTTTTTTTTAATTGTTCATTACTGTACAGTTTGTAAGATTACTGTTCTGTTTGATTCTAGAACAAATAACCATTGAGTTAAATTAAAGTTATTTTAATTCAATATAATCTACCTCTCTCTCTCTCTCTGAATTTATAAATTACGGAAGATTTTCCTAAGGGTGTTCAAATATGTAAGTTAACCCTACCAGTCGCGCGTTTGCAGCGCTACAAAGTCGCCGTTGTGGCGCACTCTCAGATGTGCAATTGTAATTATTTGTAAATAAGTACCTGCTAGGGATGGTGTTCACCGAGAAGATAATCGGACTCTTTTTGACAGAAATGTTGAAAGGCCTTCGCAGTTTGACATTACACACCTAGGTACAGTAGGTCCCACCTACATGTCAAAGTGAATGAAGCTGCTAACTGTCCGATTGACTGTTTGAAGAACACGTGCCTTAATGGATTAGTTTTAAACTTAACGAATGAATATTAATCTAATTCCCTAACTTCAGGTATTATGCTCTGTAGGTACATAGAGTACTGAGTCAAGTGTCGAATCGCCGCCGCGCGCCGCGCCGGGCGAGCGGTGCTCCGCGCTTATCGTTCACATTAAATAGGTACACTTATTTATTAGCAAATTATGTATATGTACAATTTTTAATAATTGTTAATTGATAAATAAAGAGGGTAGGTACTTACTTGGTTTTAGCAGACAAACATGCGAATTGAAATATGGAACTAAATAAATTATTATGTTTATAATGGTGTTTTATTGAATACTTATTTAGCTATTACATTATAGTACCTGGGTGACCGAGCTTTGTTCGGTACTTTCCTTTTGATGTATTAGGTTTTTTTTAGTAATTATACATATATAAATACGAATTAATACATACTGATGAAATGAAATTAAAATGAAATAACATTAGTTGCTCCCAATTAAAAAATTTTTTATTGTTATTCGCCAAAAGATGTCAGGAAGAGTCATATTTTTCAGTTTATGTCACGACTGGTTATCTACGAACAAAAATAATGGATTTATGCTTGTCTATGGGTTGATCTATCTTAGCTGACAACTTTCCTCCCCCATTCCCGATATCAAATCATGAGATTTGAGTCTTTCAGGAGACCACGTACGACCAGTAAGTCTGCCAGATACAAATGAATGGACTTAAGTATTAATGGCTTCATTAACCGCACAAACAGCCCGAGCAGTCAGTACAACTCGCACGTTAGGCCGTGTGAGCTGCACTGACTGCTACAGATAGTACAAATAAATGAGAAATTAGAGGTAAGTAATTTGTACAGTCTGCACAATTTAAGGCGAATTATAAGGGGAAAAGACGAAAACGACGTCTTTTTCGAACATGTATTTGACGAAAATATAGATCGTGGACCTTTGAAATTTATATATCCGGTAACACATATCTTAAAGTATTATGTGCCGGTTTCAAATGCTTGCCGGTAGTTATAGTAAGCACTCAGAAAAAGTTTAGAGAAGCAATATCTTCAGGTGAATGAGCACACTTTTTGGCGGTGTGTCTTATTCGTTTACTACCAAACTCAGTATAGTTATTTATGTAGCTTGTATGCTTCAATTCCCGGTCCTTTTGTTTGTTTTGAAATAAAGTCAAAATAAGGAGTTTTAACGAAAAAACTATTTGCGCCTACTAAACCGTCTCTCTCCCACGAACGATTGCTCGCAAAATTTGATTAGGCAACGTTAGTAGTGACCGAGCGAGGGCGCGCGCTAGGCGAAGACGCGACGTTGCGAGCTCTACTAGCGGTGGCCGGCCGTACGTGCCGGCTCGAGTGCGAGGTTGCCAGACCAAACAAAACAATCGTGCCGTCGTCGTCGTCGTTGTCGCAGCCGTCACGCGTTTTTTTTTTTGCCTTATCATGCCTACCTAATATCAGGTGAAGCAGTTTCAAAAATAATAAAGTACCTACCTAATTGATTTTCTAAAATTCTGTGTTGTGTTTTGTCTTTAGTATTTCTTCTGGAGTTGTGTTTTAGTGAAACAATAAGAATATGGGAAATAAACAGGGGCTGAAACACCTGTACCTACCATGCTACCTATATCTGAGGGCCGCCAAACACGGACTACTCGGGCAGTTAGCCATTGATCAACATACACGGACTGCTCGCGCAGTCATAGTCGACAGCTTGAAGCTGCCATTGATAACTGCTTGGAGGAGTTGATAACAGCTGCTCGAGAAGCGTGCTAGCGCGGGAAGGGCGCGGGAGGTGGAATGAAGAGCGCGGGTGAAAGTAACTGCGCCAGAGCATTCGACAGCTCGAGCAGTCCGTGTATGTCCGTGTGCCTGGCGACTGCTTGACCGCACGATCTTCCGAAGCAGTTCAACTGCTCGAGTGGTTCCGTGTATGTGTGTATGAATGACTGCTCCAAGCAGACCGTGTAGTACCCGTGTAGTATGGTTGGTATGGTGGCCCTAATAAATAATAATTGTTTAGTCCCCTAGTCAAGTTCTCAGGCATAGTCTAATATCGATGCATCGATGCATAGAGTAGTGCCGTTACAGAGATTTATTAGCATCGTGTTTCAACACCAACTTTTTACACACGCAACCGAAGTAACATTACCTAACTGTGGCGCAACTTTTACCTAAGTACCTAATAATTATGTATCTTAGGTATCTACTAATTATTGACGTAATTATTATAATATATATATGGCTCAAGTGGCGATGGGAGGGCCATATAGCTCGTAGAACCGATAACCGTTGGGAAGTAAAGGTTCTCGAGTGGCGACCGCGATGCAATGCGAAACGGAGCGTGGGAAAACCTCCCACCCGATAGACCGACGACATCGTAGCGGTCGCAGGGAGTCGTTGGACGGAGGCGGCTCAGGACCGCTATTCGTGACGTCGTTTGTTGGAGGCCTATGTTCAGCAGTGGACGTGTACGGGCTGATGATGATGATATATATATATAAGAGTAGACAAAAATTGTATGAACTGTATAGTGAAAAACAACACAATTTTAGCCAGGAGTTCAAAGATAAGTAAAAAATCACTCAAAAATATTTAGAAAAGTTTGTCAAATAGCAAAATCAAATTATATTAGCTCAAAAACTAAAAACAGTGAAAATGTAATAAAATAACGAACGTATTGCACCAGATCTAGCTTTTATTTTCAATGAATCTATTGATTGTGGCGTTTTTCCTGATTTTATGAAACATAGTAAGATAATGCCACTATTTAAATCGGGTAGTAGGTCTGACCTCACTAACCTTAGACCGATATCAGTACTGCCTACATTCAGCAAAGTTTTTGAAAAACTTATTTTACATAAATTGCTTAGGCATTTCAATGGCAATGACCTGCTACATCGTAAGCAATTCGCACACACACTAAATGATTTACAATTTTGTTTCGTATGGCTCTAAGCCTGGGACACAGATCAGAGTTTGCGCAATGCCTAGGTCTGTTTTGCCATTAAATTTACTATTGTTACAGTTAATACATTTCGCTGTAAGGGGCTTGGTTTTTAGTGGACATTGGTCAATATCATGGTCGAACCCAGCGCAGTGTGCACAAGCTTTCGTGGTTGAGCTGCTTTCCCTTGCATGTGGCCAAACTGAAGGCATTTACGGCATTGAATGAAAGGAGAAAAATCTTCCACGCGAACGCACTGATGACCATATCAAGCATGGCACGGTACAGGCGGGGTCGGGCCAAAAATACTGCATTATATAGAGATGGGTTGCGGTTATCTCTTTTGAAGCGAAGACGCAGGTCATCATCTTTAGGTACCTACTCATAAGTTCCGCGAGTGGGTAATTTTGTTCCTTTAGAATTGAGGGAAATCCTCAGGAGGAACATCCCTGGATATTCCTTTGATATTGATCATTGGAGATAACCTACGAGCATGTTCAGCACTGAGATGAAGGGTCGGCTAAGCGCTTCATGGTGAACTCGTACTGGTCCTGGCTGTCAAATTCAATTCGGAACTTTCAGTTCGATCGATTTATCATTCTAAATGGTCACTTCTTCCCTATAATTTACAATAAAACATAAAATAAATATATATTATGCTATTGTTTGATACACAAACAATGCCAATTAACTTAAAACTAGTACCTACTAAAATAAAAATTATATTATAACACTAGCTGACCCGTGCCCAACGAAGTGGGCACGGGTCAGCTTCGTTGGGCGGTAAACATTTTTTGTGAACCGAACCGAACCGTGAGACCGAGTCGAAGATCAAAGTTGTATCCGTCTTCATCACGACAGTAGGTATATAAGCGAGTAGAGACTGAAGAGCATCAAATGCCTGGTGCGATTCGCCAATGCATTGCAAGCGGTCATCCCGGGTACGCAGCACCATGTCCCGCCTGTCACAGTGCTGATCTACCAGGACGACGGACGGCAACATCATTGGTAGCGAGAGCTTTGTACAAACCGGATGCTGTCCAGTAGGTCGTTTATCGCCACTAATAACCATTTTGTAATGATTTTGTTGGCTTTGGGGTATGGACTCATATTTTATGTCCTTCCTCGTAGTATGAACTCAAATCATGCTAAGTATAATTAGAAACTTTATTGACAAAGAAAATAACAATCAAATAATATAAAGAAATTAAACTAGTATTTACAATTGAAACAATTGAGCTAACTGCAGACTGTTGCAAACAATCTACAGATAGCTCAACTGGTCCATATCAATACCAGTCGGAAGCGTCCCCAAGACGCTGGCTGCATTGCCCCGCTGTATGGCAATGCTAATGCGCTGCGCCAGATACTCACCAGCTCTCGGGTCACGCGTCGCTTCGACCAGGCGCTCAGATAATTTTTTGAAAACCCGGAGAGCCTCGGTACCCCACGGACCTAGGGTCTCGACTCCAAGGGGAGCAAATGCGTAGGCTCTGTCGAGACCTGCATATTTGCGCCTCTTGAGATCCTCGGCCAAATCTGCCGCCGAACCAGCCCTCACGGATGTCCTTGAAAGATGGGAAGGCGCAAGTGTGTCGACACATGTAGCGTCCCACACAATAGGCCTGCCCAGCTCCCAAGGGATGCCTTCGGGCCTCTTACCATCGTCACGTAACAGACCATTCGGTTCGAGAATAGCTGGTACGTTAGCGGTGACAAAGGCCCGCCGGATGATGTCGTTAAGGCTGGCATGGCGAGATATCCGACCGGCAGCCCTAGTACACGATAATCCGTGATGACCAAGCTGTTCGACAACAGTACCGCACTGGCATTGATGAGGCGCGCAACACCTTGCACCCAACCGAAGACATGTTGCTATACGGAAAGTTACGGGATCCAATAGAGTGCCAGTATTATATGAAGGAAGTGCTTGCAACCAATGTCCTGACTCCCATTTAGAAACGGCCAGGAGACGGGCACGATCTGCAGAGCTGGAGCACGTTTGTAACAAACAATTCCGTGTCAACTCACACAGAGGCCCGTCCCATTGCCGTTGGGACAAAAGAGATTTTGGGGGAGCAGCATCAGGGCAAGCACTATGCCAAGCCATTCGAGCCTCGTCTAAGAACGAAATTTCGAATGAATTTCCAGGTGTGACCAAAGACGGATTTAAAAAGTTTTCCACTAAAGAACTAGTGCTGTAGACGGAAGACAAGAACGCTGGCAGGGCTACACTTGAAATTTTGCGGATACCTAAGCCTCCCAATTTGACAGGCAGAGAGGCCTGCGACCATGCCTTGTCATCGAAACAGATATTCAAAACTGATGATAAAGTATTCTTTATTATGTTGTCTAAGCCTTCCAAGAGCTCGCTGTGTTTCCACAGTTGACAACATCTCAAAGAATACGTAAATTTAGGTACAAACAAGCAAAACCGAATAATTTTAAAAGCCATATGGCTATTAATTTTGAGAAGTCTGTTCGAGGTTTTGTTAAAATTTTGAATTTTCTCATCTACAAATGACTGAAAAGACTCATCAAAAATTGGTGAACCTTCCTCGTTGTATGAACTTAAATCATGCCAAGTTTCATTTGAATACATTCAGTAGTTTCAGCACTATGCGCAGCCAAGAAATTTTACCCTACTGCGGGGGGGCCACTACGGGGGGCTACTAGGGGTCCCACTGCGGGGGTAAACTGCCGGGGGCCCCCACTGCAGGTGCCCTCCACTGTGGGGGCCTACTGAGTGGGTCCCACTGTGGGGGGTACTGCGGGGGCTACTGGGGGTCCCACTGCGAGGAAATGTGGGGGCCCACTTCCGAGAGCCCCACTGCCGGTGCCCCTACTGTGGGGGGCTAATGCATTAGCCCCTCAGTAGTACCACTGCAGGTTAGGTTAGGTTAGGTTAGGTTAGGTTAGGTTAGGTTAGGATAGGTTAGGTTAGGTTAGGTTTTTTTTTTTTTTTTTTTTTTTACCTAGTGGGCCTACCGTCTACCCGCGGTGGGGTAGCCCGCGAAAGTCTGCTAGGTCCTATCCATTACCTCTGACAAGTGTCATGAGTCTTTTTCTATTTTCCTTTCTTTCTACAAGGGATTTCTTTATTAAAATTTTACTATGTTACAATCTTATCGCTATTTTTACTTTTCTATTTTATTTCTATTTTACAGCTTTTTATCCTTATTTTACATCATCTTATTTTCTATCTTATTTATTAACAATTGTTGCACATACATATAATCATTATATGGTTCCAACAATTTTTATCTATCGAGTTTGTTTCTATTTATTACCACTTTTGCCATCTGTTTGCAGTATTGAAGCAAGATGCTACGCTCCGTACTGTTCTCCATTATACCTCCCAGGTTTTCAACAGTCAGGCTTGTGTTCAGCTGTTGTGTTAAGTCATGCCTTATTTTACTGTGAATTGGACAGTGAAGTATCACATGCAGTAATGACTCTTCGGTGTCCGGATCGCAGAGGCACGATGGACTCTCTTTGCACTTGAATCGGTGCAAGTACTCTGAGAATCCACCGTGCCCTGTTAGTATCTGGGTTACAGTTCCATCTGCCGGTCCCATCTTCCGTATCACCTTGTATAGTAGCGTCTGGCAAGAAGACTTTCGTGACAGCCGCTGTGTCTCCATTTTTGTATCTCTGGTTCCATTTGTCAAGCGTCTCACCACGGATCAGTCGCCTGACAAATGAAACCGGGCATGCATCATAGGCCGGTCTCGACTTTGACTTTGTGGCAGCCTCTTTCGCCAACAAATCCGCTCGTTCGTTGCCCTCGAATACAGCGTGAGCTTTGACCCAGAACAGTGCTACCTCTTTCAGCTTGGATCTACACTCCGCAAGATTTCTCCGGATCTCAGTAGCTAGGGGGTGTACAGCGGAATGATTCGTTATCGTCTCTAGGGACGATCTCGAATCGCTGTAGATCCCGTAGCTATTCTCGGAGCTTTGCAAAATCTTGCGGGTTGCTTCGCGTATTGCTAGCATTTCCGCCTGGTACACTGAGCAGTACGACGGTAGCTTTAATTTTCGGGATCCGGTTTCCACGGTCTTATTCCATATGGATAGGGCCGCACCCACTCCCCCGTCAATCTTGCTGCCGTCCGTGAAGATTCTGACTGCCTGGCGGTTGTTCTCACTGAGTTCTTCTTCAGTGTCGGTTAGGTTAGGTTAGGTTAGGTTAGGTTAGGTTTTTTTTTTTTTTTTTTGTTGCAAACTAGTTGACTTATCTGACCACATGGTCAGAGAGTACGCTAGTCTGCAGTTATTTTTAAAAATCCATGATAATCTGTTGCTGTAAATGCAACATCATTATTGACACTGTCTTGTGAATTTAACTTGCAATCGTTATCTTTTTCGTACTAATCATTATAACACAACACAATCACACTCAAACATAGACACACTTATCCATTCATTCGTACACACATTCCCCCTAATCACTCATACTCACATCCAACATACACACACAAACCATTACTCATAGACACAATCTCTATACAATAACAAAATTAAAGCCTTTACAATTTAAATTTTGAATAAACATTACATTATTCTATAGTTTATAATTATTATTAGATAATCTAAACATTATATTATAATCTTTATACATGTACGTTTATAATTATACATTACTCGTTTTTATTTTATTTTTTTATTTCTCATATCTTTTTTGTGTATTTTCCATTTTTTTTTTTATTTTTATTTTTTTTTTTTTATTTATATATGTTTTTTTTATTAAATTATACACTTACCACACAAACATATTATTAGTATCATTACAACATTATATTATTAAATTACTACCGCATACAATATAAGCTTAAATGCTAAACAAAATTCCAGAGATACATTTGCAGAAATTATATTTATAACACTCAGAGTAACTGTATAAACTGATTTTAATAACTATATACTATATAATTAGTTATAATAATATATGAATAATACAATATTCCGATAAAAACTAAATTGTTTTCAAAAGTTTTACTACATTTAGTATATAAATATATATTACTTGTTTACTTTACATATTTAATACTTACATTCTTTAAGCACTGACCACTGCTGCAGATTATAGAAACCATAATAGCAGAGTACCAGAATACACATACATAATATTACAAAGATTAAATAAAAGATTGAATTAAATAGCATAAAATGGACTATTATCGCAAAGAATAACACCACTACAACATCAACATTAAAACATTATCATAAAAAATCAATCAATAAAGCAAATAATAATAATTTCGTTCATAACCATGATTAATAACTTAATTCATATTATATAAAATCAATCAAATGAAAACAAATAATAAATATTCAGTTAATAACCATAATTATAATAATTTAATCATATCATATAAAATCAATCAAATAATAATAATTTAATCATATCATATAAAAAAAAAAAAAAAGAACAATTTAGTTCATAACCCATTTAACTACTTTACTTTTAATGATTAGATACGGTACGAAGGTACTCATGATATAATAATAAGCCAGTACAAACTGGAGATTACATAATTTTAATCTCAGCACACCAAACGTACAAAACAATTGCAAAATCAATATAAAATCAATATATCATACAAATAATGACTATTAAAAATTTGTTTGATAATTGATTTCAGATAAAACGGAAAAATCAAATAATTCAATTTTAAAACAAAAATTCCCACCGCCAATCGATAACACCCAGCACAAACCAACCTCGATACCCCTGCTTCATTTCAATTCTGCTTCATTTCCATCAAACAGAAAATGGCTTATTGCTTTTGGTGGCCACCAAACGCAACAAACCACTCTCTGCCAATACTAAACTAAACAAAACCATGACAGAGGCATCAAAAATTGGTTACAATGGGCATCACCAACCGGGGCGGCGAGAACCCCCGATAATTTCCCTCCACAACAATAATACAAGAAAACCAAACAGCGGCGCCAGTGTCGCATCACTATGCGCCTCAATAAGCGCAACAGCTCACCCGGCACAGGCACAGGCACAAGTAAATTGAACAATATATTAGAAACAATAATTCTACGGCAACATTCAGTAAGAACTCACTCTAAAACCCAGATATTAAAATAACTGACAAGTAATAATCCCCTAAAAAATAAATAAAAAAAAAAACACAAAAATAAGATAAAAATAAGATAAAAATCCCCATTTTATCAAATAATACTTAACACACAAAATAATTTAAGTCAAATAACTTTAATTCACGTTTAACTAGAAGAAAACCGATATTAGCCATCTACAGTATATGAGTTTCAAATTTATAAATCCAATGTAAATAACAGATGGACCGAACAAGTGTTCAGTCCCTTCTAATGTTAATCCAACTATCCTAAACTAACCTCCCAAGCTAATCAATTTAAACCCAACAGTCTTGAGTAGGTACTAAAGAGCTAAACAACGTTTAATGAACAATACTAATGCGGCAAGCAAAAGAAACAAAAAAAAAATACCTAGTGAGCGTAAACTTTGTAAGTTTAGTCAGAAAACCAAGCCGATAACAATGGACACGCCAGCTTTCAAACATTCGCCTATATAAAGGTACCCAGAAAGAAACACTTTATACGAAAAGTACAAAACAAATGAATGGCTATTTTTAGAAACATTACATATGGAATATTTAATTTGAAAACATTAGAGTTCGAAATATATAGAAATAAAACTGTTAATCCCACAATATAAAAGAAAATAACTAAACATTAGGTTAGGTTAGGTTAGGTTAGGTTAGGTTAGGTTAGGTTAGGTTAGGTTAGGTTAGGTTAGGTTAGGTTAGGTTAGGTTAGGTTAGGTTAGGTTAGGTTAGGTTAGGTTAGGTTGCGCGGGCTGCCCTGTTGAGGCGGTGGGCGGAGGACCTGACTCCACCGGTCCCTGGTCAGTGGACGGTGGAGGCCATTAGACCGGTCCTCAAAAAGTGGGTGCGGCGACAGTTCGGGCCGCTGACCTTCCGATTGGTGCAGGTGCTTTCCGGTCATGGGTGCTTCGGGAAGTACCTGCATCAGATCGCGAGGCGGGAGGTAACCCCGGCCTGCCACGAATGTGGGGCGCCGGAGGATACGGCGCTCCACACGCTGGAGGCGTGTGCCGCGTGGAGTCCCATGCGGCACACGCTTTCAGCGATCGTTGGCAGGGACCTCTCTCTGCCGAGCGTGGTGAAGGCCATGCTCGGCGGTGCGAGAGAGTGGCAGGCGATGGTTTCCTTCTGCGAAGCCGTGATGTCGCAGAAGGAGGCCGCCGAGCGGGTCAGGGAGGATGATGTCCAATCTGACCCGCTCCGGCGCAGACGTCCCGGGGGGCAGAGGGGGCGGTTTAGCCGCCTCCTTCACCCTCAGTAGTGGGGCCAACTGGTAGGGAGTCGGGGGACTTTCTACCGGCTTGCACGGCCCCACACATTCCGGAGGGGTGGCCGTTGTGGAGAAAGCCACCCCTACACTAGGTCGAGGCCCGGGTGGTTCCCGGGCCGCCCGCTGAGGTGAGATAGTGACTGCTAACGCGACCCTATCTCGTCTCAAATGCGGTTGAAGTAGGGAAAACCCCGGTTATGTTTAGTGGGTATGCCACCTGTAGAGGTGGAGACTCCCACATAACCAGTTGTCCCCCCGGACAG